>JBBGZY010000190.1:14330000-15771019 GCA_037952925.1 Lithobates clamitans
TATAATAAGTGTTTTTGGTCTTGTGACTTTCTCTTTTCCAGATATAATGAATCCCCTATTTAAGGATCCAGAGTTCCTTACATCTTTTATTTCAAAATATCGAGAGATGAGGAATTTGTGGGAGGTGAAACACCCTCAGTATTATGCCAAGCATGTGAGGAAGTCAACGCTGGAGAGACTTCTGTCCTTTGTCCAGGCGACCATCCCGGGAGCAACAATGGAGACAGTGCTCAAGAAAATTGGGGTCTTGAGGAACATGTATAAAAGGGAGCATAGGAAGATCCAGGGATCAAGGAGATCAGGAGCATCAGCAGATGATGTTTATGTACCCAGGCTGTGGTACTACAATCAACTCCGTTTTCTTGATGACCAGAATGAAGCCAGGGCATCACTTTCAACCCTTCCCTCCACCCTTCCCTCCGCCCTTCCCTCCACCCTTCCCTCCACCCCAGCAGAGGCTGATGAGGAGCAAGCTGGGTCTTCCATCCTGGATGAACCGGATATGACCATCTGGAGTCAGGTAAATTATTTTAACAAATATTTACTGTACTAATATTAATGATGTTAACTGGATGTTATAATTGTCTAAAATAATTTTGCACTCCAAATTGTGTATACATATCAAATGATAGTAGTGGCTAAATATGTTTGGCACCTGCTTCAAATAATTAGGGTGTCTGATTAGACTCTTTTATTAAAGAGATGTATTCACATTGAATTTGCTAGTCATGAGAAGCAAACTGTGTGTCATTGATGAACCCAAAAAAATAAACTAAAACTATTGTCCTTTTTTTATACACAGGATGAGTCCATCCAGGAGGAATGTGGGGAAAGTGGCAGGCAGGAGGAGACCGGGCCCATGGACAGCCTGGAGGAGGTCGGATTCACCATCATCCTGGAGGAGGCTGGGCCCAGTGTCAGGCAGGAGGTGGCTGCTCCCAGTGAGGTGGCTGGGCCAAGTGAGGTGGCTGGGCCAAGTGAGGTGGCTGGGCCCAGTAGGAGCCTGACCCAATCCCAAGTGCCTCCCCTCCACCTTCCCAAAAAAAGGGCAAGGAAGGGGATGGTCACACAGGACGCATCCCTGCGCCTCATGCAACAGGCCACCCGTTTTTTAACGAGCCCCCCCGAAGCGGAAGAATCCTATGGCTGCTACTTAGCCAGCAGGCTTCTTCAGATGGATTGGGAGCAGCGCCTCATTTGTGAGCGCCTATTTGGGGAAACAATCCATAAGGGGCTGCAGGGCACGCTAACACAAAACACCCAACTACATGAGGCAGCCCCCCCTCCTCCTCCTCCTCCTCCTCCTCTTCCTCCTCCTGCCACAACTGAAACACCAGAGCCACAGCCTCAAAAGAAGGCTACAGGGAAGGCTGCAGGGAAGGCTGCAGGGAAGGCTGCAGGGCAGCGTGGAGGAAAGGCTGCAGGGAAGAGAAGAAAGTGATGACCTGGGTTCAGTCTGGTCTGACAGAAGACGCAGGCTGTTGTAGGACCACAGTCTGGGGACATCTAGATCATCTGCTGGTGCTGTTGATCTCTGGGATTCTTGGACCAGATTGTGCTCCCTCTTATATGGACTCCTCAAGATCCCAATTTTCTTATACACCGACTTTTTCCAGCGTTGACTTCCTCTTTATTTTATTTTGACCATGAATAAATGGATCTTTTTTGAGTTTAGCAAAAGACTTTATGTGTTTTCTTTTAAATCATTGATTTTACACACAATGTTAAATTAACAAGGGACAACAATCTCATTGAGTTTTAAAAAAACACACCAAAAATACATTACTAATGTTAAGAATGTTCAAGTGGTAAGTCTTGAAAATAAAAAAATCTACATAAACAAAAACGGTGCTTTGGGTTAACTTTATCTAAAAACTAAAAAATAATCACTAGAAAAAAAAAAAAAGAATAATGGGTTCTTTGTGGTAACTTTACAAACCTAAAAAAAAAAATAAAATAAGGGAAAAAGTATTATTAGTATGGAAACATTGTTTATAAAAAGCATACTATATCATTCATGAGATCAAAGAGAAAAAGAATTCAGAAATCAGTTTGGGAGAACTCTGATTATGAACAGCAAAACACCTTCGTTCTTTAGAGCATTCGTAAAGAAGAAATAAAATGCGCTGCATTCAACGATCACAGATTTTGCAGCGTGATGAATGTGCTACCTACAATACGAACACTAGTTTTACTAGACCGAGTGCTTCCGTTTAGTTTTTGCTTATGAGCATGCGTTGTTTTTTTGTCCGTAGGACTAGCATACAGACGAGCGGACTTCGGGGTCCGTCGTAGTTACGACGTAAAGATTTGAAGCATGTTTCAAATCTAAAGTACGTCGGATTTGAGGCTAAAAAAGTACGTTGAAAGTCCGGAGAAGCCCACACACGATCGGATTATCAGCCAGCTTTAGTCCGTCAGCGTCCGTTGGACTTTTGTAGCTGAAAAGTCCGACCGTGTGTACGCGGCATTACAGTATTCTGGTACCACCACCACCATCACCAAAGGCCCAAATTTTCTGCCCCTGTTTAACAGGGGCATGTAATTACAATTTCTGATATAGTATTTCACAGCAGGGCCCGTTCCTGCGCCCACCAAGAATAACTGTGAGGGCTTACAGTGTTCTGGTACCACCAACACCTAAGGCCCAATTTTCTGCAGAGTATATAGGACAGAACGTATAGTGAAGCCATGAAACGTGCGTTGAGTATACATCGAACTGATGCCCAGACAAGTTTGGCTTACTGAGAGCAATTGCTTATATTTAAATAGTTATTATCAATGGACAACCATTTTATGAAATTGTACTGCTAATCATGTTGTATTTTATTTTGTACAATAACTGTATATTCATACAAGTGAACTCTTATTTACAGTATTATGTGTCCTTTACTAAAGATCGACACTTTTTAACTTGATTTTTAATCAATAAATAATTCACTGATCAATATGAACAAGGTATTAATTCAGTGACATGCCTCATACAAAGTCCCATTCCTTCCTCCTTCCTTGTCTGACGTATAGTATATATACTGCTGTTCAGGGTATATAGTGTTTTCCAATGATTTTCATCTATATTGCTGGGACCCGACAATACATTACAGCCACGAGTAGTTTTAAATTACACTTCTTCCTTTGGAAATGTCATTTTGCTGTGGTATTGTTCTAAACACGGGAAAAAGGTGCTACTCTACAGGCATACTAAGACCCCCCCCCCCCTCTCCCCGGCACAATATTTAAAGGAATATTTCATTTTTATTGTTTCTCTTTAGGCATTATTAAAATCACTGCTCCCGAAAAAAACGTCAGTTTTTAAAACTTTTTTTTGCATTCAGGCATGTCCCCTGGGGCAGGACCCAGGTCCCCAAACACTTTTTAATGGCAATAACTTGCATATAAGCATTTAAAATCAGCACTTTTGATTTTTCTCATTTGTGTCCCATAGACTTTAACAATTTTAGTATGTTCAAACAAATTTTTTGCCTGTTCGCATGTCCGGCTCATCCCTACAGGAGAGGCTCATCCTACGTAGACTCATCCCCTTCATCCCAGAAGAAGACAAAGTGGCAGTTGTGGGAACAATCATCAATTCCCGACTCGACTACGCAAATTCGCTATACTTAGGACTACCCCAATATCAGCTTGCGCGCTTACAACTCATTCAAAACACGGCGGCAAGACTGTTAACAGGAAAAAACCCCTGGGAATCTATTTCACCATCCCTAAAGTGCCTACACTGGCTAACCGTAAAGAATCGGATCAAATTCAAGACCCTCTGCCTCACCCACAAATGCATACAAGGAAACGCTCCGCTATATCTTCAGGAGAAAATAAAACACTATACACCCAATCGCAGCCTTCGATCAGCTAACCAAAACCTCCTCATCATGCCCAAATATCGCTACAAAGCAAAGGGAGAACGAAGATTCGCAGTCCAAGGACCTTGACTATGGAACGCTCTTCCGACCCACATCCGCATGGAAGAAAACCATCAGGCCTTCAGGAAAAAACTAAAGACCTTCCTTTTCTAAGAGCTGGCAACAGAGAACGCATTTCTAGCGCCTTGAGGCGATTCAGTTCGCATTTGCAGCGCTCTACAAATCATTCATTCATTCATTCAGGAGTGTGGAGGTCTATGACAGTGGGCAGTATGTACAGGAGAGGAGTGTGAAGGGTATGTAATTGGGCAGTATGTACAGGTGAGGAGTGGGAAACGTTTGACAGTGGGTAGTATGTACAGGAGAGGAGTGTGGAGGGTATGATCGTGGGTAGTATGTACAGGAGAGGAGTGTGGAGGGTATGACCGTGGGCAGTATGTACGGGAGAAGAGTGTGGAGAGTATGACAGTGGATAGTATGTACAGGAGAGGAGTATGGATGGTATGACAGTGGGCAGTATGTACAGGAGAGGTGTAAGGAGTGTATGACAGTGGGTATTATGTACAGGAGATGAGTGAGTAGGGTATGAAAATGGGCAGTATGCACAGGAGAGGAGTGTGGAGGGTATAACAGTGGGTAGTATGTACAGGAGAGGAGTGTGGAGGGTATGATAGTGGGTAGTATTTACAGGAAAGGAGTGCGGAGGGTATGACCATGGGCAATATGTACAGAAGAGTGAGGAGGGTATGACAGTGGATAGTATGTACAGGAGAGGAGTGTGGAGGGTATGGCAGTGGGCAGTACGTACAGGAGAGAAGTGTGAAGGGTATGATAGTGGGCAGTATGTACAGAAGAGGAGCATGGAAGGTATGACAGTGGGCAGTATGTACAGGAGAGGAGTGTGGAGGGTATGCCAGTGGGCAGTATGTACAGGAGAGGAGTGAGGAGGTTATGACAGTGGGCAGTTTGTATAGGAGAGGAGTGTAGATTGTATGACAGTGGGTAGTGTGTACAGGAGAGGAGTAAGGAGGATATGACAGTGAGCAGTACGTAGAGGATAGGAGTGTACAGGGTATGACAGTGGGCAGTATGTACAGGAGAAGAGTGAGGAGGGTATGACATTGGGTAGTATGTGCAGGAGAGGAGTGTGGAGGGTATAACGGTGGGCAGTATGTGCTGGAGAGGACTGAGGAGGGTATGACAGTGTGCAGTGTGTACAGGAGAGGAGTGTGGAGGGTATGACAGTGGGCAGTATGTACAGGAGGGGAGTGGAGAGGGTATGACAGTGGGCAGTATGTACAGGAGAGGAGTGAGGAGCATATGACAGTGGGCAGTATGTACAGAAGAGGTGTGTGGAGGGTATGGTAGCAGACAGTACATGCAGGAGAGCAGTATGAAAGGTACAACAGTAGGCAGTATATGCAGGGGGGGTGCAGATGGTAAGAAAGTGAACAGTGTGTTTGGGAGAGGAGTGCAGAGAGTTTGCACAATCAGATTCTATTGAGTAGCCAGCTCTAGGTTTTACTGCTGTTAGCAAGGATGTCTGTCAAGTGAGGTTGGGGGATGAACTCGGCTGGGTAGGGTGCCTGTTATCTGGGAAGGAGGAATGTAAAGGTTTGGGAAAGGATGTCCAGGGACTGCGAAGCGAAGTCTATCAGCAGGCAGGAGGGTGTGTTGGGGCAGACTGGGGAGAGATGTCTGTTAGTATGAGGGTGTGAAGTGTGTACAGACCGATTTTAATCAGTGGAAGGGAGGGGCAATGGGGGTATGATGTCTGTTGTAGGGGGGATGAGGGTGTGAGGTGACTGTGTTGGTAATGTCTGTGGGTGGAGGTCAGTTGGGGAAAAGGATGACTTTGAACAGTGTTGTCTGTGGGGTGACCAGGAGGGATGTTAAGGGGGGGGACGAAATGTGACTATGGAATAATGTCTGTCAGTTGGGGGGTAGGAAGTAGCTGGGAGTGATGCCTGTCAGTAGAAGGTATGGAGAGGCTTGTGGTTTGTATGTATGCTGGGGGTGGGATTTGGTTGATGAATAATATAGGCTGTCTGTGGGTTGGGAAATGGATGAGTAGTAGTGAGTGTGAAATGGACGATGTGTGTCAGAGTTTAGGTCTCTTTTATATTTGTGGCAATGCTTAATACCCTCTGAGAGGCAATATGTGGTGGATTGCTTTTCAGAAAGTGGCATAGCAGCAGATGACAGGCATTCAGGATGTGCTACCGCTGCCTCCTGGTACCTGTTTTTACTTTCTGTTTAAAGGATATGTTCACCTTTTAAAAAAATAAAATAAATGCAAATCTTTTTGCAGGTAAAAAAATGTGCATTTATTATGATTTTGTTGGGAGCCTGGATAGCATTGCACCCATGATCAACAGATTGTGGGTGCTATGCATGGCTCTTGCAGACTCTGTGTGCAAGCTGTTTGGCCGTGCCAAACAGACAAGCAGTTACACACTAGCAGGAAGCAGAAGCATCAATGAACTACCACGGCGATGTTGAGTTCATTGAGAACTACAATCTGACAGCCGCAAAGGCTGCCAGACCTTGTAGTTTTCTATTCACTGAACTCTGTGAATAAGTGATGTGGCTGGTTGGTAGGAGCCCTGCACTGTCACGTTCTTTGCAGAGTATGACAGAGTCAAGGAAGAAGATCGCCTGCCACCTGTCACACTGGGGAGCCGGAGAGGTTCTGGGGCTGGTGGGTTTGTGACATGTCAGACCCTGAATATGGGTGTAACATGTTACAAAAGGTGAACTTAATCTTTAAATTGCTGATTAGCAGTTTAACAATGCGAGACGGCACAACTGTAAGCCAAGTGTTTGGCTCGCAGTTGCAGAACGGACCTGTTGAACTCAATAGGTGAGTTTGACAGGCAGTTTTGCCAATCAAACCCTGCTGCCACAGCTACAAATGGATGGTTAGGACAGTTTTTCTCAATCTTTTTTTCAGTCAAGGCACCCTTTAAAATTCCACACAAGGCACCACATTTTAAAATAAAAAAACCCGAAACTAATAGTTTTGCATATATGAAGAAAAGAGTGCAGCGCTGGATAAATATATCATAAACAAACTTATTATGAATATTAACAAAAAGTGCAAATACCATAAATAAATAAACTGTGTGTAAATAAAATATATATAAACCTGTGATTAAAGGATAAGTAATAAATAATAATAAATGGCAAGAAATTAAGTGTCCATAAATGATAAAGAATGATGAAAATAACTTTGTTGCAGAATATGTAAGTGACTTCCACTGCAACAAACGCCCGTCACCTTGAAAAGAATAAAGGCTTACCAGACAGCCTTTTAAAAAGGCATGATGACACAAATGTCGAAATCCTAGGTACTTCCTTTCAGCAGGTAATCATCTTCTGTCATGAAAAGGAACTTCCTCACAGATATCCGGGTGTCACTCCAGGCTGCTCACCTTTGCAATGATGGATAGGTATTGGCAGAGTGAACCAAATGCATTCACTATCGATCCCCTCAGCCTTCTTTCCCTAAGGTCTATATTTCATTCCACACTGTCATCTGTTATTGTTCCTTTTGTATTTTCTCTCCTATTTTTTTCCTAATTTTTCCTCCTATTTTTTCCTCCTTTTTTGCACTTTGGATAATAACAATATTAACTATAGGGGCGATGTCCTTTTTCTCCTTTTTAAGATATATCTCTTTTAAAATATATTTATATAGATTTACATTCGTGGTGGGTAGTTTATATATTTTGAATATGGATACACAAATTTATTTTGTATGTAATGGAGAGTTCTTGTTCATGGATGGCAACACGGACGACCTTCAGCAATTTGCTCCTCCTTGTTCCTAATTTTAAATCAGTTTTATATCTGTTTTAAATTTATTTTGTAATTTTTTCACTATCCTTGAAGAAATATCGTATTGGTCCACAAGATGGCATCACGAATGCTTCACGTAGTAGTATATGCTGTAATTAGCATAGTGAACATCAGGGGTATTCATTTGACATCTCCCCCTGTAATGTCTGTTGTTTTAGCTCCAAGTATCTTCCCCCTTTTTTTGCGCAACCAATGGCTGAATGTTTTTCGTTTGCCGTTCGGGGATTTAATGTGCATGCGCGGACGTGTGGGCGTGCCCCTGATGATGCCATTTCTGACGAAACGGCCGTAGGGTAAGACGCACACACGTACTGCGCATGCGCAAACCGATTTGATACGAAGCGGAGCTTTTAAATATCCTTTTAAGGATCTGAATTTGTTTTATGGATGCCTTATGGCAATTTTTAAATAAAGGAAAGTTTTTCATTCTGCACCATTGGAGCCTTTTTCTTTGTTTTATTGGACATTTACCACTGCAGGCAGCGGTCTCCTGATTGGATCGATAGTGAATGCATTTGGTTCACTCTGCCAATACCTATCCATCATTCCAAAGGTGAGCAGCCTGGAGTGACACCCGGATATCTGTGAGGAAGTTCCTTTTCATGATAGAAGATGATTACCTGCTGAAAGAAAGTACCTAGGATTTCGACATTTGTGTCATCATGCCTTTTTAAAAGGCTGTCTGGTAAGCCTTTAATCTTTTCAAGGTGACAGGCGTTTGTTGCGGTGGAAGTCACTTACATATTCTGCAACAAAGTTATTTTCATCATTCTTTATCATTTATGGACACTTAATTTCTTGCCATTTATTATTATTTATTACTTATCCTTTAATCACAGGTTTATATATATTTTATTTATACACGGTTTATTTATTTATTTATGGTATTTGCACTTTTTGTTAATATTCACAATAAGTTTGTTTAGGATACATTTATCCAGCGCTGCACTCTTTTCTTCATATGTCTATTGGTGCCCCATATCAGGGTTATAGTGTTCAGCTGCAGCATACCTTCTCACAGATTGTTTTATTTAATTTTCACTCTACACTTGTTCACTTAGCGCAATTTTTCTTTAGAATTATAATAGTTTTGCATAATGTAGCCACATCCACATGTGTAGGACACCCAACATTAGTGGTGATTTATTCTTCCAAAGCAAATACATCTTTGCACACTGGTACTTATTAGTATTCCTATGTTTCTCTTCTCCCTTGTTTCTCCCCCTCACTCAGCTAATGCGACTCTGGTGCTGAAGTAGAGGGGCAGGTGCCTGACGTCCTCTATATTGACTGATGACATCATTGGTTGTTAGGACCCTGGCCTGCTGGAAGGCTGTAATGGTGCACAGTGAAAATTTGCGGCTTTGTGTAACTAATAGGCAGCCTTTATCCACCCGCTGGCTTGTATACAGTTTTTGGGACAATTCCTAGGTATTTTAAAAAAGACTCCTGAATGTTCGCCACGGTGCCTGGGAACCATGGTTGAAAAGGGCTGGGTTAGGATTTGCATAAGCATGGTGTCGTAAAAAGGAAAGATCAGCCACCCCACTGGCATCTCATGTGAAAGAGCCCTTAGAGGTGGAGTATAAAATGGCTGGGTAGAGATATTTGTCAGCTGGAGGGAGATGTGGTCTCACTGACCCCTCAGCTCCAGCACTGCAGTGGCTGTAATTGAAGCTAGCTGCAGTAGCACACAGCAGGCCTTCTGCCTGCAGACTCTAGCACATTCATCCCGTCTCCTAAACATTCTGTAGGTTTACTCCACCAGGCCCCCTGCACACTCACCCCCTTCAACAGCCATGGCACTGAGCCTGGTATGAAGGGGCAGAGCTAAGGGGGGGGGGCAGAGGCACTTCTTCATTCTGCCAATGGAGAACAGTTTCAAGACCTGGAGGAGTTTCAAGACCCGGACGACAGCACACACAATGTTAAGGGCAAGGATTCTGCAGCTGTTCCCACTGTGACACTGTTGGAAAATTGGAACACAGGCTGGCGCAAAGATGGCACGAGGCAGCCCTCAGTTTGGAGGTATGCTAATGCGCATGGGAAGATTAGGGTGTGTATAGGCACACCAGCATACCACATGTGCATGCCTATGCACTCTATAACAATGCTAGCCACCTTCACTGTATCTAGTGCAAGTGCGGCCCACTTCCCTGATACACACAGGCAGTGGCAGGCTAGTCCATACAGGGCACAGGGGCGCCGCCCCCTATCCATGCATCCGGCCCCCTAATCTACATGCGGGGCGCTAGACTCATGGATTCCAATGGGGTTTTTTTTAAGCATGTGATTAGAGCCAGGCCCGGATTTACTCCCTTTGCCGCTCCAAAGCCGGGTCCTTCAATGCCGCCCCCCCCCCACACACACCACCATTCTCGTCCTTTATCGATGACTGCTACAATAGATCAATTAAAAACATATCTCCACACACGAGAACACTGAAAATAACTGGCTTTAATTGTACAGATTGAAAATACTCTGTAATGCGGAAAATGCCTTTTAAAGATTATAGCAGTAAGAAACTCCCTACAATTTTTTAGTTCTAACTTTTCTTTTGGCAAACTCATCAATAATATCTTCATAGGACAAAGTATTTAAAATTTCTGACTCAATGGCAAGTAAAGGCTGCGGACATACCACAGGAGGTGGACAGAGGCTGCGGACATACCACAGGAGGTGGACAGAGGCTGCGGACATGATAGTGTCATCCTCAACCCCTCACAGTAGCTTCTCTGTCCACCATCATATTACTTCTACACATCATCAGTGTGCTGTGTCCTTCTCCTGTGCCCCTTTCACCTCTCCACAGGTCAGGGCAGCACAGTGCTGCCCTGACCTGTGGAGAGGTGAAAGGGAGCACAGGAGGACACAGCACACTAATGAATGATGTGGACTGGAGAAGTATTCCATTCTTCCATTTCCTAAAGTGAAAGAACCCGGAAATAACTCTGGGACAACATGTCGCCAGTCACAGTGGTGTGCTGGGACCACTGCAACAGCATCATTCTAAGGTAAGTATTCCTAAATGAGCTAGATAGCAATGCATACTAGCTCATTATGCATTTGTCTTGCAGGTTTTTTTTTTTTTTTTATCTAGGTTTACAACCACTTTAACTGCTATTATTATCTGGTTTCCTGGCAGGCTGTTTTATGTGACATCTGTTTACTGTGTCACTATAAATAAAGAAGTTAAACAAAAAAATGCTACTAACACTAAAGCCCTGTACACATGATAGGATTTACCGACAAAAAAATCCATGTTTTTTTTTTCCGACGGATGTTGGCTCAAACTTGTCTTGCATATTTTGAATGTCAAAAACGTGGTGATGTACAACACGTACGGCGAGCCAAGAAAAATGAAGTTCAATAGCAGTGCGGCTCTTCTGCTTGATTCCAAGCATGCGTGGAACTTTGTGCGTCAGGAATTGTGTACACACGATCGGAATTTTCGACAACGGATTTTGTTTCGGAAAATTTGAGCTCCAGATCTCAAATTTTGTGTGATGGAAATTCCTATGGAAAATGTCTGATGAAGCCTACACACAGTCGAAATTTCTGACAACAAGGTCCCATCGAACATTTTCCGTAGGAAAATCCGACCGTGTGTACGGGGCATAAGGCTACCATCAGACAGCAAGTGACAGTTGAATGTAAAAGGATTATTCAAATAGAATCTTAAAATCATGATATGTTTTCACAAATGTTCATGTTCAGATTATTCATACTAATGCAACCAACATTATTCATGCTATCATGAAAGATCCTTTCATGCGAATGATTGTTGCTGTCATCTCAACATTTTACTCCTGTCTCTACCTGGTAATATTAAGTTGTCATTGAATTGATCATAACGTAGATTCATCCGCAATGTTCACAAAAAAGGTGATTCTGTCAAAGCTAGTGATACACATCCAATTTCATAAATTTACACTTTTTTGCCATCTTAATATATGCAGCAGACACATGGATCACAAATTGAAGCATTGTGCATACAAATATTTAGGAGAATGTAAATTCCCTGATTTATAAAAAAAATATGTGATGTATCCAATTCATTCATTTGCAAATTAATTTTCTCCTCTCTATTTGACAATAAATAATTTTTTTTTTTATGAAGCCATGCGGCAAATGACATTAGTAACCAGTGGCTTTTTGGGACATGACTCAAGGTGGCATATAACTGCATATTAAAAGGGGCCTATGAAGTCCACTCATTGTCGTATAAAGTTATTGTACATTATCAATTTGTAAAACAACCCATTCAGTTTAAAATAGAAATGAAAGGCAAAACATTTTTGTATAGATATAAAAAAATTTTAAAAATACCCTTTGTATACCTTTTGTAAGTGATCACATTCCCTCTGTTCCCTTTGTTCTCAGCTGCAAAAGAGTTGGGGGAGGAGAATCAGCAGTACACGGTGAATGGCTGTGCAGCGGGGGGGCATGTCAAGACAAGTCTGATCATTGGAGGAGAGCACACTGAGTTCCCAGTACAGCTAGAGAATTGACCAGGGAATATTCTCCTGCTTAGAGTGGTCAGTTTTTAAGAGGAAAGCAAAAGGACTGCCAGGAATGCCAGGGATTTCACATATAGGAAGCAATACAAACAGAACAAGATACTTTGTCATACAAGTACATGGTACAGCAGGCACTTACCAGGAATGTGAAGTGTTGGGGTAACAAATACTTTGTCATAACAGTATATACATTATGATAATGTTATCGCTTACTAGTTACTGTAAACATCTAAAATATGTCTTTTTTTAAAGATTTGAAAGTCTAAATAAATGCCAATCCAAATGTAAATCTACTCATTTTTATCAATCTTTTCTTTACTTGTTAATCACACTGATCTATACTGTTTTGTTACAGATACTGGAGTAATTACTGCTACAGTGGATTTTGATTATGAAGACAACAGACCTAATACCTACAATATGAGAATTCAATGTACAAGTGGTATACTGTCATCCAGAACATTTACAGATTTGACTGTGAATATTATAAATATTAATGAGGCACCAATATGTGAATCACGTTTTAAAGACAAAAGAGGTAAGTGCATCTCACTCTTAAGAAGCTTAGAATCTTTTTTCTATTGATATATTTGTGTCAGCTTCATATTTTATTATTTTTTCTTTTCTAATGATGTGAAATCAGATACTAAACAAGAAAAATGAGTGAAAAGAAAAGATATTGACAGAAGAGAGACAGCAAGAAAAATTATATTGAGGGAAAGAAATATAGGGTTGTTGGCAGAGGTAGTAGTGACAGACACTTTCTTCCATTTTCTGTTTTAATATGTTTATTGAAAAAAAAAAAAAAAGAAGGGGGAATCCACAATGCAGGTGGTGCATGTTAAAACAGTAAGAACTAGTATAAAGTGGGAATCTAATATTATGCCACCAGCTACTCCCAACCCAAAAGGATGCCAGGTAAAGTAGGAATTCAACATAAACAAAAAGGGTCATACGGAGCAAACAGCCATCCCATTCGGAAAGCCTCCCCCCAAGGAAAACATTACAACCAGATTTTGCTATCACCTACCAGCACGCTAGAATGGGCCGTGGGTAAATGTAATACGCAACCACAAGTGATAGCAACTCAACTAGATAATAGAGGAAATGCGGATCCAAGAAAGAAAAGCCATGTTCAAAGCTTGGGATATTTTTTTTTAACCTAACCCTGCTTTAAACTTCTCCACAACTTTATCCCTGACCTGTTCCTTGGCCTTCGTGATGCTGTTTGTTCACTAAGGTTCTCTAACAAACCTCCGAGGGCTTCACAGAACAGCTGTATTTATACTGAGATTAAATTACTCACAGGTGGACTCTATTTACCAATTAAGTGACTTCTGAAGACAATTGGTTCCACTAGATTTTAGTTAGGGTATCAGAGAGAAGGGGGCTGAATACAAATCCACGCCACACTTTTCACATATTTATTTGTAAAAAAATTTGAAAACCATTTATCATTTTTCTTCCACTTCACAATTATGTGCCACTTTGTGTTGGTCTATCACATAAAATCCCAATAAAATACATTTAGGCTTTTGGTTGTAACATGACAAAATGTTGAAAATGTCAAGGGGTATGACTTTTTCAAGGCACTGTAGATTACACTTACAATAGTTACTTAACTAATTCACCAGAATATCACAAAAATAGTCGATCATTCTTTGATGCAAGATGTAGCATTGATCCATTGTTAGTTTTGGAGCAATACGTCATAGTAAGAGATCATCTGGGCCAGGTACTTTACCACTTTTAAAGGGGAGCTCCAGTCTCTTAAGTGAAAATTAAAAGTCAGCAGCTACAAAAACTAACTGCTGACTACTAATTAACAGTCACACACCTGTCCCACTATCCAGCGGTCTTCTCACCCCAGCTGTTTTCTCCCTGTGTCTGCTCTCGCTGGCATACTTACTATGGGCACCTGGCTGTGACAGCTTATATCTTCAAAGCTAGGTGCCCACTGCACATGCGCGAGTGGTACTGCACACTGGGAATGGTCCAATCTTCCAGGACCTGTCATGTGTCACAGAAGTCATCAGGAAGGAGGAAGAAGAACTTCTGCTTCCGAGCGCCTAGGCGGTCAGAGCGGAAGTGAAAGCAAGTACCTGCTCCCCCTTCCTCACCAAAAAGTTCCATTTCACAAACAGGAGTGGGGAGGAGGCCTTAAAGTGGAACTTCCCTTTTTAGGTGGAGCTCCGCTTTAAAGTGGTTGTAAACCCTTTACAACCACTTTTGCCTACAGGTAAGCCTTAGGTAAGCCTTGCACAGTCTAGGAGATATTCACTGTATACGCATGTGCCAATGTCATTGGCACATGCGCACTGAAGAAACAGCTTGTACATGTCATTTTTTCAGCTGCTGTGCCGTGACCGGCGGCTCCCGCGCGCATGCGCAGGAGTGCCATAATCGCGGCTCTGGCTTATCACAGCACCGGAGCCCATGAACCCTGAAGTAACATTCCGGAGACATGTCGCCCGTCACAGCAGTGTACGGGGACCGCTGCAACAGCATCGTTCTAAGGTAAGAATTTCATAATGAGCTAGTATGCCATGCATACTAGCTCATTATACTTTTGTCTTGCAGGTTGTTGTTTTTTTGCAGAGTTTACAACCACTTTAAGTTTTCTTTTTGTTTGTAATCTTAATCCCCTCACGATTGGCCTTGCAATGAGCATGGCCAAATGCGTTGGGGTTACAGAGGGCAAAGAGAAAAAGTTCTGTGTTTTAGATAATTTAGGATTGATTTACTATAGGCAAATTGACTGTTCATTTTGCAAGGGAATTTTCCCTGAATGTGACATTTCACTTTGCAACGAATATCTAATCATGTACAAGGAAAATAAAAAAATATATATTTTATTGGCACATGATCAGATGATGAAACTCTGCAGAGCTAACTTCCACAGAGTAGTACAATGTTACTATGGTAACATTATATTGCTCTGGTCACAGTGTGTTAAAAAAAATCATAAAAAAAGAACAACAAATTAGATTATAACATTTTTTTCCCTGATCACCACCACAACAGTTATATGATGATGCTATACTGCACTGGTGACAGTATGTAAAAAAAAATGATTTTTTTCCTTCAATTTCTTATTTTTCCAGAAAATTATGACAAGAAATGACAACTTCAAAAAACCCGCCATGCCTCTTACTAAATACCTTGGATTGTTTACTTTTCAGAAAGGGGTCATTTGGGGGTATTTCTACTGTCCTGGCTTTTTAGGGTCCCAAAAAGTTAGATCTGTCAGTACATCAGGATTGATCAATTTTCAGAAATATACCATAGTTTTTGGACTCTATAACTTTAATAATATACACTGATTTGGGTTATTTTCACCAAAGAAAAGTAGCAGAAGACATTTTGGGCTAAATTTATGAAGAAAGATTATTTATTTATGTTTTTTCTTTTTCAAAATATTCATTATTTTTTCATTTATTTAGCAAAAAATAAAAAACCCAGTGCTGATTAAATACCACCAAAAGAAAGCTCTATTTGTGTGTACATGACAGGATGATAAACTCACACCCTGCTAAAGGTAATATTTATAAACAAAAATGAACAAAGTGAAAGGACAGTCCCAAAAAACTGACAGAAATGTCCATAATAACATAAAAATTCATCAACGTATGAAGTGTAGTCCGAAACATGTCGGGTCGCTGAAGCTTTTTATTTCCTGTCACCACGCGATTTTATAGCTTTTTGTGATCACTTTTTATTCATCATACTCAGTGCTTGTAAACAATTTCCTTTCTCTGGCACTTTTACAAACTTTTTATATACCAGATTCATGCCCTATGTGGAGATTTTTTCTTTTCCCTTATGAACTGAATTTCCATGTGGTGGAAGTCGTTTCCTCCAGCGGTTTGCTTCCTGTGAAGGTCATCCATCCGCTGTGGATCTGAACATCACCTTACAGCCACAGTTGTCCTAGATGGAACCTACCACCAGTGCCTTTCAGCAAGCACCCCTGGGATCGATGGATCCTTAAACCCGTATGACACTCCGCCATATGGTGATTGTGTCCATCTCCTCCGGTAAGCGTATCCACTTCTGCTACTCATTTGTCGATCCTGAATGCATGAAGATTCTGCATTGATTTGGAAACATCATCCACATATGCTTGTTTTTTCCCTCTTCACTTAAAGAACACTACACTTCATACGTTGATGAATTTTTATGTTATTATGGACATTTCTGTCAGTTTTTTGGGACTGTCCTTTCACTTTGTTCATTTTTGTTTATAAATATTACCTTTAGCAAACACCATACACAATATATGCACACAGGGTGTGAGTTTATCATCCTGTCATTTATCTCATTTAGCGCTGCATTTGTTAATATTTTTTTTTTTTTTCACTGCACGGTTTACCACACTGTTTGATGCTGGCAGCTACAATCTTATTATTTTATTATTTCTGTAGTAGCGCAACTATATATTATTCCTATTTGTGTGTACAAAAGGATACAAATTTAGTTTGGGTACAGTGTTGCATGATCGCACAATTGTCATTCAAAGTGCGACAGCACTGAAAACTGGCCTGGGCAGGAAGGGGATAAAAGTGCCTAGTATTGAAGTTGTTAAAGGTGCCTTTAGCTGGACATTTTTGCAACAAAACTTCCATAAGTGCATTGCCGTTAATCAGCATAGCGATTTAAACTCTGTTTCACAATAAAAAACATTTTCTGTTCTCTCCCCTCCTTTTTCCCCCTATTCTTCTTCCTTCTTTCTCTTTAACCCTAATACCTTATGTCTAAAATCCATCTAATTAAGATGAGCAAAGGTTGAGCAGAGAGTACCTGGCGGAAACCCCCTTAACAGTCTATTTTTCCTTCAAAGACATATTAAGGCTATACAATTTGAAAAGGGGAAAACTCACATTATAATGACTTAGCAGGTACCTTCTCTACGTTTTGGGGTTAGTCCCCTGTATAAGTGATTCTTTCTATTTTGTTACAGTTAGGCTCATAGTCGGTTTTTTATTCCTTCTTTGAAACGACAGAGCTCTCATTTGATCAACCATGGGCGGTCCGTGAGCTCAGGACAGGTTCAGAGAAGGCTATTAGGCTCTCCCGGGGTCCCTCTAGGTGGATCCGCGTACAGCAGGTTCCCAATCGGGGTGCGTGGCCGACCCTGGAGGAACTCTGGTACCCGCGAACTATAGGTTGCCTGTCCTGATCTCTGGCGGCCTTACACTAGGTGATAGAATTCTGATTGTTGACCTTGAGTTCTCTTATGTCTACACTCTTTTTCTGTATTTGACTCAAGAGGAGGTACATGTACATCTTGACACTAATGTAACTTACATTGCTATGTTTTTCTTGGAGGTCTCTGCCAGTTTGATAATATTGTACTGTTATTTATTTTTCAATAAACAGTATTTAAAACTCAAAAAAAAAACAAAAACAAAAACAAAACATTTTCTGTAGTTCTCATCCTTCCATATTCTACTAAAAATGTTTTCTGTGTGTCCCTATTAGAGAGAGTGCCCATTTCCCACTTAATAAGGATAAAAAGATGGCAATAAAAACATGAGACAGACTCTAACCCTTCCTTACTTTATCAAAAAACAACATAAGAAGTTTTTGGTGGAATTTGGCATAATAGGGCAACTATCACAGAAAAATTTTCAACTTTTATTTTCATGTACTAGAGGAAACAAAAACAAACAGAAGGGTAAAAGGACTTTAACCACTTCCTGCCTGGCCTATAGAAAAATGACGGCCTGGCGGTGGTTCCGTTATCCTGACTGGACGTCATATGACGTCTTTCAGGATAACAAGCCGGCGCAAGCCCGTGATCATCTGTGTCCAGTCCTCTGCTGGAGGCTGTTTACCACATGATCAGCTGTGTCCAATCACAGCTGATGACAGTGTAAACAGGAAAAGCCGTTTATCGGTTTTCCCTCTATCATGTCTGACAGATGCGACTAGAGGAGAACCCATCGGCTGTTCTCCTGACAGGACGGGCCTGTGCTGATTGATTATCAGCACAGTCCTCCCCCGAGGATATCCACCCAGGACCACCAGGGATGCCACCAGGACCACCAGGGATGCCCACCACTGATGACCACCAGGTATGCCACCCATGAAAACCAGGGATGCCACTCATTGCCCATAAACTATGCCAATCAGTGCCCATAAATTATGCCAAACAGTGCCCATCAGTAATGCCTGCCAGTGCCTCCTTATCAGTGATGCCCATCAGTGCCATTGATCAGTGTCCATCAGTGCCACCTATAAGTGCCCATTAGTGCCACATATCAGTGCCAATCAGTGTCGCCTATCAGTGCCCATCAGTGCCACCTATGAGTGCCCATCAGTGCTGCCTATCAATGCCCATCAGTGCAGCATATCAGTGCCACCTATCAGTGCCCATCAGTGCCACCTATCAGTGCCCATCAGTGCTGCATATTAGTGTCCATCATCAGTGCCACCTATCAGTGCCGCCTATCAGTGCCCATCAGTGCTACCTCATTGGTTCCACCTCATCAGTGCCCATCATTGCCCGTCAGTGAAGATTCATCAGTGCCAATCATTGAAGGAGAAAACTTACTTATTTACAAAATTTTATAACAATAACAAAGAAAAAAGTTTTTTTCTTTCTAAATTTTCTTTTTTTATTTGTTTACCATAAAATAAAAACCCCAGTGGTGATCAAATACCACCAAAAGAAAACTCTATTTGTGGGAACAAAATTATAAAAATTTTGGTTAAATACAGTGTTGCATGACTGCGCAATTGTCATTTAAAAAGAAGTATTGAAGTGGTTAAGTATGCCCATGAGAGCCCAGTAAGCACTAAATTGTTTTGTAAAAATCAATATACCAAACATATATATTTTACATTAAAAAGGCATCAGAACATGTACCATACAACACACGATTAATATATACACATAATACACATACTGTACATATAATACAAAGCTTAGATCTGCGTTATCAATAGTAGGCTGGTCTACGCATTTCCCGGGAGTGACCAAGTAACTTGAATATAACAGAAAACTCTGACTATAAATATCTAAGAAGAAAAACAAAACACAGATATATCACAGAAAATGTACAAATATCTACAGAAATTGCAAGATCTCATTATTATGAATGGTCTAAAAAATGGTAAAAAAATGCAAAAATAGGGGGGATATATGACATGGGTTCTAACCCTTAATAAGGAAAAAAAAATATGACAGTGGTTCTAACCCTCCATAAGAAAAAAAATACAATGGCCATAAATAAAAAAATGTGAATGCACAACAATAGGTTCTCTAACAAGTTGTGCTACCAGCGCAAAATAAATCAACAATCAATCTAGTTTGCTGCAATCATATATAGTCCTACCCTATTGATAGAATGATAAAGAATGATATAATAAGTGGCACTAACTTCTATATACAGATCCTTGCAACATAAGGCTGTGCATTATCAAGCTGCAACATGAGGTGATGGTCGTGGATGAATGGCACAACAATGGGCCTCAGGATCTTGTCACTGTATCTCTGCGCTTTCAAAATGCCATCAATAAAATGCATCTGTGTTCATTGTTAACAGCATATGCCTGTCCATACCATAACCCCACCGCCACCTTGGGCCACTTAATTCACAACATTGACATCAGCAAACCGCTCACCCACACAACGGCATACACAATGTCATCCATCTGCCCTGTACAGTGAAAACCAGGATTCATCCGTGAAGATAACACCTCTCCAAAATGCCAGACGCCATAGAATGCGAGCATTTGCCCACTCAAGTCGGTTACGATGACAAACTGCAGTCAGGTTGAGACCCCGATGAGGATGACAAGCATGTAGATGAGCTTCCCTGAAAGGTATCTGACCAAATTCTTTGGTTATTCAAACAGAATGTTGCAGCAGCTGTCCGGGTGGCTGGTCTCAGACGATCTTGGAGGTGAAGATGCTGCATGTGGAGGTCCTGGCCTGGTGTGGTTACACCACATCTGCGGTTGAGAGGCCAGTTGGATGTACTGCCAAATTCTCTGAAATGCCTTTGGAGACGGCTTATGGTAGAGAAATGAACATTCAATTCAGGGGCAACTGCTCTGGTGGACATTCCTGCAGTCAGCATGCCAATTGCACGCTCCCTCAAAACTTGCGACATCTGTGGCATTGTGCTGTGTGATAAAACTGCACATTTTTCTGTAGAGTGGCCTTTTATTGTGGCCAGCCTAAGGCACACCATTGCAATAATCATGCTGTCTAATCAGCATCTTGATATGCCCCACCTGTGAGGTGGATGGATTATCTCGGCAAAGGAGAAGTGCTCACTAACACAGATTTAGATTTTTTTGTGAATAATATTTGAGAGAAATAGGCCTTTTGTGTACATAGAAAAAATCGTAGGGGCAAACACAAAAGTGCTGCGTTTATATTTTGCTCAGTGTAGATTGCCCGAGACCTTCAAGAGCTTACATTTTGGACATAAGAAAACAGTTTTATATGCCTGTCTATTATTAAATAACATTTTACATATTAAGTTTATTTAGATTTTTCCCATGTTGGTATATTTTTGTTTTACCCATGCTGGTTCATTTGGCAATGTTGCCACTCTAAAATGTTTGCCTCTAATGCCGTGTACACACGATCGGGATTTTGTTCGGAAAAAGATATGATGGCTTTTCCGACGGGATTCCGCTCAAACATGCCTTGCATACACACGGTCACACAAAAGTCCGCGGAACTTTCGACCGTCAAGAACGCGGTGACGAACAACACTACGACGAGCCGAGAAAATGAAGTTCAATGCTTTTGAGCATGCGTCAAATTGTTTCCGAGCATGTGTAGGAATTTTGCGCGTCGGAATTGCTACAGACGATCGCATTTTCGGATAGGAACTTTTTCCGACCGAAAAATTGAGAACATGCTCTCAATCTTTTGCTGGCTGGAATTTGGCCAGCAAAAGTCTGATGGAGCATACACATGGTCGCATTTTCCGACCAAAAGCTTGAATTTCCGATCGTGTGTACGCGGCATTATTCTTCTTTTGTTTTGCATAACATTTATGTGTATTCTGAGTATAATCCTGACATACTGTATGAAAAATAAATGTATATATTTTTTGTAGTTAATAGAACAATTGGTGAGGATTATCCAGTGCAGCGTCCAGTATATCAAGTACCTGTGAGAGATCCAGATGGAGATGTCCTTACGGTAAAAACACTAATATCATCATATATTATGAGTCAAGGTAATAAACTTATCTCAGGCTTCACAATCTAGTGACAGCATGAAATAAGAATATTATTCCCTTCATGACCCCAGGCTGTCTCCTGCTATCAAGGACATTTAAGACATTTAAGAGGACCATATATGGATCAAAATGTATGTGGTTCAGCAGGGACCGGCCAAATTTTGATCCACATATGGCCAGCTTGTCAGGTGTCTCTTGAATGATCAGTGCCACTGGCTACAGCCAGCAACACTGATTAGTGTGTTCTCAGCTGGAATAATTCCCCCATTCACATTGAACATGTGGATGAGGAATTGGGTCTTTTTTTTCATTTAACCCACTGGTTGATGTAAGCTGGGCATAGACTAGTAGAATTTTATTTGACATTTTTTTGTTGTTGTAAGAACATTGTAAAAACGTTCATTCATTTTTCTAATCATTAGTGGGGTCAAATTGATGTTCACTTGGACCACAGTAATGAGAAAATTTGAAGGAACAGAATATATTTTTTTATCAAAAGTAGGAATTTCTCACTGTGCACATGGTTTTCTTTGGGTAAAGTCCATTCATTCTATAATGTATAATGGTAAAAGCAAAGGAAATCTTGAACTAGACATGTGCAGAACAGAAAAATTTGTTTTGTTTTTGGTAGATTTGTTATGTTACTAATTTAGTTTCATTGATTCATTTCAGAATTCATTTAGTTTAGTTTCATTTCATTTAAATTCCTAATCTTCTAACGAATTCCAAATTTTCGGAACGATTCAATTCGGATCGGTCGAAAAATGATTGACCAATCCAAATTTTGTGTGAAGAATAGCTAGTTGTTAAGGAGCATGCTGGGAAGCTGGCCACCGCGTCCTTAACAACCAATGACTCATCAGCTGCCAACGGCTTCCCCACTTACAGCTGAAATGTAAACAAAAGGGGTCTGTGGGCTGGGGCTTATTGGAATCCTAAAGCCCTCTTTAACAAGGGGGCCCCAGATCCCAGCCCCCCCATATGAATGAGTATGGGGTACATATTACCTCTACCCATTCACCAAAAAAGTGTAAAAAGTGAGTATACACAACACGACTTTTTTGGCAATTCCTTTATTTTAAAAATTTAAAAAAGGCCCCTGAACTAAATCCACCATCAATCACAATGCCCGACACACTGCCGGACCCAAAAAAAGAAAAAAAAAAAACCTCTGGTCTTGTCGAAGTCTCACGCTGTCTGCTTCGCCGCCTGACATACCACTTAACCACTTGAGCCCCGGACCATTATGCTGCCTAAGGACCAGAGGTCTTTTTCCAATTTGGCACTGCGTCGCTTTAACTTTTAATTGCGCGGTCATGCAATGCTGTACCCAAACAAAATTTGCGTCCTTTTCTTCCCACAAATAGAGCTTTCTTTTGATGGTATTTGATCACCTCTGCAGTTTTTATTTTTTGCGCTATAAATGGAAAAAGACCGAAAATTTTGAAAAAAAAATGATATTTTCTACTTTTTGTTATAAAAAAAATCCAATAAACTCAATTTTAGTCATACATTTAGGCCAAAATGTATTCGGCCACATGTCTTTGGTAAAAAAAATGTCAATAAGCGTATATTTATTGGTTTGCGCAAAAGTTATAGCGTCTACAAACTAGGGTACATTTTCTGGAATTTATACAGCTTTTAGTTTATGACTGCCTATGTCATTTCTTGAGGTGCTAAAATGGCAGGGCAGTACAAAACCCCCACAAATGACCCCATTTTGGAAAGTAGACACCCCAAGGAAATTGCTGAGAGGCATGTTGAACCCATTGAATATTTATTTTTTTGTCCCAAGTGATTGAATAATGACAAAAAAAAAAAAAAATTATTTACAAAAAGTTGTCACTAAATGATATATTGCTCACACAGGCCATGGGCCTATGTGGAATTGCACCCCAAAATACATTCAGCTGCTTCTCCTGAGTACGGAGATACCACATATGTGGGACTTTTTGGGAGCCTAGCCGCGTACGGGACCCCGAAAACCAATCACCGCCTTCAGGATTTCTAAGGGTGTAAATTTTTGATTTCACTCTTCACTGCCTATCACAGTTTCGGAGGCTATAAAATGCCCAGGTGGCACAAACCCCCCCCAAATGACCCCATTTTGGAAAGTAGACACCCCAAGCAGAATGTATTTTGGGGTGTAATTTCACATATTCCCATGGCATGTTTGAGAAATATATCATTTAGTGACAACTTTGTGAAAAAAAAAAAAATTTTGTCTCTTTCCCGCAACTTGTGTCGCAATATAAAATATTCCATGGACTCGACATGCCTCTCAGCAAATAGCTTGGGGTGTCTACTTTCCAAAATGGGGTCATTTAGGGGAGGTTTTGAACTGTCCTGGCATTTTATGCACAACATTTAGAAGCTTATGTCACACATCACCCCCTCTTCTAACCACTTGAAGACAAAGCCCTTTCTGACACTTATTGTTTACATGAAAAAGTTATTTTTTTTTGCAAGAAAATTACTTTGAACCCCCAAACATTATATATTTTTTTTAAGCAAATGCCCTACAGATTAAAATGGTGGGTGTTTCATTTTTTTTTTTCACACAGTATTTGCGCAGCGATTTTTCAAACGCATTTTTTGGGGAAAAAACACACTTTTTTAAATTTTAATGCACTAAAACACACTATAGTGCCCAAATGTTTGATGAAATAAAAAAGATGATCTTAGGCCGAGTACATGGATACCAAACATGACATGCTTTACAATTGCGCACAAACGTGCAGTGGCAACAAAATAAATACATTTTTAAAAGCCTTTAAAAGCCTTTACAGGTTACCACTTTAGATTTACAGAGGAGGTCTACTGCTAAAAATACTGCCCTCGATCTGACCTTCGCGGTGATACCTCACATGCATGGTGCAATTGCTGTTTACGTTTGACGACAGACCGCCGCTTGCGTTCGCCTTAGCGCAAGAGCAGGGGGCGACAGGGGTGCTTTTTTTTTTTTTTTTTTTTTTTCTTTATTATTTTTTTGCTTTCTTAGCTTATTTTTAAACTGTTCCTTTCATTTTTTTTTTCTTTTATCATTTTTATTGTTATCTCGGGGAATGTAAATATCCCCTATGATAGCGATAGGTAGTGACAGGTACTCTTTTTTGAAAAAATTGGGGTCTATTAGACCCTAGATCTCTCCTCTGCCCTCAAAGCATCTGACCACACCAAGATCGGTGTGATAAAATGCTTCCCCAATTTCCCAATGGCGCTATTTACATCTGGCGAAATCTAAGTCAAAAAATGCTCGTAGCTTCCGGTTTCTTAGGCCATAGAGATGTTTGGAGCCACTCTGGTCTCTGATCAGCTCTATGGTCAGCTGGCTGAATCACCGGCTGCATTCTCAGGTTCCCTGTTGAGACAGGAGAGCCAGAGAAAAACACGGAAGACGGTGGGGGGGGGCATTCCCTCCCACGGCTTGTAAAGTCTAGAGGCTAATTAGCCGCTAGGATTGCTTTTACATGAAAGCCGACCGCTGGCTGAAAAGAATGATACCAAGATGATACCTAAACCTGCAGGCATCATTCTGGTATAACCACTCAAAGTCGTAAATGGCGTACCTGAAGACAAAAAAATGGTTAACAATAAAGCACAGTAAACGGTAAAGTATAAATAATTACATACCTGAAAAACAAACATGATAAAACATAATAACTATAAAACATTTCAGAATAGAATGCAGTAAAAAAGAGCAGAACAATAGAGAGAGAGAATAGAGAGAGAGAACAATAAAACGACAACAATTTTTTTTTTTTATATATATATTTTTTTTTTACACTTTTTTTGTAACTAACTTTTATAACGGTAACCGGTTCCAGGTTCGGGTCTCTCAAAATGCGATGGCATCTTGGGAGACCCTGTGAAAGTGTGCCCTAGTCTGTGGAATGCTGTACCCTACGCTAATACTCAACTAGTGCATGGTAGCGTTCAAAACATTCACCAATGCAAAGACCAGGATTGTCAGGACAGGAGGGACAATAATAGCGGGTGTCACGTCTATATCCGCGCTTGCTGCAGACACAACATCTTTTTGGGGGGGTTCGTTTGGTAGGGGTACTCGGGAGGACATAAAGAAAATGCCTCTCATGCAGCCGACTGCATTTGGTTGGGGATGTGAATGGGGGAAGTACGGGCGCTGCAGAAGTGGTGGGTTCCCAATTAGGATTGGCGAATGCAGCAGGAAGGGCATTATGGGCACGACGGGTCTGTGTTTGTCTTTTTGGTGGCAGCGGGACACTACTTCTGCTTGCCACCTCACCAGCTTGAACTGCACTTATGGGACTCGCCACGTCACCAAGTGTTACTGCAGTGCTGGTTTGACTACGACCGGGGTGTACTAGGCCGCTGGTGCTTGCCAGTTCACCAAAACGCTATCAAAAAAACTGTTAGCGATCGCAGGGATCAGGCCTGACTCTGCGAACGCTGCAGTTATGCGTTTAGTCTTTTGTAAGTGACAGTGATCGATCGATACTGCACTTGGGTGGGCTGGGCCGGGCGGAGGGGCAAAACGCAGGTGCTAGCAGGTATCTGGGCTGATCACGCTAACACTGCGTTTTTGGGAAGCCTAAACTGCTGGGGACGCTAGTATAGATCTGATCGGATCAGATATTGATCCGTTCAGATACTATACCACTAAGGGAGGTGTATGGTGCGTGCGTGGGTGTTAGTGCTACTGGCGCTAACCTGACGCTGCCTGGGGCTGGTGCTTGCCAGTTCACCAAAATGCTACCAAAAAAACTGTTAGCGATCGCAGGGATCAGGCCTGACTCTGCGAACGCTGCAGTTATGCGTTTAGTGTTTTGTAAGTGACAGTGATCGATCGATACTGCACTTGGGTGGGCTGGGCGGAGGGGCAAAACGCAGGTGCTAGCAGGTATCTGGGCTGATCCCACTAACACTGCGTTTTTGGGAACCCTAAACTGCTGGGGACGCTAGTATAGATCTGATCGGATCAGATATTGATCCGATCAGATACTATACCACTAAGGGAGGTGTACGGTGCGTGCGTGGGTGTTAGCGCTACTGGCGCTAACCTGACGCTGCCTGGGGCTGGTGCTTGCCAGTTCACCAAAATGCTACCAAAAAAACTGTTAGCGATCGCAGGGATCAGGCCTGACTCTGCGAATGCTGCAGTTATGCGTTTAGTGCCTTGTAAGTGACAGTGATCGATCGATACTGCACTTGGGCTGGGCCGGGCGGAGGGACAAAACGCAGGTGCTAGCAGGTATCTGGGCTGATCCCGCTAACGCTGCGTTTTTGGGAACCCTAAACTGCTGGGGACGCTAGTATAGATCTGATCGGATCAGATATTGATCCGTACAGATACTATACCACTAAGGGATGCGCATGCTGCGTGCGTGGGTGTTAGCGGTACTGGCGCTAATCTGATGCTGCCTGGGGCGACGCATATCACCGCTGGGCGATCAGGGGGCTAAACCTTTATTCGGTAATAAACGGCGGGTGCCCTGACACTATAAAAAATAAACGAACTAACCAGCGTCACCCGTAACGGTTATACGGTGATCAGTGGTGAAAGGGTTAACTAGGGGGCAATCAAGGGGTTAAAACATTTATTAGGTAGTATATGGGGGTCCCTGACGCTATAAAACGCTGACGGCGAACCTAAATATTTACCTCACTAACTAGCGTCACCAGCGACACTACTACAGCGATCAGAAAAATGATCTCTTAGTGACACTGGCGACAGGGGGTGATCAAGGGGTTAAAACTTTATTAGGGGGGGTTAGGGGGGTATCCTAGACCTAAAGGGGGGTAATACTCACTGTCCCAACACTGTAACTGTCACAAACTGACACCAATGCAGTAATCAGAAAAAAAAAAAAAAACTGCTGGTGTCAGTTTGTGACAGGGAGGGGGGGGGTGATTGGGGGGATCGGGGGGCGATCGGGGGGGGATCGGGGTGTTTTGTGTGCCTGGCATGTTCTACTGTGTTGTGTAGTGTTGGTGCACTCACAGTGAAGTCTTCTCTCCTCGGCGCTGCAACGGAATACCGAGCCGAGGAGAGATGACATCATTTCCTTTGCTGCTGTTTAGCATACAGCAGCAAAGGAAGTGATCTGATTGGCCGGCGGCGATCGCGAGGGGGGGCCACGAACGGATGGCCTCCCCCTCGTCTCCGATCGCCGGGGGACCAAACGGGACCGCCTCGGGCGGCGGGGGGGGGTCCGATCGGACCCCCCACCCGCGAGAGGCAAATCACGTACATGTACGTGATTTTGCCTGCCCGTGCCGCCTTGCCGACGTAAATCGGCGTGAGGCGGTCCTTAAGTGGTTAAAGTGATTGTTATTTTAGAAAAAAAAACCTTTACAAACATGTCATACTTACCTGCCCTGTGCAAGGGTTCAGCACTAAGCGGCCCCTATCCTCCTTTTCTGGGGTTCCTCAGCAGCGCTCCTGGCTCCTCCTCTTCTCGAGTGCCCCCACCGAGAGCCGCTTTACATGAGGGGCACTCATGTGGGTGTGTTCCTGATTCCTGCTGCTGCGTCCATTGACACAAACATCAGGACTTGGCCCTGCCCCCCGGCTCCCGTGTCACTGGATTTAATTGACAGCAGCGGGAGCCAATGGCTCCTGTTGCTATCCATCTATCCAATGAGATGCTCGTCCCCGCCACTGGAATGATCGGGTTTCGGTAAGGAAAAGGGGGGACTGGGGGGCTGCTGCAGCACAGGAGGCTTTGCACCTTAATGCATAGAATACATTAAGGTGCAAAATCTTGAAGATTTAAAACTTCTTTAAGGACCGAGCCTATTTCTGACACTTGTTGTTTACAAGTTAAAATCCATTTTTTTGCTAGAAAATTAGTTAGAACCCCCAAACATTATATCGTCTTTTTAGCGGACACCCTAAAGAATAAAATGGAGATTGTTGCAATACTTTGTCACACCGTATTTGCGCAGCAGTCTTACAAACGCAATTTTTTGTGAAAAATTACATTTTTTGAAATAAAAAATAAGAAAACAGTAAAGTTAACCAAATTTTTTTTCTTTGATGTGAAAGATAATGTTACGCCGAGGAAATTGATACCATGCTTCAAAATAGCTACACTCGTGGAATGGCAACAAACTATGGCACCAAAAATCTCCATATGCGATGTTTAAAATTTGCTACAGATTACCAGTTTTGAGTTACAAAGGAGATCTTGGGCTAGAATTATTGCTCACAATCTAACGATCGTGACGATACCTCACATGTCGTTTGAACACCGTTTACATATGTGGGCGTGACTTGCATATGCATTCGCTTCATCGCGCGAAACCTCTAGGGGACAGGACGTTTTAAATGTATTTATTTTTTCTTATTTATTTTACTTTTTTAATTTAATTTATTTTTACACTGTCCTTTAAAAAAAAAAAAATTGATCACTTTTATTCCTATTAAGCATGACAGGGCCACTTTAATGTGAGATCTGGGGCCTATAAGATCTCAGATCTCACATTTACACTTAAAAGCAATTAAAAAATAAAGTATTTTTTTTTCAATAAAAAAAAAATGTCCCTTTAAGAACGGAGGGCAGAAGTGATGTTTGCCGTCGCTCCGGTCCTCCAAGGGCATAGAGTCGAGTGGGGGCTATCATGCCCTCACTTGACTTCCTGTCCATCCATCCCAGCGATCGGATCATTTACGCCTCTTCCAATGGCTCCGGTAAGTGGCGGAGTCACCCAGAAGTCGGCGGGAGGAGGAGAGGCACCTCTCTCGCCGCATATAAAAGTGATCTTGTGGCGAATCCGCCGCTGAGACCACTTTTATGTAGAAGAGGACCTCCGGCTGTGAACAAAAATATTGGGGTTATGGCAGCTATCTGCTGCCATAACAATGGTATTTAACGTCAAAGCAGCGATGTATATCCAGAGTGGGTGGTCCCTGGGTGGTTTAACCCCCTGGCGGTATTCCCGAGTCTGGCTCGGGGTGAGAATTTAGTACCAAAAGCGGTAACCCCGAGCCAGACTCGGGTCCGCATCGCTGGATCCTGGAAGACGCGACTCACCATGTCTCCGGGATCCCGCGATGTTCTCCCGCTGTGTTCGGCGGCCGGATCTTCCGCACGATCCACTGTGTGCCCTGGCTTCCGTTCCCTGCGAGCGTAGCGACGCAGGGGGTGGAACCGGCGGCAAATTCAAAATGTATAAAGCACAAACACACTGACACATTGTAATCCTATTGGATTACATTACAAAATATAATAAATATTAAAAAATTGACCTCAGATTGCCCCCCAGTGCTTTGTCCAGTGCCCCTGTCTGCAGTTTTACTGTACTTTGTGTCTGGAAACTGCAGAGCGACCATGGCATCCAAAAAGCGCGCTTCAACATCAAAAGCGACATATGACCTGCTGGAAAACAGCGACAGCGAGACAGAATCGCTTGCAGATGTGAGTGATAGCGAATCATGGGGAAGTTCGTCATCAGGCACGGAAAGCGATTTCAGCGATGATCCTGCGACTTTGCCCAGCGATGTGCGGACTTGGTGCTCGATTGATTACGGTACGGAGCACACAGCACCCCCAAGATTCCCGTTTACCGGAGCGCCTGGTATAAAAGTGGAGGTTGAAGATGACAGCCCCTTGGGATACCTCCAACTCTTTTTGACTGATGAGGTCATAGAAATAATTGTTACAGAGACCAATTGGTACCAGGAACAACAAGCTGCTATACCGCAGAGGTTTTCAAGGAGCAGAAAATGGGAACCAGTGACCAAGGAGGACATCTGGAAGTTTCTGGGTCTAATTATTCTCCAGGGAGTGGTGGGGAAACTCCTGCAAAAGTGGTACTGGACAACCAACAAAATATTAGCCACTCCTTTTTTTGGCACCATAATGTCGGAATACAAATTTTCACTCATAATGAAATATCTGCATTTTCAAAATAATGACAAATTTGATGAGACTTCTCATCCAGCTCCAAAACTTAAAAAAATTTGGGACTTATATCAAATTATTCAGAAAAATTTCCAGCAGACCTATATACCAGACAGAGACGTCAGTATCGACGAAAGTCTTATGGCCTACAAAGGAAGACTTAGCTGGATACAGTACATCGCGTCTAAGAGAGCGCGATTCGGCATAAAATCATTCATGCTCTGTGAAGCCAGCACTGGTTATATATGGAATTCGGTCCTTTACACCGGGAAAGGGACGAAATTCCACGACAGATTCAGTCAATATGGAATGGCAACCGCTTCTGTTCTCACTTTGATTGAGCCATTGTTGAATCAGGGGTACTGTGTAACCACAGATAATTTTTATACTTCTCCAGAACTCTATGAGTTCCTTCTACAACACAAGACAGATGCTTACGGGACTGTTAGAGCTAACCGGCGTGACATGCCGCCAACCTTTGCAGGAGAAATAGTTGCCTGGCAAAAAGGCAAAATGATGGCACTAAGATGGCAAGATAAAAAAGATGTGTGCCTAATGAGTACCATTCACAACACCTCTACTGTCATGGTACGTACAAAAGTTGGAAAAGATGTTATGAAACCTCAACTCGTAATGGACTACAACAACACAATGGGAGGTGTTGACAGAGCTGACCAGGCCATGACTTTTTACCCTGCTATGAGAAAGCAACAAAAAAAATATTATAAAAAAATCTTCAGGCATCTTCTTGAACAGTGCCTGTGGAACGCTTTCATTCTTCTAAAAAAAAAAAAGAGTGACAGGCCTGTGATTCATGCAGACTTCGTCTGGAAAGTTGCAGAACTCATATTTTTGAAGCACCAAACACCAACCACTGTAATTCGATCTGGACGTCGTGCTGCTGGCGTTGTGAACCCGGAACGTCTGACAGGTCGACACTTTGTGGACCACATTCCACCAACAGAAAAGAAGGCAGCACCCACAAGGATGTGTGTGGTTTGCTGCTCTAAACGTGATGACACAGGAAGGAAAGTCAGAAAAGAAACCCGGTTCTACTGTCGTGACTGTGACGTCGGACTTTGCGCTGTACCCTGTTTTAAAATTTACCATACCCGAGACGTTTACTAAAAGCAATATGACTACTAATATTGCACTCTTGTTTGGCCAAAAAAAATGTCAGTGTTTTTGATTTATATTATTTACTAAAATGTATTGAATAAAAAGTATTATTACCATTATATTATTATTTGTTATTATTTATAGTTATTTATTATATTATAATTTATGATTTTGTGTTTCAAACTTTATCATACCCAGGATGTATACTAGACTCTGGTTTGGACAGATTTCAGTGAGTTATTCCTAAGAATTACAGGCCTACAATATAAAACGCCACATTTCCATGCAAAAATAATAGTACCGTTTTCAGCACCTAAAATCTGAAATAATCATACCGCCAGGGAGGTTAATAAGCAAGGGGCATAGTCACCTGATGATGTAATCGGGTGAACCCGTCCCCTTATGATGTCATCGACCCAGCATCCCCCGGTCGATGATGTTATGATGGTCCAGGACCACTCGATGACATTGACAGATGGCTCCACCCCTTACCCATTTAAGAACTGTTAGACAGCGGAGCAGGCAGACGGCGGGAGCTGAGGTTTCTTTTTCTTTTTTGGGTCCGGCACTGCAGCGGGCGTCATGATGGACATTGGATCTACTTCGGGGGACTTTTTTTGTTTTTTTTTTTATTAGGGAATTGTCAAAAACTAGTGTTGTGTCTTTACTTACGTTTTACACATTTTTGGTGAATGGGTAGAGGTACTATGTACCCCATACTCATTCACACAGCGGGGGGGCTGGGATCTGGAGGCCCCCCACAACCACCAACAGAGCCCCCCAGGGCATGAGGCCTGGTATGGTTCAGGAGGGGGGGCGCTTGCTTGTCCCCCCCCCTTTACTGACCTGTTAGGCTGCATGCTCAGATAAGGGTCTGATTTGGATTTTGGGGGGGACCCCTTGCCATTTTTTTTATGTTGGCATGGTGTTCCTCTTAAAAACCATACCAGACCCAAAGAGCTTGGTATTGATTGAGGGGGGGACCCCATAATGTTTTATTTCTGACTTTTTCATTGCCAGCATTCTTTTGTTTACATTTCAGCTGGCAGTGGGGAAGCCCGCTGACAGCTTATGAGTCATCAGTTGTTAAGCTCTTTAACAAACAGCTATTCTTAATACAGAACCCAAATTGGTCGATCATTTTTCGACCGATCTGAATTTGAATCATTCTGAAAATTTGGAACTCTTTAGAAAACATATATACGAAATTTTTTAAAAAATTAAACGAATTTCAACAAAATGTGTTACTATTTCATTCAGAAATAGTCTCCAAAAAAACAAAAATTCATCTGAATTTATATTCGGACCCAAACAAATTGCATGTATCTATTTTGAATTGCTTTCAAGCAGCATTTAATTGTATTGACATTTTTTGTATGAATTTTCCTAAGAATTTTTATACACATTTTTGTTCAAAATTCTACTAGTGTATACCTAGCTTGGGAAATAGAAGATGAATAAAAACTATACATCCTTGCTCTGTTACCGTACTTCAGTGTCATAAGCAAATGCATAGTCATCCATTAGATGGAATGATTTATCATCAGTGGTAAAGGGGGCCTACATTGTATGTGTTGTGTAACCTGTGTAGAAACAAATGGTGGAAAACGTATCCATAAATTAAATGAAGCTAATTTATAAAAAAAAAAGCTGCATAAAATCATTATGAAATTTTTGTACAATGGTGCTTACGTGCAAATTTGAATGTCTTCATACATAGTGATTGTAATCCCTGAACCTATAAACCTGATAATGCACTGATATTCAATGTGTATGGTCCAGCCCTAGATGGCCATAGGCATGGAATATCCATAAATTCAGACTATTCTGGTTCTAAAAGGTACACTAGGAAATGTTCATGGAATTTAAATAAAAATGTGAAAATCTAACACTGCCACCTTGTTAAGCAATGAAAAGTACATTCACATTGATAAATGACATGCCAAAAACCCATGTTCCATGTTATGATAGGAATAAAGGCAGTGTGTAAGAGTATTAAACTTTGGAACTTGTATTCTAAACTAGTGTTATTCAGATTCTGGATAGTGCTTGCATTTTTGCACAAAGAAATGCATGTGTGCCTAGTACAATACCCATCTGCATACAGTTTGAGGCTTTTTACAATTTTTTTTATAGTCTATTTTAATAATAGAAGAGCGCATTGATGCAGTTTTATTCAAATATGGTATGCACATTTTAAATTGTTAACAGGAGATAGACAGATAAAAAATACAATCACAATGATTGTGTTTCTCAGAAGGCACCACTGATTTTCATTTTATTATTGTTATGTGAAATTCAAGGTTACAGGCAGATTGCATACATACAAGTAAAATTTCTCATATTTGGATGATAATTGATCATTCCAGATACATTACCTACATTTTTAAATAACCAGACTTTTAAAGAGGAACTGCAGTCTGCTCACAAAATTTGTAATAAAAACATCTTTGCTCTCCTGAAGCTTCCCTCCAACCACTTTGCTTATTATTTTATATATATACTGTGATTCTGTACTTGCCAAATATGCTGTAGAAATCTCCCTCCACTGAGTCTGGCTGCAACCATTTTTACTGTGGGCAGCTGAAGCTGCTGCCTGTTCACTTCCTGGATTTACACAGACACACAGACAGAAGCACACCTCCAGCCCTGCAGGTCTCATTGGCCCTCTTATGACTCATCCCCCTCCCTTCCTGGCAAACTCTCACAAAAGTGAGAAAGTGAGCTGTGCATGATATCATAAGCCTAGGCTAATGATCAGACAAGAAATAGGAAGTGGGCTGTATAAGGTATTTACTGGCAGAAAAAAAATGTTTTACTATCCAAAGTTAAAATAACAAGGGCAGAAGATTTAATAGATGGAAAGATGAAAAAATGACTGAAGGTCTGCTTTAAGCTCAAATAAATTGCTATGATATATGTACATTAAAGGCCCTCCCAAGCACATGGAAGTAGGTTTATGTGCTGCGAATGCAAATCCGGAACCTATCTAGCTAAATGAACACTGATATACAATGTGTTCAGCGTTCCAAGTTTGTTTGCACCTTTTGTTCAAATATAATGCATGAAATTGGCAGTATACAGTATTTGAAAACAATTGGATTAATTTACTAAAGAAGTCCATTTTTTACTTAGTCACATTTTAATACCCAATCGTATATGGAGGAAATTAAAAATTAGGAATGTAGTTTACCCATGATGGGATGATTGAAGATACTGCAGAATAATCATCTCACTGTTCAACTAACAATCAAGTGGCATCCAATCTGGGAAGTTTATATGTGCTAATCTGTCATTTTTTTATAGTTGTACTGTGCTTTTTGTTGTTTTCAGTTATACTTCACTTCTAATAGAGTTTTACCTTCATCTATAAAAAATCCGGGGTACCTTGTGAAAAATTCATAGTGCACAGTGTCTCCAATATCTTGGTCAATTGCTTGTAACTTTATGACTAGGGATGAGCCGAAGACCCGCCTGTTCGGTTCGCAGCAGAACAGGCAAAAAATTTGTTTGAACACGCGAACACCGTTAAAGTCTATGGGACACGAACATGAATAATAAAAAGTGCTCATGCTCATTTTAAAGGCTTATATGCGAGTTATTGTCATACGAAGTGTTTGGGGACCTGGGTCCTGCCACAGGGGACATGTATCAATGCAAAAAAAAAAGTTTTAAAAACTGCCGTTTTTTTTCGGGAGCAGTATTCTGCAAAATACTGTAACACATAAAACTGTCAAAGGAGAATAAGTGTATGTATTTATATTCATTTTGTATTTGTATGAATTATATTGCATTTGATTCAATTATGTTAGGCCTATTTGGCAAATTTCTATCGAAATCCCTGAAAATCTTGCTCCTGGAACAGTTGTCATAAATAGGGATGAGAAGAAGAAACAGCAAAGGCGCCTCTTAGTAAAACAGTATATTTTAATGACACAATTCCATTAAAAGCACTCACATGTTAAAACTTGTTAGTCCGGGCATGGGTAGTCTCAGTAAAAGCCATACAGGATTGCACTCTCTGATGTAAAAAAGCCTTATTCCTCTCCGCTGGTGGCTCATGTATTCGGCGTAAGCTTCCGGGATTCGATAGTAATCCAAAACGAGGCTTGGACCTACGCCGGGCAATCGAATGGAGGGCTGGAACGCAAATCCAATGGTATGTGCTGTACTGTCGTACCATTGGATTTGCGGAATACATGCCGGACTAACAGGTTTTAACATGTGAGTGCTTTTAATGGAAATGTGTCATTAAAATATACTGTTTTACTAAGAGGCGCCTTTGCTGTTTCTTCTTCTCTTGCATATCTGGAGTGGCTTCACCTCCCTTCATAAGGCTGCCCTACCTATAGACTGTATGCATCTCACGAAGAGCTTCTGATTGCTTAAAGGACAATTTTTTTATGTTACACTGTTAACATTGAAACCTGCGCTACTTTTTTTTGTTTTTTTCTTCCTATAAATAGGGATGGGCTGTCTGTTCGAGTCGAACATGAGTTCAACTCAAACATTGGCTGTTCGCTTGTTTACCGAATAGCGAAAAATTTGGGGTGTTCGCGGCAAATTCGAAAGCCGCGGAACACCCTTTAAAAGTCTATGGGAGAAATCAAAAGTGCTATTTTTAAAGGTTAATATGCAAGTTATTGTCATAAAAAGTGTTTGGGGACCTGTATTCTGCCCCAGGCGACATGTATCAATGCAAAATAAAGTTTTAAAAACTGCCGTTTTTTCGGGAGCAGTGATTTTAATAATGCTTAAAGTGAAACAATAAAAGTGAAATATTCCTTTAAATTTCGTACCTGGCGGGTGTCTATAGTATGCCTGTAAAGTGGTGCATATTTCCCATGTTTAGAACAGTCTGAGAGCAAAATTACATCTCTAAAGGAAAAAAAGTCATTTAAAACTACTTGCAACTATTAATGAATTGTTGGGTCTCGGCAACACACATAAAAGTCATTGAAAAAAAATGGCATAGGATTCCCCCACAGTCAATTACCAGGCCCTTTGGGTCTGGTATGAATATTAAGGGGAACCCCTAACCAAAATTTAAAAAAAAAATGGCGTGGGGGTCCCCCTCAAAATCCACACCAGACCCTTCAGGTCTGGTGTGGATTTTAAGGGGAACTCCGCGCCAAAATTTTAAAAAAATGGCGTGGGGTCCCCCCAAAAATCCATACCAGACCCTTATCCGAGCAGGCTGCAGGAAAAGAGAGGCCGCAGATGTTGATGGGGACAAGGGCCTTGTCCCCACAACCCTTGCCCGGTGGTTGTGGGGGTCTGCGGGTGGGGGGCTTATCGGAATCTGGAAGCCCCCTTTAACAAGGGGACCCCCAGATCCCGGCCCCCCCATGTGAATTGGTAAAGGAGTACAAATGTACCCCTTTACCCCTTCCTGGGGCAGGACCCAGGTCCCTAAACACTTTTTTATGACAATACCATGCATATAACCCTTTAAAATTAGCACTTTTGATTTCTCCCATAGACTTTTAAAGGGTGTTCAGCGGCTTTTAAATTTGCCGCGAACACCCCAAAATGTTCTCTATTCGGCAAACGGGCGAACAGCAATGTTTCAGGCGAACTCAGGTTCGACTCGAACAGACAGCCCATCCCTATTTATGACAACTTTTCCAGGAGCAAGATTTTCAGGGATTTCGATAGAAATTTGCCAAATAGGCCTAACATAAGTGAATAAAGAAACGCATGAAATATAATTCATACAAATACAAAATGAATATAAATACATACACTTATTCTCCTTTGACAGTTTTATACGTTATATTGTTTTGCAGAATACTGACATTCTTCATTTTTAATTTTAAAATCTGCATGCTCAGTACTTTGATATATTTAACACACAGAGATTATAATGAATGACATAGAATAAAAGACTGTATATATGCTAGCAATTCTCAAATTGGATACTGTTTGGGTTTGTCAGGGGTGACGTATTGCATCCCATGTTTATGCACATGTGTCATGCATTTCTATGGTTCAGGCAGGTCGTGTTAATCCAGAATCCAGGGAGGATGGCATTTAGGGCAGCCCTAGCATTCAGAAAAGTCCAGAATGCTACCCTTTTATCTAAATCTTTTCTGTCTCCTGCCCACTGCCACAGTCACCCTGTGGTGAATTTTGGAAGGTACAACTCTCATATGAAGATGGGGACTCTGATGAGAAATTGGAGGTACCGATGACTGATGTGAAAGGTGAATGGGAATCTGAGGACTCTGATGGGAAAATAAGGGCTTATGCCACGTACACACGGTCGGACTTTTCATCTACAAAAGTCCGACAGCCTGTCCGACAGACTTTCGGCGGACTTGCGGCGGACTTGCGGCGGACTTGCGGCAGACTTTCTAACGAACAGACTTGCCTACACACGACCACACAAAAGTCCGACGGATTCGTACGTGATGACGTACATCGGACTAAAATAAGGAAGTTGATAGCCAGTAGCCAATAGCTGCCCTAGCGTGGGTTTTTGTCCGTAGGACTAGCATACAGACGAGCGGACTTCGGGGTCCGTCGTAGTTACGACGTAAAGATTTGAAGCATGTTTCAAATCTAAAGTACGTCGGATTTGAGTCTAAAAAAGTACGTTGAAAGTCCGGAGAAGCCCACACACGATCGGATTACCAGCCAGCTTTAGTCCGTCAGCGTCCGTTGGACTTTTGTAGATGAAAAGTCCGACCGTGTGTACGCGGCATAAGACACTGATATGAAAGGGGAACACTGATGACTTTGATGTGAAAGGTGAGACTGAAGACTTTGATGGGAAAGGGGACACTAAGGATTTAATGGGAAAGGGGGGTGTCACAGATGCTTGGCAGAGAGCTGATATTAGCACTGCATTTCTTCCAAGTGACTCATTGCTTGTATGACCACCTAAATTGGTCACAAATTTCTTCTGGCCTGATATAAGCCCTCCAGGATGCTAGGGCAATCCTAGATAAACCACTGTTCCACCAGGGTGAGGATTTGTCTAGACACATTTAGGTTTTTGAAAGGCAACCAGTAGGTAAGTGCCATTGTCACACATATCCCTACCTGTCTGAAGATGCCGCAGGTTCTGCCACCCTTTGGCCTGCAGAAGAAACTGACCAGTTTACTCACATATTCACCAAACTGTGCACAGGCTGGGTTTAGGTCAAACTCACATTCAGCCTGAACCCAAAGCACATCCCTAGCCCTGCTTATTGGCCATTATTATAAGCAGGGCATTATGGGTCCTTTAACATTTTATCTTGAATATATCACCACAAAACTGTTGTACACTCACTACTTTACATTGTAGCAAAGCGTCAATTCTTCAGTGAGGTCACATGAAAAGATATAGTAAAATATTTACAAAAACGCGAGGGGTGTACTCACTTTTGTGAGATACTGTAAATATATATATATATATATATATATATATATATATATATATATATATATATATATATATAAAATCAAAAAATGTCCAGGTGTAACAGTAGAGCTTCTTCACATCATGTCCATGTGTATTGAAAAACATATAAGTCCAAGTATATCAGTGGTGTTACTTCATATCCAACACCAGTGCTTCATTAATCACTTCAGCCACGGAAGGATTTGCCCCCTTAATGACCAGGCCATTTTTTGCTTTATGGCACTGTGTCGCTTTGACTGACAATTGTGTGGTCGTGCGACACTGTACCGGAACAAAATTTCTGTCCTTTTTTTCCCCACAGATAGAGCTTTCTTTTGGTGGTATTTGATCACCTCTGTGGTTTTTATGTATTGTGCTATAAACACATGATTTTGAAAAAAAAAACAATATTTTTTACTTTTTGCTACAATACATCTCAAAACATTTAAAAAAAAACAGATTTTTTCATAAATTTAGGCCAATACGTATTCTTCTACATATTTTTGGTGAGAAAAAAAAAAAAATTGCAAAAAGTGTATATTGATTGGTTTGCACAAAAGTTATTGTGTCTACAAATTAGGGGATAGATTTATAGACTTTTATTTATTTTATTTTTTTTATACTGGTAATGGCAGCGATCTGCGATTTTTAGAGGGCCTCCGACATTGTGGCGGACAAATCTGACCCCAAGCTACACTTTTTGGGGACCAGTGACATTATCACATTGATCAGTGCTATAAAAATGCACTGATCAATGTATAAATGACACTGGCAGGGAAGGGGTTAACACTAGGGGAACGATCAAGAGGTTAACTGTGTTTCCTGGGTGTGTTCTAACTATAGGGGGGGGGGCTGCCAGGGACATGACAGAGATCGCTGTTCCCGATCACTGAGAACGGAAGATTTCTGACATGTCCCCTGTCAGAACGGGGATCCGCCTTGTTTACAAAGGCAGATCTCTGTTCTGCATCTGTGCACAATGATCCCGGACCGGCATATATATTATGCACACTGTACTCTGCTGTAATTCAGTATTAGAATTATACTTCCTGCTACAGCTTTGGGATCTTTCTAACAGGAATCAGTGTCCACCAGTGCAGCATGTTAGTGGCCACCAGTGCTGCTTGTCTGTGACTAGCAGTGCAGCATGTTAGTGACCACCAGTGCAGCATGTTATTGACCACCAGTGCAGCATGTCAGAGACCACCAGTGCAGCATGTCAGTGACCACCAGTACAGTATGTCAGGGACCGCTGGTGCAGCATGTCAGTGACCACCAGTGCAGCATGTTAGTGACCACCAGTGTAGCATGTTAGTGACCACCAGTGCAGCATGTCAGTGACCACCAGTGCAGCATGTTAGTAACCACCAGTGCAGCTTGTCAGTGACCACCAGTTCAGCATGTTAGTGACCACCAGTGCAGCTTGTCAGTGACCACCAGTGCAACATGTTAGTGACCACTAGTGCAGCATGTTAGTGACCCTGGTGCTGCTTGTCAGTGACCACCAGTGCAGCATGTTAGTGACCACTAGTGCAGCATGTTAGTGACCCTGGTGCTGCTTGTCAGTGACCATCAGTGCAGCATGTTAGTGACCACCAGTGCAGCATGTTATTGACCACCAGTGCAGCATGTCAGTGACCATCAGTGCAGAACGCGATCGTTATCAGAAATAATCAGATGATACAGCGGGGATCACTGGCTGTGACAGTACATTCGATCATGTGCGCTCGATCAGCTGAATAAAGAGAGTGGGTAATTAGAACTCTTTCACATGGAGTTCATGTGGAGAGGTACATTTGTGGCACAAGGACAGTTGAAGTGTTCTTAGATAAGCTGACTGTGAATGGCCAGATCATGACAGGCTAAAAGTAACTCTGTGGAAGGCAAAGACAGAAGAAGAGCAGTGACATCTAAGTGCAGTATTATTAAGACATTTTATTCCATAAAAGACAATTGGTAACTCACAAGATGTATGAGATGTCAGCGCATGTGGGATTAATAATGTGATTCATCCGTTCGTGAAGAAGACGATCTTCTCACTGGTGAATAGGCAGCTGATGGGTCCAGGGACGCCGGTGGTTCCCAGCACTTTCAGACACTCAGGATGGCTCACAGACAGCAATGTATGTCACTTAGCATTGGAGAGAGAGCGGGGAGGAGCGCACGTTTGGAGCATGCATGCTCCTTCTAATGAGCATGGGGGGGGGGGCAGTGGGGGCAGAGTTGGGGCGGTGACTGGAAGAGAGCAGAGGAGAAGGAGGAGGGAGATGAGAGGAGAAGGAGGACACCTCTTCCACGGGCAGCAGAGACCAGGGGCTGTGAGACCCCTCCGCCCACTACAATTCTATTTCATCCCTGCTTGCTTTCAGAGAACTACAGGTGGGAGTGCCAAGACTACTGGCTGAGACTACAGGAGAAATAGCAGCCAGCGGTCTTACAAACAGGAAATCACTGGGCAATAATGGTTTTTCAGCAAGATCAGCAGGCTATTACAGAGGAACTACAGAGCTCAGAAGAACATGGATACCACAGTTGGTGAAGGTAGGAGATCAGCAACAATGACATGGAAAAATGTTTTTTTCCCAGAGTTCTGCTTTAATGGCATCCCAGTCTTAGTTTGGAAGGTTCAATATTGAGTTGGTCCACGCTTTGCAGCTATAACAGCTTCACATAGGTTGGACTTGATGGACTTGTGTCTTTTTTCAACCTCACCTACTATGAGGGTGATGGTGAGGGAGGAGGCGGTGGCCCGGTGGTGGTGTTCTTCGGGGGTCGGTGCGGTCTTCATCTTGGTTGTTCTCTAGAGATGGGTTGAACACCCCCCTGTTCGGTTCACACCAGAACTCCCGAACAGACAAAACATTCTAACAGCTTCAACTCTTCTGGGAAGGCTGTCCACAAGGTTTAGGAGTGTGTCTATGGGAATGTTTGACCATTCTTCCAGAAGCGCATTTGTGAGGTCAGGCACTGATGTAGGATGAGAAGGCCTGACTCGCAGTCTCTAGTCCAATTCATCCCAAAGGGGTTCTATTGGGTTGAGGTTAGGACTGTGCAGACCAGTCAAGTTCCTCCCCAAACTCGCTCATCCATGTCTTCATGGACCTTGCTTTGTGCACTGGTGCGCAGTCACGTTGGAACAGGAAGGGGCCATTCCCAAACTGTTCCCACAAAGTTGGGGACATGAAATTGTCCAAAATGTCTTGGTATGCTGATGCCCTAAGACTTCCCTTCACTGGAACTAAGGTGCCAATCCCAACCCCTGAAAAACAACCCCACACCATAATCCCCCCCTCCGCCAAATGATTTGGACCAAGCAAGGTCCATAAGGACATGGATGAGCAAATTTGGGGAGGAGGACCTTGACTGGCCTGCACAGAGTAGTGACCTCAACCTGATAGAACACCTTTGGGATGAATTAGAGTGGAGACTGTGAGCCAGGCCTTCTTGTCCACATCATTGCCTGACCACACAAATGCCCTTCTGGAAGAATGGTCAAACATTCCCATAGACACACTCCTAAATATTGTGGACAGCCTTCCCAGAAGAGTTTAAGCTGTTCTAGCTGCAAAGGGTGGGCCAGCTCAATATTGAACCCTAAGGACTAAGACTGGGATGCCATTAAAGTTCATGTGCATGTAAAGACAAGTGTCGCAATACTTTTGACAATAGAGTGACAATAGTGTGTTTATATGGAATATGAACGTCTTAACAAGTACAATACCCCTCTGAGTACAGTTTTCTGGGGCTTTTTGCGCATTGGGTTTTGTGTTTTACAATCACCTTTAATGATAGCACTGTGCACTTAGCAAGGGATTGCGGGTCACTGCTGTACCCACCCACTATAGCATTTTTTAATCTTTGCAAATGATGTGTATCAAATATTTTTGTTTAGCTACTGTCCTTACGATTTGAAAAGTTTGCAAGTAATTTGATTATTTACAGTTTGCTGTTTTTGTTTATTGTCTAACAGTATAGAGTGGTTTCCCAATCATCTCGGCCAAAAAATGGAATATTTTTTGATGTAGATCCTGATACTGGAGTTGTTTACATAAATGCTTCTGTACCCCCAGATTTTGATGCAGGATATGAGGTAATTCTAATCACAGATTTTATTTTAAATGAATGCTGGTCAAAAACAATACCCAGTTATGATATGATACACTGTGTACCTATTACCTGTCAATTCCAAGACTTTGTATTTAAAATCACTTACAGTTTTCCCTTCTGATAGCTCATACAAGGCAAGACATTACTATTTGACCACTGAATGAAGAAGACCAATTAGTTACAACAGTGGCCACACGCCCCCATTTCTTAGTCACAGCTACATTAGTCGAGTGTATCGAGTGTGTTTTTCTGATTTTCTCTCCCATTCTCTATATTACCACTCTCCTGCCAGGTAGTTTTACAGAAGTTAATTCTTCAGTAGAAATTGAAGCCAGTAAAGGTAAAGAATTACCATATAGTCAATTTGGATTACATGGCATTTCCTAAATGACAATAGTTCATCTTTAAAAATCTATGAGTAGCTATTCTAAATGATTTTATTTAATTATTGCTGGCTGGAGGGCATAACACAGCTCATATTTATGCTGTTCGTTTACATCAATTTACTTGCAATTTCAAGTACCTTTAAGCAGCTTTCAATTTCAATAAAAATCAAATGGATTGAAGCAATGTTGACATTTTTTCATGTTTTACTATTTGATGATTTTTGTAATTGACCGCTGTTGAAATGTATGGATAATTGTCATATTTGTGGCCAGTATTAGTCTCTGTTGAGCAAAGGATGGATCCCATGAAGGCACTCATCAATGCAGACCCACTGGCATTGGAATGAATGGCAATCTCAGTCTTGGCTCCCATCAGGCCATGCCCCCAACGTGTTTCACTCTGCCCCGCGGAGCTTAATCATGGGTATCCCCATGGTTATGCTCCAAGGGGTGGAGTGAAACCTGTTGGAGGCATGGCCACATGGGAGCCGAGGCTGAGACTGCCATTCATTCCAATACTAGTGGGTCTGCATTAATGTGTGCCTTTATGGGATCCATCCTTTGCTCAACAGTTGTTTGAAGCCTAGCTCCTTCCCTGGCCTGCTTTCCCTTGTAGTCTGAATGGCACACATTTTCCATTACCGGTTCACAGTATTAGTCTCCACCATATTTAAGAAAAGTTAGAGTTGACATTGAGGGTCAAAGTTATCCTTATCAACTTAGTACATGGTTGTTCATGGAACCAAGTTAAAGTTCCCTTTCCCTAAAAAAAAAAAAGAAAAAAGCCATGCTTATGCTATACATGTGTAAAATATTGTAGAAAGAGGCCCAGTTGGCTCAGCATGGATTTATGAGCTGTACATGTCTATGGCCAGCTTTAGTATGAAAAAGTCCAAATTTATTACCATAAAAATATTCTGTCAGTACCGGACTAATTTATGTATTGTAATGTATGACAGCATCCACAGAAATTCCAAGAAAATATGATTTTATTTACTGTATGTGGCAATGACCATTTGCTGATTTACTCTTTTTTCCAGACACAGACAACAATAAAAACCAGACAAAGGTGCTACCTTACACAATCAATCCCAAAAAAAATAAAAAAAAATTTGGCTTTCAATACACATTAAAGCAAAACTGTTGTTGAATCTGTAAAAAGATTTATGAATAGTTTATGGCATATTTTCATGAAAAAAAGAAAGTATCCAGCAGTAAGTTTATGTTTTGTTTGTAGAATAACTTCTATATTTAAATGTGTATTTATATCATTATAATACAAACTCAATCAAGTGGATAATATTGTGCAGATGTTTACCTAATTTAGTCATCCCAGAGCAGGACTGCTGCTAGAAATAAACCCCGTACTGCCTTCCTGACAGCCCCCCCACCGCCCCCCTCCAATGAGAATATCAAGCGATAAATTTGCTTAAAATACACCAATTTCAATATTAGTGGACACAAGCACAACTAAATTCCTGCTACAGGTCTGTGTGCGTGAATGAGGTCTTGGGCCTCATTCACATGGACGCCATGGCCTGTACAGTGTGAATCAGGGGTTTATGTGGCTGGAGCCACCTAGAGCTGTGTGCAGTCAGCCTATGTTACACTATAGGGATGGAGCAGCTGTACAAATACAATCACATTTCCTAATTTGACATGTGGGTGCCGGTGTATGACCCCGAATAAAGACAGCATGCATTCGGGGCCACTCACCACACCTGCACACCTTATCAGTGGCCCTGTGTCAGGGGCTAGTATTAATATTATATTATCATGTTTTTATTAGGAATTCAGACTTCTAATAAAAGTTACAGACCCTGGAGGTCTTTTCTGTGTAGGAGGGATGACTATCTTTATCAGTGACCTGAATGACGAAACCCCAGTATTTATGTAAGTTTGTTTTTATATCCTTACAGTATTTCTGAATATGTGGGGGTTGGTTCAATAAATAGCTGTGTTTACTTTAAAACCCAGAAACATCATTTTAGTGTCATTTTAAATAGGAAAAATTATAGAATGCAATTGTTTTGATATATTTGCATACACACAGTACTTTATGTCTATAGACTACATAGAAAATTGAATTATTACATACGATTATTTTGTTATCTTATATAAAGAGAAAGTTATTGCTGGATAAACAGACCTATAGAGTAAATGTAAAAATTGCTTGAGTCCATTAGGGGTATAAGGAGAGCTTAAGTGGCTAACGCCTTCATGATGAGAGTGCAATAAATCCTAATTCCTAAACCAAGTTTAGCATGTGTTAGTAAAACTGATAACAGGCAGTCTCCGAGTTACAAATATCCGAATTACGTATGTCTCTTACATAACCACTTCAATACAGGGCACTCCCCCCCCCTTCCTGCCCAGTCCAATTTTCAGCTTTCAGCACTGTCGCGTTTTGAATGATAATTGCGCGGTCGCAAGACACTGTACTCAAAAAAAATTGTTATCATTTTTTTCCCATAAATAGAGCTTTCTTTAGGTGCTATTTGATCACCACTGGGGTTTTTATATTTTGCGCTACAAATAAAAAAAAAAAGACCAAATGTAAAAAAAAAAAAAGAAGAAAAAAAAAAAAAAAAAGTTTTCTTCTTTTCTGTTACAAAACGTTGTAAATAAGTAAGTTGTCTCCTTTACTGATGAGCACTGATGAGGCTGCACTGAGGGGCACTGATGAGGCAGTACTGATTGACACTGATGGGCACTGATGATGAGGCACTTATATGCGGCACTGATAGGTGGCACTGATGGGCAATCAAAGGTGACACTGATAGGTGGCACTGGTGGGCATTTATGGGCAGCACTGATGGGTGGCACTGATGGGCACTGATGGGCAGCACTGATAGATGGCACTGATAAGCAGCACTGATCAGGAGGCACTGGCAGGCATCATTGATGGGCACAGAGTGCCATCGTAATGGGCACTGATTGGCACCCCTGGTAGGCTCAACTGTTGGTCTGAAGTAGGCATCCCTGATGGTTTGAAGTGGGCATCCCTGGTGATCTGAAGTGGGCATCCTCGATAGGTCTGCACTGATATTCAATGCACTGATTATCAGTGCAAACCCTCCCTGTCAGGAGAGCAGCCGATCGGCTCTTCTCTACTCGCGTCTGTCAGTGCGAGTGGAGGAAAAGCCGATAAACATCTCTTCCCGTTTACACTGTGATCAGCTGTGATTGGACACAGCTGACCACATGGTAAAGAGCCTATGTCATAGACTCTTTACCTAGATCGGAGATGCAGCTTATCCTGCTGGAGCCAGCATAATGTAACCACTTTATGACCGTCAGCTTACTATATGGTGGGCAGGAAGAGGTTGAGAACGGAAGCAGTGTGATGTCATGCTGGTCCCGGAAACCATCGGGCGGCCATCTTGCTGCTCACCGCATGCGGCCACCTACTTTCTGGCACACCTGTCAGCAATCCCACATCACTGCATGGCCAGTTAACCCTTTCCTATGCTATCCAAAACTTAAAAATCTTTTTTTGGCTTGGAGTTACACTGTGTAAAAATGTACCTGTTTCAACTTACATACAAATTCAACTGAAGAACTAACCCACAGAACCTGTCTTGTTTGGAACCCAGGCATTGCCTGTATATCAGGTGAGTTATCCCTTGTATAGTTCAGAACAAGTTGGACCTCCATTTAATGGTAAATATTAATGGATCTCTACTGATTTTTGTTTTATTATCAATAGAAAGCTGGCCCAAAATAGTAAAGAAAAATAATTTTTAATCTTTAGCTGTATATTTCTTTCCATTACATGACCTAGCACCAAAAGACAAGCAAAATTAATTATTCTATCTCTGATATATATGGGGATACCACATATGTGTAAAAAATGTTATTGTATGTACCAATAGTAGGGCCCAGAAACAATAGTGTGCCTAAATATAATAAAACTGGCCAGGATTGCCAACCTCCCGCAACTTTTTTTACTGGCAACACAAGGAAAATTTTCATCCTGAAATATCACAGAAACACCTATTTTAAACAAGGACAATCAATATGTAAGAAAATTAAATTGTATGTAAACATTTACAATACTCAGATCAAGTAATCTGCTTGCTTTAGAATGAAAATCTCAAAATAGAGTGATAAAATTTGAGCATGACTAGGATGATGAGAGACCTGGGGACCCTGGGATGAAACAGAAAAATAAGTCATGCGGCATGCGTGCACGCCATGGTGATCAGTGTGCATGCCCAGATTTTGGCTAACAGTGTGAGTATCTTAAAGGGTATCATTAAACAGAATCTTTGCCTAGCCAATATATACACTGTACACATATTACAGCTCATGTACCCACAACATTTTCCTACTTTCTGTACCATAACTGACAGCCTCACAGACATAAATAAACCTCAGGACAAACAATCACTTTTACAAATTAAACATTTCCATTGCATATGTTTTAATGCGCACACAAAATGGACTGACTCAGTGAGCTGACCTTAAAGAAGAACTTCATTAAAACCAGGAACTGTTGGGAGAATGAACACCTCAGTCAGGGCTATGTAATGTACAACATAACGTATAGAGTTCAGGGGTCAGGAGTAAGTAACATACAAAACATATAGAGTGCAGCAGCCCGGATTAACCCTGTGTTCACATCAGAGTTTCCCCTTATATCAATGTTCCCCACATTTCCCTATACATCAGGGTTACAGGAGTCCATCCTTACATCAGAGCCCTCCTTACATCAGACTTCCCCTTTACATCAGAGTCCACAGACTTCCTTCTTACACAAGAGTCTACAGAGTTCCCCCTTACAGCAGAGTCTACAGAGTTCCCCCTCTACAGAGTTCCCGCTTACAGCAGAGTCTACAGAGTTCCCCCTTACAGCAGAGTCCACCCTTACAGCAGAATCTGCAGAGTCCTTCCTTACAGCAGAGTCTACAGAGTCCCCCCTCTACAGAGTTCCCGCTTACAGCAGAGTCTACAGAGTTCCCCCTTACAGCAGAGTCCACCCTTACAGCAGAGTCTACAGAGTCCCCCCTTACAGCAGAGTCTACAGAGTCCCCCCTTACAGCAGAGTCTACAGAGTTCCCCCTTACACCAGAATCTACAGAGTTCCCCCTTACATCTGAGTCTACAGAGTTCCTCCTTACAACAGAGTCTACAGAGTTCCCCCTTACAGCAGAGTCTACAGAGTCCCCCCTTACAGCAGAGTCTACATAGTCCCCCCTTACAGCAGAGTTTACAGAGTTCCCCCATACAGCAAAGTCTACAGAGTCCCCCCTTACAGCAGAGTCTACAGAGTCCCCCCTTACAGCAGAGTCTACAGACTTCCTTCTTTCATAAGAGTCTACAGAGTTCCTCCTTACAGCAGAGTCTACAGAGTTCCCCCTTACAGCAGAGTCTACAGAGTTCCCCCTTACAGCAGAGTCTACAGAGTCCCCTCTTACAGCAGAGTCTACAGAGTTCCCCCTTACAGCAGATTCTACAGAGTTCCCCCTTACAGCAGAGTCTACAGAGTCCCCTTTACAGCAAAGTCTACAGAGTTCCCCCTTACATAAGAGTCTACAGAGTTCCCCCTGACATCAGAGTCCACAGGATCCCCCCTTACAGTGCAAGAGGGACCTCTGTGGCCCATAATGTAAAGGGGAATTGTGATGTAATGGGGAACACCATTAACCATGATGTAAGAGAAAATTCTGCAGACTCTTGTGTAAAGGGGAACTCTGGTGTAAGGTGGTCGCTGGTCACCAAAGCTCCCCCCTTTCATCAGAGCCCAAATTGTTGCCCCTTTCATCATGGTCTGCAGTGTTTCCCTGTCCATCAGAGTTACCACCTACTTCAGGGTCTGCAGAATTTCCCTTTACATCAGAGTCTTTTCAGAGTAAAAGGGAACTCTGAGAACTCTGAGAACTGAGGTACTGATATAAGGGGGAATCTTTATATCAGCATCTCCCCTACCTTAATGTATTCACTCCCCCATACATCAGTGACCCCCCACAGACAGTGTGGTATGGATAGAGGCTGGAGCTGTCAGACACAGTACTCTAGGTGGCTCGACAGCTTCTCTGGTTTCAACCTCACCTCTTCTCATCTCCAGACCAGTCCTCCAGTCTCAGCGATGCTCTCGCTCCTTGCTCCCCCTACTCCAGTAATTTATAAGTGGTCCCAAGCCCTGCCCGAGCCTGCCCAAGCACAGTTCCAGAGCTGTACCATGGCCATATATTTTACAGGCAACTGATTCCATAACATGCATATACAGACAGTTTTAAAATTGCCCGATTCTTACAAACTGTCCGCAAATTTATGAGCGGTTGGCAACCCTGACACTGGCACTGACAGGGATACTAAATATAAATCTTTTTATTTTTTTCCCTTACCTAAACACACTGACATTGACACCAACCCTAACACTGGCAGTAACTTTTTTCTTTGGTGTTCTCCTCTAAATAAAAAAAAAATGTATCATTTTTTCATAACAAGAGAGTAAGGCTGAATTCACACTTTTTACTACATTGTAAAATGCCTGTCACCACAAGGACACACAGAAAACAATTGTTTCCTGTGTCCCATACATACTGCAATAAAGTGCGGACATTCTGCATTTTAACGCAATGGAGCGTGCTGAATCGCATTGCACTGCTGTATATTGCCAAGAATTAAGTGTACGTTTTGTACACTTCACATAAAATTTGTAAAAAAACAAACAAACAAAAAAACAAAACAAAATTGTGCATCACACTGCCCTTTACTGTAGCCAGTAATGAACAGCTGCCAGAGTGGTAAAGGGCACCAGCAGCTTTCCGTTCCTGTGTGAATTCACCCTTAAAGATGCAAGGAAGAGTTCTAAAACTAGTAAACACCGTAATTATATATCAGTCATCAGGAACCAGTCCTTCTTGTGCATCACACACTTTGAAAATTCTAAAGTAATCAAGTCTTTACAACGTGGCTACCAAAACCTGTGATCACAAAATTTTAGTCCGAAACTTTGGGTTTCCATAAGAACTACAAACAAAAAAAGCTCTACTGAAATAGTATAAACATGGTACAAATATACACAAGCAAGCAAACACCCCCAGCGCTCAGAGGACTGCTACAAGTTATGTGGATTGTAAATTCTTCTACAGTAACCAACTGTAAAAGAGCACACAGGAGGACACAAACACCTAGTGCATTACCACTAGATTTATTAATACAATAAACAAACAGCCAAATCCATACTCACAAAATGAGAATAAATTCCTATGTTGTATTTTATCAGATCATGATCCAGTGTGGCATCAAGTGACATTTTTTTTTCCATATACAAAAACATTTTACAAAATAGTTGCATTCCAACCATGAACCCACCCCCCTCTTCCCCAAACCCCACCCCCATTGTGTGTTTGCTTCCTCTTCCCATTCCTATTGGCCCACTCCATCCATGTCTTTCTAGTCCTCCATCCGTCCCTCAGAAAATTTCCTTGTATTCTTAAAAATAGCCCACTTTTCCTATATACTTTCAAATTTCCTATTTGTTCTTCATCTCTACTACTTAGATATTCCATACTATGTATGTATTCAATCCTATTAATCCACTCCTTTACCGAAGGTCTTTCTTTTTCTTGACATTTTTTTTGGTATCACTCCTTATGCGGCATTTATTAAGTATGGTATTAATGAGTTCTGATATTTTACTTTTCCCATATCTGTAATATGGAATAAACAACTCCATGGATGCTCTGGGATCTCTAATCCCGTGATCTCTTTTATATATATTTTCTTACCAGGGCCATCTTTAATATGGTTTGGGCTCTGGGCAAACATTTTTTTTGGGCCCCCCAATTTTGCTCTTTACTAGGGATGAGCTTCGAGTTCGAGTCGAAACTCATGTTCGACTCGAACATTGGCTGTTCACCAGTTAGATGAACAGTGAACAATTTGGGGAGCAAATTCAAAAGCCGCGGAACACCCTTTAAAAGTCTATGGGAGAAATCAAAAGTGCTAATTTTACAGGCTTATATGCATGGTATTGTCAAAAAAAGTGTTTGGGGACCTGGGCCCTGCCCCATAGGACATGTATTAATGCAAAAAGAAGTTTTAAAAATGGACGTTTTTTCGGGAGCAGTGATTTTAATAACGCTTAAAGTAAAACAATAAAAGTGTAATATTCGTTTAAATTTCGTACCTGGGGGGTGTCTATAGTATGTCTGTAAAGGGGCGCATGTTTCCCGTGTTCAGAACAGTCTGACAGCAAAATGACATTGCAAAGGAAAAAAAGTCATTTAAAACTACTTGCGGCTATTAATGAAGTGTCGGTCCGACAATACACATAAAAGTTCATTGATAAAAATGGCATGGGATTTCCCCACAGGGAAACCCCCGAACCAAAATTTCAAAAAATGGCGTGGGGGTCCCCCTAAATTCCATACCAGGCCCTTCAGGTCTGGTATAGATATTAAGGGGAACCCCGTGACAATTTTTTTTTTAAATGGCGTGGGGGTCATGCTCAAAATCCATACCAGACCCTTCAGGTCTGGTATGGATTTTAAGGGGAACCCCGTGCCAAAATTGAAAAAAAAATGGCGTGGGGTCCCCCCAAAAATTCATACTAGACCCTTATCCAAGCACGCAACCTGGCAGGCCGCAGAAAAAGAGGGGGGGACGAGAGAGCGCCCCCCCCCCTGAACCGTACCAGGCCACATGCCCTCAACATTGGGAGGGTGGTTTGAGGTAGCCCCCCAAAGCACCTTGTCCCCATGTTGATGAGGACAAGGGCCTCATTCCCACAACCCTTGGCCGGTGGTTGTGGGGGTCTGCGGGCGGGGGGCTTATCGGAATCTGGAAGCCCCCTTTAACAAGGGGACCCCCAGATCCTGCCCCCCCTGTGTTAAATGGTAATGGGGTACAAATGTACCCCTAGCATTTCACAAAAAACGTGTCAAAAATGTTAAAAATGACAAGAGACATTTTTTGACAGTTCCTTTATTTAAAGTCTTCTTCTTTCCATCTTCTTCAGGTCTTCTTCCTTCTTCCTTCCTTCTTTCTTTGGTTTCTTCCTCCATCTTCTTCTTCTTCCTCTGCTTCTTCCTCCGATCCTCTGCTTCTTGCTTCTGTGTTTTCGTCCGGCATCTTCCTCTGTGGCGTCTTCCTCCCTGCTTCGTTCTTGGGCTTCTCTTCTTCTGACACCTCTTATATAACGGAGGGCGGGGCCACCCAGTGACCCTGGCCCCCTCTGATGCACGGGGACTTGACGGGGACTTCCCTATGGCTTTCCCCATGACGTCAGAGGGGGCGGGGTCACCCGGGTTCCCCCGCCTGCAGACCCCCACAACCACTGGTCATGAGTTGTGGGGATGAGGCTCTTGTCCTCATAAACATGGGGACAAGGTGCTTTGGGGGGCTACCTCAAAGCACCCTCCCAATGTTGAGGGCATGTGGCCTGGTACAATTCAGGAGGGGGGGCGCTCTCTAGTCCCCCCTCTTTTCCTGCCGCCTGCCAGGTTGCGTGCTCGGATAAGGGTCTGGTATGGATTTTGAGGGGGATCGCCATGGCATTTTTTTAAAAAAATTTGGCGCGGGGTTCCCCTTAATATACATACCAGACCTGAAGGGCCTGGTATGGAATTTAGGGGGACCCCCACGCCATTTGTTTAAAACATTTTGGGGAAATCCCATGCCATTTTTATCAATAAACCTTTATGTGCATTGTGGGACCGATAATTCATTAATAGCCGCAAGTAGTTTTAAATTACTTTTTTTCCTTTGAAATGTAATTTTGCTGTCAGACTGTTCTAAACACAGGAAACATGCGCCCCCTTTACAGGCATACTATAGAAACCCCCAGGTACGAAATTTAAAGGAATATTACACTTTTATTGTTTTACTTTAAGCATTATTAAAATCACTGCTCCCGAAAAAACTTCCATTTTTAAAACTTCTTTTTGCATTAATACATGTCCCATGGGGCAGGGCCCAGGTCCCCAAACACTTTTTATGACAATACCATGCATATAAGCCTTTAAAATGAGCACTTTTGATTTCTCCCATAGACTTTTAAAGGGTGTTCCGCGGCTTTTGAATTTTCCACCAACTCCCCAAATTGTTCGCTGTTCAGCGAACTGGTGAACAGCCAATGTTCGAGTCGAACATGAGTTTGACTCGAACTTGAAGCTCATCCCTATTAAAGAGCAAAATTGTTTTTGGGGGGCCCAAAAAAAATGTTTGCCCAGGGCCCAAACCATATTAAAGACGGCCCTGGTAAGAAAATATATATGAAAGAGATCACTGGATCAGAAATCCTAGAGCATCCATGGAGTTGTTTATTCCATATTACAGATATGGGAAAAGTAAAATATCAGAAGCATTATTAAAATCACTGCTCCCGAAAAAACGTCCATTTTTAAAACTTTTTTTGCATTGATACATGTCCCCTGGGGCAGGACCCAGGTCCCCAAACACTTTTTATGACAATAACTTGCATATAAGCCTTTAAAATTAGCACTTTTGATTATTATATTTGGTGTTCACGTGTTCGAACAAATTTTTTGCCTGTTCGCATGTTTTGGTGTGAACCGAACAGGGACGTGTTCGGCTCATCCCTACTCTTCACCTCAACATCTCAAAAAACAGACACACACATAGAATTATCTAAAAAAAAAACTTTGCAGACCCCCTTCACAGCAGGTTTGCCAACCTACCAGATTGAAATTTACTGGCACAGCCATGTTTTTACTGGCATATCCAAAAGTTACAAAATGACAGTTTTTAGTGCAAATTTCAGTATTTAGGCTACAAACAAGTTGGGACAGGAATCGAGAGGGCATGAAATTAGAATGGGCAGACACACACACACACATGACATTGACTCTCACAGTGACACTGACAGCACAGATGATGATGGCACCTGACCAACATGGCACGTTCCCTCCCGAGTCACAGTGACCCTCTCTCCATGCCAGGTGGTCCCTTCAGTCCACTCCCGGCTTGCATTCCTCCCGTTCCGCAGACCTGCACATGAGGCTCCGGCTGCTCCATTCCCTTGCACCATGACTTCACGCAACACACTGCCTACACAGTCCGAACACACTGCAGCAGGCACTTGGATGGTTTCCGCCAAGCGTCACAGTCATATTTTTTACTGGCAACCTTTTTCTTTCACTGGCATTTACTGGCAGGAGAAAAGTGCCCATTTTTTACTGTCTGCCAGTAAAAATACTGGCGGTTGGCAACACTGCTTCACAGCAGTCCCATGGTGTCCTCAGTTCCCTTTCATGTCACAGCGCTCCATTATATTGCAGCCTCTTCACATAACAGCGCCCCATTACATTGCAGACATTTTCACATTATAGTGCCCCTTTACACATCACAGCACCCTCATTACATTAGAGTCCCCTACATGTCATAGTGACCCTTTACACATCACAGCATCCCAATTACATTGCAGCCATTGTCACATCACACTTTCACATGTATGTGTTTTGGCAGCCCATTCATTTGAATGGGCTGCCATGCCTGCATTTCCTGCAGAAAAAAGGTGCATGCAGCATTTTAAAATTGCAGTGGTTTTGAAATCCATTCTGATTTTGCACCATGCGACTTACCTGCACACACTGTGTTTTTAAAAGCGTGGTCTAAACATCTAAAAATGCAGCAAGTTTGCCAGGGCAGGAACTGCAGGTAAGTCACATGGTGCAAAAGCAGAATGAACAGACAGTACTGTATTTCATTGCTTGATGGGCATAGATTTGTGCGGCCTATTACGTAATCCATGCACCTTTTGTTTTGCAGGAAACGCAGGGATGGTAGCCCATTCAAATGAATGGGCTGCTGTGCCTGCGCAAATGTAGGTTGCCAAAACGCATGTGAACCAGCCAGGCCCAAAATAAGTTCATCAAGCAAATACAGACAGTAATGCCATGTGCTGTAAATTATGCTATGTGCTCTGTAAAATAAAAAATACAGCCACAGCCTCACTCAGCCTGGACTGCAGGTATGGTCAGTGTTTTTAAACTTTCTACTATTTTACACATGGCATGGGGATGGGGAGCGGGAGCCAAGGGAGGAGAAAGAAGACCTACCATGTTCTGGCAAGCTCAGCTCCGATCAATTCTCCACAAATACTGCCAGTTTCACTTGAGCAGGCACCAAGCAGCATTCCACTCCATGCCGCGGTCTGACTCCTCCTACTGAGGCCTCTGCTCCCCCGATAAGGTACACTGTGCATGCATAGCATAGGGGCAAGAGTGTCAGTGGAGCTCAAGGCCCCCCCCCAACCATGGCCCACTCCTCGATCAAGAAAATGCAGCACTGACACTGCTGCACTGTGCGCGCGTTGCTTATGACAGTGACGAACTGCAGGGCCGATCCTAGGGTCACAGACGCCTGGGTGCAGAAATATTTCTGGCACTCCCACATGGGCGTGGACATCTTACCAACTCCTCCCCTTTACAATTGTTTCTATGGCAATGACTCAAACACAGAGATTCTCCCCTAAGAAGTCTTCATTACCCTGGGATCCTCCCATGATCTTTTAACAAAATACAGGAAGAGCATACACTAGAGACCTGGAAGGGAGTCTCTCTGATGCACACAGAGGACTTCTGTTAGAGAGTTTGTTGGAAAGAGTGCCCAGACATAGTACAGGAGATGGTCAGAGACTGTAGACATAGTACAGGAGATGGTCAGAGACTGCAGACATGATACAAGAGATGGTCAGAGACTGCAGACATACTACAGGATATGGTCAGAGACTGCAGACATACTACAGGTGACGGTCAGAGACTGCAGACATACTACAGGAGACGGTCAGAGACTGCAGACATACTACAGGAGATGGTCAGAGACTGCAGTGTCTGGGTGCACTTCCCTGAAAGCTTTCCTGGGCTCCTGGCTCTCTCTCTCTCCCATTCAGCTGAGCATGATGTGTGTGCTGCAGTTTCCGTGTTACAGTGGGGCTGCCAGTCCTCAGGACTACATGTCCCACAATCCTCTTCTCTGCTCTTTTTTCTATTCTATTTCTGCCCTGGCCGATATGAAGGAGGGGGAAAAACATAGTGAGTGGCTATGCTGGCAAGCGCCGTTCACTAGTACAGCAGCGCGCGCGAGGAGGAGGAGAGGGAGAGGTAGAGGGAGGGGGAAAGAAGGGCCCGCAGCTGCAGTTGTGTCACTAGGGTTGGTGTCACCAGGTGCTGTAAAACATGGTGTCAACCCCCATCCACCAACTATATTCGCCCCTCAGAACAGACCCCCTCTACTAAGTATAAACCCTCCTCCGTCAGTGCAGACACCCCACTAAGTATAAACCCCTCCCACAGTATAGACCCCCCAGGACAAACTGCCCCCCTCCATTAGTACAGACCCCCCAGGACAAACCACCCCCCTCCATTAGTACAGCCCCCAGGACAAACCGCCCCCCTCCATTAGTACAGACCACCCCAGGACAAACCCCCCTCAGATAGTACAGACCCCCAGGACAAACCACGCCTCCTCCATTAGAACAGACCCCCCAGGAAAAGCAACACCCCCTCCATTAGTACAGACCCCCCCAGGACAAACCACTCCCCTCCTTTAGTACAGATCCCCCCAGGACAAACCACCCCCCCTCCATTAGTACATATCCCCCCAGGAAAAGCCACACCCCCTCCATTAGTACAGACCCCCAGGACAAACCACCCTCTCCTCCATTAGTACAGACCCCCCAGGACAAACCATCCCCCCTTCATTAGTACAGATCCCCCAGGACAAACCACCCACCTTCATTAATACAGATCCCCTCAGGACAAACCACCCCCCTCCATTAGTACAGATCCCCCCAGGACAAACCACCCCCCTTTATTAGTACAGATCCCCCCAGGACAAACCCCCCTCCATTAGTACAGACCCCCCCAAGACAAACCACCCCCCCTTCATTAGTACAGATCCCCCCAGGACTAACCCCCCTCCATTAGTACAGACCCCCCCAGGACAAACCCTCTCCCCTGCATTAGTATAGAACCCCCCAGGACAAACCACCCCCCATTAGGGTACATAAAAACACCCGGCGGCAGCTGGAGAGGAGAGGACAGTGTGCAGCCGCTCCGCCCAGGTGGAGAACAGATCGCAGCAGGCATTTAGACACAGAGAGGAGGAGAACACATGTCAGACACGGACGCCCCCCCCCCCAGTGACGTCACTGCGTGGCTGGTCTCTCTCCACACAGAGACAGCTGATCCGATCTCTGGCTGCTTCGCTGTCCTGGCAGGAAACACAGCGACAGCGCCGGTGACCAGCGGAGAGAGCCGCCTCTGGACACGGACAAGGAGAGGAGGAGGAGGAGGGAGGGGAGCACTTTGGCACTTCAACGCCCACACCTCTGTGGTGCCCAGGTGCACTGCACCCCCTCCTAGGATCGGCCCTGACAGATTGTCTGTGTGTGGGGATTTTCAGCGCCGATTTGCAGGCAGCACGTGGGCTTAATGGGCAGCTCTGCTTTGGGCCCCAAACAGTGACAGGGCCCTGGGCAGCTGCCCCTTTTGCCCTGTGGTAAAGACGGCCCTGGCTGCAGGGCAGTATTGCCCACTGCCTTGCTGAGGGTTAAGGTGATGGAATGGCCAAGCATGTCTCCAGACCTAAACCCGATTGAGCATCTGTGGGGCATCCTCAAACGGAAGGTGGAGGTGTGCAAGGTCTCTAACATCCTCCAGCTCTGTGATGTCGTCATGGAGGAGTGGAAGAGGACTCCTGTGGCAACCTGTGAAGCTCTGGTGAACTCCATGACCAAGAGGGTTAAGGCAGTGCTGGAAAACAATGGTGGCCACACAAAATATTGACACTTTGGGCCCAATTTGGACATTTTCACTTAGGGGTGTACTCACTTTTGTTGCCAGCAGTTTAGACATTAATGGCTGTGTGTTGAGAGGGGACAGAAAATTACACTTACTACTTTACATTGCAGCAAAGTGTCATTTCTTCAGTGTTGTCACATAAAAAGATATAATAAAATATTTTCAAAAATCTGAGGGGTGTACTCACTTTTGTGAGGTAAAATGGTGACATGTTCAATACTTATTTTACACACTGTACATCTCTATATATATATATATGTATCTATATCTATATCTATATCTATATCTATATCTATATCTATATATCTATATATATATCTATATCTATATATATATCTATATCTATATCTATATATATATATATCTATCTATATATCTATCTATATATCTATCTATATATCTATCTATATATATATATATATATATATATATATATATATATATATATATATATATATATATATATATATATATATATATATATATATATATATATATATATATCTATCTATATCTATATCTATATATATATATATATCTATATATAGATATATATCTATATATATCTATATACATATATATATATATATATATCTATATCTATATATATATATATCTATATATAGATATAGATATATATATATATATATATATATATATATATATATATATATATATATATATATATATATATATATATATATATATATGTAGATATAGATATACAGTGTATATATAAGCACCAGACACTTTATTAGGTAAACTTTTTGGTCCATATTGACACGATAGCATCACACAGGTGCTGCAGATTTTTTTGCTGCACATCCATGATGTAAATCTCTCCACCACATCCCAAAGATGCTCTATTGGATTGAGATCTGGTGACTGTGGAGGCCATTGGAGTACTGTAAACTCATTGTCATGTTCAAGAAACCAGTTTGATATTACCTAAACTGTGTGACATGGTGCATTATCCTGCTGGAAGTAGCCATCAGACAATAGGTACACTGTAGTCATAAATGGATAGACATGGCCAGCAACAATTTTCAGGTAGGCCGTGGCATTTAAATGATGCTCAATTGGTACTAAGGGGTCCAAAGTGTGCCAAGAAAACATCCCCCACATCATTACATCACCACCACCACCAGCCTGAACCATTGATACAAGGCAGGATGGATCCATGCTTTCATGTTGTTTACACCAAATTCTGACCCTGCCATCTGAATATCACAGCTGAAATTGAGACTCATCTGACCAGGCAACATTTTTCCAATCTTCTATTGTCCAATTTTGGTGAGCCTGTGTGAATTGTAGTCTCAGTTCCCTGTTCTTAGCTGACATGAGTGCCACTTAGTGTGGTCTTCTGTTGCTGTAGCCCATCTGCTTCAATGTTCAATGTGTTGTGCATTCAGAGATGAAATTCTGCATACCTTGGTTGTAACAAGTGGTTATTTGAGTAACTGTTATGGGCTGGACTGACCTGGCTGAACAGCTGAGCTGCATTCACACCACAGGCTGCTCTGTTAGCCCACATTGCCGCTGATCACAGAGGAGCCAGTATCCCAACCCCAGGGATTGAGCCTGCTACCTTGCTGCCCTGAAGTCAGACCTGGACAGAAGGGACAACAGGGGTGGCATCTGCTAAAACCGAACCGCGAATCAGCTGATGGTGATTGGTTCTAGTAAATGCCGCTCCTTTGCCTGTCCTCTCCTCTCTTCCTGCTGCCTGTTTCCCCCCTGTATTTTAACACTTGTTGGGGATATCCCCAATGTACTTGGTCAAATGCCTTCTCTGCATCCAAAGATAGGAGCAGAGAAGGTGTTTGATTGTGTTCTGCCCACTGGATCAGGTAGATAAATCTTCTGGTGCTATCTGGGGCCTGACATCCGTTGATAAACCCGACTTGGTCTGGATGTATCAGGGTAGAAATTAAGGGTTGTAGCCTATTGGTCAACAGTTTAGTGTAATTTTGATATCGCTGTTGAGTAGTGATATAGGCCTGAAGTTTGCGGGATTTGTTGTTGGGTTTCCCTGGTTTAGGTATGGCTACTATTAAGGCTTCTAGGGATTTATTAGGGAATGAACCTGATTCTGCTGCTTGATTGGCTACTTCGCTAAGGTATGGCGCTAGGCTGGCAGCAAAGGTTTTATAATATTTATTTAATATATGTACTATATCTATCAGGACCAGGAGATTTGTTTTCAGACAGGATATTTATGGCTTTAAGCATTTCCTTTATAGAAAAAGGTGCTAAGAGTGAAGCTTGTTGAGATGAAGTCAGCGAGGGTATGTTAATCGATTCCAGGAAGGTCCATATTTGGGTTTTCCGTGGGAGGATGGCAGTCTGGGGCTTTTTGTATATTGTACAAGGATAAGTACAATTTGCTAAATGTGTTTGCAATTTCTAGGGGGTTAGTAATGGTTCCTTTCTTCGGGTCAGTGAGTAAGGAAACGTGAGGAAACGTTTCCTTCACGTTTGATTGATTTGTCTAGCTAGGAGTGTGCACGCTTTGTTAGCTTGAGCGTAAAAGTTGAGTTTAGATCTTTTAAGTGCGTGTTCATGCTGGCTGAGAAGGCAGTTGGCCAGTGTTTGTTGTAGTTTGTCAAGAGTGAGAGTAACATTTACGTCTAACGAGGTTTTATGTTGTTGTTCTAGAATTTGTATCTGAGTGTGTAAATCTGCTATATCTTTGGATTTCTTCCTTTTCTCGTGCGTGCCTATTTTTATCAAGACGCCTCTCATGAACGCCTTGTGTGAATTCCATAACAAACTTGTCTATGTCATCAGTTACATTCAGCTGTAAGAAAGAGGTTAGTTCTTGTTGTTCTGGTCCTTGTATCTGGGGTTGGTAAGAAGAGTTGCGTTCAGTCGCCAAAGAGATGTGTTCTTTTTGAACAGTCTCAAAGATTTTTAAGGAGCCAAGGGCATGGTCTGACCATGTGATGGAATCAAGCTTGTCGACAAGGAACAGATCAAGTCTCGAGTAAGATTTTTGTGATTTGGAAAAAAAGGTATAGTACCTTTCACTGCCATGTAGGCATCTCCAAGCGTCATATAGTTACATAGTTACATAGTAAGTGAGGTTGAAAAAAGACACAAGTCCATCAAGTCCAACCTATGTGTGATTATGTGTCATTACATTACATATCCCTGTATGTTGTGGTCATTCAGGTGCTTATCTAATAGTTTCTTGAAGCTATCGATGCTCCCCTCTGAGACCACCGCCTGTGGAAGGGAATTACACATCCTTGCCGCTCTTACAGTAAAGAACCCTCTGCGTAGTTTAAGGTTAAACCGCTTTTCTTCTAATTTTAATGAGTGGCCATGTGTCTTATTAAACTCTCTTCTGCGAAAACATTTTATTTCTATTGTAGGGTCATCAGTACGGTATTTGTATATTGAAATCATATCCCCTCTCAAGCATCTCTTCCTCAGAGAGAATAAGTTCAGTGCTCGCAACCTATCCTCATAACTAAGATCCTCCAGACCCTTTATTAGCTTTGTTGCCCTTCTTTGTACTCGCTCTATTTCCAGCACATCCTTCCTGAGGACTGGTGCCCAGAACTGGACAGCATACTCTAGGTGCGGCCGGACCAGAGTCTTGTAGAGTGGGAGAATTATCGTTTTATCTCTGGAGTTGATCCCCTTTTTAATGCATGCCAATATTCTGTTTGCTTTGTTAGCAGCAGCTTGGCATTGCATGCCATTGCTGAGCCATCTACTAGGACCCCCAGGTCCTTTTCCATTCTAGATTCCCCCAGAGGTTCTCCCCCCAGTGTATAGATTGCATTCATATTTTTGCCACCCAAATGCATTATTTTACATTTTTCTACATTGAACCTCATTTGCCATGTAGTTGCCCACCCCATTAATTTGTTGGGATCTTCTTGCAAGGTCTCCACATCCGTCGGAGAAGTTATTGCCCTGCTTAGCTTAGTATTGTCTGCAAATACAGAGATTTAAATGTTTATCCCATCCTCCAGGTCGTTTATGAACAAATTAAATAGAATTGGTCCCAACACAGAACCCTGGGGAACCCCACTACCCACCCCTGACCTTTCCGAGTACTCCCCATTTATCACCACCCTCTGTACTCGCCCTTGTAGCCAGTTTTCAATTCATGTACTCACCCTATGGTCCATGCCAACAGACCTTAATTTGTACAGTAAACGTTTATGGGGAACTGTGTCAAATGCTTTTGCAAAATCCAGATACCCCACGTCTACGGGCCTTCCTTTATCTAGATGGCAACTCACCTCCTCATAGAAGGTTAGTAGATTTGTTTGGCAAGAACGATTCTTCATGAATCCATGCTGATTACTGCTAATGATACCGTTCTCATTACTAAAATCTTGTATATAGTCCCTTATCATCCCCTCCAAGAGTTTACATACAATTGATGTTAGGCTAACTGGTCTGTAATTCCCAGGGATGTATTTTGGGCCCTTTTTAAATATTGGTGCTAAATTGGCTTTTTTACAATCAGCTGGTACCATTCCAGTCAGTAGACTGTCAGTAAAAATTAGGGTCACAGAGGTTTGTGTTAGTGATAAATGGGGATAGTGAAGATGTTCTTTTGCGAGCCCTGTTAGAAGACTCTATCATAGGATTTGGGGTATCATTAAAGTCCCCGCAGATTATAAGGTATCCTTGGGCTTTTTGTTTTACTTTTGTTTGAAGTTCTCCAAAAAATAGGTGGTTGACGTGTGTTTGGTGTGTAGAGGTAAATCAGAGTAATCTGGATGTTGTCTATAGTGGCTGGCTTGTAGTATAATGAAACAGCCAGCTGGCTCAGAGTAGGAGTCTTGAATAGGGATGAGCTTTATGTTTGGGTCAAACAGGAGTTCAACTCGAACATTGGCTGTTCGCCCGTTGGCCGAGTAGCGAACAATATGGGGTGTTCGCGGCAAATTTGAAAGCCGCGGAACACCCTTTGAAAGTCTGTGGGAGGAATCAAAAGTGCTCATTTTAAAGGTTAATATGCAAGTTATTGTCAGAAAAAGTGTTTGGGGACCCGGGTCCTGCCCCAGGGGACATGTATCAATGCAAAATAAAGTTTTAAAAACGGACGTTTTTTCAGGAGCAGTGATTTTAATAATGCTTAAAGTGAAACAATAAAAGTGAAATATTCCCTTAAATTTCATAGCTGGGGGTGACTATAGTATGCCTGTAAAGTAGCGCATGTTTCCCGTGTTTAGAACAGTCCCTGCACAAAATTACATTTCTAAAAGGAAAAAAGTCATTTAAAACTACTCGCAGCTATAATGATTTGTTGGGTCTCGGCAATACAGATAAAAGTAATTGAAAAAATGTAAAAAAAATTGCGTGGGGGTCCCCCCAAATTCCATACCAGGCCCTTCAGGTCTGGTATGGATATTAAGGGAAACCCTGCACAAAAATAAAAAGAAAATGGTGTGGGGGTCCCCCTCAAAATCCATACCAGACCCTTCAGGTCTGGTATGGATTTTAAGGGGAACCCCGCACCAAAATTTAAAAAAAAATGGCGTGGAGTCCCCCCAAAAATCCATACCAGACCCTTATCCGAGCACGCAATCTGGCAGGCTGCAGAAAAAGGGGGGATGAGAGAGCGCCCCCCCTCCCAAACCATACCAGGCCACATGCCCTCAACATGGGGAGGGTGCTTTGGGGTAGCCCCCTAAAGCACCTTGTCCCCATGTTGATGGGAACAAGGGCCTCATCCCCACAACCCTTGCCGGTGGTTGTGGGGGTCTGCGGGCGGGGAGCTTATCAGAATCTGGAAGCCCCCTTTAACAAGGGGACCCCCAGATCCCGGCCTCCCCCTGTGTGAAATGGTAACAGGTACAAATGTACCCCTACCATTTCACAAGAAAACTGTCAAAATGGTAAAAATGTCAAGACGCGGCTTGGGGACCCCCACGGCTTGGGGACCCCCATGCCATTTTTTTTCTAATTTTGACATGGGGTTCCCCTTAATATCCACACCAGACCTGAAGGGCCTGGTATGGAATTTGGGGGACCCCCACACAATTCTTTTTTTAATTTTGGTTTGGGGTTCCCCTTAATATTCATACCAGACCCAGAGGGCCTGGTAATGGACTGTGGGGGAATCCCATGCCAATTTTTTCAATGACTTTTATGTGTATTGCCGGGACCGACAATTCATTATAGCCGCGAGTAGTTTTAAATTACTTTTTTTCCTTTAGAAATGTCATTTTGTGCATTGACTGTTATAAACACGGGAAACATGCATAACTTTACAGGCATACTTTAGACACCCCCCAAGTATGAAATTTAAAGGAATATTTCACTTATATTGTTTCACTTTAAGCATTATTAAAATCACTGCTCCAGAAAAAATGGCCGTTTTTAAAACTTTTTTTTGCATTGATACATGTCCCCTGGGGCAGGACCCAGGTCTCCAAACACTTTTAATGACAATAACTTGCATATAAGCCTTTAAAATGAGCACTTTTGATTATTCATGTTCGTGTCCCATAGACTTTAAGGTGTTCGCACAAATTTTTTGCCTGTTCGTATGTTCTGCTGCGAACCGAACCAGGGGGTATTCGGCTCATCCCTAGTCTTGAAATTGAAACTGTAGGGAATGTTTTACAGCTCTTTGGATTTGGTGCCAGCATTTGTGAAAAAGTAATATGTAAAATCTTTGTGTTTGCAAGTGGGAGGGTTGGATTGAATAAAGTGTGTCTCTTGGACGCATAGGATGTCAGTGTGGAGATGGACGGTCCCTTTCCAGAGGACAGACCTTTTATAGGGGGTATTGAGGCCCTTCGCATTAACCTCTTCAGATCCACGCTATTGTCAAATGATGGCAACAGCGCGGACCTACATTGCCGGGCGCTCGGTGATCAGCGAGTCTATGAGACTCACCTGATCACAGATCAGAGTAAGGGGCCGGTCCCGATCCCTTACCACATGATCAGCTGTCAGCCAATGACAGCTGATCATGTGATGTAAACAGAGCCGGTAATCGGCTATTTTTTCTCCTCGCGCTGACATCGTGAGGAGGAAAAAAAAAGCCGATCACCGGCGGCCATGAGAGGGACATTAGTCCCGATCACTGCGATCATCTGTTCCCCCTGTCAGTGACACCTAGCAATAGGAGCGTCACCCATCAGTGCCCACAGTGCCACCCATCAGCGCCCACAGTCAGTGCCACAACAACAGTGCTGCATATCAGTGCCACCTATCAGTGCCCATCAGTGTCACCTACCAGTGCACATAAGTGCCCATCAGTGCTGCCCATCACTGCCCATCAGTGCCACCCATCAGTGCCCCCCATCAGTGCCGCCCATCAGTGCCCCCCATCAGTGGTACCTATTAGTGCCGCCCATCAGTGCCCCCCATCAGTGGTATCTATCAGTGCCACCTATCCATGCCACCCATCAGTGCCACCCATCAGCACCCATCAGTGGCCATCAGTGCCGCCTTATCTGTGCCCATCAGTACCGCCTTATCTGTTCCCATCAGTGCCGCCTTAACTGTGCCTATCAGTGCCGCCTTAACTGTCTATCCTTGCCAATCAGTGCAGCCTATCAGTGCCCACCAGTGTTGCCTCATCAGCGCATATCAATGAAGGAGAAAAATTACCTGTTTGCTAAATTTTATAACAAACTATGAAACATGATTATTTTTTTTCAAAATTTTCCATTTTTTTTGTTTGTTTAGCAAAAAATAAAAATCCCAGCTGTGATCAAATACCACCAAAAGAAAGCTCTATTTTTGGGAAAAAAATGATAAAAATTTCATTTGGGTACAGTGTTGTATGACCGCGCAATTGTCATTCAAAGTGCGTCAGCGCTGAAAGCTGAAAAGTGGTCTGGGCAGGAGGGGGGTTTAAGTGCCCAGTAAGCAAGTGGTTAATGGAGGTTATTTTGACCATTGGGCAGTATGGATATGCTTGGAAATGTCTGCAAGGGAGCTAAAACAAGATGCATACAAAGTTAGTAAATAAACAATTACATTTTGGTACCTTATCTGGATTGAGTAGAAAATTGCAGAAAGTAACAAGACACATATAACTGAACAATTACGCATTAACTGTAATGCATGAGAATAACAGGCTGCGTTAAATGGCATAAATAATGTGAAATCTGTTTAGCAGACTCAGCCACCAGGGGTGTAGAATATCACCCGAGTCAGGGAAGTACAAGCCACTTTCCTCTCATCTAGGAAGAGTTTAACAGAGTAAGAGTTGACTGACTACCAGCTCAGTTGCCCATAATAGTCTGTGATCAAGATGGGGGATTTGTCTCCCAATCTTTTGAAAGATGCTGAGCTGTATGCTTCTTGATGTTGGATGGAGGAATGTTGCTTGTTACCCCCATTGTGAGAGATATTTGAAGCCATCATTCGGTGTCATTATGGGAAGTACTTTGTCCCGGTATGTTACCAGGAGTTTTGTGGGGTGTCCCCAGCTATATTTGATTTGTTGAGCTTGTAAAGTTTCCGTTATAGGCCTGAATTACCACCGTCTAGCTGCGGTGGCCTGGGATATGTCAGCATATATTGCAAAGCGAGAGAATGGATCAGGTAGGGATTTTTGTTTCCTGGCAGTGGATATGACTTGATATGAAAAAAATGTATTCTTGCGATTACATCATGGGGTACTGAGGCTGGAAGGAAGCTAGGTTTAACAAGGCGGTGTGCCAGATCAATGAGGAGATCCTATTTGGAGACTGATGGTAGGATCTTTTTGAACAGTGTTTGTAGGTAGCCAATGAGTTCTGGCTGCGTCAGTTCAGGTATACCCCTAATTTTAACATTGTTCCTTCTGGATCTGTCTTCTAGGTTTGCCACCTTGTCTTTAAGTCGCTGTATTTCCTGTGATTGATCCTGGTAGGTATCCACCAAGTCATTGTGAGCTGATACTATTTCTCCCACTTTTGTTTCTAGGTCGTCCATTTGTTTGGTGATGTGGGTGATCTGCAGCTGTGTGTGGCTTATTGCTCTGTCTATGTTAGATTGAATACCCTTGTATAATGATTGCAGCATGTGTTTGAGCTCTGATACAGTGGTAGGCTTATATGGGGCAGGGAATTCCTCAAGGGGGTTGTCAGGCTCAGTGAGTGGCAGCGGCGTCAGTGCAGGGGAGAGATTCAGCTTTTTACTCACATGTGCCCTGGAGAGTGGGGATTCCAGTGGTGAGGAGGCTGGTCTCTTGTGAGGGTCTTTCTGAGGCAACTGAAGGTCTGTGATGATCTCTGTGAGCTTTGAGTCATCCTGTGTGCCTGTGCCAGTGGGGCCCTGCAGCTGGTGCTGCCGTGCTCAGTGTGCCAGCGCCATCTTGGATTTTCTCCTCAGACGGCCTGGGGAAGTAGTCCATTACTTTGTGGGGCTGCACGGGTGCTGGTTTCCCCCAGAATTATCCTTCCTTGTGATGGGTGTCATTACCCGCAGTAGCGGCGGGTGCCTGGTCAGAAGGCATTGCTCGGTGTTGCTCTGAGAGGCTGTGGATCGTCGGAGCTCCCTGCTCAAGCTGTATTGTATATTAATAGTAAACATTGTCATTTAATATGGTTCAGTTTGTGAAAGAACGGGAAGCTGCTCAACACAGAGCACTTCCCATTCATTGAGCTGAGGCTGCAGAGAGAGGAATGTCCTCAATTCCTTTCTCTGTCTTAGAAGTGAGATATTTCACCAAATCCCCCCCCCCCCCCCCCCAACTGGCTCCAAAACAATTGTAAAAAAAAGTATAAAAAAATTAAAAATTGTAAAAATATTGTTGTAAAAAATAAATAAAAATGCAATTTAAAAAAAACTGACACCATCCACTACCCTACCAACACCATCCTCTGCCCTACTGACAAATTCCATTGCCCTACTCACACTATCCACTGCTCTAGTGACTGACACAATCCACTGCCTTACTGACAGCAACCTTTGCCCTACTGACACTGTCCACTGCTCTACTGACATTATCCACTGCCCTACTGACACCATCCACTACCCTATTGACACTGTCCACTGCTCTACTGACACCTACTTCTACCCTACTGACATCAACCTCTTCCCTACTGACACTGTTCACTGTTCTGCTGACACCTACCTCTCCCCTACTGACACCATCCAGTGCGCTACTGACAACAAACTCTCCCTTACTGATACCATCCACTGCTCTACTGACACCATTTACTGAACTACTGACACCATCCACTGCCCTACTGACCCCTTCCACTGCTCTATTGACACTGTCCACTGCTAATACAGTCCACTGCACTACTGACACCAACCTCTCCCCTCCTGACACCAATCTCTGCCATATTGACACTGTCCACGCACCATCCACTGCCATACTGACATTTTCCACACACTGTCCACTTCTCTACCGAGTGGCACTGTCCACTGATCTATTGAGTGACACTGTCAACTTATAAAGGTAGGCCAAGTAAATTTTTTTTTAGTATTCTTACTATATTTTATGGGTACAAGAGTTCTTTTGTTTTATATAACCCTTTAGCCCTCCAACTTTTAATGCAATATGGTACACTATGCACGCCACATTGCTGCTCTCCTTGGGGCACCCAAAGGTGGCCCAGGTCTTTTACAATTTTATAGTGTATACTACAAAATAAGTTGGTGTCTGCCGCTAAAGTGTTTGGGATTGGCTTGAAGAAAAGGTGGCGACCCTAGCTGCCACGCCAGAAAAAAGCAGCAGCACTTTATGTGGAGATTTCAAGCCTCACCCCCACAGTGGATTTGGAGGGGCACTGCTGGGAAGGAAGACGAGTCCACAGATGCAGGCCTTAATAAAGACCAGCTTCTTGGCCCACTTCTTCTTTCCTAATCTGCTACAGAAGTGAGGCTTGAAATCACTAATACCAAAACATTTATTACTATTACCATCCAATGGCTTATCTACATATTTATTACGCTTCCCTCTCTGAACAGGGGGCTGGAAGTGTATGGATGGAGAACTTCTCTCTGGGGTGAGGCGCAGAATTGAGTCTTTGCCCAAGGTGAAAGAATGTCTAGCTTCACCACTGGCCAGACCCTACTGGGTGCTATATGACTTTTCAAATAATTAGGTTTTTTGGAAAATGACTTTGGGGTGCTCGGAAATGACACTTGGGATTAAAGGGTAGTGTTGAAGAATGCCCCAATATTTTTGTAGAATACGTTTAATGTGAAATGCCCTATGATTGAACCAGATCTATAGGCCTTAATTAGAAATGAATTAAAAAAACATGGTTAACTATATAGGTTAACAGCTATCTTTTTTTTTCCACAGACCATTTGAAAATGATACTATTTATGTACCTGAAAATACTTTGATTGGTTCCATCCTGCATGTATTTGAAGCAACAGATAGAGATGCTGAAGCTAAAGTGACTTACAGTTTTCCAGGAAGAACGGACATGTTTGATATAAACCCAAGTAAGCTTGCTTAATTTCCATATGAAAATAAAGAGTTACCTCAACCAAGAAATGTATATAGTACTTTTTGCTATCCAGAGTTTGAAAATCATGGCAAAATGATTTCAGTATGCAAATAGCAAGTGTTTTAATATACATAAAGCAAAAGCTATATAATCTGATAAACAATTACAGTTATACAATATTTAGGATCCCCTTCCCTGCTAAACCTTTAATCACACACTATTGCCAGATGAGTAGATTATTGATATTATTTTTTGACACCTTGTTCCACTCTTTAAAGTATACAATTGCTTTCAACAAACCTATCGCCACCTGGCCCAATCTGACATTCCATCAAAACAAACAGACCTCAGATCAGAAAATCACGGTGTTCCAAATATGGTGGCCTAAGCAGAATAGTTGGCCTGTATTCAGAGCCGGCATGCTGTGGGGCATTAGATTGATTTTCATAAATAGAGAGCCTGTTAGATGTGCAGGAAGATAGGATCTCCATTATGTTCTATGAAATAAAAGCCTCATATGTGCAGCAATGCATGGGCTTTTAGCAAGTTAAAAACCTCCTATTCTATGTTACGCTACAACACCTGAATAAGCATGACCTTTTCTGAGGTCTGTGGTGGGAGACATAGACTTTTCATGGGCAAGGATGGCCAATAGTTCCCACTGAACCCCATACCCAGAACAAAACACAAAATAACTTACAACAGAAATTGACCTAATTTTCAAAATAGTTCTATTAGCCTGTTTTTACTGTTAGAAATTTACTCCCTTGACCAGCTTCTGTAGTAAATGCACTAGTGGGGATCTGTACAGATTGTCACTATTTTCTGACCATGTTACAGAGTCACTCAGAAGGAGATAGTACACATCTCATCTAGGAGTGTTTATCTTGGAGGTCAATTAAAAAGTGCAGTTAGAGATGTGGAAAAAAGGCCATTATTTTGCACAAATGCAATGTTACTTTCAGTAGCTAAGCTGCTTATACAAATAACACTAACTATTGTATTCATTAATGCTCATCAACTATCGAGGCAGGCAGGTAGATAAAGGTAACATCTGAATCATTATGATTCTTTAAACAATATTTTTTATGTTGTAAAATCAAACATGTGCATGTTGGTATCTTGTACCGTCTAAACGCTTACTGAAGGATAGAACCATAATATTATCCTAAAATCGAACAGTGTTTCACAGGCGTAGTGTATTTTTAATGTAAAAGGGCGTGCCCTATTGCCTTCCTTGATGAACTGTACATTGTTTATTTAGAATATTTATGAAGACAACTACAAGTCTGTTCACTGAACCTTTTAGGAAATGCTAGCTTTATCCTGCAATAAACAATACCTGAAAATTTGCTATAACAAATATGTCACCCATCTTATATTTTTAAAACGAAAGGTCCTTCCTAATCGCAAACAACGCAAGATATTTATTATACCTTTTTAAGGAAGTCCCTTCCTTAAATTCATTATACTCAATTGCTGGGGCTTAACTTCTGAGATAAACTCCACAAATTACAAAGTAATTACTTTGCCAAATTATCTATCATATGGGGCAGAGTATTTATCAGGACTTAGCTCAAAAGTCAGTAAAGTCAAGCTCTAGTAATAAAGTGAAACGAATTTTAAAAAGAAAAGGAGCAAAGTGTACAGCACAAAAATGAGGAAAACAAGCATTAACCAAATAACAGCAGTCTGCTGCTACATATAAATTCTTCAATAATCTCAATGAAGACAAAAATACAAATAATAGATCAGCTCAACCTTCCTCCCATTGATTAATAGATATCAAAGGTGATGATTCTGGTATCCATGCTGACTAACATTCTATCCTTTTTGAGGTTGTGCCACTAGATGACTGATAAAAATGTTGCCAAATAGTGTGTGGAGATCTGTATGCAGTTTCTGAATTGTTGTCCTATGACAGCACTCTCCAGTTCTAATGATGCCTCTGTCCTCATCTACACATGAAAAGCTCCCATAGGCAGTGAAAAAAAAAAGACATGCAGATAGAATGCTAAGTTCCCAACTGAAGGTGTATGATTGCTTTCTGTCTTTGCCCCAGTGAGTGACATGTAAGACAGAGCATTTTGCAGTACTGCTGGCAAGTCTGCCTGATAATACTCAAGCCTTGGCGAATAAGTGAATATTGCAGCAAAATATGGTTTTGTTGTTTTATCTTTTAGTGGTCTATTTATTTATTGCTTTTGGCCTGGAGTCTTGTTTTAGGGTTGTTCTAGTTAACAAACAGGCTTTTCTAGTTTAATATATATATTATGTATAGTATAGGATGCCAGGGACGGGTCCTGGGTGGCAGGTGTATTTACTAGGGGTGTTGAAATTAATCGTAACATCAATGCATCGGGATTCGGCCGTCCACGATGCGGCATCGATGCTACAACTTTAAGAAATCGTTTTTTTATGACGTCATCGTCGTGCCGTGCCACGCCATGCTCTGCCTCCGAGTCCGGATCCGAAATGACCCGAAATAAGCCATGCCGTCTTTTCCCTCCTCCCGCTAACGTCATCCCTAGCCACCCTGTGTCGCTCGCTTCACTTCACTGACAAGAGAGGAGACAGACACGTGTTCTGAGTCCTGGGCCCCAGAGCTTTTCTCATCGGCTCACTGTTGCACACAGGCTGTTACGAGGGGGGGTTTGAGAGATTGTGGAGACCATCACCCAACTCCTCTTAGAACTGGCTGTGTGGGCGGCAGGACTGTGGGAGAGAGACCAGAGCGGGCCAGGCTGCGCTTGTCCTCTGTCCTCCTCACAGGCAGATTGCCGGTCCAGAACTGATGGATGCAAACTCATGGTCTGCTGCCTATATCACATTTGGAGGTATTCATTAGATCATAATATCATTGGATTAAGTAGAGGAATTCTATCAAATTTTAAATTTGACTGTCTCTTATTTATACTGAAATTATTTTTTTGTAATAAGCATAGCTAGCAAAATGTCTGTGTTACCCACTCAGAGAATCCTTACAGTATGGTAGCATGATAGCTAGGCACTAAGTACTGTTACCTTGTAATACAAATATGCCAAATTATGACCCTAATAAAATAATAAACTTGATGGTGGACCTAAACATTAAAGTGACCATGCCATTTCATTAACTATGGTTTATGCATGTCTTATTGTCTCAGTGATTGATTCACATCACAACTTCATTGATACCTTTTTATTTTTTGTATGATTTATGGTTTTGCTAATCACTGACCCCACAAATGCAGCCAATGTGTGGGGCAGTGATGAGCAAAACCATAAATCATACAAAAAATAAAAAGGTATCAATGAAGTTGGGATGTGGATCAATCACTGACAAAGACAATAAGACATGCATAAACCATAGTTGATAAAATGGCATACATTGTAGTTTGGGGGGACGTTATGGGGACATTGTCCATCTCTTGCATCAAGTCTGCAGTCTCTGAGCATCTCCTGTAGTAGGTCTGCAGTCTCTGATCATCTCCTGTAGTAGGTCTGCAGTCTCTGATCATCTCCTGTAGTAGGTCTGCAGTCTCTGATCATCTCCTGTACTATGTCTGCAGTCTCTGATCATCTCCTGTACTATGTCTGCAGTCTCTGACCATCTCCTGTAGTAGATCTGCAGTCTCTGACCATCTCCTGTACTGTGTCTTCAGTCTCTGACCATCTCCTGTAGTAGGTCTGCAGTCTCTGATCATTTCCTGTACTATGTCTGCAGTCTCTGACCATCTCCTGTAGTATGTCTGCAGTCTCTGACCATCTCCTGTAGTAGGTCTGCAGTCTCTGACCATCTCCTGTAGTAGGTCTGCAGTCTCTGACCATCTCCTGTAGTAGGTCTGCAGTCTCTGACCATCTCCTGTAGTAGGTCTGCAGTCTCTGACCATTTCTTGTAATATGTTTGCAGTCTCTGACCATCTCTTGTATCATGTCTGCAGTCCCTGACCATCTCCTGTAGTAGGTCTGCAGTCTCTGACCATCTCCTGTAGTAGGTCTGCATACTCTGACCATCTCCTGTAGTAGGTCTGCAGTCTCTGACCATCTCCTGTAGTAGGTCTGCAGTCTCTGACCATCTCCTGTAGTAGGTCTGCAGTCTCTGACCATCTCCTGTAGTAGGTCTGCAGTCTCTGACCATCTCCTGTAGTAGGTCTGCAGTCTCTGACCATCTCCTGTAGTAGGTCTGCAGTCTCTGACCATCTCCTGTAGTAGGTCTGCAGTCTCTGACCATCTCCTGTAGTAGGTCTGCAGTCTCTGACCATCTCCTGTAGTAGGTCTGCAGTCTCTGACATCTCCTGTAGTAGGTCTGCAGTCTCTGACATCTCCTGTAGTAGATCTGCAGTCTCTGACCATCTCCTGTAGTAGGTCTGCAGTCTCTGACATCTCCTGTAGTAGATCTGCAGTCTCTGACCATCTCCTGTAGTAGGTCTGCAGTCTCTGACCATCTCCTGTAGTAGGTCTGCAGTCTCTGACCATCTCCTGTAGTAGGTCTGCAGTCTTTGACCATCTCCTGTATCATGTCTGCAATCTCTGACCATCTCCTGTAGTCATTTGGGGGCAGTCTGGAGCTCCTCTTGAAAGTGTTTACACTTTGCCACATACAGGGAGTGTTGTCTTTTTTTTAAGAACAGATAAAATTTAAAAAATTTAGTTCTTCTGAATGGTTGAATTTTTTTGGATGAAAACTGTGTGCAGTAATCGTGATGCATCGTGATGCATCGCGGAATCATATCGAATCATGGAAAGGGTAATCGTAATCAAAGCGAATCGTGAGGCCAGTGAAGATGCGCACGCCTAGTATTTACCCATTATTTGGGTTGTGGTCCCTTTAAGGGAGAATATGAGGAGGAAATGTTGAATACTTTTTTTTTAGTTTTTGTCATGAAGGCTGAAGTGTTTCGGGTATAGTCCAGCTATAGAGAGAGAGAAGAGAACTGATTTTCAGTCCTCTCTAGATTTCTAAGTCCTCATTAGGGACCCAGAATTTTTAGAGGTTTGAAGAGTTTTGGGTGGGAAAAACCTCCAAAATGATTACAGGGACTGTAGGGGTCATGCAGGGGTTAAGTCACATGCAAGGAGAGTCTCTTGTAAAGAAAGAGGAAACATATGTCACCTGGCAGTGAGAGAGGGAGCTGGACACACCTGAGTGAAAAATCTGATTTAGCTTAGGATTGAGCCACAGTTGCTGAACTGTGAGAGCCTTCTCTCTGGGACCCCTGAAGTGGATGGAATACCCCAAAATCTCAGAGTGGGACATGTATGGTGGTGGGGTGGCATTACCTCGTTTTGTGCCATTGAACCAGATTTATGGACTGTCTTGTGTTAATTTTGCTGAAGAAAGCTATTTTGTTTTGGACTGTTTTGCATATAAAGACTGTCATTTTTACAAGGGTCTAGTGGTGATCCTAGGCTCTCATATGACAATATAATTAATATATATACTGTATAATATTATAATATTGTGTCCTAACATGACTTCTATGTGTGTCTTTTTTCAGCTACTGGTGCATTAACACTACGTCAGCCTCTGGATTATGACAATCCTGATATCCACAATGCATATGCTTTAACTGTTGTTGCCTCTGATGGTACAAACAGAGCCCTATATTCTTTTGAAATACATGTTACTAATGTGGATGAGCCACCAGAATGTGACCCTGCTATTTCTACTGTAACAGGTAAACTCAATTAACCTATATATGAGTGGAAACTGACCAAAGTTCATAAAAGCCAAAAAAAGGATGCATAGAAGTCAGAAAAGGAGACACGGCATTTAGGGCTGCAACTTTTCTTATTAACTGAATAGTAGCATGCATTACTTTTGACATGTCTCGGCTGAAAAAGGACATCCATGCTACTGTTCAATAAGAAAAGTTGCTGCGGCCCTAAATATAGTAATTCATTTCCTCAGTGGAAATTTTCTCAGTGTTTCACAGTGGAGCCTATGATGAAACATTTGCCTTGAATGGTATATAAAGTATATTTTCATTAACATAGGATATTAATATTTCTAAAATTCTCCTTTCAAGCCAGCAGAAAATGGCTTATTTCTCACCTCGTCTTTCAGGACAGCACCTGGAGAGAGCGCAGCTTGACCCACTTCCCAGGAAACACTGCAGTCATTGCTTTAAAGCCTGGACACTTCCACCATGGCCTCAGTTGTAGTGTTTCCTCCAACCATGGTGGAAGTGCTTCAGGGGGCCAGGGGTGAGCTCGCTCTCTCCAGGTGGAGAAGGGTTAGGGCATACCTGGTGGAATTTCTTTTTCTTGCTGTCTGGCCAGCCCAGCACCCCCCCTGATGGGTAGGGGGTGTTCCGGTGCCTTTCCCCTTCTCAAGCCCATCGTGGGCAGAGGCCGGTGGAGATCGGAGAGCGTGGGCTGAGTGCAGGGGACTGCACTGTGAATCAGTGCGGCATTTCTGGGGTGGTCACACACAGAAAAATGTTAACTAGAATTTTAAATGATTAGAATATCGCTACTGGTAAATGGGACATGATGATCTACAACATAACCAGTGTGGGGCGAGGAGAGCCGATTACTGGCATTTCCTTGTTACATGTGATCAGCTGTGATTGGACACAGCTGATCATATGGGTAAAGAGCCGCATCATTGGCTCTTTACCAACATCAGGGTTGCGCCATGTCCCAGGGACACAACACGCCCCCATGATTGCTGTGCTGCGCACCACCGGGGTCACGAGAGCACAGTGAGACTCGGGCGACGTCATATGATGTTGTCCCAGAGCGAGAGAGGATCCCGCCTGCTGTCAGTTGTCTATACGACGGGCAAGAGGTAGTTAAAGATTCTTGTTTCATCTAAAACATCCTATTTACAGAAATTCTCCCTAACAATCAAACAACAGAGTTGGGCGAACACCCACATTTTTGGGGCGCTCAGTGGGATGAGCCCTGATTGGCTGAAGCAATGCACCTGACCACTAGGGATGAGCCCGATGTGCGAGTCGAACATAAGTTCAACTCGAGCATCAACACAATTTGGGGTGTTTGCTGCAAATTCGAAAGCCACGGAACACCCTTTAAAAGTCTATGGGAGAAATCAAAAGTGCTCATTTTAAAGGCTTATATGCATGTTGTCAAAAAAGTGTTTGGGGACCTGGGTCCTGCCCCAGGGGACATGCATCAATGCAAAAAAAAGTTTTAAAAACTGCCATTTTTTCAGGAGCAGTGATTTTAATAATGCTTAAAGTGAAACAATAAAAGTGAGATATTCCTTTAAATTTCATACCTGGGGGGTTTCCATAGTATGCCTGTAAAGTGGCGCATTTTTCCCGTGTTTAGAACAGTCCCTACACAAAATGACATTTCTAAAAGAAAGGCTATTAATGAATTGTCGGGTCCCGGCAATACAGATAAAAGTCAGTGAAAAAAACATCATGGGATCCCCCCAGTCCATTACCAGGCCCTTTGGATCTGGTATGAATATTAAGGGGAACCCCGAACCAAAATTTTTAAAAAAATTGCATGGGGGAACCCTGTGACAATTTTTTTTTTTAAATGGCGTAGGGGTTCCCCTCAAAATCCATACCAGACCCTTATCTGAGCACAAAACCTGGCAGGCCGCAGGAAAAAAGGGGGGCGAGAGAGCACCCCCCCTCCTGAACACGCCCTCAACATGGGGAGGGTGCTTTGGGGTAGCCCCCAAAAGCACCTTGTGGATAAAAAAATACAGCGCTTGCATCACACAATATAAGTCAAATCAACAAAAAAGTCCAAATAAAAATCCAAATAAATGCAACTGGAGTGTTAGTCCACAATGAAGTAGGTGCAAAAAATGGCTCACAAACTTGCAGGAGTACAGTGACACCCCATTTTGCATCCTCTTTCACCAAAACAGGATGACCCCCATCTTTGCAGCCCAGGGGTCACTTCAGGCTTGTAAATGGTATCCCACACGTGGATTGGTGTCAAAACATCAGATGGTGGATCAATGTAAACATCAGATGATAGATTCCAATAGGAGGCTTTCAACAGGACCCAGAAATGAAAAGAGGATGGACTAATAGTGAAGTACTGTTATAAAAGTTGCTTTAATGCGCATAGGAATCGGTACTTACAAAAAGACGGTTAAAAACAGACATGGATATAGAGCTGTAGATACAGGAAGCAGTCATTCATAGCATGCAATCCACAGACCGAAAGTGACGTCAAACCAGAAAATTATGTCAATGCATTTCGCCCTCCCTCAGGGTGTCATCAAGGACCTTATTTCCTGCTGATAGAGCTGTCCTTAAATACTGGGAGAGAGAGAGAAACTCCCCTACTGAAAACCAATCAGAATGGCATTGCGGCCATCTTGTTGGTTAGATAAAAACTGTCACTACCATGGATGCGGCCATCTTGTTGGTTAGATAAAAACTGTCACTACCATGGATGGAGCATAGTCCATAGGAAAGACAAGGTCGCCATGGACCTAGTTGGAAAAAAAACTAACTTAGAAAAAACTTTGACGTCAATTCCAGTGACATGGTAAAATTGGTGCCAAATATAAATATACAAAAATACCTAAACTAAACACATGAAATGAATAGAAATACAAATAAATTTAAAAATAAAAAATGAAAAATAAAAATAAAAATAAAAAATGAAAAATAAAAATAAAAATAGAAATAAAAAGAAATATATAGAAATAAAAAAAGAGAGAAATAAAATAAATAACTGTAAATATAAATAATAAAAATAAAAATGAAAATAAGAATAAAAATAAAAAAGAATAAAAAATACAAATTAAAATAAAAATGAAAATGAAAATAGGAAAAAAATAAAAATGGAAAACAAAATGAAAATAGAAATAAAAATGAAAGTAAAAATAACAACAATGATAAAAATAAAATTAAAAATAGGTAAAAATAAAAGTAAAAATAAATGAATACCAAAAAATGAAAAAAGAAAAATGATAAAGTAAATAGTAAAACTAAAACAACCCCTAACAGGACAACAGCACTAAACCTCCCATATTAAAAATTGGAAAAACAGTTCAGGTCTAGTTCGATGTTCAACCCCGAGGGCTCATAGTTCTTAAACAATGGATCCACTGAGTCTCATTGTGAGAAATGGCTCTTTTAAGATTACCCCCTCTCCAACGCCCTTCAATTCTGTCAATACCATAGAAGGATTAGCCCACTTGGGTCCTTACCGTGGACCAACTTAAAATGATTGGATAAACTATGATGTTTAAAAACCTTTTTAATTGTGTTAACATGTTCAGGTAGTCTGACTCTCAATACCCTAGTGGTCCTGCCTATGTACTAAAAACCACAGGGGCAGGACAAGAAGTAAGTGACATGGGTCATACCACACATGATGAACTTGTTGATTTTAAAAGACTCGCCTGTGGCGTGTGAAGGGAAATCCATAGTTTTCTTTACCCTATGTTTGGATGTTTTACACAACACACACCTCCCACAACTAAAAAAACCCACCTGATCCAAAAAGGTACATGTTTTCTTAGGCGGATCAACAACGTTGGGTGCTAATCTCAAACATAAAGTGGGGGGTTTGGTGTAGATAAACTGTGGTTTGTTTGGTAGCACCTTAGCGAGATCATTATCCATCAACAGAAGGTGCCAATATTTACGAATGATTTTTTCCACCTGTTTGTACTGACGGGTGAAACCAGTCATAAATGAGATGCCAAAGTCTCCATCGTCTCTATCAGTGCCTCTTACAACTGCCAAAGTCTTATTTAACTCACAAGGGGAGTATCCTTTTTTTCCAAAAATTGGTCAAACAAAACCTTAGCCTGAAGGTCGAAATCCTCGATTCTGGCAAAATTCCAGCTAACCCTCAGGAATTGGCTTTTAGGAATTGTGCCATCGTAGGTGGTGACAGCTTCCTAGAGGAATGTAGCCATTTCTGTCCACTTCCCTAAAATAGGTTTTAGTGGACAGTTGATGGTTCTTTTTGAAGATGACTAAACAAAAAAAATGTATGCTTTGATTGTCAGAAATTGACAAGAAAGAGATACCAAATCTATTCTCACCAATTTTTGACAAAAAAACGTAAAAATGACTCATTTGAACCTGCCTAAACAATAATGATGTCATCAATATAACGCTTATAAAACTTAAGCTGAGGGAAATTACTACTAAAGATGGCATCTTTTTCTCAGTAACTTATGAACAAGTTGGCAACTGAGGGGGTGTACTTAGCCCCCATTGCTACCCCCCTCTTTTACCTATAAAACTGCTTGTCATGCCAGAAAAAGTTATGGCTCATGGCCAAATCTAAAGCGTGAACCAAAAAATCTTTTAGTTTTTCTTTCATCTTCGTACTATTTAGGGCCCATACCACAGCTTCAACAGCATGTTTTTGTTGGATATTGGTATATAGAGAATATACATCAATGCTGGCCAGTAAGTGACATTGCTTAAATTAAAATATGTGGAGGCTCCAGGCTTGGCAAACGGAGAGGCTGCAGAGGAGGCAAAAGAAAAAACAAAATGAGAGACTTAATGCAGGGTATTTTTAATTTAAGCAATTTCACTTTCACTTCGGATGAGTTGAAAGTTTTAGAATTGGGCCTTAAATATGCTCCCGATAGGGATTTGAATAAATTTGATATTTTTATTGATTTTCAAAAAATCATTAGGAAATTAAATATTAAGAAACATTTTAGTAAAATTACTAAATATTACTAATATTTTCATCTTCGTACTATTTAGGGCCCATACCACAGCTTCAACAGCATGTTTCTGTTGGATATTGATATATAGAGAATATACATCAATGCTGGCCAGTAAGTGACATTGCTTAAATTAAAATATGTGGAGGCTCCAGGCTTGGCAAACGGAGAGGCTGCAGAGATTTGAATAAATTTGCTCCCGATAGGGATTTGAATAAATTTGATATTTTTATTGATTTTCAAAAAATCATTAGGAAATTAAATATTAAGAAACATTTTAGTAAAATTACTAAATATTACTAATATTTTCATCTTCGTACTATTTAGGGCGCATACCACAGCTTCAACAGCATGTTTCTGTTGGATATTGGTATATAGAGAATATACATCAATGCTGGCCAGTAAGTGACATTGCTTAAATTAAAATATGTGGAGGCTCCAGGCTTGGCAAACGGAGAGGCTGCAGAGGAGGCAAAAGAAAAAACAAAATGAGAGACTTAATGCAGGGTATTTTTAATTTAAGCAATTTCACTTTCACTTCGGATGAGTTGAAAGTTTTAGAATTGGGCCTTAAATATGCTCCCGATAGGGATTTGAATAAATTTGATATTTTTATTGATTTTCAAAAAATCATTAGGAAATTAAATATTAAGAAACATTTTAGTAAAATTACTAAATATTACTAATATTTTCATCTTCGTACTATTTAGGGCCCATACCACAGCTTCAACAGCATGTTTCTGTTGGATATTGGTATATAGAGAATATACATCAATGCTGGCCAGTAAGTGACATTGCTTAAATTAAAATATGTGGAGGCTCCAGGCTTGGCAAACGGAGAGGCTGCAGAGGAGGCAAAAGAAAAAACAAAATGAGAGACTTAATGCAGGGTATTTTTAATTTAAGCAATTTCACTTTCACTTCGGATGAGTTGAAAGTTTTAGAATTGGGCCTTAAATATGCTCCCGATAGGGATTTGAATAAATTTGATATTTTTATTGATTTTCAAAAAATCATTAGGAAATTAAATATTAAGAAACATTTTAGTAAAATTACACCTCAATCAGGACAAGAAATTTCTGAATATCATCATACGAATTTAAGGAACAGATCGGTCTTCAATCCTAGAAATCCCAATAGTCATTTTTCTGAGGTTTTTAAATCCTTTGTCCAACGCGATTTAGAAGGTTTATCATGAAACGTACCCATGAAATGGTATGGGTACAATGTTCCAGATTCTGATAAGCCCCCCGCCTGCTGACTCCAACAACCACCGGGCAAGGTTTGTGGTCCTTGCCCCCATCAACATGGGGACAAGGTGCTGTGGGGGGCTACCCCCACGCCATTTTTTAAAATTTTGGCGTGGGGTTCCCCTTAAAATCCATACCTGACCTGACGGGTCTGGTATGGATTTTGAGGGGGACCCCTATGCCATTTAAAAAAAAAAAATTGGCGCAGAGTTCCCCTTACTATCCATACCAGACCTGAAGGGCTTGGTATGGAATTTGGGGGGACCCCCACGCAATTTTTTTTTAAATTTTGGTTTGGGGTTCCCCTTAATAATCATACCAGACCCAAAGGGCCTGGTAATGGACTAGGGGGATCCCATGCCATTTTTTTCAATGACTTTTTTCTATATTGCCAGGACCCAACAATTCATTACAGCTGCGAGTAGTTTTAAATTACTTTTTTTTCCTTTAGAAATGTCATTTTGTACAGGGACTGTTCTAAACACGGAAAACTGGGCCACTTTACAGGCATACTATAGACACCCTCAGGTACGAAATTTAAAGGAATATTTTGCTTTTATTGTTTCACTTTTATTAAAATCACTGCTCCCGAAAAAAAACGTCCGTTTTTAAAACTTTTTTTGCATTGATTCATGTCCCCTGGGGCAGGACCCAGGTCCCCAAACACTTTTTATGACAATAACTTGCATATTAACCCTTAAAATTAGCACTTTTGATTTTTCACGTTCGTGTCCCATTGACTTTAATGGTGTTAGCATGTTCGAACACATTTTTTGCCTGTTCGCATGTTCTACTGCGAACCGAACCGGGGGGGTGTTTGGCTCATCCCTACAGACCACTGGTCAGGTTTAGGGCTTTGCCCAATCAGGGCACAGAGCACTGTCAGAGCCATGATTAGACAAAATCATGATGACTTTGCCCAATCATGGCTCAGTGCTCATAGTCTCACACCATGCTATAAAAAGGTTCCTTTGCACTGGAACCTTTGCAGTGTGAAGTTGAAGATAGATAGAGCAGGGCTCAGTTTGCTACTAGCGAGTTAGTGTGTTATTGTGACTCAGAGTGTAGAGTGTTAGTGTAGTGTTAGGGTAGTGTGAGCATAGTGTGTCAGTATATTGTAGCGTGTCAGTATAGTGTTTGAGGATAGTGTGTGAGTATAGTCCAGTGTGTCATTATACAGTAGTGTATCAGTGTAGTGTGTCAGCATAGTGTCTCAGTATAGTGTAGTCTCATTGTAGTGTATTAGTGTTGTGCAGTTTTTAACACATTACATAACATTAGTGTTGTATACAGTGCTGTATACCCTTTTTTTTGTCCTCTGCCTGCCCCTTTTTTTTAAAATTGTCAGCCGCAGTTTTTGTGACTGTGACGCTGGTGTTCCCCATTTTTTATTTTGTTTTTTACATTTCTGTCAGCAGCAGTCCTCAATTTAAAGTACACCAAACTTCACTTTTCATTCAAAAAAGTGCATCCAATTACACATTTCTATTACATTCGGTAATAACCTCCCCCCATCATGTCTGGTAGGCCAACAAGGAGAGGCAGAAGTTCCCATGGCACTATGAGGGGGCCAGCAGCATCTGTGTCGACAGGCAAAGTTGGACGTGGTCCGTCCTCAGGCAGGGCACGTTTGTCTGATGTTGAGCGTGCTATTAAGCCACAGCATGCAGGGGAGGTGGTGGACTGGCTTACTAAACCATCCTCATCCTCTATCAAGTTGAAACAAGTGTGCAGTCCATCGCAGCTGCCAGAGTGGCTTATTCTGCCTCCTTGTCCACAGCTATTCTTGCCATAGCCCCAGCATCATGCATCGAGGAGTCAGCTGAATTATTTGAACACAGCTTCAGCCACTTGCTTATTGAGGATGCATAGGCATTACTTGATTCTGATGTTGGTTCTGAGGAAGAGGAAGGGAGGACCATGAGCCTACAGAGAGGAGAGAGCACTGATAAACAACGAATTGGCAGTCATGTTCCCCCATCCTCAGGGTATTGGCTCCAGTGATGATGAGGATGGAGGGGATGATGATGATGAGGTCACTGATGCGACTTGGGTGCTAGATAGAGCAGAGGAGGAAAGTGAGGGGAGAGCACAACCACGATGAGGCAGGATGTCCTCCAGAGGCAGCCATTATAGAAGAGTGGAGCGCAGCCACCCTATTTCATCACAGCTCAGCTTTGTGGGCCTTTATTAGCACATGTGCAGCCGATCGCACTGTTGCAATTTGCAATCTCTGCCACAAGCAGATCAAATGTGACAAAAACACCAGCCATTTGGGTACCACATGTTTGACAAGGCATGTAACCTCCCATCACTAAGCCGTTGGCAAAAGCACCTGAAAGCCACACAAAAGAGACACAATTCTGCTCCTCCTCACTCCTCACCTTTCAGGTCTACCCCTGCTATATCTCATGACCTCTCAGCAGCCTCCACTGACAGGAATGATGGTATAGCAAAGGGTGTCACAGGTCCTTGCAACATGTCTTCCAGCAGCACACCACCAGCTGTAGAGTATAGCAGGCAAATTTCTCTGCCCCAGCTGCTGCATCAAAGAAAAAAAATCACTCCTTGCCACCCACATGTCCAAGGTCTAAATTCCAGCTTGTCCAAATTGCTGGCTTTACAACTCCTGTCTTTCCATCTGGTGGATTTTGCCTCCTCCTGAGAATTTGCAGAACGTGCTTTACCACAGTGGCAGGCTCCCAGTCGCTATTTCTTTGCACATAAGTGTACCCCCCAGTACCCCCTAAGCGTTCAAGGTACTATTCAATGAGTTAGGCTAAAAAATGCCATGCAGTGCTTCAGCTGGTCTGTCTAGGGCATAGGAGCCACACCAGAGCAGAGATTCTTTCAGCTCTGCAGGGGCGGGCCCAGAGGTGGTTCACGCCATGGCAGCTTGAGCAAGGAATGGTGGTGTACGATAATGGAAATAACCTTCTGTCTGTCCTTTGACTGGGATTTGACACATGTACCATGCCTGGCGATGGGGGGGGCCCAGGGGTAGAGATAGTCAGCGTGGAACATATTCCACAGGGTAGTATTGGGGGCATTAGTGGTAGGTTGAATAAAGGTACGTATAGTAACAAGTCCTAGTTGCAATCTCAGAACACCCAATAAGGGGATAGTATGCGACCGGTCTAAATTACGCGGCATGTTCACCAATGGCAGGAACCTGGAGGACAAGATGGGTGAACTATAGATACTGTTGTACAAGGAAGATTTGGATTTTGTGGGACCTGGTTTCAGAGACCTGGTTCAACATCTCTCATGATTGGCTGGCAACCATTCAAGGGTATACCCTTTATCGCAGGGATAGAGAGGGTAAAAAAGGGGGAGGGGTATGCCTATATATAAAGAATAATGTACAAGTGAATGTGAGAGATGACATCACTAAGGGAGCTAGGGAGGAGGTGGAATCCTTATGGCTAGAGCTCCAAAGGGATGAAGCTAAGGGGAAAATATTACTGGGAGTATGCTATAGGCCCCCTAACCCAAGGGAGGAGGGGGAGATGGATCTGCTCTCACAAGTTGGATTAGCAGCAAGGATGGGAAGCGTTGTCATAATGGGGGAATTTATTTATCCAGACATAGACTGTGCGGAGAGAACCACACATTCGTCTAAGGTTCGCCAGTTCCTAAATGTCTTGCAGGATAATTTCATGGTTCAGATGGTAGACGCACCAACTAGAAATAAACTGGATCTCCTGATTACCAACGATACAGACCTGATCACGGATGTGGAAATACAGGGCAATTTAGGAAACAGCGATCACAGGTCAATTGGCTTCGGTATAAATCACACCAATAGGAAACATAAGGGGAATACAAAGACACTGAATTTCAAAAGAGTCAACTTCCCTAAACCACGAACCTTGTTAGAAGGCATGAATTGGGATAAAATCTTAGGAACAAAGAACACGGAGGAGAGATGGGTTTTCTTTAAGAGCATATTAAATAAGGGCATCAGACAATGCATCCCTTTGGGTAATAAATTAAAAGAGCGAACAAGAGTCCTGGGTAGCTTAACTCCAATGTAAAAATGCATATAAAAGCAAAGGAGAAGGCCTTCAAAAAATACAAGGTTGAGGGATCATCATCAGCATTCAGGCTTTATAAAGAATGCAACAAGAAATGTAAGGGTGCAATTAGGGCGGCTAAGTTAGAACATGAAAGAACATGAAAGACACAGCGGAGGAAAGCAAAAAAATACTAAGAAATTCTTTATGTATGTAAACAGTAAAAAAGGGATGATAGACCATATTGGCCCCATAAATAATGAGGAAGGATATCTGGTTACAAAGTATGGGAGATGGTGAATGTATTGAATTTATTCTTCTCCTCAGACTTCACGAGGGAATCGGGGGCTTCAGTAACCAAAACTGCAGTGTTTATCCTTACGACACATCACAGGAAGCACCTCCGTGGTTACTTGACTTGGGAAACTTAACATTAATAAATCACTGGGACCAGATGGCTTGCATCCAAGGGTACTTAGGGAACTCAGTCAAGTAATTGCCAGACCATTGTTCCCAATTTTTTACTGACAGTCTACTGACTAAAATGGTACCAGGTGATTGGAGAAAAGCCAACGTAGCACTACATTTTAAAAAGGGCCCAAAATACATCCCTGGGAATTACAGACCAGTTAGCCTAACATCAATAGTATGCAAGCTCTTGGAGGGGATGATAAGGGACTATATACAAGATTTTAGTAATGAGAAGGGTATCATTAGCAGTAATCAGCATGGATTCATGAAGAATCATTCTTGCCAAACCAATCTATTAACCTTCTATGAGGAGGTGAGTTGCCATCTAGATAAAGGAAAGCCCGTAGACGTGGTGTATCTGGATTTTTCGAAAGAAAAAAGGATTTTGGGACTTTAAATGAGGTAGGGGCTGTTCAGGTCCCTTCCTCCATCCCGGTTCAATATTTAAAATTTAAAAAGGAGAGCAAGAGGCGGGACTTTGCATGAAGCACACAGAAGCAGATAGAGAAATTGGATAAAAGACAGCTTTTAATTTTTTTCAAATTGTCATATATTTACATATTTAATTTTAATGCATTTTGCTATATACTGTAGCAATAAGTCTATATTTCATTAGAACCAAATATTGCACAGTAGTATACATTCCAACAAGGAAATAACATATATTTACAGATACATGGAGTAATTAATGCATATTTAACCACTTGCTTACTGGGCACTTAAACCCCCCTCCTGCCCAGACCAATTTTGAGCTTTCAGCACTGTCGCACTTTGAATGACAATTGCGCGGTCATACAACACTGTACCCAAATGAAATTTTTATCATTTTTTTCCCACAAATAGATATTTCTTTTGGTGGTATTTAATCACAGCTGGGGTTTTTATTTTTTGCTAAACAAACAAAAAAAGATGGAAAATTTTGAAAAAAAAAAAAAAAATCATGTTTAATAGTTTGTTATAATATTTTGCAAACAGGTAATTTTTATCCTTCATTGATATGCGCTGATGAGGCGGCACTGGTGGGCACTGATAGGCTGCACTGATGGGCACAGATAGGCACAGATAAGGCGGCACTGATAGGCACAGTTAAGGCGGGACTGATAGGCACAGTTAAGGCGCCACTGATGGGCACAGATAAGGCGGCACTGATGGCCACAGATGGGCGGCACGGATGGGCGGCACGGATGGGCGGCACGGATGGGTGGCACGGATAGGTACCACTGATGGGGGGCACTGATGGGCGGCACTGATGGGGGGCACTGATGGGTGGCACTGATGGGCAGTACTGATGGGCACTTATGGGCACTGGTAGGTGACACTGATGGGCACTGATAGGTTGCACTGATGTGGGTGATGATGGGTGGCACTGATGTGGGTGCTGATGGGTGGCACTGATGGGTGGCACTGTGGGCACTGATGGGTGGCACTGTGGGCACTGATGGGTGGCACTGATTGATGGCACTGTGGGCACTGATGGGTGATGCTGGTGGGCACTGGTAGGCAGCACTGCTGCCTATTGCTTTGTGTTAGAAGATCGCCGTGATCGGGACTGATGTCCCGATCACGGTCGCCGGTGATCGTTTTTTTTTCCTCCTCACGCTGTCAGCGCGAGGAGGAAAAATAGCCGATTACCGGCTCCGTTTACATCACATGATCAGCTGTCATTGGCTGACAGCTGATCATGTGGTAAGGGGTCGGGACCAACCCCTTACTCTGATCTGTGATCAGGCGAGTCTCATAGACTTGCTGATCACCGAGCGTGCCGCAGGGGGCGCGCAGGCCGCTCGTGCATGGGTTGACGTCAATAGACGTAGTCCCGGCAATTTAGATCCGCGCTGTTGCCGTCATTTGGCAATGGCCCGGATCTGAAGCGGTTAAACACATTGCATTTGATACCTATATAGATTTGTGACCCACTGAAGTATCACTTGAGGATAAAAAGAGATGAAAATAGATCAAAAAGGAATGTTCATACAAGGTTGATAAATATATACACATATCGGTAGTTGTAAGCTCTACGCGTTTCGGGGCCTTTTAGCCACTCATCAGGAGCAAAACTGTAGTGATCATCTATAAATAGGAAAGACAATCATATTTAAATGATCTAAAGGGATTATGGGAACAAGTGGGCAAATGTAGGATATGAGAAACCCCCCATATATACATTTAGCCCACAAACTTACGTATACATCTGCAAAATGGTGGTGCAGCCATGAGAATCACAGACCATCCAAAAAAGTTACATCCTGAGCTGAGGGGGCATAACAGGGTGACAGCAGCCAACACAAACAGTGCCCCAGGTGGGTCAAAATGTATGAAGTGACACAGATGTTGGCTGAATGGGGTGGCCCCAATTGGGGGACCTCTGTGAAAAAATGTGACAAAGACAATATAAGGGTGGTGTAAAATTTTGTGTTGAAAAATGTTGAGCAGAGTGAAAAGATAAAGTACAAGAAGAGAGAAGAGAGAGAAAAAAAACGAGAAAGCAAGGAATAAAGGTATGAGAAAAAGTAGGAAAAAAGGGGAACAAAAGATAGTGAAAGACCAGATGGTTTGTGAATGGTGAGAGAGGGTAAATACCTGTAGCAAAATGGATGGGAGCAAAAATACCATAGTGCATAATGTTCCACGAAGGAGAGTGGTGTGACAAGATCTATGTGTGAGACCCAACAAGTGGAGAGGCTCATATAGGTAGCGCCGCCACAGCCCAGCCCCCAACATCACATCCTAGCAGCCCACAGGGGGGGAGGGAGGTGCCACCGACCAGGCAGCCAAGCCACCCAAGCCACCTAGCAGGTAGCGCCAAACCGAACAACCCCCGCTGAGCTAGCAGATAGTAATCATCTAGCCGCCAATGCAACGCCACAAGGATGTCGCACGTCCGGCGTGGGAAGCCTGACGTCGACGCGCAGTGGTAGAGCCCCCGCCCCCCCACATCAGAACAGGGCAGAGGGGAGGCCCCCAGTGTGCATTGCAGCTCCTGAATGGAACAGGAAGGGCAGGGTCCAATGGAAAAACACGGCCGCTGTCACCAGTGGGCACATGTTAAGCAAATAACCAAACTGTTTACTGTACAAAATAAGGTCCATTGGCATGGACCATAAGGTGCATACATGGATTGAAAACTGGCTAAAAGGGCGAGTTCAGAGGGTGGTGATAAATGGGGAGTACTCGGAATGGTCAGGGGTGGGTAGTGGGGTCCCCCAGGGTTCTGTGCTTTGACCAATCCTATTTAATTTGTTCATAAACGACCTGGAGGATGGGGTAAACAGTTCAATCTCTGTATTTGCGGACACTACTAAGCTAAGAAGGGCAATAACTTCTCCGCAGGATGTGGAAACCTTGCAAAAAGATCTGAACAAATTAATGGGGTGGGCAACTACATGGCAAATGAGGTTCAATGTAGAAAAATGTAAAATAATGCATTTGGATATGAATGCAATCTATACACTGGGGGGAGAACCTCTGGGGGAATCTAGGATGGTAAAGGACCTCGGGGGCCTATTAGATGATAGGCTCAGCAATGGCATGCAATGCCAAGCTGCTGCTAACAAAGCAAACAGAATATTGGCATGCATTAAAAAGGGGATTAACCCCAGAGATAAAACTATAATTCTCCCGCTCTACAAGACTCTGGTCTGGCCGCACCTAGAGTATGCTGTCCAGTTCTGGGCACCAGTCCTCAGGAGGGATGTACTGGAAATGGAGCGAGTACAAAGAAGGTCAACTAAGCTAATAAAGTGTCTGCAGGATATTAGTTATAAGAGAAAGTTGCGAGCACTGAACTTATTTTCTCTGGAGAAGAGACGCTTGAGAGGGGATATGATTTCAATTTATAAACACCATACTGGCGACCCCACAATAGGGATAAAACTTTTTTGCGGAAGGGAGTTTAACAAGACACATGGCCACTCATTAAAATTAGAAGAAAAGAGGTTTAACCTTAAGCTACGTAGAGGGTTCTTTTATGTAAGAGCAGCAAGGATGTTGAATTCCCTTCCACAGGCGGTTCTCTCAGCGGGGAGCATCAATAGTTTCAAAAAAAAATTAGATAAGCACCTGAAGGACAGCAACATACAGGGATATACAATTTAATACTGACATATAATCACACACATACTGTAGGTTGGACTTGTGTCTTTTTTCAACTTCACCTACTATGTAACTATGTAACATTTCCTCAATTCGCTGGTGCAGCTTTTCTTAAACAGGTACCCAGGGTTGCAAGGCCATAAGATTCTGTAGCCAATTCAGGTGGTCATAAACAGCCAGTGTTCCATTGGCTGAAATTCAATGTGAATTCCACTTGCCTGTAGACCGCTTGATTTGTGAAATGCCCACCAGGTGGAACTCGACTTTGGCAATGCTGCAACACTTGCACATGCAGCAGAGGGCCATCAATGAGTACCTGTGTGAGTATAGCACAAGGACAGGCTCAGGGGAGCTCTGCTTTTTTTCCCCATGCCAATGGCTGCTGATAAAGGATGCATGCACTGTACTGTCACCATTTGAGGAGGCAACAAGGATGATGAGCCATGACAATGCAGGCATCAATGACACAATCCCTCTTGTGTTATTGCTGGAGCATACTCTGAATGGCATTATAGACAGGGCACTCACCACAGAAAAGCAGGAGGAACAGGAGGACTTTGTTTCCTCTCAAGGCCCACTTTATGCAGAGACCATTCCTGCAAAGCCACAGAACACACAATAGGAGAGAGAGGAGAAGAAAGATTCTGGCAGTTTTGGAGGCATTGAAGCAGAATAAGACATATGTCAAACCTTAAGAGAAGGTTTTCAGTCTCCAGAAATCTTGGGAGTAGTACGTGGCTGGGAGGCAGTTCCAGATACTGTAGTCCTCAGTGACCTTGAGGATTCTGGAAACTTGCGTTGAATGGGCTGCCTATTTCTTCAAAGCCTGTGAAAGGAGCCAATAATTTGTGACATCAAGAAAAAAGCTTGCTCCCAGCTGATGGTGGCTTGCATGTGGATTTTGTGAACACAAGTGGAATTTTTGAACTAAAGTGGAGAGTTAATAACCAGGAGTTGAAAACAGGAGTTTAAACAGAAGTCTTCAAATCTGTAAGTAACATCTTAAACTTCCCTTAAGTAATTGTATTGTAACTGGGAAATGAGTGCTAGCAGGGTTGAAGGTTTTTCTCAGTGCACAGTGTGCCACATGTATGCAAAATTGGTGCAACAGCTCCAGGATGGATACCGCTGTGACAGATGTGAGCAGGTTGTCCTTCTGGAAGCTCGCATTAGAGATCTGGAGGAGCAAGTTGCAACACTGGGCAGAAAGGACAACCTTGAAGGGGGTCCTCTGCTCGCTGAGCAGGTGGTCAGTAGGGTTGATGTGGAGGGTGGAGGGGCAAGTCAGGATTATCAGATAGGAAGATGGGTTAATGTAGTTAGAGGGAGTGGAAGGGGCTCGCAGAATAGGAAGGCCAGTCCTTCAAAACAAATTTGCCAAGTTGGGTGAAGATGTGGAGGTGGCAAACACAGAGGTGGCAGCCCTAGATGTCACTGCTATCCCTAACAGCCGGGAGAGCAGCCCATCTAGTAAAGGTGGTGAGGGGAGTGCAGGTAGGCCTAGACAGTTGGTGGTTATAGGGGATTCTATAATCAGAAGGACTGATAGAATAATTTGTCGCGAGGATCGCCTCAACCGAATGGTTTGCTGTCTCCCTGGTGCTAGGGTTCGGCATGTGGTGGACCGGGTGGATAAATTACTGGGAGGGGCTGGGCATGACCCAGCTGTCTTGGTCCACGTTGGAACCAATGACAGTATACATGGAAGGTGGAGGCTCCTTAAGAATCAATTTAAAGAACTAGGCTGCAAGTTGAAGGGAAGGACCTCCAAGGTGATATTCTCTGAAATATTGCCTGTGCCATGCGCAACACAGGAAAGGCAGTGGGTGATTAGAGAGCTGAATGCATGGCTCAAGACCTGGTGTAGGGAGGAGGGATTTGGGTTTCTAGAGCACTGGGCTGACTTTTCATTGGGGTGCAACCTATATGCTAAAGACGGTTTGCACTTGAATGGAAGGGGGTCTGCTGTGCTGGGGGAGAGGTTTATAGGAAGGCTGGAGGAGTATTTAAACTAGGATTGAGGGGGGAGGGTGAACTAGAATTACATCGAGAAGACAGGTCAGTTAGGGGTCAGACATTAATGGAGGGTGGAATGGGGACAGATGGGGGGAGGGTTATGGCAGGTGTCAAGAAATTTCCCATGTTGCAAACAGCCATTGGAAACTGTAGTGCCATTTGTACTACTAAAAAATATATGAAAAACACCAGACCAAAATGTAATAATGCATTAAAGTGTTTGTTCACCAATGCCAGAAGTCTGCCAAGCAAAATAGGTGAGTTGGAAGCTCTGGTGCATGAAGTGAACTATGATGTAATCGGTATTGCTGAAACTTGGCTTCAATCCTCACATGACTGGGCTATTAATATTCCTGGCTATGCACTCTTTCGGAGAGACAGGGTAAAAAGGAAAGGTGGCGGGGTCTGTCTCTATGTGAGAAGTGATCTCAAAGCAAGTGTGAAAGAGGACCTGATTGATGGAGAGTGTGATGAGTCTGAAGCATTATGGGTGGAACTGCATATAGATGGGCGTAGTTCAAAGTTAATTATTGGAGTTTGTTATAGACCACCCAATGTTAACGAGGAGGTGGAGACTCAGCTCCTTGCACAGATGGAAAGGGCTGCAAGGGCTGGGACAGTGATAATAATGGGAGATTTTAACTACCCAGAAATTGACTGGAGTAATGGCACTGCTGGGACAGTTAAAGGGCAAAAATTTATAAACCTAGTACAGGACAATTTTATGGTCCAGTTTATTGAGGCCCCAACTAGGAATGAAGCTCTGCTGGACCTGGTAATCTCAAACCATGCAGAGCTTATTACTAATGTGCAGATAAAGGAACACCTGGGTAGCAGTGACCATAACATGATTTCATTTGATGTTAGCTGTAAACAAGAAATACATAAGGGAAAGATAAAAACACTTAACTTCAAGAGAGCAAATTTTCCAAGGATGAGGGCTGCTCTCGAGGACTTAGACTGGGAGGGAATATTGGCAGCGATAAACACAGAACAGAAATGGGAATTCTTCAAAAAGACTGTTTGGGACCTCACTGCAAAGTATATTCCCATGGGCAATAAGTTTAAAAGGCTAAAAAGAAAACCTATGTGGCTCACGGTCAAAGTTAGAAAAGCTATAAACAATAAGAAAAGAGCTTTTAAAAAATATAAAAATGAAGGAACACTAGTGTCATTTAAATGCTACAAAGAATTTAACAGAATATGTAAAAAGGAAATCAAGGGTGCAAAAATTCAAAATGAACGACAGATCGCAAAAAATAGTAGGACAAACCCCAAAAAATTCTTCAAATATATTAATAGTAAAAAGGTCAGGTCTGAGCATGTAGGCCCTTTACAAAATAATCTAGAATGGGTGACTGGGGACAAGGAGAAGGCTAATTTATTAAATACTTTCTTCAGCTCTGTGTATACAAAAGAGCATGGGGAAGTTCATGTCCATAATCGGGGTGGTATTGACACAGCCCCCAATGATCCACAATGGCTCAAAAGGGATATGGTCCAGAAATATTTAGACAGAATAAAGGTGGTTAAAGCACCTGGACCTGATGGCATCCACCCACGGATCCAAAAAGAATTGAGCTCTGTAATTTCAAAGCCATTGTATCTAATTTTTAGGGACTCATTAATGACGGGAATAGTACCGCTGAATTGGCGCAGGGCGAACGTGGTGCCTATATTTAAAAAGGGATCAAAGTCTTTACCAAGTAACTATAGACCTGTTAGTTTAACTTCTATAGTCGGGAAGATACTGGAGCGTTTAATAAAAGACCACATAGACGAGTTCTTGCTGGAAAAAAACATTTTAAGCAACAGACAGCATGGGTTCATGAAAGACAGAAGTTGTCAGACAAACCTGATTTCTTTTTATGAAGAGGTAAGTAAAACCTTGGACAGAGGGGTGGCTGTGGACGTGGTTTATTTGGATTTTGCAAAAGCGTTTGATACAGTTCTGCACACACGGCTCATGTGTAAGTTAAAGTCTACAGGCTTGGAAATATCAGTTTGTAAATGGATAGAAAACTGGCTAAAAGACAGAATTCAGAGAGTAGTGGTTAATGATTCTTACTCTGAATGGTCTAAGGTTATCAGTGGTGTACCCCAAGGTTCAGTGCTGGGACCCTTACTCTTTAATATCTTTATAAATGATATTGGGTCTGGGATCAAAAGTAACATTTCTGTCTTTGCAGATGACACCAAGCTATGCAGTGGAATAACGTCCTTACAGGATGTCTCCAATTTACAAGCCAACCTCAATGCACTGTCTAATTGGGCGACTATGTGGCAGATGAGGTTTAATGTTGAGAAATGTAAAGTTATGCACTTGGGGGCTAAGAATATGCATGCATCATACATGCTAGGGGGAGTACAACTGGGGGAATCTGTAGTGGAGAAGGATCTGGGGGTTTTGGTAGATCATAAGCTCAATAATAGCATGCAATGCCAAGCTGCGGTTTCCAAAGCGAGCAAAGTTCTTTCTTGTATTAAGAGAGGTATGGACTCCAGAGAGAGAGATATCATTTTGCCCCTGTTCAAATCATTAGTAAGACCTCATCTGGAATATGCAGTTCAGTTTTGGACACCAGTTCTCAAAAAGGATATCGGGGGAACTGGAGAAAGTGCAGAGAAGGGCAACCAAACTGATAAGAGGCATGGGGGAGCTCAGCTATGAGGAAAGATTAGAGGAACTGAATTTGTTCACTCTTGAGAAGAGGAGAATAAGGGGGGATATGATCAACATGTTTAAATATATAAGGGGTCCATATAGTGAACTTGGTGTTGAGTTATTCACTTTACGGTCAACACAGAGGACAAGGGGGCACTCTTTACGACTGGAGGAAAAGAGATTTCATCTCCAAATACGGAAAGGTTTCTTCACAGTAAGAGCTGTGAAAATGTGGAATAGACTCCCTCCAGAGGTGGTTCTGGCCAGCTCAGTAGATTGCTTTAAGAAAGGCCTGGATACTTTCCTAAATGTACATAATATAACTGGGTACTGACATTTATAGGTAAAGTTGATCCAGGGAAAATCCGATTGCCTCTCTGGGATCAGGAAGGAATTTTTTCCCCTGCTGTAGCAAATTGGAGCATGCTCTGCTGGGGTTTTTTGCCTTCCTCTGGATCAACTGTGGGTATAGTATTGGGTATATTGGATTGTACTTTTTTTTTTTTTTTTTTATGGTTGGACTGGATGGACTTGTGTCTTTTTTCAACCTGACTAACTATGTAACTAAGAAAGGATCATATGTGGTTGGCAACCCTCCTTAACCACGTTTACAAGAGGAAAGTATCGAAACTCATCCTGCCCTTGCAGAGGGTGCACAGGATAAAATATCTTGAGGACACCCTAAGAGGAGTCTATGTAAACACCTTTCCAGACTCTGGTAGGTTTCAGTCTCGTGGAAAAGTTCATTTTGAGGCTTCTGTTGGTCAAAGGATGAGCGGTGGACAAGGGGGTCACCTAATGCAGCGTACACACAAGCGGACTTTCCAACCGGACTGGTCTGACGGACCGTATCCGGCGGACAATCCAACCGTGTGTGGGCTGCATCAGACTTCCCGACGGACCGCTCCGGTCGGAAATCCGATGGACTTTAGATTTAAAACCTGCTTCAAATCTTTACGTTGTAACTCCGCCGGACTCAGTTCCTAACGGAAAGCCTGTTCGTCTGTATGCTGGTCCGATGGACCAGATACGACGCAAGGGCAGGGTACTACATCTCGGGAAAAAGTTTCAATAAAAAAAACACACTACACAGGTTTTTAAAGTAATTTATTAGACAGCTCTGGGGGTTTTCTTCCGACTTCGGGGGTCTTCTTCAAACATCACCCGGTGACCACGCCACCTTATGACGTCACAGTCCCAGCATGCCCTCACCACCTATATAAGTCATTGCGGAGCGCTCACACACCATTACAGCGGAAGAGAGCGTCGTGTCAACATCGAAAGAAGAGAAGAGGGAAGAAGACGACGCAGAAGTCCGGGCCACTGCTAGCAAAAGAGTGGCAGAAGATAGCAAAGGAGCCGGCAGAAGAACCGGACACCGGGAGAAGAGGTCGAACACCGGGAGAAGAGGCTGGAGAGCGGGAGAAGAACCGGACACCTGGAGAAGAGGCTGGAGATAGCGGCAAAGTCAGAAGAAGAATCCCGAAGTCGGAAGAAGACCCCCCGGAGCTGTATAATAAATTACTTTAAAAACCTGTGTAGTGTGTTTTTTTTATTGACACTTTTTACCTAGGTGAATGGTGAATGATGTACCCCATACTCATTCACATAGGGTGGGGGGCTGGGATCTTGGGGCCCCCTTATTAAACGGGGCTCCCGGATTCCGATAAGCCCCCTGCCCGCAGACCCTGACAACCAACGGCCAGGGTTGTCGGGAAGAGGCCCTTGTCCTCATCAACATGGGGACAATGTGCTTTGGGGTGGGGGGCCGCAGGGTGCTCCCCTCCTCCAAAGCACCCACCTCCCCATGTTAAGGGTATGTGGCCTGGTACGGTTCAGGAGGGGGCGCTCGCTCGTCCCCACCCCCTTTTCTGACCGGCCGGGCTGCCTGCTCGGATAGGGGTCTGGTATGGATTTTGGGGGGACCCCATGCTGTTTTTTTGGCATAGGGGGTTCCCCTTAAAATCCATACCAGACCTAAGGGCCTGGTATGCCCCGCAACGGGGCTCGCAAGGTGTCAATCTCACCGATAAAAGCGGCAAGATTGACTTCCTTTTCTAGTCCCGACGTACCCGAGTCACGTTCAAAATAAACGGACTTGTTCATGTGTGGACAAGTCCGTTCATTTGGAAAGTCCATCCGAACTCCATCGGGAAGACCGGCAGACATAGTTTGCTGGAAAGTACGGTCCTGTGTAGGCAAGTCCGTCCGTAGTCTGGTCATGTATAGGCAAGTCCGTTCGTAAAAAAAGTCCGGTGGAAGTCTGTCAAAAGTCCGTCGGAAAGTCCGTCGGACCAGTCCAGTCGGAAAGTCTGCCCATGTGTACGCCCCATAAGCGATGCATTTCAAAAAATTTTTAGTCTTCGGCGCCCAGGGCTGTCAGCTTTAAGATCCCATCGGCAGCATCTGCATGATATGGTGGAAGATTATCTAGGGGCAAAAACAGACAGCTATCAAGCTCCTGATGCCGATGTCACTGTTTAAGTGCTTTTGGGATCTTGAATCTCTGCAAGACTGTCTAGGCTGCCTAGTTTTGTGGGTGTTGTTTTTATCTTTAAATATTTTTTGGTATAGGTATCATGGGCACAGTTAACACACAATGACCAATTTTTCTGCACCTGTTTGACCGGGGCATACAATTTCAATTTGTTACAGCAAGGCTAATTCTTGCTTTCATCAAGAGTACCTCTATAGGGTTACGGTGTGAAGGCACCACCAACACCCAAAGACCAATTTTTGTGCACCTGTTTGACAGGTGCATATAATTTGAATTTTTTACAGCAAGGCCAATTCTTGCTTTCATCAGAAGTACATATATAGGGTTACGGTGTGGAGGCACCACCAACACCCAAGGCCCAATTTTTCCATACCTTTGTGACATAATTTTTAACAGCAGAATCCAATCCTGCTTTCCCAAGGATAACTGTGAAGGGTTATGGTGTGAAGGCACCACCAACACCTAAGGCCCAATTTGTCCACACCTGTTACTTCTATCCAAAGTCTGCGAAAGAGACACCAGACTTTATCTAAAAAAATTTTAATCTTGGCCTGAGTGTACTATAATTTGGCTTTTTCACATAAGGCTTGCTCACTGTGGTGCAAAACTTCATTTTTTTCTATCCAAAGTCTGCCAAAGAGACACCAGAATGTATCCAAAAAACTCTAATCTTTTTCTGAGTGCACTAAAATGTGGCCTCATCATGCAGACTGGCTGTTTACAAAATAAAGAAAGCTTGCAAGGAAAATCAATTTAAATATCTTTTTTTTTCTAAATGTGAGTTTTGCTGAATCAGGTTCTATACACGGTTCAGATGTGCCACTTTGCAGGCAGACTAAGGAGAAAACACCCCCCCGGCACTATATTTGGGCGGCACAGTGGTATAGTGGGTAGCACTCTTGCCTAGCAGTAAAAAGGGTCACTGGTTTGTATCCCAACCATGACACTACCTGCCTGGAGTTTGCATGTTCTCCCTGTACCTGCATGGGTTTCCTCCGGGTACTCTGGTTTCTTCCCACACTCCAAAGACATGCTGGTAGGTAAATCGGATCCTGTCCAAAATTGGCCCTAGTATATGAATGTGAGTTTGGGACCTTGGATTGAGGGCTCCTTGAGGGTAGGGACTGATGTGAGTGTGTGATATATGTGCGGAGTGCTGCGTAAATTGACGGCGCTATATGGGTACCTTAAATAAATGATAATATAATAGATGAGCATCTTAACGAGACACAATGTACAGGACAATGTACAGGGATAGGGAAAATTGTAGACACACACCCACACTCACTCAGGTTGAACTGGATGGACTGGTGTCTTTATTCAACCTTACTAACTATGTAGGAATGTTTCATTTTATTTGTTCCACTTTGAGCATCATTAAAATCACTGCTCCTTCAAAAATATCTTTTTAAAAAAACTTTTTTTTACATCGTTACATGTCCCCCAGGGCAGTATCCAGGCCCCCATACCCTTTTTATGGCCAATAACTTGCATATAATCCTTCAAAATGGGGACTTTTGATTTTTCACGTTTAGGTCCCATAGACTTTAATAGGGTTTGTGGTTCGGGTTGATGTTTGAGATGTTTGAGAGTTTTGGTGTTCGGCCCAGCTCAAAGAACATTGGACAAATTAGATTTCAATGGAATTTAGTGGCAATGTTTCACCAACTTATATTAAAAATCTATGAAAATTTTACAGATAAAATACATCTTCTGCCCTTACAATTACATGTGTATTTATGTATGTATTTATTGCATTTATAACGTATTAATGAACATATTTTTTATTACTTTTTAAGGAATCTCTTTATCGGTGCCTGAAACATTTCCCATTTTCACAACTCTATATACTGTCCTTGCTAAGGATCCAGATGAAGGAGATGATGTCAAAGTATGTGTTTTCTCTTAGTATTTAAGAAACAATATAGACAACATGGACATATATACATTTGAACAGGCAGCTGTAACCTTTGCAAATCCATGCATTAAAATAGAGATTCAAATTTATATAGTAAAATGTACATTTACAGTACATGGTGTTAGAATCTATTGGATGTAGGCAATAGGCATGCAGTCAACTTCTGTCTGACAACATACTGAGTGTGGTTATATGACATGTATTCAGGCTTTTATTCTCCTGCATACCCCAATACCCTTTCTTACTAAAATTAACATAGTGTTTAAGTCAGCCATTAATATACATAGCCTATACGTATAATGAAAAATACTGCACATTACGATGTACATTACATTTATTTGGATAACTTTTTGGTATTTATATTAATATTTACTGACACATGGCATAGGGGATTTTTGTTAATTTTATTTAAAATTTTACTTAGGCTACTTTCACACTAAGGAAGTTTTCAGGCATTTTATCGCTAAAAATAGCGAGTGCTTTCACACTGGGGCGGTACGCTTGCGGGACAGGAAAAAAAGTCCTGTAAGCAGCATCTTTGGGGAGCCCCTGCCCATTGGAATGAATGGGCAGTGCTTCCGAAGCGCCTGAAAAATCGCTTTGGAAGCAATGCAACATGGGCGCTTTTAACCCCTTCTTCGGTTGCTAACGGGGGTAAAAGTGCCCTGCTAGCGGCCAAAAAGCGCCACTTAAACAGCGGTAAAGCGCTGCTAAAACTAGCAGTGCTTTACCGTTAACAGACCCGCCGCCCCAGTGTGAAAGCAGCCTTATGCCCCGTACACACGGTCGGATTTTCCGATGGAAAATGTCCGATCGGAGCGTGTTGTCGGAAATTCCGACCGTGTGTGTGCTCCATCGGACATTTTCCATCGGATTTTCCGACACAGAAAGTTGGAGAGCAGGAGATAAAATTTTCCGACAACAAAATCCGTTGTCGGAAATTCCGATCGTGTGTACACAAATCCGACGGACAAAGTGCCACGCATGCTCAGAATAAATAAAGAGATGAAAGCTATTGGCCACTGCCCCGTTTATAGTCCCGACGTACGTGTTTTACGTCACTGTGTTTAGAACGATCGGATTTTCCGACAACTTTGTGCGACCGTGTGTAGACAAAACAAGTTTGAGCCAACATCTGTCGGAAAAAATCCTAGGATTTTGTTGTCGGAATGTCCGAACAAAGTCCGGCTGTGTGTACACCCTATTAGAGTTACCTTTCTGGCTTTAGAATTTGTTCTAGATTTTGTACTTGCACTGCTGGGGTATAATGTGTTTTTATATGTTGGGAAGCATGAATTATTAACACGTTTGACAATAATTTACTGCATTATGCTTTATTTCAGTAAATTAATGTTCCAAGTGCTACCAAATGTTTTTTTTTCTCTCTTTAGTTTAAAATTTCACAATCATCCCTTGAAGCAGATACATTTTTTACCCTAAATGAAGATTCTGGCATTATTTCTACCACTGGAAAACCTTTGGACTATGAATCAGACCCAAAGGTAAAAAATATACAATATGTTGTGTTTTGTAAACTATTGTGCTTTTTTTAAAACACAGTTTAGACCAATAATTTAATTTGCTTTACATGGAAAATGCATCTTTAATTTTAACATTTAACAGTTTTTAAGAAGTTAGTAAACTAAGTACTATTTCTTCACATGCACACCAACAATTAACACTTCTGTGTACAAAATTATTTTTTCCTGCTTAGTAATGAGTAATTGTATATCTGTTTTGATGGACAATCACATTCATATTTTAACATCCCCTAGCGTCATATTTCCTCCAAGAAAAATGTCCAAAAAGTTATTTACTTCAACATGCATGTTAAAATCCCCAAAACATTATATTATTATAGTCTTCTAAGAATGAAACACGCTCTGTGAATGAAGGGGTTGGACCTTTAAATCAGCCGCCTGTCCTCCGTGGACAAGTGGGCCAGTGTAGAGAAAAAGTAATCGATACAGGTAAAAGTTCATAACTGGTGAATTAGGAAGGATGTAAGATTTTCTTTGAAGTTTGGATTGTATGCTAACACTGCAAAAAAAAAACATCATCCCAATGGTGTTCTTTTTTTTTTTTTTTGCCACCTCAGTGATTTTATTCGAGACTATATCCACTTTTTCAGTGTCGTCAGTGTCTCTCCTTTTTTTCACATCATTTGTAGCTTTCTTTACAAATATACATAACTTTTATTAATCAATACAAAAATCCGCATCCAAAAAATTTTTACCCTCTCCCCTCCCCCCTCCCGTTCTCCCTCCCCCCCCCTCCTCTGTGCACCTGAGTCGATATTTCTCTTTTTAATCAACTCTAGTTCTCAAGCCTTCAGTAATACTCCATAATTTCTTGAAATCCTTCCAGTTTTGCCAGTTATTCCCCCCCCCTGCTGATTCAGCTTCTTTCCCAAATCCTCCTTCTTCCATATATCTAATACCTTCCACTACATCAACCCACTCCCAGATGGACGGGCACTCTACCTTCTGCCATTTTTTTGAGATGGTCTTTTTAGCTGCATTCAACACGTGTGGAACTAGGGTGTTTTTATACTTCTTTACCTCCCCTCCTATTCCGTGATGTAACACTGTCCAGGGGTCTGTTTTAACTTCTGTCTTTGTTATTTCCTTAATAATCCCCAAGATTTTTACCCAGTAACATTTAATTTTAGGGCACTCCCACCATATGTGGGCCATGTTTCCTATGCCTTTACACCCCATCCAACACTCCGATGTTTTGTCTATTTGGTATTTGCACGCCTTATCCGGGGTAATATACCAACCTATTAGAATTTTATAGTTCATTTCGGCAACACTGGTGTCAATCGACGAACCGTGGGTCAATTCCAATACTCTCTTTAACCTAGTACTATCTAACTGCAAACCTAATTCTTTTTCCCATTTAGTGATAAATGGTGGTACCTCCCTGCTACCCGTCTTCAATCCCATTTTATAAATTTTAGAAATTATACCTTTAGTAGTGTTCATCAAACATATATTTTCCAACTCTGTTAACTCCTCACTTGACCTTATTGGGTGCGGTAAGTGATTGACAAAATGGCTTAACTGAAGATATCTCCAATGGTCTAAGACCCATGTGTCTGTTTTGTGTTTCAATTCCTGAAATGTGACAATCTTTCCATCTTTAATTATGTCTCTCAGTTGTACTTTTTCATTTTTAATCCAACTCCCCCCAATTTCCTTTTTCCCAGTGCAAAAAAATCATTTAGTGAAATTAGAGGAGAATTATATGTTTTATTTACGTGTTTATATATAGTGTCCCATGTTCTAAGAACCACCTTTGTCAGTGAATGTGTGTTGACATCTAGTACTCTATAGTGTGGAGGGTTCCAAATCATGTGTCCTAAGTGTGCCTTACTCAAACTATTCTCTATATTCACCCATCTTTTCTGTGTATTTTCTCTAAACCACTCTATCGCTCTTGACAGCAGTGTTGCCTTATAGTACTCCTGGATATCGGGCATCGCCAGACCCCCTCTCTCTTTCTCCTGCTTTAGAATGTCAAATGACACTCTTGCCCTTCTGTTTTTCCAGACAGTTAAGTTTTCTAAAATAATACTGTGGGATATCTAATGGGAGCATCTGTAATTTTTAGGTGACTTTAGGTAGTATGGCGTTGATGCGTCCAATCCATGAAAGTGGTTTACTTGTTATCTTTTTGCTCTGAGCTTTTATTTCATCTAATAGTGGGATAACATTTAATTTAAAGATCTTCCCCAGTGAGTTTGCCAGTTTTATGCCCAAATAGTTTATTTCTTTTTTCCAAATAAATTTGAATTCCTGTTTCAGCTTACTTTCCTCTCTCTTACTTAAGTTTATATTCAGGATTTCCGATTTTGCCGCGTTTATTTTGAAGTTTGACACGTCTTCATACTGACTCAAAACTCTGAGGATATTTGGCATTGTGATTCTCGGGTTGGTTACAAAAAGCAGAACGTCGTCGGCAAAAGCCGCGACCTTATGCTCCTCATCCCCAACCCGGAAGCCCCGAATATCTGGATCCGCCCTTATCACTGCCAACAGTGGCTCTAAGGATAGGACAAAGAGCAAGGGGGACAAGGGACACCCTTGTCTCGTCCCATTCTCCATTTCAAAAACCTTCGATGGGGAGCCGTTAATTCTTATCGAGGCCGTAGGGTGATTATACAGAGCCCTTATCCTATTAATCATTTTCGGGCCCAGTCCCATACATTTCAGAGTTTGGAACATGAACCCCCAGTCTACTCTGTCAAACGCTTTTTCCGCGTCTATAGACAAGAGTAGACCTGGGGGTCCCTTGTCCTTGATATGCTGAAGCAAAAGAAGCGCTCGCACGCCATTGTCTCACCCTTCTCTTTTTGGGGTAAACCCCACTTGACCTGGGTGTATCAAGTCTCTGAGTGTCTCTTTTAACCGGTTTGCTAAGACTCTGGCATATAATTTTACATCCGTATTGATCAACGATATTGGCCTATAACTAGAACATATCGTAGCATTTTTCCCTTCTTTTGGGATAACCGTGATCTCAGCTTTGAGCGCATCTCTGCTCAGCTCAAAGTCCTTACCCAACCCATTCATGTACTCACAGAGTCTAGGGGATAATATTTCTTTAAATTTTTTATAATACATATTGGTAAATCCATCCGGACCCGGGCTTTTACCTGGAGCTGATTCAGAGAGCGCTCTATTAATCTCCTCTATCGTTATCGGGCTTTCTAAGATGTCTTTATCGTTCTCAGTGATCTTTGGAAGGTTCGCTTTATTAAGAAACTCTTCTATCTTCCTAACTTGTGCCCCATCTTTCCTTGTACTTTTAGGTAGTGAGTATAGCTCCCTTTAGTACTCCCTAAAGGATTCCCCTATTTCTCTCGTTGTATGGAGCATTACTCCTTTACTATTTTGAATTTTTTCTATGTAGTTTCTAGCTTTTTTCCTTCTTAATATTTTTGCTAGTGATCTACTGCTCTTGTTTCTACTCTGGTATCTTTCTTTTGCTACCTTGTAAAATGCCTTTTTTGTTTCTAAGTCTATATGATCTTTTAATTCCTCTCTTTTCTGAGTTAATTTTTGATAAACTCTCTTCCCTTGGCCCGAGCCCTTCTTATGTTCCTGCTCCAATTTATATACTTCTTCAGTTAGTTTTTTAATTTGCTCCTTTGCTTTTTTTTTCCCCGTTGCCCCTATCTTCATTAATATCCCCCTTATGTAGGCCTTGTGGGCCTCCCACAAGGAGGACCCGGTGATCTCTCCTGTATCGTTTATTAGAAAATATTGTTTTAGTTCCTGTTCTATTTTCTTTACATTTGCTGCTTCTTGTAGAAGATCTTCGTCTAATCTCCAAGTTACTGGGGTTCTCTGATTTTCTGAGACATACATTTCCATGCTAACCGGAGCATGGTCCGACAGAGTAGTCACCTCTATCCTAGACTCCACCATTCTGTCCAGTAATACATGCTCTATCAGTATGTAGTCAATCCTAGAGTACGTCCCGTGCGCTGAGGAGTAGAACGAGAAATCTTTCTTGTTTGGGTTCTTAACCCTCCATATATCCACCAGTTGACATGAATGAAGCTTCCGTTTTAACTTCCTTAGCCTCTCGTTCATTGTCCCCAGCGCGCGCGACGTACTGTCTACCTCTGGTACCATACACATATTAAAGTCACCCATCATTATCAGACCTCCCTCTTTAAACTCCATTAATTTTTCCAATATTTTCACTAAGAAAGCACTCGGCTCTTGGTTCGGAGCATAAATATTGGCCAGTGTGCAGCTCCAACCCTCCAGGGAGCCCTTCAGGAATATGTACCTCCCTCCCGGGTCCGTTAATCTCTCATCTACCTTAAAATTTACCCCTTTTGCTATTCCTATTGCCACTCCTCTTGCCCTTGATGTAATTGAATCCCCATAAAACCAGCTTGGATAGGCATTTGACCATATCCTACTCTTAGAGCAAGATGTCAAATGGGTTTCCTGGAGAAACACCACCCCTGCTTTGTATCTCTCCAGTTCCTTCAATATCTTATATCTCTTCGTAGGCTCATTAAGACCCTTTACATTATAGGTCATAAAATTTAACTTCCTCATCCGTTTTCACTCTTTTGTTGGACCTGCATTACTGAACTACTCCGAACTTTTCCCTTTTTTACTTTCCTCCTTTCCCTTCCTCTTTCCCTTTTACTTCCTTGTACACAGAGTTTCCCCATCCCCTCACCCTCGCCCACCCCCCCCACCCCTCCCCCCAACCAGCTCCTGGCTCCCCATTCGCCAAGCGCCATGGATACCATTTAGCCTATACGAATCAACTGTTTGAGGTGGGAGCACGAGTGTGCCCATTACCCACCCTTGCTTGATGTTTTAAGCAAAGAGGGGGAATCCAGTTACCACAGAAACTCCTCCCCCATCCCGCCGCCCCCCCTCTTTTTCACATCACCCCCCCCCACGCCACCCCCCCCCAGGTCACCCTTCCACCCAACCCGGCAAGTCCAGCTCTTTCATGTCAAGTCTGTCACAGAAAACCTTTAATTCTTCGGGAAACCTCAATCTTGCTGATCTTCCATCTCTAAAGCCCATTAGGCACGCCGGGAACCCCCAACTATATTTTATGTTTAACTCTCTCATCTGGTCTAGTAAGGGCTTCAGGAGCTTTCTCCTTGCTAAGGTTTCGGGAGCGAGATCTGTATATACTTGGATCTCTGACCCTTCGAATTTTAGCGGGGGTTTGCCTCTCATTTTGGATATAATTGCCGCTTTGTCTTCGTAGTATCTGAACCTGATTATAACATCTCTCGGCCTCTGGTGGTCCGAATTAAATATTTTTCCCACACGATGGATCCTTTCAATTTTAGGGAATTCCACTACCTCTTCTCCCAGCAGCGGGCCCAATATCAGGGGGACTACCTTCTTCAGGTCTTCTCCTTTATTTTCTGGAACATAACGAAGTCTTATATTTTGTCTTCTATCTCTGTTTTCTTGATCCTCGATCTTATATAGGATTTTCTGCTGATTTTGTTTGGAAGTTTTAATTTGTTCTTTGAGGTTTATTATCTCTATTTCTAGTTCCTCCGTTTTTCCCTCCGTGAGTTCTACTCTTTCTAACAGGCTTCCTAGGTCTGCTCTCACCAGGCCTATTTCTGTTTTAATTGAGATCTCAAGCTTTTGGAGCATGTCTCCCATTTCCTCTTTTGAAAGCATCTGAGCGCTTGTTCTTCTCTCTTCTACCCGGCTTATGTCTCCTTCACTTTCCATTAATGAGTTCTCCCTGGACTGGGCCTTCTTGTCCCCTGTTTTATTTGGGGTTCCCCCTCTTCCACCTCCTTGGGCTCCTTGCTCCCCTCCTTTTGGGCTCCCACCTTGGGTCATGAACTGTTTTATTGAGCTTCCAGCTGACTTATCCTTCGGGGTTTTAGGTGCTCCCCCTTTTCCTGATTTAGTTGCTGCTTTATTCATTGCTCCCTTCTTTCTCGGACCTCCTGTTTGTTTCCCCAGGTTTGAATTTTATTTCCTCCCTCCGCCTGTGAGGTGCTATTCCTTCGGGAGAGCTAGCTCAGGTGATTGTTATTTTGGGACAATTTCGGCCTATCTTTTCTCCTTTCTTATTAAGCTTGATTAACCAGGGGGGTAACACCTCTTTGGCCGGGACCCAGGCCCTCCCCGCACCCGTATCTCAGGGAATCCTCTGTCTGAGTATCTTCACCCTGCGATCTTCTATTTGCCTTCCAAATAAATATAGTTTTGCGTTCTTCTTCTTTGCATTTATCCTCAGATCTTTTTTGATTGGTACATTACTTTATACTCTTGTTTAGAAAATATCACAGTGTAAGCTGAAATTACTTCCATATATATACACCTCCTCTTCCTCCCCCTCTTCTGTTTACTCCAAAACTTTCATAGTAACCCTGTTTCTCCCTTGCAGGCTCAAACAGGCTTCATTGCTCCATGCAACAAGGGGAAAACAGACATGGCAATACCTTCAACTACGTTCCTACTACTTGACTTCTAATTTTCCAAAATCAGGCAGTGTAATAGTGTGTCACATATTCCATGGATATGGAAAGAAAAATGCAGATAAACAGCAAACTGTTCCTACTTTACCAATCCCAGACTCAGCGGGGATTCATGCGAGTTCCACAGTGTCTGATGATAGACCGGGGGGAGGGGGAGCCGCGGGGAGGGGACACCGACCAAACTTCTCTCAGGTGCCGTCAGCTTTCACTCGGAACCTCCTTCTGTAGCTCCGCAGTGGTGCATGGAGCTCCCTCTCCTCCTCTCTCATTGGGATCTGGGGTCTTTCCAATGCGGCGTTCAGGGTGGTGATCGGGGGTCTTCCACTACGCACTATGACCGTGCATAGCTCTCCATGTGCGGCGGCAGGATAGCGCGCGCTTCCGGGATCCCAGGAGCGTCTGCTTCTCCGGCAGAAACTCTCACCTCCCTCCCTCCGTGATGCACGCTACGTCATCACGTCTCCAGACGGGGCAGTTTGCCAACCCCAAAGGTGTTCTATCGGGTTGAGGTCAGGACTCTGTGCAGGCCAGTGAAGTTCCTCCACCCCAAACTCACTCATCCATGTCTTTATGGACCTTGCTTTGTGTGCATTCATGTTGGAACAGGAAGGGACTATCCCCAAACTGTTCCCACAAAGTTGGGAGCATGAAATTCTCCAAAATGTCTTGGTATCTGATACCTTAAGAGTTCCCTTCATTGGAACTAAGGGGCCAAGCCCAACCCCTGAAAAACCACCCCACACCATAATCCCCCCTCCAACCAAATGATTTCGACCAGTGCACACAGCAAGGTCTATAAAGACATGTATGCGCGAGTTTAGGGTGGAGGAACTTGACTGGCCTGAACAGATTCCTGACCTCAACCCAATAGAACACCTTTGTGATGAATTAGAGTGAAGACTGGGAGCCAGGCCTTCTTGTCCAACATCAGTGCCTGACCTCACAATGCCTGCTTCTGGAAGAATGGTCAAACATTTCCATAGACACACTCCTAAACCTTGTGGACAGCCTTTCCAGAAGAGTTAAAACTGTTATAGCTACAAAGGGTGGGCCAACTCAATATTGAACCCTACGGACTAAGATAGGGATGCCATTAAAGTTCATGTGTGTGTAAAGGCAGGTGTCCCAATACTTTTGGTAATATAGTGTATTGGGGAGATTAGCTCTCTCTGTTTGTCACCGATACCTTTGTCATGGGGGACTGAAGGTGAGGAAAATGTTTGTATTGTCATTAGAGGAGGAATAGAAGGGAAATCATCCAATAGAGACACTTGTTCCAGAACTGTCTAAGAGGGGTTTTTCTGACTATGAAGAGATTAGCTCACGCTTAGTATTGTGTTTATAGAACATGAAGTAAAGGAATATCTCCACAATGGGACACAGGTGGCAGGAAAAACAAAATGTTTAACAATTATTCAAAATAAAATATTGATTTTAGATATACTTAAACCAGTGTGTGTTGGAAGTGCCTGTACATTACAGCAGGACGACGTTTTCTGTTTGTGTGCTCTTAGAAATTTATGATCTCAATCAAGGTTGAAAATGTGAAGGAAAACCCAATGTTCTGCCGTGGTTTAATCACACTCAGCCTGCAAAATGAAAATGATGAAGAGCCTATTTTTCAGTAAGCACATATCTACACACATTTGACTTACAATTTTTGCCATAAACACCACATTTGTTAAGATTTTGGTCATTAATCATTTAGAAACGGTATATAAAAGTTGAAGTTATTTACAGATTGGTGGACCTAACATGAAAAGAGACACTCTAAATATGATGATCGAAAAGTCATGTTTGGGGCATAATGAATGCCAACTACAGGACAGCATTGAATTGGGAATTATAGGTATTATCTAGTCAATGTAAGAAACGGCTGCACCTCACGTGGGCTCCAAATAAAGTTTATTGGGACATCCAAATATCCAAAGTAACACCAAAAGACACAAGTAGTGGTGAAGGTAGACACATTTCACACAATAGAGATGTGCTTACAAAGATATTCCTAACTGATACGTGTTCTATATAGATCCATCCTCTGCGCAGGTGCTGGGGGAACACCAGTCAGAGGCAGATGGCAACCTTGATCAATGATCAAATCAAAACATACAAATATAGGTACATAAAAACAAATGTTTCCCAAATAAAGAATTCAAAAAGAATAGAGAAATCAATAAAGAAAAAAGACAAATTGGAAAAATAAATACATAAAAGGTAAATAATAAAACATGTTATAAACGGAAGAGATACCATCAAATAAACATTGACAAAACCAGAATTAAAAATCCTAAGTGCGGCTATGAATATGCATTAAATGTTACATGTAGAAGCATACTGCGACATGTAGCAACCCTGGACATGCATAAAATCACACATGCCCATAGATACATACCACATTCGCAAATGGGCAGTAAAAATAGGAGAAATATACTAATGTCCCGCCAGCCCCGTAAACTAGAGAAGTAGAAAAATACTAATCTGAGCCCACCTATCACATGCAGGTAATAAATATAGGGCCAACATGAGAAAGATGTACGGTAATTAGGAACAAATACTGATCCAAGGGACGAAAGAACTAGTGGTGGACATGAAAACAAATGTGGGGAGGAAGAGCGGAACAAAACAGCTCATCAAGGCTCTTCAGGTGATGGAGGGAAGTGTTATCAAGGCTCATTCATAAAAATGACTCACATCGCACTCAAAGTGGTATAGGTATTATCTACACATATGATTTGGCAATGATATGTCATATTCACTAGTGTAGTAATTATTATTATTATTATACAAGATTTATATAGCGCCAACAGTTTACGCAGCGCTTTGCAATGTATAAGGGGGACAACACAATTACAGTACAATACAAAAGGTACAGGAGGGCCCTGCTCGTAGAGCTTACATTCTAAAGGGAGGGGGTGGTGGTACAAAAGGTAATAGCTGCAAAGAATGATTTGAGTAATTATGCAAATACTCTGAAATGATTCGGGCATAATAGTTCATGCCACCCTTAAGTGATATTAAACGCCAAAACAAACCAAAAAAAATAAATAAATTATATTTTGAAGCTTACCAATCCTTAGCTGTGATGGCTACATTCCTTTTCTATCTTTTGACTTTTTTCCTTTATTTTCCCTTGATGATCTGGCCAGTAATACACTTCTTGTCTTAGGGTGTCTGCACTCTGCTGGAGGGGCAATGGAGACACCTTTGAACAGCAGAATTGTCAATCTGGGGTGAGGGTGGTGTTACAGTAGATGCACTAGCAGATTTAGGTGAACTTGACTTACAAAACCAAAGCACAGCTAACACTTTTTTTTATAGAGTAACTCCATGGTAATCAATGTACACTGCATGGATTTTTAACAAACTTTGTTTCAGATTCCTGTTTGCAAGCTGCTTGTTAAACTTTGTCCTTTGGATACTGATTCTGAATGGGTATGACTAATTACATTTAATCAGCTGGTGCACGTGTATGGTTCTGATGAGAAAAGTTGCAGTGTTGGTATCTCTTTAGAAATGAATAACTCTTTGAGAGTATTTCACCAAAAATAACATTTGTTGCAGAGAATGCCTACAATTTGATTTGTATCTTTTCTTTGTGTAGAAAATCATTGAGCGTATCACACAAGCAGAAAATTACATTTCTGGGGAAGTTCTATACACTAACTGTGTAAAGAAGGCCTCCAGGTTGCCATATTGCTTAGAACTTTACAGAAAATGACAGCGCTGCAGATTGAAAAGGAAAACAAATTTTTAATAACATTAAATTACAGTATGGCTCAGTTAGCAATTGTATATGCTATATTATTTTTTTGTAATTGCTATATTATTTCCACAAAAGTGTAGTTACCCTCTTAAGCTGTTTTTTCCTTTAGCAATAAAGGTTTTGCTTAAATGAAAAAAAAGCCAACCAGTGTAAGCATCCGTGTCAGTATTAAATATGACAGTTTGGCCTGTTAAAGGAAGTTATAAAATAACAGACTTACTGGCAGGATTAACAAGTAAAAATAAAGAGAAAAAAAGCCTGATGCCCCGTACACACGAGTGGAAATTCCGCCAGCAAAAGTCCGATGAGAGCTTTTGGTCCGAAAATGCGACTGTGTGTATGCTCCATCGGACTTTTGCTGGCGGAATTCCAGCCAGCAAAAGATTGAGAGCATGTTCTCAATTTTTCGGTCGGAAAAGTTCTGATCTGAAATTCCGATCGTCTGCACCAATTCCAATGCGCAATATTCCTACGCATAGTCGGAAACAATTCGAGGCATGCTCGGAAGCATTGAACTTCATTTTCTCTGCTCGTCGTAGTGTTGTACTTCACCGTGTTCTTGACAGTCGAAAGTTCAGCAAACTTTTGTGTGGCCGTGTGTATGCAAGGCAAGCTTGAGCGGAATTCCGTCTGAAAAACCATCCAAGATTTTTCTGATGGAAATTCCACTTGTGTGTACGCGGCATAAGAAAGCTACAACTAATGCAACCATCCAATCCAACACATCTTTATTAAGGTTGTGATCTGGAGCACTGTATATAGTGATGAGTCTCCATCCTTAAATTCTTATATCCACAATTCAAACATTATACCTTTAGAACTTTAAAAGAGGTGTATCACATATATGGTTAATACACATGATTGCAATTTTTAAAAATGTCATATATATGTAGCGGATGCCCCGTGGCCCCGCACTTCCAGCCAGCTGCTGACAGGTTGACACAGACACGGATCAGCTCTCAAAAGGGAGCATGTACTTGTCAGCTGTGGGGGAATCCCCCCTCCTCCTCTCACTGTGCAGTGAGGGACACACACAGAGAAAGCAGCTCATTCTGCTCCCTCTCCTGCTTCCTCCAGGAGAAGGGAACCAATGAGACTCCAGCACAGGAGGAACAAAGCATCATGGGACATGTAGTCTCCAACACAAACGCCCCATAGCAGTTCCTGGGGACACAAACTACACAGACCAGCTTCACCCAGGTGAAGAGAAATAAAGGACACCAGGGGCTGACTGGGAGCTAGTTGGACACCACGAGGCAAGGGAAAAAACTGGACCCAGGGGAGAGGTGCTGCCCCCTGGGTCGGCGTGCCATTCTTCCCACAGATCCGTGGCCGGTCGGGGACATCCTGCCTATGAGGGAGATTCCAGGTGCATTCTCTAGGCGCACCTGTACAGACAGCGTGAAATGTTACAGTTGTGATGTAGCTGGTCGGGCTACCTGAAGACCACGCCTGATCCAGGACGTTTCGCTTGGGCCTTGACCGCAAGATTGGTGAATGGCACTTGCCCATCTGTGGGAAAACAGACACTGCACGCAGACGATGTTGCCTATTTTGCCCACACTTGCCATAACCTGGGTCGCACTTACACCATGTTAAGCAGTCACAGTGTTTGTCTTGTTACCCGGATACTGCCAGCATACTGTACTTTCACTCTACCAAACAGGGCATCTGAGTGCACAAACTAAAGTGGCTAGCTGAAAATTCAAGGCCTTCTTCTTCCAAGGGACTGAAGTTATTGGGCCATACGGGCACACACACACATTCCCAGGGCTTAGTATATGTAGTGCATGAGCAGGGTAGTCTGGCTATTGGCCACTGAACTAGGTGCAGTGTTTATAATTTGTGGGCCTGTGGTGTCAGGAGTCAGAAGGGAGAGGTCTGACCTAAGAGAGAGTCATTCCTTGGCTCTCCTCCTGCCTGGACTCATAGAGTCAAATTTAAGTAGACGTATGACCAATTCATTACAGTGTCTGCTATTTTGTGATCTGTCAATTGTTAAAGTGTTTCTCTCTATTTTCGGGGTTACTCACCTTGGGGAGTACCCTGAAAGCAGCCATAAAATACCATTGAGTTATATTGCTCCTGATTTCAGTCCTTACATTTACTTGAGATATATTTGCCTATTGTTCAGATATACTGCTGTTTGTTCTCAATCTAAAGAAATTTCATAGTAAATAGTCTGTTCTACTATAACGTGTAACTTTCATTGGTGATGTTTGCACTAACATTATTGCCAGGTGTGTCAGAGGGGCTGAGACTGTTCTTAGAATTGAGAAGCAGTAGTAGTATAATATATCAACGCAAAAAGTATTACAATATAAATTCATTCTTAATTGTATTATTATTTTGAATATACAGTATAATTTGAACCAAAAGAAAGGAAGAGACCAAAGTATGTAGTCCATAGTTTACTAGTAAGAACTGACACTTCAATAGCTATATAGGTCAAAATAAAATTTAAAATAGTAAGCATGTTATAGCTGCCACATGGGATTTTGTGCCTCTGACGCCATCTTGGCTTGGCGTTTCACGCTGTTGCTGAGAGAGCATTTCCCATTTTTTGGGCAGCATTTGCACGCTGCTGGGAGGGACCAGTGGATGGCCCTTTGGGATTAATGGCAGTGGCAGATAGGGTACGCTTGTCTTTCCTTCTTTCTGGTACATTATGGACTACACCTTGGATCACAGTTTCAGTCAACACATCATAATTACGGTAGATTTGATGCAAGATGGGATCACGGCGAATCCAATGGGTTTAAGGTCCGCGGTTCCAACAAATTTATGGTGATATTTTCAAGATAAAATGTTAAAGGACCCATAATGGCCAATAAGCAGGGCTAGGGATGTGCTTTGGGTTCAGGTTGAATGTAAATTTGACCCAAACCAGGTGAGCAAACTGGCCAGTTTTTTCTGCAGGCCAAAGGGTGGCAGAACCCGTGGCATCTTCAGCCAGGCAGGGATATGTGTGACAATGGCACCTACCTACTGGTTGCCCTTCAAAAATCCTACATGTGTCTTGACAAATCCTCACTCTAGTGGAACAGTTGTTAACTAGGATTGCCCTAGCATCCTGGAGGCCCTATATCAGGCCAGAAGGGATTTGTGACCAATTTAATTGGTCATACAAGCAATGACTCACTTGGCAGAAATGCAGTGCTAATATCAGCTGTCTGCCAAGCACTTCATCTGTGACACCAAAAAAGAAGGAACTCCGTACAGGACTTTAAGGGCAGTAGATAGAGTGTAACCAAAGTATATAGAAAAGTATACATTTTATTACAAATGATTAAAACTATTTTGTCCATCAATTCATAGGTATTGAATAAAACAAATATGTTGTTAAAATATAAGTATTATCATTCACCATACAATCAGAGACAATCATATATCTTCTGAAGGAAAGGGAAAGCAGAACACCAAAGATTATTATTAGAGTCTGAATTTTAAGATCTTTGGGCTTAAGGAGGCCAGTCATCTTTACCTATTAGGTTCCGATAAATTGGTATACATTATGCATCATGACTATGTGCACATGTGCCAACTAGCACCATCTATTAATATTCTTTGGTGTTCTGCTTTCCCTTTCCTTCAGAAGATTTATCATTGTCTCTGATTGTATGGTGAATGTTAATACTTATATTTTAACAATGACCTATAACCTGGGCTGTGTATACTGTATATATTAATATATGTTTCCCGGAGGGGTATAAGGGACTGCCAACATCCTAATATTTAAAGAATAGCCTGTGCATAGCACAGAAAAAAATCCTCTTGGACTTTAAAGGTGGAAATTAGAGTAGTAACAGTATAGAAAGTTTAAAAGGCAATTATGCCACTTTAATAGTACATAGCATATACAGAGTGGGCAAACATAACCCTACAATAAAAACATAACATACATATACACTAAATATATTGCACAGTAAGATTTAGCAATCAAACCCAGTTGGTACAGATAATCTCATAGGCTGCCAGAGTCATGCTGTGGTCAGTGCAGGGGGTATCTTGTAACACCCAACATGTTTTGAAAACATTTATTGTGTGTTCCTTCCTCAGGGGAGTTTTAATTTCTGAGTGATTGTATTTGCTGAAAATACAAGTAAAGTTACTACTAGTCACATTGCAACATGTCATGTGAGCAGGACCATTGAGAAAGTAATTGAAGATGAAATTATAGCTACTAATATACTTACATAAAAGACAAAAGACAGCAACATATAGTTGCAGAACAAACTATGGAGTGAGAGCCCACCATGTGAACAGACATGTGGCCACTGCGAGACATACGGATGTGCATCCACAAGAAGCGACCTATGGACTACACCAGCAGAAGGGATATATGTATATATAGCAATCTGCAATCATAAAGAAGTGAATAAGTTGATGCAAAAATTAAAAATAAATAAATTGGCTAGGCATAAAGCATAGGCAAGAGGCCTATTCTGCCTTCAAAGAAACAAGGATGAAAGTAATTTTTACCTTTTAATCAGATTGACATGCACAGAAGTCCACACATCACCACTCAGAATGAAACTGACATGCAGTGTGTGTGAGCTAACTTATATAGTGTTCACAGGGGGGGAGCCAAGCCCTAGTGGGAGGAGTGCTGGAGGCCTGACACTGTCAGCTGCAAACAATGCAGCTGATGCCAGGCCTAGGACGCTTCTCCAAAGGCAACGGTGCGTGGCATAGCCACGCCCACAGGGGCTTGTAGACGTCACGCATCGCCAGCGGGAAATTTCCCTGGCCACAACCGCATTTGCAGTGCGGGCAGGGTAAAGGAGGAGCTTCTCCCCAGATGTGGGCCATGGAGCAACCCGACAAAAAGATCGGTGTGTTCGGCCCAGATGGGTGGAGCCCCCCCGCCGGGTGGTGCACACAGAGCTCCACAGACAGCCGCACGCTGAGAACATCTAGTGGACAACACTGTAACCGCAGCAGAAAAAAATGACTGCAAAATACCAAAACCACAGCATGAACGGCAATGGGAATACATAACAACATACAAAATAGGAGAGTATCTGCAAAAACAAGATAACAAAAAATAATGAATGAAAATAAAAAATACCAATTAAAAAATAAGGAAAAAAATGAAATGAAATACATGAAAAATACACTAAAAAAATACAGATAAAAAATAATAAAGAATATAAATATATAAATTGCAATGGTGGATAAAGATTGTAAACTTAGAAAACAGGGCCAAGGAAGGTCTGGTGGAAGAAAAAAAGGGGGGGGGCAAACAAAAGAAGGATATAAGAGACAAGATGAAGATCAAGGAGTTACCAGTTGAGTACATGTCGAAGAATAAAATAATGAAATAAAGAAGGGAAAAAAGGGGGGATTTCTACACTGAAAAATATGAAGAAATGTGGGGCAGGGCCAATCCCAGACAGAGTGCACGGGGTGCAGTGCACCCGAGCGCCAGAGAGGTGGGGGCACTGAAGCGCCAGAGTGCTCCCTTCCCTCCTCCTCCTCTTGTTTGTGTCCGGCGGCGCCTCTCCGCCGGTGTTCTAAGAAGAAAGGCGCCGCTGTGTTAACTGCTCAAGCCCCTCCCTCCTTCTGTCAGAGAAGGAGAACAGCCAGCCCGGAGATGATAATGGAGGCAGAGCGGCTGATCTCTGTGTGGAGAGAGACCAGCCATGCAGTGATGTCACGCGGGGGGGCGGGGCAGTCTGTGCCTGACACATTCCCCTCCTCTCTGTGTCTCTCACTCCTTACTAATGGAGGGGGGTCTGTCCTGGGGGGGTCATTACTAATGGAGGGGGTCTGTACTAATGGAGGGGGGTCTGTCCTGGGGGGTCATTACTAATAGAGGGGGGTCTGTCCTGGGGGGGTCTATACTAATGGAGGGGGGTCTGTGCTAATGGAGGGGGGGTTCTGCCCTGGGGGTCTGTGCTAATGTGGGGGTCTGTCCTGGGGGTCTGTAGTAATGAAGGGGCGGTCTGTCCTAGGGCTCATTACTAATTGAGGTGGGTCTGTACTAATGGAGGGGGTCTGTCCTGGGGGGTCATTACTAATGGAGGGGGGTCTGTCCTGGAGGGTCTGTACTAATGGAGGGGGGTCTGTCCTGGGGGGTCATTACTAATGGAAGGGGGTCTGTCCTGGGGGGTCTATACTAATGGAGGGGGCTCTGTCCTGGGGGGTCTATACTAATGGGGGGGTCTGTCCTGGGGGGTCTGTACTAATGGGGGGTCTGTCCTGGGGGTCTGTAGTAATGGAGGGGGTCTGTCCTGGGGGTCTGTACTAATGGAGGGGGGTCTGTACTAATAGAGGGGGGTCTGTCCTGGGGGGTCATTACTAATGGAGGGGGGGTCTGTCCTGGGGGGTCTGTACTAATGGAGGAGGGGTCTGTCTTGGGGGGGTCTGTCCTGGGGGGTTATTACTAATGGAGGGGGATCTGTCCTGGGGGTCTGTACTAATGGAGGGGGGTCTGTCCTGGGGGGTGATTACTAATGGAGGGGGGTCTGTACTAATGGAGGGGGGTCTGTCCTGGGGGGTCATTACTAATGGAAGGGGGTCTGTACTAATGGAGGGGGGTCTGTCCGGGGGGATCATTACTAATGGAGGGGGGTCTGTCCTGGAGGGTCTATACTAATGGAGGGGGGTCTGTGCTAAAGGAGGCGGGCTCTGTCCTGGGGGGTCTGTACTAATGGGGGGGTCTGTCCTGGGGGGTCTGTAGTAATGAAGGGGGTCTGTCCTGGGGGTCATTACTAATAGAGGGGGGTCTGTCCTGGGGGGTCTATACTAATGGAAGGGTGTCTGTACTAATTGAGGGGGGGTCTGTACTAATGGGGGTCTGTCTTGGGGGGTCTGTACTAATGGGGGGTCTGTACTTATGGAGGGGTGGTTTGTCCTGTGGGGGTCTGTACTAATGGAGAGGGAGATCTGTCCTGGTGGGGTCTGTACTAATGGAGGGTGGTTTTCCTTGGGGGGGGTCTGTACTGAGTAAGGTCTGTACTGAGGGAGGGATTAATACTTAGTGCGGGTTCTGCACTGATGGAGGGGGGTCTATACTTAGTGGAGGGGGGTCTGTACTGAGGGGCGACTATAGTTGGTGGAAGGGGGGTGACCCCAACCCTAGTGACGCCAATGCAGCTGCGGGCTCTTCTTTCCCCCCTCCCTCTCCCCCCTCGCTCTCCCTCTCCCCCCTCCCTCTCTCTGTGTCTCTCACTCCTTACTAATGGAGGGGGGTCTGTCCTGGGGGGTCATTACTAATGGAGGGGGGTCTCTACTAATGGAGGGGGGTCTGTTCTGGGGGGTCATTCCTAATAGAGGGGGGTCTGTCCTGGGGGTCTGTAGTAATGAAGGGGCGGTCTATCCTAGGGGTCATTACTAATGGAGGTGGGTCTGTACTAATGGAGGGGGGTCTGTCCTGGGGGTCATTACTAATGGAGGGGGGTCTGTCCTGGAGGGTCTGTACTAATGGAGGGGGGTCTGTCCTGGGGGGTCATTACTAATGGAGGGGGGCTCTGTCCTGGGGGGTCTATACTAATGGAGGAGGGCTCTGTCCTGGGGGGTCTATACTAATGGGGGGTCTGTCCTGGGGGGTCTGTACGAATGGGGGGTCTGTCCTGGGGGTCTGTAGTAATGGAGGGGGGTCTGTACTAATGGAGGGGGGGTCTGTCCTGGGGGGTCATTACTAATGGAGGGGGGTCTGTCCTGGGGGGGTCTGTACTAATGGAGGAGGGGTCTGTCTTGGGGGGGTCTGTCCTGGGGGGTTATTACTAATGGAGGGGGATCTGTCCTGGGGGGTCTGTACTAATGGAGGGGGGTCTGTCCTGGGGGGTGATTACTAATGGAGGGGGGTCTGTACTAATGGAGGGGGGTCTGTCCTGGGGGGTCATTACTAATGGAAGGGGGTCTGTACTAATGGAGCAGGGTCTGTCCTGGGGGTCTGTAGTAATGGAGGGGGGTCTGTACTAATGGAGGGGGGGTCTGTCCTGGGGGGTCATTACTAATGGAGGGGGGTCTGTCCTGGGGGGGTCTGTACTAATGGAGGAGGGGTCTGTCTTGGGGGGGTCTGTCCTGGGGGGTTATTACTAATGGAGGGGGATCTGTCCTGGGGGGTCTGTACTAATGGAGGGGGGTCTGTCCTGGGGGGTGATTACTAATGGAGGGGGGTCTGTACTAATGGAGGGGGGTCTGTCCTGGGGGGTCATTACTAATGGAAGGGGGTCTGTACTAATGGAGCAGGGTCTGTCCTGGGGGGTCATTACTAATGGAGGGGGGTCTGTCCTGGGGGGTCTATACTAATGGAGGGGGGTCTGTGCTAAAGGAGGGGGGCTCTGTCCTGGGGGTCTGTACTAATGGGGGGGTCTGTCCTGGGGGGTCTGTAGTAATGAAGGGGATCTGTCCTGGGGGTCATTACTAATGGAGGGGGGTCTGTCCTGGGGGTCTATACTAATGTAGGGGTGTCTGTACTAATTGAGGGGGGTCTGTACTAATGGGGGGTCTGTCTTGGGGGGTCTGTACTAATGGGGGGTCTGTACTTATGGAGGGGTGGTTTGTCCTGTGGGGGTCTGTACTAATGGAGGGGGAGATCTGTCCTGGTGGGGTCTGTACTAATGGAGGGTGGTTTTCCTGGGGGGGTCTGTACTGAGTAAGGTCTGTACTGAGGGAGGGATTAATACTTAGTGCGGGTTCTGCACTGATGGTGGGGGTCTATACTTAGTGGAGGGGGGTCTGTACTGAGGGGCGACTATAGTTGGTGGAAGGGGGGTGACCCCAACCCTAGTGACGCCAATGCAGCTGCCGGCTCTTCTTTCCCCCCTCCCTCTCCCCCCTCCCTCTCCCTCTCGCGCGCTGCTGTACTAGTGAGCGGTGCTTGCCAGCACAGCTGCCCACTATGTATCTTCCCCCGCCTTCATATGCCCAGGGAAGAAACAGAATAGAAAAAGGAGCAGAGAAGAGGATTGTGGGACATATAGTCCTGAGGACTGGCAGCCCCACTGTAACATGGAAACTGCAGCCCACACATCACGCTCAGCTGAATGGGAGAGAGAGAGAGATAAAGGAGCCCGGGAAAGCTTTCAGGGAAGTACACCCAGGACTCCAGAGGGAGAGGACAGTGCTGAGAGAACACCATCAGAGAGAGAACCCTGCTGCCCTGCGCCACCAGAGGGAAAGCCACACAGCCTAGCGCCATCCCTGGCAGAGAAAGGAATGGAGTCATTGCAGGAATACAGATCTGGGTGCTACCCAGCGGAGTCACCACGGGTAATTGAGAGTGAGCAGACTCCTGATCAGAGGAACCGTTGCTGTATCGCTGGGTCAGGTGAGAGGGCCAATCGGCCATTATCTACTAACATCCATAGGAACTGCAGTCTCTGACCATCTCCTGTATTATATCTGCAGTCTCTGACCATCTACTGTACTATGTCTGCAGTCTCTGATCATCTTCTTTAGTATGTCTGCCATCTCTGGCCATCTCCTGTACTATGTCTGCAGTCTCTGACCATATCTGTACTATGTCTGCAGTCTCTGATCATCTCCTGTACTATGTCTGCAGTCCCTGGCCATCTCCTGTACCATGTCTGCAGTCTCTGACCATCTCCTGTACTATGTCTGCAGTCTCTGACCATCTCCTGTATTATGTCTGCAGTCTCTGACCATCTCCTGTATTATGTCTGCAGTCTCTGATCATCTCCTGTATTATGTCTGCAGTCTCTGATCATCTCCATGAGGTCCATAAATATTGGGACATCGACACAATTCTAATCTTTTTCTTTCTATACACCGCCACAATAGATTTGAAATGAAACGAACAAAATGTGCTTTAACTGCAGACTTTCAGCTTTAATTTGAGGGTATTTACATCCAAATCAGGTGAACGGTGTAGGAATTAAAACAATTTGTATATGTGCCTCCCACTTTTTAAGGGACCAAAAGTAATGGGACAATTGGCTGCTCAGCTGTTCCATGGCCAGGTGTGTGTTATTCTCTCATTATCCCATTTACAAGGAGCAGATTAAAGGTCCAGAGTTCATTTCAAGTGTGCCATTTGCATTTGGAATCTGTTGCTGTCAACTCTCAATATGAGATCCAAAGATCTGTCACTATCAGTGAAGCCAGCCATCATTAGGGTTAAAAAACAAAACATTAGGTGTGGTCAATTCAACTGTTTGGAACATCCTTAAAAAAAAATGCACCGATGAGCTCAGCAACGCCAAAAGACCCGGAAGACCACGGAAAACAACTATGGTGGATGACCGAAGAATTCTTTCCCTGGTGAAGAAAACATCCTTCACAACAGTTGGCCAGATCAAGAACACTCTCCAGGAGGTAGGTGTATATGTGTCAAAGTCAACAATCAAGAGAAGACTTCACCAGAGTGAATACAGAGGGTTCACCACAAGATGTAAACCATTGGTGAGACTCAAAAACAGGAAGGCCAGATTAGAGTTTGCCAAACATCTAAAAAAAGCCTTTACAGTTCTGGAACAACATCCTATGGACAGATGAGACCAAGATCAACTTGTACCAGAGTGATGGGAAGAGAAGAGTGTGGAGAAGGAAAGGAACTGCTCACGATCCAAAGCATACCACCATATCAGTGAAGCATGGTGGTGGTAGTGTCATGGCGTGGGCATGTATGACTGCCAAGGGAACTGATTCTCTTGTATTTATTGATGATGTGACTGCCGACAAAAGCAGCAGGATGAATTCTGAAGTGTTTCGGGCAATATTTTCTGCTCATATTAAGCAAAATCTCATTGGACGGTGCTTCACAGTGCAGATGGACAATGACCCAAAACATACTGCGAAAGCAACCAAAGAGTTTTTTAATGGAAAGAAGTGAAATGTTATGCAATGGCCAAGTCAATCACCTGACCTGAATCTGATTGAGCATGCATTTCACTTGCTGAAGATAAAACTGAAGGGAAAATGCCCCAAGAACAAGCAGGAAATGAAGACAGTCGCAGCAGAGGTCTGGCAGAGCATCATAAGGGATGAAACACTGCGTCTGGTGATGTCTATGCGTTCCAGACTTCAGGCTGTAATTGACTGCAAAGGATTTGCAACCAAGTATTAAAAAGTGAAAGTTTGATGGATGATTGTAAATCTGTCCCATTACTTTTGGTCCCTTAAAAAGTGGGAGGCACATATACAAACTGTTGTAATTTCCACACCGTTCACCTGATTTGGATGTAAATACCCTAAAGCACATCTTGTTTGTTTCGTTTTAAATCCATTGTGGTGGTGTATAGAGCCAAAAAGATTAGAATTGTGTTGATGTCCCAATATTTATGGACCTGACTGTATATATATATATATATTCAGTTTACCTAGATCTGTTCCTGTTATTCTCTTCCTAATATACCTACAGGCAGGCAGCTGCAGTATTTTCAGCCAGTGTACTGTATCCTGTGCAGTGTGCAACTAAAGCTAACTTCAGACAATTGCTGCAGTTAATAATTCATTTTCCAAGGTTGATTTAGGTATGGGGCGATACCATTCAGGGTTGGTGAGTATTTTGGTACACGTTTTGACATACTGGATATTATCCATAACCACAACATTGCCACCCTTATCAGAGGGTTTGATGACAATGTTATGGTTATGCACCAGGGCATTCAGGACCCTCCCTTCATCAGCATTAAGATTAGGATCCAAATTAGGGGAATTTCTAAGTTTCTTAATGTCACTAGTTACTAACAAGAAGGTTGATGCATTATGGTTAGAACTTGGAGGGGGGTAAAGGCTGGACTTCTTTTTAAGAGAAGGGTTTAAAGCTAGTGAGGTAATTGGGGCGGTGGATATATTGTCCACTGCTACCAATAAGGTCTCTAAATCAGCTGAGTCAATAAGGTTTTCTGGGTCATTCTCTTCTAATGCCCTGTACACACGGTCGGACTTTCCGACGGAATATGTGCGATCGGAGCTTGTTGTCGGAAATTCCGACCGTGTGTGGGCTCCATCGGAATTTCCGACACACAAAGTTTGAGAGCATGCTATCAAATTTTCCAACAACAAAATCCGATCCTTTAAATTCCAATCGTGTGTAGATAAATCCGACGCACAAAGTGCCACACATGCTCAGAATAAATTAGGAGACGAAAGCTATTGGCTATTGCCCCGTTTATAGTCCCGACGTACGTGTTTTACGTCACCGCGTTCAGAACGATCGGATTTTGCACAACTTTGTGTGACCGTGTGTATGCAAGACAAGTTTGAGCCAACATCCGTCGGAAAAAATCCATGGATTTTGTTGTCGGAATGTCCGATCAATGTCCGACCGTGTGTATGGGGCATAAGAGTGATATCAAATTATCAAGGGCCTCTTGTAGTTTTCTTTTTAGCATATAAGCTTTTGAGCAAAATATTTCTTATAATAAGGTGAATGTCCTTAATGGTTCTAAATTTGTCCAGACAAGCGTCTGGGCAAAAAGTGAGCCCACGTGAGAGCACATCCCTTTCATGCTGAGTTAAAGGACGTAAAGAAAGATTGTGCACATTTGATTTCTGTGTTTTGGGTAGGTGTGATTTGTACTGATGAGACTGTGTTCTGCCTCGCATTTGTTCTAAAAAAGTGCCTAGTGCTGGTTTGTGTTGATGTGAATGAGTAGTGGAAGATGTAATATGTTCTATCATATATCTAGCTCATAGAGATTATAATGAATAAAGTACTGTACATGCAGATTTTAAAATTAAAAAATAATTATTTTGCAAAATAATATAATAAATAAAAAATGTGTAAAAGAAGAATAAGTATGTATTTACATTCATGTTGTATGATTTATATTTCATTTGTTTCTTTATTAAATTATGTTAGAAATTTGCCAAATGGGCCTATCAAAATCCCTGAAAATCTTGCTCCTGGAACAGTTGTCATAAAGTTACAAGCAACGGACCGAGATATTGGAGACACTGTGCACTATGAATTTTTCACAAGGTACCCTGGATTTTTCATAGATGAAGGTAAAACTCTATTAGAAGTGAAATATAACTGAAAACAACAAAAAGCACAGTACTGCTATAAAAAAAATGACAGATTGGCACATATAAACTTCCCAGATTGGATGACACTTGATTATTAGTTGAACAGTGAGATTATTATTCTGCAGTAGTTCGATCATCCCATCATGGGTGAACTACATTCCTAATTTTTAATTTCCTCCATATATGATTGGGTATATCCAGCTGTAGCAGGTGGCACCGATTGTTCAGAAAAAACCTGACAGGCCCAAGAAAATGTTTGCCCAGGGTCCAATTTTAAAGACGGCCCTGCATATACAGCCAAGAGTACAGAGTCCAGTGGTTAGGAGAATGTCATGTACAGCCCAGCTTACAGTACGTAGCCCAGTAACCATAAGAATGTGACATTCATTAGGTGGTATACTATACAGCAGTGGTCATCAACCCTGTCCTCAGGGCCCACTAACAGGCCAGGTTTTATGTATTACCTTGGGGAGATGCAGACTAGAATACTGCAATCACTGAGCAGCAAATGATATCACCTGTGATGCATTTCAATTATCTTGCAAACCTGGCCTGTAAGTGGGCCCTGAGGACAGAGTTACTACTATACAGCACCAGAGGCGGCTCTCTAATTAGGCAAATTAGGCGGTTGCCTAAGGCCTCGCGCTCACAGGGGCCTCACGGCTGCCTAATTTGCCAAATTAAAGAGCTGCCTTTACTGGCAACCGGGATCCCCCCCACCCCCGCCATCAGCACAGTGGTGAGTCCTCTCACCGCTACATGTAGAGGTAGCGGGTTGCTTCCCAGATGATCAGAGCGCACGTACAGCTCCGGATCTCAGTCAAAGCCAGTGTTAACACTTGCCCCTTCCTCTCCCTCCCCTCAAAAGCAGGAGAGGAGAGAGAGCTGCTTCTACTGCTGTTCCTCTTCATGTCTGCCCCGCTGACACATCGGGACCAGTGGGGGGCCCCCATGAGAAACTGTGCTGGGGATGAAGCCAGTGCTGGACCAAGTCCCGAACTTCCGGCACTGTGCTCCACTCAACAAGGATTCCTCTCAGCTGTGCCAGTCTGTGGTCATCGATCTCCGGTCCCTCCGCCCAGCGCCTTTCTCCACGCCCGCCTCGATGACCCCTTTTTCATCTGGATTGCCGCTGTATACACACACACACTGAGGAGAAATCTGTAGAACGCTCCGCCTCTCAACTCTGCCCCCCAACTTCGGCTCTCACACCTTGCTTGCAGCAGTAGCCGATTCCCGCTGATAAGGTAACATAAATGGAGATCCTAAAGAGGGCAGGGGGCGCTGCTATAAGGGGGGTCTCTGATCTCTGGAGTTCTCTAAGGAAGGGGGCACTGATATTAGGGGACTGTGAGCTAATGGGGGTCTCTGGGAGGTACTCTAATGTAAGAGGCATCCTTCTTTCCTTCTGCTCCTTCTGTACTGTGCCCACTTATCCTCCCCCTGTGCTGTGCCCTCCTGCTCCCTCCTTTACTTTACTCTCTTGCCCTGTGCCCACTTACCCTCCCCCCGTACTGTACCCCCCTGCCCCGGTACTGTGCCCACTTACCCTCCCCCATACTGTAACTTCCTGCCCCAGTACTGTGCCCACTTACCCACCTCCTGTACCCTCATGCCCCAGTACTGTGCCCACTTACCCTCCCCCATACTATACCCTCCTGCTCCGGTACTGTGCCCACTTACACTCCTCCTGTACTGTACCCTCCTGCCCCAATACTGTGCCCACTTACCTCCATGCTCTCCTACTCCCTGCTTTACTGTACCCTCTTGCCCCCTGTACTGTGCCCACTTACCTTCCCCATGTGCTGTGCCCTTCTACTCTCCCTGTACACTACCCTTCTGCCCCCTGTACTGTGTCCACTTACCCCCCTGTGCTTTACCCTCCTGCTCCCCCCCTGTACTGTACCCCCCTGCCCCATGCCCACTTACCCTCCCCCTGTGCTGTGCCCTCCTGATCCCTCCTTTACTGTACCCTCCTGCCCCCTGTACTGTGCCCACTTACCCCCCTGTGCTTTGCTCTCCTGCTCTCCCCTGTACTGTAGCCTCCTGCCCCCTGCACTGTGCCCTCCTGCTCCCTCCTTTACTGTACTCTCCTGTCCTCTTGTACTGTGCCCACTTACCCCCCCGTGCTGTGCCCTCCCGCTCCCTCCGTTACTGTACCCTCCTGTCCCTTGTACGGTGCCCACTTACCCCCCCCATGCTGTGCCCTCCTGCTCCCTCCTTTACTTACCCTTATGCCCCCTGTACTGTGCCCACTTACCCCCCGTGCTCTCCTGCTCCCTGCATTACTGTACCCTCCTGCCCCCTGTACTGTGCCCACTTACCCTCCCCCCTGTGCTGTGCCTTTCTGATCCCCCCTGTACTGTACACTCCTGCTCCATCCCTGTGCCCACTTACCCTTCCCCTGTGCTGTGCCCTTCTGCTCCCTCCTTTACTATACCCTCCTGCCCCCTGTACTGTGCCCATTAACCCTCCCATGCTGTGCCCTCCTGCTCCCTCCTTTACTGTACCCTCCTGTCCCCTGTACAGTGCCCACTTACCCCCCCTTCCCATGCTGTACCCTCCTTCTTCCTCCTTTACTTACCCTCATGCCCCCTGTACTGTGCCCACTTACCCCCCGTGCTCTCCTGCTCCCTGCTTTACTGTACCCTCCTGTCACCTGTACTGTGCCCACTTACCCTCCCCCCTGTGCTTTGTCCTTCTGCTCCCACTGTACCCTCCTGCCCCCTGTTCTGTGCCCACTTACCCTCCCCCCTTTGCCTTCCTGCGCCCCTCTGTACTGTACCCTCCTGCTCCCTCCCTGTGCTGTGCCCACTTACCGTTCCCTTGTGCTGTGCCCTCCTGCTCCCTCCTTTACTGTCCCCTCCTGTCCCCTGTACTGTGCCCACTTACCGCCCCCCCATGCTGTGCCCTCCTGCTCACTCCTTTACTTACCCTCCTGCCCCCTGTACTGTGCCCACTTACCCTTCCCCTGTGCTTTGCCCTCCTGCTCCCCCTGTACTGTACCCTCTTTCCCCCTGTTCTGTGCCCACATACCCTCCCCCCTGTGCTGTGCCCTCCTGCTCCCCCCTGTACTGTACCCTCCTGCCCCATGTACTGTGCCCACTTACCCTCTCCTCCTGTGCTGTGCCCTCCTGCTCCCCCTGTACTGTACCCTCCTACCCCCTGTACTGTGCCCACTTACCCTCCCCCTGTGCTGTGACCTCCTGCTCCCTCCTTAAATGTACACTCCTGCCCCATGTACTTTGCCCACGTACCCTCCACCTGTACTGTATCCTCCTTATACAGCTAATTTTTATTGCTTGAATTATTTTCCCCATTATGGGTGTGAGGGGGCCTCGTGCCTAAGTTTTGCCTAAGGCCTCACAAAGCCTAGAGCCGCCTCTGTACAGCACAGCAGGCAGAGTATAGTGGTCATGGGTGAGGGATATACTGTACTATATAACATATAGAGTGCAATGGCCATGAGTATGTAACATACAACATAGTGGTCAGGAATATGCAATTTGTGCCACACTTTAAATACTCATGACTCATGACCACTGCAGTCTATATACTGTCCTTGCCCAAAGAGCTAGAAATCTGAAATAAAGTAGTTTCTTAACTAACCATAATTTCTCCTTATGCAGTTTATAATCTCTCCCTCACCTATCCCCGCAGCAGCTTCCTATACATTGACACTATTGCTGCTCTGCCCCTCCCCTTTATAGTGAGGCTGTTGGCTTATTTAAAAGCCCCCTTTCTTTGCCCTTCCAAACCTGCTGGCCATAGTTCAAAGTTCAAAGGTCATGCTTTACAAGTGAATTTACACATACATTTTCCAAGATAGCAAATCTCAAACCTACAAGATTTGCCTCAAACCTACAGTGGTGACAAACAGGGCAAGGATTTTTGTCTTAGGCGAAGGTGTATTTTGCCACCCTCTCCACAACTGAAGTCCTCGAGACATTTTTTAGATTTTTTAATTTTTTGTTTACATGTTTTTACATCATTTCACGTATTACTTTCCTCTACACCCCTTGTCCAGAGCTGATCTTTTTCCTTCTGCATTTCTTATCCACCACTCACCTCCGCAACCCTAATCCATTGCTCACCTCTGCACATCTTGTCCACTGCTTACCTCTGCTTCTGCGGCAGATCTCCACTGCTCACATTGAAACCTATGCATCTCTCTTCCACAACTGCTTAACTCTGCACCCCTCTCCACTGCAGCTCACCTTATCACCGTTCTTCCACCACTTCTCATCTCTGCACCCCTCTTTCACCACTGATCACCTGTGTACACTATGCAGTGATTAGCCACTACTGCTCATCTCTTCAATCCTTTTCTCACCTCTGCATCTCTCATACCCCTCTTTCATCGCTGTTCACATTGCAACCCCTGCACCTTTCTTCCACCACCGATCAACTCTGCACGCCTCTCCCCCATAGCTTACATCGGCATGCTTCTTTCACCACTCCTCACCTCTGCACCCCTTCTCCACCACTGCTCCCCATAGCTGTACACCTCTGCTGTCACATGTCTTTCCTTACAACATCTGTATCAGTGGCGTAACTAGAACCTTCAGGGCCCCGATGCAAGAACCATGGAGGGCCCCCCTGACCCCAAGCTCTTTACTCCAAGACTGATGGTGGAACACCAGGGCCCGGTCACAAGTGGGTGGCTGCATATAAAGTAACCTATTTCTCCATTCACCCTGCTTCTCCTCCTCTCCCTTCCACAGGCATTCAGCGGCCGCAGGAGGAAAATAGAGAGATGGGTTCCTCTATGTTAGTGTTTCTCAATCTTTTTCCAGTCAGAGCACCCTTGAAGTATACCCCTAGGTGAATGGGGCTGCACTGCAACCACCCTGCAACTGTGTGCATTGCATACAGTTGCAGTATAGTGATGATGCATTTAAGGGGTTAAAACAGGCCGTCAGTAGGCAACATATTGACTCTTTACTGGCTGTCAAATGCCTCTGAAAAGCGATCTGAGCATGGATCACTTTTCAGAGGAACAGCATTTTTTTGCTGGTACTATGAACAAGCAAAAAAAATTTAAAAATCGGTTCCGATTGTACAGGTATAGGGGGTCAGGATTAAAAGCATATACCTAAAATGTGCATACATAAATGTAAACACACACACATATATATATATATATATATATATATATATATATATATATATATATATATATAAAAACACACACATTATATGTATATATATATATATATATATATATATATATATATATATATATATATATACAAACTTCAGGTGGGTTACCTTCTTTTCTTAGCACTTAAGTCAGATCACAGCACCGTCAGGGTGGATACATACAAAATTTGAAAGTGCAGACGTGCATGCTACTGTACAATATTGAGCGTGAATCGCTCTTCATCAGGCTACTCTGGCTGTGTGTCGAGAACCCAGCATCGTCTCCTTCTCTTATCCCCACCCAACATATCACCACACGTGTATCAAATCAAACAATTAACATTACTGATTAACCAAGTCTAAATGATTAACCCTTACTACATAGAGATATTTAGTGAATGACATTACATTTCCATACACCAAAAAAATATTTACAAATACTAACTTCATGTATCATATAAAGTATCATCTTCTTGTGTAACATTATCCAGAAGTTAACAAAATGTCTCCTCATCACAATATTTCTATCTATGCCTTACTCAATCAGCAATCATTCCAATTCCTAATAATAATAATATCGTCTCAGATTTCTTAACTCGTTCCAACTGTTAACTCTGTTGGCTGGTTTTTCTTTATATATATATATATATATATATATATATATATATATATATATATATATATATATATACACATACACATACAGGTATATTTATACATAAATGTACATATGCACACACATATAAACCAGTGGTGGCTGGTGCTCAAAATTTTTAGGGGGGCGCAAGCAAACTGAAAAGTTCAGAAAAAAAAACTATCAATTGCAGGCACCGTGCCCATCAATTGCAGCCACTGTGCCCATCAATTGCTGCCACTGTGCCCATCAAACTCCGCCACTGTGCCCATCAAACTCCGCCACTGTGCCCATCAAACGCCACCACTGTGCCCATCAAATGCCGCCACTGTGCCCATCAAATGCCGCCACTGTGCCATCAAATGTCACCACTGTGCTCATCAAATGCTGCCATTGTGCCCATCAAACACTGCCACTGTGCCCATTGAAGTTTGCCACTGTGCCCATTGAAGTCTGCCACTGTGCCATCAAATGCCACCACTGTGCCATCAAATGCCACCCCTGTGCCCATCAAATGCCCCCACTATGCCCATTAAATGCCACCAGTGTTCCCATTAAATGCTGCCAGTGTGCCATCAAATGCTGCTACTGTGAATCCCCCCCGCCGTCTGCCCGGAACTTACCCTGTCTCGGTGGTGCAGTGGGTGACGGCCACGAGTGGGGTCCTCCATGCGTCTCCTACCGTCCTCATCTCCCGTCCTTTCCTCCTGATAGGCATCCAATAGCCCTGCAGACCCGCACACCTGATTGGTGGAGAGGCGATTCAGAGTTAGGAAAATGAATATTAATTTGCTTTTCTAACACACCTGGGTGGACTGTGAGCGCCAAGCATGGCACTCGCAGTTCACCTATTTTGAAGCCTATTAGAGCCTATGGCTCTAATCAGGTGCTTCAAACCCCCCTGCCCCGCTGTAATTCAGGCGCCTGAAAAGGGGCCGGACACCTAAATATGGGGGTGGCAGCGGTGGCCATGGATAGATTCATGCTATGCATGAATTTATCCATTGGTCATATTGGTCATAGAGGGGGCGGCTGGAGAGTGGGGGCGGCGCCTGTGTGCCCTTATGGACGCACCGCCACTGATAAACACATGCACCTACATGCATACTCACATACATACATATGCATACATACATGCACACACACACATGCATACATATGCACACACACATGCACACACACACATGCATACATATGCACACACACATGCATACATACATGCACACACACACATACATATGCACACACACAAGCATACATACACATACATGCACACACACATACATACATGCACACACACATTATACAGTAGATAGATATTCTTATAAAAAAACGGCAGACCTTTACCTTAGCTCTTCCTGCCGGGTAATGCACTGTAGGGGGAGACAAAGAGCACAGCACACACTGCTTTCACTTTGATGAGCTCCCTGCACAGTCAGTGTCGATTACAGCTCAGCTAACAAACGAGGAGCTCAGTCTCAGCCGTTCCTCCTATAGAAGAGTACAAGGGGCCCTCAAGGGCTCCCTGCAGCAAGGGGCCCGGTCGCCATGGCGATCTCAGCGACCCCTATAATTCCGCCACTGATCTGTATATATTACCAAGTGCATGTGGTCTTCTCTCTTTCTGTCTATGCAGTTGTCCTGCCTGTACACCATCACTCCACCTCCTTGCCTTAAAAGAGCTGACAGCAGGCAGAGACATGTAAAAAACACGGCCAGTGGCAGTGGCCTTAACACCATGGGTGCCATGCAAGAGATGCAGGACACATGCTCTGGGTGCCTGGTGCTAACAACAGCCATATCTAAGATTTTCCTGATCTGTATGCTTGTTCAGTTTCAGTAGCTTACAAATTATTGAAGTAAAAGGATCATCATAGCAGTAAGATAACTAGAATTTCAGAAGGAGGTCAGCAATGGCAGACTATGTAATTATTTTAGAAAATGTTTAATTTAAAACAAAATAAACCCCATATATCAAGAAACTGTGTGGTGTGGTTGGTCCAGAGCTTATCTCAGACGGTGGTAATGTTTGCATTATTACAGCCTCTGTCATCACGATACATAATCTTGAATCATGAGTTAATAGGCAAAATCCTTTACAAATCTTGTTTCCCCAAGTTTAGCTATACATTTCAAAATAGCTTGTATTATGTGTATGTGTAAACAAACAATTTTCACCTTATTACTGCAGATTCTGGTGAAGTAAAAGTTGCTTACCACTTGGACTATGAAGACCCTAACATTGTTTATGAGCAACGATTAATTGTCCATGCTTTTGATAATGACAGAGTTCACACTGCAGTGGCAGAATTAATAGTGCAACTAACAGATGTTAATGATAACTATCCCCAGTGTGAAGGATTTCCTAATATGTAAGTACCATCAGAGTATAATTCTACAATGGTTGGCTGGCAATCTTCATTGCTTTGTGCATTACAAAGATGTTATCCGACTTTATTTCTGAGTCTTACCTCAAGTCTGCATTAGTGACATTACATCACAAAATTACTTTATTTTATTCCTAAAGAATATATCTGATACGGCTATTGGAGGGCTATATCCCCTGCTAGTTTTATTAACTGCTATGGCACAATTCCCCTGTTTGATATCCCAACTCTGAGAAGAGGGAGACTACTTTTGATGGTTTGCCAGACGTGAACAGAAAATGTGCCATTTCTGCCTTGATGGATATAAGAAGACAGTAAGTGGAATTTTTCCACTGCAATCACCCAAAAGTAAAATATCACTTCTTGTGGACTAACCCTCCCACTCTGCAATTTTTTGATCACTTTTATTCCTATTAAAAGGAATGTAAACATCCCTGGTAATAGGAATAGGGCATGACAGGTCCTCTTTATGGAGAGATGTGGGGTCTACAAGACCCCACATGTCTCCTCCAGTCTGGAAAGCCTGAGATCAAAAAAAAAAAAGAACGATCTCGGACTTTTCAGCTGAGTCCCTGGGATTGTTTACTTCCACCTGCCCACACGTGACATCATAATGTCACGTCCAGGCATTTGAGAGTCATAGAGACTGCCGGAGACCATCTGGCCCTCAGTTTTCTCTATGACTAACTTCCGGCACCGGCGGATTCCTTCTCCGGTTCGTGGATCTCATGGGTCAGTAGAAGCACCGGAGTGTGGTGGGAGGGGGGATGTCTGCTCCCGCTGCCTGTAAGAATGATCAAGCGGCTGAACAGCCGCTGAATGATTGTTCTTACGGTGAAGGCAATCGCTGGCTAAAAAAAATGATATCTGAATGATGCCTGCAGCTGCAGGCATCATTCAGATATCACCACTGAAAGCCCAGGACGTTATATGACGTGCTGCGGTATGGAAGTGGTTTTAAATTTAGTGCACACAAAGACAATTTTGGTATTTGTTTTGGTAAAATAGAAAAGATTGAGTTGCATTACATAAATAGACAGCAAACATGTCAAGCCTTAAAATTGTGTACCCATGAAATGGTAAAAAACTACAGTACCCAAAATTGTCCGTAAACTTGTTACCATATTGTTTAGTTGGCTCCTGGAATTTGTTTTTTTAAAAGCAATCTGAGCCACTGTAGAGTGGCCTGATCTTTGTTACAGGACTATGAAGATATTAACCCTCTGGCTACTGTGAAAGGTTTTACCCCTTGACTACCAGGACTTTTATAAATATACCTTGGTAGACAAGTGGCTAAGTCATGGTAAAAAGCAGCTGTGTGTATTATATGTAACATCCATAGATAAATGCATATTAGCGCAGTCCATTACAATGTATTAAATATGTCACCTATGATTTATTTACGTATGCCATGTTGTACAAGCAGAAATATTATAAGTGCACATTTTAACATTGTACTTTTTAAAACAAAACGATGAAAGAGATCACCCTAATGTAAATAATGTTATCAAAGTGTATAAATGTGTCAAAAACCTTGTTTCTATGTATAAGTTGTATTTAAATATGTACACTGGGGCAGCAACATTCGCTCCTTACACATGCACAAACTGCATCATGTAAACATGGCTACTTGATTGAAAACAATAGATTTTTTACAGTGTCTAATCACAATTATTGATGGCAAGAAAAACAGGATTTGGTTATGCTGACATGACTTGCTGATTCATATTAATTGTCAATTTAATGATAGAGTCACATTACATAATAAAGACTTATACTGCAAGAAGATTGTTACCATACATACTGTAAGCCAGGATAGACATCCTAACATTCCAATAGATAGGCTCTCAATCTGCTTCTTATATAATTCCAATACTGCCTCTTGTGTGTCATTATGTCGCATACTACCCCATTATGCTGTGGGATGGAAACTTACATTGCCTGTGGGTGAGTGCTTGTTTCTTGTAACATAATTACTCCTTATTACGGTAAAGCTATTTATGACACCAGAACTATCTGCTTATACAAACACTGTCCATTAATACTCTTAAATGAACAAATTGTCATTTATCTTTGTTATTTCTGAATACTGTCCTTATGGTTTTCATTCACACGGTATTTCTTTTTAGGATACAAGTGGCTGAAACAATTGAAATCAATGCCCATTTGATGTCAATCACATGTGTGGATAAGGACATTAAAGAACCAAATAATGTTCTTAGATACAAGCTGAATCCTCTTGATGATTTTTCAAAAGACAAATTTACTCTCACCAACAACATACTTACTGTGAGTATGGAACTGTTTTCTTTAAAAGTAAGATCCCTACCTAAGATAGAAAATGCAATATTGTAGATGGAACAATTGAATAATGTGGCTGACTGGTCAGTCTGATAGGCTACTCATTTGCCTGTTATCCAACTTTTCAAGCACCCAGTAAAGCCGCGTACACACAAGCGGAATGTCCTACAGAAAAAGTCCGACGGAAGCTTTTCATCGTCTATTCCGATCGTGTGTATGCCTCATTGGACTTTTTTTTTTCGAAAATTCTGACGGACCTAGAAATGGAACATGTTCTAAATATTTCCGACGGAACCAATTCCTATTGGGAAAACCGCTCATCTGTATGCTGTTCCGACGGACCAAAAATGACGCATGCTCTGAAGCAAGTACAAGACGGAAGCTATTGGCTACTGGCTATTGAACTTCCTTTTTCTAGTCCCGTCGTACGTGTTGTACGTCACCTCGTTCTGGACGTTGGACTTTGGTGTGACCGTGTGTATGCAAGACCGCTTAAGCGGAATTCCGTTGGAACTCCATCGTAAAAACCTTCAGAGTTTATTCCGACGGCAAAACCGGTCGTGTGTACACGGCATAAGACTAAAAAGCATGTTGACACTCTGTGGATGGAGTAATCGGCGTTTTTGAAAAATAGAATTTCATGTTCCACCATATTTCACTGTTTATCAGCTGCCAGAAGTTTGCCTACCACAGGATAAATGATAATAATGTAGATGATATTAATGATAACCCTGCTGATGAACTTATTAAAGTGGTTGTAAACCTCAGTCATGGAATCTAAGCAAAACACATATCGGTAGTGCTTACTTATCTCTCTCCAAAGCTCTAAGTGTCGTTTCAGTCTGGTGCCATCCTCTGTTTTCAGCAGTGACTTCTGAGAAGTTTTCCCAACACATTAGATACATTTGTGTCAGGAGGGAGGGGGCTCATCAGACATCTTGCCTATTCAAAACACTGTCCTTCTGCTGTGTGGAGGGGGGTGTATTCCTTTCCCCCAATGTAGGAGGATTTATTTCATCTCTTTATCATCTGAGGCTGTTCACTTTACTGGGTATATGTGAGGGTTTACAAATTTTTTTATTTTTTTTTTTTACCCAGTTATGAGCTCAAGTATGTTTCTATAAATTTGGACACTAAAATTAAGTCTGAAACTTGCAAAGTGAATTTTCAAAGGTTAATGCTTAAAACGTAGTATTTAATAGTCTTGAGGGTTTACTGAACACTTCAATTGAAATTTCATCCTTTTTTGACTTTTGCTTTCTATGGTTTCGATAATTGTTATTATCTACCATCTGTGTCTCCCTTGGAAGATTTACCCTTATTTTCTGTTTCAATTACGGCCTGTACCCAAGACAGGAGGTGAGGGAAATCTCAGCAGCAAGGGCACAGACCCCACAGAAACACAATTTGTCAGGCTTTCTAACTCTGCCCACACTACAATCAAGTGTTTTATTTCTTCATTTGAGAGATTTACCCTACTTCCATTTCCAGTGATAGGGTCAAAGACATCAGAGAAACTCAAATAAAAGTTCTAAACCTTCCTCACTGTATCTAAGTCAAAATAAAAGCTGAGTTCCACTTTAACTTTAATAAACTATATGCATTGGGAGAAGAGTCAGTTTATGTATTCAAAGCATTAGATTTACAGTATATTTATGGTATGCTTCGCTAACAAATTTCAATCTTTGCAGACCGGACCTGAATACTTAGACTATGATAATGATGAATTTGCTGGACTGCAGTTCATACATAGTCTTCAGATTGAAGTGTCGGATGCTGGGACACCTTCTTTGACTAGTAAGTCAAAGTCATTGTAACATTTGTTTATGCTGGTGTACATTGAGCAATGGTTACATGTTTAAAGCAAGATCATTTATGTAAAAAGTTCAAATATAATGCAAGTCACCTCACCTAAGCTAAAATGTATTCATGTCAAAGTATGGAGCCTGAGGGATGCATGTGTCCCATATTTCTACCTCCCTTCAACTATTCATAGCAATGTTAATGGCATGAAGTCAACAGTTAGGCAGGCCACAGATTATACCATGGGTGGAAGGCAAGAAAATTGCTTGATTTCCCCATTAACACAATCAGTGTTGATGGGGGAATCACCTTTGCAGTGCTATTGTGTTCTGCTGGCAGGGAGGCTTCTCTGCTGGCAGAACACGATTAGTGTTGCCGGCTCTAGCCAGTGGCACTAATGGTTCAGTAAAAACCCAATCGATCAAGTTGTTTACAACCAGGGTGCCCATGCATGGATCGAAATTCAGACAGTCCCTGCTTAACCGGCTAAATTTCAATTCATATATGGCCTGCTTTAACCACTTCAGCCCCGGAAGAATTTTCCCCTTTCCTGACCAGGCCATTTTTTTGTAATTCAGCTCAGCGTCGCTTTAACTGACAATTGCGCGGTCGTACAACGCTGTACCCAAACAAAATTGACGTCCTTTTTTTTCCCACAAATAGAGATTACTTTTGGTGGTATTTGATTACCTCTGCGGTTTTTATTTTTTGCACTATAAACAAAAGAAGAGTGACAATTTTGAAAAAAACAATATCTTTTACTTTTTGCTATAATAAATATCCCAAATTAAAAAAACAATTTAGGCCGATATGTATTCTTCTACATATTTTTGGTAACATAAATTGCAATAAGCGTATATTTATTAGTTTGTACAAAAGTTATAGCATCTACAAAATAGGGGATAGATTTATGGCATTTTTATAATGGCGGTGATCTGCGATTTTCAGTGGTACTGCGATATTGCGGCAGACAAATTGGACACTTTTGACACATTTTTGGGACCAGTGACATTTATACAGCGATCAGTGCTATAAAAATGCACTGATTACTGTATAAATGTCATTGGCAGGGAAAGGGTTAACACTAGGGGGCAATCAAGGGGTTAACTGTGTTCCCTAGGTGTGTTCTAACTGTGGGGGGATGGGACTGGCTAGGGGAGGAGACCGACGGTATTCATAGTTAGTATGAACACACAATCTGTCTCCTCTCCTCTGACAGAACTGGGATTTGTGTGTTTACAAACACAGATCCCAGTTCTCGCTCTGTCACGAGCGATTGAAGGTGACCGGCAGTCATCGCACCCGCCGGGCACTCGCATCAGCTCCAGTGACACGCTGTGCGCACGTTCCTTCTACAGCGTCTTAAGGGGACCTCATGGCATTTTTTACAGGATTCCAGTCAGACCAGACCTAAAGGGCCTGGTATGGCTTTTTTGGGGAACTACACATTTTTTTAAATTTAGAAGTGGGCTTCCTGTTAAAAGCCTTACCAGATCTGAACTGAAGGGTCCCCATATAAGCATTATAACTGGCCTTTTGCTTTCATGAAACATAGGATGAACCCAGTATCGACACTGATATTCCAATTTCATCTTCATCCTTCCTGCCTTCCTCCTCCATAATATAGACAGAGCTAGGACACAAATCAGGGCAGTGGATTAACTCATTACAGAATGCGAAAAAGTAAATAACTGTCATGAAATACTAAGCTCCAACATAGTGAAAATCCAGGAATTCCCTTTTCCTTAATATAGGGTCTGCAGAAAATGAGAAAAATCAAGCAAATGTTATTAAACTGTCCAAAAGTCCAGACAAGCAGTATTATTAATACCATGTTTATGCTTAACCCAATTTTCAGGTACAGTGACGGTTATTGTAAGAGTAACACGTGTAAATGAATTTAATCCAGAACCATTAGTAAATGTGTTTCAAGTGGCTGAAAACAGCCCAATTGATGCATTTGTTGGAACAACCAGAGTTACAGATATAGACTGGCCATTTGACAATATCGAGTTCAGTTTTGCTGGAGGGGATTATGGTAACCCACCAAAGTTCTACATAGAGTCAAACACAGGTAATGTGCTTACTTTTGCAGTAATTTTAACCATTTAGTGTTTGGGCTAGCTCAAGCTCATCACATGAATTATAGTCCAATCTGATAACACCACATGAAGGTAGATGTTAGAGAATTCAGGATTGCTTTAATCCCCTGTCAAGAGCTCCTCAGTAGCCTAAAACACATGAACTGGATGTGTTCAGTATTCATCACCAACTCTGTGTTTCTACATATACTCTGTGTGTGTGTATTATATATATATATATATATATATATATATATATATATATATACATATACACAACACACACACACACACACACACACAAAATGCTGTGAAAAAGGTTTTTTTTTGCATATTTGTCACACTTAAATGACTGAGATCATTAAACAAATGTTATTACTACACAAAGATAATCCTAGTACATGCAGTTTTTAAATGATGTTTTCATTTATTAAGACAAAAAAGCTGTCCAAACCTGCCTTGCTTTAAGTGAAAAAGTAATTGCCCCCTAAAACTAATAACTGGTTGTGCCACCCTTCACGGCAACAACTGCAATCAAGTGTTTGCGATAACTGGCAATGAGTCTTTCACATTGCTTTGGAGCAATTTTGGCCCACTCTTCTTTGCAGAATTGTTTTAATTCAGCCACATTGGAGGGTTTTCCAGCATGAACGGCCTGTGTAAGGTCATGATTCAGCATCTTAATTGGATTTAAGTCCGGGCTTTGACTAGGCCACTCCAAAACCTAAATTTTGCTTTGTTTAAACCATTTGGAGGTGGACCTGCTGTTGTGTTCTGGATCATTGTCTTGCTGCATAACCCACTGGAATAAAGCACTTGAGCTTGAGGTCACAAACTGATGGCCATACATTCTCCTTTAGGATTTTCTGGTAGAGCTCAGAATTCATGGTTCCATCAATTAGGGTAAGTTGTCCAGATCCTGAGCTGCAAAGCAGCCCGAGTCCATCACGCTACCACCACCATGTCTGACTGCTGGTATGATGTTCTTGTTATGAAATGATGTATTAGTTTTATGCCAGATGTAATGGGATGCACACCTTCCAAAAAGTTAAAATTTTGTCTCATCAGTCCACAGAATATTAGCCTAAAAGTCTTGGGAATAATCAAGATTTTTTTTTGGTAAATGTGAGATGAGCCCTTGTGTTCTTTTTGGACAGCAGTGGCTTTGGCCTTAAAACTCTCCCATGGATGGATTTGCCCAGTCTCTTTCTTATTGTTGAATCATGAACACTGATCTTACCTGAGGCAAGTGAGGCCTGCAGTTCTTTAGATGTTGTTCTGGGTTCATTTATGACCTCCTGGATGTGTTGTCGTCATGTTCTTGGAGTAATTTTTGTAGGCCAGCCACTCCTGGGAAGGTTCACCACTGTTCCAAGTTATCTCCATTTGTGGATAATGGCTCTCCCCGTGGTTTTTGTGATCTGTTATCATGCTTCACTTTGTCAGACAGCTTCTATTTATGTGATTTCTTGATTCAACAGGTCTGGCAGTAATCAGGCCTGGGTGTGGCAAGTGAAATTTAACTAAGCTTTCCAAAAGGTTTGAATAGCTTTTTTCCCTTAATAAATTAAATAATAATTTAAAAATTGCATCTTGGATTTACTCGGGTTATCTTTGTGTAATATTAAAATTTGTTTGATGATCTGAATCATTTAAGTGTGAGAAATATGCAAAAAAAAAAATCAGGAGGGGGCAAATACTTTTTCACAGCACTGTATGTGTATGTACACAGTGTAAAGTTGATTTGCCTTTAGTAAATCAACCCCTATGGCTGCTCTCTGACACACTGCTTTATCCAAAAGCCACCTTAATAGTGCTTCTAATGCCGCGTACAGACGAGCAGACTTTTCGACCAGACTGGTCCGACGGACCATCCGAACGTGTGTGGGCTTCATCGGACCTTCAGCAGACTTTTCCAGTCGAAAATCTGACGCACTTTAGATTTGAAACATGCTTCAAATCTTTCCGACGGACTCGAGTCCGGTCGAAAAATCCGCTCGTCTGTATGCTACTCTGACGGACGAAAACCCACGCTAGGGCAGCTATTGGCTACTGGCTATCAACGTCCTTATTTTATTCCGGTCGTACGTCATCACGTACGAATCCAGACTTTGGTGTGATCGTGTGTAGGCAAGTCTATTCGCTCAAAAGTCCGTCAAAAGTCCGTCGGACCAGTCCGGTCGAAAAGTCCGCCCATGTGTATGCGGCATTACTCTGCTGGCCAGAATTCAAAGGCCATAACAGGGCCATATGGTTTAAAAATTATTCTTCCAGGTGACTCTGCATAACTAACATATCTTCTCTGGGACTTCAAATCCCGAACCTGCAGGATTCACCCCAACCCTTTGTAGCAACAAACCTAAACCTCATCCCTAGTAAAAAGGAGCCTAAAGTTTCATCTGCTGGCTTCAAGACAGACAAAAACATTGAAATTCTATAAATTTACTTTTCATATTTACCTAAATAAAAAACTAAACATGTTTTTGTTATTTATTTATTTATTTTTTTAATTCTGATCATAATAAATAAAGAATTTACGGTATTTACAAAAGGACTATACATTCCCTTTCAGCAATTAATTTATTTTACCTCTCTGTCTACAGCCTCCTCACTGGACAATATATCAGCATCACATACTGTATGTCAAGTGAGCGAGGAGTTGACCCACCAAATAGTAAATCTGGATATAGCAGAGGGAACTTAATGACCAACAAGCATGTCCATATGACAAGTATAGTCAGTCAAAATTACAAATGCTTTGGCTGATTAAGCAGTAATGATATGTACATACTGTACATGTACTCATGTACTTTAACTAATTGAATATACGTTTGTGGACATTTGGCAGCACTGTGACATCGAAGTTAAAAATATTTTTAAAGGTTATTTATTCTATCAGCTGTTGGAATTTACAAGTGTGAAGCTTATTAAATACAAAGATCCCCTGATTACATTGCCACATGTATTTAAGTTACAAGACTATATCCACTATATCCAATCTTGGTCTTTGTCTGTTTAAATAAACAGTTTGAATTTAGATATAATGTTCAATGTAATTAGAGAAGAAAAAAATCTTTGTTTTATAATAGGAATCATTAAGGTGCGCGGTGAGTTGGATTTTGAAGAAAAGCAGAACTACTCAGTTTCCGTACAAGCAATTGACCTCAACAATGATGTGCAACCAGATCCTCTAAAGCAACGAAAGATTTTTGCAGTTGTTGCTATCACTATTACTGTAAGTACATGCAGTAGCTTGCACCATGTGTAAATGAATCAAGACAACACAAAGAAAACAGCAATAATAATATAAGGATTTCTAGTTGTATTTTTAACGTTGCTGGACACAGCTGCAATAAGAAGGTATAAGTGCTTGTTCACACATAGGAAGTCGACTGGCTTTTTTTGCACTGGAAGAACGCCAAACTGTTACCGCTAGGACACACATAAAATAATTGTTTTCTATATGTTCTGTTTACTCTGCAATTCAACCCGGAGCGGTGCTAAAATGCAAAAATTTGAATGCATCGTACAGGCAGTGGTGAAGCTAGACATTCTTTCACCTAGGGCAAAAATTCAGTTTGGTGCCCCCTCCCCCCCAAAGAGGACAGTGTCAGTAGGATAGAGTTTGGTGTCTTGAGGGCAGTAAAAGGTGTCAGTAGTTTTTTATTTCTTTTATATTATTAATATGTTTTTATTATTTTTTACAATTTTTTTCTACAATATTATTTTTTATTTTTTTTTCACAATATTTTTTATTATTTTTTTTTACAATATTATTTTTTATTATTTTTTTTACAATATTTTAGGAGCCCTGTTGGGGGGCTTTGGTGAAATATCAGGGGTCTAAACAGACCCCTGATGTCTCACTTTTGAGACAGAGAACGGGACAAAAAACTGATTTTCCAGTCCCTTAACCTGTAGCCTCTACACTGGACAGCGAATTAACAGATGGCTCTGTACAGAGCTGATTCCTGTTAATTTACAAAATGAAGCACAGTTTATTATGCTTCAGTTATGAATGAACTCAGTGAATGATTGGTACTGATCTCTCACTGTGTTCATTCACAAAAGGAAGGGTCTGGTAAATGACATATTTACTGACCTCTTCCCCTGCTCCTTATTCTCAAACATTCCCAACAACAGCTGACAAGAGGGGAGAGGTGGGGAGCCGCAGTGCTGTGGATGGGGGGGTGGAGGGTCAAAAGAGCACTGGGGAAACTGGGCAGCAAAAGGGAATCTGGAGAAGAGGAGAGGTAGGTGGAAAATACAGCCCATCGGTTCCACTAAATGATTCCCTCACCACCTCTCCTCTCCAGGTTCCAACAGGTTGCCGACCCCCAGATTAGGGTGTGCCCATACACCTTTATACTGTGCAGAGGAGTTTTCCTGTCTGTTGAGACAGGTGGCAAGTGGTGATGTGAGATGCTGCTATGGTGTCAGGGGCAACCTAGGGCAACCACCAGGCAACCACTAGGGATTCAGGGCATGCTACTGCAGGCATCTATTATTATTGTCATTAGGATATTAGGTTGCTATTGGAGAAGTCATCATAATGTGTATGAAGAAATGAAAAATTGCTAAAGTGACCATTTCCATTGTAAAAGTGCTTTTATATTTATTTATTGGTAATATGAACGTGTGGATATTTATCTGGATTTATCATTATAGCTTGTTATAAACAATATTAACAAACACAGATATACATCCACATGTTCATGTTACCAATAAATAAATATAAAAGTACATTCACAGTGCATATGGTCACTTTAGCAACTTTACATGTCATCATTCACATTATAACATTATGGATCTCTGATGGCAACTTAATGTCTCAGTGACAATGGTAATCACGGAGATCTGCAACCTTTATCACTGCACTACCATTTACAAACACTTAAATGTTGACAAGATATCAAAATAAAGCTTTTTGGTTCTATTTTAAAATCAGACCTGTAGAGATGTCTATGACCACACTGGATTCTTCTGCACTACATTGTGCTCCAGACAGCAGCCCCCCCGCTCAGCTCTTCCTTCCATGCAGGCAGCTTGTGCCTCTTTATCTCTGGCAGGGAAAGATGCTCTGCTCCTCCCACCAGTAGCTTTATTGTCCCTGCAGAGCTCTCACTGCAAGCATGGATGGGAGAACCAGTAATCCAGAGCCTGTGAGGCTCCCTCTGTTCCTGGGATAGAGCTCGGGATGAAAACATGCATAGGCGAACAGCTAAGAAGGAGGAATGTTTGCAACTATGCACAGCAACCTCCTCTTGGCTTTCTCCTCCTCAGTTCTGGCCCTACCGCTGCCACTTCTGCTGTCAGCAGTGGTGCCCCTCTCCATGCAGTGCCTGAGGCACATATCCCGCCCCACCAGTTTCGGCCCTGCGTAGGAAAGCAACCCACAGCTGTATAGGGACATGACTGAAGTGTCACTTTGTGAATTTCAAGTCAAGTTCATACACCAAAAAAAGGGAGTTAAAACGTGCATTACACGGCCACCTACAGTACTGCTGGCTTACTGCAACCAGAACCGAAAGCTGCCTGCACACTAAACTAATGCGGTTTAGTATATGGGCAATGTGAAGTTTCCCTAAATGAGTACAACTGTACATTCAATATTTACAGTAAAATTTAAGATTTTTTATCGAAACCCTAATCTCCATTTCTTCACTCTATACTGATCATTTCTATCTGTTTTTTTTTTTACTGGGGCAACCTTTACGTATGCTCAGTTTGAGCTGCCCAGTTTTAACAGGTTTACTTCAAGCTGTTCCATAAAAGTCTTAATTTTACAATATGTACTTTGAGAAAAAGAGATGTCTTCATCTATTTTTGTGATGTATCTTAAAGCTTCTGCTTTACATGAAGTATAGTAAACATTTTACTACTCTTTTGATAAAGATAAAAAAAATTATTGCTACACACAAAGCATTTTAAAGTCCAAAGTTCCAAAAGTGGAACTTTCACTTATACGCTTCCCCCCCCCCTCTGGTGTCACATTTGGCACATTTCAGAGGGGAGGGGGGGACGGGGACCCGTACTTGACAGGTCCCCTTCCCCACTTCTGGGAGACGGGCTGTGGCCTGATCTTCCGGAAGTTCGGCCCCCCTCCTCCTTCCCCCACTGCCAGGCCAATTAGAAAGCGCAGCGCACTTCGCGCATGCGCAGTAGGGAACCAGCAGTGAAGCCTTTCCCTGTCTAAAAGGAGAGATGTCAGAGGTCTGTTTAGACCCCTGATATCTCACCAAAGCCCCCCCCCCCCCAAAGGGTTGATAAAAAAAGGAAAATTGTAATGAATATTTAAAAAGAAAATTGGAAAAATAATAAAAAATAAATAAAAAAAAAACACTGTCCACCCCCCCAAAAAAGCATTGTTAAAAAAAAACAAAAGCTATTGACACAGTCCACAACGCCTCATCAGTGTTGCATATTACTGCCACTGTCACATGACATTAAAAAGAAAAATGACAATGTTAAGTGTGTTTTGCCCACTTGTATTAATCATCATGGCAAATTACACATGCATGCACTCTCAACATGCACATGCACATGTTGAGAATGGTGCCTAAAATGCTTCCATTGCACCAGGAAACTAGAATGTAAAGAAAAAGTGTCTGCTGGAAGTACCCAAGGTCTTGCAAGACTGAGGAGACATGCACTCACTTTGTAGAACAGAACTAGTAGTAAGTAATTTCTTAGGTACTTAGCCACTGGTCAAACAATCTATTTATCTCCCAGGGTCCATTAATGTAAGAAGGAACTTTAGCAGTTACCACCAATGTAGGGGGGGCACTTGTCTACTGATCACCGATTTAATAGCATACTCTTGTACGCATGCTTGTTCCATGGCAGCAACTCAAAAAGTACTGAATGCAATAAATCAACATGACAATCAGGCAACTAACATTTTCATAAGATGAGGTTACCAACGGCAGCCTCCATATTTACAGTATATCATCACAGGTTAACTTGCAATAATACAGCTTGGTGCTGAACCCACTCCAGCTTACAATTGGAAAATTAAGGAGTATTACCTATATGATGAGATCATCTCTTGGCTCTCCACAGTTGAAAACATACTACCTGCAAGTAGTGAAGCTTTGATTGGCACAGAGTGGTGTCCCTTCTAGACATGTGCGATTCGTTTCGTATGAATCAAAATTTCGTACGAATTTCCATAAATTCGTACATTCAGGAGGATCAGAAATACGAATTGCTATGCTTCCGAATTTTGTACGAAATTTTGTTTACGAATTTCGGATTCAAATTCCTAACGAACATTCGTAATTGTTCCGAAAAGTTAACGAACCTAAAAGTTAAAAACCCAGGAAGTCAGCACAGCACAGGGATGGTGGTAGCCCCTCATAAGGATAAATTCATCATAACGAACATTTGTAATTGTTACGAAAAGTTGGCGAAGCTAACGAAAAATTCGTATTTCGTACGAAATTTCGGACACGAATTCCGAAATACGAATTAATTCTAATACAAAACGGAACGGAACCAAACGAAACAAATATATTGACAGTGCACATGTCTTCTCCCTTCCTCTTCCCGTTAAAATATATTTAGGCAGGGATTAGAGGAGGCCTATACCAAGCCATATTTAAATTTAAATATTTTGTTCATATATAACTAAATTAAATAGTTCTTTTTAAATGTGTGCAATTCTGCTTTAAACCTTAAATGGTCACTATAATTTTAATCCACTGCTAACATTATTTCTGATTCCACTAGTTTTAATACTTACTACTGTCTTAAGAAGATGTAATCACCACAATACAGTACAGGCCATTACATTTCTTAACAGCTATCTAATTATCATGGCTAAAATAAGTAGTGAACATTGCCATTGTGTGCATGTAATTATGACAAGAGACAAATAGGGCACTTATGCAAGTAATTTGTCTTTAATTGAAACCAGAATGAAAGCAGCATGTTTAGTAGCTGGATAGCTATCTATCTAATCTCCTGTTTGGTTTAGTGCTTTACAATTAAATATGCAGATTCCTCCGTTTCCTTTCCTTATCTATAAAGAGTGACCTAAAGAAGCTATTTTTGACATCTTGCTGTGTTTACTGTCAGGAGTCTGTGGTAGTAAACTCTTGTAGATAGCCAACTCAGGGTTCCCCAGGATGCGTAGTCTAAGCCCCAGCTTGCTTCTTCACCAAAGCCCCTGGTGGTGGGGATGGCCTTGCAGCAAGCTGAAACCAGGTATGCCTAGCCGCGGATACGGAGCCCACTCGCGTAAGCAGCAGGCAAAAGGGGATCCATAAGACAAGCTGAGATCAGGGCGGGCAGCGAACAAGCACAGACAGTAAACAAAGCTGGGGTCGATACAAAGGTAGTCAGACACAAATGGACAAGAGATATGCAAATGAGAGCTCAGAGAACTACCCTGTTTCCCCAAAAATAAGACCTAGCGTGATTGTCAGTGATGGCTGCAATATAAGCCCTACCCCCCAAATAAGCCCTACCCTGTTTCCCTGAAAATAAGCCCTACCCTGAAAAGAAGACCTACAAGGACTTTAACTAGGGCTTATTTGGGGGGTAGGTCTTATATTGCAGCCATCAGCGACAATCATGCTAGGTCTTATTTTCGGGGAAACAGGATATGAAGTTGCTCAGGCAATGTGGGCTACACTGAGAATGTCTTATATAGACAAGCAAACTAGGAGGCAGGCCAGGAAGTGATGGAAGGGAAGAAAATAAAGGTCCACAGAATAGCAGATGACGCCCATAGGTGAGCACAGCCAAGCCACACATGTGAAAGGAATCAGCTAGAGAAACACTGCAGCGAGCAAGCAGGAAACTGCATGCTAATTTGTGACATTTACAGAGTAAAATTTATTGAGCAAGCTTGTATGGCAAATTTGGAAACAAAGGTAAGCAAACTGTGCCTAAATAGCAAGGACAGTTTAAAATGAAATTGATTAGTGATAGATCCTTGTTTTGAAATTCTTTACATCCTGTCCCTTATTTTAAAGTAAGAATGTTGGCATTTGTCAATGATGTGAGGTGATGATCTGGACCAGGAACTGACAAGTCATGGAAATTCTTTATTGAAAATCTGACAAGCAGCTCACAAATTGGTCATCACTGAAAACTTTGACATGTTTCACACATACTTCACATATGCTTAATCACATAGCTGACAAGGCTGCCAAAAAATGATCCTTCACTACAGCCAAGGCAGGGGAAGGCTAACATTCCTAGTGACAGCAGACTTTGATCTGAATATTCTCACAACATAGGTTTAACCCTTTGACTGTAAAGGGCTTATTCTAAACACCATGGCTTCCATGGCTATAGAATACAACATTGCAATTAAAGAAGTAAAAAAAAAAGCTTACTACTACTCTTCCACCTAGGGTTGCCTGCAGAGTTCTGGCACTGACATGAGTCATCAGTCAGAACCAGCAGCACAGGACACAAAACTCTTCAAAAGGTAATTGACCAACTAAGACCAATTCTGAGCCATGTGTTCTCCCACTGACACCATGTGAGGAGGCATGCTTCCAATGACCACCAATATGAGGGAACCTGCTCTAACAGTGGAAGCATGCTGGGTGCGTGGCAGAATTGCCTGTTATATTGGTGGTTAGTGGGAACAATAATGCCCCTTTACCTCTTGGGGGTTATTGAAAAAAAACCCTAACAATGGTGGCCAGTGACACTAATGAATCCCTTAGAGCTTCTTAACAACTTGTCAGTATTAAAGTGAGCTATATGAACCTCACTAAGTTCCCAGCGTTTCTTTGTTACTCCTGTATATCAAAGTGACATATATTTACTTAGTTCTCAAAGCTCCTTAATAATGGTTAAGTCTCAAAAAGAGCTGTATAGACTTGGACCTGGATGTTAACTCGGAAGCTAGGGTTTGAAATAAAGAAGGCAGAATCATTGGAGGTAATGTTTCTTTGGTGTAAGCATTACATAGTAACTATATTTGGGAATTGTTTAGACTACCATACAGGAGCCTTAAAAAGATTGTAAACCCTCATGTTTTTTCACCCTAATGCATTCTATGCATTAAGGTGAAAAACCTTCTGTAGTGCTGCAGCACCCCCGTTTTACTTACCTGAACGCTGTCATCCTCTGGCCAGGAATAAGCACACAAGCTTCTAGCTGGTGTCTTGTGTCCTGATTGGATAGATTGATAGCAGCGCAGCCATTGGCTCCCGCTGCTGTCAATCAAATTCAATGATGCAGCACCGGGGGGGAGGGGCCGAGTCCTGCAATCTGTGTGAATGGACACAGATGCAGGACTCAGGAGCGTGCCGCACGGGTGTCCACCTTAGGAGTCTTCTCCAACGTGGACACTCAATGTGGGGAGCAGCCACCAGCGCCGCTAAGGGACCCCAGAAGAGGAGGACCGAGGCCACGCTGTGCAAACGAACTGCACAGTGGAGGTAAGTATGACATGTTTGTTGTTTTTTTTGGAAAAAAAGCGGCTTTACAACCCCATTAAGCCATTCATAGATGAAGCGGTTGCAGGAAAGAAAATTGCTTGATTCCCCCATCAACACAGACAGTGTTGAGTTATAATAGCCGCTAGCAATAATCACATGTAAAATCGATTATTCAACTTGAGTACATTCAGTCTGCCCATGCATGGTACCACTCTCGGCTGGAACCATCTATGGCAGGCTTTAGATGTGCTTAAACACCTAGGTGTTTTCCATGGCCTAACTTGGTCTAATACGCATTGAATTTTAAACTCCTTACTAGCATAATTTTTTGAAACCGAAAACTTATGCCCTGTACACACGATAGGATTTTCTGATGGAAAATGTGTGCTAGGACTTTGTTGTCGGAAATTCCGACCGTGTGTAGGCTCCATCACACATTTTCCATTGGAATTTCCGACACACAAAGTTTGAGAGCAGGCTATAAAATTTTCCGACAACAAAATCCGTTGTCGGAAATTCCGATCGTGTGTACACAAATCAAACACACAAAGTGCCACGCATGCTCAGAATAAATTAAGAGAGGAAAGCTATTGGCTACTGCCCCGTTTATAGTCCCGACATACGTGTTTTACGTCACCGCGTTCAGAACGATCGGATTTTCCGACAACTTTGTGTGACCGTGTGTATGCAAGACAAGTTTGAGCCAACATCCGTCGGAAAAAATCCATGGATTTTGTTGTCGGAATGTCCGATCAATGTCCGACCGTGTGTACAGGGCATTAGTGTTGATAATGTTTGTTCTGAATGAGTGAAGTCAGTGCTGGAACACAGCCTGTAATGACATATAATCCACTAAGCTGTAATGTAAATGTGCCCATCCTTAGTAAGGTCTACCGTGTTCATTTACAGTTACATTATTTACAATAATAGTGTTGTATCAGTTATCAGTGCAAACTAAAGTGAAGTGGTTTGTATTTGCATATGGGATTTTACTGTACTTTCCAGGCAAGATATTTTTTTCTTCTAAAGTGTTTACACTGAAAAATAAGATATTTGTTCTGCAGAATGTGAATGATGAGGCTCCAGTTTGCTCCCCTGCCTACTATGAGACGATTATGTATTCTACAAAAAATACATCTGTACTAAAACTGCAGTGCTCCGACAAGGACTCACCTGATGAAGAATTAAACTATGCCATAATCTCAGGTATTACTATTGCTGATGATTGCTTATCATATGCCTGCACTTTTTGTATTTCTTTTGATTCAATATGCAATTGTTTCACTATACTGTAAACTAGTATGTTAGTCCAACAAAGGTAAGTCTGAGTCTATCTCTAACCAACAAATTCTTATTTGTTTTTGATAAGTTAGAAATGGTTAAAACTTATGTCAGTTTTCTTATTTGGCTGTCTATCCAAAAGATTTCCATTTATGTCCTTTAGCAGACATTAGGGATGAGCTTCGTGTTCTAGTCGAACCCATGTTCGACTCGAACATCGGCTGTTCGCCCGTTCGCCGAATTGCAAACGATATGGGCCGTTCGCGCCAAATTCGTGTGGCGCGTCACGGCCCATAATTCACTGCGGCATCGCAGTGCATTGCTGGCTGATGATTGGCCAAGCATGCACTATAACCCGCATGCTTGGCCAATCACAGCGCCGTCAGTAGAGAGAGCTGTAATTGGCCAAAGCCAGGGTGGCTTTGGCCAATTATGGCTCAGGGGATTTAGTACACGCCCCACACTATATAAGGCCGCCTGCACGGCGGCCCTGTGCAGTGTGTTCCGGTGTGCTAAGAGATAGAGAGAGAGAGAGACAGTGTCATTTGATTTGAGTTAGATAGATTAGGCAGAACAGTCAGTCAGTTAGCTGCACTTACAGTGTATTGTGTATATATATGCATCCCAGGTGTTGCATATATATATATACACTGTATTCAGTTTAGCTAGATCCGTTCCTGTTATCTTCTATCTAGACTATTTACATTTAGTGCAGTGCGTCCTGCTCACAGTGTTCAGCTAGATCCGTTCCTGTTATTTACATTTAGTGCAGTGCGTCCTGCTCACAGTGTTCAGCTAGATCCGTTCCTGCTATTTACATTTAGTGCAGTGCGTCCTGCTCACAGTGTTCAGCTAGATCCGTTCCTGCTATTTACATTTAGTGCAGTGCGTCCTGCTCACAGTGTTCAGCTAGATCCGTTCCTGCTATTTACATTTAGTGCAGTGCGTCCTGCTCACAGTGTTCAGCTAGATATGTTCCTGCTATTTACATTTAGTGCAGTGCGTCTAGCTCACAGTGTTCAGCTAGATCCGTTCCTGTTATCTTCTAGACTATTTACATTTAGTGCAGTGCGTCCTGCTCACAGTGTTCAGCTAGATCCGTTCCTGTTATTTACATTTAGTGCAGTGCGTCCTGCTCACAGTGTTCAGCTAGATCCGTTCCTGCTATTTACATTTAGTGCAGTGCATCCTGCTCACAGTGTTCAGCTAGATCCGTTCCTGCTATTTACATTTAGTGCAGTGCGTCCTGCTCACAGTGTTCAGCTAGATCCGTTCCTGCTATTTACATTTAGTGCAGTGCGTCCTGCTCACAGTGTTCAGCTAGATCCGTTCCTGCTATTTACATTTAGTGCAGTGCGTCCTGCTCACAGTGTTCAGCTAGATCCGTTCCTGCTATTTACATTTAGTGCAGTGCGTCCTGCTCACAGTGTTCAGCTAGATCCGTTCCTGCTATTTACATTTAGTGCAGTGCGTCCTGCTCACAGTGTTCAGCTAGATCCGTTCCTGTTATCTTCTAGACTATTTACATTTAGTGCAGTGCGTCCTGCTCACAGTGTTCAGCTAGATCCGTTCCTGCTATTTACATTTAGTGCAGTGCGTCCTGCTCACAGTGTTCAGCTAGATCCGTTCCTGCTATTTACATTTAGTGCAGTGCGTCCTGCTCACAGTGTTCAGCTAGATCCGTTCCTGCTATTTACATTTAGTGCAGTGCGTCCTGCTCACAGTGTTCAGCTAGATCCGTTCCTGTTATCTTCTAGACTATTTACATTTAGTGCAGTGCGTCCTGCTCACAGTGTTCAGCTATATCCGTTCCTGTTATTTACATTTAGTGCAGTGCGTCCTGCTCACAGTGTTCAGCTAGATCCGTTCCTGCTATTTACATTTAGTGCAGTGCGTCCTGCTCACAGTGTTCAGCTAGATCCGTTCCTGCTATTTACATTTAGTGCAGTGTGTCCTGCTCACAGTGTTCAGCTAGATCCGTTCCTGCTATTTACATTTAGTGCAGTGCGTCCTGCTCACAGTGTTCAGCTAGATCCGTTCCTGTTATCTTCTAGACTATTTACATTTAGTGCAGTGCGTCCTGCTCACAGTGTTCAGCTAGATCCGTTCCTGCTATTTACATTTAGTGCAGTGCGTCCTGCTCACAGTGTTCAGCTAGATCCGTTCCTGCTATTTACATTTAGTGCAGTGCGTCCTGCTCACAGTGTTCAGCTAGATCCGTTCCTGCTATTTACATTTAGTGCAGTGCGTCCTGCTCACAGTGTTCAGCTAGATCCGTTCCTGTTATCTTCTAGACTATTTACATTTAGTGCAGTGCGTCCTGCTCACAGTGTTCAGCTAGATCCGTTACTGCCATTTACATTTAGTGCAGTGCGTCCTGCTCACAGTGTTCAGCTAGATCCGTTCCTGCTATTTACATTTAGTGCAGTGCGTCCTGCTCACAGTGTTCAGCTAGATCCGTTCCTGTTATCTTCCTACTGACAGGCAGGCTTGTCTGGTTACAGTATATAAAGCTACCTGAAGAAAATTACAGGTGTTCTATTTGATCCTATTAGTACCATGGTCAGGCAGCTAGACTATTTATATTTAGTACAGTGCGTCCTGCTCACAGTGTTCAGCTAGATCCGTTCCTGTTATCTTCCTACTGACAGGCAGGCTTGTCTGGTTACAGTATATAAAGCTACCTGAAGAAAATTACAGGTGTTCTATCCCAGCTTAGTGCAGCTACAGGCCATTAGTATGTCTGGAAGGCCAAGAAGGAGAGGCAGACAGTCACAAGCCAATAAGAGAGGGCAAGCAAGCTCTGTGTCTAGTGCTGGTCGTGGAGACGGTGCATCCTCATCAGCACGTGGCCATGGGACACGCTTGGCCTTTTTTTCGGCAGCTGGCCGTGTTGAGCCGCAACATGCGGAAGACTTGGTCGAGTGGATGACCAAGCCGTCCTCATCCTCCTCATCCTCTCTCACCCATGCCCAGGGTGATTGTCTGGCAAAGCAGCGGCCTCTTCCCTCAGCTCAATGTCATCAGTGACTCCTTCCCTAGCTCCACCATGTCCTCATGAGGATTCCCTCGAACTGTTTGACCACAGTGTTGGGTACATGCTCCAGGAGAATGCCCAGCGTTTGGAAGGCTCTGATGATGATACTGAGCTCGATGAAGGCAGTAACATGAGCACGGACAGAGGGGGTGCCCAAGAAGGACAGCAATCTGGCAGTCATGCTCCCCCTGCTGCAGCATACTGCCAGGTTTGCTCCAGTGATGAGGAGGGAGGGGATGATGAGGTCACTGACTCAACGTGGGTGCCTGATAGGAGAGAGGAGGAGGAGGAGGAGGAGGAGGAGGCGGCACATCACCAACGAGGCAGGATGCCCTCCAGGGGCCAGTCTAAGGGCAGCACATTGACTGCATCACACCCCAAAGCTCCACATGTGCAGGGCGCTGCAGTCTCTGCGCGTTATTCAAAAAGTTCTTTGGTGTGGGCCTTTTTTGAGACGAGTGCATCAGATCGCACCGCTGCTATTTGCAACATATGTCTCAAGCGTATCTCGCGTGGCCAAAACATCTCCCGCTTGGGTACCACATGCTTGACCAGACATATGTTGACCTGCCATGCAGTTCGTTGGCAAGCGTATCTAAAAGACCCACACCAAAGAACAAAGAGGATCTCTCCTTGCTCCTCATCAGCTGAGATTTCCAACCCCACTAGACCTTCAGTCCTCTCTGAGACCTGCAGTGAGAGGAATGAAGGTGTAGAATTAGGTGTGTCACAGCCAAGTACTTGTGGGCAATCTGCTTTTGGTACACCGACGTCAGATTGTACCAGGCAAATTTCCCTGCCCCAGCTGCTGCACCGCCGAAAGAAGTTTGCTCCCAACCATCCACATGCCCAGCGGTTGAATGCTAGCTTGGCAAAATTGCTAGCACTTCAACTGCTGCCTTTTCAGTTGGTAGACTCTGCCCCCTTCCGTGAGTTTGTGGAATGTGCGGTTCCTCAGTGGCAGGTACCCAAACGCCACTTTTTCTCACGGAAGGTGATTCCGGCTCTCTACCGGCACGTGGAAGGCAATGTCCATGCCTCGCTGGACAGGGCGGTCAGCGGTAAGGTGCATATTACCGCTGACTCATGGTCCAGCAGGCATGGACAGGGACGTTACCTAAGTTTCACGGCGCATTGGGTGACTCTGCTGGCAGCTGGGAAGGATGCAGGACAAGGTGCAGTAGTGTTGGAGGTTGTTCCGCCACCACGCCTCCAAAATGCTGATTGTGACACACCTCTCTCCTCCACCCCCTCCTCTTCTTCTTCCTCCATGGCCTCTTCCTCGGAACCAGCGGTGCTCCGTAGGCGTTCAAGGGGCTACGCAAGTACGCAGGCCAAAAGATGCCATGCGGTGCTTGAGCTGGTGTGCTTGGAGGACAGGAGCCACACTGGGGCAGAGGTTCTGTCAGCTCTGCAGGGGCAGGTTCAGAGGTGGTTGACGCCACGCCAACTTATGGCAGGAATGGTGGTTTGCGACAATGGCACCAACCTCCTCTCTGCCCTCCAACAGGGACAAATGACCCATGTGCCCTGTTTGGCTCACGTCCTTAACTTGGTGGTGCAGAGGTTCTTGGGCATGTACCCGGGCTTACAGGATGTCCTGAGGCAGGCCAGGAAAGTCTGTGTGCATTTCCGCCGGTCATATAATGCCAGTGCTCGGCTGACGGACCTCCAAAAGGAGTTTAACCTGCCCAAGAACCGCCTAATCTGTGACATGCCCACCAGGTGGAACTCAACGTTGGCCATGCTGCAGCGGCTGCACACGCAGCAGAGGGCCATCAATGAGTACCTGTGCGACTATGGCACCAGGACAAGGTCAGGGGAGCTTGGTTTTTTTTCCCCACGCCAGTGGGCCATGATCAGGGATGCATGCACTGTCCTGTCACCATTCGAGGAGGCCACGAGGATGGTGAGCACTGACAGTGCATGCATCAGTGACACTGTCCCCCTTGTCCACCTGTTGGAGCACACGCTGCGTGGAATAATGGACAGGGCACTTGAGGCAGAACAGAGGCAGGAAGAGGAGGAATTCCTTAGCTCTCAAGGCCCCCTTTATCCAGACAGTGTTCCTGCGTGCCCGCCGATCACACAGGAAGAGGACGAGGAGGAGGAAGATTGTGTCAGTATGGAGGTGGAGCCTGGCACTCAGCATCAGCAGCAGTCTTTAAGGGATCAGTCCCAAGGAACACATGAACTTGTACGTGGCTGGGAGGAGGTGGCTGCGGACGTTGTTGTCCTTAGTGACCCAGAGGACTCCGGACCGAATGCCTCAGCAAACCTACGCTGCATGGCCTCCCTGATCCTGCAAAGCCTGCGTAAGGATCCTCGTATTCGTGGTATCAAGGAGAAGGACCAATACTGGCTGGCAACCCTCCTTGATCCACGTTACAAGGGTAAGGTTGCGGACCTTATCTTGCCATCGCAGAGGGAGCAGAGGATGAAACATCTTCGGGAGGCCTTGCAGAAAGGTCTGTGCAACGCGTTCCCAGAGACTGGGAGGTTACAAACTCCTGTTTCTGGACAACGTGTTGCTGAGGCTTCGGTCAGTCAAAGAAGGAGCGGTGGAGAAGGTGGCCGTCTGACCGATGCGTTCAGACAATTTTTTGGTCCGCAGCCCCAAGGTATGATCGGTTCCAGCAACCATCGCCAGCGTCTGTTTTACATGGTGCAGGAATACCTAGGGGCAAGATCAGACTTGGACACCTTTCCCACCGAAAATCCTCTGGGTTACTGGGTCTTGAGGATGGATCACTGGCCAGAGCTTGCACAGTATGCAATTGAGCTACTGGCCTGTCCTGCATCCAGCGTTCTTTCGGAACGCACATTCAGTGCTGCTGGAGGCGTGGTAACCGATCACAGGGTGCGTCTGTCCACCGACTCGGTCGATCGGCTGACCTTCATAAAAATGAATCAGTCTTGGATCACCACCAGCTACCAAGCACCTGATGCAGATGTAACCGAATAATTTTTTTTGAAAACTCAGATCCCTTCAAAGACTGCCTATGCTGATGCTGAGTGACTATCCCTGAGTAATTATCCTCTTCCTCCTCAATCATCATGCTGATAGCTTGTAAGAACATTTTTGGTTCTGGGCGCCACCACCAGTGCCTAAGGCACAATTTTTCAGCCCCTGTTTAACAGGGGCGTGTAATTACAATTTTTGATGTAATACTTTGCAGCAGGGCTCGTTCCTGCATTCCAACTAGAGTGTCTGTGAGGGGTTGCAGTGTTGTGGCACCAGCACCAGTGCCTAAGGCCCAATTTTTCTGTCCCTGTCTAACAGGGGCGTGTAATTACAATTTTTGATGCAATACTTTGCAGCAGGGCTCGTTCCTGCATTCCAACTAGAGTGTCTGTGAGGGGTTGCAGTGTTGTGGCACCAGCACCAGTGCCTAAGGCCCAATTTTTCTGCCCCTGTCTAACAGGGGCGTGTAATTACAATTTTTGATGCAATACTTTGCAGCAGGGCTCGTTCCTGCGTTCCAACTAGAGTGTCTGTGAGGGGTTGCAGTGTTGTGGCACCAGCACCAGTGCCTAAGGCCCAATTTTTCTGCCCCTGTCTAACAGGGGCGTGTAATTACAATTTTTGAAGCAATACTTTGCAGCAGGGCTCGTTCCTGCGTTCCAACTAGAGTGTCTGTGAGGGGTTGCAGTGTTGTGGCACCAGCACCAGTGCCTAAGGCCTAATTTTTCAGCTCCTGTTCAACAGGGGCATGTAATTACAATTCTTGATCTAATATTTCACAGCAGGGCCCTGTGAGGGCTTACAGTGTTGTGGCCACAGCAACACCTAAGGCCCAAATTTCTGCTGAGTATATAGGGCAGGACCCTACTTTCAAACATCTAACTTACAAATGACTCCTACTTGCAAACGGAAGGAGACAACAGGAAGTGAGATGAAATCTACCCCTAGGAAGGGAAATTCTCTCCTGTAAGAGTTAATATGGGAAAACAATTTCTCCTTTCCACTGATGCTTTCCAATCCTTGTTCCACAAAAAAACCCAAATTTTCAAAAAACATTTTTCATTGGGACAAAAAAGTGAGGTGAAATCTTCTGAAGAGGAGGAAAGACAGCAAAACAAATGTCACAGGGGTGATAACCCTTCCCTATGTTTTCCAAAAAGCTTAGAAAAGATTTTTTGGCTGGAGCTAAACACGTTAAAAATGTTCAAAATTACAAACAGATTCTACTTAACAACAAACCTACAGTCCCTGTCTTGTTTGCACCGCCTGTATACTGCTGTTCCGAGTATATAGGGCCTGGTGGCCCCACACCTTTCCTTATTTTAATTTGGGTGCGGGGTTCCCCTTAATATCCATACAAGACCCAAAGGGCCTGGTAATGGACTGGGGGGTACCCATGCCGTTTGTCTCACTGATTTTCATCCACATTGCATGACCCGACATGACATTAAACCCGCAAGCAGTTTTAAATGAGATTTTTTCCTTTAAAAATGACATTTGGTGCAGGGACTGTTCTAAACATGGGAAACACGCGTCACTTTACAGGCATACTATAGACACCCCCCAGGTACGATATTTAAAGGAATATTTCACTTTTTTTTTTTTTACTTTAAGCATCATTAAAATCACTGCTCCCGAAAAAACGGCCGTTTTTAAAAGTTTTTTTTGCATTGATACATGTCCCCTGGGGTAGGACCCGGGTCCCCAAACCCTTTTTAGGACAATACCATGCAAATTAGCCTTTAAAATGAGCACTTTTGATTTCGAACGTTCGAGTCCCATAGACGTCAATGGGGTTCTAACGTTCGTGCGAACTTTCGGTCCGTTCGCGGGTTCTGGTGCGAACCGAACCGGGGGGTGTTCGGCTCATCCCTAGCAGACATAACAGAAAGAGAGATGTAATCCCTTCTGACACAGTTATGACTAGAACAGGTATGTTCATTGGACTTTTTCCTCTCAGTTTCTGTTGTGGTCATACCTGTAAAATTCCATTCATTTTCTGTTCTGGTGACAATGGGCACCAGGACAAACAGAGTGAGGTTCTTCAGTAGTAACACAAAAACATTAAAAAATAGACACAAATCTTGTGACAAGTGATAGAGTTAAATAGTATGTAACAAGGTGCTATGTTTACCTTCTTATTTAAGGTCAGATGCAATATAACATCCACATTTGGGCATCTAAGATATGTTAACTGGTTGTATACATCACAGAGTCTCTGACCTCGTAAGGTAATGAACACAGTGGGATTTATTTACTAAAGGCAAATAGACTGTGCACTTTGCAAAGTGCAGTTTACCAAGCTCTGGAGCAACTTCACTCGCAGAGTGCAACTGCACTTTGCAAAGTGCACAATCTATTTGCCTTTAGTAAAACAACCCCAGTGAAATGGCATCATATCTAGGAGAATTCTACAATACTATTAGACAAACACTTTTTGTAGGAGAGATTTTCCAGCTGGAGAAGTGCTGGTGTGAAGGTGGCTTCAATGCTGCTTCATCTTATTTTCTAATGCAACTGCATGTTTCATGCTTAGATGCCACAGTGTTAGAAAGCAAAACATTCTCTCTTTACCTACAGTATCTCACAAAAGTGAGTACACCCCTCACATTTTTGTAAATTTTTTATTATATCTTTTCATGTGACAACACTGAAGAAATGACACTTTGCTACAATGTAAAGTAGTGAGTGTACAGCTTGTATAACAATGTACATTTGCTTTCTCCTCAAAATAACTCAACACACAGCTATTAATGTCAACACACAGCCATTAATCCCAGCCCCACAGTTTACAAAGAGGAATGGTGTCACTGATTGCCAAGGAGATGGTGGGTTTTAGCACCCACTGCTTCCTTAAAGTGAAAATAAAGTCTCAGTTTTTTTAGTTAAAAATAACAAACATGTTGTAGTTACCTGCCCTGTGCAGTGGTTTTGCACAGAGCAGCCCAACTCCTCCTCTTCTCTGGTCCCTTCTTGGTGCTCCTGGCCCCTCCCTCCTGTTGAGTGCCCCAACAGCAAGCAGCTGTGTAGCACACATGTGAGGTATCGCTGTGAATGTCAGAGTGAGAACAATAGTTATAGTGCCAGACCTCCTGGGTAGCTCTAAACTGGTAGCCTGTAAAAGCTTTTAAAATGTTGCCTATGAAGATTTTTAGGTACCCTAGTTTGACGCCATTCCATGAGCTTACACAATTTAAAAATGTGACATATTTGGCATTTATTTACTCAGCGCATCATTTTTTATAGCTTATCAGACAATTTGGTATTATATTGTGCTTTTGAACATTCAAATTTATCAAAGTTTCTTTTTTTCCAAGAAAGTTGCGCTTGAAAAACCGATGCGCAAATATAGTGTGACATATAAAATATGCAACACTCATCATTTTATTCTCTGCCATATATATATATATATATATATATATATATATATATATATATATATATATAATGTTTAAGGCTTCTAAGTAGTTTTCTTGCAAAAAAATCAGATTTTGACATGTAGGAAAGGGATGTAAGAATTGTCTCGAACTGGAAGTGGTTAAATAATATAATGCTCCCACATACAGATATTATTATTATTATTATCATACAGGATTTATATAGCGCCAACAGTTTGCACAGAGATTTACAACATGGGGCAGACAGTACACTTACAATACAGGAGGGATCAGAGGGCCCTGCTCGTTAGAGCTTACAATCTAGAAGGGAGGTGTGACTGATCTCGGATACCCCGGCTGGGCACCTCCACCAGACCTGTGTCTCGTGTTCTCTAAACGCACCCGCAGCCGGCAGACTTGCCATAACCAGCCCTTAACCCCCTAATCACAAAACAAACCACACAGGTGTTGAGGGTTAAACATGCAGAGCATAAAATCTTTATTAAGTACAAAACATACACCTTTAAATACAGTTGGGGACACTCCCCTTAGCCTTGTCTTAGAGGGGGTAGGGGACAAGGAAGAACCAATGGGAACTCAACACTTGTACATTCAAAGAAAACTACAGTTGAAACACACAAAGGGATTTTGATAAGCAGGCAGCCCCTAATTATACATCCCCCCGCTGGGATTTGTCTCCACACCTTTTGCCTACGTGCCATGATCTAACATAATTAAACACAATAACAAGAGAGGGAGGATGGGGAGAAGGGATGTAACGTATATGAAGACACCATTACATTATCCCAGTCTCTCGTTCTCTGCTGGACCATAGATTTTGTGTAGGAGGCCAGCCCACAGCCCCCTCCAAAACACACAGTGATAGTGGGTTCTATCACAGGAGGGTCAAGTGGAGCAAAAGGTAATAACTGTGGGAGATGAGCTGATGGAGAAAATCAAAATACAGTTGTTAGGTGTGGGTAGGGTAGACTTCTCTGAAGTGAAGGGTTTTCATGGGCCTTCTAAAAGCTGACAGAGTAGGAGAAAATCAGACAGTGTGGGGTAAGGATTGAAGAGGCTCTGGAAAAGTCCTGGAAGCTAGCATGAGGGAGCAGGAGAGCAGGAGGTCTTGAGAGGAACAAAGAGAACGATTAGGTTGTTATTTAGAGACTAGGCTAGTGATGTAGCTGAGGGCTTTGTTGTGGATGGCTTTGTAAGTAGTTAGTACTTTGGATCTAATTTGTTGGGTGAGCAGAAGCCAGTGGAGGGACTGACAGAGAGGAGTAGCAAACACAGAGCGATTGGTAAGGTGGATGACTCTGGCAGCAGCATTCATGGGGATAGACTATGTAGAGGTAAGCCAATGAGAAGGGATTTGCAGTAGTCAAGGTGAGAGATAACCAGGGAGTGAATTAAGAGCTTTGTTGTGTTATTGGTTAGAAAGGGGCGTATTTGAGATGTTGCAGAGGTTGAGGCGGCAAGATTTAGGGGGGAAGGGGCACACGGGGAGGAAGAATTATAAGTTCGGTTTTGGATAGATTGAGTTTGAGGATGTGGTGTGACATCCAGACTGATATATCTGATAGTAAATTAGTGATACGTGAGAAGACGGAGGGAGTGAGCTGAGGGGTAGAGAAATAGATTTGGGCTATCAGCTGACCCAGGGAGGAGGTGTAGTTTGAAAATAGGAGAGGTCCAAGAACATAACCTTGGGAAACCCCATCAGAGAAAGGAAGAGGAGAGGAGGAAGTAGAGTTGTAAGAAACGCTAAAGGTGCGGTTGGTTAAGTTCAAGAAATTTGGATAAAAAGGGGAGCAAGGAGATGGGGTGTAGGTTGTTAAGATTGGATAGGTCCAGTGAGGGCTTTTTAAATATGGGTCTGACAAGTACATGTTTTAGAGAGTTGGGGAAGATGCCAGAAGAGAGGGAGAGATTGAAGATGTGGGTTAGAGAGTGTAAAATAGAGCCAGAGGGTGAACGTAGCATTTGCGAGGGAACAGGATCCAGAGGGCAGGTGGTAAGATGGACATTAGCAAGTAGTTTAGCACCCTCGTCTATAGTGGTGGGGTTGAAAGAGGGAAGTCAATATGTGACAAACGAGGGTTTTTAGATCCCTGTCTTCCTCACTTACTCATAAAGGAGGACAGGCCAATCTCACACCACACTGTCACTGTCACTTACCTAAGAATGCCACTCTCAGCTGCACCCGACACAAAGATTTTCCAGTTTGCGGGACCACAATCTAGGAGCCAGCAGCCTTAGAGCTATTGTAACTGGGCTAAATACGCAATTAACCCTTTAACTGCCACCACCAACCTTTGATAAGAAAGGGTCAAAACTTCCATCAATTTAGCAATACCAATTATGATTTTAGAATAATCATCTGTAACAAGCACTGTCACCACAGACAGGTCTGCTCAGAGGCCTTATTCTAGACGGTAGCACTCTTCAAGAGACAGGTTCGTGTTTAGCTTGCATTAAGGGTTTTAGGGACAAGGTTAACACTTTTCAAAATAAGGTTTTAATAATGAAAATGTCAAAATTGGTGCAAATAACATATTTACAGAAAAATATGTTTCAAAGAGATAAAGACAATATACAGCTACAAAGAAATAAGATAGCATTGAGGAGGAAGGATACTTACAATTAAATTAATTCTTTGCACAAACTCATATATTTCATAGTCCAAATTCATCGAAAACACGATAATCCAAATTCTGTGCACACCTTCACCCTTGGTGATACACCTCAGTGTCCAAACCAATGTGCAAACAGAGACTTTCACCAAATAAATATGATCCCTTATTACTAAGCAGGTCATACAAAAAAAGATCTATTATCTCTAATGGCCACCAGGCACTGCTCTCCTCCAACCAGGACTGGAACGTTTTTTCCTCTACTTCTCATAGCAGTTTACACATCCCACATAAAATATAATACACTCTCCATGATGTAGTAAAGTAATTAACAGGCACTTTTTTGTATTTTGCATGTACATTAACCACTTCAGCCTCGGAAGATTTACTACCTTAATGACCAGGCCATTTTTTTGAGATACGGCGCTGCGTCGCTTTAACTGACAATTGCACAGTTGTGACGCTGTAACCAAACAAAATTACCATTGTTTTTCCCACAAATAGAGCTTTCTTTTGGTGGTATTTGACCACCTCTGCTGTTTTTATTTTTTGCACTATAAACAAAAAAGACCGACAATTTTGAAAAAAATATTTTTTTACTTTTTGCTATAATAAATATCCAAAAAATGTTTTTTGAATAAAAAAAAAATGTCTTCATCAGTTTAGGCCAATATGTATTCTTCTACATATTTTTGGTAACAAAAATCACAATAAGCATATATCTATTGGTTTGAGCAAAACTCAAGAACTGCTACCTAACTAAATTATTTAAATGTGGACTTTTCAGTATCTTCTCCAAACCTGCATGAATAAATTCAAGAGATGTCGCAATGTACATTTTTAGAAAAAGTCTACCTTTAATTATTATATAGCAATGCTTTAGGTCCAGTCAAGCTGCTTTACCAAGACTGAGGAAGGAGTCTCAATTTCAGTCTCCTCTCCTCTGGTGATCAGATTGTAACACTGTAGCAAGTCACAATGTAAAAGTTTGTGGCATATATTTGTGATCTCAGCCAAGATTGTACAGGCTTTAGGACTTACATGATTGTGCCATTTCTAAGCCAGCAACTTAGTCCTGGAAGTAGATGCTGACTTTGGATAATGCCTTAAAAAAAGAGAGAGAGAGGAGCGTCTCTAAGTAAAACTGCTTTATTCAATGTAATAACAGAAATAATAGCCACTTACATATAGGCAAGGAACAAAGCTCACTGATGACAGGCTTTACCCCTTGTGGGTAAAGCTCTTTTGTCCATGATTGACAAAATGACAGGTCTTGCAACGAGATTTGTTGTACCTATACATCCCTTAAAGTGGAATGAGGCCAAGAGGATGATCTTTCTTTACAGGTCTTAGCTTACTGGGAGCTATTTTATTTTTAAGGGTGGGGGCCCTCTTACAATTTTCATAACTCACGTGCACCCTGGTGCTTGCTGTAGGTTTGTTTTTTTGCCAAATTTCCTCATTTTTCATTTTTTATCTCCAATATTTTTTGTATTATTCATTAATTATTATTATATTTTGTATTTTATAATTTATTATATTTTATTTTTATTTATATTATTATTTTTATTATCATTTTTCTATTATTCTTATTATATTCATTATTATTTTATTATTATTTATCATTCTCTATTATGATTCTGATTTTTCCTTACATTATTGTTAACACTATTTCTATTAATTTTATTTAGGGGTAGGTCAGTGGATTCCCATCAATAATTTATTATTTTTATTCTATTTTAAACTCCCTATTGTTATCGTTATATATTTTTTTATTACATATTTATACCCTTTTGTAGATATGTGTCACTATCACATCTTGCAGTGCCTTGTTTTATAATGCCGCACATAGAGCTCTCTTTTCTCGGCCAGCTGCTTGCTTGTTTGTTTTGCAGCCGGCACACACACATATTTCCCCGTCTATTCCCTATCACTACACTTGAGAAAGGAGCGCGTATGCGCCCCACGGCCGTTGCGCATGCTCTGAAACGCGTTGTGTCTCCTCCACCCAGCTGACTTTACACGCTGGCCCTGTGAGCTGTCCTCTCCTTCCCTGCATGAGTGGCGGTTCCCGTCCCGGTTCTCTGTCCTCGTTTGCAGCCATGGATCAGCGACACCTCCCCAGCCTGTGTTCCATCCGCAGCCTGTCATCAGTTATTGACTCACAGAGAGCTTTGTTCCTTGCCTATATGTAAGTGGCTATTATTTCTGTTATTACATTGAATAAAGCAGTTTTACTTAAAGGCGCTCCTCTCTCTCTCTTTTTTTATGGATGACTCCGAGCTGGTTTCACTCCAAAGAAGAGCTGCCCTTTGCTGACTGTGTTACCACTATCTTCCCCACCAGCAAATCACCCATCACCAGCTTTTATTGGTTTTAATTATGGACTCATTTACGGACTTATTGTTTTATACTCAATTTTAGAATTTTCTAGAGCTTTTTTTTTTTTTTTTTTTGCCTGTTTATTGAGGTTTATCAGTAATTCCGAGCGCCATTCATATATGTTTTTTCCTGGATAATGCCTTGGCCCAGATGGTGCAGGCCTTCTGAAAAGGAAAACAAATGACGTCATTGCCAGGGAGAGGACTACTATGGTCTATGTGAGAAGTAACAAATACCTGTAAATGTAGACTTACATATTACTTAGCATGCATACATGCTAAAATACAATAAGACACCTTTAACTTCAGAATTGTTGTTTTGTCTCTCAGAAAATAAAGCCAACCGATTTTTTCTTCAGAGGGATTCTATAATGAGCATGCAGAACTTTCAATATAATGTTTTTGAAGGCATTGAGGATCCAACATTGTTTCAATTGCTGATTAAAGTGACTGATGAGCTAGGTGGAAATAAAGCACTGCAGTTATCTACCACAGCAACTGTAATAATACATGTGGTGCCCTGGACAACTACAATTCCAACTACCACACAGAAAGCTACAACAGCACAGGTAGGAATCTACTATTTTTTCTCTATTTTTTAACTTGGGTTGTCCTTTCAAGGTAAGATATACAAAAAGAAAAAAATCAGTAGAATCAAAATCTTCATAGAAACCAATAAATAAAGTCTGGTGTTTATGTCTATTCATCTACTGTTGTCCTGATATTGGGGATTTTAAACCTATTAGCTGGAGTCATGCTGGTCTGCCTGTTTCAGCAGGTGTAATTCTGGAGATGACAGAGACTTTGGTACATTCTTATGTCTGAATGTGAAAGGTCACCAAGTCTTGTCAGCCACAATCACATGTGGCTACAACCATATGTGACATATGACATGGGTTTAAAAAAATGAGTTTAATTAGCGAAGCCTGGAGATTTTGGGGGAAAAAAATCACAGTTTTTTTTTATAAAATACATTAGGTCAAAAACAAAAATTAAATTAATTTAATTTTGGTAGCTTTCTAAAGCTACCAAATGTCCTTGCATGAGTAGTCAGATGGAGTAAGAAATGTTCCTGCTTCAATAGTCAGTAGAGTTAAAAAAATTCTATATCAGTGGTCAATAGAACTAAATTATGTTTTGTCATCAGTGGTAAGTAGGAGTAAAAAATGTACCTACAGTATGTTGGTGGTCAGTTGGAGTAATCAATGGGACATCGATCTCAATAAGAATTATTAATGAACCCTTGGGAATTGGTGTCAGTAAGAATAGTATAAGGCCCCACCTCCTGAACCCCTGAACATTGGTGTTAGTGTCCTACTTTGAGGCACAGATGTCACTGGGATAATAAAAGAGCCCCCCCCCCCGCTTTTGGTGTTCAGTGGTAACTTGCCTACCTGGAGGTTTCTCGTGCTGCTCCTGACAGAGAGAACCTGTAATACAGAATACAACCAGAAAACTATACCCTCTTACCAGTACAAACCAGCCTCAAGCCCATATCTACCAGAACTCCCCTAACATCCCTAAATCCCCCCTCCCAGTCCACTCCTTCAATACAGACTCTCTCAGAGCAATCCTCTCAGTACAGACCCTCCCTAGCACAGACCTCTTAGCATAGGACCCGAAGCACAGACCCCTCAGTACAGACCCCCCCCCCCCCAGCACTGACACCCCTCCAGTGTTTAGAGACCCCACTCACAGAGCAAAAACTTTTAATCCTGAGGCTTACACAGATGAGAAATGTGTTTTATTATTATGAGCTGAGTGTTTGTGAATAAATATAGATTTTTGGGCCCAGAATTATACTCCTGTTTTGTGATCCTTGACATTTACTAAAACTAACTGTGCAGTAAAGTATGTTAGCAAGGAGAATTTCAAATGATTTTATATTGATTAGAGGACTTACACACTATCATTCTTCTGTCTGAACCAGAGAAACACTGTTTAAGGTTACCAGTGGAATTCATTAAAATCTGGCAATCCTGTGTCAGGAGATTCAGGTTTAAGAGTACAGGTATTTTGCAATGTCTTTGTGCAGCTATACTAAATCACTGATGCTAAAAGAAACTCAGTCCAAATTGTTTATTTTCTTTTGGATAGAACTTTCTTGATGTCTATGAAAACCTCAATGTCATTGAGACAGAAAGCCAGGTTAAAATCCTCAAAGCGATAAAAGCACATTTTTGTAGTGAAAAAGAGAAAACTTGGACTTTCTGTTAGCTTGTCATTCGTATTTGTGTAAAAAATAAATAAAAATAAAATAAGGTTAACAGAACGAGGAGAATGGCTCAGTCCAATGTTGAAGAGTGAAAGTGTATTTAACTTATATTGGTCCTCTAAACCAACTAAGTTTTATTTATTTATGTATTAAAAAGAAACATATTTGCCAATTTTTTTTTTAAATATTCTTTTTCTTTGTTGTGTCATCTATATACTTGCCTTAAAAAGAGTAAAATGTTTGTCTATTTTTTCTTTTTGTTTTAATTTTATGCTGCAATAGTGACATCTTGTGTTCATTCCAGCACAATGTAACTAATCAAAACCAGTATGTCATAAAACTTGGCTATGTTGCATCTTTGTTTCTGTAACTATTAATTTGTTATAAGACTAACATTTATATATTACTGTTATAAATACCCATTACTATACTTTATATAATTAACAGGTTACAACAGCTGTGCTTGTCCGATCTTCATATTTCTGGCATCCTGACAACTGGTTTACCGCTGCTCTTACAGTTACTGCAGCTTTGTTTCTCTTGTGCCTGTATGCGTGTGCTTGGGGTCTTCTAAAAGAGTAAGATTATTAATATTATATTTTTACAACAATATCCTCTCTAAATCAAATATTGATCATGTTTCCTTTTCCTTCGTAGTGTTCCAAAATATGCAAAATTATTTCCTTTATGTCGAGGATATCAAAAATCCAATTCTCCCAGTTTTCCTGACAAGACAAATAAAGCTGAAAGGTATCTAATGCTTCTATTTACATACACCATTATTATTATTTATATAATATTTAATATAGTAGTTCAAATAACTAAAGTTAAATGTTTGTTATGGGTTCTAAAACTTTGCGCACTGCTGGGAGCCCTAATTTAAAAGGCCTTTATGTTTAAATAACATATTGGCAAAATTAAGTATTATTATAAATTGCACAAATGTAGCTACTAAAAATGTCTCAATTTAAAACCTAACTCTAACCATTTTTTTTAGTTTTGAAAAAAAAAAAAACTTTGTTCTGGCTTTTATTTCTGTGATGCCATTGGGGAAATTTTACCTCACTTCCTGTCCCTGTTACACTCATACAAGTAATAATTTTGCAGTTTTCACCACGACACCATCTACTAAAAATGTTTATCTGTCCATTAAATATATTTTCCATCACTTCTTGTCCTGACAGGAAGTTGGGTGAAATCTCACAAATAACCAATAACAATCTCAATGAGGCTCTAATTACTCCCTCCCAAGATAACATAACACATTTTGGCTTTAACCTGCATACGGAAAGTGTTTGTTATATGTCATAATTCCATTGCTGTGGTGTAAGCTGGACAAGGAATTGTATCATGGCTACCTTGTGTTTATAAGGCAAACTGAATATTCAAACTGATTTCTCTCAAATTCTGCATTTCTTTTTCATTTGGAGAATTTAGATTTTCCAATTCACCATAACATGTGCATGTATGAACTATTAATTCAGGACAGATCAGACAAATCTACAAATTATATTGCATATTATTGCAAATCAAAATTTTGCTGATTTCACCAGATTTTTTGACAATTTTATTTATTTAACTCTGCATACATTAAATGCTTAGTAAATGTTCATTAATATAAAAGTATATAAATGTGGAAATACTGTATCTTGGTCCTTGAATTTTTGTAAACTGTAGCACAATGTCTATGTTTTATTTGAAATAATGTGTACAATCAACAATCATAATTAACATTTTGTTTACTACCTCCAGAAAAAAGAATCCAGCTAACAAAAATAATCAGACAAATGAAAATCCTAACCTTTTGCCAGGACACCAATTTGTAAGTCTTCCTTTTTTTAAAAACTCTTAATGATAAGAAGTTGACAGGTTGGTTCCAAAGGCCACATAGTAGCCAATCACAAATCATGTACATAGGGATAACTGGGATGCTCCCTTTTACCTCCAAACTCCTTGAACGCCTAGTCTACAACCACCTGAGTTACCACCTCACTGAAAATAACCTTTTTGATCCCCTTTAGTCTGGATTTTGCCCACAACACCCAAAAGAAACTGCTGTTCTAAAATTAATTAACAATTTACTAATGGTTAAAACCAATGGTCACTATTCTACATTCTTACTCTTGGACCTCTCTGCTGCCTTTGACACAGCTGACCACCCCCTCCTCAGAAAAACTTCACTCCCTTGGTCTCTGGCACTGTACTTTTCATTGTTTCTTATTTGCCTATCACACCACAACTTCTATGTCACTTACAACTCTAACTAACAACCCAATATACGTGTCAGGAAAGGCTTGCTGGGAGCAGTAGTTCTACATAAACTGGTGCACAATTGTGGGTGCCTACGTGCGAGCACGCGATCCCTGGTGCCTGGTGGGCTATTTAAACTCAGATGTTACACTGAAGCTGAAGCTGAAGTGGAAGCAATCATGGATTGTAGAAGGAGAAACAACAAGTTCAATTTCTTATCAAATGGAAAGGGTATGGAACAGAAGAGAATTCATGGGACCCTGAAGGTAATATCCACGCCAAGAGATTGATCCAATCTTTCAAGAGGTCCCACCCTGAGAAACTGGCCTCTGGAGGCTGCCCCTTGGGGGGGCAATGTCAGGAAAGGCTTGTTGGGAGCAGTAGTTCTACACAAGCTGGTGCGCAATTACGGGTGCTTAGGCGCCTGCAGGAGCGCACATTTGCACGTGCCCGCACAGGAGCATGAGCGATCCCCGGCGCCAGGCGGGCTGTTTAAACTCAGCTGTTCCACTGAAGCTCTGCTGTCTGATCTACAGCATTCTCTGTGAGTTACCTGCTTATCTGATCTGTTCCTCTGATTACATGGCTTGCCCTGGGACTACCTCTGCTATCCGCCTGCATCTGACCCCGGCCTGTCCACGACCTTGCACCTGCCTTATCCTCTGGTCCATCCGTGCCTGCCTGTTACCAACTCGGCTTGTCCAGTTACTCTGCTCCTGTCTCCTGCATCTGTTCCAGTACTGTCTGTCTGTGTATGACCCCGCCTGCCTGACCTTCATGTGTTCCAGTCCCTGGAACCTCCTCTCTGTATCCTGTGAGTGTCTTCCTGATACAAGCCTGTTCCAGTCTTCAGCTAACTCTGCTGTCTCCAGTCTGCTGTCGCCAGTCTGCTGACCTGCAGCTACAGCATCATCCAGACCTACCTTCCAGCTGTTGATCCTGACAGGCACTCATGCTACCTTGTACTCCCGTGCCTCCTGTTCACTCTATCATGAACGATATAATATAGTATACATTTGTGACTTCATAGTCATTTCAATCCTTTTAAAGTGAAAATATATCAGGCTTTGTGACAGGACAACTCCAGTGCTCCACAGCAAACATGAACAACAACAGGTGCTCCCCCTCTGTGATAACTATGCCCTCACCTTGGAGCTTAGACCCATATAGCAATACAAGTCAAATGCTCATAACCCCTTTTCCCGGGTGACAAATAGGCTTTTGATTGATGATGCAATGTGTTGGGTAGAGCTAGGTGACATCATTACCAAAAATGGAAGTACAGTGCTGATGGTGATTTTTCCAATCCTGATGTGATACTTGAATGCTGTAGTGACCTTGTTATTATGTGAATGCAAAGAGTTTTAATAAATAATAATATTTTTTGAGATTACTGCACTATGGTGGTATGTGTGTGCTTTGAGCATATTTCAAGCTGCCAAGTGAGGAGAACACACTTATATTTGCTAAAGTGGTGTATGATAAAATCTTAGTTGTGAAAACAACCTCAAGCCCATCTGTCCTTGGACCACTCTTATTCTCAATCAACATCTCCTCCCTAGGTCGCCTCAAAGCCTCCCATGGCTTCAATGGCATTTATATGCTAACGTAACCCAAGTCAATCTTTCTACCCCTCTGCTTACCACATCAGTATTTTCACATATCACTAAATTACTAACAGACATATCAGTATGAACACCACACGACTTCCTCAATCTATCCAAAACTACGTTCATAATATTTCCTCTCCCATGACCCTTCCCCTGACTTCTCTGTCAAGATTGCTGACACAACTATCAGTTCAGAACTCTTAGCTCTCCTTTCAGTCCTACATCCAATCCTTGTCCAAATTTTGCCATCTCAACCTCTGCAACATATCCAAAACATGCCCCTTCCTTAACCAATGACACCACAAAGTTTCTAATTCCCTCCCTGGTTAACTCCTGCCACGACTACTGCAACTCCCTCCTCATTGACTTACCTTTACACAGGCTATTCCCCTCTCAGTTCATCATGAATGCTGCTGCCAGACAACTCATAAACCGTACCAACCTTTCAATGTCTATTACGGATCTCTGCCTATCCCTCCATTGACTTCCACTCCCCCAACGTATAAAATTCCAAATACTAACAAAAATCTACAAAGCCATCCACATGTTTGCCCCCAGGTGCATCAATAACCTTGTATCAAAATACCAACCAAACCATTCTTTTCACTCCTGCCAAGACCTACAGCTCTCTAGCTCCCTCATCACTTTCTCCCATGCTCATCTCCAGGACTTCTCCAGAGCCTCTCCAATCTCTTTAGAAAAGCCTATACCATCTCTACCCAACAAATACATTTTTAATTTCTCCATCAGCTTATGCTTCACAGTCATTATCTTTTGTATCATTTGACCCTCCCTTTTAGATTGAAAGCTCTAACGAGCATCATTGTGTTGTAACTGTACTGTCTGCCATCACATTGTAAAACACTGCGCAAACTGTTGACACTATATAAATCCTGCATAATAATAATAATAAAAACAGAGAGTCACACATAAATGCTAAACACACTGAAGAAGGAGATGTGAATATTACCATAGTTAAAGTATAACTAATGGCACTTTTTAGTTTTGCATTGAGTGGAGAAGGATTAGAACAGGTTTTCATTGCTGTCTCTGCCCCAATTAGGGGTATTCACCCTCTCTATTTATCCTGTTTACCCTTATCACCAAGAGTAAAAGAAAATACGACATTTTGGGTTGTCCCCATAACAGGAATAGAGGGGAAATCTTACAATAGGCCATAGTTCTAGTGATCCTGGTGACAACCAGGGATTTTCTCACTAAAGGTATTTCCTTTCACTTCCTGTTTTGGCTATGGTACAGGAAGTGAAGGTAAATCTTTCCATTAGGACCCAGATAGCAAAAAAAAAAAACAACAGAGGTTAAAACCTTCTTTTACTCTATTCAAAATGAAATGAAAAAAAGTTTTGCCTTTTGTTCTACTCTAAGGAAGGCAATAACAATTATGCATTAAGGATAGCCAGTCTATATCTATATAGTCTCCATCAAAGCAGGGGTTTACACTGATAACCACTTCAAAACCAGGCCAATTCTGAAGTTTCTCTACATTTTTTGCTAGAAAACTACTTGGAGCACCCAAACAATATATATTTTATGAAAGCAAAGTCCCTGGAGAACAAAGTGGTGGGTGCTGCAATTTTTTATGTCACACAATATGTGCACACAAACAAAATATAATACCCACTTTTTGTTAAAATATAAAATATGATGTTACATCGAGTAAATAGATATCTAACATGTCATGCTTTAAAATTGCATATTGTTTAGGGACACTTTTGGATATTGAGCACAAGTTTTGGAGCTATTCTTTATTTTTGCTTTAAAAAATGTTGTACACTGGTAGAATAGGGACAAACTACGGTACCTAAAAATCTCCATAGGTGATGCTTTCAAGCTTTTAAAGGTTACAAGTTTAGAGTTACACAGGTGGTGCAACCACCATTAGACCCAGATCTCTCCTCTTCCCCTATAAAACAGCCAATCAAGCCAATCAATGACTTGGAACAAACTGGAAGTGACAAAATGCTTGTTGCTTCCGGTTTCTGATGCCACAGAAGAGGGGAAAGAACTCCCCTTCCTTCCACTCTAGAAAGTGCATCTAATGTCCTGGGTTTCCGGGTGGGATAGGATAGCCCTGGAAAGCTGCCTGGTGGTGGCAGGAGGGGGTGGGGGGATAACCACCTCTAAAAGTGATCCTGCTATCACCACTACTTCCCAAGGATGTATATATAAGTACATCGGTCAGGAAGGAAGATATGACAGGATGCTAAAAAATGGCTGCAAAGATGAATTTAATGGTCTATGTTCATAGCTTATTTCTCAACCAAAGAGCTATAGGTAATGACCATAACAAGAGGGAGTGGATGAGACTCAAGAGAGAGGAGGAGAATATGAGCAGAGGGAGGGGAAATGAAGGATACATGAAGGAAACACGGGGAAGGAGAAGGAAGGGTAAAGGAAAAGGTAAGTCTTTTTAATCAAGTTTGCATATAGTAGCCTAAAAAAAGTAGTAGTGACTGATAAATTGCTATCTCATATACATGTAAAATATATTTATTATTTATTAAGGCCAAAAGCATTATAGAGAATGAAATAACCCAGTCAACATGTATCTCACCTTTGAAAAGTCAAGCCTTATTGGTTTTCTGGGTGACAGCTTTTCATTATCATCTTTTCCTTTCTTAACATGCATATCTAGAAAAAAAAAGTTATATGTTATTATTATTATTATACAGGTTTTATATAGCGCCATTACAGTTACAATACAATTTGATACAAGAGGAATCACAGGGCCCTGCTCGTTAGAGCTTCCAATCTAAAAATATGTATATTTTAAGTACATTAAATGAGTATAACACTTCTTTATACCTTCTTACCCTACTTTCTGTAGGCTCCAGATTTTTTTGATGGCCGTGCAGTTGACCCAGGTAAGTAAAAAATGGCCAGCTGAACTTAAAATTTATGCTTTTCATATTTAAGTGAGGATAATTTACCCAGCTTTGAATGACAACTCTTACTGAGGAATAGAAAGGAGAGGGGGGAAAAGTGTTGAAATCAACCCTGGGACTTTTAAGGTGCTTATATTTCAAGGTGGATAGAGTAGGAAAACATGTACAACTTATCCATAAAAAATATTATTTTTATTTGTTACAATTAAAATAAAGTACATAACATGGTTTTTCTTAAAACAATGTGTATATCTCAATATCCACATCTAGTGATGGGCAGTCAGTAGAGAAGATACCACTTGATTAAATACCACTCAAATACCGATCCTTCACAGCTCCTGCCCATTGAAATAAATGGGGCAGCGTGGCTATACTTTTCAGTGGTTTTAACCCTTTCTCGGCTGCTAGCAGGGGGGTAAAACCGGCCCACTAGCGGCCAAATACCGCCGCTAAAACGATGGTAAAGCGGCACTAAAAATAGCGCCGTTTTACCGCCGACGCCCGCACCGCCCCAGTGTGAAAGGGCTCTAACACTTACCTTACCTCAAATTAAACTCTAATACTTGACCTGGCCCCTAAAATGAACTCATATATCTTAAATATAGACAATTGTTTTTGTTTTGTATGTAAAAAGGAATATGTAAAGCCCCATACACACTATCAGATTTTCTGCTGATTTTTTGTCCTCAGATTTACCAAAACCATGTAGTGCATGGGCCTGCCTGATTGCATACAAATTGAACTCCTAAGGTTTGACCTCATATTATATGGTGTTGTTAAATCTGAAGACAAAAATCAGCAGAAAATCTGATAGTGTGTATGGGGCTTAAGAGTTTAAATGTCTCTCCTGCTTTTATTTCTGCTTGTGAGAGGGATTCCCCTCACTTCCTGTTACTGTGACACCCTTCCAAGAAATGTGAAAAGTGGTCATCAATGGGACAGGAATGCAGAGACAACAATAAAAACATTTCCTGTTGTTCTAACCCTGCCTTGCTCCACATTTTTGTCTATGTCACCATTAGGAAATGTTAAAGATTTCTATTACTTCCTGTTACAGAAAATGAGACAAAATCTCAGACACAGGCAACAATAAATATAGATTTGGCTGAAGGCTTAATCCTCAAACTTTGCTCTTACCTACCCTAAACATATCTCTTAACCTAAAACTTAATGTTAACTCTTAACACAAAGACAACATGACACTTTCCTCACTATATCTGAACTCTAACCCTAACTATAATTCTCAACTGCTAGCCCTTGACCCTAATACTAGCCTTACTTTAACCCTAACCTAACCCGGAATACCAACCTAAGATGTGCAGATCCATATTTGCATTATCCAAAGGTATTCCGTAATTCTTCAGCTAAAGTTATAGAAATATAAGCAGTAGATTTCACCTTTAAACTTATACAGTAAGTGCCCTCAATTGTTTTGTTAAAGGGATCCTTACTGGCCGATAGAGAGACTTGGATGGTGAGAGGGGATAAAGCCAGGCTTTACTTTTACTGCTGATGGTTCTGACATTAACTATATGCTTAGTTTCAATATTCCAGGTTTTTCACATGTTTACTTTAAAGCAATTTACATATGTAGTGCAGTGAAGCTGGTTTCATAAATTAGGTTTAGAATCAGCATATCAAAATCACAGAGGCTGACACTAGTTCTCATACAGTTAATGTATAAAGGAGTACAGGGTACCTGCGTCACTATATACAGTAAGTTCCCAGAATGGTCATATTGACACAACAGGGGAGATTGCTGGTAAAAGTCTGTCCCTGGATAGACATTGACAAGGTGGGAAAAAAGTTAACACTAATCATCCGTATATTGTGAAACATACAGAAATACATTCTGGTCTACACAATGCAAAAAAGGCAGCCAATTAGGAGACAAAATTTTAAAGCAGTGACCTAATATATTTATATTATATCACAATCTCCACTATGTTATGATAATACTGTAATTATAGTTTATAATGGCATTGGCACTAAACTTTGATTTTCATTTTTCCTAGTTTCTGGAAAACATTTTCTGTTCAACAGCTACACGGGGCAAACCAAATGGGTTTAGCAGCCACACATCCCTCATGCTGTACAGCAACTTCAACCTGAACCTAATTCCTAATGTCTTATTGTTTTCATTTTTCTGTTTTGTATTTTAGTGCAATTAATGAATACTAGCAGAGTAATAATATAGCAATAATATTTTTAAGGTATTTAAAAAAAAAAAAAAATTGAGCAAATATGACTATTCCCATCCATGTATTCCTAGTTAAAGAAAGGCAAGGAATTTTTCTGGCGAAATCTGTCAGTGAAAGCATGGTGTCTGTAATTGGTCTTCTTTTTTATAACTTACAATCCAAGGTCCCCTATCTCACAATTATACATACTAGGGCCAATTGTAGATCCAATTAACCTACCAGCATGTCTTTGCAATATGGGAGGAAACTGCAGTGCCTAAGGAAAATCCATGCAAGCACAGACAAACTCCATACAGATAGTGTCCAGGCTAGTTCACACCACCTGCTTGCAGTTCCAGTGCGTTCAGGTTCCAGAAAAAAGTAGAACATGCTAAACTTTTCCTGCACAGAACTGTACTGGAACCTGGTGAAACCCATCAAAAGCACACCGGGCCCCAGTACAGTGAAAAAATAAAGAAAAAAAAACATTTGTAACGCATCCGGAAACGCATCTGGAGCAGAGGTGGAGGACGTTTTTGTGGTGTGAACTGGCACTCCATTTCAAACCAAGGACCCCTGCAAAGCATGTGTGCTAACCACTGGGCCACTGTGCTGTCTTTTTTTATTAATCACATGCACAAACAATGTACATCCAGAACCCTAAAAACCCTGTGTCTGGTTGAGCTTGGTGGTGCCTGTGATTTCATGGTTGCACACATGCATATATAAATCTAATACAACATACAATACAACAAAAAATGTGATGTTTTTACACAGAAGGGATAAAATGGACATCGTGGACAAGAGACACCTTAAGGAACACTTCTTGCTCTTTTAACATAAGATTCATTACAATGTGCAGGTCCATTAGAAGCCCAAAGTTCCAAATAATGTTTACATTCCGTGAATTTTCTGTACTCTCATGATTTAAATAGTGTTATTTCCTTTGCAGTAGATTTTGCAATAGTATTACATATTGCATGTGCTGGAAATGTTGCTATACTCTAAGGAGCCCAAATGGGGAAACTTTAGTTAGTTCTTTGTAAATGCTTTCTGAATTTGATGCTCCTAAACCAGCACTTACAAACTAGGATTAAACAAAGCCTTTGTATAATTCTTTGCACTAAAGCTTACATCAAAAATGTTGCCTAGTGCATGAAGTCCTTCCTGATGTCTCATATGCCTATTAAATATTTACATTATTCCTTTTATGCAGTGTCCCATGGTGCCAGGTTGCAGTAAACATTAGATTTTTCTGAGTACTGCTTCACCATACAGGACAAGAGGAAGTTTTAATAGAGACCGTTTTAGCCCTCCTAAGCCAAGTAACAAGTTTACAAAACACTGAGGTGGGGTTTTTATTAAGTAAAGGGTGGGAAGAAGAGAACCAGGAAATGCATGTATGTAAATATTTTATTATTGTCAGTTTGTGACAAGATCCTCTGACACCTCAGGCAAAAAATGCCAAACTGAACCTAGCCCTCCAGATAGGAGAGATTATTTGTATGTCTTCAGGAATATTTTCCAGACTTGGACAGGAGGCAGAAATGACAGCTGCTGTCTACTGATCCTAGTTTTACCAACTATTGGTTCACGTAAAACTGAATAGAATGGAGATTGTGTTGTGGTGTGTTTCAAATGTTGTGATTTCCTTATAACCAAAATCAGGGTACCAATATTACTGGATTGTTTGCTTTTTGTTATACATACAATTATGAAAACAAGTAAAAACCCAAAACGCCTTATAAACACTCAAAACCTTTTCCCTCCCCCGTATCCCATCACCCAACAAAAGAAAGTACTGATTTAATAAAATTGACACTTGGATCCAACATTTTACAATATATAGGAAAAAATGATTATAAATGTATACGTATATATACTATATATTAGTGTGGAGAAGCTGTACAAAGTTGACAAATTATCGGCTCTGAGTAATTTTAAAAATATATTAGTTCTGCTGTAAGGTGATGTAACAATGATATTGTGTGCGTGGGTGTCATATATTTTCCCAACTGGAGAATATATTGTATGATATGCAAATAAAGAATTGAAAGCCTACCAACATTGTTTGAGGCTCCACATTCGTGGTTTCAACCATCACAAGAGTTGTATTTGCAGCCATTGTAATAGAAAATATGATGAGGCCAGATTAGATGATTCCAGCCAACTATTCAATAATTTCAAAAATTTTGAGGAGGCAGCCCCCACATTGATGTGTTGGATTTACCTGGCAATGAGGCATTATCATGCATCTTCTATAATAAAAAATAACCTGATTACAGGGATTAGATTGTAATCTGAATGATAAACTGCCTGGTCCGTGCCTACATTTTGGGCCAATAGGTGTAACATTTTCCAGTGTAAATTATTCGAAGGATAAAGGTCTGTGTGAGTTTTTGGGATGGGATTAGTATTAAAGCTGTATCCCATGGTTATCTGCATTTTTATCCCAACCTGATCTAAACAGCAAGACAATGCAGCCCTGATGACCAGACATCAGTGAGGCATAAATGTGAGAGGTCAGGTCCCTTTTTCCTATAGTTTATACAAAATGTTTGCAATAAGTGTGGCATTGTCAAGCAAAGGGTGCAGAGACGGGCCTGCACACCTACTGCATGATATAACTGTAGGTACTGGTGGAATTTATGTTTGGTAAGCTTAAAGAGTATTTCAACTTTTGCAGTCAAATTTGAGAAAATCCCACTACATGTTTTTTATGTGTTTCCTTTCACACAGCATGACTATTTCTTTTTCATATTTCTTACCTTTTAGATGTTTCTTAGGAAGTGGGCATAATCTCAAAGGGTACTAAAGTTTTGGAGTAATAATCTACCTCGTAGAACTCTTTGATACAGGAGACGGTCAGAGGCTACAGACTGGATACACGAGATGGTTAGAGGCTGCGGACCGGATACAGGAGATGGTCAGAGGCTGCGGACAGGATACAGGAGACCAAATGTGCTCACTACTTCATATATAAAAATATATGAATGAATAAACACCTCAAGACCATCAAGCACAATACATAATCAAATATATTATGACCATACCGTATACACACACTTTACAGACACACTATACAGCAGCACTTTTCATCTGAAAATCAGCAATATACAGCAGCACTTTTCATCTGAAAATCAGCCAGATCATATTGCTGCTGCCTAGCCTCTCCTGGCATGCTTGGATTTGTAGTGCCCCAGACACATGAGGTTGTAATACTGGAGAGGACTGAGGAGGCTGTGCCTGTACTGGACTGGTGAGCACTGCAGGTAATAGGTAGAGACTCTAGGGAGGTGTAATAGAGATTGGGGGAGATCTCAGGAAACATCCTCCCTTTAGAAGCAGAGCATATCTGACACACAAAAAACGATCTGCTGTACAGAAGCCTGCTACACAGCCCATCCTCTGCCCTCCCCCTCCTCCTGCCCACTAAGAAAAGGCAATGACACCTTAAATCTTTAAGATAAAAGCCTTCTGTGTGCAGCAGCCCCTCTTGCCCCCTAATACTAACCAGAGCCACCTCTCTGTCTAGCGATGTCCACGGGTATCTCGGCCGTTCGAGACTCTCCCTCCTGATTGACAGAGACACGGCAGTGGCGCCATTGGCTCCCGCTGCTGTCAATCAAAGTCAGTTAGCCAATCAGGAGAGAGATGGTGCGGGGCCGAACCACAGCTCCATGTCTGAATGGACACAGGGAGCTATGGCTCGGCTTGGGTGCCCCCATAGCAAGCTGCTTGCTGTGCGGGCACTCAACAGGAGGGAGGGGCCAGGACCACAGAAGAGGGACCCGAGAAGAGTAGGACCTGGGCTGCTCTGTGCAAATCCACTACACAGGGTAGGTAAGTATGACAAATTTGTTATTTTTATAGAAAAAAAAAAAGAGACGTTACAATCACTTTAATCAAAAATTTGTACAACTCATCACAGGTGGACATCAGATAGGTCAAAAAATCATAATATGTCTAGCTTCAGCAACTACGTACATGTGTTCAGCACAGAAACTAAAGATACACTGAAAAGAGGGTGGGACTAGCTATACAGAGCATCTCCTAGCTACTAAGTGAGGAAAGGATAAAATTATTTAAAGGCAAACAAATAACAATGCACGTGTAACATGATAGAGGTGCTACTGCATTAGACCTCATGTACATTGGGTGTTTAACCCCTGTGCTTCGGATTCTGGTGTTTCCGTGCATCCAGAAGGCACAGGTGCACCATCCAGCTCTGCTGCCAGCCTGTGAAAGTCTATGAGAGGCTGGAAATATGGAGCCTGGACATAGCTGGATGCTGTAGCAAGTGGTAATAACATTTATGGACATATTTTTATGTTCTGGGCATTTATCCCTGGCACATATGTCCCCAAGGCCCCTTTCATACATGCGGACCGTTCAGATCCGCCTGTCAGTTTTTTCATGGTTGCTCCATGCAGCTCTATGAAGCGTCGGATGTCAGTGGTGACATGTCCGCTGACATCGATCCGCCCCGATCCGATCTGCTCCGCAAAATCCAGACGGATGGATGTCCTATTTTTCATCGGTCTGGCTGATCGGATCGGATGAAAATGGACAGGCGGTCCGTAATCATCCAATCCCCCCATAGTTGAGAGCGGACTCTCTGACAGGTCCGTTCCTGCATACAGTGCAGAGACGGACTTGTCATCCGCTGGCTCAGCGGGGGTCAATGGAGTGATCCCCGGTGAGCAAGCGGAGTAGTAAAAATGGACAGCCCTGTGTAAAAGGGGCCTTTATGTTAATATCACTCTGTACAGGATCCAGCCCTATCCAGCTGCTGCTTATTTCAGCCTATCATAGACTTTTTCAGGTTGATGGCAAAAGGAATGGATGGCATCCTAGTGCCTTTCAGCCAAACAAAAATGTCAGAATCTGAGGCACAGGGGCTAAACACCCAGTATGCATGAGGTCCTAGAAGACAACCACAAAGGTTTTTAAAGTTCCTCTGGTATACTAGTATGGGGTCCCTGGACCTGAATTTATCTATTTCTTTGTTGCTGCTATTGCCACATCATCAAAATGTAATGTACTGCTGATGCAATTTACTTGGATGATCAATAATGGTTCACATAGAGTAGTACACCTGACTCTTTTAGTAGGGACCTTCTCATCCTTTCCATCCTCTAAATTAGAGGAGGCCATTAATGAAGTGTTACCTTCTACTGGTGTATACACCAATTCTGAAACTGATTGGGAGGCTTTTACGCTACTCCTGTCACTCGTACTGAGAATTTGAAATTCCTCCTCACTAGTCTAAATTTATAGGGAAATTTTGGCAGAGGGTCTACTGGTACCTGATGATGTTGATATTGATGCTGCCTGGCAATTGTGACACTGGCTCTGGTGTGTTGGAGGCCCATTCATTTGAATGGGGTATGGTACCTTAATGCATAGCTCAAAATCATGCATTTGTTAAGGCAATGCATAATAATGTACAGATATGAATCCAGCCTCATGCTTTATGTAGCCTCCTACCCAATATACCCATGCAAAAAAGTGAAGGTAGAAGAAATCAGAAATTCTGGTTTGCATAGTTGTTCCAGGTCAGTGACTTTGAAAAGTTCAAGCCACTGGATAAGCATAACTGCCAAGATATTTGCTTTTTTTTAAAAAAAAAGAGCTCAGCAATGATAGCAATGAAAGTGGTTTCCATATTAATAAGGCATTTGAACCTTTGATTCGTACGTTAGAGTGCATTTATTCAATTGAAAATACTGCTGTTACAGATTATACCACAAGAGTGCACTATGACATGACATAAAGTACTGTATTGTCTTTTCTGCAAATAAAATGTCCATACATGGTGTGATTGTTTCTTCTGTATAAGTATATTTTTGTGTGATATGGTCTGGGGAATATCTGCAGGGAGTTGTATTTAAGAATATTTTGCCTAGATAGGCCTTATAAAATAGGATTTAACAGACGTATTTTTTAATCACATTTTGTATCAGATTGATGATTAAAACATACACCCTCCTGACTTATTTCAGCACTGCATATAAAAAAAATAAAATCACTTGCTTCTCAGTATTGCATAGAGTGGAAATGTTTTCCCCTTTTCAAAATTATGTTATTGTCTGTGTCCTCTTTACCCTCAGTTAGTTTTTTCAACAGAAGAAAGATTTGTCTGTTCTCAAAAGAAGTGGCCCTTTTGAAATTCAGTGTCTTTGTATTCCCCCTATGTTTCCTATTTGTGTGATTTATACTGAAGCTTATTGACCTGTGATCGCTGTTTCCTAAATTGCCCCGTATTTCCACATCTGTGATCAGGGCTGTATTGTTGGTAATCAGTAGGTCTAGTAATGCTTTGTTTCTAGTTGGTGCGTCTACCATCTGACCCATGAAATTGTCCTGCAAGACATTTAGGAACTGGCAAGCCTTAGACAAATGTGTGGTTCCCTTTGCCCGGTCTAACACTTCCCATCCTCGTTGCTAATCCAAATTGTGATAGGAGATCCGTCTCCCCCTCCTCCCTCAGGTTAGGGGGCCTATAGCATACTCCCAGTATTATTTTCCCCTTAGCTTCATCCCTTTGGAGCTCTACCCATAAGGATTCCACCTCCTCCCTAGCTCCCTTAGTGATGTCATCTCTCATTCTCACTTGTACATTATTCTTGATATATAGGCATACCCCTCCCCCTTTTTACCCTCTCTATCCTTGCGATAAAGGGTATACCCTTGAATGCTTGCCAGCCAATCATGAGAGCTGTTGAACCATGTCTCTGAAATTCCCACAAAATCCAAATCCTCCTCATACAACAGTATCTCTAGTTCACCCATCTTGTCCGCCAGGAACCTGGCATTGGTGAACATACCACGTAGTTTAGACCGATCGCATACTATCCTCTTATTGGGTGTTCCGAGATTGCAACTAAGAGTTACTATACTTACCTTGGGTTTATGTGCTTTAGTAAACCTACCACTAATGCACCCAAAACAACCCTCTGGAATATGATCCGTGCTGACTATCTCTACCTCTTGGCACTCCCCCCCCGTCGCCTAGTTTAAAAACCCCTCTAACTTTTTGGCCATCTTTACTCCCAGCTGATCTACACCTTCCTCATTTATGTACAGTCCGTTTTTTCTATAGTACTGGTGACCGACTGAGAAGTTGACCCAGTCCTCCAGGAACCCAAACCCCCCCTTACTATACCAGCTCCTCAGCCACTTGTTTACTTCCCTAATCTCCCTCTGCCTTTTTGGTGTGGCTTGAGGTACTGGTAGTATTCCTGAGAATACTACCTCGGAGGTCCTTTTCTTCAATTTAGCTCCCAAGTCCCTAAAATCGTTCTTTAGGACACTCCATCTGCCTCTGACTTTGTCATTGGTGCCAACGTGTCCCCAGCCCCTCCCAGAAATCTGTCCGCTAGATCCGTAATGTGCCGAACCTGAGCGCCCAATAGACAACATACAGTTCGGCACTTCAGATCTTTGTTACAGATTGCCCTCTCTGTCCTTCTAAGAATTGAGTCCCCTACCACCAGAAATTGTCTATCCTTTCCCTTCGCTTCCCCCCCCACTCTCACTGGAGGAGTTCTTCCCCCGGCAGCTAGGAGAGTCCCTTAGCTTCAGCAGTGCTGGTCCTTGACTGGTTTCATTAATGTCACTCAATGGAGCGTACTTATTGGGATGCTCCAGCCCTGGCACTTCCCCCTCTACCTTTCCTGACTGTCATCCATCTACTCTTTTCTAGTGCCTGCACCTCTTTGTCTCCACCCGCCTCTGTGCTGGCCCCTGCTGGCACCTGCGGTGTACGTTTCTGGCTCTCCTTTAGTATGGAGGGTCTTCTCAGTGCTGACAGTTGCTTCCCTAGATTCAGAACCTGGGCTTCCAGGGAAACAATGTGCTTACATTTTGCACAGCAGTATTTGCCCTTGATCGGGTGATCAAGGAACACATACATGCAGCAAGATGTACACTGAGTCGCATCTCCACACCCGCCGGGCATCATACCTAACAATTTAATGAGGATTTAATGAGGATTGGGGATTATACTCTGTCCAAATTACCTAACAACTAGCTTCCTAACACTAATATTCAACAGGACAATACACAGGTACTCAACAAGACAATACACAGGTACTTGCAGACCCATGTGCACTCACAGACCAACGTTCACTTGCAGACACACATGCACTCGCAGACCACGTGCACACACAAGTATACACAAGTATACACAATACACAAGTACTAACGATCCACACACACTACTCAGACAACACTTAGGTACAATACACAGGTACTACCTGACACTAATAAGCAATACAGCCCACGTGCACTCGTAGCACTCATGTACTTACAATACACAGGTACACACTCACACTACACAGGTACTTTGACCCCTGTTATAACCTCCTGTTTCCAACTCTGGGTTTTAACTCACCACTTAGTCGAGTTGCACTTGGTCTAAGTTCCAGCAAACTCAAAGATGAGCAGGCTCAAAATGAGTTCTACATAAAGTTATATAGGCCTCAAGCACCTGTGACCAATTAACCATCCCCTTAATTAGTAGGCTGAAGGAAGGAAAGAAAAAGAAGGCTGTTTAAAAAGTGACAGAAAAAGGTGTTAAAAAGCTGCAAGGAAAGGCCCCAAAAAGAACCTAAAAATGCAACACAGCAATCACCAGCAGTCAAAAGCAAAACTTGTTCACACTCTCCACTCAAGGTCCCCATTGTTTAGCTTCCAACCAGCAGTCTGGCCAATGGCTGGAAATGCTCTCTAAAATGCACAAAAGCACACGTTCTATTGCTGTCAAGGAGACAGTTATTAAAGTGATATCAAAGGCTTTATTTTTTCTTTTTAAATAACAAACATGTCATACTCACCTGCTCTGTGCAGTGGTTTTGTACAGAACAGCCTCAATCCTCCTCTTCTTGGGTCCCTCCCCTGCGCTCTTGGTGCAAGCAGCTTGCAATGGGGGCACCCAAGCAGGCTTGTTCCTGAGCCACGGCTCTGCTCATGGCTACAACTGCTGTCTCAGCCAATGAGGAGGGAGAGCTAAGGCACTCATGCATATCCCTGGATCGAGATAGGGCTCAGGTAAGTATTAGGGGGGGGGCTGTTGCATAGAGGAGGTTTCTTTACCCTCATGCATAGAATGCATGAAAGTAAAAACCCTTGAGCCTGTAGAACCACTTTAAGCTTCATACAAGGTGGTAAGTTACCCCCTGTGCATGCGCCTTTTTCAGCAGTACCAAAGACCTGCTTCCGGGGTTGTCCTGACAGAGGTAAGTTTCTCCACATCTTTTGGAGCTGTAAAACCACTCTGGCAACATGCAGCCACTTAAGCAGCAGAAGTACAACTTACTTTGACCTTGCCAAAGTGCCTATTTTTTGCAACAATGCCAGATATACCATCCCTATGCCAGCAATTGGTTCATATCCTTTTTAGTGCTATTCAATGGGCGATAGCACTAATTTGGCACTGTTCCACTGTTCCCTGGTCTCTATTTTTTTTACAAAGAATGGAGGCTATAATGCTTATGGAAAGAATTTACCATAACATCATGGACACTATGATAATTTACAAACAAAGATGGGAAAACTGGTCATCTTATTAAGGGGTTTGTGTATACCAGGTCTGTCAGAGATACAGCTGACTGCAAATTCCTTTGATCTGGTAACAAATGTAGCAGAGTATGATGTTTTAATATGCTGATTACATTTCTACATCCCTGTTGGGGTATATACTGTTGTTCTTTTTCTTTGATTGTACTTTACACACGGAGAGCTATGATTGTACATAACATTTTTGTGTTAGGCATTCTTTGCCAGATTTCTTTGTCCTAATTTGTATCATAAGCTCTAATAAAAATCGTTGGTATTTGAAAAAAAAAAAAAAACAGTGTTGGCTTTCATTCCACTTTAAGGAAACAACATGTTAAATATTAATTTGACACCTGAGCTTTTGAGACATACAGTGCTACCTAGGTCAAGGGCCTGCCCTGTGTATTTGGGTGCATTTACAATAGCGTGGAAATTGCAGTGATATTATGTGAAAAGCAACTTGCATCTGTAATTGATTTGAACTACCATTAATTGACCAGCAGAGGGCAGTAATGCAACAAACATTTTAGTTTGACCTACATCTGCTATACAGTATTTAAAATGTCACATAGAACTTTAGGATTATATAATTAAGAAAAATTCACAAATTTTAGGTGTCAATTAGAATTTTCACTTTCATGTCTGTGGCTTAATAATGCGTGCAAGATTTTTTTGTATTGTCACTATGAGAGATGAATATTGTGATTTTTTTTCTGGCCTTTTTCAAAGCCAATTTACAAGCTTTTTTGTGAAAAAGGGCATGGAGACCTAGGCACTGCCATGAAAACATTCAGTGGATAGCAGGTTTATTTATTATTTAAACCTGTACTTGAAGTGGTGTAACTGTACAATGTACATTTTGAAAGAAAATTAAAAAATTGCAACTAAATTACATTTCCAGTCGACTTTGCTCTGTTTGAAAACAAAGCATCTCTGCTAGACCCGTATTCAGGATAAGGTTCTGATATGTTACATAGTTAGTCTGGTTGAAGTCTATCCAGTTAAACCAATAAAAGGGATTTTTTTTATATACAATCCTACACATACAATCCTATACTCTAAGTTGACCCAGAGGAAGGCAAAAATCCCCCCCCCCCAAAAAAAATAGCATGATCCAATTTGCTCCAGCGGGGAAAAAAATCCTTCCTGATCGCCCAATAGACAATCAGATATTCCCTGGATCAAGTTTGCTTTATAAATATTAGTATCTAGTTACATTATGTGTATCTATTAACAATTCCAGGCCTTTTTAAAACAATCTACTGAGCTAGCCAGAACCAGCTCTTGAGGGAGTCTATTTCACATTTTCACAGCTCTTACTGTGAAGAAGCCTTTCCATATTTGGAGATTAAAACTCTTTTCCTCCATAAATAAACAGTGCCCCCTTGTCCTCTGAGATTTTTTTTAAAGTGAATAACTCAGCACCAAGTTCACTGTATGGACCATGTGTATTTGCACATGTTGATCATACCCCCCTTAATCTTTCTTTCTCAAGAGGGAATAGATTCAGTTCCTCTAATCTTTCCTCATAGCTGAGCTCCTCCATGCCTCTTATCAGTTTGGTTGCTCTTCTCTGCACTTTCTCCAGTTCCCCAATATCCATTCTGTGAACTGGTGCCCATAACTGAACTGCATATTCCAGATGCGGTCTTACTAATGATTTGCACATGGGCAAAATTATATATCTCTCTCTGGAGTCCATACCTCTCTTAATACAAGAAAAGATTTTGCTCGCTTTTGAAACCACAGCTTGGCATTGCATGCTATTTTTATGATCTACCAAAACCCCCAGTTCCATCTCCACCAATGACTCCCCCAGTTGTACTCCACCTAGTATGTATGATGCATGCATGTTTTTAGCCCCCAAGTGCACAACTTTACATTTTATTTATTTATTTCAGGTACTTATATAGTGCCGTCAATTTACGCAGCGCTTTACATATACATTGTACATTCACATCAGTCCCTACCCTCAAGGAGCTTACAATCTAAGGTCCCTAACTCACATTCATACATACTAGGGACAATTTTAAACAGGATCCAATTAACCTACAAGCATGTCTTTGGAGTGTGGGAGGAAACCGGAGTACCCGGAGGAAACCCACGCAGACACAGGGAGAACATGCAAACTCCAGGCAGGTAGTGCCATGGTTGGGATTCGAACCAGCGACCCTTCTTACTGCTAGGCGAGAGTGCTACCCACTACACCACTGTGCCGCCCATTATCAACATTAAACCTCACCTGCCACATAGTTGACCAATTAGAGATCAGCTTGTAAATTGGAGACATCCTGTAAAGACGTTATTCCACTGCATAGCTTGGTGTAATCTGTAAACACTAAAATGGTACTTTTAATCCCAGACCCAATATCATTTATAAATATATTAAAAAGTAAGGGTCCCAACATTGAACCTTGGGGTATAACACTGATAACCTTAAACCATTCAGAGTAAGAATCATTAACCGCTAGCCGACCAGCAGCCACAGTTATACTGCAGCAGGTTGGCACGGCTGCTCAAATTGCCATAGCTGTACTCCGCGTGTCCCCGAAGCTGATGCGTGTGCCTGGCAGGAGCGAGAACCTGTGTGTGTAAACTAACAAATCCCGGTTCTCCCAGGGGAGAGGAGACAGATCGTGTGTTCATATTAAGTAAGAACACCAATCTCTTTCCTCCTCTAGTCATTCCCATCCCCCCTACAGTTCAAACACAACTAGAGAACACAGTTAACCCCTTGATTGCCCCCTAGTGTTAACCCCTTCCCTGCCGGTGATATTTATACAGTAATCAATGGCTATTTTTAGCTCTGATCGCTGTATTAATGTCAGTGGTCCCAAAATAGTGTCAAAAGTGTCAGGTCTGTCCGCCGCAATGTTGCAGTCCTGTTAAAAATCGCAGATTGCCACCATTACTAGCAAAAAAAAAAATAATAATGAAAATATCTATATATATAAAATATCTAATAAAATAAATCTATCCCCTATTTTGTAGACGGTATAACTTTTGCGCAAACCAATCAATATACACTTACTGCGATTTTTTTTTTTACTAAAAATATGTAGAAGAATACATATAGGCCTAAACTGAGGTAATTTTTTTTTTTTTTTTATAATTTTTATTAAATTGGGATATTTATTATAGCAAAAACTACAAAATATTTTTTTCAAAATTGTCGCGTTTTTTTGTTTATAGCGCAAAAAAAAAAAAAATCGCAGAGGTGATCAAATATCACCAAAAGAAAGCTCTATTTGTGAGGAAAAAAGTAAATATATTTTATTTGGGTAAAATGTCTCACGAACGTGCAATTGTCAGTTAAAGTGAAGCAGTGCCGTATCGCAAAAAATGGCCTGGTCAGGAAGGGGGCTTCCGGGGCTGAAGTGGTTAACCACTACTCTCTGAATTCGGTTTTTTAGCCAGTTTTCTATCCATTTACAAACTGATTTTTCCAAGCCTGTAGACTTTACCTTCCACATTAACTGTGTGTGGGGAACGGTGTCAAACGCTTTTGGAAAATCTAGGTATACTATACCCACAGCCACCCCTCTGTCTAAGGTTTGTTAGACAACTTCTGTCTTTCATGAATTCATGTTGTCTGTTGTTTAACTGCTTGCTGACCGCCCACCGTCGATTGACATCGGCAGAATGGCACTCCTGTGCAAATCGCCGTAGCTGTACGGTGGGCACTTTAAGGAGTATAGGGCATGCGCGCACCCGCCGCATCACTGAGGAGCCCTTGCGCATGTCCGGCAGCCACGATGGCCGTCAGCTACCCACAATTGCTCCTGAGAAGGAGAGAATGGAGATCTGTCAAAATAAACAGACAGATCTCCGTTCTGTCAGGGGTGAGAAGAGCGATCTGTTGTTAGTACGGCTTAGGAACAACGATTGGCCTCCTCCCCAGGCAGTCCCATTCCCCCACAGTTAGAATCACTCCCTAGGACACACATTTAACCCCTTGATCGCCCCCTAGTGGTAACCCCTTCCCTGCCAGTGACATTTATACAGTAATCAATAGCTATTTATAGCTCTAATCACTGTATAAATGTCAATGGTCCCAAAATAGTGTGAAAAGTGTCAGATCTGTCTGCCGCAATGTTGAAGTCCCAATAAAAAAATCTCAAATCACCGTCATTACTAGTAAAAAAAAATGATACAAATGCCAAAAATCTATCCCCTATTTTGTATAACTTTTGCGCAAACCAATCAATATACGCCTATTACAATTTTTTTACCAAAAATATGTAGAAGAATATATATCGGCCTAAACTGAGGAAGAAATTAGTTTTTGTTTTTTTTAATTTGGGATATTTATTATCGCAAAAAGTAAAAAAAATTTTTTTTTTTCAAAAATGTTGCTTTTTTTGTTCATAGCGCAAAAAATAAAAACCGCTGAGATGATAAAATACCACCAAAGAAAAGCTCTATTTGTGGGGAAAAAAGGATGCCCATTTTGTTTGGGTACAGTGTTGCATGACTATGCAATTGTCAGTTAAAGCGACGCAGTGCCACATTGCAAAAAATGGCCTGGTCAGGAAGGGGGCAAATCCTTCCGGGGCTGAAGTGGTTAAGGAAAACATAGTACCCCGGGTTACTCATTCACAAAAAAAATAAAAAATACATAGTTGTGATGAGCATAGTGATGAACAAAATATTTAACAGTAGTGAGGAGTAGTAGTGAGGAGTGAACTGAGCATAAACGCACACTTATGAAAAAGTCCTTCATTAAAAAAAGATCTCCAAGAGATCTAGAGATCAAGAGATCTAATTTTAATCACATCATCCAGAGATGTAGGTCCATCAATCATCACAAAGAACAACACCTCAGCGACTTATTGACATCACACCAGCTGGGTCTTCATCATCAATTCCCTGGCTGCCGACTTTATATCAACAACTTGGCCAAGGACCTCAGGTGACATCATTGACTCCATACCAGGCAAAATGCTCTCAATATGGGGAGGATAACTAAGGAAGGGGAGGAGATCTGTCTGTAATCTATGCTGTGTCTGTGACAAACATGGCACAGATCAGCTGGAGCTTCTTGCACAGATCATCCTACCCACTCAGTTGAATGCAGATGGGAAGAGAGGGGGTTGTCAACCCTGCAGGCTCAGCTCATGTAGTATGATCAATGCATGACCAAAGAGGCATGTGAGTTTCCTGCAGACAGTTCACATCCCATACAAAGCACCGATCTGATGGGGAGCTGTGATAGTTTTATATACTTAAAACGAATGCTTTCCCTTTGTCAAATAGGAGAAGACCCTGCACCAGTTTCTATTTCATTGTTGAGGTTATTGTAGCCCTATTAGTGCAATCATGACAGAGAAAATTGAGTACTGTCCGTGAAATTTTTTTTATTTGCACTACCATATCATTTTTCACGGACGAGCTTTCGTGGTGTGGTCCCCTTCTTCAAGGTCCAAGCAGTACTGATTCACAAAAGTTTTAGCAGAAGGTAAAATGTTAAAACAAAACAAAAAAAATAAATCTCTAAGGGAAAGGAAAAAGAAAAACAAACACATACAACACGACTTGTTCATTCCCCGACTTGTTCATTCCCCGACTTAGTTGGGGTAGGCGGAACACTTTGGTGGGGGTGGGTCACACCTGCTGACTTTTGACCATTGTGAAATAGAAACAGGGATGTGTGGTGCAGAGGCATATGAAACAGGTCTATCTTCTTGGTTAATGTGGTGCACACCGCAAATGCCAGAAAACTTTGTTAATTCTGCCACTTGTCCCCATGTTGATGGGAACAAGGGCCTCCTCCCCACATCTCTGGCTCAGTGGATGTTGGGGTTTGAAGGGAGGGGTGGGACTTTTTTTTAGATTCTGAGAGCCCTTTTAAACAAAAGGAACCAACAGATAAATATACATATATATATATTTTTGTCAATGTCAATTTTAATTAAACTTTTTAAGCAGTACAAAGAAGGAGAAAAGGAAACAAGATAGAATGGGCAACATACATAGTTACAGAATCACTCTACAACAGTAGTGATTGAGAACTTTGACTAGCAGGCTCATATGGACAATGACTTGGGTAGTGATATATTGAGCCTGAGGAGCTTTTTTACAAAGTAACGACAGGAAAAACGGAACCTATAAGAGGTTGTGCACACCAGAAACGGGGAGTCGAAGGAGCAAGGTAAAAAGATTGCAGATGACCACTCAGCATGGGTGGGTCTCCTGTCATATACTAGTGTGCATAGAGCATTCACCCCCAGATATTTGTGCTCCCCACATGAATGAGTAATATACATATTACACAAATATATGAGATCTGCTCAGACCAGACATTTCAGAAAGCGTATTTGCGATGGACACAAGTATGCAGCTTAATTGCTATTATTCTATTATCACTAAAGTCACATTAATTATAAAAACCATGGGACACTACTGGACCACATTATAGTGACTGGAAATGAACTCAGAAGTCTGCCAGCCCAATAAATTAGAAGTTAGATCTTTCACAGTAGTTGGATTACTAGGTGTTAAATTACCAGGAAGATAGATTAGAAAGGCTATTATTTGATCTTATTCGAAAAATTTAAGCATAAAAGGAATACAGTGTGTAATTCTAAACACAGAGTCCAAGAAGTAGTCCATGTCAGATAGCAGATGTATTTTATGTGAATATGTTTGAATGCAGTATAAATAAGAACTAAAAGTAAAAATAGTCATGTATCTAGCTTACGTGAAATGCCATTTTGCAGAGCATTAATGTGTTGTATTTCACAACAACCAGCCAGATTTCACCTTCCTTTTGTCTAAAAGAACAGAAAATTATCGTTTTTAATTGTTTGGTATGGTCTAATTTATACACTTTGCTCATATTACTTTAAGATCCATACAAACTCAATAACAAGCAATTTAAAGTGTAGGTAAATGCAAACGATGAACTTCTCCTATTTGCTCCCTTTAGGCTTCTTATGTACATATGGAAGCATGTTATTATAATCTTTTGCTAAATGTAGAAAAGTAGTAGTTTATTCTGCCAGAAATCAAGTGAGCTGGTAAGTTCATGTGTACTCTGCAGTTTTATCACAATCAGTCTTGTCTGTCTCCACAGTTCACCTCTGGAAACCACAGAACACCTTCATCCTCCATTATGGAAATATGGTGAGGGGAGCGTTCTGTAATCCTAACACACTTCCAGGACCTAGGGTAACTTTGTTGCACCTTCAAAGATTCAGTACAATGAGTGAGCATTGTCACTCTAAGAGAGGGAGCTTGTCACTGATAGCAGTACTTCCCTTAAGGCCAGTATGTGCCAAGGGAGAAATGCCCAGAATGCATACTGCTTGCCTTCCGGGCATTCATCCATGGGCGCACACTACCCTAAACATACATACCGCTAAATGCACTGCCTAGCACCATCAGCAGATGTCTGACTCTCACCGCGTTTGACAGACTGCAGGCAGTCGGGCTGAATGGTGTGGCTGTGCCCTTCAGCCACAGCTAAATACTAGAGCCTAATGCACTGTGTCTAAATGCCCGGTGTGAAAATCCTGGTGTGAATGAGCCTTTAGGATCTGCTTGAGAGTAACATCAATGTATATACTCCCTCTTAGATGCCATTTAAACTTAGATTACTATTGGTAAGATATAGACTTTACTTCTGTAGTGTGAATTTGGCTTTATAATTGGGAGTACATTTCACCATCCCACTTTGGTCTATATATTGTCATATGTGTGGAAGATCACCAGGTGGCGCTCAGACATTCAGTGTCATTTAATTAGGGTGGAATAAACACATGGGAGATTGGAAAGGAGTTATTAGTAATATAGACAAGCATGAGCAGATCCCCGTCTTAATAATCTGACATTTTTGAAGTTCACCAGTATTCATTTCTGTACAATTATATTGACATGTATTTTATATTGGGGTCATATGAGATGCCACAGAATGACCAACCTATATTTCTGTTTTCAATCCATAGTGGACCATTCTGGAGTATATTCAGTATAAGACTAGGCCTTTTATGGCACTTTTTGTTTACATGTGTAATGATAAGGACTTCATCCATGACCGTGTAAGGACGAAGTTCCGCATGTCTCCACATCCAGCCCCCCACTGTGGTACACTCACCGACCTTTCTCTGCCCCGAGTCCATGATGGAGAACTTAATTGGACCGTACGTTCCGACAGCTTCTCCTGCCCCTCTACTCCAGGAACTCCTCATCAATGACCGTGTAATGATGAGGACTTCACCCATAACCGTGTAAGGGTGATGCTCCCTCACAGCTCTCCCGGGCCTCCTCCCACGATCCGCACACCCCCCCAGATGGGACTGCCCTCCTGCTGCTGTCTAGTAGTCCATTCTCCACTTCTCCCAGCTGACAACTCTTCACAGTGAACTAAGAAATGGTGGAAAAAACCTGCGCTAATGAGCAAGACATAGTAAATAAAAATTACTTAAATTCGCAAAATGCAGCTGCAACAAAATACTCCAAATATCCATAAAATAAAAAAGCATATAAATTAAAATTTGTGCACTAGCAAAATATATAGAGCCACAATGTGTTTGAATCCCAACATAGAAAAAGTATAAAAAACAATAAATACAAGTAGTGCATTAAATCATATCTCCATAAACATAATAAAAGTGAAAGAATGTGAAAAAATATTTGAAAAGAGGTGAAAGTTCTGAAGGTATGATTGATCACTCAATCATTTAGAAGACACCACATTCAGTCCATGAAAACAATTTGGCAAAAATAAGTGAAAAAGAAAAAAAGGAGGAGGTTCCTTTGGTGTGTCACATCAAAAACAGGAAAGTGAAAAGATGCCAAAAACGCTTCCAAACCACCATTGATTGCAGGAGAGGAGTAATGGATGTGCCCTTACCCCATTCGTTGGACCTCCTCTATGGCAAGGTCGTACGGGCTTGCAGATATAACCCTCTGCGGGGACAGATGGAATATTGATGTCCGGGTCCTGTTAGCGTGCACCACCGACTCCGAGCTAGTCCGACTGATCCGACTGCTCCAGCATCAGAAGGGGGACTCAGGATTGGGAGGATCCATCATTAAGAAAAGAAGGGGAAAAACTCCAATAGTGTAGTAATAATATCAGGGATTTATTGGTTAAAATAAACCGAAGGTATGTATACAAAAAAATTCCAGTATGAAAATCATTAAATCTAAAAAGCCAGCATAAAAACAGAGGCTGAACACCCGTGCAAACAAAGAACACGTGATGGCAAGCACTGCGAGGCCAAGCCCTACATGTTTCGTCATACGTGACGTCTTCTACGGGGCACCCTTGTTCTACTTGTATTTATTGTTTGGTACTTTTTCTATGTTGGGATTCAAACACATTGTGGCTCCGGGTATTATCCCAAGGAGCTTCCTAATTGTACTAGTTCATTATATATTTTGCTAGCGTACAAATTTTAATTTATAAACTCCTCACAGTGGCCTGTTACCTCAGCTTATATGAGAGGCCTGCCCCCTTCCAATTCTATTTTGGGATTGGTCAGGGCTCCTTACATGATCTGCCTGCCACTCCAGTTCTAGGCCCTACCCCTCTTCCAGAACATTCTCCCTGGAAGCAGGGGAGGTGCCTCAGAACTAAAGTACAGGTGGTCACACCCACTGCTACACTCACCACTCCCTGCCCCCAGGTCAAAACAAACAGGCCTAGCTTAAAGCATAGGCCTGCCTAAATTTACCTATACTGACAGTTCCTTACCAAAAAATCCTCACTCTAGCACCTACCTGTGGTAGAGGGTGCTACACATGTAACATTCATTTTTTTTGCTAGAAAATTACTTAAAACCCCCAAACATTATATATAAGTTTTTAAAACAAAGGCCCTAGGGAATAAATTGGTGGGTTTTGCAATTTTATATGTTACACGATATTTGTGCTTTTTTTTTGTTTTGTGTTTTCTCAAATTTAATTTTTGGGAAAAAAATACACTTTTTTGAATTTCAATGCGAAAAAAACACAATACACAACCCAATTTTTATGTAAAATATAAAAGATGATATTACGCTATGTAAATAGATACTAAACATGTCACATTTTAAAACTGTGCACTCCCATGCAACAGTGACAAACCACATACATTTTACTATCCATAGGCAACGCTTTAAGGCTACATTTTAAAAGCCTTTACAGGTTATCACTTAAGATTTACAGAGGAGGTCTAGGGTGAGAATTACTGCCCATGATCTGACATTCGTGGCGATACCTCACATGTGTGGGACACATGTGAGGTGGCGCTGCAGGTCCGAGGAAAGTACTGCCCATGTCCCACTGCGGTGCCAATAGGGAAACCACACAACAGGGAGAATGACCAATAATGAAGTGTTGCGGTGTATTGCTTTGCACCACAAGCACTCAGAAAACCTGGCAAATGAAGTGTCTCATCTGCAATCATGTGATTGCATAGACGTCACGCTGCCCATAGTGCACTGTGTCCGGCGCCCATATACAATGCACTTGAAAGGACTTTTTTTTTGTTTAAAAAAAAAAAAATGTGACTAGCTTCAGGGTGGCGGCGCCCGTGCCCCCCCTATGGACGGGCCACCACTGGAGTATGATAAGGTAACATAGGTTACATTATAAATTCATTAAAAAAGTGCAGTGCAACCACATCTATATTAATACATAGGACTACTAATACTTATCTGCATCCATATAAATAAATGATTATACACAAAAACAAATACAATCTCCATGGAAATATGTTTTATAAGAAAAATATTTGTCCACCTCTTTTGTAAGAGCTGACATGTCGGCAGATGGTGTCCTGACATACAGTTCCATATAATGCATGGGTGCTCAACCTGCGGCCCTCCAGCTGTTGCGGAACTTCAAGTCGCATTATGCATTGCAAACCGCTGACAATTACAAGCATGACTACCAAAGGCAGAGGCATGATGGGACTTGCAGTTCTGCAATAGTTGGGGGGCCACAGGTTGAGCATCCATGATATAATGTTTCACATTATTGTTTAGATAAATATATGGAGAACATCTAATGTAAGGTCCGTGTATTAAAATATTCCCTCGGTCGATTTATGATTAACGATTTATGGTCATAATTCATCGTAGTTTCCATCTGCAGAAGGAAGGCTGTGTCTATGGTAATGTCTACGGTATATAATATGTAGATATGCTTGTCCCCCTTAGGAAAATTGGCCGCCGATTGGCCTCTAGTGTTTGGGCTGCTGCTGTAATGTGTATACCCAATGTAGATGTGGCTGTTTACCTTAGGCAAAATGGCCGCTGATCGGCCTTTACTGCCTGAGCACTGGCAAGATGGCCACCAGTACCAGATATTATGGAAGGTTTTGGGCACATATAAATAGAAGCAGATGTCCACCCCCCCTTTTCCTATGATTAAGTCAGTATCATGTGATGAAATGCATCAGTAGGCGGGGCTGTGTGACGTCAGGACGCCCAGAAGCTAGGGTTGCCACCTCATCCCTTTAAAACCAAAACTAATTACCACCTTAATCAGCTACAGAACCTGTGTAATTAATATGTGTCCGGTTTTAAAGGGATGAGGTGGCAACCCTACCGGAAGTGTGATTTTGGCCGTGTTTGAACATCGCTTGATGGAGGTTCACTCTTAAGGACCCATGATTGTATACTAGCTATGACTTTATGCAAATCATCTTGTGCACTGGATAGTACAAGTGCACTTTATTTGTGAGTATTTACGGTAATGTCTTTAATAAATTGGAAAGTTCTTTTTGATACTGCACCATGAGAGTTTTCTCAATTCTTTCCCTATATTGAATGGCGAGGTGAGCTTTCACCATTGTAGTGAATATATTTTTCAATTATCCTGAGGATATCGGTGGCTCACATTACCCAATGTGGAGGACATGCGTGTTTGCACCTTACCTTGTGTATGTCTAAATTTGAGGTAAGGAGCCACTTTGTAAGGTGGAGGTGCACTGTGGTGGATTACAGTTATTTTCTGGAGCACGAGTTGATACACAGCTGGTTTTGGATGACACTGTATATTGAAGCACAAGGATACGCATAAAGAGACTTCATTATATTATAATTGGTCACATGTATATGAAGTTACCATTTGTATTTGTTTTTGTATATAGTAATTTATTTACACTGATGCAGATAAGTATTAATAGCCCTATGTATTGATATATACATGTGGCTGCGCTGCGCTTTGTTGATGATTTTGTCATAGTTTGGTGGTTAAACACACTATAGTGCTTTAGTTGCATCATTTCACGTATTTATTAAATTACCTTTTGAGGGCAAGTGTGAAAATTTTTTGGCGCTTTGATAGGTTAAATGATATTGAGGTCTTCCTATGACACCACAAAACAATAGTGCAGCGCTAATATAAATGAAATAGTATGTTCAACACAATAGTGCAATGCTAATATATCAAACTATTATGTGTTGACACAAATTGAAGAAATAAACAAAGAAATCTAAATGTGAAGCCAAAAACTGTGCGTTCAGTGATTCTTTGATTATGAGGGAAATGACAGATGTGGATACCAAACACCAAAACTTCTTAATGATAAACCACACAGCACGTTGGTGTGCAACAGAGGGAGGCTTACCAGAATCATATGACCCCCAATTAAGAGTGGTCAACCAGCAATTGTGTATCAGTCCAAGATATCCAGCTTTCCTCAAAACCACATATCAAATGATGGTACTGCTGCGTTGTAATAGATCGCTGTGCATATATACTCAGTTGAACATAGTATCATGAAAAAGTAAAGGACACGCATTCCATAGTGTAATCCCAATTAAAACTCCAATTTAATGCATTTACAATGAAGAGATGACAACCAGGCACTTCATATCATATAAACTACTCATATTCCAGAACCCAAGATGGTCATTGCAGGATCACATATGCGTAGTGGCATGCGTTCCACCTCCGCCCTACTAGTTTAGTCAAAGATGACGTTATCAGCAGACTGTATAGAATTATTTGAATGGATGGTTCTGATATATTGTTTTATAATCTAAGAGCTATTTTTACTGCTTGTCTTCCTGATGAAGTGAGCTTTTGACCCATGAAACACATTGAAGAAGTAACAAGCAATCAATACCCCATTTACGACATCAATCATGAGGATAAAATTATCTAAAGTTTGTATGATATAGCAGATGTATATGTATTAGATTATGATAAATATCTGATTCTCTTAAACAGTGATGTTTTCACATTTGTACTAAAATAAATTCAAATTTTTACCTATATGGAATTGTGGTACCATTAAAGTCCCAAGGGTTTCTTTTTGTTATGGCTAGTTTGTTCTGTCATTTAGGATGTGGCACCAGACAATTTATGTCTAACTGTATAAAAATGCAGCGCTCAAATAATAATATAAAAAAAAAATATTCACAATAATATGATCATAAACTGAAGTTGTCACAACAGCCAAAATGAACCGTCCATATTGCTAGGAGTGTGAAACATATAACAGTGCTCCACTTCAGCCTTCACCCAACACTTGAAAACATCCGTAGTGCCAATCCTTCACCAATGGTAGAAATACAAACTCACCAGAGGAAAATGTTGTTTATTTCTTGCTGTTTATATAGCATCACCACTGTCACTCCACAGATGGCAGGACCAGACTACTCTATTCCACTCCACTAGGGGATAGTACCAGAGTTGTCATCATGGAGTCACCAACCAATAAACATTGCTCATAGTGTAGATGTTTTAACAGTACTTCTAAGTATACATTAAAAACATCCAGTCTAAAACAAATAAGACAAAACGCCATTTTCAAACTTACATAAGGATCCACCAGACCTGCAGAAAACAGTGGCACAACCTCTAGCCCTTCACAGTATAGCCCAATGTATGTTTTACACAAATACACATCCTCAGGAACCCCCTGAAGACGTGAATTTGTATGAAACCTACATCTGCACTTCCCTGGTCTGTTAAATGTGTTTTATGGAGCAGGAGAGCTGTACTGATGGGAGAAAGCTGTACTGAAGTGAGGAGAGCTGTACTTGGGGCAGAGCAATACTGAAGGAAAAGAACTATACTGGGGAAAAATCTGTATTTGGGGGAGGGGTGGAGCAGTACTGAAGGTGTAGAGCTATACTGGGGGAGACCCGAACCTAATAGAAGAGTTGAATTGGAGGGATGCTGTACTGGAGTATAGACAACTATGGGAATCTGTACTTGTGGAGGGGGAGGGGGGTTTGGCTTAGGGAGAGAGCTACTTTTTGTTGTACTCTGTCTCCTGACTTGTGTATTATGCTCTTCTGCCCCCTGTTCCCTCTGTTTGTGTTCTCCTCTGACCCCTGCACTCCTGATCTCTGTACTCTGTATGTTATACACTCCTTAACCCTTTGCTTTCTACATTAAGCCCTCCCGACCTCTGCTATCTTTGTCTGCACTGTAATCTATGCATTATGCACACTTGACCCCTGTACTCTATACAATACACACTCCTGACCCGCTTTTAGTGATTTACATGCTGTTGTCTGTTGCAATTCTGACCTCTCTGTGTGGTACACACTTGTGACCACTGCATTCTGTGTCTCAAGCACTTCTGTGCTCTGTGTCACTCAAGTTTTAAGCCCCTCTCGCAGTTTTTTTCTACAAGCAAAAATCACACACCACCTATTTTTTTTTCCTGGGTCCCCAAGGCTGACACTCCACCAGGAAAACCCATATCTTCTGCCCTGATTTGAGTCCTGTGTTTTTTTGTGATATAAGAATATTTAAATATGGATGTGGTGTCAATGTTAACTCTTAAGGGCTCTATTATTTGGGTATATATTAGAGCTGCCCAATTTATGGTTAAAGAATCAATATCGTGATTCTACCACCCTCATTATCTTAACACAGCATTTCCTGATTCAGTGCATTTACTGCTGACAGCTGTCAAAAAAATAAAAAAAAAACAGGCAGCCTGCTAAGTTTATGACAACATCGCTACAAATCTCATGAGGCATAGCAAGACTCTGACAGCCACAAGCATGACGCTTAGAGGCAGAGGCATGATGGTTTTGCAACAGCTGGAGGTCCGCTAATTGCAGATCCCTGCCCTAGAGAATAAAATGGTGGTTGTTGCAATATTTTATGTCACATTGCATTTGTGCAGCGGTCTTTCAAATGCATTTTTTGGGAAAAAAACACACTTTAATTAATGAATAAAAAACTAAACATTAAAGTTAGCCCAATTTTTTTTGTATAATGTGAAAGATGATGTTACGCCGCAAGAATCGTGAGAGAATCGTGATCTTTATTCTAAGCAAAAAAAATTGTGATTCTCATTTTGGCCAGAATCGTGCAGCTCTTGTATATAGTATATACAAACAATATTACTACCAGGTGTACTTACAGTGGCCACAATTAATTCCCATTGTTAAAAAAGTTATAGTGATAAAAAAGAAAACTTGGTACTGTAATAGTTTGTCCCAACCCTTGTCACTAACACTTTTAATAAGTCTATATGGGGGCATATGAAATCAAGAGTGTCTGTACCCAGAAGCAAAACTGTATGTTGCTGCATTTCTTTGAATTTTACAGGCTAGAACAGAAAATACCAGTTAATCTTGCCGAAAATACAGTGTTTTTGTTACTTCCCGTGCAATAAGAAAACAAATAGAAAAGAAAAAAATCCTGAAAAAAAAGAAAACAAATGCAACCACTACACCCAGGGCATGATCATCAACAAGGAAACCTAGCCTAGGGTCCAGGGGGTGTCCGAGTTATTCATCCACAGCTTTTCCAGCTGCAATCACAGTGTCCCACTAACTGCCAGTAGGAGGGAATCTAATCTCCTTCATGGTCAATACAACAGCCACCAAAAACTCGCAGTTAGGATGCACAGAGGGTATTCTGTCTTACCTCCTGTACCACAGTATACTAGCCGCTGTACAACTTGACAGTCCAGATAAAGTGTGTAATTTCTAGACATGTGCATTCGTTTTCGTCCGAATGCATTTTCGTCCGAATTTCAGGTATTTTCGTTATCGTTTTAACAAACGATAACGAAAGTGCAGAGTCCGAAAAACGAAAGATCCGACATAAACAAATGCTTTATTTTCGTTTTCGTTGCTACAACAGTTCGATATAGTTAGGAGATTCGACATGATGATGACAAAAACAATCTGTCCATCAAACCTGTGGTCGAATGTGCCTAACCTTAGCTCTATTAGTCCAAGATTATTCTACATAGAAAGAAAAGATTCGACGTAAAGAGAAAAGATTCGACGTAGGGGAGGAAAGATTCGACGTAGGGGAGGAAAGATTCGACGTAGGGGAGAAAAGATTCGACGTAGGGGAGGAAAGATTCGACGTAGGGGAGAAAAGATTTGACGTAGGGGAGAAAAGATTTGACGTAGGGGAGGAAAGATTCGACGTAGGGGAGAAAAGATTCGACGTAGGGGAGAAAAGATAGATAAAAATAATGATGATGATGATGAATGTTATTGGCTGATTGTAACCAAAGAGGAGGAGCAGTAAAATAGCTAGAACTAAGTACACACGCACTTTGGCTTATGGTGTCTGTTGAAAGTTCTAAGAAGATTCGACGGAGCAGGTAAACTATAGGGCATTGTACAGTTTAGCTGCTCCGTCGAATCTTATTTGAACATTCGACAGACACCATAAGCCTTCAATGACAGATTCGACCTTAATTTGGATTTTCGGACGAATGCAATTTTTAACGAAAAACTAAATAAATAAAAACGAATTTCCGGAGTAACTAAATAAATTTATTTTTCAGACGAAAACGAAATTCCGAAACGAAATATTTCAGTGTGCACATGTCTAGTAATTTCTCAACTGGCTTTGAATTGACAGTTGGAATTGATAATTAGATGCCAGAGGGGGGTATCTCATGATGCATACCGGCTTCTCTGTGAAATTAGAGCTGCTAGAGTGTGGTTTGGAAGACAGTCAGGATCCCTGCTGCCTACAAAGTATGTAAGAGCCCGAGACAAATGTGCCTTGTGCCACTGAATGGCCCCCTTAGCACCTTCCAAACCAGGAAGTTAAATCTATAATTTCTACATTTTTTTTAAATTTTCCTTTATAGGAAGGAAGTAAGGAGGAGATCACAGTTTTTCATCATTTTGAACTATGATTTGATTTGATGACATCATTTTGAATAGGCTGCCAACACACCCCAATGTGATCCAAACTTCACCTGAATCTTTTTGGGAAATGCAATACACCTCAATTTACTAATTTGTGCATAGTATGACACCAGATATTACTGTAGCACAAAAGTTGATTTCTCTGAACCTGCACTTTACTCATGCAGAAAAAAAGCAACACGTTCACTTCTTTTCTGCTTCCCCCAACTGCTTAAATGTAGATTCTCTTTAGTTTCCTGCTGTCTCATTTGTCTGCGAGAGAAGAAACACTGTATAAGGGTCCTTTTACACTACCATGTTTTGGTAACATGTGGAAGAACACACATGCTACCACAACATGCATTACCAGATCATGCACACATTAGTACATTAAGGTGCCATTAATTTTGAATGGCACTACAGCAAACCTCTAGAACAGAGATGCTTTACAGAAGAATCGATTAGTAGAATAGCACTAGAACCAGCACTTTAATAGGTGGAGTGATCTTTTTCCTGATGGTGCCTCAGTAGTCCCGTCCTTGACATCACTATGAGGAGCTGCACAGGACATGACTCCTAAAAGGTAAGTGACCACTAAACATCAATGATGGGGGACTATTTTGGCCACTGACAAAGGGGCACCTTTCTGACCAGTGACACTGGGAAACCTTTTTGGCCATTGACACAGGGGCGCCATTCTGACCAATGACAATAGCCATTTATTAATCCCACTAATGAAGGGGCACTTTTTTCTTACTGACCACCTCAACACCGATCATTAGTTACATCCACAGAAACTATGGCATGTTTTACTCCCACAGACCAATGAAGCAAGGGCATGTTTTACTCCCACTGAAGCAGAGGCATGTTTTATTTCCAATGACCACAGACTGCCCCCATTGTAGGGACATTTTTTCGTCCCAACGACCTGGGGCTTTTGTTACTCTCACTAACCACCAACATAGAGAGATGTTATACTTTCACTGGCATAAGGGTATTTTTCATTCCCAATGACCACAGTTCAGCCCCCAAACCAAAGAATAAACAGTAAACTGATGGAGATGAAGGGGGCAGTTGGGGGTGTCCCCCACCCTCTCTCCCCATTCTCCAATACCCCCCCACCTTCCTCCCTTTTTTTCCCTTTGTTTGCTGCTTTTTTGGCTTTCTAGAACTTTTTCTTCTTCTCTACCTTCACCTTTTCTATAGTAAAATCTATACTATAGGCTACTCATTTGGAAATTTCCAATGTTGGAGTTGGCTCTCTTATCCCTCCGTGCCCTCAGCCCACTATGTGTTTGAGCCAAATGGAAGCATAGGGAGTGGATTAGGATAGCCGTTTGGTGTTCTTATGATATTTTGAGACCTAAATGTCAGCCCCTTTATACACAGCCCCTGTGACTTTAATACTTATAGGTCGGCTATTAGAGTTTTTTTTTCAGGATGTATTTACAATTTATATGTCATTACTGGAAGTAGACCTTTGTTTTGTTTTCATTCTTTTATGGTGACTATGTTTAATCACACCACTTCTTTATAGGAATTGTTGATGTTATAATATGTATTCCTTTTTTCTTTTTTTTGACTGTGTACTATACTTGGAATTTTCCTATTATGCTTCCTTAATTGTTTAATAAAATGTTTATGGAAAAAAAAAACAATAAACTGGTCCTTTTTGTTTAAAAATTTGGGGACCCCTGGCACCACACAACATATGCAAATAATAAACAAGAAATATATGCCAAGAATGAATACACAATGCATTTTAGTTCCTTTATGCTCTTTAGTAAATAAACACTTGACTTTCCTTTTTTTCTCTTATTAATCCTACTCCTCCTCCTCTAATTTATTAGAAGGTATAACATGCTTTTTGATTATTCCTGCATCAGTGTATATCTGTCCTTTTGCCAAGTTTTCACAACTTTTGTTTTTTTTTTTTTGTTTCATAAAAGATTTTATTAAAGTGATTGTACATAATGCGGTTATATAGCATTTAACAAGTAGAACATAGTAAGCTTCCATGGAGATTTGTATCTTAAGTCATGGAAAATTGAACATTGAGGATCATTTACAATCAAGTATTCCTTGTTATTAGGTCAACCTATTTATTACAATCAATAAAATGAATTCTTAAACAGGAATATCCTTAATATGTCAATTCTTATCTCAATTGATAGCCTTACCACTTAGACCACTATCTACAGGTTTTCACGTGGTAGTGAAAAAAAAGCGGGACAATCAACTTGACTTCTCTTGTTTCAGGGAATGTTTGAGTGTATATGATAGGTCGGTCTAGACTGGTCGTTAAGCTATATCATTCTGTGAATTTTTGTATCTTTCAGGTTCAGGGGGTGGGAAACAAAAGAGGTATGAGGGGGGAACTGAAGGGGGCAGAGGGGGTGAGTATAGGGAGGTTAGGGTGGAGGAAAGAGAGAAAAGAGAAGGAAGGAAGGGGAGAGAGAGAGAGGGTGTGACGGTCGCTCTTTTATAGGGGATCTGAATTGTCGAGTGTTACACGGGAAAACGGGATTTATAGCACTCTGATGTTCTGAAGTGAGTCCAGCAGGCTCACGTGGTTGTAAATTTGTGTGTGCGTTCTTGGGTGGTAAATATCAGTTCCTCCGGTTCTTCTATTTTGGATTTTCTGAGTAGCCATTCTGTAATGGTTGGTATGTCTGTTTCCAATGGATTGGAATGCAAAGCCTCGCCGCATTGACCATGTGTATAGCCAAGGATTTGTGGTTTTCGTGCTTGGATAGTGTAGTATGGTGTAGAAGGTATTTAGCGGGGTTGTAGTTCAGAGTGTACGTAGTGACTTGTTCTATGATGGAGTGTACCTCCCTTCAAAAAGCTTGGATGGATTCACACTCCCACCAAATGTGTATCATGGAACCTACTGCTTTTTTACATCTCCAACATATGTTAGGTATTTTTGGTGAGAATTTGTGTAGTCGTGATGGGGTCCTGTACCATTTGGTTATGATTTTATATCCATTTTCCTTGATCGCTACATTCATTGAGCCCCTATGCGCAAAAGTGTAAATAGATTCCCAGTCTTCTTCTGTCAATGTCATTTGTAAGTCCTTTTCCCATGCATTACGTGTGATTTCAGTTGTTGCTGCTAGAGTTTTGTCCTAGAGGATAGAATAGATGTGTGAGATGAGGTGTCTTTGAGGTGTGTTGCTTGAGCATAAGGATTCAAATGCAGTCAGTTTTCTGCAGTTGTGTAGACAAGTCATGTATAGATATGGCTTTGTTAAAAGCAAGTAATGTGGGATTTATGAGAGGATGTGTCTTGAGTAGGGATGAGCCGAACACCCCCCTGTTCGGTTCGCACCAGAACATGCGAACAGGAAAAAAATTTGTTCGAACACGCGAACGCCGTTAAAGTCTATGGGACACGAACATGAATAATCAAAAGTGCTAATTTTAAAGGCTAATATGCAAGTTATTGTCAATAAAAGTGTTTGGGGACCCGGGTCCTCCCCCAGGGGACATGAATCAATGCAAAAAAAAGTTTTAAAAACGGCCGTTTTTTCAGGAGCAGTGATTTTAATAATGCTTAAAGTCAAACAATAAAAGTGTAATATCCCTTTAAATTTCATACCTGGGGGGTTTCTATAGTATGCCTGTAAAGGGGCGCATGTTTCCCGTGTTTAGAACAGTCTGACAGCAAAATGACATTTTGAAGGAAAAAACACATTTAAAACTACCGCGGCTATTGCATTGCCGACAATACACATAGAAGTTCATTGATAAAAACGGCATGGGAATTCCCCACAGGGCAACCCCGAACCAAAATTAAAAAAAAAAATGATGTGGGAGTCCCCCTAAATTCCATACAAGGCCCTTCAGGTCTGGTATGGATATTAAGGGGAACCCCAGCCAAAATTTAAAAAAAAAATTGACGTGGGGTTCCCCCTAAATTCCATACCAGACCCTTCAGGTCTGGTATGGATTTTAAGGGGAACCCCGCGCCAAAAAAAAAAAAAAAAACGGCGTGGGGTCCCCCCAACAATCCATACCAGACCCTTATCCGAGCACGCAACCTGGCAGGACGCAGGAAAAGAGGGGGGGACGAGAGTGCGGCCCCCCCCTCCTGAACCGTACCAGGCCACATGCCCTCAACATTGGGAGGGTGCTTTGGGGTAGCCCCCCAAAACACCTTGTCCCCATGTTGATGAAGACAAGGGCCTCATCCCCACAACCCTGGCCGGTGGTTGTGGGGGTCTGCGGGCGGGGGGCTTATCGGAATCTGGAAGCCCCCTTTAACAAGGGGACCCCCAGATCCCGGCCCCCCCCTGTGTGAAATGGTAAGGGGGTACTTACCCCTACCATTTCACTAAAAAACTGTCAAAAATGTTAAAAATGACAAGAGACAGTTTTTGACAATTCCTTTATTTAAATGCTTCTTCTTTCTTCCTTCATCTTCTTCTTCTTCTGGTTCTTCTGGCTCTTCTGGTTCTTCCTCCGGCGTTCTCGTCCAGCATCTTCTCCGCTGCGTCTTCTATCTTCTTCTCCTCGGGCCGCTCCGCACCCATGGCATGGGGGGGGAGGCTCCCGCTCTTCTCTTCATCTTCTTCTCTTCTTCATCTTCTTCTTCATCTTCTTCTTCTTCTCTTCTTCCTTCTTCTCTTCTTCATTTCTTCTCCGGGCCGCTCCGCAGCCATGCTGTGGCATGGAGGGAGGCTCCCGCTGTGTGACGGCGTCTCTTCGTCTGACGGTTCTTAAATAACGGGGGGCGGGGCCACCCGGTGACCCCGCCCCCCTCTGACGCACGGTGACATGACGGGACTTCCCTGTGGCATTCCCCGTGACGTCACAGGGAGGTCCCGTCAAGTCACCGTGCGTCAGAGGGGGGCGGGGTCACCGGATGGCCCCGCCCCCCGTTATTTAAGAACCGTCAGACGAAGAGACGCCGTCACACAGCGGGAGCCTCCCTCCATGCCAGCATGGCTGCGGAGCGGCCCGGAGAAGAAATGAAGAAGAGAAGAAGGAAGAAGAGGAGAAGAAGAAGAAGAAGAAGATGAAGAAGAAGATGAAGAAGAGAAGAAGATGAAGAGAAGAGCGGGAGCCTTCCCCCCCATGCCATGGGTGCGGAGCGGCCCGAGGAGAAGAAGATAGAAGACGCCGCGGAGGAGATGCTGGACGAGAACGCCGGAGGAAGAACCAAAAGAGCCAGAAGAACCAGAAGAAGATGAAGGAGAAAGAAGAAGCATTTAAATAAAGGAATTGTCAAAAACTGTCTCTTGTCATTTTTAACATTTTTGACAGTTTTTTAGTGAAATGGTAGGGGTAAGTACCCCCTTACCATTTTACACAGGGGGGGGCCGGGATCTGGGGGTCCCCTTGTTAAAGGGGGCTTCCAGATTCCGATAAGCCCCCCGCCCGCAGACCCCCACAACCACCGGCCAGGGTTGTGGGGATGAGGCCCTTGTCTTCATCAACATGGGGACAAGGTGTTTTGGGGGGCTACCCCAAAGCACCCTCCCAATGTTGAGGGCATGTGGCCTGGTACGGTTCAGAAGGGGGGGGGCCGCACTCTCGTCCCCCCCTCTTTTCCTGCGGCCTGCCAGGTTGCGTGCTCGGATAAGGGTCTGGTATGGATTTTTGGGGGGACCCCACGCCGTTTTTTTTTTTGGCGCGGGGTTCCCCTTAAAATCCATACCAGACCTGAAGGGTCTGGTATGGAATTTAGGGGGAACCCCACGTCAATTTTTTTTTTAAATTTTGGCTGGGGTTCCCCTTAATATCCATACCAGACCTGAAGGGCCTTGTATGGAATTTAGGGGGACCCCCACATCTTTTTTTTTTTTTTATTTTGGTTCGGGGTTGCCCTGTGGGGAATTCCCATGCCGTTTTTATCAATGAACTTCTATGTGTATTGTCGGCAATGCAATAGCCGCGGGTAGTTTTAAATGAGTTTTTTCCTTCCAAATGTCATTTTGCTGTCAGACTGTTCTAAACACAGGAAACATGCGCCCCTTTACAGGCATACTATAGACACCCCCCAGGTACGAAATTTAAAGGGATATTACACTTTTATTGTTTGACTTTAAGCATTAATAAAATCACTGCTCCTGAAAAAACTTCCGTTTTTAAAACTTTTTTTTGCATTGATCCATGTCCCCTGGGGCAGGACCCGGGTCCCCAAACACTTTTTATGACAATAACTTGCATATAAGCCTTTAAAATTAGCACTTTTGATTTCTCCCATAGACTTTTAAAGGGTGTTCCGCGGCATTCGAATTTGCCGCGAACACCCCAAATTGTTCGCTGTTCGGCGAACTTGCGAACAGCCAATGTTCAAGTAGAACATGAGTTCGACTCGAACTCGAAGCTCATCCCTAGTCTTGAGGGTCTGGGGCAATAATCGGGTTGGTAGCCGGGGAGAATATGTGTAGGGGTGTGGATAAAACATTTTTCTATTGTAACCCAGGCTTTTTCTAGGTGATGTATCTTCCAGTCTACAATTCTGGTCAATTGGCAGGCTAGGTGATACTTGTGAAGGTCAGAAAGTCCAATCCCCCCTTTGAATTTGGGGTGTGTCAGTCGTGTGTATTTTATATTTGGGAGTTTGTCTTTCCACAGGAAGGCTGTGCACATTTTTTTGTATGTAGCGAAGAAGGAGGAGGGTAAGTGTATCGGTATTGTCTGCATAAGGTATAGGAGGCGGGGGAGAACAATCATTTTAACCACTTGCCGACCGCCTCACGCCTATATACGTGAGCAGGTCGGCACGGGCAGGCAAAATCACGTACCTAGTACGTGATGCCTTCCCGCGGGCGGGGGGTCCGATCGGACCCCCCCCCGGTGCCCTGAGCGGTCGGCTCTTGTTCGCGGGCGATTAGGGGTCAGGGGGAGGCCATCCATTGATGGCCACCCCCTCCCGATCGCTCCCACGAATCAAATGCTTCCTCTCCCTCTGTAATGTAAACAGAGGGAGAGGAAGTGATGTCATCTGTCCTGGAGCCGGTCTTTTTGATCTGACGCCGAGGAGAGAAGACATCCAAGTAAGTGCACCAACACCACACGCTCAGTAGAACACGCCAGGCACACTTTTCACCCCCCTGTCACCCCCCGATCACCCCCCGATCACCCCCCTGTACCCACTGTCACTCTGACACCAATAGCAGTGTTTTTTTTTTTTTTGCATTGGTGTCAGTTTGTCAGTTATAAGTGTTAGGGCAGTTAGGTTAGCCCCCTTTAGCTCTAGGGTACCCCCCCTTAGGTCCAGGGTCCCCCCTAACCCCCCCTAATAAAAGTTAACCCCTTGATTACCCCCCCCGTCACCAGTGTCGCTAAGCGATCGTTTTTCTGATCGCTGTATTAGTGACACAGGTGACGCTAGTTTAGGGAGGTAAGTATATAGGTTCGCTGTCAGTGTTTTATAGCGACAGGGACCCCCATATACTACCTGCTAAAGGTTTTAACCCCCTGATTGCCCCCTAGTTAACCCTTTCACCAGCGATCACCGTATAAGTGTTACGGGTGACGCTGGTTAGATAGTTTGTTTTTTGTAGTTTATTATAGTTTATTACAGTTTATTATAGTTTTAGGGCACCCGCCGTTTATTACCTTATAAAGGTTTAACCCCCTAATTGCCCGGCGGTGATAGAAGTTACGTTTTTAGGATCAGATAAGGTCTGCGTCGCCCCAGGCAGCGTCAGGTTAGCGCCAGTACCGCTAAAACCCACGCACGCAGCATACACCTCCCTTAGTGCTATAGTATCTGAACGGATCGATATCTGATCCGATCAGATCTATACTCCCCAGCAGTTTAGGGTTCCCTGTAACGCAGTGTTAGCGGGATCAGCCCAGATACCTGCTAGCACCTGCGTTTTGCTCCTCGGCCCAGCCCAGCCCAGCCCACCCAAGTGCAGTATCGATCGATTACTGACACTTACAAAACACTAAGCACACATAACTGCAGCGGTCGCAGAGTCAGGCCTGATCCCTGCGATCGCTAACAGTTTTTTGGTAGCGTTTTGAATCAGTCGCTGACAGTCGGGAGCTTTTTTGCCTGTGAGTCTCACTAGTGTACCCCTAAATTTAGAGGCCAAAATGGCAAATCGAAGGTACACTAGTGAAGAGGCCTACAGGATTCTGAGCATGACAGATAGTGAAGAAGAAGTCACTCATCTGTCAAGTTCAGGCTCAGAATACGATCCTGTAGAGGACAGCGGCTCCATGACAGATAGCTCTGACGACGGAGTTGTGGTCCCTGCTAAGGTCAGGCGTACCAGACCCCGGACTTATGCTGTCCTTGAAGTGCAAGAACCGCAGGGCTCTCGTATGGAGCAGAGAAGTACTAGTGCCGCTACTCCTTCTGGTGAACTGGCAAGCACCAGCGGCCTAGTACACCCTGGTCGTACATCCAGCACTGCAGTATCACGTGGTGACGTGGCGAGTCCCATAAGTGCAGTTCAAGCTGGCGAGGTGGCAAGCACTAGTAGTGTCTCGCTGCCACCAAGAAGACGAACACAGGCCCGTCGTGCCCATAGTGCCCTTCCTGCTGCATTGGCTAATCCGAATTGGGTACCCACCACTTCTGCAGCACCCGTACTTCCCCCTTTCACTGGCCAACCCAGAATTCAGGTGGAAACAGTTGACTTTATGCCACTCTCTGTAGATCTATTGTGGACCAAAGCAATTTATACGCTGGTCAATACATCGCCACTATGCCCCAGTCCACCCTTGCCAGAGATTGGAGACCAATTACGGTCTCCGAATTTAAGATCTTTCTGGGCCTTTCCCTCCTCATGGGGTTGAATAAAAAGAGTGAGTTGCGGTCATATTGGTCCACTGACCCAATTTACCATTCACCCTTGTTCTCTGCTTCCATGGCCAGGGCACGATACGAGCAGATTTTGCGGTTCATGCACTTCAACGACAATGAACTCTGTCGTCCTCGTGGAGACCCTGAATACGATCGGCTCTACAAAATTCGGCCCCTCGTAAACCACTTCAACCAACGTTTTGCAGACTTGTTTACCCCCCATCAAGTTGTCTGCGTTGATGAGTCCCTGGTTAAATTTTCTGGCCGCTTGTCATTCAAACAGTACCTTTCCAGCAAGCGTGCCAGATACGGGGTCAAGATGTATAAGCTCTGTGACAGGGCCACAGGCTATACATGTAGATTTATGGTTTACGAGGGAAAAGATAGTCACGTAGAGCCGACAAACTGCCCTGACTACATAGGAAGCGCTGGCAAGATATTGTGGGACTTGGTGTCACCCTTATTCGGAAAGGGGTACCACTTGTACGTGGACAATTATTATACGAGCGGAGCGTGCCACTTTTTAGCCACCTTTTTGATCATCAGATTGGAGCATGTGGCACCGTGCGACCTAATCGCCGGGGCTTTCCCCAGCGGCTTGTAGATTCCCGTCTTAGGCTGGGGGAGAGAGCCTGCTTGAAGTATAATAATTTGCTCGCTATGAAGTGGAGGGATAAGAAGAATGTTTTCGTTCTCACCTCCCTTCATGCAGACACGATGGTCCAAATTCCTACGGCGACTGGTGTTGTGGAGAAACCCCTCTGTGTCCACGAATATAACCTTAATATGGGAGGGGTGGACCTCAACGACCAGTTGTTGGCGCCGTACCTAATTGCCCGTAAGGCCAGACGCTGGTACAAAAAAGTGTCTGTTTATTTATTTTAATTGGCTTTGCTGAATGCTTATGTGCTATACAGAGCTTCAGGACGGACTGGATCCTTCCTTAAATTCCAGGAAGAGATCGTCAGAGCCCTTCTGTATCCAGACGGTGCTCCACCTCACCATCCCCAACCAAATGCAGTAAGCCGGCTGCATGAGAGGCATTTTCTTTATGCCCTCCCGAGTACCCCTACCCAACGAACCCCCCAAAAAAGATGTCGTGTCTGCAGCAAGCGCGGATTTAGGCGTGACACCCGGTATTGTTGTCCCCTCTATCCTGGCAATCCTGGTCTTTGCATTGGTGAATGTTTTGAACGCTACCACACACTAGTGGAGTATTAGCGTAGGGTACAGCACTGCACAGACTAGGCACACTTCCACAGGGTCTCCCAAGATGCTGTCGCATTTTGAGAGACCCAAACCTGGTACCAGTTAAAAAAGTTAAAGTTACAAAAAAAAGTGTAAAAAAAACAAAAAAAAGTAAAAAAAAGAAAAAAACACAAAAAAAATATAAAATAAAAAAACCAAAAATAGTTGTTGTTTTATTGTTCTCTCTCTATTCTCTCTCTATTGTTCTGCATTCTATACTGCAATGTTTTATTGTTATGTTTTTATCATGTTTGCTTTATAGGTATGCAATTTTTTTATACTTTGTTTTTTTTTATTGTTAACCACCTTTGTGTTTTCAGGTACGCCATTCAGCTGCAGAGCGGATTTATTTATCTTGACAGCAACAGCGTTTGCTACCACGATACATAAAGCCGCGACTCCAGCGCTGTCGGAGGTGATTTCACCACCACAGTTACATACTTCAGCATATATGCCGAAGCGTGGGGGCAGCAGTGGGTGGAGGAGCGATTTGCTCCTGCCTTTTGCGGGAGGATGCCCCCATGCTTCGGCATATATATACGGTGCATGTATGCCCATCATTAGAAGTGGGTGGATGAAGGGAGGTATTCTAATGGTGGGCATACCCACCGATCAATATCTTTTTTTCGTTCAGCCCACAGGCTGCATGAAAAAAAAGTTTACAATGTATGCCCAACAAGGACCAGCAACGTACTGGTATGTTGCTGGACTTTGATTGGTATTACCAGAATGATGCCTGCAGGTTTAGGTATCATCTTGGTATCATTCTTTTCAGCCAGTGGTCGGCTTTCTTGTAAAAGCAATCCTAGCGGCTAATTAGCCTCTAGACTGCTTTTACAAGCAGTGGGAGGGAATGCCCCCCCCCCCACACCGTCGTCCATGTTTTTCTCTGGCTCTCCTGTCCCAACAGGGAACTTGAGAATGCAGCCGGTGATTCAGCCAGCTGACCATAGAGCTGATCAGAGACCAGAATGGCTCCAAACATCTCTATGGCCTAAGAAACTGGAAGCTACAAGCATATCATGACTTAGATTTCGCCGGATGTAAACAGCGCCTTTGGGAAATTGGGAAAGCATTTTATCACACCGATCTTGGTGTGGTCAGATGCTTTGAGGGCAGAGGAGAGATCTAGGGTCTAATAGACCCCAATTTTTTCTGAAAAGAGTACCTGTCACTACCTATTGCTATCATGGGGGATATTTACATTCCCTGAGATAACAATAAAAATGATTAAAAAAAAAATAAAAATGAAAGGAACAGTTTAAAAATAAGATAAAAAAGCAAAAAAAAATAATAAAAAAAAAAAAAAAAAAAAAGCACCCCTGCCCCCCCCCTGCTCTCGCACAAAGGCGAATGCAAGCGTCGGTCTGGCATCAAATGTAAACAGCAATTGCACCATGCATGTGAGGTATCACCGCGAAGGTCAGATCAAGGGCAGTAATTTTAGCAGTAGACCTTCTCTGTAAATCTAAAGTGGTAACCTGTAAAGGCTTTTAAAGGCTTTTAAAAATGTATTTAGTTTGTCGCCACTGCACGTTTGTGCGCAATTTTAAAGCATGTCATGTTTGGTATCTATGTACTCGGCCTAAGATCATCTTTTTTATTTCATCAAACATTTTGACAAAATAGTGTGTTTTAGTGTATTAAAATTTAAAAAAGTGTGTTTTTTCCCCAAAAAATGCGTTTGAAAAATCGCTGCGCAAATACTGTGTGAAAAAAAAAATTAAACACCCACCATTTTAATCTGTAGGGCATTTGCTTTAAAAAAATATATAATGTTTGGGGGTTCAAAGTAATTTTTTTGCAAAAGGCTGGCCCCTTGGAGGGTTAAGGGCTCGCAAGGTTTTTTGGTTTTTTGTAGTCTGACTAGGTTGGTCTGACTGTGTTGAGTAGATATATATATATATGTGTGTTTAAAACTCGGGAAGTATAGAATACGCCCGTAGTATAAGGAGTGGCTTAGTGGACGCCCAATTTTTGGGGAAAATATTGAAAAGTGCACTTATTATACTTATTATAACATGTTCATATAATGTAACTTTATCTTGCCACTGTATATATAAGATTTTGCTTGTTTTCTTGCTTGTTTTGCTTTTAGGTACCACCGTAAGTATTTAGAGTGTATAGAGTATCAGAGAATTAGAGATAAGTGTATGATAATATATGTGTATGACAACTGAATGTAAAGTACTGTATTGATTTAGAGGGATTTTGTTGATATTGTATTACACATATATGTACTTGTTAGGTGCCCGTCTTCTCCTTGTGGCCTAGGCTCTTGGATGTGGCTCAGTGGAGGTCCTCGCCGGCGGTTAATCAATAACACATACACACACTAGGTATGCTGAAATGATTACAAGTCTTTATTTTTGGATTTGCTTTTTTATGCTGTCTTTACAAGACTCTGCCCACAATTTGGGGGCCAATCAAAATGATAATACATATTAGCATATTCGGTAATTTCTTAATCATATCTCAATCTTGTGATTTTCCAAACATTAATAGTGTCTACATCTTGTGATATCAAAAATGGTGACCCCTGTAGTTCAAGTTAATAGGTCAAAACATTCCTCATCCTCTGTCACTTGTCTGCTGGACAACCACAGCTTCCCTAAAAAAACTAAGGTTAGCTGTTATGCCCGACAACAATGTACAGAGACAAAACCACAAGCAGATGTTTCCTCAGATGAACACAGAAAAGAGGAAAAACAGACAGGATGATATATTTTAGTAAAATCATAAGACAGTCTGACCTACATTAAAATATACTAAGATATGTTTCTGATTATTAAAGCAAAATAAGCAATGTGAAATCATGAACAGAGTGAAATCAACAATTAATCAATAATGAAATGTAATATGGAATCTCCTTACAATCCTCCCTTTGACCATTCGATATCATCGAAATGGTCATTCTACCTTTTCGTCACGCCTCAAGGAGTCATATTCCTCGGCTACCTGTTCATCATGCCTTAAGGATTCATATCCCTCGGCCTCATTTTCCTGGTTCTCGTACCATACAGTGGGATCTCTGGTAATGGAAGTCAGCTTCATGGTTTCGGAAGGTGCTTCGCTACCCTTTTTGTAGAGGCATTTGAGTAACATGAAGCATGCATACAAGAACAATATGAAAAGCAGTATGGTAAAAATTGTCATTGCAGTGTTCTTAAACCATGAAGTGAGACCTCCCAAACTGAACCCGGTAGAGAAAGGGTCCCATGTTTTCCCAATATCCCTTGCATCCTGTTGTAGCTTGTTTACCTCTTTTCTGTGTTGTGTAATGATGTCATAGTAATCAGGGATCTCGATACTCGTGTTGTGTATCCAAGTGCAGCTTTCATAGTCCTCAGTAATTTCACAGAGGCCAGTGAGGGCTGCGCTCATGCTTTCTATAGCAAGGTCATGAAGCTCCAATTGTTTTCTAATAGCTCTGGTTTCTAGGTTTAATTTTGAGATGTCATCAGAGTCCTTCTCCAAGATCTCATCAATGATTGAGGTGTAGTTATTTAGTCTCTTCATCAAATCTATTCCCCAACCTGTCCAGGAAGGGAACCAAGCCCAGGTCATATCTTTCTCTAGGAACATTTCTCTCTTTCCAAGATGTTTTAGAGGGTATCTTGGGTGGGTGCTAGCTTTAAGTAGGTGTCCTTGCCCATTGTCTCCAACTACTCCCATTATAGGAACTATTTTAGCAAGGTAGCACCATCCCTGAGGTTCTTCAGGAATCCATGGGTAACGGAGCAGTTTGCCACAACAGATGTAAGTTGTGTTACCTAATGCCAAGGGTCGTTGACTAACAACGGTCCTTGCACCCTTTGAATGACCAGATGCCATCAGCAGAGCTAACAACTGTGCGACCATGGAGTGGGAACTAGAATTAAAAAGGTCATAGATGGTAGCATTTATCACAGGGTCTGAGGTGCGAAAAAGTGAGTTGTCGGTAAGGGAAGCCATGGAGACATTAAGTTTTGACCGTTTGCACACCTCAGCTCCCCTGGAAATGTTTCCCAGTATGAAACACCAATCTGGAGCGTGGCTCCTGCCCACAATTTGAAAACTGAGGGGCTTATTGGGACTTTTTCTTATGACATTGGCAAGAATTATGGGGGGTGTTCCATTCAAAAAAGGAGTGATGTTTAAGGGAATGGCCATCAATGGGATTCTGGCTGTACTGGGGTGGAGTTTACTGCATATCCAACATTTCTCAAAACCAGACTTTTGTGCATAACTGTACTTAAACCTCAACAACGACATCTTGTCAGTGAAACCTGAAGGGGGTTCAGTGGGGGACATATTTCTTTTATATTTTATGCTAGGTGCTTTGGCTGTCTGGGCCTTTCCACATATCCCTTTTAGTAGCCCTAAACCTTCTGGATGATACACACAATTTGCTATTAACCAAGTAGGTAGGAATACTATCAGAATCAGACATGTCCAGAGGCATAATGTTTTTCCTGACACAAAGGTGGAAATCATTTTGTCAGGTACTGTGTGCAAAGTTCTGTTACACGTTTCTTCTTGTTGGTGGGGGATTCGTCTCGTCGTCCAGAGAGATTTGTTTTATGCCTTCTTGAATGTCCTTCAAATCTGGTCGTTGTTCCTGAAGAGAAAAGTCTTGGGATGCTGGTGGAGGGTCAGGGGTCTGGGGTTGCTGTGGACACTTCTTTAACCGGCTGGCGTGGATCCAGGTGTTTCCTAGATCGGTCAGTACAGCAGTTCTGGAAACCTTCTCTATCTTCCAAGGTCCGGAGAAAATGGGTCCAACCTTCTTTTTGTGTGCCAGTTGTTTCACCAGTACTTTGTCTCCTGGGATGAAGGGATGAGTAGGTTCTGTTGAAAGAGGAGAAAAGGTGACAGAGACTTGTTCGTTCATATCTTGTAGCATACTTACCAGATTTTTCACGTACATTTCCTGTTGAGAATAGATGTTAATGTCAGTGTTTTGATCTAAGAGGGGCAGCTCTATGTTTGCAGGAACTCCCATCAAAATCTCAAAGGGCGAGAGTTTTGTTCTAGCATGTGGTGTTGTCCTGATCTGGAATAGGACAGAAGGAAGGTAATCCAACCATCCTTTCATGGTGCCCCCTGTGGCCTTTTTTAACTTGTCCTTAATGTTCCTATTCATTCTTTCCACTACTCCTGCACTTTGTGGGTGGTAAGGGATGTGCAGTTTCCACTGTAAGCCTAGTAGCTTAGCTAAAGTCTGTGTAACAGAGGAGCTGAAGGCAGGCCCTCTGTCTGACCATATGGCCGTTGGTATTCCGAACCTACAAACCCAATGGTTCAGTAGGCATTTGGCAGCAATTTTAGCAGTCTCACCTGTACAAGGAATTCCTTCAACCCAACCTGACCATTTGCATACGACCACGCAAAGGCATTTCAAATTACCTCTTTGTTTGGGCATGTGTGTGAAGTCTATTTGCAAATCTGTTAGGGGACCCAGGGGTGGGGGCAGGTGGCCATGTAATCCATGATTTTTCCCTTGGACATTGTTTTGTGCACAGGTCAGACAACTGCTGGTGAGGAGTTTTGCCTGTTTACTTAAGTTGTTTGTGCAGAAAGACTTTGTGTATATGTTTGTTAGGGCGGTGGTACCTATATGTCCTGGACCATGGAGATAGGAAAGTATGAGAACACTGCTTGATTCTGGTATTCCCAATATCTTCCCCTCTTTTGACCAAAGACCTTCTTGGTCCTTGGTCAAGCCATCCTTGACCCAAAAAGAAACATCCTCCTCTGTAGCTAATCCCTGTATTTGTGCCACAACGGTTTTAAAGTTGGGTGATGTAAAATGTTCTTTGAAGAACATTGTTGTGGGGGCTGGCTGACCAATGTACAGGGCAGCGGCTTTTTTTGCTTCTCTGTCTGCCAGAGCGTTTCCTTTGGAAACTCTGCTGTTATCCGATGAATGTGCTTTTACCTTGACGACCGCTATCCTCTTTGGGAGAAGAATCGCTTGCAGGAGTGCTTTAATTTGCGTAGAGTTGGCGATTGGCTTGTTGTCAGCGGTTTTAAATCCTCTATTCGCCCAGATTACGCCATAGTCGTGTGCGACCCCAAAAGAGTACCTACTATCTGTGTAGATGTTTACCTCCTCATCAGAGAAAAGTATGCAAGCTCTTGTGAGTGCCTCCAATTCTGCTACCTGTGCCGAGGAGGGTGGTAAGGCTTTTGCTTCCAACACCACATCAGGTAGTTGGACAATGGCATACCCTGTCAGGAATGTTGCATCAGAGGGGCGAGTACAACTGCCGTCTATGAAGACGTCCTGTACTCCTGGTAAGGGAATGTCAGTGAGGTCTGGGCGAGGGCTGGTTATTGCTGCAACCTGTTCAACACAATTGTGCTTCTGATCAGGGTCTCGTGGCAGCTTGAGCAAAGAATGTAAAAGACGGACAGTGGGATTACTTGGTGGTGCGTGTTTGAGGGTGAGGTTATCAGTATTCAGAAGTGTGATCTCATACCCACTAAGCCTTTGTGCTGTCATATGTTGTGTGTTCATGTTTTGCAGAAGGTGAGTTACTGAATGAGTAGTGTAGAGAGTCAGTTCATGGCCTAATACTGATTTGTTAGCCTCCTGAACTGCCATAGCACAAGCAGCAAGGTTTTGTAGACAAGATGGCATCCCCTGTACTTGGGTAGGCAACTTTTTTGAGAGATAGGAGACTGGTCGGTACCCGGTTCCATGTTGCTGTGTCAAAACCGCAGCAAAAGAATTTCCCTATACCACACAGTATAATTGAAAGGGTTTGCCATATTCTATCAATCCCAGGGCGGGGGCCTGAGTCAGACTTTTTAACAAGGCCTGAAAAGCACAGAGCCTTTCTGTTGTCCAATCTACTGTCTTTGGGGCGGTGGACAAGGTAGCCTCCCTCAGAATGCCATCATAATATGAACAATCTGGGATCCATTGGCGGCAATATACAATTGCGCCCAAGAATGAGAGCAAAGTTGCTTTGTCTCTTGGAGGACTGAGAGCCTGCAGGGCTGCGGCACGTTTGGGGGATACCAGCCTGATTCCCTCCTTCAGAATGCATCCCAGGTATTCTACCTGACTTTGACACCATTGTATCTTCTTCCGCGATGCTAGGTGGCCAGACCTGGCCAGGTGATGTAACAGAGATGTGGAATCGACCGCACAATCTTCAGCAGATCGACTGCACAGGAGCAAGTCGTCCACATACTGTATTAGCACCGACCCGCGCTCAGCAGTCCATGACTTAATTGTCTCATTAAGGACCATGGAGAAGGCTGCGGGACTGTCCACATACCCCTGAGGTAATCTTGACCAGGTCAACTGCTTTTTCCCCCCCCATGAGAATGAGAACATGGGCGATACCCCATCATCGATCGGGATGCTAAAGTACGCGTTCGCCAGGTCTACTACTGTGTAGCAAAGGGAATCAGCAGGTATTTTCAAAAAGATGAAAGAAATATCTGCCACCAAAGGTGGCAGAGGTATAACCTGCTTGTTCACGGCCCTTAGGTCCTGTACAAGCCTCCATTCCCCATTTGCCTTTTTCACAGGGTAGATTGGTGTATTCCAGGGGCTTATGATGTGTTTCAGAATCCCTTTTGCTATGTAATCATTGATTAATGGTGTGACGCCTTCAATTTTTTCAAGTGGCAGGGGGTATTGCTTGTGATATTGTACTACAGCGTCTGGACGCATTTGTGGTGTGTAGGGTGTACAGTTGATAAAACCCACACTCCCTTTGTTGTCTGCCCATATAGCATGTGTTTCTAGAGTGGGTGGCAATGATGCAAAGAGTCCCCTGAAAGTGTGTCTCTTTGGAGCATGTAAATCACAGAACGGTGAGCTGGCAGTGAGGGAGCCCCCTCTGTCAAATTTAATGGTGATATTCAGTTTTGAGAGTAGGTCCCTCCCCATTAAAGATACTGGGCAATCCACAAGGACAGCAAAACTCTGAGTGCACAGTTCCTGCCCTTCTGGAGTAGCCACGGGCAATGGTGGAGTGATGGGGTGGGTAACTGATGTCCCATTTATACCAATAGAGTTTCCCTCAGTGCAGTGCTGTGTGTCATATATGGCATCATTCAAACTACTGAATGTAGCCCCTGAATCCAAAAGTAGACATATCAGGTGATTGTCTACCCGCAATAGTACCTGTGGAAGACTTTTCCACGATGGATTGTAACACACAAGGCTGAGGGACGGGACATACTCTTGGCATCCCTATTGTGGTGTCCGCCGAGCGGATGGCCACTGCATCGGAATGCGTGGGGGTGGTCTGTTAGGCTGAGGCTGGTATTGGGGTTGTGGTGGGGGTGGTTGGGGTTGTGGTGGGGGTGGTTGGGGTTGTGGTGGGTGAGGATACCTGATATCCTGAAGGCGACGGGGGCCGGTGTTAAGATTCCTACCTCTTCCTCTCTGGGCGTTTGTTCTAATTCTGTAGGGACATTGGGACTTCCAGTGCCCCAGTTCCCCACAGTTAAAGCACCCCTGGTCTGGTGGGTAAACCTGGTCTGGGGGGTAAGATTGCATTGGTGGATAAGGTTGCATTGTCATTATGTGGGTGGGCGGGGTCCCACCAGTTGGCACAGTCTGGGTTGGTGTTAGGGAGGGAAAAATACCACCCTTCTGTTCAAATACCCCTGATGTTTCTCGTGACCTAGCATCTTTCATAAATTCATCTGGGGGTTGTTCTGCCCATTTTGGATTAGTGAATTTAAGCAACTGTGTCACCTTCGTATCGCCACCAGCCATAATGGTGGTGGTGAACAATTGGGGGTTGGCGTTATCTACTGCTTTCCACAGACTATATACCCGGGTACAAAATTCATAGAACTTTTCCTTCGGTCCCTGTTTTGCTAGGACAAGTTCCTGAAGTGCAGATGAACCCTTGTATATAGCAGACCAATGATTCCCCATACCTTTCCAAAAAGACACCCAATCCTTATTTTCTTCTATGTGGGCTGTCCATAAGGCCTCTACGGGATGCCCCTCTGGGCTGTCAGGGTCAACTATACTAAGAATCCCTGCTATATCTTCTTTATCCAGGCTTGTCCCTGCACTGTATTTTGCAAGGAAAGCACCAGCCTCCCTAGGGCTTTTCTTTGGGCTGGGGCATAACTCCTTTATTTTTGACAGTGTGCCTAGGGGCAGGGGAATATGCACTACCGTCTCCCCTATATGCATGAGTGGTGCTTTAAAGGTGGCCCCTAGAGTTTCCTGTTCCACCTCCATTTCTCTTTCCTCAGTAGAGGATTCACCCTGCTCCCTTTCCTCCTGTGGGGGTTTCTGGCTTCTGAGTGTGGTGGATGGCTGTGAAATTATCTTTTCTTCAGCTTCCTTAATCCTTCTTGCCTTTTTCTCTAGTTTCCTCTCGTACGCCTCTAAATCTTCCCTTTTCCTCTGTATCCTTTCTTCCTCGTCCTGCTGTCTCTTATTAAATTCTTTCTGTTTCTCCTCCCATTCCTTTTCCCTGGGGCTTAACTTCCTGACTCCTTCCTCTTCTCCCTTTTCCAGGGACATTCCATCCCTTTCTTCCTTAGCTATCGCAGAATACTCTCTCATCTCACCATCCCTCTTATCTAGCTCTCTTTTGTAACGTTCTAGCTCTTCCTCCCTTTTCTTGAGCTCTTTTGACTTCTCTTCTAATTCCCTTTCCTTCGGATCCAACCTCCTAATCCTCTCTTCTTCTCTCCTACCTATACCTTCTGCCCGGACTTCCTCTTCCCTGTTTCTACTTTCGTTTTCCCATCGTGTAACCTGTACCTGATCAGCTGCACCATATACCATGGTAGCCAATACTGCTGGATCCAAAGATGGATACAGCTGAAGACATGGACCCAATGTTCCATCCTCCTGTTTAACCATCACATAAGGGGGGGGTGCTTCGGGTTGCTGAGAAAGGGCGGGTGAATTTACAGGTTTTGGTGTGGGGGCTTTAGTTACATACTCTGTTTTATATTTGGCTAAGCATTTATTCCATATTTTGTAACAATTTTTCATATACTGGATGTCTTCCCATTTCCCAGGTGGGTAGGAGTGCTTGTGTACCTGACACACCTTGCTCACTTCCTTCCACTCGTCCTCAGAACAGGGTCCCACTGGCCCTGGGTCATGTATCCCCAGCTGTTGGCACCTATCTCTGACCTGTGTCCAAAACGGTTCTACCTGTGATCCCGGTAGTGTGTTTTTAACATACTCATAGGGAGATGGATTGGCCATGGTCTGGGTTGCTGCAGAATTCCCCATCTAACAACCTCGGAAGTGTATGACTAGTACAGGGACAGAGATGAAAGCAACCTGTTTGTGCTATAATCTGTTCCCTGACTTGGGAGTAAGTCCCTTGGTCTCTTATGGCAGTGGGGCTGAAATAGCTATGAAGGTTAACTCTTAGTACCCGGTGTAGGGTACCCCTCCTTGTGGCGGGATATACCCCTCTTGCACCAAGTCGGTATGAAAATCCGGTTGGTCTAGTAGTGAGCAGGATCCACGTCCTGTCAACACTAAGGAACAATAGACCAAAGGTGCAACGTGGGCAGGCGGGCGCTATCTCACTACAGTCAGGCTCCTGTCTTAGGTTGTTCATTTTTTTGTGTTGTGCATAAAATGCCAGGACAGTTCAAAACCCCCCCAAATGACCCCATTTTGGAAAGTAGACACCCCAAGCTATTTGCTGAGAGGCATGTCGAGTCCATTGAATATTTTATATTGTGACACAAGTTGCGGGAAAAAGACAAATTTTTTTTTTTTTTTTGCACAAAGTTGTCACTAAATGATATATTGCTCAAACATGCCATGGGAATATGTGAAATTACACCCCAAAATACATTCTGTTGCTTCTCCTGAGTACGGGGATACCACATGTGTGAGACTTTTTGGGAGCCTAGCCGCGTACGGGACCCCGAAAACCAAGCCCCGCCTTCAGGCTTTCTAAGGGCGTAAATTTTTGATTTCACTCTTCACTGCCTATCACAGTTTCGGAGGCCATGGAATGCCCAGATGGCACAACCCCCCCCCCCCCCAAATGACCCCATTTTGGAAAATAGACACCCAAAGCTATTTGCTGAGAGGTATAGTGAGTATTTTGCAGACCTCACTTTTTTTCACAAAGTTTTGAAAATTGAAAAAATAAAAAAAAAATATGTTTTTCTTGCCTTTCTTCATTTTCAAAAACAAATAAGAGCTGCAAAATACTCACCATGCCTCTCAGCAAATAGCTTGGGGTGTCTACTTTCCAAAATGGGGTCATTTGGGGGGGTTTTGTGCCATCTTGGCATTTTATGGCCTTCAAAATTGTGATAGGTAGTGAGGAGTAAAATCAAAAATGTATGCCCTTAGAAATCCTGAAGGCGGTGCTTGGTTTTCGGGGCCCCGTACGCGGCTAGGCTCCCAAAAAGTCCCACACATGTGGTATCCCCATACTCAGGAGAAGCAGCTAAATGTATTTTGGGGTACAATTCCACATATGCCCATGGCCTGTGTGAGCAATATATCATTTAGTGACAACTTTGTGCAAAAAAAAAAAAAATTGTCACATTCTCACAACTTGTGTCAAAAAATAAAATATTCCATGGACTCAACATACCTCTCAGCAAATAGCTTGGGGTGTCTACTTTCCAAAATGGGGTCATTTGGGGGTGTTTTGTGCCATCTTGGCATTTTATGGCCTTCAAAACTGTGATAGGTAGTGAGGAGTGTAATCAAAAATCTATGCCCTTAGAAATCCTGAAGGCGGTGCTTGGTTTTCGGGGCCCCATACGCGGCTAGGCTCCCAAAAAGTCCCACACATGTGGTATCCCCGTACTCAGGAGAAGCAGCTGAATGTATTTTGGGGTGCAATTCCACATATGCCCATGGCCTGTGTGAGCAATATATCATTTAGTGACAACTTTTTTTTTTTTGTCATTATTCAATCACCTGGGACAAAAAAAATAAATATTCAATGGGTTCAACATGCCTCTCAGCAATTTCCTTGGGGTGTCTACTTTCCAAAATGGGGTCATTTGGGGGGGTTTTGTACTGCCCTGCCATTTTAGCACCTCAAGAAATGACATAGGCAGTCATAAACTAAAAGCTGTGTAAATTCCAGAAAATGTACCCTAGTTTGTAGGCGCTATAACTTTTGCGCAAACCAATAAATATACGCTTATTGACTTTTTTTTTACCAAAGACATGTGGCCGAATACATTTTGGCCTAAATGTATGACTAAAATTGAGTTTATTGGATTTTTTTTATAACAAAAAGTAGAAAATATCATTTTTTTTCAAAATTTTCGGTCTTTTTCTGTTTATAGCGCAAAAAATAAAAATGGCAGAGGTGATCAAATACCATCAAAAGAAAGTTCTATTTTGTTCTATTTGTTTTACTGAACTCTGCTGGATTCATTGTCCCACAGCCAGCGGAGGGCAGAACACATTGTGTAAAGCACATCGCTGTCCGAAGTTTTTTGTTTTCCAGCAGCAGTGTGAATCCCCTTGATGTGCATGCGTGAGAAGGGCAGCACAGGAAGGGGAACCAAAATGTTTATTCTGGCTGAAGCCTTGTTTGGCCATAATCTAGCTCTGGCTACATCAAAGGACTGATAAGCTGAAATATATGATTTTTGTATTTGGGTGTATATATATTTTAAAAAGAAAAGTAATGCTAATACATTTTTTTTTTCGTTTTAGTAGTGGTCTTTTATGTTGTTACTCTAGTCGTTATGAAAAAAAAAACAACCCCTTCAGGTGAACTATATGCATTGCAAGCATGTATGGAAATGATGGATTGAAGTAAATCTCTGCCCTTTTTTGTGTAAAAGTAGAGTTTCTCTTAATCTTTTTAAAGAAAAGTATTTATACAGTGCTCAGGTAAGAAATACAAACCTAATGTACCATAAGCTATTACTGTATTATTTCTTTTATTATTTATACTAATTCCACTACTTTCCATCATTGGTAGCCAGGTCATAATTATGGTTCTATCATTGGTCATTTATATTTTTCAAACTAGTTGTAAAAAGAAAAAAGTCTGGAGTCTGGAGATGATGGCAAAAAAGAGGAACTGAAATAAGAAATCCAGGTGAAAATTTAGTGAATGAAGCATCAGCACAATAAAGAATATTGAATTTGAACCCGAAGAGTAGGCCCTCAGTCTTTTTACACATTAGGAATTATGTTCATTGAAAAAAATAAAGTTAGTCATAATATACACATACTGAAGTGTATATTATGGGAAACAATACTTTTAAAGGTTACATCATAACCAGCTAAGTGGGTCTTGCGGCTGAGCCTAATGCCGCGTACACACGAGCGGACTTTCCGGCAAACTTGGTCTGGCGTACCGGAGTCCGTCGGACAATTCGATCGTGTGTGGGCTTCAGCTGACTTTTTTTCCCCAAAAGTTTGACGGACTTAGATTCGAAACATGTTTCAAATCTGTCCGACGGACGGACTTTCTAGCGTACAAACCGGCCGTCTGTGTGCTAGTCCGACGGACCAAAACTCACGCATGCTCTGAAGTAAGTACAAGACGGAAGCGCTCGGTCTGGTATTGAAGCTAGCACATTCCTCTTCTGTGATCTTTTAATACAGCGCTTTTTTTTTCTTTATAATGCAAGAGGAATGAAGTTGTTTTGCTGCTTTATATTTACACAGAGTTCTCACAAACTACTTTCTTCATGATTTATCCTCATGCCATGACTAATATGATATTTTTCAAAAGCCAGATCTCCATAAATAAAGTATTAAATTAGATTTTGGACTCATCTTTTTTTTTTTAGATTTAAACACTATCTATTTTACAATGTGTGCTAAATTATACAAAATGTATATTTTTTTTTTTTAGTTTTGGAGTTTCAAGTTACCACAATAACCTCAATATTTTGTGTTGTTTTAATGAACCTTAATGAGGTTGTTGTCCCTTGTTAATTAGACATAGGGGGGTTTATTTTCCAAAGGCAAATTCATTTTTCACTACAAGTGCAAATTGTACTTGGAAATGCACAGAAAGAGCATTTGGAAGTGCATTCACTGTGGATCCGAGGGGCACATGCAAGGAACCACAAAAAAAAAAAAAAAACTTTCTCTTGCACATGATTGTATGATAAAATCAGCAGAGCTTCCCCTCATTTCAGATCTTCCCCTCAGATTTACAGCGACTGCACTTCCAACAAGTGCACTTGCAGTGCAATTTCTAAAGTGCACTTTTCACTAGTACTTTGCACTTGATTTTATAAATGATTTAGCCTTTTGGAAAAAACCCACATAGTCTTTTTGACCTGTACCTGCCTACTCCCAAAATGTCGTTTTTGAATCAAAACACATAGTTAATAATGTAAGGTAAAGAAAATATCCATTTATTTTTGAAAAAAAAAATGAGGAAGGCAACACTGGAGACACTTTTGGAATCTGTGAAGCCTTTCGTCTTCCAGGACACACATCAAGTTTTAGGACAAGAAAATTGGTATCTTGCGACTAGGGAGCACAGGGAGCACAGTCAGACCAGACAGAAGCCAGGCAATCACTTTAGACTCTTCCGTGGAGCCTTCCCTGCACGCTTCTCTGCAGCCTTCCCTCCACGCTTCTCTGCAGCCCTCCTTGGAGGCTGTGCCTCTGGTGGTGTACTTGGGGCAGGAGGAGGAGGAGGAGGAGGAGGAGTGGCTTCATCTGCTAGATATGTTTTAGCAGTAAGCTCCCCTCTCAAGCCCTTCTGATACGCCTGAAAAATCAGACCCTCACAGAGGAGGCGTTGCCCCTTTTCGAGTTCCAGCAATCTGGTGGCCATATATGTCCCATACGCCTCTTCTGCATTGGGTGGTGTGCTGAGGATTTGGCTGGCTTCACGAATGAGGGCTAGTGATTCCTCCTAAGTTTGGGTCATTTTTCTGGGCCTTTTGGTGGTAATGCGGAGGGGAGGCACCTGACACTCCATGTGGCTTCTACTGGGCCCAGCCACAGCCTCCTCCTCTCTCCCACTGGGCAAGGCCTCCTCCTCTCTCCCACTGGGCAAGGCCTCCTCCTGGCTGAGCTCATCCTGGGTAAAAAAAAGGGACATAGTTGTAATTGTGGGTTACGCAATCACACACAATTTTTAGCTCATGACTTGCAAATATAATTCTAAAAAAATAGTAAAGGCTATGTATTTGACCCCACCATTATTCTAGCTGCTCACCAATATCTGAAGTACATAGGCGTGCGCACAGGGTGTGCCAGGTGTGCCTGGGCACATCCTAATCGCCTTGTGTGGTGCATATTCCCCCCTGTTTAGACCACTGATATTTCATCCAAAAAAAAAATGTTACAAAATAAAATAATTTTAAAAGAATAAAAATACAACTACTGACACTGTCCACTGCCCTACTGACACCATCAGTACATATACACATGCATATGTATTTGAGCTTTGGGGTGCAAACCCTAATGCAATAGGCTGCGCACACCTATGCTGAAGTATATTTTTGGCCACTACTGTCTAGTGATATGTCTACATATTAATATTTGTGATGAAGTCATTTTTGGTGAAGCACTTAAAAATTTGAGACGTTTACATCATTAATATTTACACAATCACAAAATTAAAAAAAAGTATATCTGGCTGAAGCTGGGCGCATCCACTTCATCAAGAATGAAAGGGCCCAGTTCTTCCTGGGACTCCTCAGCTGGGGTGGAGGGAAGGCTGGAGGGAAGGGTGGGGGGAAGAGTCAAAAGTGATTGCCTTGCTTCTGTCTGGTCATCCAGAAATCACATTTTTTGGTAGTACCACAGCCTGGGTACATAAACCTGGTCTGCTGCTGCTCCGGATCTGAGCGACTCCTGGATCTTATTGTGTTCCCGCTTGTACATATTGCGCAAGATACCAATTTTCTTGTCCACAAACTTGAGGTCTGCCTGGGGGACTCGAGTCTTCACAAATTCCAAAAGTGTGCCCAGTGTTGCCTTCCTTACATCTCTATTGGAATATAATGGGTGTTTGACCTCCCACAGGTTTTTGTTTTCCTGATACAAATCAATGAATCTTGACAACAATTCAGCCTCCTTAAAGGGATTCATTTTTGCTGAAAGACAAGGCACAAGATAAAAACTGTAATGTCAGTCAGAACTCCCAGGATTATTTTTGGGAGAATCTAGGGGACACATATACACACACACACACACACACACACACACAAAACACATTCACCAAACACACACACACACACCCACGTTTCATCTTACCTTCGTTTCTGGCGCTCGCTACTTCAGCACGGACATACGTAGGCCATCGTAATAGCTTTTTATACACTGCGCATGTGTCATGCTCCGCCTGCGTCTCCCGCCCCTGACGTTCTTTAGTACGATTTGTCCCCGCCCCTTCACTCTTCGTTGCGCAGTGGGAGTATACAGAGAAAGATGGCGGAGAGATTCTCTGCAACTAGCGAGGAGGAAAGCCCGGAGCCACAACCATCCACATCCAGGAGGAGATATAAGACCACCAACATGGCTTTTGAAGAGATGGTTAAAATGGTGTCCATATTGAGAAGGGAGGACTACGATGGGAAAAAAGGACCGTACACCCGACCCAATATGCGGAAGGACAAAATAATGGCCTCAGTTGTCACCGCTCTAGAAGAAAAATTTGGCACTAAACGGGCTAAAGATCAATTGAGGAAGTGGTGGTCTGACCTCAAAAGTAGGGAGCCTGAACAATATTGGCGAATAAAGAAGCTGCTTAAAAAGTAAGTAAGTACTTGTTGTGTGTTCCTATTGAGATACTTAACTTGCATGCTGATCCATATGTTTTTCGTTTATACAGCATCGTTTGTAAAGACCGTTCTTTGTAAAATACATATGTTACTAAGAAAATGACGTTTTTTTTCTCAACAAACGGTGGTACGGGGTTGGACATACATTTAGGTCTTGAGAATTTGTCGTATTCCAAAAATGGGGTGATGTTGTGTAGATGTTTTTGTAAATATAATGCTTCTTCAAAAATGATTCAGTGTAATGTAAGGACAGGACACAGCAGCAGTTTCCACATCTGGACTCACGAGCACTAGTGTACTATGTGACCCTAAAGAAATTTTTGAGGGGTAATACATATAGGAGATCATTGAGGTGTCTGCATCTGTGAAACTTGCATGAAAATGTGTATTGTTTATAATTTTTGTTCAGAGGGAATTTTCATCCTGTCTTCTAAATTTTTGTGGCCAAAAAATGACTATTGTCCCCAACTCCTAACCAACATTTCATATTATTTTTGGAAAAAAGAAATATCACTGTGTTTTAACTATACCTTTTGTTTAATTTTCATAGGGGAGAAAAGACTCAGACAACATTCCAAGGATCCCAGGACCCCCCCAAGTCACCAGCCTGAAGCTGAATATACACCAAGCCCCAGCCCAAGACCACGCCCACCCGACGAGCTGGAGGAAGGAGAGGTGGAGGAAGTGTGCGAAATTTCAACCCCAGCAAGTGAGTGACTGACACCCCAGCTTAAGGTAATCTATTTAGGCGTGCATATTTTAAACAATTTTTTTATCCACACATTTTAGGTGATGTTCTGGTTTAGGTGATGTTCTTGGAAGGCCAAGCGGCGGAGCCACTTAGCACAGACAGTGCACAAAGACTCATTGGCCAGATAATGGTGTGGAATGGCCAAATTGACAGCATGAGGAATCAGCTGGACACCATGCAACAGGAAACGAAGAACATGATTGATGTTTTGGGCAGAATCTAATAACTTTTTGCCAAATATACATCAATCATGTTCTTCATTTCATTGTCAAGTTTGTTTTTTCTTAAATTTTTTACATTAAAAAAAAAATGATTCAAACAATTTGCAGATACACACGGTGTGTCATCATGTGCTATCTTCCATCAGGGGATATCAATGTACTTGTTTTGTGTTTGCAACCCCTTCATCATCAAAATGTTAGTTTGTGAGAGGAACAAAGGGATTGCACACACAAAACACGTACATTGATCCCCCATGATGGGGGATAGCACATGTTGACTAGAACCTTTTTTAATCCACAATTTTGAGCATCTGCAAATTTTTGGCTTTACAAGGGTGTCATCACCAGCACCGTTATTAACATGTTGAACTTTGTAAGTTCATTTTTTTTGTATGTTTTTAAAAACCCTGTTAATTTAAATTTGGTAAACAAGGTCGATTTTTGTTGAAATATGCCTAAAATACCAAAAAAAAAACAAATATTTTTTCTAAAAAAACAAAAAAAACAAAAAAAAAACACATTTCCAAAAAATGCACCTTTCAATGTGCACACAGTAAAATGTTTTTACTACTACAATGTGTGTGGCTGATTATTTATCAATAATATTTTTAGTTAATTTTTGTGTGGTTACAGTGACAAAGGGCCTTATTAACTAAAGGGAAATGCACTTGCCACTACAAGTGCACTAGGAGACAGACAAAACTAAATGCAAACAAGGCTAAAAACAAGATCTTTTTGCAAAAATTTATTTTCTTTATTTTTTGAAAAAAATTATAGCTCTTGTTGCATTGCAATGGCCCCCTGACCATTAAAATAATTAACATATCGGTCACGCACTTGACGTGCGGTTTGGGGGGCCAAGACAAAACGGCCACTTTCCAGGCCTGTGAGTGGTTGTTCAACTACAAGTCCGGCCTCAGGCCCAACAGAGGTCATATATGTAGCAGAATGTCTTCTCAAATAATTATGGAGAATGCAGCAAGCCATTATCACATGATTTATATTCTGCCAGATTTATGGCCGAGAAGAACAAACGGAACCGGCTGGCCAGAATCCCAAAGGCATTCTCCACATCTCTTCTTGCTCTGGCCAGCCGGTAATTAAATACCCTCCTCTCAGGGGTGAGTGTCCTTTGGGGGAACGGCCTCATCAAGTGCTCGCAGAGAGCAAATGCTTCATCACTGATAAAAACTGAGGGGAGTCCGTCCACATTTTGGTCATCAGGTGGCAATCCCAGGCCACCAGTCTGGAGAAGCTGGCACAGCTCGGTCTGTGCAAAGACTCCTCCGTCAGACATCTGGCCATTCTTCCCCACGTCCACGAACATAAATTCCAAATATGCCGAGACCACCGCCATCAAAACGACACTATGGAACCCTTTATAGCTGTAGAAATAAGCCCCCGAATGGGGTGGTGGCACAATGCGGACATGCTTCCCATCAATTGCCCCGACACAGTTGGGAAAGTCCCAATGGTCAGTGAACTGGGAGGCCACAGTCTGCCATTCCTGTGTACTCAAAGGAAACTGTGGATTGAAACAAGAAAAAAAATAAGATAAGTACTTTTAAACATAACTTTGATATCAGATTACACAAAAACATTCTTGAACAACAGCAGTCGAGCATTATTAATATGTGGTTTTTTTCTCAAAAATCAAAAAAACATAAGGCCCACTTAAAAGATTAATCACCCCCTCTGATGGCCCATTGATCAATTTGAATGTAGGGGGAGGGGTTCTAATTATATTAAAAAACACACCTGACAGTTGCAAACATTTGAGGGAGTGGGGGAGGGGTTATAATTTGGTTAAAAAACACACCTGACAGTTGCTAACATTTGAGGGGGTGGGAGAGAGGTTCTAATTTAGGTTAAAAAACACACCTGACAGTTGCAAACATTTGAGGGTGTGGGGGAGGGTCAAACAGTACAATGGAGCTGACAATATACATTGTTCAAGGGACTATAGGCTAGAGATATAAATGGACCTAGGATTGCATGGTGGGGAGGTTATTGAAGGTAAATATGCATGTAGGGCAAAAAATGATTTACTGTAAAAAAACAGGCATGCATGAAGATAAAGGGGACATTCACAGCATATTCCAAGCATGGTAATTAGGTAATGAGGACATTTAGACAATACATTAGCAAACATTTAATACATATCATGTAATGTTAAAGGATAAAACTTACCTTCATATAGTCCTTCTGCAGGACCTGAATAATAGCAGAACAGGTCTCTGGGATTATGATCCCCGAAGCCTGAGAGGAGATGCCTGTCGAGAACTTCAAGTCCTGAAGACTTCTCCCAGTCGCCAAGTAACGTAAAGTGGCAACTAGCCTTTGCTCCGCAGTGATGGCTTGCCTCATGCAGATATCCTGCCTGCTGATATAGGGGGTCAGCATAGCCAGCAGACGTTCAAAAACGGGGTCTGTCATCCTGAGATAATTCCTGAAATCCTCAGGATTATTCTCACGGATCTCACGGAGCAAAGGCATGTGACAGAACTGGTCACGCTGGCGCAACCAATTCTTGGTCCATGAACTCCTCCTCGCCCTGTTCATGGACTGGACTCGGGTCAAAGTATTAACCCCAAAACCAAGTCCCCACGCAACATGAACTCGAGAACGAGTATGTCCACGCGACATGGCTTTAAAACGGTCGGCTGGTCAAACAAACAAACTTATAACAAACGCACTGAAGAACAGCAAGGCCTATGAAGAGCGACCTGAAAATCAGGAACGAGCGGACCAGAACGGCCTGCTAGGCAGGTTACGAACTGACCAACACGCACTGAAAAGCAGATACAAACCTCACAAGCACAAACTGAACCGCAGAAAACGATTGAAATAAGCTGAAGTGTGAAAAGCGCGAATCGTCTCTAACCAAACTTCTACTAACAGGAGATAAACACGAGATTAGCAGAAGGAGCCCAAAGGGTGCCATAGTGGGGCTTGAACATCCTTTTTCTAGTCCCGTCGTACGTGCTGTACATCACCGCGTTCAAAACCATCGGACTTTTGGAGTGATCGTGTGTGTCCAAGTCCGTCCGTTTTTAAGTCCGGCGCACCTAGCGGACAAAGTCCGTCGAAAAGTCCACCGGACAAAGTCTGCCGTAAAGTCCGGTCGTGTCTATGCGGCATAAGAGTGTTTAAGCTTTATGAGGAAAACATCTTACTCATGGCTTTTGTAGACTTATTAAAAAACACACATCACCTTTCTACTGCCCCACTGGCTGCACTCAAAGAATCATAGGCTCTCTGATCCAATGCCAAAAATGGATCATCCAGTACCCTAGGTGAAGGTGACAAACTTGCCCCAGGTGAAGGAGGGGATGAGGCAAAAAGTATTGCATGCAGCAAAATGGAATGGAATGTTTTTGGCATGCACTGAAATAAAATCAATACTTGTGGTACACTACAGCGAAATGTAAAGTTTAAAATCAGTGCACAGATATAGGGCTAGCAATGGCAAATAAAAAAATGTCCCTGTGTTAGTGGTGCCACTGGATGATAAAAATGTCACTGTGTTAGTGGTGCCACTGGAAGATAAAAATGTCCCTGCATCTGTGGTGTCACTGGAAGACAAAAATGTGCCTGCATCTGTGGTGTCACTGGAAATAAAAATGTCTCTGTGTTGGTGGTGTCACTAGAAGGAAAAATGTCCCTGCATTGATGGTGTCACTAAAAGGTAAAAAATATCCCTGCATCAGTTGTGTCACCTGAAGGAAAAAATGTCCCTGCATCAGTGGTGTTGCCAAGAAGAAAAATGTTGCTGCATCAGTGTCAGAGGAGAAATGTTACTGCATTGCTGGTGTTAGTCTGTCAGCGGGATGAGGGAGGGGAAGAGAGATGGGAGGTGGGCTTTGTGGGGTGCATCGGACTAAATGGATCTGGGGAGGCTTTGAAGGAGGAAAAGGGGCTGACAGTGCTCAGTCAGGCAGCTATCATTGCTGCCAATCTGAAAAGCAATCCGCAAGGCTGCATCAGAGGGTGTTTCACAGAGGGACCTCACTGCCTGTTTTAACCGTGAAAATGCTGGCCCAGTGCATGCAGTTGTAACACAATAACACAGACAACAAGTGTAGTCATTCTGAATCAGGCTGGTGCCTCCAGGGATGGCTATTGTTATTATGATCACAGCTTCTGTACTTTCTTAGAATATTATAAAAAAATCTGGAGTGTACATGCACTCCTCATTCTGGGCTATCACTACTGCATCTGGGCTGGGCTAGCCTGGAAATTATCCATCTATCCTTCCTGCACATAGATGGGTTCTTCAGGACTAATTTGCAAACAACTTCTCCAAACAACACTTCCTCTTCTGCCTAAGAGGAGACCCTCTTGAATCTGGAAAGGTGTGTACCTGGAGCTCCTGTCTGTATACAACTGTGGGGGTCACAGTCACTTAGGTGAAGTAGGAGAGTAGCAGGTTTGTCCTGCAGCTCCTGTCTGCATACAACTGTGGGGCCACAGTCACTTGGGTGAAGTAGGAGAGTTGGTAGAGCCTCTCCTTATATGTCATCCTGCCAGTGCACACTTCTAGATTTATTTCCAGGCGTGATCTTGCTCTTCCATGAAGGCTCAGGCCCCATGCTGCTCTATAACCAGTACTTGAAGGTGTGCAGCAAGTTACTCTAAGTACACCTTCTCCCGTGAATGTCTCTCAGTTGCACATGAGGATTCATCCGCAGGGGAGTTGTTAAGCAACCAATTGAATGCTTAGTAACTCCTACTTAACAGAAAGCACCAGAGGACAGGACTAGTGTCAAGAGATGTCAGTAATTGAAGGACAGTCTTTCCACAATCCCCAGCGGTCCTGCTGAGGTGTGTTCTCAGTCTCTGTGCCTGTCATTCCACACCAGGCTCCTCCTTCTTCTTACCCTTAATTTATCCACTGATATATGTGCTCCGGACTTGGAGACTCTCAAAGCTATAGAGTTAGGACAGCAGTATATGGAGGAGCCTTGGTGGGGCACTGTGGTTTTCACATATATTTGCAAATGTGTGCACCTAAACCCTCTGTTTTTAACGTAAAATTTTAGACAGGATCAATTTTGTTTTCTTGTAGAATAGCTGGTAAGTGTACTGGGGAATTTTCTGCTGTTTGTAATGTGCAAAGCCCTTCCATGTGCACCTTAATGCAAAGTCTAGTTATTGATTGGGGTGGTTGCCACTTGTCTGTACAACCTGTTGGCTGGATTTGGTGTGAGGACCCATTGGAGGTCTTCAGATGCCATTGTGTTCTTGTTGGGTGTCCAATGTCTCCCTGCCTTTTTAGGGAGGGGTAGGCTCCCTCCAGGGAAGCCTGTCCTTAATTTATGCGCTGCTATATGTGCTCCAACTTGGAGACTCTCAAAACTATAGCGTTAGGACTGCAGTATATAGGGGAGCATTGGCGGGGTTCTGCGGCTTTCACATATAATTACAACGTAATATGTGTGTGCAACAAAACCCTCTGTTTTTAACGTAAATTGTTAGACTGGGTCGGTTTGGTTTTTTTGCAGGCTAACTGGTAAGTGTGCTTGGAAATGTTCTATTGTTTGTGAGGCCCCAGAAGAATTTTTAGATACCAGCATTGTCCACTCATCTACCAAGTGGGCAAGATCTAGAAAAATGTTGCTTCCAAGTCATGAAATTGTGTCAGAATGCATTATACTTCATGGGGGACATGTCAACATTAAAAGAAAAATGCCATAGGGCAGAAAGAGGGTCCTTTTCATGTGGCTTTGTGGGTGAATAGCACAAATCCATTAAATAACAAGTTTGGAGCATGTCTTAAAGCTGTATGTGATGCTAAAAAACAACAGAATTTGCACTGACGGCCTCAGCAAAAGTATACTTTGCCAGAATATATTTGCCTGTTGAATTTAGTTTTTTCTTTTAAAAATATCTTTCTTACATACAGGAGCAGTACTCTAATCTAATTAATTTAATTTTAAAAAGAGATACTTTTCAGGTAGTTCTAGCAGTAACACATGCATTTTCCATCAAGCGGTAATTTGCCTGCTTTAACTGGCTGAAAGAAGTTGACTGTGGCTATGTTCTTTCTGATACAAAACTGTCCTGCCACTTGCCACCTTCAAAATCAACCAAATGCAGTACGGTTTTGATCAGGAAGAATAGGCCAAAATGTACAGACACAAGTCAGTTGTTTTCCTACAAAAATTTAAAAACGACCCTACCCCCTGCAACTCACTAAAATAAAGCACCGTTTTCTTATTGACCCTAAATACTATCTATGCAGTTTGTCAGCTTTCCCTCTCTTCTGCCTACAGTAGCCCATCTACAATATTATATTATATATAATATAGCTACAATATTGGCCCTTCTAAACCTGATTGTGATGATTCCTAAGCTATACAAAAATATACAAAGCTATACAAATCATCTTGGTTTAACAAAAATATCCCTGAACAAACTTGGACAAAAATTTCCCGAATTCAAACTATCAGTATTCACTGTGAATCCATGGTACCAGCAAATCAGAAACAATCACTGACCAATCCACTTTAGAAGTAGCACTTCCTCCCTATTTTAACGCAGGACATCGTATTTGTTGCAAGGCCAAGAAAATATTTTAAGCAGAGTGAGATCTGCTAAAATGAACAGAGACTCTCCTGGCTATTGCCAAGATTGTTTACAACCGTGGATGACATTTGAGATAGATATGCACCACTGTTAGAAAAGGCAAGTTTCAATACAATAGAGCACATACGGTATGTGCAGCCAACAGCAGTTAGTTAAAAAAAAAACATGCAGAAACTAACATTTTATCACAGACCTTAATCCCTATCACTTCTAACTGTCAGTTACTGAGGGTATTCTGAGTCTCAGTAACTGACAGACCATTAATTTAATTTTAGCTTAAAAACTTGTGGGTCTATGTACATCAATGGTAGTTTACCTGGAGTAACAAAAACAAGACAGAAAAAGTGCTAACTAGCCTTTACTGGCTTTATACCAAAAAAAATGTAACCTCTTGGTGCCGACGGCACGCAAATATGTGGCCTCTCGGCAGGTGCCGAATGGGCGCATGTTTGCGTACCACATTGAAAACAGCTGTGTCGAGAACGCGCTCCCTGCACTCTCTCAGCACAGTTACCAGTGGCTAAAAGAGAGCTCCTGGTCGCAAGCAGCTTCCAATCACGGCAGTCACGTGCTCATAAACCCCACTTGCCTCCCAGCATCTGAAACTGTTAGATAAGCACTTGAACGACCTCAACATACAGGGATATACAATGTAATACTGACATATAATCACACACATGGTTTGGACTTGATGAACTTGTGTCTTTTTTCAACCTCACCTACTATGTAACCCCTTAAAGGGCCGGTAGGGGCCAGGGTTAAGGGATTATATATTGCATATATGATGTTAAGTAGCATGCAGTGTCAGTAGCACAGTGGGCTAGCTCTCAAGTGAACCATTGCAGCAAAAGATGCTCTTCTATTTTACCTTTGGTGATTGTTAATCTTTAGTTAGAACTGTTTAGGTTCTGATTTAAGAGAATGAAGGGTATCAATTTGTGTTCTTTATAGTACTGTGTAATATTTTGGTGCTAGGTAAATAAATAATTGTGATAAAAGTAAACATGGAAGAATTCTCTTAAAGTGTAACTAAACCCAGAACCTGCATTCACTATGTCTGGTCTCCCACAATACACAGAACATGGTAATGCTATTATTTTAGTAAACATAAACTGATAAATACCTTTACTCATCAGCAGTCTATAACAGCCTTGTGACTTATATCAGTTCCTAGTAAAGCTTGTAGGAGGAGTTTTCATTCTCCCCTGATCCGCTGTCTTAACATGTCTGAACAGTGCTAGTTCTCTAGCAATACATAACAAACTGAGCATGTGCAGCCCGTCCCCTGGCTCTGTAAATATCAGGTTATTTTTGGAGACAGTGGAAGAAGAGGACAGGATCAAACAGCCTTTTTACACAATGCAGAGGATTAACCCCTTAGGTCCCACAGTGAGTATAACAAGCATGCTTTACTGCATATACAGACTGAATTTACTGTTGTGGGTTTAGTAACACTTTAAATCTTAAACATTCTGTATTCCTACCATGGATATATATTTCGGGTCAGTGCAGCAAGTGTGCAACTTATTAAATTCTAATCATCTGTTTAAAAGATCTGGGTATCATTAGAATTGGTCTTTTATCATACTGTCTATACAGTGCAGCTGACTCAGTGTTGGCAGGATTAAAAGGAAGGAATTAATGTATCAGTTGAAAGAGCAGTGACTGCTGTGGGAAGCATACTTGGGAGTTTTAAGGAAACTCTGTTTTGTCTGTTTCATAGCCAATTATTTTGAAGGGTTTTCAGGCATGTTTAACATTTGTTAGCCTTGCTTCTGTGTCTGACTTGCTTAAAGGCAAAAGCAGACACTGCAGCATGATACACTAAAGAAGACATATGTCAATTTTTTCTTTTCCTCTCTGAAGACCAAATTTGTTCTCATGTACTGAGAAAGCATCACTAGGAATAAAATATTCTTATTACCAAAAAAATAATGGCTTTGGTAATACCATATAATGTATATTCATTCCTAAATATTTAGGATTCAACTTGAATAGTAACACTGTAAAAGATCTGCTAACCAATATGACATAGGTTTTCTCACTTTACTTTTGATCTCAAACACTGTTCCAGACCATGCATGCCAATGCTTGATCAGGTATTTATACATGAAGTTTCTAAGGCAGTTTCTATATTGGGGCAATCTCTTACATGACATCCTCTATCCAACAGGGTAATTTCTCAAATGTATCAATAACCTATTAAGTGCCGTGCTACATTAAATCATGAATACCGCAATAATAAACAAAATATGGTGACATTTTTCAATCGTGATAACAATATCTTGCTATAATGCATACATATAAACTCTGATTCCTTATTGCAGCAGCGCTGTGTGCCAGATGTCAAGACACATATAAGTGAGACCAAATGATTAAAGAAGATACATAGGAAAGTTCAAAAGGGTTGTAGTCTGTGGATATGAAGAGTTTCTTATCACCAGGAAAATGCACTGCGTGAGGGGGTGTCCCCCAGTGAGATTGCACTCACCACAATTCCAGAAAAAACCAAGCCTTTATGCTGTTATCTTTAGTAACTTTCCATCTTCTCTATCCAACCACCAGATGTCGCTAGCATTCTCGATTAATAATATATCACATAAGGGGACAAAAAAACATGCCCATATAGCGTAATATTGCTAATAGAAAGTTTATTGACATAAAGCATTCACTCCCCCCTTAAGAGCTGCGTACCAGATAAAATCAATAGTAAAGCAGTAAAGCATTTGTAAAGTGCACTGTGCCTTGATCTACGTCTCCCAGGAGGTGTTGCCAGAGCGCTCGCTGTATGCAGCTGGTTTCACTCACTTCCTGGTTCCTTCCGGTGCGTGGAACGCACACGTCACTTCCGGTGGGTTACGACCCTGGCGCGTTTCGTCACTTCCGGACGTCATCTGAGGGCGTAATCCACCTATCATTCAGCCGGTATATATAGTAGTGGCAGGTGCAACAGCCAATGGGAGAGGACCATTGGGAAAAACACCTCCCCCATGACGCTGGAGACTTGCAGAGCTGTCAGCAATGGGAAACTTAGTACGCACTGCCGACAGACCGTTTTTAAACCTGCCACTGCCGACTGTACAGAAAAATTGTGACATATATGCCCTATATATGACTATACCTTATTAATATTTATCGCTAAACCAATACAGCATATAGTATTCTATATCTTCACTGTGCATAAGGTAAATCAAGACATATAAAATGATGGGATGCATCCCTCCATGTATCAACCTATCCCGTTTAGACTGCCTGTTTAGCATATACAACAACAGTCTTCAATATGATTGTAAATGTCGGGATAAAAAATTGAGTATTGGATGAAAATAAATAAATACTAATATCCAATATTAAAAACATGTCATAATGCTATCCAATATCGGACAAAAATTAATTAATCCTATACATGGAGGATGCAATACAATGGCATTAAATACACATTCATGGTATAAATAAAGATAAAAAGGTACACTGACTATTTAAATATGCTACAAATAAAATACCTAAAATTGATAAAAATTGATAAAAATCAATAACTTAAAAAAATGATCTGAAATGATTAGTCCAAAAAAAAAAAGAGGTGAAGAGAAATATGTATATGTATGTATAGAACGTGCGGCTATACGTAATAAAACTCTTCTGCAATGATTTTGATTCTAAATATTGATGTAAAATAGATAATTAGACTATGTCTCACAGGGAATATTGGGTTAAAAACATAAATGAAATACATTTTATGTGTCACTGATAAAACAATTTATATCGAGCTCTATGTTGAGGCCTCTGGAATATATCGATCGAGTTTCGTGTTTGGACAATTCCCGGATGCGATTCAAACCTCTCCAATGAGTTTGGAGATGTTCGACTCCCCAGAATTCCAACCCCTTGGGGTCCCTATTGTGCTTCAACTTAAAATGTAAAGATACATTGTGGTCTTTGTATCCGATTTTAATGTTCTTAATATGCTCCGCAATTCTGATCCGTAACAGTCTCTTTGTCTGGCCTATATAAATCAGGCCGCAGGGGCACCTTAGGGCGTAGACAACATAAGAACTGTTACATGTAATAAACTGTTTAATGTCGAAAGACCGGTTGTTCACTGGAGAGATGAAGTTATCGATACCCCTTAAAGGTCTAGCGACCTCTCGGCATGCTTTGCATTTTCTGCATGCAAAGAAACCGTTGCGATCCCAAAAAGTCTGGGGATGTTGGGGGGGATCTAGCACTTTCTTGACTACTTTATCACCGAAATTGGTGGTTTTTCTGTAGATGAATTGAGGTGCAGCTGGCAGCACACTTGTCAATTTTTTATCCATCAAAAGAATATGCCAGTGTTTTTTAAAAAATTACCTCAACTTCCTTATATTGGGAATGGAATTGGGATATGAAACCCCATTCATTGTTGCAGTTATTTCCTTTCTCGGAGGGGATTTGCTGGGGTGTTTCCTGTAGGCAAGCTGCTCTTGGGAGAGCTGCCACTTCATCCACCACTTTCTTTAACATATCAGGTTTATATCCTTTAGCCTCAAATCTTTCCGTGAGGATCTTTGATTGGAGAAAAAATTTGGTTTCTTCTGAACAATCTCTTTATGGCGGAGTGGGAGGATAAGACTATTTTTAAAGAACAACATTTAGAATTAATTTTTTACAAACGTTTTATTGATGATTTGTTTTTTATTTGGGCCGGACCACCTGAGTCATTGGAACAGTTTTTACAGGTTTTAAATTGTAATAATAATAACATTAGACTAACTTCAAACTGGCACAGTGACACGATCAACTTTTTGGATGTAACCATCTATCGACGGGAGGATAAATTGGAGACTAAAGTGTTCTTCAAAAAGACAGATAGGAACAGTTATCTGCCCATCACCAGCGGACATCACCCTTTATGGCTTAAAAATATTCCAAAAGGGCAGATCATGAGGGTGAAAAGAAATTGTTCAGAAGAAACCAAATTTTTTCTCCAATCAAAGATCCTCACGGAAAGATTTGAGGCTAAAGGATATAAACCTGATATGTTAAAGAAAGTGGTGGATGAAGTGGCAGCTCTCCCAGGAGCAGCTTGCCTACAGGAAACACCCCAGCAAATCCCCTCCGAGAAAGGAAATAACCGCAACAATGAATGGGGTTTCATATCCCAATTCCATTCGCAATATAAGGAAGTTGAGGAAGTTTTTAAAAAACACTGGCATATTCTTTTGATGGATAAAAAATTGACAAGTGTGCTGCCAGCTGCACCTCAATTCATCTACAGAAAAACCACCAATTTCGGTGATAAAGTAGTCAAGAAAGTGCTAGATCCCCCCCAACGTCCCTAGACTTTTTGGGATCGCAACGGTTTCTTTGCATGCAGAAAATGCAAAGCATGCCGAGAGGTCGCTAGACCTTTAAGGGGTATCGATAACTTCATCTCTCCAGTGAACAACCGGTCTTTCGACATTAAACAGTTTATTACATGTAACAGTTCTTATGTTGTCTACGCCCTAAGGTGCCCCTGCGGCCTGATTTATATAGGCCGGTAGGGATGAGCCGAACACCCCCCCGGTTCGGTTCGCACCAGAACCCGCGAACGGACCGCAAGTTCGCACGAACGTTAGAACCCCATTGACGTCTATGGGACTCGAACGTTCTAAATCAAAAGTGCTCATTTTAAAGGCTAATTTGCATGGTATTGTCCTAAAAAGGGTGTGGGGACCAGGGTCCTACCCCAGGGGACATGTATCAATGCAAAAAAAACTTTTAAAAACGGCAGTTTTTTCGGGAGCAGTGATTTTAATGATGCTTAAAGTAAAAAAAAAAAAAGTGAAATATTCCTTTAAATATCGTACCTGGGGGGTGTCTATAGTATGCCTGTAAAGTGACGCGTGTTTCCCATGTTTAGAACAGTCCCTGCACCAAATGTCATTTTTAAAGGAAAAAATCTCATTTAAAACTGCTTGCGGGTTTAATGTCATGTCGGGTCATGGCAATATGGATGAAAATCAGTGAGACAAACGGCATGGGTACCCCCCAGTCCATTACCAGGCCCTTTGGGTCTTGTATGGATATTAAGGGGAACCCCGCACCCAAATTAAAATAAGGAAAGGTCCCTATATACTCTGAACAGCAGTATACAGGCGGTGCAAACAAGACAGGGACTGTAGGTTTGTTGTTAAGTAGAATCTGTTTGTAATTTTGAACATTTTTAACGTGTTTAGCTCCAGCCAAAAAATCTTTTCTAAGCTTTTTGGAAAACATAGGGAAGGGTTATCACCCCTGTGACATTTGTTTTGCGTCTTTCCTCCTCTTCAGAAGATTTCACCTCATTTTTTTGTCCCAATGAAAAATGTTTTTTGAAAATTTGGGTTTTTTTGTGGAACAAGGATTGGAAAGCATCAGTGGAAAGGAGAAATTGTTTTCCCATATTAACTCTTACATGAGAGAATTTCCCTTCCTAGGGGTAGATTTCATCTCACTTCCTGTTGTCTCCTTCCGTTTGCAAGTAGGAGTCGTTTGTAAGTTAGATGTTTGAAAGTAGGGTCCTGCCCTATATACTCAGCAGAAATTTGGGCCTTAGGTGTTGCTGTGGCCAAAACACTGTAAGCCCTCACAGGGCCCTGCTGTGAAATATTAGATCAAGAATTGTAATTACATGCCCCTGTTGAACAGGAGCTGAAAAATTAGGCCTTAGGCACTGGTGCTGGTGCCACAACACTGCAACCCCTCACAGACACTCTAGTTGGAACGCAGGAACGAGCCCTGCTGCAAAGTATTGCATCAAAAATTGTAATTACACGCCCCTGTTAGACAGGGGCAGAAAAATTGGGCCTTAGGCACTGGTGCTGGTGCCACAACACTGCAACCCCTCACAGACACTCTAGTTGGAATGCAGGAACGAGCCCTGCTGCAAAGTATTACATCAAAAATTGTAATTACACGCCCCTGTTATACAGGGGCTGAAAAATTGTGCCTTAGGCACTGGTGGTGGCGCCCAGAACCAAAAATGTTCTTACAAGCTCTTAGCGTGATGATTGAGGAGGAAGAGGATAATTACTCAGGGATAGTCACTCAGCATCAGCATAGGCAGTCTTTGAAGGGATCTGAAAAAAATTATTCAGTTACATCAGCATCAGGTGCTTGGTAGCTGGTGGTGATCCAAGACTGATTCATTTTTATGAAGGTCAGCCGATCGACCGAGTCAGTGGACAGACGCACCCTGTGATCGGTTACCACGCCTCCAGCAGCACTGAATGTGCGTTCCGAAAGAACGCTGGATGCAGGACAGGCCAGTAGCTCAATTGCATACTGTGCAAGCTCTGGCCAGTGATCCATCCTCAAGACCCAGTAACCCAGAAGATTTTCGGTGGGAAAGGTGTCCAAGTCTGATCTTGCCCCTAGGTATTCCTGCACCATGTAAAACAGACGCTGGCGATGGTTGCTGGAACCGATCATACCTTGGGGCTGCGGACCAAAAAATTGTCTGAACGCATCGGTCAGACGGCCACCTTCTCCACCGCTCCTTCTTTGACTGACCGAAGCCTCAGCAACACGTTGTCCAGAAACAGGAGTTTGTAACCTCCCAGTCTCTGGGAACGCGTTGCACAGACCTTTCTGCAAGGCCTCCCGAAGATGTTTCATCCTCTGCTCCCTCTGCGATGGCAAGATAAGGTCCGCAACCTTACCCTTGTAACGTGGATCAAGGAGGGTTGCCAGCCAGTATTGGTCCTTCTCCTTGATACCACGAATACGAGGATCCTTACGCAGGCTTTGCAGGATCAGGGAGGCCATGCAGCGTAGGTTTGCTGAGGCATTCGGTCCGGAGTCCTCTGGGTCACTAAGGACAACAACGTCCGCAGCCACCTCCTCCCAGCCACGTACAAGTCCATGTGTTCCTTGGGACTGATCCCTTAAAGACTGCTGATGCTGAGTGCCAGGCTCCACCTCCATACTGACACAATCTTCCTCCTCCTCCTCCTCCTCCTCCTCCTCGTCCTCTTCCTGTGTGATCGGCGGGCACGCAGGAACACTGTCTGGATAAAGGGGGCCTTGAGAGCTAAGGAAGTCCTCCTCTTCCTGCCTCTGTTCTGCCTCAAGTGCCCTGTCCATTATTCCACGCAGCGTGTGCTCCAACAGGTGGACAAGGGGGACAGTGTCACTGATGCATGCACTGTCAGTGCTCACCATCCTCGTGGCCTCCTCGAATGGTGACAGGACAGTGCATGCATCCCTGATCATGGCCCACTGGCGTGGGGAAAAAAAACCAAGGTCCCCTGACCCTGTCCTGGTGCCATAGTCGCACAGGTACTCATTGATGGCCCTCTGCTGCGTGTGCAGCCGCTGCAGCATGGCCAATGTCGAGTTCCACCTGGTGGGCATGTCACAGATTAGGCGGTTCTTGGGCAGGTTAAACTCCTTTTGGAGGTCCGTCAGCCGAGCACTGGCATTATATGACCGGCGGAAATGCACACAGACTTTCCTGGCCTGCCTCAGGACATCCTGTAAGCCCGGGTACCTGCCCAAGAACCGCTGCACCACCAAGTTAAGGACGTGAGCCAAACAGGGCACATGGGTCAGTTGTCCCTGTCGGAGGGCAGAGAGGAGGTTGGTGCCATTGTCGCAAACCACCATTCCTGCCTTAAGTTGGCGTGGCGTCAACCACCTCTGAACCTGCCCCTGCAGAGCTGACAGAACCTCTGCCCCAGTGTGGCTCCTGTCCCCCAAGCACACCAGCTCAAGCACCGCATGGCATCTTTTGGCCTGCGTACTTGCGTAGCCCCTTGAACGCCTACGGAGCACCGCTGGTTCCGAGGAAGAGGCCATGGAGGAAGAAGAAGAGGAGGGGGTGGAGGAGAGAGGTGTGTCACAATCAGCATTTTGGAGGCGTGGTGGCGGAACAACCTCCAACACTACTGCACCTTGTCCTGCATCCTTCCCAGCTGCCAGCAGAGTCACCCAATGCGCCGTGAAACTTAAGTAACGTCCCTGTCCATGCCTGCTGGACCATGAGTCAGCGGTAATATGCACCTTACCGATGACCGCCCTGTCCAGCGAGGCATGGCCATTGCCTTCCACATGCCGGTAGAGAGCCGGAATCGCCTTCCTTGAGAAAAAGTGGCGTTTGGGTACCTGCCACTGAGGAACCGCACATTCCACAAACTCACGGAAGGGGGCAGAGTCTACCAACTGAAAAGGCAGCAGTTGAAGTGCTAGCAATTTTGCCAAGCTAGCATTCAACCGCTGGGCATGTGGATGGCTGGGAGCAAACTTCTTTCGGCGGTGCAGCAGCTGGGGCAGGGAAATTTGCCTGGTACAATCTGACGTCGGTGTACCAAAAGCAGATTGCCCACAAGTACTTGGCTGTGACACACCTAATTCTACACCTTCATTCCTCTCACTGCAGGTCTCAGAGAGGACTGAAGGTCTAGTGGGGTTGGAAATCTCAGCTGATGAGGAGCAAGGAGAGATCCTCTTTGTTCTTTGGTGTGGGTCTTTTAGATATGCTTGCCAACGAACTGCATGGCAGGTCAACATATGTCTGGTCAAGCATGTGGTACCCAAGCGGGAGATGTTTTGGCCACGCGAGATACGCTTGAGACATATGTTGCAAATAGCAGCGGTGCGATCTGATGCACTCGTCTCAAAAAAGGCCCACACCAAAGAACTTTTTGAATAACGCGCAGAGACTGCAGTGCCCTGCACATGTGGAGCTTTGGGGTGTGATGCAGTCAATGTGCTGCCCTTAGGCTGGCCCCTGGAGGGCATCCTGCCTCGTTGGTGATGTGCCGCCTCCTCCTTCTCCTCCTCTCTCCTATCAGGCACCCACGTTGAGTCAGTGACCTCATCATCCCCTCCCTCCTCATCACTAGAGCAAACCTGGCAGTATGCTGCAGCAGGGGCAGCATGACTGCCAGATTGCTGTCCTTCTTGGGCACCCCCTCTGTCCGTGCTCATGTTACTGCCTTCATCGAGCTCAGTATCATCATCAGATCCTTCCAAACGCTGGGCATCCTCCTGGAGCATGTACCCAACACTGTGGTCAAACAGTTCGAGGGAATCCTCAGGAGGACATGGTGGAGCTAGGGAAGGAGTCACTGATGACATTGAGCTGAGGGAAGAGGCCGCTGCTTTGCCAGACAAAGCACCCTGGGCATGGGTGAGAGAGGATGAGGAGGATGAGGACGGCTTGGTCATCCACTCGACCAAGTTTTCTGCATGTTGCGGCTCAACACGGCCAGCTGCCGAAAAAAAGGCCAAGCGTGTCCCATGGCCATGGGCTGATGAGGATGCACCGTCTCCACGACCAGCACTAGACACAGAGCCTGCTTGCCCTCTCTTATTGGCTTGTGACTGTCTGCCTCTCCTTCTTGGCCTTCCAGACATACTAATGGCCTGTAGCTGCACTAAGCTGGGATAGAACACCTGTAATTTTCTTCAGGTAGCTTTATATACTGTAACCAGACAAGCCTGCCTGTCAGTAGGAAGATAACAGGAACGGATCTAGCTGAACACTGTGAGCAGGACGCACTGCACTAAATGTAAATAGCAGGAACGGATCTAGCTGAACACTGTGAGCAGGACGCACTGCACTAAATGTAAATAGCAGGAACGGATCTAGCTGAACACTGTGAGCAGGACGCACTGCACTAAATGTAAATAGCAGGAACAGATCTAGCTGAACACTGTGAGCAGGACGCACTGCACTAAATGTAAATAGCAGGAACAGATCTAGCTGAACACTGTGAGCAGGACGCACTGCACTAAATGTAAATAGCAGGAACGGATCTAGCTGAACACTGTGAGCAGGACGCACTGACTGCACTAAATGTAAATAGCAGGAACGGATCTAGCTGAACACTGTGAGCAGGACGCACTGACTGCACTAAATGTAAATAGCAGGAACGGATCTAGCTGAACACTGTGAGCAGGACGCACTGACTGCACTAAATGTAAATAGCAGGAACGGATCTAGCTGAACACTGTGAGCAGGACGCACTGCACTAAATGTAAATAGCAGGAACAGATCTAGCTGAACACTGTGAGCAGGACGCACTGCACTAAATGTAAATAGCAGGAACGGATCTAGCTGAACACTGTGAGCAGGACGCACTGACTGCACTAAATGTAAATAGCAGGAACAGATCTAGCTGAACACTGTGAGCGGGACGCACTGACTGCACTAAATGTAAATAGCAGGAACGGATCTAGCTGAACACTGTGAGCAGGACGCACTGACTGCACTAAATGTAAATAGCAGGAATGGATCTAGCTGAACACTGTGAGCAGGACGCACTGACTGAACTAAATGTAAATAGCAGGAACGGATCTAGCTGAACACTGTGAGCAGGACGCACTGCACTAAATGTAAATAGCAGGAACAGATCTAGCTGAACACTGTGAGCAGGACGCACTGCACTAAATGTAAATAGCAGGAACGGATCTAGCTGAACACTGTGAGCAGGACGCACTGCACTAAATGTAAATAGCAGGAACAGATCTAGCTGAACACTGTGAGCAGGACGCACTGCACTAAATGTAAATAGCAGGAACAGATCTAGCTGAACACTGTGAGCAGGACGCACTGCACTAAATGTAAATAGCAGGAACAGATCTAGCTGAACACTGTGAGCAGGACGCACTGCACTAAATGTAAATAGCAGGAACGGATCTAGCTGAACACTGTGAGCAGGACGCACTGACTGCACTAAATGTAAATAGCAGGAACAGATCTAGCTGAACACTGTGAGCAGGACGCACTGACTGCACTAAATGTAAATAGCAGGAACGGATCTAGCTGAACACTGTGAGCAGGACGCACTGACTGCACTAAATGTAAATAGCAGGAACGGATCTAGCTGAACACTGTGAGCAAGACGCACTGCACTAAATGTAAATAGCAGGAACAGATCTAGCTGAACACTGTGAGCAGGACGCACTGCACTAAATGTAAATAGCAGGAACAGATCTAGCTGAACACTGTGAGCAGGACACACTGCACTAAATGTAAATAGCAGGAACAGATCTAGCTGAACACTGTGAGCAGGACGCACTGCACTAAATGTAAATAGCAGGAACGGATCTAGCTGAACACTGTGAGCAGGATGCACTGACTGCACTAAATGTAAATAGCAGGAACAGATCTAGCTGAACACTGTGAGCAGGACGCACTGACTGCACTAAATGTAAATAGCAGGAACGGATCTAGCTGAACACTGTGAGCAGGACGCACTGACTGCACTAAATGTAAATAGCAGGAACGGATCTAGCTGAACACTGTGAGCAGGACGCACTGACTGCACTAAATGTAAATAGCAGGAACGGATCTAGCTCAACACTGTGGGCAGGACGCACTGCACTAAATGTAAATAGCAGGAACAGATCTAGCTGAACACTGTGAGCAGGACGCACTGCACTAAATGTAAATAGCAGGAACAGATCTAGCTGAACACTGTGAGCAGGACGCACTGCACTAAATGTAAATAGCAGGAACAGATCTAGCTGAACACTGTGAGCAGGACGCACTGCACTAAATGTAAATAGCAGGAACGGATCTAGCTGAACACTGTGAGCAGGACGCACTGACTGCACTAAATGTAAATAGCAGGAACAGATCTAGCTGAACACTGTGAGCAGGACGCACTGACTGCACTAAATGTAAATAGCAGGAACGGATGTAGCTGAACACTGTGAGCAGGATGCACTGACTGCACTAAATGTAAATAGCAGGAACAGATCTAGCTGAACACTGTGAGCAGGACGCACTGACTGCACTAAATGTAAATAGCAGGAACGGATCTAGCTGAACACTGTGAGCAGGACGCACTGACTGCACTAAATGTAAATAGCAGGAACGGATCTAGCTGAACACTGTGAGCAGGACGCACTGACTGCACTAAATGTAAATAGCAGGAACGGATCTAGCTCAACACTGTGAGCAGGACGCACTGCACTAAATGTAAATAGCAGGAACAGATCTAGCTGAACACTGTGAGCAGGACGCACTGCACTAAATGTAAATAGCAGGAACAGATCTAGCTGAACACTGTGAGCAGGACGCACTGCACTAAATGTAAATAGCAGGAAAGGATCTAGCTGAACACTGTGAGCAGGACGCACTGCACTAAATGTAAATAGCAGGAACGGATCTAGCTGAACACTGTGAGCAGGACGCACTGACTGCACTAAATGTAAATAGCAGGAACAGATCTAGCTGAACACTGTGAGCAGGACGCACTGACTGCACTAAATGTAAATAGCAGGAACGGATCTAGCTGAACACTGTGAGCAGGACGCACTGACTGCACTAAATGTAAATAGCAGGAACGGATCTAGCTGAACACTGTGAGCAGGACGCACTGCACTAAATGTAAATAGCAGGAACAGATCTAGCTGAACACTGTGAGCAGGACGCACTGCACTAAATGTAAATAGCAGGAACAGATCTAGCTGAACACTGTGAGCAGGACGCACTGCACTAAATGTAAATAGCAGGAACAGATCTAGCTGAACACTGTGAGCAGGACGCACTGCACTAAATGTAAATAGCAGGAACAGATCTAGCTGAACACTGTGAGCAGGACGCACTGCACTAAATGTAAATAGCAGGAACGGATCTAGCTGAACACTGTGAGCAGGACGCACTGACTGCACTAAATGTAAATAGCAGGAACAGATCTAGCTGAACACTGTGAGCAGGACGCACTGACTGCACTAAATGTAAATAGCAGGAACGGATCTAGCTGAACATTGTGAGCAGGACGCACTGACTGCACTAAATGTAAATAGCAGGAACGGATCTAGCTGAACACTGTGAGCAGGACGCACTGCACTAAATGTAAATAGCAGGAACAGATCTAGCTGAACACTGTGAGCAGGACGCACTGCACTAAATGTAAATAGCAGGAACAGATCTAGCTGAACACTGTGAGCAGGACGCACTGCACTAAATGTAAATAGCAGGAACAGATCTAGCTGAACACTGTGAGCAGGACGCACTGCATTAAATGTAAATAGCAGGAACGGATCTAGCTGAACACTGTGAGCAGGACGCACTGACTGCACTAAATGTAAATAGCAGGAACAGATCTAGCTGAACACTGTGAGCAGGACGCACTGACTGCACTAAATGTAAATAGCAGGAACGGATCTAGCTGAACACTGTGAGCAGGACGCACTGACTGCACTAAATGTAAATAGCAGGAACGGATCTAGCTGAACACTGTGAGCAGGACGCACTGACTGCACTAAATGTAAATAGCAGGAACGGATCTAGCTGAACACTGTGAGCAGGACGCACTGCACTAAATGTAAATAGCAGGAACAGATCTAGCTGAACACTGTGAGCAGGACGCACTGCACTAAATGTAAATAGCAGGAACAGATCTAGCTGAACACTGTGAGCAGGACGCACTGCACTAAATGTAAATAGCAGGAACAGATCTAGCTGAACACTGTGAGCAGGACGCACTGCACTAAATGTAAATAGCAGGAACAGATCTAGCTGAACACTGTGAGCAGGACGCACTGCACTAAATGTAAATAGCAGGAACGGATCTAGCTGAACACTGTGAGCAGGACGCACTGACTGCACTAAATGTAAATAGCAGGAACAGATCTAGCTGAACACTGTGAGCAGGACGCACTGACTGCACTAAATGTAAATAGCAGGAACGGATCTAGCTGAACACTGTGAGCAGGACGCACTGACTGCACTAAATGTAAATAGCAGGAACGGATCTAGCTGAACACTGTGAGCAGGACGCACTGCACTAAATGTAAATAGCAGGAACGGATCTAGCTGAACACTGTGAGCAGGACGCACTGCACTAAATGTAAATAGCAGGAACAGATCTAGCTGAACACTGTGAGCAGGACGCACTGCACTAAATGTAAATAGCAGGAACAGATCTAGCTGAACACTGTGAGCAGGACGCACTGCACTAAATGTAAATAGCAGGAATGGATCTAGCTGAACACTGTGAGCAGGACGCACTGACTGCACTAAATGTAAATAGCAGGAACAGATCTACCTGAACACTGTGAGCAGGACGCACTGACTGCACTAAATGTAAATAGCAGGAACGGATCTAGCTGAACACTGTGAGCAGGACGCACTGACTGCACTAAATGTAAATAGCAGGAACGGATCTAGCTGAACACTGTGAGCAGGACGCACTGCACTAAATGTAAATAGCAGGAACGGATCTAGCTGAACACTGTGAGCAGGACGCACTGCACTAAATGTAAATAGCAGGAACAGATCTAGCTGAACACTGTGAGCAGGACGCACTGCACTAAATGTAAATAGCAGGAACAGATCTAGCTGAACACTGTGAGCAGGACGCACTGCACTAAATGTAAATAGCAGGAACAGATCTAGCTGAACACTGTGAGCAGGACGCACTGCACTAAATGTAAATAGCAGGAACGGATCTAGCTGAACACTGTGAGCAGGACGCACTGACTGCACTAAATGTAAATAGCAGGAACAGATCTAGCTGAACACTGTGAGCAGGACGCACTGACTGCACTAAATGTAAATAGCAGGAACGGATCTAGCTGAACACTGTGAGCAGGACGCACTGACTGCACTAAATGTAAATAGCAGGAACGGATCTAGCTGAACACTGTGAGCAGGACGCACTGCACTAAATGTAAATAGCAGGAACAGATCTAGCTGAACACTGTGAGCAGGACGCACTGCACTAAATGTAAATAGCAGGAACAGATCTAGCTGAACACTGTGAGCAGGACGCACTGCACTAAATGTAAATAGCAGGAACAGATCTAGCTGAACACTGTGAGCAGGACGCACTGCACTAAATGTAAATAGCAGGAACGGATCTAGCTGAACACTGTGAGCAGGACGCACTGACTGCACTAAATGTAAATAGCAGGAACAGATCTAGCTGAACACTGTGAGCAGGACGCACTGACTGCACTAAATGTAAATAGCAGGAACGGATCTAGCTGAACACTGTGAGCAGGACGCACTGACTGCACTAAATGTAAATAGCAGGAACGGATCTAGCTGAACACTGTGAGCAGGACGCACTGACTGCACTAAATGTAAATAGCAGGAACGGATCTAGCTGAACACTGTGAGCAGGACGCACTGACTGCACTAAATGTAAATAGCAGGAACGGATCTAGCTGAACACTGTGAGCAGGACGCACTGCACTAAATGTAAATAGCAGGAACAGATCTAGCTGAACACTGTGAGCAGGACGCACTGCACTAAATGTAAATAGCAGGAACGGATCTAGCTGAACACTGTGAGCAGGACGCACTGCACTAAATGTAAATAGCAGGAACAGATCTAGCTGAACACTGTGAGCAGGACGCACTGCACTAAATGTAAATAGCAGGAACAGATCTAGCTGAACACTGTGAGCAGGACGCACTGCACTAAATGTAAATAGCAGGAACGGATCTAGCTGAACACTGTGAGCAGGACGCACTGCACTAAATGTAAATAGCAGGAACAGATCTAGCCTAATCTAGCTAACTCAAATCAAATGACACTGTCTGTCTCTCTCTCTATCAGCACACCGGAACACACTACACAGGGCCGCCGTGCAGGCGGCCTTATATAGTGTGGGGCGTGTACTAAATCCCCTGAGCCATAATTGGCCAAAGCCACCCTGGCTTTGGCCAATTACAGCTCTCTCTACTGACGGCGCTGTGATTGGCCAAGCATGCGGGTCATAGTGCATGCTTGGCCAATCATCAGCCAGCAATGCACTGCGATGCCGCAGTGAATTATGGGCCGTGACGCGCCACACGAATTTGGCGCGAACGGCCCATAACGTTCGCAATTCGACGGACGGTCGAACAGCCGATGTTCGAGTCGAACATGGGTTCGACTCGAACACGAAGCTCATCCCTATAGGCCGGACAAAGAGACTGTTACGGATCAGAATTGCGGAGCATATTAATAACATTAAAATCGGATACAAAGAACATAATGTATCTTTACATTTTAAGTTGAAGCACAATAGAGACCCCAAGGGGTTGGAATTCTGGGGAGCCGAACATCTCCAAACTCATTGGTGAGGTTTGAATCGCATCCGGGAATTGTCCAAACACGAAACTCGATGGATATATTCCGTGGACGCACTTTCTCCCAGAGGCCTCAACATAGAGCTCGATATAAATTGTTTTATCAGTGACACATAAAATGTATTTCATTTCATTTATGTTTTTAACCCAATATTCCCTGTGAGACATAGTCTAATTATCTATTTTACATCAATATTTAGAATCAAAATCATTGCAGAAGAGTTTTATTACGTATAGCCGCACGTTCTATACATACATATACATATTTCTCTTCACCTCTTTTTTTTTTTTTTTTTTGGACTAATCATTTCAGATCATTTTTTTAAGTTATTGATTTTTATCAATTTTTATCAATTTTAGGTATTTTATTTGTAGCATATTTAAATAGTAAGTGTACCTTTTTTTCTTTATTTATACCATGAATGTGTATTTAATGCCATTGTATTGCATCCTCCATGTATAGGATTAATTAATTTTTGTCCGATATTGGATAGCATTATGACATGTTTTTAATATTGGATATTAGTATTTATAAAATTTTCATCCAATACTCAATTTTTTATCCCGACATTTACAATCATATTGAAGACTGTTGTTGTATATGCTAAACAGGTAGTCTAAACAGGATAGGTTGATACATGGAGGGATGCATCCCATCATTTTATATGTCTTGATTTACCTTATGCACAGTGAAGATATAGAATACTATATGCTGTATTGGTTTAGCGATAAATATTAATAAGGTATAGTCATATATAGGGCATATATGTCACAATTTTTCTGTACAGTCGGCAGTGGCAGGTTTAAAAACAATCTGTCGGCAGTGCGTACTAAGTTTCCCATTGCTGACAGCTCTGCAAGTCTCCAGCGTCATGGGGGAGGTGTTTTTCCCAATGGTCCTCTCCCATTGGCTGTTGCACCTGCCACTACTATATATACCGGCTGAATGATAGGTGGATTACGCCCTCAGATGACGTCCGGAAGTGACGAAACGCGTTAGGGTCATAATCCACCGGAAGTGACGTGTGCGTTCCACGCACCGGAAGGAACCAGGAAGCGAGTGAAACCAGCTGCATACAGCGAGCGCTCTGGCAACACCTCCCGGGAGATGTAGATCAAGGCACAGTGCACTTTACAAATGCTTTACTGCTTTACTATTGATTTTATCTGGTACGCAGCTCTTAAGGGGGGAGTGAATGCTTTATGTCAATAAACTTTCTATTAGCAATATTACGCTATATGGGCATGTTTTTTTGTCCCCTTATGTGATATATTATTAATCGAGAATGCTAGCGACATCTGGTGGTTGGATAGAGAAGATGGAAAGTTACTAAAGATAACAGCATAAAGGCTTGTTTTTTTCTGGAATTGTGGTGAGTGCAATCTCACTGGGGGACACCCCCTCACGAGGTGCATTTTCCTGGTGATAAGAAACTCTTCATATCCACAGACTACAACCCTTTTGAACTTTCCTATGTATCTTCTTTAATCATTTGGTCTCACTTATATGTGTCTTGACATCTGGCACACAGCGCTGCTGCAATAAGGAATCAGAGACTTGGCACCATTGATTTATATTTTATTGCCTATGTATATATGTTTTTCATTTAAGTAGCTGCTTTATCCCACTACATTTGATTTCAGGAGTAGTCCTAGGCGCAGAGCAATGTGAGGTATAGGCGGTATTTTTCCACACATTTTGCATACATATAAACTCAATTAGATATATTTAATGTGAAAACATTTTTTTTACAGAAATCCAACGTGTCAGTGAGAGGGTTCCACCACCACTGTGATACTGCAAATGAAATACACAGTTCATAAATTCCAACCGGTGTCTCGATACATGATACAAAAAGCTCCACATTCACCAATGTGTTCAAACTTCAGTGTGAACCACCACCAATCACTCTGTGCTCACCTTAACTCCTAGACCTCATTCAGGTCACCATATGTTTTCCCCTTTAAGAAGTCTTAATGGTCACTCAAGGTTTCCAAAAACTTCATACAGATTTCTCCTCCAAGGTTGTCAATGTGGTTAAATTAGCCCAGCAATCTCTTCACTGTAAATGTCACTTCTGTAATTATATAGCTTGCAGCAATAACAGGTGTTGTTTTTTACTTTCAACAAACAAGAACCTCAAGTTGACATCTGGAGTATCACCTCAGTATTATCAGTGGAGTGATCCTCATCTAGAGAGGTAAAGTATTAACATAGATTGGTCTACCATTTAGATGTTTGGTAGCAAAAACACCATCCACAATGGCACAGCAAAAAGACAGAATCACTCCAAAACTGATAAAAACTATAGATGCAACAAGCATCTGTCTTTTATGCTCTATTAAATTGGATCCAATGATTCCAAGTATGGATCCAAATCCAAGAATTACACCTGGATAGTAGCCTCCTACCATGACATTTTCTGTTATAGTGGTTGCTGCCAGACCCACCATTAGGGAGGAGAAATGGTCACAGTGACAAGAGAGATTTTGCCTTCTTCGGTTACAGGAACCTCAGATTTGCTCAAAAATTTTAGTGTAAACCACAATAAATTTTATCTATCCATTCTTATATGTGCTTCTACTATTGAGGCTCTGAGAATTTTAAGTTAGGACCACACTATATACAGAGGTCCATTGGCGTGGGCATTGTAGGTTATGCATATATTTGCAAATGTGTGCAAATTTCTAATATGTAACTAGTGGGTACACTTTTTGTAGCAATACTATTATTACTTAATGATTGCTGGTATTAAAAAGAAACAGATATGAATAGAAAAATAGATACACTTGGTTAAAATGAGGAAGGCTAAGACATATATTTTATTGTTAAGGCAATCTTTGCAACATGTTGTTCTGTTAATAATCTGTTTCTAATCCAAAAACAAAAATATGCTGCACTTTATTTGTTGTCAGCCAAGAAACCTTGCATCACACCTAGAGTCGATAATGATGATATGCATCCAATCTAGTGACAGAATAATGTACTGCTGATCTATATCTTGCGTTGGCAGGTGCTAATTGAATCTTTCCTGGCACCCCTGATGTTGATAGATACATACATAGATGGATAAAATCTACTTTGAAACAACTATTTTAAAAACAGATAGCATCTGTTATTTAACTATTATAGATACACTATTTCATTTAGGTTGTGTTTATACTATTTAGGTTTACAATGAGTCTAATGCCCCGTACACACGGTCGGATTTTCCGACGGAAAATGTGTGATAGGACCTTGTTGTCGGAAATTCCTACCGTGTGTAGGCTCTATCACACATTTTCCATTGGATTTTCCGACACACAAAGTTTGAGAGCAGGATATAAAATTTTCCGACAACAAAATCCGTTGACGGAAATTCCGATCGTGTGTACACAAATCCGATGGACAAAGTGCCACGCATGCTCAGAATAAATAAAGAGATGAAAGCTATTGGCCACTGCCCCGTTTATAGTCCTGACGTACATGTTTTACGTCACCGCGTTCAGAATGATCAGATTTTCCGACAACTTTGTGTGACCGTGTGTATGCAAGACAAGTTTGAGCCAACATCCGTCGGAAAAAATCCTAGGATTTTGTTGTCGGAATGTCCGAACAAAGTCCGACCATGTGTACGGGGCATAATAGTTATAGGATAGGAAATGTGCAGCCCATCAGCTTTGGTTTTAAAAGCTCATATAATGCTCATTAGTTACTTATATTCTAGGTGCCAATAGATTGGTAGGATAAATTAAAAAAAGAGAAAAAAAATATATAGTACTTTGTAGTAGCACAACCAAATTCAATATATCATAAATATAAAAGTGCATAAAACCCCCAAAGCAAAAGTGTCAATAACAGTGAAAACCATACAATGTTCATAAACACATGTACAAATCAGTCCGTGATATCTTCATGAACTTGAACAATGCATATTCTCATTAGATTTTTGTGCAATTCTCCGGTCCTCCACCATGGATTGAATACTGTCACCACCATATGTCACCATATGTCACCACAATCACCAGAAATAATTGCCTCTCCTTTTACTGATTGGCAAAAAAAGCATTTGAAATGACTCCCTTTTCATACAGCTCTGCTCCTTTAGGACACTTTTTCAGCTCCTCATAATTCCCATATCATTCTTATACTAGTCAGAAAAACAAGGCCTATATAGCATAATCCCATATACAGTTTATAAAAAAGATTTATTAAAAGCAAGCTATAAAAAAACTCACAAAAATAGCTTTTTTCAATTGACCATCCATACAGTACATAATAAGACATCAGATACGCCCAAATTAGTGCAGACAGTAAGGCTGGGTTCACACTGGTGCGACACGACAGCCGTCCTACTTTGGATCCGACTTTGCCCTGCGACATGAAGCCGGCATGTGTCCGACTTTCAATGAACGGGGATCCGACTTGGATCCCCGCCAATGCTTGGTATGAATCTTTAGGGGGAACTCCATGCTAAATTTTAAATAAAAATCCGGCATGGGTTCCCCCTCCAAGAGCATACCAGGCCCTTGGGTCTGGTATGGACCTTGAGGGGAACCCCATACGCCGAAAAAGCGGCGTGGGGGGGGTCCCCCCAATCCATACCAGACCCTTATCCGAGCACGCAGCCCGGCCGGACAGGAATGGGGGTGGGGACGAGCGAGCGCCCCCCCCCCCTCCTGAACCGTACCAGGCCGCATGCCCTCAACATGGCGGGGTTGTTGCCTTGGGGGAGGGGGGCGCGCTGCGGCCTCCCCACCCCAAAGCACCTTGTCCCCATGTTGATGAGGACAAGGGCCTCTTCCCGACAACCATGGCCGTTGGTTGTCGGGGTCTGCGGGCGGGGGGCTTATCGGAATCCGGGAGCCCCCTTTAATAAGGGGGCCCCCAGATCCCGGCCCCCCACCCTATGTGAATGAGTATGGGGTACAGCGTACCCCTACCCATTCACCTAGGGAAAAAGTGTCAATTTAAAAAAAAACACTACACAGATTTTTAAAGCACTTTATTAGACAGCTCCGGGGGTCTTCTTCCGACTTCGGGGTCTCTCCGGTTCTTCTCCGCGCTCTCCGGATCTTCTGCCGGGCTTCTCCGCTCTCTTCTGCTCTTTTGCCGCTCTTTTGCTAAAGCGGAGGAGCCCGGTCTTCGGTCTTCTGCCTTCCTCTCTTCTTCTGATGTTGACACGACGCTCTCTCCGGCTAGAATGCTCTCTGTGCGCTCTGCTCTGACTTATATAGGCGGTGACCCCGCCCCCTTATGCCGTCACAGTCCCTGGGCATGCTGGGACTATGACGGCATAAGGGGGGCGTGGTCGTCGGGTGATGACCACGCCCCCTAAAACGTCACAGTCCCAGCATGCCCAGGGACTGTGACGGCATAAGGGGGCGTGGTTACCACCTGTATAAGTCAGCGCGGAGCGCTCAGAGTGCATTCCAGCCCCAGAGAGCGTCGTGTCAACATCAGGAGAAGAGGGCAGAAGATTGAAGACCGGGCTCCTTCGCTATAGCAAAAGAGCAGAAAATAGCGGAGGAGCCCGGCAGAAGATCCGGAGAGCGCGGAGAAGAACCGGAGAGACCCCCGAAGAGAAGAAGGCAGCAGACCGGGCTCCTCCTCTTTAGCAAAAGAGCGGCAAAAGAGCAGAAGAGAGCGGAGGAGCCTGGCAGAAGACCCGGAGAGCGCGGAGAAGAACCGGAGAGACCCCCGAAGTCGGAAGAAGACCCCCGGAGCTGTCTAATAAATTACTTTAAAAATCTGTGTAGTGTTTTTTTTTAAATTGACACTTTTTCCCTAGGTGAATGGGTAGGGGTTCGATGTACCCCATACTCATTCACATAGGGTGGGGGGCCGGGATCTGGGGGCCCCCTTATTAAAGGGGGCTCCCGGATTCCGATAAGCCCCCCGCCCGCAGACCCTGACAACCAACGACCAGGGTTGTCGGGAAGAGGCCCTTGTCCTCATCAACATGGGGACAAGGTGCTTTGGGGTGGGGGGGCCCACACTGCGCCCCCATGCCCCAAAGCACCCCCCCATGTTGAGGGCATGCGGCCTGGTACGGTCCAGGAGGGGGGGCCCGCCAGCTCGTCCCCACCCCCATTCCTGACCGGCTGGGCTGCGTGCTCGGATAAGGGTCTGGTATGGATTTTGGGGGGGACCCCACGCCGATTTTTTTGGCGTAGGGGGTTCCCCTTAGATCCATACCAGACCTAAGGGCCTGGTATGCTCTTGGAGGGGGAACTCATGCCGGATTTTTATTTAAAATTTGGCGCGGAGTTCCCCCTCAAGATCATCTGAGCACAAGTCGCGTGCCGAAGTCGGATCATGCAAGACGGCAATCCGACTTTGATCCGACTTCAATGATAGTCAATAGGCTGAAGTAGGATCAAAGTCGGACCAAAGTAGTACAGGGAGCATTTCTAAAGTCGGAACGACTTGTGTCGGACCAGTTAGGACGGCTCCCATAGGGAAACATTAAATTTCACACATCATGCGACATGAGCTCCCAATGTCGGAGCGTTTGTCGTACCAGTGTAATGCTGACACATTGTCACACACATAGGTTGGACTTGATGGACTTGTGTCTTTTTTCAACCTCACCTACTATGTAACTATGTAACTATGTAACCCAGCCTAAACCATTCCTCTCACCACACTTGCTCGTTAAGCCACGTGAGCATGGCATCTGGAGTCACTTCTGGTCTGGCATCTGACGTCATTTCCAATCACTGTACAGTCCCGCTCTGACATGTTTCATCACCTCTAATTTCGCCTGAGTGCGTCAGACAAAATCAAATTGCATTCCACTACCACTTTATAACTAATGGCACCTTTACTTTATTTATTCATTTATTTATTTATTTTTTATCAAAGAACCCTGAGACCAAAAAAATAAGAGGTTTTCACAAAATTTCTAGGGATTCTAGGGAGAAAATATTTCAGACTACAGCCCAGGAGTCTGAGATTTGGGTTGATTTCCTAAAAAAGTAGAAACTATTTACTTAGCAAAGTGAATATTCACAGCCCAAGCTGAATTTAAAATAGTTTATTGTTCCTAATTATTTTAATGTAGTCTATGCACTAGCCCAAATTTCTCTTTTCCTGAATTCAGCTGCAGAGAGGAACACTGTGGAATCAACAGCCCAACATACCCTCTGGCAAGTCAGAGTTAGAGCTGTGCAATAACAGGGAACTTGAGTTTTGTTTATTGCACAGTTATTACTTTGACCCACTGGTGTAGATTTATTGAGGGTCAATAGGCTGTTCACTTTGGAAAGGAAGTTGCACTTTTCATGACACTTTTGCCCAATGCTTAGGGAATGTGGTGACATTTTTACTTTGCAAAGACAACCCAATCACATGCAAACACATTTTGACTTGCACATGATTGGATGATGGAAGTCAGCAAAGGCTTCAGCTTATTCACTAAGCTCTGGGGAAAATTCCCTTGCAAAGTTCACCTTTCTTTGCAAAGTGAACACTTTATTTGCCTTGAGTAAATCAACCCCACTGTGTACCGCTACACAGAGAGGCCACTGCTTCCATACGGAGAGCAGTGGTCCTCTCTGCAGCTGAATGCAAAGGAAGTGAAGTTTGGGTTGGTGCTTGGACTCTATTAAACTGAGTACAGTATGACATTTAAAATGTATATTTTTTTCTGCACATTCACTATGTCCATATTCTTTACACAAATTACACAAAGTTTATAAATGGTATATAAATAAATTTTATCTTAGGAACTGAAAGCTCACTGAACTTAGCAAACAGAGCGAGGATATGTTCACACTTAAATCATTTAATCCTGTGCAAGAAAAAAATCTGTTTTTTTCATTCCCTTTGCGCATGATAAATAATAAGAGTGAAAAAAATAGTCTTATTTTCTAAGCAAAGAAGCATCTACTTTGTAAAATTAAATTCATATTTTGCTAAGTGAACATTCTAATTCATTTATAAAATCAGACGCATGATCTAATTTTTTTTGTTGTTGCTCCAGTGCTCTTCATGTTGACTCCATTAACGATACGACTAAAGATAAGGAACTTTAATCCAACCCAGCTAGAGCTACTTTGATGTTCTGGGCTTCAAGAACAAATGCGCTTTTTGCCCATTCCCGTCAAATCACTGGTATAAATTACAAACATATATTGTATTTTGTATGATATCAAATAAAATCATTGTAGACACTGACCTGCCAAAGGTTTGTTAAGCATCAATAATATAATTACAACTGTGTTTCCTGCTATCAAATAGCGTACACATTACCTGGAAAGCTACACTCTGCATTTTTACTACCTTATTTTACTTTTATTATTTTTTCCATCTGTTGTATACTTTGGTGCTATTTGCCAACTGATTTTTTCTCCATGGGTGAGGACTTTCAGACTTTGCTACTTCCTTATAGTTAATACAGTTCTTATTGTATCAGTTTGACTTATTGTATCACCCTCTTGCATTGAAAGTAACTGCTGGATCATTTTGTTTTCAGGAAATGCATAGAGCAATATTCATTAATGACCAGAAGAAAAATGTAAATTATTTTTTAGCAATAGATAAATTTGAGTTTTTGGCACAATTTTATGTCAAGCTAAAGAAAAGATAACATGTGCAAGCTATCAAAACTTTACTCTGTGAGGCAGTCGCACTCAGCACATCTGTTTTCAAACTCTAAGATAAATATCCTCAGTTTTCCAGATTGTTAGCATTTGCTATTTGAATTCCTCACAATGAATAACACCCAATAATTACAGCATGACTGCAACTGGAGATTTGCTATGAATTTTATATGCAGGTTACAATATACAGATATTTGTGCATTTCAAGAAAATATGTATAGAGTATCCCAAAATACTGGATGGTTCACCGACTGACTACGATCACCAATATCTGTTATAAAATTAATGTGGAGAAAAACAGATGTTGATTAAAAAAAAGTTAGAAAATCCAACTGCATTGCTTTGAATTATTTGTTTTGCTATTTTCAAAATATTTTTGCAAAAATGTTCTATATAATGTTCATTACAACATTAGGTAGATTACAGTTCCATGTGCATTCACTCAACACACTCAGGGGTTGATTTACTAAAACTGGAGAGTGCAAAATCAGGTGCAGCTGTGCATGGTAGCCAATCCGCTTTTAACTTAAAAGAGAAGTATATATTTTTTTCCTATTCATACTTACCTAGGTGGATGCAGCTTTAGACCAATGCTGCAGCTGTCCCCTGGCGTCTCTACACTGAGAACTGAGCCACAATGGCTCGGTTATCACTCCTCCCCAAGAGGAGAGCTGCTGACTCTCAGTCAGCAGCTCTCCTCTCTGCTCCTCCATGCTTACTGGAGTGCTGAGCTGTGCAGAGGCGGGGAGCGGCCGTCTCAGCATCTCAGTGGCTAGCTGAGCATCTGAGACTGCCATCAATCAAGGCACCTGGCGGATCCAGACTTCCGAAATCAGAATTACGCACTGCCTCGACTGATTGCAGTGATGTCAGCGGAGAGCGGACTTCAGACTGCTCTCTGCTGAAAACGAGTCACAGGAGTGAAAAACAAATTGCACTCCTGTGACCCAGAGGAGGAGCACAGCCTGAAAAGCTCGGGCTGGATTTTCCCTTTAAGCTTGCTCAATTAAGCTTTGACAAAAATTCAACCCCTCAGTGACATAGGGAACGTGCTAGTTAAAAAGTGAGGAAGATCCCATAAATTGGGACCTGTCTCTTTGGAGTTCCCTGTGACATTACAGCTCTTATTTGGGTTTAGACCAAATATGGGCAGTCGAATTCACTGTTTTATAAATATCAGAAGATTTTTTGAACCATTATCAAATTGTTACTGACTTAGAAGCGATCTAGTCATTAAGCTGCTTAAACAAAATTTCCTTAAAAACTTCTTGTTTGTTTTTCTTTATTTAGAAGGTGTGTTCTTTGAGGGGGGAGTATTTAGGGTAGTTTATATACTACATTTAGTTAATTTTACCTTTCTTAAAATGTACTACTTCATGGACTTGTTCTTTATAAAAGGATACTTTTTACAGATATTAGTTAAATATACAAAGAGCTAAATGGTATCCAGATTACTGTTGATTCAATGATTAAAATTATTTTTTGGTATTTAAGTAATGGGCTGACTAATGCAGAGAACACTATTTTTAACAAGTGACCCTCTGCAGCTCCAACCCTGTACATTCAATGAATGGTCAGTAATAAATAAACATGCATCACCATCATCAGTAACACCTCGTTTGTCTGTTTTTTTTACAATTTGATAGCTTTCTATAAACAAATATATTACACTATTACACAGGTGCAGATTATACATATTTTAGCCAAAGTGCTTCTCAATTATGCTTATGTGGTTCAGAAACTCCTGGATACACACCATTAATATAACTAAAGCGTGTATTCCCAAAAATATATATACTACATTTCAGCTTTAACTCACAGACCATGTAAACCTCTTTATGTTTTAAGGCAGTAATATGATCACTGCCCCTTCTAGGCTTAGTAATCTATCCTTTCCTTATGAAAGGATATCAGAAATGAACCAGATGGTGTGGAATGGGTTTAGCTCTGCTTTTCACCCGCGGGAGAGGTCCTTTAGATACGTTTAACCCCCTTGTGGGCTTAATGGTTGAGACAGAGCTGTGGAGAGCAGAGCTGCAGCCATTTCACACAATCTGGTTTGTTTCTGGTCACAGTGAGTCGGCATCCTGTGTGCGATTGGCCACCATTTTTTTGTAGTGCATTAACTGCTTAAGGACCAGCTGCCACAGTTGTACTGCGAGAATGTGGCTTGATCCCGTGAATCAACGTTATTGTACATTGGCTTGTACATGGCGATTTGGGTGCACGTGCAGACCCACTGGCCAGCAGGGGAGCCAATCAGTGAGTGGGGCGAACTCAATGTACGCTGGCCACCCGCGATCGTTCCACGCAGTGACAGAATGGGGATCAGCCTGTGTAAACAAGGCAAGTCTCTGTTCTGACAGGGGAGATCACCCAGATCCTGTCTTTCTGCTATGCAGGAAGACAGATCTGTGTGTTTCCCCAGTCAAACAGTCCCTCATATAGTTAGTAATCACACCCAGGGAACACATTTAACCCCTTGATCGCCCTTGATGTTAACCCCTTCCCTGCCAGTGTCATTAGTACAATAAGAGTGCATATTTTTAGCACTGATTACTGTAGTAATGTCACTGGTTCCCAAAAAAGTGTCGGAAATGTCAGTTAGGTGTCCGATCTGTCCACGGCAATGTCACAGTCCAGCTAAAAATCACTTATCACCGCCATTACTAGTAAAAAAAAATAATAATAATAAAAATGGCATAAATCTATCCCCTATTTTGCAGATGCTATATCTTTTGTGCAAACCAATCAATATATGCTTATTGGGATTTATGTTACCAAAAATATGTAGAGGAACATATTGGCCTAAACTGATGAAGAATATTGTTTTTTCACATTTTTTATTTTTTTTTATTATTATAGCAAAAAGTAAAAAATATTGTTTTTTTTTTTTTTCAAAATTGTCGCTCTTTTTTTGTTTATAGCGCAAAAAATAAAAAACGCAGAGGTGATCAAATACCACCAAAAGAAAGCTCTATTTGTGGGAAAAAAAGGACATCAATTTAGATTGGGTACAGCATCGCACAACCGTGCAGTTGTCAGCTAAAGTGATGCAGTGCCGTATCGCAAAGATGGCCTGGTCATTAAGGGGGAATATCTTCCGGTCCTTAAGTGGTTAAAGTATGACAAGCTGTTTTCATACAATCCACACCAGTCCATTAAATGTCATCCCCTGCAAGTTTCATTATGTCAGTGTACCAAGCCCTCCTGGGCTAGTCCAGCTAACATTATTACCAGTGTTATCACTAAGGATGAGCCCACGGTTCGACTCGAACATAGGTTCGACTCAAACATCGGGTGTTCACTTGTTCTAAAATGAACTGAGCATATGGGGCGTTTGCGGATAATTAGAGCGTGGTGGAATGCCCCATAATGCACTGCAAGATCACAGTGCATTGCTGTATAATGATTGGCCAAAGCATGCACCTGACCTGCATGCTTTGACCAATCACAGCGTCCTCTGCTAAGAGAGCCATAATTGGCCAATCATGGCTCAGGGGGACTAAGTCCACGCCCCACACTATATAAGGCTGCTTACAGAGTGGTCGTGTGTAGTGTTGTTGACGTTAGATTAAGCAGGCAGGTTATTCCGTTAGTGGCAGTGTATTTTATATATATATATATATATATGTACACAATATCTAATACAGTGTGTACATTTCTAATAGAAATCAGGCAGTGTATAAATATAACATGCCCCTGTTTGCCCCAGGGGCATGTAATTACAATTCTTGATATAATATTTCACAGCAGAGCCCATTCCTGCACCCAACAAGAGTAACTGTGAGGGCGTACAGTGTTCTGGTACTACCAACACCTAAGGCCCAATTTTCTGAAGAGTATATAGGGCAGGCCGTATAGTATATATACTGATGTTCAGACTATGTAGTGCCTGGGGGACCCCCACGCCATTTTTAAAAAGATTTGGGTGCGGGTTCCTCTAATATCCATACCAGACCTGAAGGGCCTGGTATGGATTTTGGGGGGGACATCCACGCCATTATTTTGTGTATTTTTGGTATTTTTATCTATATACCCGGGATCCGACAATACATTACAGCCGCGAGCAGTTTTAGATGACATTTTTTTCCTTTAGAAATGTAATTTTTCTGTGGCACTGTTATAAACAATAGAAAGATGCGCTACTTTACAGGCATACTAAGGACACCCACCAGGCACGATATTTAAAGGAATATTAAATTTTTATAGCTTTTCTTTAAACATTATTAAAATCACTGCTCCCGAAAAAACGACTGTTTTTAAAACTTTTTTTAGCATTGATACATGTCCCCTGGGGCAGGACCCAGGTCCCCAAACACTTTTTATGGCAATAACTTGCATATAAGCCTTTAAAATGAGCACTTTTGTTTTTTCACGTTCGTGTCCCATAGACTTTAACAGTGTTCGCGTGTTCGAACAAATTTTTTGTCTGTTTTGCTGTGAACTGAACCGGGGGGTGTTCAGCTCATCCCTAGTTATCACCTCCCAGATTCTTCACAAAAGAAGTGGCAGTAGTTAAATCAGGGGGAAGACATAGATTAGGGAGAACTGGTCCCTAAGGTGTTACCAGTGCATCTAGCGCTTTTGCTATTGGGACTCTCATCCCCAACCCAACCTGTCCAGAATTTGTTATAGAACCTGGAATCCAGAGTTCCCCAATGCTGGCAGATTGCACAGAACGTCTCATAATGCAGGGACAACTGTCCTGGTATTAGTCGCTAAGGACTAGAAAAAACCCCTGCCAGTTTTCTATACCTGGAACGTGTACTGGCGACAAATGGCACATGCTGCCCCAGACAGAATTTAGTTAACCTTCCTGAGGCACTCGAATTCTGTTGCCCCCCTGGGGGTTGATATATTGCCACTGCAGTGGAATTGTCAGACTGAACACTGATCAGAACTGTTTTTTCCGGTAATTCAGAACAAGGTTTACAAGATATTGATGGGCAGTATTCTCTCCTGTGGTGACCAAGTCCCCTGAACTGTAGCCACCTTCAAACCAGAACCTCAGCTGGACAGACTGACATCAGTGGTAATTATCCTCCATATCACTGGAAGGAAAAACTTCCCCTTCTCCATATTCGATCAACAATCAACCACCAATTTGAGCTCTGCAATACTCTGAGGACAGGGCCCTCTGGCAATCCAATGCTTGGGCCTTCATGTTTCAAACAGAGAGAATGTTCCTCTACAAAAGACCTGGAGTAGAACTGCACTTAGGGAACTGTTTCAACATAGATATCATTTCCTGATCAAAAGATACCCTTTGCTTCCTATATTTTGCTGGATATGGAATCGACTGTCCCTGAGCAAGATTATTGAGGTATCCCGAGAGTGACATCCCCTGCAACTTCAGCAAGTCCAGTACCGGAGCTAGGAGCTTTGTAAACCCTTGGGGGGCTGTGGCCAGCCTGAAGGGCAATGTCACAAAATAAAAATAGCGACTATCTGCTGCATATTTTCTCAGCGCGTTTATTAGAGCCTGCTTATTTAGCACCTTTGAACACTGATTTTACTTTGGATCATACTCATTTGTTGCCTACATCTGGGACTTGATGGGGACTCAACCATAACTATATGACTCTGCTTTGCTCTGGTTTAGTGACCCATTCGCCCATCGTGGTTTTAAGGTGGGGCACTTTCCATATCAGGGCTCTGGTAGCACAATTAGTTTCTGGTCAGGTGGCCATTAGGGATGTTTAGGGGGCTTTTAGTTGGGGTAGGATAGGCCCGCGTCTCACTGTTTTGCTGCGTCCCCCGCCCTTACAGGTGAGGGGCATTTTTATCATAGAATTTGCTACTGGGAGGGTTAATAGGGGAGTTATTTGTTGCAGGGTGGGGATGTGGGACTGGAAGGACTCATTTGATGTGATGCTCATGTGATTTTTTTTGCTGCATTGCAAATGCAAAATAAATTTAGTAGAGGTAACTTCTTTGGGTGTGTTTCTGTCTCTCCCCTTTTTTTATTTTTGAGGTAATTCTAGTATGTTATTTTAGAAAACACCCCCCTAGAATTTTTCTAGGCGAGTACCCTACTGATAATTTTCACGGGCAGGATTCCCATGTTCACCTATGTTTGGATTACATGAAGATATGCGTCAATGATGACTATGTGCACCCAAAATCTAACTCTTGCAGAGAGGCCATCACTGATCGGACCGGCCCTATCTGAACAGAAGGATGTTTAGAAATTCGTCTAGTGCCTTGAGATCTAAGATATACCTCCCATCCCCGTTTGGTTTTGGGGCCGCTACCGGTTGAGTGTTTACAATAATGAGCCTACAACTTCTTCTCCAAGAGCCAATGCAAGGCAAAAGGCTGTCGACTCTGTGGCAGACCCAGAAGGCCCCAAGAGGCGTACTTAACCTACCAGGTTTCTGCTGGCTAAAGGCAGAGCAAACCACCTCAAAACTGCTCTAAGATCCTCTGGCCCAAGATACTCTCAAAGCACAGGTGCCTCAGATGCCTCCCTCACTCTGAAAGGAAAAGCTTACAGCACCTGGTATTCCCAGGCATTTTCTCATCCAAGTACTAACCAGGTTCAATCCTGCTTAGGCTCCGAGATCAGCCAAGATCAGGCGTGTTCAAAGTGATGCAGCCACAGTCCATTGCAGCTTTGCTAAACTCTCCTTATGACATTCTAATGCGACAAGAATCACTGCAATGCCAGACACCACAGTGGTTCAGATACACCTGATACCACTGGTCCATCAGGAGATGTGAACACCACCACATCACTGGACCTGGTGGTGCACTGGCCTCCCCAGGCCTCCTCTCCCTTCTGGAGCCATTTAACTCATATAATAGGTAAAAAATGTAGCAACTATATTTGCCTAAACCTAATATGTAGTCCCCCAATAATGCAGGCCCAAAATCATGTTGGTCTACCATTATGCAACCTCATAGGTATGTAAGTATGCAGATACGCAGGTACACAGGAATGCTGTTATGTGGGTACCCATGTATGCAGTTAAGCAGGTATATAAGAATGTATTTTTTTGGTTCATGCACTTTATACAAGTATGCAGTTCAATGCCAACAGGCATGTACGTATGCAGTTTTATGTCAGCATGCATGTACACAGTTCTATGCCAAAATGCATGTACATACGCAGTTCTATGCCGACACACATGTACACAATTTTATGCCAACATGCATGTAAGCAGTTAAAATGCCAAAATGCATGTTCGCAATTCAATGCCAACACGCATTTACACAGTTCATATGCAAACCCGCATGTACAAAGTTCATATCCAAACACACATGTACGCAGTTCATATGCAAATACGAATGTATGCAGTTCATATGCAAATGCGCATGTATGTCATTCAATGTCAACACGCATTCATGCCGTTCAGTGCCAACATGAATGCATGCAGTTCAATGCCAACATGCATGCATGCAGTTCATATGCCAACACGCATGTATGCAGTTAATATGCCAACACGCATGTATGTAGTTCATATGCAAAAATGTCTGCTTTTTTTTTTTTAAGTGTTAAATTCCAAATTTATATTGTGGGACTATGCTGTAACTGCGAGTCAAGCCATTGATCTTTGCTGCCCAAGTTTAAATTGCTGTGGCCATGAAATAAGTATGTTGGCCGTACTGTTATGCCGCGTACACACAAGCAGACTTTACAGCAGACTTTGCCCGGCGGACGGGATTTCGTCGGACAATTCGATCGTGTGTGGGCTCCAGCGGACTTTGTTTTCTCAAAAGTTGGACGGACTTAGATTTGAAACATGTTTTAAATCAATCCGTCGAAATCGAGTCTGGTCGAAAAGTCCGCTCGTCTGTATGCTAGTTCAACGGACAAAAAGCCACGCTAGGGCAGCTATTGGCTACTGGCTATGAACTTCCTTGTTTTAGTCCGGTCGTACGTCATCACGTACGAATTCGACTGACTTTGGTGGATTGTGTGTAGGCAAGTCCGTTCATTCAGAAAGTCCGTGGTAAAGTCCGTCAAAAAGTCCGCCGGGCAAAGTCTGCCGTAAAGTCCGACCGTGTGTACGCGGCATTAGGATTCAGGTGAGTGTCTGGAGGGCAGTGAAACCATGGCTTAGCTGCCTGTTTTTACCACCATCCATGTGAAAAAAGCCTTGATGCTATTACCACTCTGCCCATAATGCTAATGTATACACGTTTAACACAGTTAAAAAATGTATACCTACGCATAGACACTTGCCCAGTATACAGTATTTTTCTTATAATGTCCTGCAGGTTGCAAAACATTGGAGTAATCTATAAATGGCTTGCATCCAAGCAGTCCTGCTCCCTTAAGCACCTGCTTTATTAGAAACTTTTGTGGCTGAGTTTTGGATGTAACACAGACATGACAGTAGGATAAAATATTTGTTTATACAGCAAAAATACATACCAGAGTGATTGTATATTTTATACATACAATAATGTAGCAAATGGAATACATGTTGTTTAACTTTATGACATTTATTGTTGTTCTGATCAGATGCTGGAAACGGTCTGCATATCAGCATAGCAGTTGTGGGTGGGGTTCCTATAAACTGCCTTGCAGTTTTGCTAGACTGCCAACTATTGCTAATCCCCAGTGTCATTGCTAGGAAGGATTATTGTGATACAAACTTATTTGAAACGTTTTAATATATTGCATAAAATATGCTTCATTGCTGCTCAGCCATTGAGGGCATTACTTTCTGGAATATAAACTGGTTTTTATTATTTTCATAAATATAGACTTTGCTGAAGGATTTTTGAATGTTATGTGGTGATTAGATGAAAAGACCCATGCACATCGTGTATACTTCATGAAAATCAGTCAGGAATGCATATTAGTAATAACCTGAATCTCCCCTGTTTAGTTATTTTAATAGATTGGCGTTATCTCTCAGGGATAGCTGTGTGCGCTGTTATTCTCTCCCTGTCAAAGCAGAAATGTTAATTGTTGGGCTGTAGGGCAATGTCATAAATGAGCTAGTATGCATCGCACTGCTGACAGGGCTTCCATCTTTACCCGGTCTTTCTTCCGGGTTTGCGGCCTCTGGCTACATGAGTGGCTGGGGGAGCAATGACGTCACTACCACACCTACACGCGGGATTGGCGCTTACGGCACGGGCTCTGAAGGTCCGGTACAGTATGCCAGACCTTCAGAGCCCATGCGCTGGTGACGTCCCCGGCTGCATGCACTCTAAATATCTCCTAAACAATGCAAGTTTAAGACATATTTACAGTACCTACAGGTAAGCCTTATTATAGGCTTACCTGTAGGTATAAGTGGTAAAACTTATTTTTCTACCACTTTAACTGATGCTGATGCTGCAGAATTTGACTTGTACATTTATGTTTCATTGACCTTTGATCCAAAATGGTTAAAGAAAAATGGAGGAAATCAGTGATCCTAGAAAGGTGAGATAGGAAGGTCACTGGATGATATGCCTCCAATATACTAAAAGCCCAGGCAGCTTCTTAAAGTCGGAATAAACTCCCATCTCTGCCTTGTATAAGTAGTGTAAATATCTCCTAAATGTGCACCGTTTTGAGATTATTCCTGCAGCTCCCGTACGCATGCACTGAAGTGACGTAATTGCGGCTCTGGCCAGTTACACAGCCGTAGTCCGCGATCCCAGAAGGAAGACGAGTGAAGATGGGAGCGCCTGCAGCTCTACCATCAAGGCAGTGGAAGGGCTTTATTTTAAGGTTCAAAGTTTAACATAATGCGATGCATATACTAGCACATTATAATTTTACCTTGCACCTTGGTACAAAAAAAAAAAAAAAAAAGACGTCCATCGGTTTTCTACCTTTTTTCTAAAACTTTTTTTACATCTATCGTTCCAAAACATCAAGTATACAATACAATAATAAAGTGGTATACTATATATAATACATTCAGAACACGAATTTTATTTTCACGACTCTTTAAAATCTTTCATTTAAAAAATGCAATAATTTATCAGTTGTGACATATGGACTCCCTTCACTCTACACCACTTCAATAAGGTGCATTGCTGCATGTACTTTAACAAGCAAAATATTACTCTTTGACCCTCTTTGCAATGAGGCAGGGCACTTATTTAGAACGGGCTGCCAACACACGGCATCAGAAATAAAACCAAACCTGTATTTTTCTTTTATGCAGAGCACCACAGCACAGTCCAGCTCAATGAGCACCTACTAAATGATGCATTGGGAATGTCATTCTAAATTAAAGCATTAGCTACCCCAACACTTTATATTCCTGATATGTGGCTGCTGTACCATGTACTTGTATGGGAAAGTATCCTGTTCTCCTTGTATATTGCTTCCTTTGTGTGGAAACCTTGGTGTTCCTGCTTTTCCCCTTGCTTTCCTATTAAACACTGACCACACTAAGCAGAAGAGCACAGCGTGCTAGGTTCTCTAGTTACACTGGAAACTCAGCCTGCTCTCCTCTAATGATCAGACCTGTTCTGACATGCGCCCACTGCACAGCCATTCACTGTGAAGCTCAGTGTGCTGTTGCTTCTTCTCCCCCCAGCTCTTATGCAGTTGAGAAGAGAGGGAATGTGATCACTTATAAAAAAAGGGGGAAAATGTATTTATAATATATTTTTTTTATATCTATACAAAAATGTTTTGCCTATCATTTCTATTTTAAGCTGAATGTGTTGTTTTACAAGGTGATCATTTACAATCACTTTAATGGCAATGCAACACAAAAATGTGCATTATGGTAATGTGTAGTAAAATACTACACATTAACACAGCACATAATTTTGAAGCCAGCATAAGATGAAACTTGTTGATTACAATTGCTGACTTCTTCTTCCAATAATTCTAGCTGTCTGGCTTTAATGCTGGCTCAGTGATTTCAGTACTTTTTATTACACTGACCCAAAACAAAGTAAAGAGATAAGGAATTTTGAGTTCACCTGCTGAGAGCTCTTTCCAGGTATGAGATTCAAATGATATAAGCCAGAAGCAGACATGTAACTAGCATGAAAAAGGTCAACAATGGCAGCCTACATATTTCTTTCACTATAGATGCACTTTAAGTGAACTGGGCTGTTATACTGTATGTTTCCATCTACTTAAAAGTAAGACTGGAAACTCTTAGTACGGAGCAATTCTGGGTTCATGCTGAAGGATATAGATGAGCTTTGCGTTCAGGTTGAATCAGGTCAAACAGTGAAATAAATATGTATAGAGCAGTGTCTGATGCAATGATCCAGACATCCACCTAATAAGATTAAAAACGAAACCAGAAAGTTTGCAGATAAGGGAATCAGTTGTCCATAGCAATATATTTCAACCCTTTTTTGATGTGATTACAAAGTAGAGTGTCCACACAGGCACAACTTACGCACGCTGTCTAAACCAGACTCTTTTTTTTAATCATAGCAGTGGTTTGGTATTGTTCATATAGGCCAAGATCTGTTCTGTTAAAGTGGTTGTATACCCATTCTTATGAATTTCTTTTATATTGGCAATTGCAGTGTTTAAAATTATTTGCCATGTATAATGCTGTCTTTACCTGCATGCCTTGCGAGTTTTCGCTATATTAGTTTGTGATGACGTCGCCCGTGCATGCGCCGTATCTTCTATCTTTCCGCAAGCCGAGATCCTGCTGGAAAAATGCTGTGCCTATGTTGGGGTTGCGTCATTTCCTGTTGTCGACGTCAGCCCCGACATCCTGCGATGCTTCCTCCTAATTCTTCCCCAAGAGGATCCTCGCAACGTCACAGGGTTGAGGAGACACAGATGGAGCGATGTTATTACTGCGCATGCACAGGATTACGGAGACGAAAATGTTCTGCAGGTGGAAATAAATAATAATTCAGACGCGGAAGACCACAGTTGAGATGGCGACGGCTATTATGAAGAAGCAGCGTTTTGGATAAATATAATATTTACATTAAGAACTATTTTTTTATGCTTACTCCTAGTGCCCATTTGAATCTAAATGAATAGTTATTTCATAATATTGTTAAAATCGTTTTTCTTTTGGAGGGTTTACTACCACTTTAAGTGGTAACATGTCACTACATGATAACATGTAGTCAACACCAGGTGGCACTATAACAATTTATGCATATAGTTCTAATTGGTGTATTTAGCTGCCCACATTAGAACATTACATGATGTTGATCTTATCATCGTATCAAAAGAAACTGTAAGCACGAGGTAAAGGCAACCTAATTAACAGAAATGTTAAATCATCCAGCATGAACTGAACCAGTGTAAGCTGATAAAGAAATAAATACAATGTTAATTTCATCTTCAAATGTCCTCCTAAAGTGACCCCTGCTGTTCAATAGAAGCTGTCTTTTTATTTAAATTTTCCATTCATGATAAAATTATTTTTTGCTGCCAGCAAATTATAATGTTTATGCTCATCACTACTCACTGTAACAAATTTGCTTTAAATGCATACCCGTATGAAAATAATATATGGCATACTATATGCTGGGATTCTTACAAGAAAAAAATAAAGCAGTTGAACATATTGCTTTATACCACACCACAATGTGGCTTTTATTTCCCTGAATCACTTAAATATTTAGTGTCATACAAATAACTGTAGCTACTTGTCATTCTACTGTTCATTCTGTATCTAATTCATTCCATGTGACAGAGCACCATCTGTACACTGCTTTGCCTTTTCAGAGCTTTTATTTACCAACGTGCTTTATGCAATACCTAGCAAGTGTTTTGGTGGAAGAGTCATTTTAGATGGATCAAGTGAACATGTGATTGCCCAGTCAGGAATTAAGAGGTTTTTTTCTCACCTTAGAGGTATTTATTAGAAAAAAATAAAGTTTTTATTAGAGGTTAACGCTTATCTCTAGGCAAAACAAATTCCAATCAGACCAGCATTGTGGAAGAGAAATTAATCTGAGAGAGAGCATCTAAGGTTAGTACACAGGAGATCAATCTTAGCATATGGAAGGCAGGAAGAGCAGCCATAAGTGGGAGCTCGAAAGTAAATAGAAGTGTTGCTTGGGCATCGGAAGCTGGGACAAGGTTCCTTGCACACACCAAAAACATAATTGGCCTGGAAATGCCATAGGCTGAGGAAGAGAGGAAGTCTGGTGACACAGAAATGAGGAAGATAAATGACAGTATCTGTCCACATCCCCCCACCCAGTTGAAAATGAAGCATGGATTGAATTTTATCAAGGGTACTTGGAGGTGGATGCGCTTGGTAAAAATCCAGATCTTGTCACTGGATAGTAATAGAGATGAGCCAAACTTACCTGGAATTGGTTTGAGGCAGGTTTGGCAAACATTACTGAAGTTTAGGTGTAGAATCTAAATCCCATTGAAGTAAATAGGAGCCAAATTAAATTAAAAAAATGAATTAGCTATGTTATAGACTAACAGGCAAGGGTGTGTCAAACAAATTGCATGGGGGCTGGCACTCCCCTGGGGAACATATACCAAACCAAACAAACATATTTAAAAAATTCTGTTCAACAGAGAGCAGAAATTTTAGTATTGTATGAAGGGCAACATTAAAAATGCAAAATTTCTGTAAAACATTTTGGGGGATGTTCTTAACTGAGAGCTGATGCACCTATACAATGTATACAACCTACTAAAATGCCAGCAAAGGACTGCTTCTGGACGTTTACTCTCTGTTTGTAAACAAAGTGGCTGGGGATTCCTTTCATCTATACTAGACCTTTAACTAGAGAGGGTTATTTAGGGGTTGTGGCAAAAGCACCACACCCGCAAGGTTATATGTGAAAAAAAATCTTTTTTTTTGAGGAATTTAGAGTTGTTCATGAAATGTGAGTAAAACAAACATGCCCACTTACCCAACAATCATCATTTAAAAAAAAAAAATGTTGATGGATGTCTTTGGGCCCTATACTATTAACTGGGCTACACAGGGACCACACTGACTCCCATGGGCTTACCTGGTGATTATTATGCCCCTTTACCAAGTGGGAATAACAGCACTTTGAGTTATCCTTTTTTTACCCAGAGTGGAGTAGTGTGATTAGTGTTTACGCTTTGGCCACATCTAAAAGGGCAAAAGCCTTGTCTTCTTTATGGTTCAAGCCATCATACAGTACTTAGCTATTATATTATAATAACCAGCCTATTTACTTTGGTCCTCCCTCTTGGGTTGCTCTATCCCCACTCTTGTTTTTGTTGCAGTGCCCCTTGCACACAGGAGGACCTGTTCCTGTGGTCCTTGTCCTCCAGTGGTCTCTGGCTTGGGGTCAGGTAGGTGTGAGTCTATCAGCATGACACATCTTGACTTGGAACTGTTCATAATTCCCTCTACCTTGACTAAGGCCCCATGTTCCAGCTGAAGAAAAACAGCCCCAGAGCATGATGCTGCCCCACCATGCTTCACAGTGGGTATGGTGTTCTTTTGGCATTGTGCAGGAGAAGATAGATAGAAGAGATAGAAGGGATAGAAGAGAGAAGATAGAAGAGAGAAGTGAGGAATAGCGACTTTAAATGAGGCCCGCCATATTAAATAGAATGAGAATAGTTACATACATGTATATATAAATTAGTTTATTTATTATGAAGCGCTTACCCCCGAAAGAGCGGCTGAAAATTTGCTATATCCGTAATTCATGTTTACTACTCAATCCTCGTAGCCCATAGATTTAAAAGTCACAGTCCTTAATGCTTTTTTTAAATGCTTTATTCATCAACATAAACTGGGATGGGAAAGGACTTCATTTGAGATGCTCTTTTGTTACAATGTCATCTTTCAATGATTCTTACAGAAAAATCTTTGAACAATTGTGGATAATCAGGAGATCATTCTAAACGATCTCTTCACTCAGGGATGATGGAAGTAGATTTGACAGAGAATTAGTTGATAAAGAGTCACTCTGAATAACTTCTTCATCGATCCATATCTCTATATGTGTACTTGCAGCTTCACCGCTACCTCTTTACCACTACTTCCCACCGGCATGGTACTTCCAAATTAAGCTAAAGGAGAGCCACTCTGCACAACTCCTCCCGCTTGACTGATTCGAATCCCAGGGAAATGCTGAACTCAAAGTCATAGGCCATTACTGCCTATCTCACTGACTTGTGCACCAACAGCCCTCAGTCTCTGGTAGTACCTTTTCCCTTGGGCTTTCACTTACGTGATCAATAGTCCATGTGCCACTCATAAACGATCAATCGCCTAGTTTCCTTCCGCTTTGTTGCTACTTCATCCACAATGATTCTCAGTTTCTCTAACTCTTTGTGGCCCGCTGCCCTCCCCGCAGGGGCGGCCTACGACATCCACGACCACACACTTTAAGATGTGGTCTGTTCCTCCATGAGGATCGGATCTCCACCCTTCTCGCTAAGGTGAAGCTCCGTTGGCTCCCCGGAGGGGAAACCCTCCAACTTCCCCTCCGGGAACGAGGCTGGCTCTCTCGCTCCTCAGAGCAGGACTAGACTCAAACTCTCCATGTGATCCCGCTTTTATATGAGAGTCCCGGGATTACCAAGCAAATTAATGATTGGCCGAGACCAACACATAAACTTCCTGTCACTCAAATATGGAAATTAACCAAACAGGCCTGCTGTAATAGCATCAGCCTGTCTAAATTTACCTGTCATAGAAAGCTAACAAGAAAGGTCACCTACCTAAAAGTAGGTGCCCACTACAATTATTACAATCTAAAAATCATTCAAACTCTTAAAAAGACATTGTATCAAATAATGTGGTAGTCACATGACTTACACTTGAATTATACTGTTCACAGCATAAAATACAATTAATGAGTTGACATGATAGACATAAACAGTAGAAAGGATACATAGAAAATATACACATATACACATAATGGGGCAGGGATTGACCTCCTGCACATCACGTCATGCACTGACACCCTGCTCGTGACGTCAATCGACGCCTCTATGTTGGGGACGTTCTTTTCCATCCGGCGAGGTGGGCGTGGATCCACTGCTGGTGGTTATGCCACATGCAGATGGGATCCACTTCCCTGCCTCCCTCGAGCTGCATTGGCTCATTCAGCATGACGTTGGCAGGACCCTGCCCCGGACTGGGGGTATATGTCGGCCTGAGCTGGCCGGTGGTTCACTCTGCATGATCCTATCACTTAAAGGGTACTTAGATACAAGCTGATCCACTCACTATATATCACAGGTAATTAATGGGGTTCTTTTACCATTTTTTTTACATTCATTTTGGGTGGGTTGCGCCATTTGTGGTATAGTATCCAATCTGTTTAGTGTGCACATTCACACCTACTACCGTCCCATATGTAGTCCCCTTGAGGGAACACTTATATGACCCTTCATATTTACCTACTACCATTCATTCATTTACTTTTTTCTTTACATCCCTTGTAGCACACTATGCATGATAAGTAAATACATGTTGTACTTGAGTGAATATAGTGTTGACTGCGCTACCCCAATGTCATAACATTTAAGTACACCATTCCTTATTCAATTGTGAAATGAATGTAACTGACCAAAAATATTTGTGCAATGGTATATGATCATTTTCACACTCTAATAAATCTTCAATTAGTTCATATCCATAAAAAACAAACCCTAAATAAATCTTAACATAACACCAATATGAACGTACAAAAAAAAAAATTAAAATTGTCGTGTCCACTTATTATTAAAAAAGTGCAGTGTGCCAATCTACACAGGAGGTCCCTGAGTGGACTATCCTCTGTGAATTTGATATTCCTGTGCTCTTAAATTATTTGTCCGCAATATCTTGTGACAATTTCACCGCTTCAGTGACTACACCAACACCACATGGATTGGCCACTCACCAGATGCTGGTATAAATGCGCTTTTGGTTCATTAAGAAGGGATAACCACTCCACTTGTAGTATTTAGCCTTGCTGACCCCAGTAGACTATGGGCATATAGTATCCATCCTCATAAAAAACAGACAGCTATCATTGCGCGGTATATTTGCACTGTTTATTTTAAAAATAGTTTAAAAAGAGACTGTGAATTCACATTTTGTAGTGCCCGTAAGCCGGCACCAAGCTATTCCAGCAGTTAGAATCGGTGTAAAGATGTTGCCGTATGCTTCCTATGCCGGCGTGCGGTGTGCAAGCCTCATTTTGACACAGTTTGTGGCTCAGACCTCGTTTTCCTCTGGCTGGAAGTGACATAGTGACATCGTGTGTATTTCCCAGCAGCCTCTGCGCGTTTCACAGTAATGATTGCGTCATCAGGAAGCTTCCTACAAGCACTACAAAATGTGAATTCACAGTCTCTTTTTTAACTAATTTTAAAATAAACAGTGCAAATATACTGCACAATGATTGCTGTCTGTTCTTTATGAGGATGGATACTATATGCCCATAGTCTATTGGGGTCAGCAAGGCTAAATATTACAAGTGGAGTGGTTATCCCTTCTTAATGAACCAAAGGCGTATTTATACCAGCATCTGGTGAGTGGCCAATCCATGTGGTGGTGTAGTCACTGAAGTGGTGAAATTGTCACAAGATATTGTGGACAAAAAATTTAAGAGCACAGGAATATCAAATTCCTTAGCTCCACAGCCCGACTGTCTGCCCTCACGAGCACAGGCACTTCATTTTTATTTATCGGCAACAAAAGGAATGACAAACAGGAAGTCATGGCCCAAACAGCCAATCGCTTCCTCGATGCAAAATGACATCACAGGAAATGACAACACAGGAAATGACAACATTTGTCCCACCCACTTAAGGCATGTACACTGCCCCCAACGCAGCCACATGCATACACATCCACCATCTTGGTCAGCATGGAGCCCATTCAATATTGCTCAGAGTAATCAGAGTAACCAGTATCTAGTAAGATCATTCTACTTGTTCTTACAGGCTTGAGAAGATCTGTGGGGACATTGCTACTGCTGTTGTCAATATACGGTATGAGTATACCAACATGGCAGATATCAATGTCCTCTTATGAAAGCAGATATGTATCCAAAAAGGATAGTGTAGCTACAACAGAGATATGCAGTATCTCACAAAAGTGAGTACACCCCTCACATTTTTGTAAATATTTTATTCTATCTTTTTCATATGACAACACTGAAGAAATGACACTTTGCTACAATGTAAAGTAATGAGTGTACAGCTTGTATAACATTGTACATTTGCTGTCTCCTTTAAAATAACTCAACACATAGCCATTAAGTTCTAAACCACTGGCAACAAAAGTGAGTACACCCGTAAGTAAAAATGTCCAAATTAGGCCCAAAGTGTCAATATTTTGTGTGGCCACCATTATTTTCCAGCACTACCTTAACCCTCTTGGGCATGGTGCTCACCAGAGCTTCACAGGTTGCCACTGGAGTCCTCTTCCACTCCTCCATGATGACATCACGGAGCTGGTGGATGTTAGAGACCTTGCGCTCCTCCACCTTTCGTTTGAGGATGCCCCACAGATGCTCAATAGGGTTTAGGTCTGGAGACATGCTTGGCCAGTCCATCACCTTTACCCTCAGCTTTTTTAGCAAGGCAGTGGTCATCTTGGAGGTGTGTTTGGGGTCATTATCATGTTGGAATACTGCCCTGCGGCTTGGTCTCCAAAGAGAGGAGATCATGCAGTATGTCACAATACATGTTGGAATTCATGGTTCCCTCAATGAACTGTAGCTCCCCAGTGTCAGCAACATTCATGCAGCCCCAGACCATGACACTCCCACCACCATGCTTGACTGTAGGCAAGACACACTTGTCTTTGTACTCCTCACCGGGTTGCCACCACACACACTTGACACCATCTGAACCAAATACGTTTATCTTGGTCTCATCAGACCACAGGACAAGGTTCCAGTAATCCTTAGTCTGCTTGTCTTCAGTAAACTGTTTGCGGGCTTTCTTGTGCGTCATCTTTGGAAGAGGCTTCCTTTTGGGATGACAGCCATGCAGACCAATCTGATGCAGTGTGCAGCGTATGGTCTGAGCACTGACAGGCTGACCCCTCACCCCTTCAACATCTGCAGCAATGCTGGCAGCACTCATATGTCTATTTCCCAAAGACAACCTCTGGATATGATGCTGAGCATGTGCACTCAACTTCATTGGTCAACCATGGCGAGGCCTGTTCTGAGTGGAACCTGTCCTGTTAAACCGATGTATGATCTTGGCACTGTACTGCAGCTGTACTGTAATACTGTAATATGTTTCTCTCTTAATGTGGACTTCGCTTCTCTAATGTGCATAGACATTTGAAGGCAAGAAGCCCAGCGCATTGCGCTTGATACTTACAAACCGGAAAATGCCCACACACACAGAGAACAAGTCTCCAAGTCCATGAGAAGTTTTCATACTGACGGTTTTACCGCTGGTCCCGATTCAACCCAAGTGCACTTTGCTAGAGCACTTCTCGGTTAAATCAAACACAGGGAGACAGATGACAATCAATAAAACACACATCCTAGAATAAAATATCCACGAGTCCATATAATAAAATTTCCACAACACAACTTGAGGTCCATAAGGCCCCTTTCACATTTGTGCGACCTGAAAGTCTCCCAATTTTGCAGTGCTTTTTGCTGCAAATTTGATGTGATTTGAAGCAATGCCAGTGTAATCTTGAGGTCTATTGATGCAGAAGTCGCAGGACAAGTCACACAAGTGTGAAAAGGGCCGTAGGGCCTGTTCACACTACTGTGCTGTCCGACATCCATTGTAATTTGCCCCGCACTGCAAATCACATGCAATGTCTGTGTGATGCAAACTCAGTCATACAGATTGTATGGTTAAATTTGCATCGCATTCGGACCAAACTCACACAGGACCCTTTTTTGGTCTGCAGCAAAACCTGATCGCATGGGTGTTGTCTGAATTTTAAGTTCGCTCTGCGATATGCAAACTGATTTGGGGGTGTCATTAGCTTTCTACTGACACTCCCAGCAGTTCACATATGGCAGTGTGAACTGCCTGCGAGTTGTATGTGAAGTGGGAACCCGCACTGGATTCACAGGGTTCCCACATCGCTCCAGTGTGAACTGGCCCTGACCCTAGGTTCACAGCTAAGCATTTTTTAGTGCGTTTTGCAGTTTGCAGAAACACTCTACAGTCCATTTAACATGGTTTCCTATGATACTATTTCACATCTATGCGTTTTGCGGCCAGTGCATTTTTGGAAATGATCGGGGACTTTTTTCACGTGATTTACAGGTAATAGATTTCAATGGAACCGCACCAGAAATGTAACTGTTACATTTGTGATGCAATTTTTGATGTGTTTTGCGGTTATTATTTTCACACTGTATTTACAGTAGGTGACCGTGATATTGTGTCAATCTCGCCGCTTTTCTCGGCGAGATTTGACACCTATGAGACCCGTCGCGGGAGCCAGCGCCGAGATGGCTCACTCATCGGGAAAGGAAAACTTGTTTCCTTTCGCAATGAGCGGCAGGCAGTGCTGACAGCTGTCTGGTATGAATCCTGAGGGGGAACGCCGTGCCAAATTTTAAATGAAAAAACCGGCGTGGGTTCCCCCCAGGGGCATACCAGGCCCTTAGGTCTGTTATGGATTGTAAGGAGAATCCCTTACGCCGAAAAATCGGTGCGGGGTCACCCCAAAATCCATACCAGACCCTTATCCGAGCACGCAGCCCGGCTGGTCAGGAAAGGGGGTGGGGACGAGCGAGCCCCCCCTCCTGAACCATACCAGGCCATGTGCCCTCAACATGGGGGGTGTGGTGCCTTGGGGGAGGGGGGCACCCTGCGGGCCCCCCCCACCCCAAAGCACCTTGCCCCCATGTTGATGAGGACAAGGGCCTCTTCCCGACAACCCTGGCCGTTGGTTGTCGGGGTCTGCGGGCGGGGGGCTTATCGGAATCCAGGAGCCCCCTTTAATAAGGGGGCCCCCAGATCATGGCCCCGCACCCTATGTGAGGGGGCGGGGTCACCGTCTATATAAATGGCTCCGCAGCTCGGACACACCATTCCAGCAGGAGAGAGCGTCGTGTCAACATCAGAAGAAGAGAAGAAGAGAAGAGGGGACAAGACAGCGCAGCAGATCGGGTCCTCCGCTAGCAATAGAGCTGGAAGATAATAGCGGGGGAGTCTGACAGAAGATAGGAGAAGAAGTCGGAAGAAGACCCCCGAAGTTGGAAGAGACCCCCCCCGGAGCTGCCTAATAAATTTCTTTTAAAACCTGTGTGGTGTGTTTTTTTTTATTAACACTTTTTTTCCTAGGTGAATGGGTAGGGGTACCATGTACAACATACTCATTCAAATAGGGTGGGGGGCCGGGATCTGGGGGTGCCCTTATTAAAGGGGGCTCCCGGATTCCGATAAGCCCCCCGCCCGCAGACCCCGACAACCAATGGCCAGGGTTGTCGGGAAGAGGCCCTTGTCTTCATCAACATGGGGGCAAGGTGCTTTGGGGTGGGGGGGCCCACAAGGCGCCCCCCTCTCCCAAGGCACCAACCCCCCCATGTTGAGGGCATGCGGTCTGGTACGGTTCAGGAGGGGGGGCGCTTGCTCGTCCCCACACCCTTTCCTGACCAGCCGGGCTGCGTGCTCAGATAAGGGTCTGGTATGGATTTTGGGGGGACCCCCACACCGATTTTTCGGTGTAGGGGGTTCCCCTTACAATCCATACCAGACCTAAGGGCCTGGTATGCCCCTGGGGGGAACCCACGCTGGTTTTTTCATTTAAATTTGGCACGGCATTCCCCTTCAGGATTCATACCAGACAGCTGTCAGCACTGCCTGTCGCTCATCGCGAAAGGAAAAAAGTTTTCCTTTCCCGATGAGTGAGCCAGCGTGACATGCACAGTACCCTGTCGCCGAGAACCAGCGCGATGGGATCGCACTGGAAACACAATCTCGTGGTCAGGTACTGTAGCTGGTTGCTAACCGGGGGTCTGGGAAGCCAGCCGCCACATCCTTTACAACCAATCAGCTTCCCCACTGAAAGTAAAAAAAAATGCCAGCCCAAAAAAAGCAAAAAATCAGCATGGGGTCCCCTCGTCTATACCAGGGTCTAGTATGGTCTCAGAGGGGACCCCCAGGCCAAAAGTAAAAAAAATGGCGTGGGATTCCCCCGAAAAATCCATACCAGACCCTTATCCAAGCACGCAACCTGGCAGGCCGCAAGAAAAGAGGGGGTGACAAGAAAGCACCCCCTGAACTGTACCAGGCCACATGCCCTCAACATGGGGCGGTCCCCCCAAAACACCTTGTCCCCATGTTGATGGTCTGCGGGCGAGGGGCTTATCAGAATCTGGAAGCCCCTTTTCACAAAGGGGCCTCCAGATTCCGCCCTCCCCTATGTGAATGGGTATCGAGTACATTGTACCCCTACCCATTCACCAAAAAAAAGCAGTGAAATGTGACAAAAAAACAACAAAAGACGGTGACAGAAGATGATGGCAGCACCAGGAGAAAAAGGCGGCGAGAGATACGGCTCGGGGGAGAAGACCACTCAGAGCTATTTTACAATAAAGGAATTGTCAAAAAACGGCTATTGTTTTTTGTCACATTTCACTTCTTTTTTGGTGAATGGGTAGGGGTACAATGTACCCGATACCCAGTCACATAGTTGGAGGGCGGGATCTGGGGGCACCCTTGTTAAAGGGGGCTTCCAGATTCTGATAAGCCCCCTGCCCGCAGACCCCCACAACCACTGGGCAAGGGTTGTGGGGATGAGGCCCTTGTCCCCATCGACATTTGGACAAGGTGCGTTGGGAACCCCAAAGCACCCTCCCCAAGTTGAGGGCATGTGGCCTGGTATGGTTCAGGAAGGGTGGGCGCTCGCTCATCCCCCCCTTTCCTGACCTGCCAGGTTGCTTGGAGAAGGGTCTGGTATGGATTTTGGGGGGACCCCTATGCCATTTTTTTAAAAAATTTGGTGCAGGGTCCCCCTTAAAATGCATACCAGACCTGAAGAGCCTGGTATGGATTTTACGGGGGACCCCATGTCAATTATTTTTTATTTTGGCGTGGGGATCCCCTTAAAGTCCATACCAGATCCGAAGGGCCTGGTATGCACTGGGGTGGGGGGACCCTACGCTGTTTTTTTCATATATATGAAATGCTGTTTTGTGTCATATATATATATAGAGAGAGAGAGAGAGAGAGAGAGAGAGAGAGAGAGAGAGAGAGAGAGAGAGAGAGAGAAATTGATAAATGATCTAACAACTGATAGAACTTTTACAATGTAGTTACATATTTTACAAGATTTAAGATACAGTATTTTGTAAAGGAATGTTAAGGGTTTGTCCTGGATCTCTGCCTTTAAAAAAGCCAAGGAGTTTCAAGCCAAAGAAAGATTGGCTGGTATGTTTTCTCTACGGCTTGAAGACACAAATTTAAGCTTATAGCCTGAAGACATTTGTGTTCTTTTTCATAATGCTACTTTGTATCTTATGCCAATAGAAATAAATCTTCTCTTGGCTTTCACCTGTTTATTGTTTTTAAATATGAACATTTTAAGTATAGTTTCTTGTGGATAAACTGTAGACATCTGACCAATAATGATGTTCTAGCAGTATAATCAAGATTACTCACTCAGCTGAATAAGTTCAATTAAGTTTGATGTGGAGAAAACATAAGTGAAGTAAGACCACCGCTTGATGCTGATTTATGCTGAAGAATTCTATATGCCAATCTGTGAGAAATATCCAAGAGTTCATAATTTGCTGGTCATGTATGTGTGTGATGTAAGTAAGTAGTTCCAACCCCTGACTCTTATGAACCATGTATAAATAAATCCTCTGACTCCTCCTGTATTGAATTGTATTGTAACTGTACTGTCTGCCCTCATGTTGTAAAGCGCTGTGCAAACTGTAGGCACTATATAAATCATGTATAATTATAATAATAATAATAATAATAACCATATGGGTATGAAGGCTCTGAAGCTGCTAGAGTATGACTTTTCTGGACATGATCTTTCTCTATGTAGTTAAGAGTTTTGGAAGAATATACTCCTGCACAAAAATAAAAGACATTTATCTTTTAGACAGTAATACTGGAAGCTATGAAGTATAACTGTAAAAAGGTCGATTTACTAAAAGGTATTTCAGTTATACTGTAGGTAATGAGCCAAGTAATCTATTTTTCTTATATAATTGGGGCTTCAGCAACAAGATGTTTCTACCATATTTCAGAGCTTGGTACCTTGTTTAGTGCATAATGAAAACATAAAAGGGGGTCAGCGCTAAAGAAAATAAATGGGCAGCTTGCAATAGGTAAATATACAGTACCCAAACAAACCAGCAAAGAAAATCATGCAGCTACATGCTGACATCTCGCCACAACTTTCATGCTTGGAACTGACTGCTCTCTTTGTAAGTACACTGCTTTATTTGTCATGACAATCGTTTTACTGGAATTTGGATGAAGCCATTGACTTTTTTATGTGGAACCACTACTTTTTAATAAATCTACTACACTATATGTGGTCCCCTGCTTGTGACTCCATGTGGTGAATGCTTTTTTTCCCAGACAGTATTGAACAAACCTTCTGACAATCCCCAGTAGTGAGAAGCAGTATTGCAGGGTGTCTGCATTGTGAAAATGGAGCTGGTTGACCACGTGTGAAGGATCCTGTTGACACAAACACGCATGTTGCTGCTTTCCTCTGGCAGCTTTAATGTCGGTGTATGCATTTTAGTTCTGTTGCTCATGTGTGGTGGAGAGGATTTTCATTAGCTGGGGGAAGATACTTTCTTTGCAGTGATATTTATTACATATTTTGGACTTTTTTGCATTAGACTTTATTCACGCTGATTTATTTTTATTATCATTTTTTAATATTGTGGATGCTTTTTGCACATTGTGAATGCCGTGTTATTTACACATGCTTTGAGTTTGAAGTATTCTATATTTGGAGGCACTGCATTATTTTCTTTGTTAATAATGCATAATACAAACTGAATTACAATATCTACCAAGAAAAAAGTAACCTTTCCTTTCTCTCTTCATTATTCTAGCTACAGGTGTGTAGACATCTGACCAATTCACCAACAGAGTTCCAAAAGTTTTCATGAAGCTGTAAAAGTCTTTTTCAGCTCAATATTGTGAATATTAAAACAGATCATATCAGGAGTGCTTGATGTCACATTAAACAAACTGCTAGCAGGCTTCATAAGGTTTTTAATGAATTTGCAAGTAGTTCTGATGTGTACTGTAAGCCCATTCAAGCTGGTTAGCAGTCTCCACTCCCATTTCAGATATGTGCTTAACATTCCTGGTGCTGAAATATGCTTTAAAAGCATTATGAAAACTGCATGAAGTTGGATGAAATTTTAGAAAATGTTTTGTGAAAACCTACTGTGCACATTTCTCTTACAAGCCTATGTTGACAGGGCCTTAAAAGCCTTTTATATGAGCTATAAATATACAGTATGCGGTATATACAATACAGGTAGCATGAAACGAAATCATGTGTACAGTAGGCACTTTTTTTATTACATATGACCTTCGGAAAGATTTACCCCCCTTCACGACCAGGGCATTTTTTTGGTATTCAGTGCTGCGCTACTTTAAGCGGCAATTGCGCAGTCATGCAACAGTGTATGCAAATGCAACTTTTATAAAAAAAATTCACACAGATAGAGCTTTTTTACTGGTATTTAATCACCACTTTTATATATTTATTTATTTGCTATATAAATGAAATGACTAAATTAACCGGTTCCCGACCGGCGCACGACGATGTACGTCGGCAGGATGGCACGGCTGGGCAAATGGGCGTACCTGTACGTCCATTTGAATTCCCCGCCCTGCCATTGCGTGCGCGCCGCCGGCAACGCGCGCACCGGCTGGGAGCCCCGTGAGTCGGGTCGCGGGTGGCGCGGACTCGATCGCCGCGGGGATACCCGTGTTCGCCTCACGGAGAGGACGAACGGGGAGATGCTGATGTAAACAGCATCTCCCAGTTCTGCCTAGTGACAAGTGTCACTGATCACTCCCTGTCATCGGGAGCAGTGATCAGTCTAGTGACACATACAGCCCCTCCCCCCTACAGTTAGTAATCACTCCCCTAGTACTGATTAACCCCTCCCCGCCCCCTAGTGGTTAACCCCTTCACTGCTAGTGTCATTTACACAGTTATCAGTGCATTTTTAATCGCACTGATCGCTGTATAAATGACAATGGTCCCAAAAATGTGTCAAAAATGTCCGACATGTCCGCCATAACGTTGCAGTCACAATAAAAATCGCTGATTTTATTACTAGTAAAAAAAAAATTATTAATAAAAATGCCATAAAACTATCCCCTATTTAGTAAATGCTATAACTTTTGCGCAAACCAATCAATAAACGCTTATTGCGATTTTTTTTTACCAAAAATATGTAGAAGAATACGTATCAGCCTAAACTGAGGAAAAAAAATATTTTTTTATATATTTTTGGGGGATATTTGTTATAGCAAAATGTAAAAAATAATGCGTTTTTTTCAAAATTGTTGCTCTTATTTTGTTTATAGCGCAAAAAATAAAAATCGCAGAGGTGATTAAATACCACCAAAAGAAAGCTCTATTTGTGGGAAAAAAAAGGATGTCAATTTTGTTTGGAAGCCACATCGCACGACCGTGCAATTGTCAGTTAAAGCGCCGCAGTGCCGAATCGCAAAAAACGCTCTGGTCAGGAAGGGGGTAAATTCTTCCGGGCTGAAGCGGTTAAAAAGAAAATCAATATTTTCTACTTTCTGTTATAAAACATATCCAATAAACTCAGATTTCTTCAGAAATTTAGGCCAAAATGTATTCTGCTTCATGTCTTTGGTAGTAAAAAAAAAATCCCAAAGAATGTATATTAATTGGTTTGAATGAAATTTAACGTGTCTACAAACTATGGTATATACTTTATATTTGAAAATTGGTCAGTCTTGATGTAGTGACAGCCTAGATCAGATTTTGAGGCCCTAAAATGCCAAGACAGTAAAAATCCCCCCAAAGGCCCCTTATTTGGAAAGTCGACAGTCCAAGGAATTTAATAAAAGGCATCACAAGTTTTTTGAAGTTGCAATCTTTTGTCACAATTTTTTGGAAAGTGAAGAAATGAATTAACATTTTTTTTCACAATTGTTTTTTCTTTTTACATACCTTCATCAGTGCAGCACAGCTTCATCATATAACAGGTGTGACAGTGATCAGGGATACAGGTGACAGTATGAAATAAATAAATAAAGTTTAATTCAATTTTTTTTGTATCTTTTTTAAGATTTTTTTTTCTTTCTTTTAAGATTTTTTTTTCTTTCTTTTAAAATTTCTTTTAAAATTTCTTTTTCACTTTCTGTCATTAGAGTAGTTCAGTGTTTCCATAGTGACACTGTACTACTCAGGGAGAGGTGATCAGGGATTTTGTTTTGTTTTCTTATAGGAAATAGTTTTAGCTGTCATGAATGGCTTTCATTCATGACAGCTTGTGATCTAAGATTGGCTACAGCTAATCACGTGGTAGAGAGTGCTGTGACTAGCCTAGGTACCATGTGATAGCTGTGCGCCAATCACAACATCACAACAGTAAGCAAAACAGTCATGAATGGAAGCCATCCATGACTGTTTTGTTTACATTGTAATTATGTAATCGCTATGACCAATCACATCGATCACATGATACCCCAGCCGCTCACTGCAGCTGGGTACCGAGCTCCGAGATTTGTAGACACAGTGGTCACCAGGATTGTGCTGCTGAGCCCCCCAGGGGGCACGTCAGTTTGCATGTGCTCAGCGACATACCAGTGCATCGCTGGTTGGTTAATTGGCTCCTGTCTAAACCGGCCCTAGTATGTGTGTGTGTGTATTTTTATATATATATATATATATATATATATATATATATATATATATATACATATATATATATATATATATATATATATATATATGAATGTGTAGCGCTACCCCCGTAGGAGAAGCTTGAATATTACACAGACAGTCCTCACTTAAACACTGGCAGCCAGGTGCAAGGTATTTTCTGCAGCCAGGCACACATACACTTAAGCTCAATGTAGTCAATGACCAGTCTAGGGGTGTTGTTTTTGTAGTTTTATTTGGAGAACTTAGGGTATGGGATTTGTAGTAGGATACTCCAGAATAAAACTATGTACAACCTGAGGACTCTAGCTGATCTAGAATTGAGTAATAGGTAAAGTCCCTTGATGAGCAGATGGCAGACTTCTCCTGTGTAGCAATGTAGAAATCAATAGCACGACCAAAGTCTCTTGTAGTATAGGATAGGTAGACAGAGCTCTTCATGTACAAGCCAGTTACGGCAGACTGCTCGGCAGTCCAAATGTAGCAGAACTGAGCAAAGTCCCATGCAGTAATCACTATTGGGCAAGCTCTTCAGATCACTAGCCAGTGATCCTTTTAGTTGGATCTTTGGCTAACTGTATTGGCTCACAAGGGTAGCCAAAAAGAACAGGCCCCTAGATCATTGGCCTGCGCTCACTGGAGTTGCAAACAGATCCTTAGGCATGGCTCCCTTTCAGTCAGCTCTTTTGAAGCACCAGGGTCACTCTTTTACTTTAGTTTCAGGCTCTCAGGTCGACCACCAGAGGTCGCATGGCAGCAGGTGCCAGGAGTGGCAAGCCTGCCTCACCCCTAGCTGGTGCACTCCACCATTTGAGCAGGGAAAGAACCCAGAGATCACATGTTCTCTGAAAATATACACCAATCCCAGCATGCTCAGGAGCAACTCCTCTGTAATTGGCTGAGACTGCTACATACTCATGCTGCCTACAGTATTTGCCTAACTCCCACCCATTTTCCAGAAAGCTCTACTAGTTTCTAGAATGCAAGAGGAGTCCAAGCAAACTTCAACAGCACAAGAATTCAGGAGCAGCCCTAACTAATACATTGCAGCATTCTGTTAAGCAGATCTGCTGAACATAGATTTGCCTCTAACCCCACTGTTGGGCAAAAGAGCAAATTACACCAAGCTAATTTTTTATATCCTAGCACCCAAAAAGGAGGGTGCTACCAATGTGAGTTAAGGACCTTAGATTGTGAGCTCATCGAGGGTAAGGGACTGACGTGAATGTACTATACAGTATATATATATATATATATATATATATATATATACGGTATCTCACAAAAGTGAGTACACCCCTCACATCTTTGTAAATATTTTATTATATCTTTTCACGTGACAACACTGAAGAAATTACACTTTGCTACAATGTAAAGTAGTGAGTGTACAGCTTGTACAACAGTGTAAATTTGCTGTCCCCACAAAATAACTCAACATACAGCCATTAATGTCTAAACCGCTGGCAACAAAAGTGAGTACACTCCTAAGTGAAAATGTCCAAATTAGGCCCAATTAGCCATTTTCCCTCCCCGATGTCATGTGACTCATTAGTGTTACAAGGTCTCAGGTGTGAATGGGGAGCAGGTGTGTTAAATTTGGTGTTATCGCTCTCACTCTCTCAAACTGGTCACTGGAAGTTCAACATGGCACCTCATGGCAAAGAACACTCTGAGGATCTGAAAAAAACAATTGTTGCTCTACATAAAGATGGCCTAGGCCCATATTGCTAAGACCCTGAAACTGAGCTGCAGCATGGTGGCCAAAACCATACAGCGGTTTAACAGGACAGATTCAGAACAGGCCTCTAGGTAAATAATAGCTGCGCTAAAAAATGATCTTTAAGTGTAATTGTCACATTGATAATGATAATAATAATAGGTGCACAAAGATATATAGTGATAACAAAAGAAAAAAGGTTGCAAAAAAGTTCAAACAATAAGTCATGAACTGGGTTCAGAGTAAAGAAGTGCAATCTTCCATCACCAGTGATAGTAAACACCAAACCAAATGCACGCTTACCAGAGGCAAGCAAGAGAGAGCTTGCGGCTTTAAACCCGGCCAGGGCCTTTCTAGGAAATGTCAGGAAACAAGCTCCCAGGGAACACTGATCCAGGATCGGTATACAATCAGTGGATGAAAGGAGCCCTCCGGTGCCGTGACATCAGGGCATGAAAGAGAAAAGACTGCCTTTCCAGGCGGTAGGATGTACTGACGTATCGTGTGCTATTCCCAGAGAGTCACGGGCGCTCGCAAGCCGGCCGGCTATTTGTTGCTTGATTTTATCTTCTGTTCTGTAAGTGTTACTCTTTTATACTAATAAATCATATTTACGGTATTACACTATGGGAAATCCTTTCTCTTTCATGCCCTGATGTCACAGCACCGGAGGGCTCCTTTCATCCACTGATTGTATACCGATCATGGATCAGTGTTCCCTGGGAGCTTGTTTCCTGACATTTCCTAGAAAGGCCCTGGCCGGGTTTAAAGCAGCAAGCTCTCTCTTGCTGCCTCTGGTAAGCGTGCATTTGGTTTGGTGTTTACCATCACTGGTGATGGAAGATTGCACTTCTTTACTCTGAACCCAGTTCATGACTTATTGTTTGGACTTTTTTGCAACCTTTTTTCTTTTGTTATCACTATATATTTTTGTGCACCTATTATTATTATCATTATCAATGTGACAATCACACTTAAAGATCATTTTTTAGAGCAGCTATTATTTACCTAGTTACATTGCATATGTTTTGTATTCCATATGTTAGCTGCTGCTCCACACATTTTCTGTTTAATTTTTTGTCTATTTTTTGTTCATTTTGAGCGCAGTATTTAAACCCTTTTTTCCTTTCAGAACACGCCTCGCCATGGTCGACCAAAGAAGTTGAGTTCACGTGCTCAGCGCCATATTCAAAGGTTATCCTTGAGAAAGAGACATATGAGTGCTGCCAGCATTGCTGCAGAGGTTGAAGGGGTGGGGGATCAGCCTGTCAGTGGTCAGACCATACGCTGCACACTGCATCAAATTGGTCTGCATGGCTGTCATCCCAGAAGGAAGCCTTTTCTAAAGATGATGCACAAGAAAGCCCGCAAACAGTTTGCTGAAGACAACCAGCCAAAGAACATGGATTACTGGAACCTTGTCTGATGAGACCAAGATAAACTTATTTGGTTCAGATGGTGTCAAGCGTGTGTGGCGGCAACCAGGTGAGGAGTACAAAGACAAGTGTTCCTACCGTCAAGCATGGTGGTGGGAGTGTCATGGTCTGGGGCTGCATGAGTGCAGCCCCAGCCCCCTGGGGAACTACAGTTCATTGAGAGAACAATGAATGCCAACATGTACTGTGACATATTAAAGTAGAGCATGATCCCCTCCCTTCAGAGACTGGGCCGCAGGGCAGTATTCCAACATGATAATGACACCAAACACAACTCCAAGATGACCACTGCCCTGCTAAAGAAGCTGAGGGTAAAGGTGATGGACTGGCCAAGCATGTTTTCAAACCTAAACCCTATTGAGGGGCATCCTCCAACGGAAGGTGGAGGAGCACAAGGTCTCTAACATCCACCAGTTCGGTTATGTCGTCATGGAGGAGAGGAAGAGGACTCCAGTGGCAACATGTGAAGCTCTGGTGAACTCCATGCCCAAGAGGCTTAAGGCAGTGCTGGAAAATAATGGTGGCCCCACAAAATATTGACACTTTGGGTCCAATTTGGACATTTTCACTTAGAAGTGTACTCACTTTGTTGCCAGCGGTTTCGAAATGAATGGCTGTATGTTGAGTTATTTTGAGGGGACAGCAAATTTACACTGTTATACAAGCTGTACACTCACTACTTTACATTGTAGCAAAGTGTCATTTCTTCAGTGTTGTCACATGAAAAGATATAATAAAATATTTTCAAAAATGTGAGGGGTGTACTTACTTTTGTGAGATACTGTATATATGTGTGTGTAAAGTACTGAGAAAATTGATATAAGTACCTGTAATAAATAAATAAAATATACTGTACATATATATACTATACTGTGTATACTGAACATTACTGTATATATTTATACTATACTGTGTATACTGTACATTACTGTACATATATATATATATATATATATATATATATATATATATATATATATATTTCCACACAAATGCAAAGCACTCACAGGCCTTGCAGCAGAATAAATCAAAACAACAGCATTTTTATTTTATTGTCGACATTTCGATTACGCTCAGTGTGTCTTGGAAAAAATGGACTGAGTTTCATGAAATGGGATAATAAAAATGTTTTTCTTTTGGTTTATGCATGCTGTAAGACTGCAATAGTGTATATAATGTAAAACTGTATTTGTTACTAAAAAATAGGGATGAGCTTCGTGTTCGAGCCGAACCCATGTTCGACTCGAACATCGGCTGTTCGGTCGTTCGCCGAATTGCGAACGATATGGGCCGTTCGCGCCAAATTCGTGTGGCGCGTCACGGCCCATAATTCACTGCGGCATCGCAGTGCATTGCTTGCTGATGATTGGCCAAGCATGCACTATGACCCGCATGCTTGGCCAATCACTGCGCCGCCTGAACAGAGAGCCGTAATTGGCCAAAGCCAAGGAGGCTTTGGCCAATTATGGCTCAGGGGATTTAGTACACGCCCCACACTATATAAGGCCGCCTGCACGGCGACCCTGTGCAGTGTGTTCCGGTGTGCTTAGAGAGAGAGAGAGACAGTGTCATTTCATTTGAGTTAGCTAGATTAGACAGGACAGTCAGTCAGTTAGCTGCACTTAAAGTGTATTGTGTATATATATGCATCCCAGGTGTTGCATATATATATATATACACTGTATTCAGTTTAGCTAGATCCGTTCCTGTTATCTTCTAGACTATTTACATTTAGTGCAGTGCGTCCTGCTCACAGTGTTCAGCTAGATCCGTTCCTGTTATCTTCCTACTGACAGGCAGGCTTGTCTTGTTACAGTATATAAAGCTACCTGAAGAAAATTACTGGTGTTCTTTTGATCCTATTAGTACCACGGTCAGGCAGCTAGACTATTTACATTTAGTGCAGTGCGTCCTGCTCACAGTGTTCAGCTAGATCCGTTCCTGTTATCTTCCTACTGACAGGCAGGCTTGTCTTGTTACAGTATTTACAGCTACCTGAAGAAAATTACTGGTGTTCTTTTGATCCTATTAGTACCACGGTCAGGCAGCTAGACTATTTACAGTTAGTGCAGTGCATCCTGCTCACAGTGTTCATCTAAACCTACAAATTAGTGGGGTGCGTCCACCTCACAGTGTTCAGCTAAAGCTACCTGTAGAAGGTTGGTGGTGTTCTCATACTACAGGCAGGCAGTTGATTTTGCTAGCTGCTGTATATATATATATATATATATATATATCCCAGCTTAGTGCAGCTACAGGCCATTAGTATGTCTGGAAGGCCAAGAAGGAGAGGCAGACAGTCACAAGCCAATAAGAGAGGGCAAGCAGGCTCTGTGTCTAGTGCTGGTCGTGGAGACGGTGCATCCTCATCAGCACGTGGCCATGGGACACGCTTGGCCTTTTTTTCGGCAGCTGGCCGTGTTGAGCCGCAACATGCGGAACACTTGGTCGAGTGGATGACCAAGCCGTCCTCATCCTCCTCATCCTCTCTCACCCATGCCCAGGGTGCTTTGTCTGGCAAAGCAGCGGCCTCTTCCCTTGGCTCAATGTCATCAGTGACAACTTCCCTAGCTCCACCATGTCCTCCTGAGGAGTCGCTCGAACTGTTTGACCACAGTGTTGGGTACATGCTCCAGGAGGATGCCCAGCGTTTGGAAGGCTCTGATGATGATACTGAGCTCGATGAAGGCAGTAACATGAGCACGGACAGAGGGGGTGCCCAAGAAGGACAGCAATCTGGCGGTCATGCTCCCCCTGCTGCAGCATACTGCCAGGTTTGCTCCAGTGATGAGGAGGGAGGGGATGATGAGGTCACTGACTCAACGTGGGTGCCTGATAGGAGAGAGGAGGAGGAGGCGGCACATCACCAACAAAGCAGGATGCCCTCCAGGGGCCAGCCTAAGGGCAGCACATTGACTGCATCACATGTGCAGGGCGCTGCAGTCTCTGTGCGTTATTCAAAAAGTTCTTTGGTGTGGGCCTTTTTTGAGACGAGTGCATCAGATCGCACCGCTGCTATTTGCAACATATGTCTCAAGCATATCTCACGTGGCCAAAACATCTCCCGCTTGGGTACCACATGCTTGACCAGACATATGTTGACCTGCCATGCAGTTCGTTGGCAAGCGCATCTAAAAGACCCACACCAAAGAACAAAGAGGACCTCTCCTTGCTCCTCATCAGCTGAGATTTCCAACCCCACTAGACCTTCAGTCCTCTCTGAGACCTGCACTGAGAGGAATGAAGGTGTAGAATTAGGTGTGTCACAGCCAAGTACTTGTGGGCAATCTGCTTTTGGTACACCGAAGTCAGATTGTACCAGGCAAATTTCCCTGCCCCAGCTGCTGCACCGCCGAAAGAAGTTTGCTCCCAGCCATCCATATGCCCAGTGGTTGAATGCTAGCTTGGCAAAATTGCTAGCACTTCAACTGCTGCCTTTTCAGTTGGTAGACTCTGCCCCCTTCCGTGAGTTTGTGGAATGTGCGGTTCCTCAGTGGCAGGTACCCAAACGCCACTTTTTCTCATGGAAGGCGATTCCGGCTCTCTACCGGCATGTGGAAGGCAATGTCCATGCCTCGCTGGACAGGGCGGTCAGCGGTAAGGTGCATATTATCGCTGACTCATGGTCCAGCAGGCATGGACAGGGACGTTACCTAAGTTTCACGGCGCATTGGGTGACTCTGCTGGCAGCTGGGAAGGATGCAGGACAAGGTGCAGTAGTGTTGGAGGTTGTTCCGCCACCACGCCTCCAAAATGCTAATGATTGTGACACACCTCTCTCCTCCACCCCCTCCTCTTCTTCTTCCTCCATGGCCTCTTCCTCGGAACCAGCGGTGCTCCGTAGTCGTTCAAGGGGCTACGCAAGTACGCAGGCCAAAAGATGCCATGCTATGCTTGAGCTGGTGTGCTTGGGGGACAGGAGCCACACTGGAGCAGAGGTTCTGTCAGCTCTGCAGGGGCAGGTTCAGAGGTGGTTGACGCCACGCCAACTTAAGGCAGGAATGGTGGTTTGCGACAATGGCACCAACCTCCTCTCTGCCCTCCGACAGGGACAAATGACCCATGTGCCCTGTTTGGCTCACATCCTTAACTTGGTGGTGCAGCGGTTCTTGGGCAGGTACCCGGGCTTACAGGATGTCCTGAGGCAGGCCAGGAAAGTCTGTGTGCATTTCCGCCGGTCATATAATGCCAGTGCTCGGCTGACGGACCTCCAAAAGGAGTTTAACCTGCCCAAGAACCGCCTAATCTGTGACATGCCCACCAGGTGGAACTCAACGTTGGCCATGCTGCAGCGGCTGCACATGCAGCAGAGGGCCATCAATGAGTACCTGTGCGACTATGGCACCAGGACAGGGTCAGGGGAACTTGGTTTTTTTTCCCCACGCCAGTGGGCCATGATCAGGGATGCATGCACTGTCCTGTCACCATTTGAGGAGGCCACGAGGATGGTGAGCAGTGACAGTGCATGCATCAGTAACACTGTCCCTCTTGTCCACCTGTTGGAGCACACGCTGTGTGGAATAATGGACAGGGCACTTGAGGCAGAACAGAGGCAGGAAGAGGAGGACTTCCTTAGCTCTCAAGGCCCCCTTTATCCAGACAGTGTTCCTGCGTGCCCGCCGATCACACAGGAAGAGGAGGAGGAGGAGGAGGAGGAGGAGGAGGAAGATTGTGTCAGTATGGAGGTGGAGTCTGGCACTCAGCATCAGCAGCAGTCTTTAAGGGATCAGTCCCAAGAAACACATGGACTTGTACGTGGCTGGGAGGAGGTGGCTGCGGACCATGTCGTCCTTAGTGACCCAGAGGACTCCGGACCGAATGCCTCAGCAAACCTACGCTGCATGGCCTCCCTGATCCTGCAAAGCCTGCGGAAGGATCCTCGTATTCGTGGTATCAAGGAGAAGGACCAATACTGGCTGGCAACCCTCCTTGATCCACGTTACAAGGGTAAGGTTGCGGACCTTATCTTGCCATCGCAGAGGGAGCAGAGGATGAAACATCTTCGGGAGGCCTTGCAGAAAGGTCTGTGCAACGCGTTCCCAGAGACTGGGAGGTTACAAACTCCTGTTTCTGGACAACGTGTTGCTGAGGCTTCGGTCAGTCAAAGAAGGAGCGGTGGAGAAGGTGGCCATCTGACCGATGCGTTCAAACAATTTTTTGGTCCGCAGCCCCAAGGTATGATCGGTTCCAGCAACCATCGCCAGCGTCTGTTTTACATGGTGCAGGAATACCTAGGGGCAAGATCAGACTTGGGATATAAAATAAAAGGGGTGTGCCGCTCCCTATGGGGTTTAGGGATATTGTAGGGGAGGGGGACGGGTTGTCTGGTGGGTTAAATTAAATCCAAAGGTGATATCCCCCAATCATCAACCTAGTAAGGTACCTGATACTAACAAAAGTTATATATACAACAAATAAATTAAATTAATTGAACGAGAGCGATCTTCAGTATTACGTGCAGATACAAAAATGCCTTGTATGTCAAGGATGTGTGCTGAGACCCCTACATCTATGATAGGTCTGCACCATACATCGCCCCAAGTGAAATAAGTATAATCTAAACCATAACCATAAAAAATTCAAACATAGAAAACATATATGTGCTCTACCTATCCGGTGCAAATATTACTATATAATGTAATCTGCCTTAAATAGTGCCAAATATTTTCACATTGGTGATCAGAGTCCAGTGAACAGATGATTGCACCTTACCCTAATTAGTGCAAATATAAAACAATTAGTAATTATCATAGTCCTTAAAGTGGTAAAACTCTTCAAACACAGTGTTTCAGGGAATTTTCTTAGCAAAAGAAAACCGTGACAAGAGTGCTCTCAGGTGGTTTCTGTGACTTTTGTGCTCCCCTTTTGGGTCCCCACTCACTGAATCCAACAACCCCAAAAGGGGCAAACAGCATAGGGTATCTCGATCACGGTCAGCTCTCCGCCACGATCATGTAGGGCATTCAGGTGGTTTCCGTATTGTTGGTTTAAGATGTTCCCAATGGCTCCCCGGATCCACCAACCCCAAAAAAGGGGCAAGCTACATGGGGTATCACAGTCACGATATCCTCTCCACCACAATCCTACAAAGCATCCAGGGTAAATTCTGTAATGCTGAACTGAAGTATTCACACTGGCTCCCTCATGAGGAAAAAGAATAGAAGGCTCCCATGGTGTAGTAGGTAAAAGAAAGATTTTATTCAAAGAAACTCCATACACACTCAATAGGAGTTAACATTAAAAAACTAAAAAAACTAAAAGAACCTAAACAAATAGGCAAGGTAGTAAACTATAAATAGAGTACAGCAGTCTACTATCGTTGGGTACAAGTACGTGCCTGAAAAAAACAACCCTGTAAGGGAATGACAGCGTACCGCTGGTTGGAGCTGTTTGCACTCCACCTGCGTTCCAAGCAGAGTCCGTACCCGGAAGTGACGTAGCGTGCGTGGCGCCGTCGTACGCGTTTCATCATCGACATCTTCAGCGACGGTGCCAGCACGCCACGCGCTACGTCCATTTGTAAGGAGCCGCCGGTCTATTCACACCCCTTAACGCTGAGGTGTCCAATCGCATCATGAAGAGGCGGGATGATCCTCCCACCTTATCTAAAGTGTCAGCAGGGGTGATTCTATACCAATCTTCCTTAGAAACACCATAGGGCAAATATTCTATACCTGACTTGCGGCTAAAACCATGTTACCACCGCATTGGTATTATCCCATATGATAGATGCATCCGTTGTAACCATAAATTATAAAATATAATATATAAAATATAAAATAGGGCCGCATTAGACCTTCCTCCCAAAAACCCCTTCTGTACTCCCACTCTGGCTACATTTTATTATACGTTCCTGTACCTTTTCTGTTAGGTGAGCGCTTTACCTTATGGTAATTTCCAGATAATTGAACCTCTAGGTCGTAGGCGGTTGTACAGCATGGGGAATTTACCTAATAAAAATCCTACTGGGGGGGGAAAGAGGGGGGGGAGGGAGAGAGGTTTCCCTGATGGATCCCCAGAGGTGATTCACCCGAGAACCTGGGTAATTTCCCGATTAGTACTATTATGGGGGGTTTGCCTATGTGATGAGTCATATGCAGTGTGTATACACAAGCTAATATAAAATCCCAGTTTCTATGTACAGAGAGAGCCCCTATATGGGGTCTCTATAAGACCTCTAGTGGAGGGATGGTGTCACCCATATTGTTAAGGGTCAGGCCACAACCAGCAAAAATAATAATAATAATAATTCTGTGAGGGATATACAATAAATTATTATAAGCAAGGCAACTTGGGGTATGAACACTAGGTCCGAAACCTACTGGTAGAGGGGTGGGATTACCCCTAACATAAACCCCTATAATCTGGATAGGGTATATAAGAGGCTATCCATGTGTTCATACCCTTGCCCCTTATATCCATGGAAAGGGGATAGGCAGTGGGGTAAGTTGCTAACCTAGCGCAACTCCCACCTATACACACATACATAACACCCATATATGCACCTCAGGGGTTAGCCAGGAAGCAGTTTAAGTCGATATCCAGGTTGAGGCCCCTTGGGGCAAGGGACCTCAACCTGTATATCCAGGCGGTTTCATTCTGTGAGATGAGTGTAGTTTTGTTACCCCCTCGCCAATGTTCCCTCACGCAATCAATCCCATAAAAGATCAATCCCGTAGGGTCCCGGTTATGTACTGCATCGAAGTGGCGAGAAAGATGGTGTTTTGGGAACCCTTTTCTAATGTTTTTAATGTGTTCCCGTATTCTCACGTGTAGGGGTCGGGTAGTTCTGCCCACATATTGCATTTGGCATGGGCACTCGATGACGTAAGTCACGTGTGTACTCTGACATGTGATGAGTTCCCTGATCCGATATTGTTTGTGGTCTGTTCTTGATTTAAAGGTTTCCCTTTTCCGGGGCTGCTTTCTGCTAACCCTACATGGTACTTATAGAACCCTTTCATATCTGGAAAAATCCGGGTCGTCTTAGGGGGATCAATAACATTGTGCACTAGAAGGTGTCGTAGGGTGGGCGCTTTACGATATACTATCCTAGGCTTCTTGGGTAATACACCTGCTAATGTTCTGTCCTCTTTTAGGATAGGCCAATACTTCTTCAGGATCTGCTCGAGCTCCTTATATTGGGAGTTAAACCCTGTGATGAACATCAGTTCTGCATTCTTTTTCTTCCTTTTGGGTTTTGTTAGCAAGTTCTTCCGATCTAAATTTGCTATATCCCTCCTCAGCTTGTTCAACATATCTAGATCATATCCTTTTTCATGGAACCGCTCTATTAGAATGTCTGCTTGTTCTAAGTAATCTTCCGTGATTACGCAGTTCCTCCGCAATCTCGTAAGTTGGCCTTTAGGGATATTACTCTTCCAATGAGGGTGGTGACAACTAGTGATTGGGATGTACCCGTTTCTGTCTGTGGCCTTAAAAAAGGTTTTTGTGTACAGACCGTCATTCTTCTTGAATATTTCGAGGTCGAGATATTCAATCCTTTGGGGATCCCATTTCCCTGTGAAGGTTAATCCATATCTGTTGTTATTCAACTCTTGCAGAAAGCTTTCGAAGGTCTCAGGTGTTCCTTCCCAGAATATAATTAGGTCGTCTATGTATCTACGGTACAGTTTCACTTGTGGTATAATCCTAGTGTAGATGTATTCCTCCTCCCACATGTTCATAAGTAAGTTGGCCACGCTTGGTGCGTACCTTGCGCCCATAGCGACTCCTTTAGTTTGAACATTTTGGTCATACCAAAAGTAGTTACAGGACATCGCTAACTCAAGGCCTTCAAGTATGAAATCGATCTGTTCTTGTCTCATGCTGGTAAGCTCATGAAGAGCTTTTTCCACACCCAACAGACCATCCTGTTGCACAATGCTAGTATACAGCGAATTTACATCAATAGTGGCTAGCAGATAGTCTTGTATATGGGAAATAGGAATATCGATCTGGGTGGCATTTTTAGCCAGGAGACAGTGACTAATGCACAAGATATGAATAGTCTGATGAAGAAACTAAGACATACCATGGAGAAGCAGCTTAGAGTCTGGTGGGACATAGCCACCATGGAAACTTACATTACAGCAAAAATGACACCAAGGAGACTAAGGTGGGATTTGGATCCTAATGATGGCATCAATGATCCAGCGATGATGGATGAATGGTACACCTTCTTCAATGGGTGTGAAAATGAGCTACTACACAAAATCCTAAAGAGAAGACAGTTTAAACTTAAAGGGATTGAAGCTAATATTACTGATATCAAAAACCAATTATTACCCTTCACTAATCAGACCGAATATAAAAATAAAGAGAAAGAGCTCCAGGAAATAATCAAAAAATATGACACCCAAATACAAGCAAAAAAACAGAAAAAATACAAAAGGGACCTGATTGATTTTCAGAGTATGAATGTTTACAAATGGCAAACCACTAATGGGGACCCTGTTTTATTAGAGGAGGAATTGGAGGTGGATGATAGCCCTGACACATCAATGGAGATGGAGGGACCGATCAATAACACACCACAACAAACTAATGTAAGGCTCCCATATAGGCTACAACAACACACACCATATAGACATACGGCAAGATCCAGAATTCGCAGTGGCAACTATCAAGAAAGACATGAATATAGAGCCCCCCAAACACCTGGATATAATATACCTACGAGAAACAGATACTCTCCACTAAGGGAAAATGTGAGGGCCCAATATAGAAACAACTATGAAGACACTCCAGGGTCGCAATATAGAAGGGACCGAGGACCCCATAGGGATTTTCCCAGGCGCTGGGGGAGAGACAGACCACCAGGGAGATGGAGGGCAAGGCCCCCCTACAGGAACCCCGAATGGAGAGGACCACACATGGGCCGAGGAGACCCCCGAGAAGAGCAATGCAGAATGAGGGAAGAGAACCAAACATACAGGGAACAGGAACACCCCAGGAGTCACGGAGGAGACATAAGACACGGGATGGGACCCGAAGAAAGAAGAAGACGACCAGAGGAAATAGAGGAGGGAAGAAGAAAGCGAAGGCGAGAATATTAGGGAAGGGTATCTTCAACCTCAGTGACGTCCATTTTTCTGAAGATGAGATGAAAATCCTTGATCTAGGACTCAAATTTGCCCCTGAAAAACATTTGGACAAATTCGAAACATATATTGATTTGAAAAAGTTCATGAGGAAGCTTAACCTCAAAAGGCATTTTCTCACAAAAACAGATACAAGAACGAGGAGAGAAGCAATATATGAGCAAACAAGGTTGAAAAACAACTCCACCTTTAACCCTAAAACATCGGGGAATCAATGTATGGAAGCATTCCAAAAAATGGTAGAAGATGACCTGAGGAAGTTAGAAAAACGGAGCAACCATAAAACAAGAAATGTCTGGAAAATAATAAAGTCTTTGAGTAAAAGAAAGGAGGTGGTTATAAGACCCTCAGATAAAGGGGGAGGGCTAGTAATACTAAATAAAAAGAATTATGAGGAGGAAATGGGGAACCTGCTTCAGGTAGAGAATACCTATAACAAGCTTAGGAAGAACCCCAAACGTGCATACGAAAAGAAACTTAGAACCTATGTGAATAAAGGAAAACAGATTGGGATTCTAAACACCAAAGAAGCAGAATACCTGGTTTCAAGCTCCACGAAAACCCCGGTGATTTATATTACACCTAAAATTCATAAAAGATTACACAAGCCACCTGGAAGACCTATAATTAGTGGCATTAATTCAGTGTTCTCTAGGCTGGGAGAATATCTTGATATATTCCTTAAACCACTAGTTAAGATGGGTATATCTTATTTACGTGATAGTGCCCAACTCTTAGAAGAATTACAACAAATAGATGGAGCACAAGACTATCTGCTAGCCACCATTGATGTAAATTCGCTGTATACTAGCATTGTGCAACAGGATGGTCTGTTGGGTGTGGAAAAAGCTCTTCATGAGCTTACCAGCATGAGACAAGAACAGATCGATTTCATACTTGAAGGCCTTGAGTTAGCGATGTCCTGTAACTACTTTTGGTATGACCAAAATTACTATGTTCAAACTAAAGGAGTCGCTATGGGCGCAAGGTACGCACCAAGCATGGCCAACTTACTTATGAACATGTGGGAGGAGGAATACATCTACGCTAGAAATATACCACAAGTGAAACTGTACCGTAGATACATAGACGACCTAATTATATTCTGGGAAGGAACACCTGAGACCTTCGAAAGCTTTCTGCAAGAGTTGAATAACAACAGATATGGATTAACCTTCACAGGGAAATGGGATCCCCAAAGGATTGAATATCTCGACCTCGAAATATTCAAGAAGAATGACGGTCTGTACACAAAAACCTTTTTTAAGGCCACAGACAGAAACGGGTACATCCCAATCACTAGTTGTCACCACCCTCATTGGAAGGGTAATATCCCTAAAGGCCAACTTACGAGATTGCGGAGGAACTGCGTAATCACGGAAGATTACTTAGAACAAGCAGACATTCTAATAGAGCGGTTCCATGAAAAAGGATATGATCTAGATATGTTGAACAAGCTGAAGAGGGATATAGCAAATTTAGATCGGAAGAACTTGCTAACAAAACCCAAAAGGAAGAAAAAGAATGCAGAACTGATGTTCATCACAGGGTTTAACTCCCAATATAAGGAGCTCGAGCAGATCCTGAAGAAGTATTGGCCTATCCTAAAAAAGGACAGAACATTAGCAGGTGTATTACCCAAGAAGCCTAGGATAGTATATCGTAAAGCGCCCACCCTACGCCACCTTCTAGTGCACAATGTTATTGATCCCCCTAAGACGACCCAGATTTTTCCAGATATGAAAGGGTTCTATAAGTGTCAAAAATGCCTACCATGTAGGGTTAGCAGAAAGCAGCCCCGGAAAAGGGAAACCTTTAAATCAAGAACAGACCACAAACAATATCGGATCAGGGAACTCATCACATGTCAGAGTACACATGTGACTTACATCATCGAGTGCCCATGCCAAATGCAATATGTGGGCAGAACTACCCGACCCCTACACGTGAGAATACGGGAACACATTAAAAACATTAGAAAAGGGTTCCCAAAACACCATCTTTCTCGCCACTTCGATGCAGTACATAACCAGGACCCCACGGGATTGATCTTTTATAGGATTGATTGCGTGAGGGAACATTGGCGAGGGGGTAACAAAACTACACTCATCTCACAGAATGAAACCGCCTGGATATACAGGTTGAGGTCCCTTGCCCCAAGGGGCCTCAACCTGGATATCGACTTAAACTGCTTCCTGGCCAACCCCTGAGGTGCATATATGGGTGTTATGTGTGTATAGGTGGGAGTTGCGCTAGGTTAGCAACTTACCCCACTGCCTATCCCCTTTTCATGGATATAAGGGGCAAGGGTATGAACACATGGATAGCCTCTTATATACCCTATCCAGATTATAGGGGTTTATGTTAGGGGTAATCCCACCCCTCTACCAGTAGGTTTCGGACCTAGTGTTCATACCCCAAGTTGCCTTGCTTATAATAATTTATTGTATATCCCTCACAGAATTATTATTATTTTTGCTGGTTGTGGCCTGACCCTTAACAATATGGGTGACACCATCCCTCCACTAGAGGTCTTATAGAGACCCCATATAGGGGCTCTCTCTGTACATAGAAACTGGGATTTTATATTAGCTTATGTATACACACTGCATATGACTCATCACATAGGCAAACCCCCCATAATAGTACTAATCGGGAAATTACCCAGGTTCTTGGGTGAATCACCTCTGGGGATCCATCAGGGAAACCTCTCTCCCTCCCCCCCCTCTTTCCCCCCCCAGTAGGATTTTTATTAGGTAAATTCCCCATGCTGTACAACCGCCTACGACCTAGAGGTTCAATTATCTGGAAATTACCATAAGGTAAAGCGCCCAGCTAACAGAAAAGGTACAGGAACGTATAATAAAATGTAGCCAGAGTGGGAGTACAGAAGGAGTTTTTGGAAGGAAGGTCTAATGCGGCCCTATTTTATATTTTATATTGTATATATTATATTTTATAATTTATGGTTACAACGGATGCATCTATCATATGGGATAATACCAATGCGGTGGTAACATGGTTTTAGCCGCAAGTCAGGTATAGAATATTAGCCCTATGGTGTTTCTAAGGAAGATTGGTATAGAATCACCCCTGCTGACACTTTAGATAAGGTGGGAGGATCATCCCGCCTCTTCATGATGCGATTGGACACCTCAGCGTTAAGGGGTGTGAATAGACCGGCGGCTCCTTACAAATGGACGTAGCGCGTGGCGTGCTGGCACCGTCGCTGAAGACGTCGATGACGAAACGCGTACGACGGCGCCACGCACGTTACGTCACTTCCGGGTACGGACTCTGCTTGGAACGCAGGTGGAGTGCAAACAGCTCCAACCAGCGGTACGCTGTCATTCCCTTACAGGGTTGTTTTTTTCAAACACGTACTTGTACCCAACGATAGTAGACTGCTGTACTCTATTTATAGTTTACTACCTAGCCTATTTGTTTAGGTTCTTTTAGTTTTTTTAGTTTTTTAATGTTAACTCCTATTGAGTGTGTATGGAGTTTCTTTGAATAAAATCTTTCTTTTACCTACTACACCATGGGAGCCTTCTATTCTTTTTCCTCATCAGGGAGCCAGTGTGAATACTTCAGTTCAACATTACAGAAATTACCCTGGATGCTTTGTAGGATTGTGGTGGAGAGAATATCGAGACTGTGATACCCCATGTAGCTTGCCCCTTTTTTGGGGTTGGTGGATCCGGGGAGCCATTGGGAACATCTTAAACCAACAATACGGAAACCACCTGAATGCCCTACATGATCGTGGCGGAGAGCTGACCGTGATCGAGATACCCTATGCTGTTTGCCCCTTTTGGGGTTGTTGGATTCGGTGAGTGGGGACCCAAAAGGGGAGCACAAAAGTCACAGAAACCACCTGAGAGCACTCTTGTCACGGTTTTCTTTTGCTAAGAAAATTCCCTGAAACACTGTGTTTGAAGAGTTTTACCACTTTAAGGACTATGATAATTACTAATTGTTTTATATTTGCACTAATTAGGGTAAGGTGCAATCATCTGTTCACTGGACTCTGATCACCAATGTGAAAATATTTGGCACTATTTAAGGCAGATTACATTATATAGTAATATTTGCACCGGATAGGTAGAGCACATATATATGTTTTCTATGTTTGAATTTTTTATGGTTATGGTTTGGATTATACTTATTTCACTTGGGGCGATGTATGGTGCAGACCTATCATAGATGTAGGGGTCTCAGCACACATCCTTTACATACAAGGCATTTTTGTATCTGCACGTAATACTGAAGATCGCTCTCATTCAATTAATTTAATTTATTTGTTGTATATATAACTTTTGTTAGTATCAGGTACCTTACTAGGTTGATGATTGGGGGATATCACCTTTGGATTTAATTTAACCCACCAGACAACCCGTCCCCCTCCCCTACAATATCCCTAAACCCCATAGGGAGCGCCACACCCCTTTTAATTTATATCTCATTACTCTGTGGAGGACCCTTAGGGAAACTCCTTTAGGGGGCTGCATACCTATACGTTTGTCCTAAGCGCAGCTTCTACACTTAAAGATCAGACTTGGACACCTTTCCCACCGAAAATCCTCTGGGTTACTGGGTCTTGAGGATGGATCACTGGCCAGAGCTTGCACAGTATGCAATTGAGCTACTGGCCTGTCCTGCATCCAGCGTTCTTTCGGAACGCACATTCAGTGCTGCTGGAGGCGTGGTAACCAATCACAGGGTGCGTCTGTCCACCGACTCGGTCGATCGACTGACCTTCATAAAAATGAATCAGTCTTGGATCACCACCAGCTACCAAGCACCTGATGCTGATGTAACCGAATAATTTTTTTTGAAATCTCAGATCCCTTCAAAGACTGCCTATGCTGATGCTGAGTGACTATCCCTGAGTAATTATCCTCTTCCTCCTCAATCATCACGCTGATAGCTTGTAAGAACATTTTTGGTTCTGGGCGCCACCACCAGTGCCTAAGGCACAATTTTTCAGCCCCTGTTTAACAGGGGCGTGTAATTAAAATTTTTGTTGCCAAACTTTGCAGCAGGGCTCGTTCCTGCATTCCAACTAGAGTGTCTGTGAGGGGTTGCAGTGTTGTGGCACCAGCACCAGTGCCCAAGGCCCAATTTTTCTGCTCCTGTCTAACAGGGGCATGTAATTACAATTTTTGATGCAATACTTTGCAGCAGGGCTCGTTCCTGCATTCCAACTAGAGTGTCTGTGAGGGGTTGCAGTGTTGTGGCACCAGCACCAGTGCCCAAGGCCCAATTTTTCTGCTCCTGTCTAACAGGGGCGTGTAATTACAATTTTTAATGCAATACTTTGCAGCAGGGCTCGTTCCTGCATTCCAACTAGAGTGTCTGTGAGGGGTTGCAGTGTTGTGGCACCAGCACCAGTGCCTAAGGCCTAATTTTTCAGCTCCTGTTCAACAGGGGCATGTAATTACAATTCTTGATCTAATATTTCACAGCAGGGCCCTGTGAGGGCTTACAGTGTTGTGGCCACAGCAACACCTAAGGCCCAAATTTCTGCTGAGTATATAGGGCAGGACCCTACTTTCAAACATCTAACTTACAAACGACTCCTACTTGCAAACGGAAGGAGACAACAGGAAGTGAGATGAAATCTACCCCTAGGAAGGGAAATTCTCTCCCGTAAGAGTTAATATGGGAAAAAAAATTCTCCTTTCCACTGATGCTTTCCAATCCTTGTTCCACAAAAAAACCCAAATTTTCAAAAAACATTTTTCATTGGGACAAAAAGTGAGGTGAAATCTTCTGAAGAGGAGGAAAGACAGCAAAACAAATGTCACAGGGGTGATAACCCTTCCCTATGTTTTCCAAAAAGCTTAAAAAAGATTTTTTGGCTGGAGGTAAACACGTTAAAAATGTACCCGTTCAAAATTACAAACAGATTCTACTTAACAACAAACCTACAGTCCCTGTCTTGTTTGCACCGCCTGTATACTGCTGTTCAGAGTATATAGGGCCTGGTGGCCCCACACCTTTCCTTATTTTAATTTGGGTGCGGGGTTCCCCTTAATATCCATACAAGACCCAAAGGGCCTGGTAATGGACTGGGGGGTACCCATGCCGTTTGTCTCACTGATTTTCATCCATATTGCCATGACCCGACATTACATTAAACCCGCAAGCAGTTTTAAATGAGATTTTTTCCTTTAAAAATGACATTTGGTGCAGGGACTGTTCTAAACAGGGGAAACACGCGTCACTTTACAGGCATACTATAGACACCCCCCAGGTACGATATTTAAGGGAATATTTCACTTTTTTTTTTACTTTAAGCATCATTAAAATCACTGCTCCCGAAAAAACTGCCGTTTTTAAAAGTTTTTTTTGCATTGATACATGTCCCCTGGGGTAGGACCCGGGTCCCCAAACCCTTTTTAGGACAATACCATGCAAATTAGCCTTTAAAATGAGCACTTTTGATTTCGAACGTTCGAGTCCCATAGACGTCAATGGGGTTCTAACGTTCGTGCGAACTTTCGGTCCGTTCGCAGGTTCTGGTGCGAACCGAACCGGAGGGTGTTCGGCTCATCCCTACTAAGAAACAAAAATGAAGAAGGTCTGAGCCCTAGTTCACATTATCAAATTATTTTTCATGCGATTTGAAAGGTCAAATCACATGACAAGTTGCAGCTTATTGCCAGCAATGGAACGATGTTACTGTGACTTTGCGGCGCCATACCCATTTGCAAAAGTAGTTCCTGCACTATTTTTGCTGATTGCGGGTGCAACTTCAATAGACATCTGTGCATGAAACCACACAGATGCCTTTCAAGTAGCACCTGGAATCGCACTGACCTGCTACTTTGAAATTGCGCTACTTCAAGTGAAGTAGCACGATTTCAAAGTAGCATCAATGTGAACCAGGGCTAAAACTGGAAATGAAAACTTCGTTTTACATAACAAAGTAGCATTAATAATAATATGTATAACTTTAGGTTTCATTTATCTTCTATAATTTTTCAACTACCCCTTTTCTGACCTTAGTTTGTTTTGATAAGCAAACCACTCTATTATTTTTCATTTATCAAATCAATTAGAAAAATAGCTACTCCACTTTTCAATTACAAACTAAATTGGCACAGACCACACAGCTTCTGTAGGTCTGGGTTAGCTTTTAGGTCACCCGCAGTGTTAACAAACAGCAATATTGCTAGAAACTGTAAAATGCTTACCATAAAACTGAGGGACAGGGAAAAAATAAACGTAAAGTTAGACTTGTAACATACATATTAACCTTTTAAACACAATAACAACATTAAGGTCACATCCCAAGTCTAGAGAAAAAACGTTTTCATGCTGTGTAATCTCAGCACAAAAAACAAACTTACTATCATTAGAGGCAGAATACTGAATTTAGAAACATTCAATCTTCATTTATTAGTTATACAAGGCCATTGAAAAGAGAATTGGAGAAGCATAGTCTTGTATTGCACAAAAGTGTTCTTAAGTACTGTTCACTTTAACTTAATTAAAGAAGAATGAATGGCCGTAGTCTTTAGTGAGTATGTCAAATTGTACAATCCATGTTTTATTGCATAGAAGGAACATGAAAAGTACATTCAGGGTAAAGGAAACCTTTTATGAGAGAAACGTGAAGCCTGCCATTGCTGGCACACATGAATTATAAAGAGCAGAGCAGAAGCATTTGGGTGCAAACCAAGATTTACACAAGATGTAAAGGTATAGGTTTCTAGGTTACAAAAACACAAAGGTACAGTATACTGTGTAGCGTGTGGATCCCTGGTATTAGTCACAAGCTGTGCTTGGTCCCTTGGAGGCTTTATATTCCTGCCTCTGCAAGTTAGCCACCTTAGTATTATGTTGTCGTTTGTGTTCTTCTGGTCTACTGGTTGCCCTGTTATCCTCTGCTTTGTGATTGTTTACTTTTCTATTTTACTTTTTTATTGCTTTGAAAATACACCAATCTTTTAAATATTCAATTGACTGCCGTACTTCTGGCATGTGATTTACATATGTAGCACTACCCCCTAGGAGTTGCTGATGTTCGGGTCCCCACTGCTGCACAGCCAGTCACTCAGCATTTCCTTCTTGGACTCAAACTCAGAAAACAGTCCTCAGCTTGTTTTTGTTGGTTTTATTAGGGGATAATAATTTGGATGGGGTAGGGGATTATATGATGCCCAACTTGAAAATGTTCAAACACAGAACCAGACAACTTTCTCCCTATGTACAAACTGCTCTTCTTCCTTGCTCCTGCACAAACATAGTTCCCTTATGTGCAGCTCCTGCTGGTCACTCCTGGTGAAACTAACAGTCTCTTGTTAATTCAGCAACAACCCTTTACAGGCTAGGAACTTGCCATCCCTTTTTGGTAAAGTAGCACATGTGGAGTGAACAGCATCTCTCATCACCTTCTGCTTTCCCGTAGACACTGAGCTCAGTTTTACTGCTGCAGAAATGTTAGCCCACTTGGCTGCTCCCTGCCCACCTGGCTGTTTTCTTCTCCCAGTCCCCCTGACTGACACACACATGGCTATTCCCCAGGGTAAAGTTGGATGTAGACGTCATCTCTTTTCCCCGCTGCCGCACTGCTGACATTACTTGTCTCCTCCGTGGCCCGGCAGCAGAGGTGCCACAGCCCGGTGTTGGGCCGTGGCCCACAGGTTGGAGACCTCTGCTTTAGAGGACTGGCATTTCAGATCCCAGGGTCTGGTCCTTGGTGTATAGTGGGCCAGGCAAAAAAAAAAGTCTGGGAACCTGTCACTTTAGTATTTTTACCTTATATTGCAAAACCCACAATAGGAGAGAGCGTATAAGGGTACAAGATTCCCAATAAAGCACAAAATGGGAGGACAAAAATACAGTTACAGAAACAGGTGTTATGAAAGTTACATCTAAATAGATGCTGATGGACAGAGAACAGCCAAATAAAACTGTTACCCATCAAGAGCAGTTAGTGCTTCCTCACTCACTAACTGGCTTCTGCCCATCTTTAAGCATCCAAAAATACTTGAGCCCTTGGGCAAAGAATCCTTTTATACAATGTCCAGATGACAGCTTTTACCCAGCTCCTTTGCAACACTCTTCAGCAAGAAGATCCTCTCTTCAGCACAGTTGCTGTTTGCCTGGAGTGCCACTTCAACAACATTTAGGGTATATTTCCACTACTATATTTCCAGCGATTTACACTGCGACTTTGCTATGCGATTTCTGTTGTGTTTTGATGCAACTTTAAGAATGACTTTGTGCGACACTGATGTTCTGCGATTTAGTCACAGTTATGTAATGTCTTATCCTGCTTAGTTATTTCCCCTTCCTCTTTTGTTGTCACGTGTTGTATGTTGGTTAGCAAATATGTTGGCTATGCAATATATTGGGTAAGCAGTCATTATGGCTGCTGTAGCAGCATTAATAGATGAAGAAGAAGAGGATAACCGGAGGAGAAGGCATAGATTTTGGATCCATCCCATCATCGCCCAAAGGGAAGGGAGAGGCCAGTTTGGGGTCCTTTACAATGACCTCCGTGCTCATGAAGACACATTCTTCAACTACACACGGATGTCAATTAGAAGGTGAGACATGTCAACTTGCAAATGCTCCAAGATATATTTATGAAAACGTGTATATGCCTGGTCAGTATGACTCTTTTTCTAATTTTTAGCTTTGAATAGATAGAAGTGTTACCTATAACCTGATCAAATAGTTAAAAAAATGTTACTAGATTTTTAAATGTTTTATTTTTACATGGTCAATGTAGATAATAGCCATACATTTTCTATTTACAGTTTTGATGAATTGTTGGGTTTGCTCTCTAGCCATCTAGAGCGACAAAACACCAGTTTCCGAAGGAGTATTCCAGCTGTTGAAAGACTCATCATAACATTGAGGTAACTTTTTATACCTACTTTTTCTTCTTCTTACCTCATATGTGGCATTTGAATATCCACATCATTCTTTCATCCTCTTTACATGAAGTGAAATAATAAATACTAGCATGTTATTGTGGGTGAGATTGTTTTTCTAATATTACATTTTCCCTCTACACCACCAGAGTCTTTCTCCTGCTCCTCTTCTTCCTTCACTTCCTCAGGCACCTCCTTCCAAGCTCATTTTTTGATCTAATATAGAAGTAGCTGTCAGGTCACCTTGAAGCTAGGTGACTGGTGCACCCTGTAGGAGTCAGAAGTGCACCGCTAGGTAAGCGACCCTAGGACTGACTGCTGTGGATTGAACCCTGGGAGGTTCAGGAAGCAGGTCTACTGGATCAGCTGACACAGATCCCTCTGGGAGCTAGAGCATAGTTTCCCCAGGGCGCGGAGTCTAAGAGCCAGCAGGTGTTCACCAGAGCCTCCAGTGGTGAGGATGGACTGTGCAGCAGTCTGGCTCCAGGTCGCAGCCCCCAGGGTCTCAAAGCTCACGCTCACAGTAGACTACAGGAGAAGAGGAAGGAAGCAGCAGGCTGGAACAACAAGGAAAGTAAGGGACAAGCCAATGTCGAGCCACAAGCAGACAAGGACAACAGAGTTCACGCCAAGGTTCAAGGTCACAGGCAAACAGGGATGGTCGGGGACACGCCAAAGGTCAGGGTCACGAGCAGACAGGAATAGTTAAGAACAGGCCAAAGTCGGTAACTGGAATCAGATGTAGGAAACACAGCAAGTACACACGAAAGCTAACACACAATGGTTGATCAGCACTGCTGGCTTTCAGTGCACAGGTTAATATAGGTTTCCCTGATAGAGCCTGGGGTGGGGCCATGCTTAGAGGAGAGGTTATAAAACCAGTCAGGTGAGAGGCAGCTGGTCTTTAGAGATGAACATATGGAGACAGGTAAGCTGACAGAAAACTCTATTGCATAACCATGACAGTAGCTTATTGTTAATATGTATCATTCTAATAAACTGTATTTACTGTTCCATTTTAGGCACCTGGCAACTGGACATTCCTTTGCAAGTTTGCATTTTGAATTTTTGGTTGGCAAAATTACTGTCAGCAATATTATCCACGTTACCTGCAGAGACATCTGGAATGTCCTTAGGGATTTGGTCCTGGAGAAGCCCACTCACGAAGATTGGTGCAAGATAGCAGAATTTTTCTGGGACCGATGCAATTTCCCAAATTGTGTCGGGGCAATTGACAGAAAACCTATGAGGGTAGTGATGCCCAATGGCAGTGGAACAAAATACTTTAACTGCAAAAAATATTTTTCTTTTGCATTACTAGCAGTGGCTGATGCCAATTATTGTTTTAGCTATATAGACATAGGATTGTATGGCAGCAGCTCATACTCCAGTATTTTCCAAAGATCATCTTTTGGAAGAATGTTAAGGGAAAATGGCCTGGACCTGCCATAGGTCTGTCCATTGCCAGGAACAAATGGGCCACCAATGCCATTTGTGTATGTTGGGGATGAGGCCTTTGCTCTCAGTGAGCATCTATTAAGGCCTTATTCCAATAGGTGTCTGAGTGAAGAGAAGCAAATCTTCAATTACCGGTTAATGAGGGCAAGACGAGTGGTAGAATGGTCATTTGGCATTTTAGCGAACAAGTGGCGTTTGCTACATACACCCATGAATTTAAAACTTGAGAATGCAATATCTGCAGTAAAAGCAGCATGTGTGCTTCATTATTTTGTAAGAAATTGTGATGGCTATCTTTTTGAAGATTCCCTTGTGCACGATCTGGAAGGTGCACAATGGAGTGCCAGTAGGGGCACCACCAATGGTGCCACTGTGCGTGAGGGATTCATGTTTTTTTATGTCTGCTGCTGGTTCTGTCCCCTGGCAGCAGGATGACATTGCATAATGTATGTCATGCATTTTTTATTTTAGTATTATTTAGATGTCTGTTATGTTTAATTGCATCCAAATGCAGAATAACAGGTCTTTAACACAAATTATAAAAATGGATAAGTATAAAGCGCATAATATAACCAGAATAATTTTTTTTCCGGAATTTTGTGCAAGAATGCACCAAAAATAAGTTTTTTTTTGGGTGAACTACACCATTACATCATTTGTTGTTTTTTTTATTTTAAACAACCACAACAAATAATAAAAAAATAAAATAAAAATAGATTTGAACAACACCAAAATAAAAGTCATACAAAAAATAAAATATATAATCATAATCTTTTTTAACAGCAAAATCTTTTTGCAAGAAGGCAAAAAAATAAAAATAATTTCATGAACTCAAACATTTTTGGGTTGTTGTTTTGGCAACCACAACAAAAAAAAATGAACAAGTCTCAAATCAACAGCAAAAATTATATAAATTTACAGTTGCTGGTATGTTTTGGTTTCAGTGGTCCCGGAAACTGAACTATTGGTTGGTCCAGGGAAATCCACTGATGGTCCCGGGTAGTATTTTCTTTCAAAAAAAGGTGGAACCTGACTGGGTGAAGGCTGCCTAAGTTGGTGAGTGGTCAGGGGGCCAAAAGTAGAGGCTGTGGGGGGCAAGGATTGAATGCAATATGCGTGGCCTTGAGGGATTCAGCATATTACCATACTGGTCACAGTATGGCCAGTTTATTGGTGGAGCATACTGTGTACTTTGAAAGTGAGTGTATTGTTGATAAGGGGGATATGGGGAGGTTTGCATATATGCTGAGGATGTTGTTGGCTCCTCACCCACAAAGGATTGAGCAGTTGACATCAAAGCCATCCTGAGTGCATATTGTTTCTCTGGGGGTACCTGTTTACATATGCCTAAAATTACAGTGAGAAATGCTGTGTCTTCACACTGGTTTTCAGCCATTTTAGTGGACATCTGACTGACTACATCTAAGATTTTATCCATGGGTTTCCCAGCCCTGGCACTTCCCCTTGAATATCTTCTCAAAGGCCTAGAGACATTGCTAGGCCCTGGTTCTGCATCCTCCTCATTCATTGAGTTTGTTGTTGACCTTGATTCATCTACGAACAGTTCCTTGTCAAAATTGTCTTGGAATTGTTCTTGCTCCTCCTCCGCAGCAGGTTCCTCTGACTCATCTTCTGGTGCCAAACCCTGTGTGCTGTCTTCCCAGCTTGCTTGGGTTCTGAAATGCAAATCACATATTTTTTAAGTAAGCATTACAATTTGATGTGTCAAATTCATAAAATAGGGCTGCTGATAACTTACTCTCTCATTTCCAACACCGGTTTTAAAAACTCAAGATCCCCGGCATGGGCATATGGGGCTAATCTTTTTGAGCCTGAACCACTCCTTTCTTCTTTTAATTTTCGTAAGTACCGGTTGTAACAGTATTTGAGACTTCTCCATCGAGTTTGTAATGAGTGCACTGCAAAATATAAAGACAATACCAAGTTCAAAAAATCATTCTTTATTAATTGCCCATAGGTCATTCATTTGCTAGGCTGCATAATTGATGTTGATGGTGGGAAAACAACAGCTAGATATATTATCCATGACACCTGCATAATTTGTCATGTGCTGAAGGATGTCGACAGGGCCATCTTTAATATTGTTTGGACCATGGGCAAATATTATTTGCTGGCACACACACACACACGCACACACACACACACACACATATTTACTTTCCTGCAGCCACAGGTTGCAGGAAAAAAACTAGCTAAATTCCACCATCAACACAGATTGTGTTGACAGGGGATTCCCTCCTGCCAAACCATTGTGATCTCCCGGCAGGAGAAGTGGTCCCCACCAAGAAAACACAGTGCACATTGTTAACACACATCCATTGGTTGCTAAATATTTAAATAGGTGCAAGGCGCAAAGTGCTAAGCAGCATATATCAACCACTTCCTTTTTGAAGACCGTTCTGTAGCTGATAAAGCATCCCAGGTATCATAATATATGCGAGCCACTTCCAACCATGCTCTCTCCTTCTTTACATGATCTTTGTAACATGGATCTCTGAGGTCATATATTGCCGGACGTTGTCTGACAAGCCGAATAATTTCATGAACTTGTTGCTTGTTCTTTCTAACCTTAGGCATGCTTCCTGCTGTTTTCCACACTCACGTACATTAATATAGGAAGTGATGTATTTGGGAGAAGCAGAGATCATGTGCTTCTGTAGACTTCCGTGGAAGTCGCAACAAAGTCACGGTGTCAGACATGTACATGCGACTGCATTGCGACTTAATTCCTTTCTATGGAGAACAAGTCGCACTGAAGACGGAACAAAGTAGTGCAAGATCCTTTTTTTTGGGCCGCTGCGACTTGAGTTGCACCAATTAGAACGGGGACCATTGAAATACATGGGATTGACTTGTCATGCGACTTCACATGTGTCAAGTCGCACAACAACTCAGAGTAATGGAAACAGAGCCTTAATGTTTCCTATACAATTCTTTCACCCAAGATTAACAAATGTTTCTGATTGTTGTCAATTAAAAAATATGTGTAAATCCTGGCTAAATGTTTTGTGAATCTGTGTAAAAACATTTATAAGTAGACACCTTAGCCTATATATTCATATGGCTTAAGAGTTGGTGTTCCTAGTGCACAAGAACACTGATGACAAAGTAGTTTGCTAGGGCCTGATCCGCTACTGCTATGTCTGGATAAAAACAAGGAAATACATGTTATTAGGTTGTGTCCCCTGCAAGCTTTTGAAGGCTTCTTAAATTTGGCTGGAGTATACCTATACTACAGATTTCAGCATCTTAACTAAGGAAGGAAAATATAATGCACTACTATAGGCTAAAAGCATTTGTAGTAGTGGTAAGCCAGTAGGGAATGCAAACATCATTTTATGTGTATATGTACATATGAAATGATGAAAAGTATGGTGTAAGTTAGTTTTCTTTTGTGTAAACACATGTCTGAAACCAGGAAGGATTTTAATTAAAACAGATATACTTTTATCAGCATAAGGCAGCTAAGTATTTCTTTCAAGATTGTATAAGTTTATTATTTGTAGAAGAGGGCAAACAGAGATTTCCTTTCAAAATGTGAACATGTGTCAAAAGTAATAGATGCTACACATTACATGTACTGATCAAACTATTATAAATGATGCAATGATTGAAAGATAAAATCCAGACAAAAAACAGTACAGCATAGTAGGGAATGAGAACATTGCATAGTGAAACTAATGAAAGCAAATCATGTTCTAGGCCATTTATGTGATGTAGCTTTCCTCCATTGAGAGGGCAGAAAAAACAATTCATATACTTTCTCCATTTGTAAAAATTTGAAGTGCAGCTTCTGCCATTTTTTTTCATGTGTCTGTGGCTGCAGCTGCCTCATGTGTTAAAAGCTTGGTTTGAAAACATTGCATTAACATACATGAGATGAATTATGACTTAATTGGTTTATATTTAACTACTAGAAAATGATTTGCATGGTTCAACATTAAATATACTTGTTAATCAAGACCTTGTCTTTTGGTCCTGGACGATAAATGTAATGAACAATTCAGGCTTGATAACCACCAAACGTTGCCAATTGCAGCCATGCTTCTTGTATTTTGAGCCTGATATTTGGGTAACTCCAGGCTTAGTGGCAGTAGTTAGTAAGTAGGCAAACAATTTTTAGTTAAACCAAAATAACTACCACCATCTCAAATGTAGTTGATGAATAAGCAGGAGGTCAAGCCAGTCAGACTTAGATGGTACCATGGGGTAAGGAGCAAACATACTCCAGTGTCATGGCAGTAGATCTACAAACTGTGCACTGAATTCAAGATGCATGGCTGAATGAGTGTGCTAAGAGGCGATTCCCAGTGCAATACACTTTATTTTTTTATCAGATCTCTCACAAGATCTCTCACAAGTGACATTTCATTCAGTTCTATTGCCAGAAGCAAGGTGAAAGGCGCTGGCTTTCATCACACCATGCTGTCCTAAAAAAAATACTGCATGCAGTACTTTTTTCTTAGAACACACCACCACAATACAGTGGTTTTTGTCTAGTTTTGCATTAGGATTGCACTGGGCAAGGATGCCCAACAGTGGTTCCAGTACACCTGGTATGAACAAGCCCTGAGAAGGCCTCAGAGGAAACAGGTTAGGCAGAATTCAAATGAGGTCAGTCCAAAAATATGCTAGACAAAATGGACAAGTAAATTATACTATAGGCAACCAGGCTATAAAGTAGGCCACACAGGTTATAATCTGAGTGTACAATCTGATCAAGCAGCAATAGGTGGTCAAGCAGACCTAGAAGTGGCCAGAGAAACAGCAAGAAAAGTGACAGAAAGCCAAGCAAGAGGATGTACTGGTGGGGACCTCTGAACATCATACCTCCTCACGTATCTCCTCACAACAGCAACCTAGTGTCCAACCATGCCCTAAATGGATGAATACACCAATATGATGTTGCATACTTTCCTTATCCCTTCTTGCAGTGTCTGTTTCATTTGTAAAGAAGAAGATGGTGCTGCTATATAAGGACAAATATGTAATAATTTTTCAAGTGTGTTCTCTGTAGGAACTACTTTCATTCTTTGAAAGGAACTGGATATGTAATAGGGCAGTTATATGTTTTATTAAATGCAATCAAATGAAAAGACAGAATACATGACAGGAATGCGAGGTGACATGCTGTTCTGTGCTCTTGTGTGCTTAATGATGTACTTTGCTTTGTATGCAAATATAGGAGCATATTGAAAGCATAAGCTACCCATAGAGGGATCAAAATGTGTGTCCAGTTCAGCAGGGACTGGCCAAATTTCAATCCATCTATGGTCGCTCCAACTCAACAGAAGTCGATGTACAGATCTACTTCATTTGAATGGATCTGTTGGAAAAATGTTTTTGTTCAGCTGGCTGCAGCCACTTCCCAGTGTATTCTGACAGCAGAAGAGTTCTGCTGTCAGAATACAATGGCACAGTGGGGAGGATTTCTCCATTCAACGCACATGTGGTTGGGGGAATACGTTCATTCGTTTTTATATCAGCCCTCTGGCTGATTGAAAAAAGGCATCTATGGCCGGTCTTAGAGGGAGATAGGAAAAGGATGTGAGCTGTGCAGCCACCAGAGATCAAGCCAACAGATCATAGAGAATCCAGGTCCCGCTTCTATACCTGCACTGCATGTGGGAAACCAAGGCACATTTGTTTGCAGATATGCATGCATGGACTATTTAACTTGCTTTTTGTTGCAAAGTTTTTAGATTAAAGATTAGTTCTACCTAAAAAAAAAAGCCACCGGAAAAAGACCAAATGTTGCTAATAATATCAAAATCATAAATAAAATAAATAAAACAAAAAATAGTATAGTAGTGGCAGTAGTAGAAGTAGTAGTAGTAGTAGAGTAGATTTTATTTTAATTGCTTTAGTTGCTTCCATAGAGAAGAATTAGAAATTACAATGATTTTTTTGTTATTTTTTGTGGGAGAAGACTAAAGCGTGGACACATTAAGATACTGTTTTAAAAATTAATAATGATGAGGATTAGTGTTCTTATGAATGATATGAGTGGTAGTAAGTAGCAGCAACCATTTTCCCCGTGTTTTGCAGTGAATCGAAACAGTGTATACAACTCCAATAGCTAACCAAGCATTGCCCTTTAATTCAACTCTGTCAGCCAATAAAAGATTCACCTTCACTTTAAGTTTATTTTAGTAACTGAAAGGTATTTTTTCTGTGAACAGTTTCAAGTTTGTTTATAGTATTTTAGGGCCACTGACTGTTATCCCTCATGAACTTGCTCTGGGTACCTGAATTCTAGATAAATAAATCACCCTAGCTGAGTTAATAAGAAGCAATTATGTTACTGATTAGTTTACATTATTTAAATTATCCACCAATTGCGCACATGCAATGCATGTAGAACAAATACTTGATCACTAGACATGGTTACTGAAAAATTCCATACTTTGCATTTAAACAAACAATACATTTTTCATTCACTAAATGAAAGGCAGTTGGGAAGAAAACCAAAGTGGGAGCTAAGAATTCTACTGATGTAACAATAAACTGTAAAATGTAAGCAGCAACCCTGCTACACCAATATTTCCTTGTCCTGTACATTTACAGAACAAAGCCATCCATTGGAAGTGAACCAATAAAAGTACCAACAAGTGGTGGCTGGTGCTCAAAATTTTTTGGGGCGCAAACAAACTGAAAAATCCTTAAAAAAACAACAATTGCAGCCTCACTGTGCCATCATTTGCAGCCACTGTGCCCATAAAATGCAGCCACTGTGCCCCATAAAATGAAGACACTGTGCCCATCATATACAGCCTGTAGCCATCATACAGACTCTGTGCCAGTCATATGCAGAATGTGCCCATCATATGCAGCCTCTGTGCCCATCATACAGCCTCTGTGCCCATCATATGCAGCCTGTGCCAATCATATGCAGCCTCTGTGCCCATCATATGCAGCTTGTGCACATTATATGCAGCCTCTGTGACCATCATATGCAGCCTGTGCTCATCATATTAAGCCTCTTTGCCCATCATATGCAGCCTGTGCCCATCATATGTAGCCCCTGTGCCCATCATATGCAACCTCTGTGTCCATCATATGCAACTTGTGCCCATCATATGGAGCCTTGGTGCCCATCATATGGAGCCTCTTTGCCCATCATATGCAGCCTGTGCCCATCATATGTAGCCTCTGTGCCCATCATATGCAGCCTCTGTGCCCATCATATGCAGCCTCTGTGCCCATCATATGCAGCCTCTGTGCCCATCATATGCAGCCTGTGCCTGTCAGATGTAGCCTCTGTGCCCATCATATGCAGCCTCTGTGCCCATCATATGTAGCCTTGGTGCCCATCATATGTAGCCTTGGTGCCCATCATATGGAGCCTGTGCCCATGATATGCAGCCTCTTTGCCCATCATATGAAGCCTCTGTGCCCATCATATGAAGCCTGTGCCTATTATATACAGCCTCTGTGCCCATCATATGTAGCCTCTGTGCCCATCATATGCAGATACAAACAAGTCCTGGGGAATGCCCAGGAAAAAAATTCCAAGCCTACTTACCACCAGCTTGCAGACAACCAAATTAACCTGTCTAACAGTATGCGTTAAAAACAGGGGTTTAGGCCGCACGCATTTGCAAATGCATGCGTAAGCCACAGAGCCTCGTCACGGCACCCTGATATCTGTGGTCCTAACACTGAAATATGAGTGTCCCCACAGTGGAGGCACATGCATTCTGATGGATAAATGAGAGCAGGTGGACTGAAGGGCAGCCCATCCCTTCTTAAAGGTACAGGAGCACACCAGACACCCAGCAAACAGCACAATGGCTGCAAAGGTGCTGGTGCGTTGCTGGACCAATACACACATCAAGGTGATCTCAAAAAACTTGCCACCACCCTCATTTATAGCTGGCTATCGCAGTAAGCGGCATTGGAGGGCTACAAACAGATACAAACAAGGCCTGAGGAATGCCCAGGAAAAAATTCCAAGCCTACTTACCACCAGCTCGCAGACAACCAAATGAACCTGTCTAACAGTATGCATTAAAAACAGGGGTTTAGTCCAGCATGCATTTGCAAATGCATGCGTAAGCCACAGAGCCTTGTCACGGCACCCTGATATCTGTGGTCCTAACACTAAAATATGAGTCCTTTGATGCAGACAAAACAGGGAAGGTGATTCACCGCTCAGGTAGACTTGCTCCCAGGTGTGTGTTAAGTAGATCCTTCAGAGGAGGGGAGTCCCAGGTGCTGGCTAAATGCAAATTGAAGCAAGGTTTGAAACAAGAGAATCTGGATGCCGCACACTGGATAAAGTTGAAAATTCTTCTTTATTGTAAAATTAGGATCATCAAAAATACAGGACAATCAGGCAGATGGTACAGACACAGCTGACGCGTTTCGCACTGTAGTTTGAGTGCTTACTCATAGCTTTGAGTAAGCACTCAAACTAGAGTGCGAAACGCGTCAGCTGTGTCTGTACCATCTGCCTGATTGTCCTGTATTTTTGATGATCCTAATTTTACAATAAAGAAGAATTTTCAACTTTATCCAGTGTGCAGCATCCAGATTCTCTTGTTTCAAACCTTACTAAAATATGAGTGTCCCCACAGTGGAGGCACATGCATTCTGATGGATAAATGAGAGCAGGTGGACTGAAGGGCAGCCCATGCCTTCTTAAAGGTACAGGAGCACACCAGACACCCATCAAATAGCACAATGGCTGCAAAGGTGCTGGTGCGTTGCTGGACCAATACACATACCAAGGTGATCTCAAAAAACTTGCCACCACCCTCGTTTATAGCTGGCTATCGCAGTAAGCGGCATTGGAGGGCTACAAACAAATGCCCATCATGTGCCCATCATATGCAGCCTGTGCCTGTCAGATGTAGCCTCTGTGCCTATCATATGCAGCCTCTGTGTACATCATATGCAGCCTATGTGCCCATCATATGCAGACTGCACATCATATGCAGCCTCTGTGCCCATCATATGTAGGTCTGTGCCCATCATATACAGCCTGTGCCCGTCATATGCAGCCTTTGTGCCCATCATATGTAGCCTCTGTGAACATCATACAGCCTCTGTGCCCATCATATGCAGCCTGTGCCCATCATATGTAGCCTGTGCCCAACATATGCAGCCTGTGCCCATCATATGCAGCCTCTGTGCCCATCATATGTAGTCTCTATGCCCATCATATGCAGCCTTTTTGCCCGTCATATGTAGCCTGTGCTCATCATATGCAGCCTCTGTGCCCATTATATGTAGCCTCTGTTCCCATCATATGTAGCCTGTGCCCATCATATGTAGCCTCTGTGCCCATCATATGCAGCCTGTGCCCATCATATGCAGACTCTGTGCCCATCATATGCAGCCTGTGCCCATCATATGCAGCCTCTGTGCCCATCATTTGTAGGTCTGTGCCCATCATATAGAGCCTGTGCCCCTCATATGAAGCCTTTGTGCCCATCATATGTAGCCTCTGTGCCCATCATATGCAGCCTATGTGCCCATCATATACAGACTGTGCCCAGCTACACCAATATTTCCTTGTTCTGTACATTTACAGAATGAAGCCATCCATTGGAAATTAACTAATAAAAGTACCAACAAGTGGCGGTTGGTGCTCAAAATTTGGGGGGGGGGTGCAAACAAACTGAAAAATTCTGAAAAATACTGAAAAAAACAGCATGCAGCCTGTGCCTTTCATATGCAGCCTGTGTCCATCATATGGATGGATTAAAACAGTACCTTTTCAACAGCAGCAGATTCTCATTCTCCCACCTAACTGTGTGAGAAAAACGTGGGATTATGGGTAAATCTTACACCCATAAACTCATGCTTTTTCCTTCTAGTTAAGAGTGCTGGGCTGGAAGTGAACATTTGTCTTTTAGACACATGCCCCCTTCTATGACACTGCAGTGAGAGGACAGCCTCCACTGCAGCATTTTTATTGGACAGCTTGTTCCAATGGTGCTTTTCCATTGGTCCATGGCTCCAAGCTGTCCATTAAGCTCAGTGCTTCTGAAAATAAGTGAGACACACTGTGAGCTCAGCCCCTCAGTCTGCTGCAAACTGCTTGTATTTAAACTGGCCGATCTGTATGTAGCTTCTGACAGGCTGCACAAGAAGCCCCGTATCTCAGGAACTATAGGTGGCAGGAGCCCCAAATTTTGACCAGTGGAGGGGTAGGATTCCGAGCTACCACACTCGATGTGCAATCATTTTTTGGGGGGTTTTGGGCTCTGCCTCCCCTAACTGAATGTCCCTGAACCACACAGATGTCCAATTGGCAGCAGTGGCTGTGTCAATGCAGCTGATGCATCCCTATTGACATGAATGGGACTGCCTGCACAGGGATGCATGGAACGCAAGTGCATCCTGTGCTGGCAAACACGGGCATTCACATGGGTGTATGCTTTAGTACATCCATGTAAAAGAGGCCTTAAAGGAAATCTATCAGGTTTTTTCCAGTTTGTGCGCACTTTAGAGAGATGTTTAATCACATCCTGTCCAGGTGATATATTTCAGATTAGTGAATGGAAATCTTTTCAAATGGAACACAGACAGTCTAAATAATTGAAAGAAAAATGTATTTGGAAGAGAGATGACATTTAACAATTTACCTGCCAAAGGTTCTAACCCTTTTCCACTATTTTAAAAAAAAGTTTTAGGGTCCATGCATACTGGGCTTAAGAAACACTGCTTCTAAAAAAAACACCGCTTCTACATACGTTTTCTGTTTTTTACTCCTGCCTGTAGAAGCAGCTCAATGTTGTCCATGCACATTAGGGAGTTCAGAAGCATATTTCAAGAGGAGAGTTTAGAGCCTGAAAAAAAAGAGAATTTTCAGGCAGAAACAGCACTAAATGCTCATAAATTAAACATACCATAAATGCAGTATTTAGGAGCATTCAGCATTCTCAGTTGAACATTAATTATAATGAAAAATGAGCAGAGGCAAATGTTTTGGGGAAAAAAACGCCTTTAAAAACAAATGCCAATGAACTCTCCCAAACACTTGTGCAAAATGAACTACTAAGAACATTTTTTATGCCGCTCTTTCTGCTAGAGGTTCTTGCATTTTTTTCTGCTCCCAGTGTGCATGGACTCTTAGCTGTAAACTTGCCTTTACGGTGAACTTGTGGCCAGTCTATTAACACTCAACTATTTATATAGTCATTGCAGCTGTAGGAATTGTGGGGCAGTTTATCTTCCAAGAGTTTAAAAGGCTGGAAGTCCACCAAGTGACTGCTAAGGAAGGATAAGGAGAGTGAGCTGAGCTGATGAGAGAAGGACTTCTGTGGTTCTGCTGTAAATTTTGATCATGGGTTAATCAATGGCATGATTTTAAAGAGGAACTCCTCACCTTCCATACCCAGAATCTCTCAAATGCAAATCGATGTGCAATGCCAGCTCAGATAACAAAGGGATCAAATCTGGCAAAATTTTGAGCTCTACATTAGCTGACCCTGTGCTTCTGAAGTCATTATTGTGCTCCCTCAAACCAGGAGATGTAAACATGTACTATGCCAGAAATGACAGCTTTAGGAGATCTTTACTATGGACTGTTAAAGTTATTATTTAAATTTGGTAACAAAAACCCTTCCTGCATATATTAATGAAATCTACAGTGTTTTAATTGAATAATAATTTGCACAAACAACAAAAATACTAATAGTGAATTGCTTTATGCACCAGCTTTTTTTTATTGTCTGCTGTAGACACAAATTTTTATTTTTGCCTGCAATAAATAGCAATAGCAATATGTATGTATTATCTTGGTTTCTATATGTGCCTAAAGTCTGAAACATGTCCGGAAACAGATCAATATGAGTAATGTCTGTCTACAAGTCATTTAATACGTTTTACAAGTTAGGTGCTGGATCAAAAACACATCCTGTAAACCTTTCTTGCTGTTTTAGAAATGCTGAATAACCTCTAGAGAGTAAGAGAAATACAAACAGGTGTGTATTTATTGTATTCAGTATTGAACATGATAAAAAAAAGAGTTTTCCATTCATCCTGCTGTTTATTGGATTTCCGTTCAAAGGTCACAAAGGAATTTAACATTACTACTGTTACTTAGATCTAACAAAGCCTTAATCACAATATCAGTCACTAAAAAAGATGTTAGAAAATATTTAACACAAACTCAACAGGATTGCATCCTTGTGTCTGCTAGTATGCAATGTTTTAGTTGCTAAGGGCTGCTGCTGTGAGTGATATTGCTGCAATGGAACTCATACACAGTCCATTAGTTGGGAAGGTCAGCATTTTAAAGGAACCCAGTACATAGACAGATACAAAGGCAACCGTTGCTGACCTCTTTTTCTGATGCTTTCATTCTGAACCAATTGCTTTCAAAATGTGTGTAAATCCAAGTTTTAGTAAGGGCTCATTCACACATGCAATGCCTTCTGAAGAGGGAATTATGTTGCCAACTCACTACCGCATTTAACCGTGTAAATGACACACTACCATGCCACAATCATGTGCATTGCATGCAGTTGCGGGGCAGTTGCACTGCAGCTCCATTAACTTGCATTGGTTGTTCTTGACAAAGTTAATGCCTGCTGAGTGCAGCCTGCTTTTTAAATTTTTGCCACAGCATGTGTACAGCCTTGAGCATCTGCATGGCCTGGTTCAGGTTAGTGGTTGGGAGATGGTAAAAACTGTGGCTCAACTACCCCCCCCCCCCCCCCACCACACGTGTGAATGAAGCCTAAAGCCTGGCACACACTTTTGTTTTGTTTTTTCATTCAACTCAGGGGGCCAGAACACACCAGTCAGCCAATGGCTAGGAGCGCTGATCAGATGAAGATTGATAGACCTTTTTCAGTCATGCCTTTTTGATAGAAGCCAGCCAAACAGTTGGCTTCTGTCAGACAGGCTACCCTACACACGGGCTGAATGTTGGCCAGTTTCTACTGAACCGTCCAATGTGCCAGATATTCGGCCTGTGTGTATGGCCCTTAAAGCGGAGTTCCACCCAAAAATGGAACTTTCGCTTTAAGGGAAGGTGACCCCCTGACATGCCACATTTGGCATGTAATTTTTTGGGGGGGGGGTGGAAACCCTCTTTTTAGAGGGTTCCAGCTCCCACTTCCTCCCGGGGCACCCCTGCGCCGGAAGGAATATCACCTCTCCCCCTCCCTCTTGGCAATCATCTGGGACACTTCACAGGTCCCAGATGATTGCCCGGCCAGTCCCAGCCCACAGCATGGCTCGGACATTCGCAGTGCATGCCCTGCTGTGAAGCCACAGCTGGGCGCCCAAAGTGACGATGCTGGCGCCGCAGAGAGGAGAGGGAGACGAGAGGGGCTTTGTTCCCCGGCATCGCTGGACTCCAGTACAGGTAAGTGTCCGATTATTAAAAGTCAGCAGCTGCAGTATTTGTAGCTGCTGACTTTACAGTTATACAGTTGTCTTGAAGTCCAATTCCAGAAGCATTATGCCTTTAAATAAATTTTTTTGGGCCAAGCTGGCCCAAACAAACTATTTCCTTCAACAACTGATGTAGTATCTGTCAGCACTGTATAATTATGTGTAGCATCAGTGTCATACAATATACAGCCCTGTGTTCCAGCAGCGGTACAGGGACTTTCCTATCACAACCATTCACAGGAAGCCTTGTATCTTTATAAATGAATGAGACTTCCTCTGGTAGGCTGAGTTGGGGATCATGACATCATCTGCCTGCCTCTCCACCCCAGCCAATTAGAGGAAGCTTTGTATTCATTAATAAAAATGTAAGGCTTACTATTAATGGCTAAGTAGCCTTCAGCCCAACTCGATTTCGTTTTGGGAAGGGGATAGGAAGTCTCCTTACTGCTGCCACAACACAGTGATGTTTACTGTATGTACCTGATACTAAATACAATGTATACAGTGCTGAAAGCTAATGCACTGATTAGTAAAGGAAATAATTGGTTTGGACCAGCTTGGCCCAAACAAACATTTTAAAGTCACAGTATGTCTGGAGTTAGGCTTGAAGCATTTTTTTAATCTGTTGTAAAGTAGATGCAACAAATAGAGATCCTTCCAGTAACAGCACTTGTACCATGCATGCCTACTCTCTCAGCTGTCTGGCTGATCATCAGATCTATCAGTAAAGCCTCGTACACACGATTGGATTTCCAACGGGAAATGTGTGATGACAGGCTGTTGGCGGAAAATCCGACCGTGTGTATGCTCCATCAGACAATTGTTGTCGGATTTTCTGTGGACAAATGTTGGATAAAAGGCTTTAAAATTTTCCACGGGCAAATGTTTGTTGTCGGATTTTCCGAGCGTGTGTACACAAGTCCATCGGACAAAAGTTCAAAGTATAAACAAGCTTGCTCGGAAGAAAGGATGAGCCAGAAGCGGTCGGTCTTGTAAATTAGCATTCGAAATGGAGAATTAACATTTGTGACGTGGCAAATTACGAAATGTCGAAATGCAGCGCATATTCTCTTCTTCTTTAAAGGGATAATAATGAAGCTGCTTTGCTGGTGATACTGATGGAGTTCTGCCAAACGTATTTAAAAAGGCTTTTTTTATAGTGATATCAAGAATAATATCATTATGTTTTTTTATTTTTTTGGTCAAGTTACCACAACACCATTATTCCGTAGTTTTGTTGGTGTCCCTTGGTAATTTTACATTGTATTTTTTAAATGTACCTGCCTATTCCCAAACTGTCATTTGAAGTAAAACACATAGCCAAGTGTTGTTTTCCACAATATTATTGTATATTAAAAAAGAAAACAAATAAAATTAGACATGCTATCTGCCAATAGAACATAACCAAAAAGTGCATTCTATGCATTCAAAAATATAGAAAATATAACAAATCAAATCATTATTCAACCAAAAAATAAAATAAAAGCCTCATGCATTTGTCCTGCTTCTTAATATATGGGGTCAACAATGCCAAGAGTTGGTGAAAGCAGGGGTCCGTCATCGGGAGATAGTTCCGAAAATCATCCAGATTATTCTCCTGGAGCTCCTGCAGCAATGGCATATGACATTGGTCACAATTAATAAAGCAACCAATTTTTGGTCCAAGAAATCCTCCTCCTCCTCCTCCTGTTCCTGGACTGGACTTGGGTCAAAGCTATAACTCCAAGGCCAATAATAAATAACATGCTATCTCCTCCGATTCCACCACATGTCTGGTTGACGAACGGCTTTTCAGAAAGAGTGCGAAATGAAAAGTGCAAAATGAAAAGCACTTAATGAAAAGCGCAAAATGAAAAGTGCGAATCAAAACTCACCAAACTTCTACTAACACAAAATTAGAGAAGGAGCCCAAAGGGTGGTGCTAAAGAGCTAAAAAACCCACTTAGTACGTCACTATGTTCATGAATGTTGGCCAACAATTGTGTGCCGTGTGTATGCAAGACAAATTTGGGCCAACGCCCTTCGATCAAAAGTGTGTACGAGGCTTTAGACACAAAAACTGCCAAATAAAGGAGCTCAGATAGCAGACTGACAACACTGTTGTTAATTGCAAGGCAATGGCTCAGCATTGGCATACTAAAATCAGAAAAGCTACAGTAAGGGGTCCATTTAAAAAAAAAATTGGTCTCAACATGGATACAAGCATAATGAATAATAACAGCATTGTTTGTCATAGTTTAATTGTTGCCTATCGCTGGGTTTGCATAACATTCCCTAAGATTCAATCCTAAAAAGAAAAATAGATATAAGAACATTCAACCATGAAAGCATTTACCAATACAGAAAACAGTATAACACTGTAGCAAGGTCCCAGGCCTCCTTTAGTCTAATGAGAACCTCCAGAGCCAAGAACAGCTGACATCCTTCTGTATAGAGTGGGTTGCAAAGGATAGTGGGAGTAATGTGAGGTAGATTCATGGGCGCCAGACACTTCTTGAATGCAAATGCAAAGAGATTTATTTTCTCTTAAATAGAACAGTAGGAGAGAGGGTTTAGAGCCAGGACACCCTAAAGTAGTTGCAATGGTAATTAGCAGACTCCGAGACTTCTACAGGTAGACAGCCATGCAGGGAAAGGTATCCATCAAGACACCACATCTGCATGTGTAGGAGCGCTGTCTCCTATGGCAACAGTCTTAGAACAGTTCCTAACACAAATTGTAATGAACTCCTTTACTTTTATACAGTCACTTCTTGTAGATTCTCAGCCCACTGAGCTCCCAGTCTCTCTCACAAGACTTGTTGATTCACTGCCACTGAATTCCCGTGAGCTCTTCTAGTCTTCTTACTTTAGTATCTTCCTCAAGCGTCACTCCTGCTTCCCTGCTGGGTCCCTGGCTTAGCACTCCAGATACTCCTCAAGCGTCACCCCACTGGCTGGATCCCTGGCTTGGCACCTGCTGAAGTTTCCCAATTCTTCACGTCCCCGGTTGGCGAGAATACTGCTCTGGAACTTGCTTCAGCTACTCACTGTGGTCCCAAGGTGGTTGGTCCCTTAGTGGCGACAGCTTACCCTCCACCTTTGACCTTGATAGGTTCTCTGCCCTGCAGAACCGTCACTTCTGGTTGGACTGCAAGCCGCAATCCCAACCTTATGCTGCTCTCTTGCTTCTGGATAGGCCCTCAGACAGCCTAGCAGCCAGATGTGCCCGGGATAGGCCCAAACTCTGGCCTAGCAGCCCAGGCAGCACAACATACATCCACCCAGACAGCCGTCCAGGTGGCACAGAACCCCGATCACCTGACTCCACACATATAAATAGGCTCTCCCAGCAGGCCAAGGGACCCAAGAAGATCCCTGTCCATTGGCTGAGATACTCTATCTATTCCTTATCTGTCCTTGCAATGCCCTTGTCTTATCTAATGTCACCAGATACCCAGCCATCTAGTAACAGAAGAGAGAAATGCAGCAATTCCAGTCTTAGGTCCCATTCACACTAGCGCGTTTTTTGATGCATTTTGCATTTTGCAGAAATGCACGGGAATTTTTTAACATGGGTTCCTATGGAACATGTTCACATCAATGCTTTTTTGTATCTCTGCGTTTTTGTAAAGGGTCGGGGACTTTTTTTCATGCAAAATGCAGCGTTTTGCATGTAATGGATTTCAATGGACAAGCATCAAAAACGCAAGTGCACCTTTTTTGCAGCGTTTTTGATGCGTTTTTGGTGCGTTTTTGGTGCGTTTTTGCCGTTTTTTTTTTTTTTTTTTTTACATTTTTTTTTTAGACTGTAAAAAAAAACTGTAAAAAAAAAAAACGCAAAACGCAAATCGCGGCAAAAACGCGGCAAAAACGCGGCAAAAACGCGGCTCAAAAACGTGGCAAGCATGAAAAAAAAACCTCCAAAAACGCTCCAAAGCAACATGCATAGGTGTGAATTGAGCCTAAGGCTCGAATTACACCTATGCAGTTTTAGTGCTTTTTGCATTTTGCAGATTTGCACTACAGTTCATTTAACATTGTTTCCTATGGAACACGTTCTGTAGTGCAAATCTGCAAAATGCAAAAAGCACTAAAAATGCATAGGTGTGAATCCAGCCTTAGGCTCCATTCACACTAGCGCGTTTTTTGATGCATTTTGCATTTTGCAGAAATGCACGGGAATTTTTTAACATGGGTTCCTATAGAACATGTTCACATCAATGCCTTTTTGTTTCTCTGCATTTTTGGAAAGGGTCAGGGACTTTTTTCATGCAAAATGCAGCGTTTTGCATGTAATAGAATTCAATGGACAAGCATCAAAAACGCAAGTGCACCGTTTTTGCAGCGTTTTTGCAGCGTTTTTGATGCGTTTTTGCCGTTTTTTTTTTTTTTTTTAATTTTTTTTTTTTTTTTTAATTTTTTTTAAGACTGTAAAAAAAAAAACTGTAAAAAAAAAATAAATAAAAACGCTAAACGCAAATCGCGGCAAAATCGCGGCAAAAACGCTGCTCAAAAACGTGGCAAGCATGAAAAAAAAACCTCCAAAAACGCTCAAAAGCAACATGCATAGGTGTGAATCGAGCCTTAGCCTGGATTCACACCTATGCAGTTTTAGTGCTTTTTGCATTTTGCAGATTTGCACTACAGTCCATTTGACATGGTTTCCTATGGAACACGTTCTGTAGTGCAAATCTGCAAAATGAAAAAAGCACTAAAACTGCTTAGGTGTGAATCCAGCCTAAGGGTGAACTCAATGGATCCCTAACAATTGGCAAAGGCCAATAAACCTGGCAGGTAAATTTAGGAGCAACCCTGCCTAGACATCAGGGTGCTACAACACTAAAGGCTAAGAACATTTGACCAGCAGGAAAAATATTATAAAGGAAGACTTCTACACTGTGTACTGTCTATAGAGAATCCTGTGTGAAAAGCCGAACAAATGGGTGTTTGGCTGAGTTGGTCTCTGAGTGGAAAATTACTGCTGCTGAATGTGACAGCTTCCTTCCGGTGGTCACGGAGTCGGCGCCCGCTGGTATTCCAACGATCAGTGATTCATCCCAACCCAGCATCTTCAGCTGTTAGTTGGGGATTCTGAATTGACAAGTGACCAGGTGACAAGTGAATGTAAACACAGTAGCAGGTATAGAGTTAGAAAAAACAGCAAAACCCTCTTTGATTCTGGTATGGATTTTAAGGGGGAACCTTACACATAAAAACAAGAAAAAAAGGTGAGTTCCCACCTTTAAAATTTTTTACCAAACCCCTTTCCAAGCATGCAGCCTGGATGGCCATGAAAAGGGGGGATGAGCTTGTACCCCCCTACCTGAACCATACCAGGCCACATGCCTCCAACACGGGGGGTACCAAAGGCCACTGCCTATTTTGTCCCCATATTGATAAAGACAAGGAAGTCTTCCCCACAACCCTGTCCTGGTGGTTGTGGGGGGTCTCCAGAATGGGAGCTTATTGGAATCTGGAAGCCCCTTTTAAAAATAAGAGAGCCCAGCCTGAATGATACATTATGCTAGGCTAATATAAGGTACATACATTAGTTCTACATAAGTCCACTTATATTTTGAAATAAATATATATCTATAATAAAAGGAGTTTTATATAGAGTATGATGTTCATCTGTAACAGTTGTATTTTACTGTGCATTGCTATGTGGTAATGGTAAGGAACTTTAAAAGCTAAACGTTTAATGAAACATTTATTAAAATCATATTAAATAAAATAGAGATGGCTTCCTGTTCAGTAATACCATAGGAGAATGTTACTAAATAGAACTCTAAAATTAAATTTAGCCTAAAATGAAGCCAAAGTGGAATAGGTAGCACAACCAATTCATATAAAGGTCAAAAGTTTCCTTTTCTGTGCTCACATGGATGTTTTCATTTTAAAAAGTAGCTCCTTGCATAAAGCAACTATTTTTGTTTTAGTTCTTTCAGCTATTTAAGAGAGACATACACAACACTTTTCATTTCGACAGAAAAGATAAGCAGCCCGATTAAAACTGACCCTGCTGTTGATCCAAGAAAATGCAATGTGCAACTTGCCCAACTGATAAATATTCACACAGCAAATCAGTGAATATGTGTTGGAATACATTGTTCATGTATCTGGTGTAACAACTTCATCAGCTTCAGGCAGCATCATGTGGACTGTGCACTGGCTGTTCGGTACAGCTATATACAGAATTTGCACTATATGCACCCCACAAAATAATGTTTTATGTTTTTTTTTATTGGTCTGTGTGTTTGAGGATCGGGTGGTACTACTTAATGTGGCTTGTTAATGAGCAGGTGAGCATCTGTATGGCAAATCAGCATTACTTTCATCCTCGGATCATCATTTATTTATGTAGCACTTGAGATAAGCCATGGCCACCATCCTGTCCAGCAAATATATAAAAACTGATACCTTTCTAGAGAGGGCCACAGAGGGGGTCTTACCAAGCATGTAAAGTAAGGAATCCAGTTTAGAATTTGACTGCCACCTTTCAAACAAAAGCAGTAAGTCAAGGATGCAGTGTTCAGCAAAACTGACGCCTTTTCAGGGGATCTCAAAAAAAGAGTCTTGGGTCATATTAAGATAGAGACAGAAGTCAGGATTAAAAGCCAATTATATAAAAGCTTTAATTGAAAAAATGCTACTCCTTGTGCAAACATGTCAAATAGCATCTCTATCCAGGGGCCTAACTATAAATTATAAGGCCTCATACGAACATTTTTAGGACACCCACCCCTTCTTGCACAATGCCCTCTATTTGCAATATCACTAAATCAAAGGGAAAATGCAGCATGCACTTGACATCAGTTTGAGATGCTTACAATATAATTCAGATTTCTATGTATGTCTAAAAAATGAAAGTTCCTTTTTTTGAAGGAGAAAACAATTTCTGTTTAAGGAGTGACTAGCTTTCTAGGAGATGAATGGAATATGAGATGGTCCTTTTACCATGGATTTGTAAAATAGAAGGGGGTGCATGAATTTCCAAAATACTAAAAACCTGGCTATGACTACAAAAACCCCACCTACTGTACTAAATTAAATTAAAACAGTATAAAACACACCAAAGTTCATAAATCATATATACAGTATATGTACATAAAGCTCATAGATATTTAATAAAAAAAGTTCAAAAATCTTGGCCAAGAGTAATACATTAACCACTTAAGCCCCGGAAGGATTTAGCCCCTTCCTGACCAAGCCCTTTTTTGCAATACGGTTTTTGGTAAAAAAATAAAAAATCGCAATAATTGTATATTGATTGGTTTGCGCAAAAGTTATCATGTCTACAAAATAAGAGATAGATTTATGGCATTTTTATTAATATTTTTTTTTTATTAGTAATGGCGGCAATCTGCAATTTTAATTGTGACTGCGACATTGTGGCAGACAGATCAAACACTTTTGACACTATTTTGGGACCATTGGCATTTATATAGCGATCAGTACTATAAAAATGCAGTGATTACTGTGTAAATGTCACTGGCAGGAAAGGGGTTAAACACTAGGGGGCGATCAAGGGGTTAACTGTGTTCCCTCAGCATGTTCTAACTGTAGGGGGGATGGGTTCACTAGAACATGACAGAGATCACTGGGAGTCGTAGATCCCTGTCATGTTGCTAGGCAGAGCAGGGAAATGCCTTGTTTCTGTGTCACGATTGCGGGCCAGACATCGAGTCTGCAGGACCCGCGGGCACGCTCCCGCAATGCATGGTGGGCGCACGTTGCCGGCTGCATTCGCGCGCCCACTGGCCCCGATGACGCAATGGCGTCTGGGTACGTTGTTTTGCGCACCCGTGCCACTTTGCCTGGAAAGTAGTTAAAGAATAACGGCACTACATCTGGTCCATACGTATGCCCCTAATGTGTATCCATAACATAAAGCATAGTGTATATCAAAATAATAAATTCAACTATATAGATCAGCCGAATCTGCATATTTAAAACGAAAAGATTCCTTTTCAATTTGTGCAATCATCTTCAAAGTATGGTAATCTGATAAATCTCTATTCGGGCTGAGAATCCAATATAACAACCTGTTACCACGGCTTATGTGTAAGTAAGAAGCACTCGTAAGTCCTCAAATGGAACTCTGCATTCAGGCCTGGACAGATTGCAGTGCAAGAGGAGGCAACAAAATAAGTTTCTGGCTTCTTGTCCCAGCCAATCAGGAGGCTGAAGATTAGAAACACGGAAGCTGCTGGTATCAGGGGAGCCTTGACAGCCCAAGATGGAGGCTTTGTTTGCAGTGGCTATTCATTGGCGTGCAGCTCCTGTCCCCTCGGTTATCCATCAGTGCACAGCACTTGTCTCCTGGGAGTGCACTATGGAAGTTATTCCTTACTGACGCCTGCTGGTCACCCGTGAGGGAAGTGAGTCCTTAACAGTGTCCCTGCCGTATCTACTAAGCCTGTTTTGACCCCCCTGAGAAGGGCGGTCGCAGGCTTTCTGGTACGCCTCCATTATCTATTGAAAGGTGACGGGCAGCACAAGTGGTGGAGAACACAGACCCAGGGTCCTGTATTGGAATTCTTTTGTTGGGACACCTTCACTTATGAACTTTTTTGTTTTACTATGCACGTATTTTCACCAACACATTAATTACGTATGGACTACCTTTCCACTGGATGTTTTTTATTTTATTTTTTGTATTTTTTTAATATACTTTACGTTAGTGTAAACACACACATTAATTTCACTTGGTAAATATTGGTCCACGATCCGGAGCTGCACTTTTATTTTTTTACATCAATCCTGTGTTATAGAGTGTGATATATTTGGGCAGGGTCAATGTACACCCGTGCACATGCTGAACCAGGCAGAGACTGCAGTCATGTGAAGAGTCTAACATTAGGGCTGAGTTCACACTGGCATTAAGAGCAGACATTGGAGAGGTATTTGACAGGCGTTCAAAATGCCCCTCAAACGCCTATGCACAAGATATAATGGACAGCACATTGTGCTGTTCACGCTAAGCGTTAGCTTTGCGCTGCTTTAAAATTGAAGCCTCATGTTGAATCAGAAGGCATTTGAAGCCTTTCAATGCCTCCCATTCAAGTCTATGGTAGTGCCCCGCAAATGCTCCGGCAGGCATTTTCAGCGCGGTTATGGCACGGTAAAATTATTTAATTTCTGTCATTTCCATTGTGGAGCAGTTTTAACGCTCATAAAATGCAAAATTAAATTGCGCATAGGGCGTTTAGGGATTGTTTTTAACGCTTGTAAAATGCCCCATTCTAAAGCTCATTGATGCCTGTCTGACGCCCATATTAACGCCATACAAGCACTATAGGAGCGTTTGTTGAGTGTCAGAAATTTAGTCAGTGTGAACAACCTTAAGGCAGGCTTCACTGTGTGCAGTAGTTAAAGTACAGAGTTCCTCTGAAAAGCGACTTGTCCCATGTCACTACATACTGTAACCTGTATGTTTGCATAGGAGGGACATGCTGAGCCTGTGCCCACTCCACCAGTCCAGCGTACCTCTGCTACCTTACTCCCTGTAAAAGAATGGGGTCCCATCAAGAACCTAGCGCAGACCTCATGTGTACTCTCACTTAACTTTTTCCTTCCCATACCTCATGACCAAGCCATAGATCTCCATAATGCAGGTTTGGGTCTGGTTGTTGTTGGATACTGACTACTAGGGAGGGAGCCAGTACTTCGACCTCCTTGCTACTGTAGGACCTGTCACCATTACCAGGTACCGCGCCTAACCACTGGCTGCTTGCAGCTTGTTTCTTCGCTTGGTTATCCATAGCAACTACACTCCTCTTCTTGTCTTGCCCAGTTAACCCTTTTTAGTAGTGTTACTTCATACCACACTTGTGCTTTACAGACCCAGGTTCTTTGGAATACACCAGAACCAACATGCAGCCCTTTGAGTAACTTCAGATCAGGCTTATAACGGTTAATATAACTTTACTTAACATGATGCAGCATACAATTCAATATGAACAACATTCTTTCCTTGATACTAACTAGAATAATGGCATATTTCCATGAGGTGGGAGTCCATTATGGTATTTGTCCATGGCTTGAATGTCCTCCGAAATTCCTGGTCCCTTCAGCAGCACGACAAAAAGCCCGCAACACAACACAAGAACCTGCTGATGCCCATGTTTTCTTTCTTGCTCCAGCAGACTTAGACCTTAGCTGATCCCCCTTTTTATAGCACAGGTGGGCCAGCTAGGACCAAAAGCCCGGGAACTGAGCTAAGACACTTAACCCCTTCCCCAGCCAGGGCCGGCTGCTGGCTAACTAAACTGTACACACTTTTCAACCTGCCTACATGTATCCCATAGGCCATAGTAAGGTGAATGGTATTCAAATATTAAGAAGTCCATATTCTCCCTGATATACAGTAGAGGAGTCGCCAGAATCTGTAGGGTGGTAGAGATGCCTACCTGGTTTCGCCAGTAATGCACATACCTGGTGTATGTGAATTTACCTCTGCCCAATAAAGTTCTTTTTTGTTGTAAACTGAAAATAGAACTGTGGTGAGGGTATGGGAATTTACATATTTTTAACAAGCAGTAAAAAAACTTCAAAATAATCTCACACCAACCTCTGTGGGTTCTTACCCTTTGGATTCCCCCCTAAAGAGATAAATGAACCTCAAACCAAAATATATTGCAGTTTATCAATCATCAGATGTGGGGGCTCCATTAATTTTCCTTTCATTGCCTTCTTTATCCTCTGTTTTCACCTGGTGATCTGACCAGTAACACACTTCCTGTATTATAGTGCCTCCACTGTGGATGAAGGAGTAGAGGGGGTACCTTTGGACAGCAGAAATGTCAGTCTGGGGGGAGTGGAGTGTTAGATATACTAGCAGATTTAATTCACTAACAGATTGAAGCCAAACTCTAGCTAACACTATATAAGCAGTTACAGCCGTTTTTTTCTTTTTTTTTTCTTTTGGGCTAAAGATTTTGCAAATAAGATAAAAGCTGATCATTGTAAGCACCCCAGCAAGTGTTAAATCATTTGTCTCATTTTTGTAACTGATACATTCTGCTGGAGAGCTTGTTCTTTTGAAAAACAACATACTTACTGACTGGCCAAATAAAAATAAAAGAAAGAAACCTAAAAATGAATAATTAATGCAGCCATCACATCTTATAAACGGTAAGCTGCAATATAATAAATGTTTGATGTTGGGTTTAATTTAAAAAATCACAAATGAAAGTACTTTCCTTTTTATTTAACCAGCTCAGAACATTCTTCCCATTTTTTATCTCTAAGTGCCTATTTATACCAGCGTATTCCAGTAATGTGCTGTAAAAAATGCACATTTTACCATGCGTTACCACAACTAATAGTAATACCTGAAACACTGTACAGTGCTTTGTGGAATCATTTACCAGGCTTAATGTTAGTTACAGTACATACCGTATTGTAGCAAAATGGCATGAATAACTGTGTAGTTGATCCTCTGACTTTTGTGCATTTGTTCACTAGTCTTTATTGATCGAACACTTTCAAAACTCCCATTCTACCTAAAAAGCACATACACTATTTATACATGATGAAAATAATATGATAAAACACATATACTGTAACTCTAATTAAGTATTAACGAACATAAGAATTTACTGTTGTCCAGGATCTGGTTGAAAAAAACACAAATCTGAAAAGTTTTTTTTTCTATTGAATTATATATTAGTGTATGTTAGTTTCATATTAAACCATCAAGTGTATCATTCACTTATTACAGTAAATGTAATATTTTAACAAACATTAATGAGAATATCTTTCATCTAAGTGTTCAAGGGTCAGCCTTGAAAGTAGGGTGGATGGTACACTGCTATTTATCGTAACAGGATGTTAAGCACAAACTTTCTCTGCTAATAAACAGCAAGTGTATGGGCACCTGATAGAGCCCATGGGTATGACTTTGTAACTTTTCTTTTTACATACATCCATCCTGCATCTTGTGCCAATAATACGCTTCTTTATTAACTGACAGAATCAATATCGGAGAATTTCAGGTGATTTGTCTCAATACAGCCAGGATTAGGTCATAGTTTATAACAATGGTTTGTCAGGGACCATTACTGCATAAGCCTTTTATGGACATAGTTTTATCAAAGTGAATTCAACTTGGCAGTGAGCTGACATAGCGCACATAAGGCAATTGTTGAAATTCTGGCAGAAAGCTCACTATCCAGAATCTAGATTCTAAATGTTAAAGAGGAAATCTGATTTCTCTACGATGTACAGTAAACTGGTAGTAGCTGGCTACATCAGATAATTTAGCAATTTAGAAATATTGAACCCAATATGTATTTGATTTGATGTTTGCTCTTCTGTAATAACACTATTAAAGCTATGCAGTTGCCTGACAGACATCACTGCAGGGAATAATATTTATCATAAAAAGAAAGCCTAATGGGAATTAAAGTTTGAATATACATGAATACTACTACCCTGTTTCCCCGAAAATAAGACCTAGCGTGATTGTCGGTGATGGCTGCAATATAAGCCCTACCCCCCCAAATAAGCCCTACCCTGTTTCCCCAAAAATAAGCCCTACCCTGAAAATAAGACCTACAAGGACTTTAACTAGGGCTTATTTGGGGGGTAGGGCTTATATTGCAGCCATCAACGACAATCACGCTAGGTCTTATTTTCGGGTATGTTTCTCCAATTGACTGGCTAGTTTTAGCACATCATATGGGTTCTGGCTCTGGTACAGAGGCTCTTAAGCAATATGAAGTTTGTATGCTTCTTCCCCCACCCCTTGGAAGGAACCCCCCCACCATGCACTTTCTTTTTTGTTTTTATATACAGTACTTGCAAAAATTGATTGTCATTGTTCAGGAGAAATGTAAGCCATCAAAAGATGTGGACTAGTATCTGGCTCAGTGATCTTTGCATTGTTGAGACTCCTGGTGCAAGAAAAGGTGTGTATAATCCTGCCCCCCCCCCCTTCCATTAGAATACTCTCAATGTCCCTTTTTTATTTTAATATACATTGCTTTCCAGAATCATCATGGCATATCAATGGGTTAGGATCCACGCCCTAACTCCATCGGACTGAATATCAATAGATATGTGGATGCAGCCTGCCATAGTATTATTTTTTGTCTGTTCTCCTCATGGACTAAATACTTATAGCTTTAGGCAATATAAGTAGTATTCCTGTTAAGTTACTTTTTTGCAGGCTTCAGCTGACCTTTTTTCTACTTTATGGTGGCTAGCCAGCCAGGTTCAGTCTCTACAGCCTCACAAAACTGACTGGAGGTGGTACATAGTGGTGCTATCAGTAACAATCCCATGGCAGCATTATTCTTTCCCTTTTCTTACTCCTCACATTTGGCTGGATTTGCTTTCTGCTGGAATGCATGTTGTGTATTCCATCCCACTCCTGCCTGCACTCAGGACTGATGGCTGGGTACCCTAATCCAATATGCCACCCAAGTCTCCAGCTGAGATCTGCATATATGTGTCATCGCAACATTGCCAGGTGGTGGGGCTGTTGTCAGGATAGCCATGCTAGTTGTGGATAATGGCTCATCTATATGAGCTTACATGCACAGATGCAGGCTGGCTCATAGCTTCAGATTAGGTATAACTTTTGGCTGCACATATATGTAAAGGGATGCACTCATGCATGGGCAAAGATGTGCATGAATGTCTTTTGTTAATGTTGTGGCTTAAGGGCTATTTTAACTGATGAACTGCACATAGTTAATGCAGTCTTGTCTACATCATTACCCGTGAAACTGTGACTTGTGACTTTGTGCCTGACTACCTGATATCAATCCGGCTTGCCCTGACCTACTCTTGCTATCTGCCTGTACCCACCTTAGCCTGCATCTGGACCATGCCTGTCTGCTCCTTCTGTTTCTGCCTGTTCATCCAGTACTGATTCTGACCTGGACTTTAACCTTCCTTCTGTTTATATTACTGTACCTGATCTGCTCAACAGTTGCTGACCTGGTTCACCTGACTTTGCACCAGTCCTGGGTTCCTATGTCATGAATAACCACCAGCCTACAGTCTTTCAGTTTGTTGCATAATCTCTTCACCCCATCCTATGCAACTCCCTGAGCTCCACAGCAGATGCATCAGTCTACCACTTGTCAGTTAATTCTGTGGTTGTCATTACCTTGTGCAGTGTTCCTGCTTGCCATTCCAGTGTCCAGTCTCCTGTCTGTCATTCCATCAGGAAAGGCTATACAGAGCTCGAGGCTTGAGAGCCAGTTTGTTGGAAATCCCCTATGATGGGGAAATAAAACTCTGGCACAATAGGTCAGGCATGGAAAATGTCTTTTCTCAAAATGATTTCAGATCCTCCAGAGCTGGCAAAATACTGCCCAACAAAAACCCACCTTAGTGAAAATGTCAAAAAGCCAATTATACCTCCACTGCCCAGGGAGGCCAGAAATGGTGTTTCCACTCTGAGGCAGTGGCGGACTCGGAGCAAAATTAACCTTATTCACCCAGGTGTGGTGAGGACAGTCTTTCAGACAGCTGGGTGAGAAACACTGTTGTATATATGTGTGTGTGTCTGTGTGTGTCTTGGGTTATACCTTGGATGAGTGAAATTAGGAATTTTCATTTCATGAAAATTTAGGCACAAATTGGGAGACTTTAGAAGATTGACAACTTGCACAGAATGCATTGGAGTCAAATAAGCAGTTGAAATTGAAGGAGAAGTACAGCCAAAGCTTTCTGCACACCTGTGACCAGTTTTCAGCTGACAGTGGGCTGTTGATTGATGACACAGAGCCGGTCCAGGTTGGGGAAATATCTCAACCATATGGTCGGATCCTCCCTGATGCCTGGACCGGCACCTGGCTCAGCCTCTCAGCCCAGCGCTCCAGTGAGCGTTGGGGTGGGGGGAGGGTCCAGAGCAGACAGCATTGACTAACAGTCACCAGCTCTCTGCTCACAGAGCACTGAAACTGTGATCAGCAGTGTTTGATCACTCGGTTCTCAGTCTTAGAGCCAGTGGGGGACAGATGCAGAAGTGGACCGATGCTGCATCCACCTAGAAAAGTATGATTCAAAAAAAAAAAAAAAACTTCTCTTTTAAGGTAGCTTTGGTGGTTTGGTAAGAGTGCAATTTATTTTAAAAGGACCCTGCGGACTACAGAAATTCCCTTTAATTATCTTGGAACTGTTTTTGTGCCATAAAGAAAGGACCCTTATTAACCCGATTATTAAAAAAAAAAGGTGAAAGAAATAATAAAACATTTAAACCTACAGTACACAAATATCAGTCAGATACACTCGTTTTGAGCTGAATATCCTAACGTTATACATAGGGCTACTACTTCTCTTATGGGAAAGGGGTAGAGCAAAGAACTGTATTATAGGACACAGCAAAAGTATTGAAGGGAAAACCGCCACTGTTTTATCAAGGTAAAGGTAAAAATGAATTACAATAAAAACTTTAAAGCTTGCTTTAATGCAGTGCACAACTGTTGCATATACAGTATACTGACTGGTTGCAGGTTCCAAGTAACTAATCAAGTATATAGATAGCAGGGACGTGCGGTGAGGTCAGTCGCTGGTGAAGCACTGGCTATTATCAGAGCCAGATACACACAGGTTACATACGCCGCGAACGTTACAGCAAGAGCAATAATTATAGCACTAGACCTCCTCTGTAACTCTGTAACCTGTAAAAATGTTTAAAGCGTCACCTATGGAGATTTTTAAGTACTGAAGTTTGGCGCCATTCCACGAGTGTGCGCAATTTTGAAGTGTGATACGTTATTCCTAGTACCACATATCACTTCCCACTCACCTGCGTTTACACACCACACCACTCAAACAACCCTACAACTACACAACCATTTCTTTTATGGTTGTGCCACTTTCTATATAATTACAATCATGAAACCTTAGGACACCAGATCAATATATATTGATCACTAGGATTGCAGTTAGCCCATACACTTCATACTTTTGCCAATGTGCTGAGAATTATTTTGACTTATTGGGTATTTGTCGCAGGTGCTGACTTCTCCTTCCCCTGGAGGGCGTCTATGTGGCTCCTTGTAAGCCCCTTGGGCTGGACTCATGCGCTCTGGGGAGACAGGGGCGAATATGGGGGCCCCCCGGATCCATTTACGGCTTTTACTGGCCAAAGGATTATTCCCTCTACTTTTCAGCGGTAAATATACTACCACTTTTAACCTTATAATGAGATTTATGATGACATGTTCTTAAATTTTGAAGATATTCAATGTATTTTATAGAACCAACTATCCCCCTGATGATGACCGTACACAGGTCGAAACGCGTCGGGGATTTATACCGTCAACAGCCCGGAAATGTATGACTGTATATAATTTTGTGTAAAGATGTGTCGACTTTATATTGTGGAATATGTATTGTACTACTTGGCCAGCGCTCTATGTTGTAATGCCAATTGAAATATAACATTACAATTGTTTATGGTTCAATAAAAGCACTTACTGGTTATACATTTTTTATTATTTCTGAATATCAAGATATTGCTGTCCAAAGCCCCACCGGGGAAACTGTCCATTTTTTAACATTATTGTTTCGGGGTGTGCAGCGCATGCGTCTCTCCCACATGTGTTTTTCTCTTTATTACTGAATTTTGGGTGGTTAAACACCCCTTCCCCCCTATGACACATGAGAGACATGGCAGGAGCCTTGTGTTGCTCACACGGCCCTTCAAACCCTCACATGTCTAAAACCTCTTTTGATACGATACGCATTTTGGGGGTGACACTTTGTTTGCCTCTTGCGGAGGAAACGCCCCCCAAAATGGGGGAGTAGATCGTAACTGTATCTTTCCCCACCTCATGCATCAGGATAGATCTATTTTAGACTCCTGTATTGCAGTAGATCAGATGTTTAACTAACACCTGCTCTGTAAATATACATGTTAGGATCTAGGGTCAGTGAGCTATCACTCAGCTCCTGCATAATTCAATGATTACCTCATCATCTACAATTTAGTGCCTACTGCATTTACATATGCACTTTAGATTATGGCCGTCATGGATCATGGTGGACCTCTGCCGCCCCTGTCGGCTTCATGGAGGTGAGTCCTGGTCCAATTGAAGGCTTCCCGGCAGGGTGAGAATGTGGGGGTGATGCAGGATCTGAGCTCTCCCCCCCATGCTCTGATTGACGGACGTTTGTATTCATCGTCCGCCGACGTGAGCTTCACTCTGCCGGCGGCATCCCTTGATCACCTCCGGATGAGCCGCGGCGAGGTGCGCATGTGCGAGTCACTTTGGCGTGTGCACGGCGCCGCGACATCTCGCGGTTTGCGGCGGAGTTGACGGCAGCTGCCGGGGTTTTTTTTTTTTTTTTTGCCTACAGGGATGCCGGGGGAGCCACATGTGGGCTGCTCACTCTGGGGGGGAGGAGATCAGCACCTGTGCTTACTCAATTAATTGCCTACTTTAGGCATATATCCATGATCGGCTGCCTGTGAGTCTTACCATGACTCCATGCAGACCGTAATGGATGGCACTGCACAAATCCTTTTTTTTTTTTTTTGGCTCCAGCTTTTTACCTTTTTTGCTCCATTGCAATTTGGTTCATACAAGTCTAACTTTACTACATCAGCCACACTGTGGCACAAGGTAAATTATTATACTATACATATACCCTTACTACTCTAATATTACAACACTACACTCATACTCCTATTCCTATAATCAGTTTAGATCTTCCACACATGTTTTTGATTGTTTTATTTGGTTTTATTCATTCACACACTCTCCTTTTTGACTTGTTTTTCACTTTTATTCCACCATGTGTTGGCTGACACCATACACTCATTTCATTCACCTGGACATGGCACTGCAGTCAGCATTGTGCTGGCCATCCATTTAATTTTATTTTATCACTCAAAGGGTTTTTCATATTCCTAGTACCACATATCACTTCCCACTCACCTGCGTTTACACACCACACCACTCAAACAACCCTACAACTACACAACCATTTCTTTTATGGTTGTGCCACTTTCTATATAATTACAATCATGAAACCTTAGGACACCAGATCAATATATATTGATCACTAGGATTGCAGTTAGCCCATACACTTCATACTTTTGCCAATGTGCTGAGAATTATTTTGACTTATTGGGTATTTGTCGCAGGTGCTAACTTCTCCTTCCCCTGGAGGGCGTCTATGTGGCTCCTTGTAAGCCCCTTGGGCTGGACTCATGCGCTCTGGGGAGACAGGGGCGAATATGGGGGCCCCCCGGATCCATTTACGGCTTTTACTGGCCAAAGGATTATTCCCTCTACTTTTCAGCGGTAAATATACTACCACTTTTAACCTTATAATGAGATTTATGATGACATGTTCTTAAATTTTGAAGATATTCAATGTATTTTATAGAACCAACTATCCCCCTGATGATGACCGTACACAGGTCGAAACGCGTCGGGGATTTATACCGTCAACAGCCCGGAAATGTATGACTGTATATAATTTTGTGTAAAGATGTGTCGACTTTATATTGTGGAATATGTATTGTACTACTTGGCCAGCGCTCTATGTTGTAATGCCAATTGAAATATAACATTACAATTGTTTATGGTTCAATAAAAGCACTTACTGGTTATACATTTTTTATTATTTCTGAATATCAAGATATTGCTGTCCAAAGCCCCACCGGGGAAACTGTCCATTTTTTAACATTATTGTTTCGGGGTGTGCAGCGCATGCGTCTCTCCCACATGTGTTTTTCTCTTTATTACTGAATTTTGGGTGGTTAAACACCCCTTCCCCCCTATGACACATGAGAGACATGGCAGGAGCCTTGTGTTGCTCACACGGCCCTTCAAACCCTCACATGTCTAAAACCTCTTTTGATACGATACGCATTTTGGGGGTGACACTTTGTTTGCCTCTTGCGGAGGAAACGCCCCCCAAAATGGGGGAGTAGATCGTAACTGTATCTTTCCCCACCTCATGCATCAGGATAGATCTATTTTAGACTCCTGTATTGCAGTAGATCAGATGTTTAACTAACACCTGCTCTGTAAATATACATGTTAGGATCTAGGGTCAGTGAGCTATCACTCAGCTCCTGCATAATTCAATGATTACCTCATCATCTACAATTTAGTGCCTACTGCATTTACATATGCACTTTAGATTATGGCCGTCATGGATCATGGTGGACCTCTGCCGCCCCTGTCGGCTTCATGGAGGTGAGTCCTGGTCCAATTGAAGGCTTCCCGGCAGGGTGAGAATGTGGGGGTGATGCAGGATCTGAGCTCTCCCCCCCATGCTCTGATTGACGGACGTTTGTATTCATCGTCCGCCGACGTGAGCTTCACTCTGCCGGCGGCATCCCTTGATCACCTCCGGATGAGCCGCGGCGAGGTGCGCATGTGCGAGTCACTTTGGCGTGTGCACGGCGCCGCGACATCTCGCGGTTTGCGGCGGAGTTGACGGCAGCTGCCGGGGTTTTTTTTTTTTTTTTTTTTTTTGCCTACAGGGATGCCGGGGGAGCCACATGTGGGCTGCTCACTCTGGGGGGGAGGAGATCAGCACCTGTGCTTACTCAATTAATTGCCTACTTTAGGCATATATCCATGATCGGCTGCCTGTGAGTCTTACCATGACTCCATGCAGACCGTAATGGATGGCACTGCACAAATCCTTTTTTTTTTTTTTTTTGGCTCCAGCTTTTTACCTTTTTTGCTCCATTGCAATTTGGTTCATACAAGTCTAACTTTACTACATCAGCCACACTGTGGCACAAGGTAAATTATTATACTATACATATACCCTTACTACTCTAATATTACAACACTACACTCATACTCCTATTCCTATAATCAGTTTAGATCTTCCACACATGTTTTTGATTGTTTTATTTGGTTTTATTCATTCACACACTCTCCTTTTTGACTTGTTTTTCACTTTTATTCCACCATGTGTTGGCTGACACCATACACTCATTTCATTCACCTGGACATGGCACTGCAGTCAGCATTGTGCTGGCCATCCATTTAATTTTATTTTATCACTCAAAGGGTTTTTCATATTCCTAGTACCACATATCACTTCCCACTCACCTGCGTTTACACACCACACCACTCAAACAACCCTACAACTACACAACCATTTCTTTTATGGTTGTGCCACTTTCTATATAATTACAATCATGAAACCTTAGGACACCAGATCAATATATATTGATCACTAGGATTGCAGTTAGCCCATACACTTCATACTTTTGCCAATGTGCTGAGAATTATTTTGACTTATTGGGTATTTGTCGCAGGTGCTGACTTCTCCTTCCCCTGGAGGGCGTCTATGTGGCTCCTTGTAAGCCCCTTGGGCTGGACTCATGCGCTCTGGGGAGACAGGGGCGAATATGGGGGCCCCGCGGATCCATTTACGGCTTTTACTGGCCAAAGGATTATTCCCTCTACTTTTCAGCGGTAAATATACTACCACTTTTAACCTTATAATGAGATTTATGATGACATGTTCTTAAATTTTGAAGATATTCAATGTATTTTATAGAACCAACTATCCCCCTGATGATGACCGTACACAGGTCGAAACGCGTCGGGGATTTATACCGTCAACAGCCCGGAAATGTATGACTGTATATAATTTTGTGTAAAGATGTGTCGACTTTATATTGTGGAATATGTATTGTACTACTTGGCCAGCGCTCTATGTTGTAATGCCAATTGAAATATAACATTACAATTGTTTATGGTTCAATAAAAGCACTTACTGGTTATACATTTTTTATTATTTCTGAATATCAAGATATTGCTGTCCAAAGCCCCACCGGGGAAACTGTCTATTTTTTAACATTATTGTTTCGGGGTGTGCAGCGCATGCGTCTCTCCCACATGTGTTTTTCTCTTTATTACGTTAGGTATCTATTTACTTGGCGTAACATCATCGTTCACATCATACAAGAAAATCAGGCTAACTTTAGTGTTTTTTTTTTTTTTTTTTTTTAATATTCGAGAAACAGTATTTTTCCAAAAATAAAAGTGTTTGAAAACTTGCTACGCAAATACTGTGTAAAATAAAAAGTTGCAACGACCACCATTTTATTCCCTAGAGTGTCTGCTAAAATATATATATATATATATATATATATACAACAAGTAAGTAATATACAAATAATTATTATACATTGTTTTTAAGGTAATTTACTATATTTTCCAAAACTGTACTCTAGCAGGTGGCTTAACGGACAAATTACTGAAGTTTGAAGTTATAACTTCAAACCTGTTATTTCACAGTAAATAGATATATAATACATTATTATGTTATAACATAGAGCATAATAATATATGATTTAGCTTGATTAAAACAGTACCTTTTCAGCAGGCAGCAGATTCTCATTCTCCTTCTTAACTGTGTGAGAAAAACATGGGATTATGGGTAAACCTTATACCCATAAACCCAATGCTTTTTCCTTCTAGTTAAGAGGGCTGGGTTGGAGGGGAGCATTTGTCTTTTAAACACATGCCCCCTTCTATGACACTGCAGTGAGAGGACAGCCTCCACTGCAGCATTTTTATTGCACAGCTTGTTCCAATGGTGCTTTACCATTGATCCAGGGCTCCAAGCTGTTCATTAAGCTCAGTGCTTCTGACAAGAAGTCAGGAGAGGCACTGTGAGCTCAGCCTCTCGGTCTGCTGCAAACAGTTTGTGCCAGATTGTATTTAAACTGGCTGCTTTGTATGTAGCTTCTGACAGGCTGCACAAGAAGCCCTGTATCTCTGGGACTATAGGTGGCAGAAGCCCCAAATATTGGCTAGTGGTGGGGTAGGACTTCAGCTACCTACCCCCCAAATTTTCCGAGCTACGACCCTCAAAGCCTTGTTTTTTTTATTGATTTTTTTAATGTTCATGACAGGAGAGGCTCTGCCTCACCTGCCTCCCCTGACTGCACATCCCTGATAGATAGAGTTTCATACAAAAATCTGAATAATGTATGCATAATATTAGCATTGAAATACTCCTAAAGACACTAAGGCTGACCTGTCATATAGTTATGTAGCCTTATGCCCCGTACACACGGTCGGATTTTCCGATGGAAAATGTCCGATCGGAGCGTGTTGTTGGAAATTCCGACCGTGTGTGGGCTCCATTGGACATTTTCCATCGGATTTTCCGACACACAAAGTTGGACAGCAGGAGATAAAATTTTCCGACAACAAAATCCGTTGTCGGAAATTCCGATCGTGTGTACACAAATCCGACGGACAAAGTGCCACGCATGCTCAGAATAAATAAAGAGATGAAAGCTATTGGCCACTGCCCCGTTTATAGTCCCGTCGTACGTGTTTTACGTCACCGCGTTTAGAACGATCGGATTTTCCGACAACTTTGTGTGACCGTGTGTATGCAAGACAAGTTTGAGCTAACATCCGACGGAAAAAATCCTAGGATTTTGTTGTCGGAATGTCCGAACAAAGTCCGACCGTGTGTACGGGGCATTAGTGTGCTAGGGTGATGTTCAAAATGAATGGCATCAAAACGGATGTTGCATTCATTAAAATACATTAATAAAAAACGGTCCTTAGTGCTCACATCTACACTTTAAATCTAATCCTAAACAAACAGATATATGCAATAAGTGCCCAATATAAGTGTGCTATACCTTTTACCCTCAAAAACAATCATATGCAATAAGCAAGCAAACAACCAATTATATGACAATAATTTAATGTTAAAAATATGTGCACCAAATAAATGTGCTATACCTTTAAATAATGAAACTGTGATTAACTATAACGTTTATAGTAATGCAATACATATAAAATAATACTGTGCATATGTGACACAACTAACAGTGCTCCACCCTTAATTCAATAACAAAATTCCATAGTGCTTAAGTAGTATCCAGCTTCTCCTGGTGAATATCCACCACCACACATCGACTCTTACCGACTGCTAAGACCCCAAATTATAGATGGTCTTAGTAGGCTTCCAAGACTCAAAATGCAGTTGTCTTTAGGCACATAAAGACCTCACAGAACATCAGTGGGGGCTATGGAGGCAGGGCACCTTTAAGAACCAGAACCATAAGAGATTTCCAGCACCGCCGCTGACTATGTTTTAAAAAATGATTGAATTATTGTAGTTCAAGAGTTTTTAAATCCCTAGTCAAAAGCTTGCTGATGGTTTAGTTTAAAATTGAAGTGGTTATAAGGCTCACACATACACTAGGAGATGTGGATATTATAGAAACTGCCTGTAGGATCTTTGTTGACTTCATACCGGTGATCATCTGCAAGATTAATAGTTTTCTCACAGTCCAAAAAGCAATTAGTTGTAAAGCTTTATGATTTCTTGGCTGCTGCTTGATTTGGAAATTTTATTTTTTCCTTATGCAACAAAAGAATTGCAAACAGAAAGATTAAAAATACTTGTAATAATATTGATAATAATACAGGTAACTGTTCTGGTAATTTGTTCTTTATATCCTTCTATGAATATGTCTTGTTTAGTCTCATATAATAAACACTTACAAAGCCCAGACAGTTAAATAGTGCATGGGAAAATTCCTGGTGTAATTACCTGTGTGATGGTATGTGCACTTTGAGGACTTATCAGATAATGCAGCAATGTAAAGTAACTGTCCTTTGTACCAGCATGTGATGGAATCAACAAATCTTTCATTTCCTATCCTTGCAGGTTCAGAGACTTCCATCAGCTGTGTTTGTACTGTACAGCCATAAATAAGGGCATCACAAATAAAGGAAGCTAGTGATCCAAGTATTTTGCAGACATATAGTACTTTTCAGCAGTGAAGAGTTTTTACTTTGAGGTGCCTTGCTAAACAACTAGAAGAACTTTACAGTGTACAGATTGGCAATGAATGTTTCCTAGCATTATTGTTTATCCATTTTATCATATGCATAGAAATGTCATTATGTTAAAGCAGCATTAAACCCAAAAGCAAATTCTTAAATGTGATGGCTGCATTCGTTTCCATTTTTCAGGATATCTTCCTTCTATTTTCATCTGGTGAACCAGCCAGCAATCCTGTTGTTTTTCAAAAGCACAAGCTCTCCTGGTCTCCAGCAAAATGTACCAGGTATCATGGATGAGGCAAACCACTTAACAGTGGCAGGGGAGGTTAAAATGATCAACTTTTACTTATTCATGCCAAATCTCTATCCCAAAAAAAGGAAAAAACTGTTTGCTGTAACTGATTACAAAGTGTGAGTGTATCTGAAGATGCTAATACATGTATCACTTCCCTCCACCTAGACTTACAATGGTGCTGTGTGCTGTGCCTCCTGTGCTCATTTCACCAGAGTTATGTCCCACTAATACATGAGTTGTGTTACTGGCCAGATCACCAGGTCAAAACAGAGGGGAAAAAAGCCAAAGAAAAGAAAACTGATGCAGCCATCACACCTAATGATTGGTAAGAGGAAATATAATACGTTTTTGGTTTTGAGTTTAATACCGCTTTAAATTGTGTTAGTCAAGCTACTAAAACAGTTTTGTTTATAGCTACCATCCTTAGGTATGGTTCACAACTGCTAAAGGTATGGGAAGGGATATAGTGAGCTGAGATACAAGAATGTCACAATGGTACATTTATAAAGCTACATGGTGGGATTGATATTGGCAGCAAATGGCTAATTTAAAATGTCGGTCCACTCAAGAGTGATCATTCAGTTATAGATGGAATCTGAACAGCTGAGTGGGCACACCTCCTGGTTTTGAATATTGTTTATGGATCATAATAACAATCTTCTTCCCAAAATTCCAGGCTGTGTGTACAATCTTCAGGTTTTGAGTGTTCCCAAATGTCCTCTTGTGTTCTCCACAATGCAAAAATAAATGGAAGCTCCAATGCCCCGTACACACGGTCGGATTTTCCGATGGGAAATGTCCGATCGGAGCGTGTTGTCGGAAATTCCGACCGTGTGTGGGCTCCATCGGACATTTTCCATCGGATTTTCCGACACACAAAGTTGGAGAGCAGGAGATAAAATTTTCCGACAACAAAATCTGTGGTCGGAAATTCCAATCGTGTGTACACAAATCTGACAGACAAAGTGCCACGCATGCTCAGAATAAATAAAGAGATGAAAGCTATTGGCCACTGCCCCGTTTATAGTCCCGACGTACGTGTTTTACGTCACCGCGTTTAGAACGATCGGATTTTCCGACAACTTTGTGCGACCGTGTGTAGACAAACCAAGTTTGAGCCAACATCCGTCGGAAAAAATCCTAGGATTTTGTTGTCGGAACAGTTCGACCGTGTGTACGCCCTATAATAGAGAGAAGGGAACCTACTATAATGTCCACAGAAGATGCATAGGTCTTGGAACTTGTGCAAAGTGGAAAGTGCATGTCAAGCCAAAAAACCCTTGTTTTAGTTTTGGATAAATTGGGGAGGTATTGAAACCCCATGTCAGGTCTTTACTGCCATCCAGGACTATGTTAGAGTGATTTTAGCTGGCCATACCCTGGGAGATTTACGAATGAACATTCGGGCTAGGTTCACACTATTGCGAATTGGATGTGGTTTTCCCCGCATCCAATTCGCATAGCAGGAGATTGTGACCACCTCTCTATGGAGCTGATTCACACATTTCCGCAGCGGCTCCGGGGCAAATTGCACAGGAGTCATGTGCGTCTTTTGGTCCGATTCAGATCTGAATTCAGCCCAAAATTCGGGCTGAAATCAGACCTGAAACGGTGAATGGAGATGCGCAGGACTGCTGCTGTGAGCCGCTGCAATCTCCAGTGTGAACTCAGCCTTATACAAAAAAAATCTCATCAGTACATTCTATAATGTCAACAGAAACTTGACAAATGTTATTCATAATTTCATGTGCTTTTAGCATTTAATTTTGTTGTCAATCGAATTTCCCAAACAAGAAAAATGTTGCATCCTGTTCCTTCAATTTTTCATCCCTATGTTAAAAAAAACAAAAAAAACAATTTTACCCAACTAACGATTAAACAATCCAGCATATGTTCCGAAGATGAACATTTTGAACAAAATTGTATTAGCGTATGGCCAGCTTTTCCCTTACTTACTGTCACAGTGACAATGGTTTCACTAGACATGATGTGAGGAAAAGTCTGCCACATGGTCACAAAAAGAAGTAGGATCTAGCTTCCCCTACTCTGCTAAAAGAGTACCTCTGTCTGTGTTGCTGTTGGAGATTTTACCTTTACTTTCTATCTGATAAAACAATGTCAGCAAAACAGGAAGTGAGGGAATATCTCTCTAACGCAGCCCCAGATACCAGTAAAAACCCTGACAGGGGTTCCAATGTCAACATCTAGAAAAAACATATTTTGGCTGGAAATACACTTTACCACAGAGATTTCCCCACCATAGTCTGTATGAAAAGTAAGAAAGTGTAAAGGCCCATACACACGATAGGACTTTTTGACAACAAACATGCAAATTAGCTGTTTAAGGCCATGTGTACGCTCCATCGGACAAACTTTTTCGGTTTTCATCTGACAAATGTTGGCTGTGCAAACAGACAAACTTTCCGGCAACAAATGTCCTATGGTGTAAAATCCAATCGTGTGTACACAAGTCCATAGGACTTTAGTCCAAAGTACAAACACGCATGCTCAGAACCAATGCAAAAGATCAGACAACAATACAGAAGTTGACCAAAGGGTGGCAGTAAAGAGCTGAAAAACCACGTGATTTGGTGAAAGTTGGCTGAAAAAGTCCTGCCGTGTGTTTACGGCCAACGCCCTTTTTACAAAAATCCATGGGAACGTTTGTACAAAGTCCGATCGTGTGTATGAGGCTTTATATGGTTTAACTCTCCAGTATCCACCAAAAACGCAAATATCATTTTTGGAAAGTGTGATCCTTCAAAACGGCAGACTATGCTGCAGTGGTGTGTAGCAACCTATTCAATTTGATAATATTTTATAGGTTTATGTCAAACCAATGAAAAGGGAAAGCCAATTTGTTTCTAATATAAACAGGCAGTAGGCAACATGCTCTCTGCCTTATTATATAAGGAAGGGTCTCTATGGCACAATCATTGAGGCAAACTGTATTGTGCAGTGTGCCCAATCAGGTTGTGTTATGATAAACTGATTGAACCTCCAGCACAACGTTTAGTTTGGCATTGATATTACTGCTTGTCTTGCATGTTCTATAATATATACAGTATATATATATATATATATATATATATATACAGTATATTGCTATCTTTTTAATTTTATGTAATTAACCATGGATATTGTGCAATATTTGGAAATCAATTGCATTGGAATCTTCAGTTACTGGACTGTAACAGGCACCATTTCTAGATTATAGTTAAGGCTTGAAAGCTATTAACTGGCCACAGTTGACCTCATTAGTCATGGTGAAGCTGAACAAGCTGCTTAGTTGGCCCACCTACAAGGATAATGATCTTTAATTTTATTGCAGTTGAAATTCACAGAGAGCGTTGGTTATTTTCCTATTTTAGTACATCAGTTCAAGCATTTGAAAAGCACATTTAACAACAGCGTAAACATTTCTTTTCAACAGTGGATGTTTATGTTGCTGGAACAGACCTGCCATGATGTGAATGATAAATGAAGTGCTCCAGCAAACTATGGGCACAGTGAATGCATGGATAAGATTACTACTTTTGCAAGAATTCATGTTAACATATTCAGCGCTGCAGGATGAAAACCTTTGCCTTGCAACTCACACCCTATTCATGTTACTCAGCATGCCAATAAGCCAAATGCTTTGTCATTGTGCTCACACTACATCCATGTATTAGTTCAATAGAATGCTGCGACACAATAAGTGAATTATTCATGCATTGAAGACATTATGTGGGGGGCTTTGAAGCATGCTGTAGCCTTTATGTAGATAGACACTAGAAAGATGAGTGTATTTTAGTGCTCATATTAAGGAAGTTTTCAGGTGGGACGTGGCCAAGACAGGCATGTGAGAAGACGTGTGTCTCACAGCTCCTCCACAGTACAGTGTATCGATCCTCTCCCAGCAGTGATATGAAGCTAAGAAATGGCTTTCCAGCTGGCTACCGATCGGGGCAACATCCCGGACCACCCGCCGGCCCTCTGTACCCGGGGAAAAACTAAGAAAAAAGAGGATTTCATGCAGCCAGAAATCCAAGATGGCGCCGCCGCGGCCCAGGCACAGCGCATGCCGAGAGGAGCGGAGGCAGCTAAGGGGGATCTCAATAAGAAGTTGCAGAAGGAAGTTTTCAAGTAAATGTACATTATGGTGCCCTGCTACCATCTACTGTATATGTGCATTGGGGTATCCTTCTATAAAACATGACTTTTGTTTTTCCAAGCATAACTGCGGTGTACAGATGTGAAGTAAGTTTTTTTTTTTTTATAACTTACCTGAAAAATTAGACATCAAATAACACCCTTCTTACCTAAGATATCTTTGGTGGAGGGCAGTAGTGTATTTAGGTTTTATGTTGCTCTAGGCATGACTAAACTCGTGCAAGCCCTAATTTAAATATGACCCACCCCTTCCTGTCAAGGCCACACCCCTTGCTGTTCAAGACCCGCCCTGAAATTTTCGAGTGGGGACACTAGTTCTGAGGGCCTGGGGGGGGCAATAGATTCCCTCTCACTTCCTGTTTGGCTATGGAGCAGGAAGTGAAGGGAAATCTCTGCAATGGGACAGGGATGGTAAAAAATAAACTGTCAGGGGCTATAACCCTCCCTTGCTCTATTCAAAATGAAAAAAAAAGTGTTGCCTAAAGTCCTACTTTGAATTTCTGATAATTTTATGGAGAGTACTAAGAAGATATAACCATGCTAATGCCTGGTGCAGCAGAAAATATATAGCACAGTGAGGAAGGTTTGTGGTCCAGGATGATAGGACAGTCAAAATTAGAGGCGCGCAACCCCCCCTCCAAACAGTTGCGGAATGCCGGCCACACTGCTTTCCAGTATGCAGGCGGCCAGCATTCCGCAACTGTTTGGAGGGGGGTTGCGCGCCTCTAATGGGGGCGCTAGACTAATTTGCCTCTCAGCCTAGTCCGCCCCATAAGACTGGCACTACACTAACAGTGTAGCACAAGCCGGCGGGGACTCTTTCCGTGCTGCCCCCCTGTAAAATGCTGCTCTGGGCCTTGTTGGCCTAGGCCAGGATACAGCATTGGTGGAGGGGGATCAAGGTCAGCACGGGAATAATATATGAAATACAATGAGCCAAGACAATAGTATACATACTTCTAGAAAGTATGAAGTGCATTTTTCCCAAATAAATTGGCTGGAATTTGTTTATAAATGTCAGATGAGTGTAATTAAAAAGGTAGAGAAATGAACGGAGCAAATATCTTGTACATCATTTAGTGGGTCATGATAGAATGTCTGTCATTCCATGATATACTGAAAAAAAAAAGCAATTTGTACTTGTAAACACTTAGCTCTTTTTGAGTTGCCTTTTCTTCAAATTTGGAATGGTTGCAACCTAGGTATTGTAGTTTCTCTCTTCTATGCAATGACATACCCCCATTGACCCAGTCTGTCTGGAAAGTATGGTCACTTGCTGACTTGGCACCATCCACAGGTAGATTAACTCTTCAATAAGATGGTGAAGTGGGTCCAATGCATTTTTACTTAATGTGGCCATAGAACATAGTGTGTGGTCTGATAATTACAGATGCAGATATAACCTGTATCATCTTTCCTGAAAGCACAGGGTGGAAGTATAGAATTGAGCCTTGAAGTGTAAGTTCACCTTTTCAGAAAAAATGAAAAGGTGAGCTAACACCCTATACTTTCCTCACCCCCCCCCCCGGTCCCTACTGAACTTACCTTCGTGGATAATGAGCTGTCAGTGCCTATGCAACTGGTGTAGTGGTCTAGGGATTTCAAATCCCTGCTCTTCCCCTTTTCTTTGTGCAGAGCTTCCAGAGCGGATCAGAGTTATTCTGATTGGTTAGTGCTGGCACAGAGAATTGCTCTAATCTGTCCCAGAATTGCTGCAGAAAAAAGGGGGAGAATAATGAAGATTTCAAATCCCAGGCCTACTACACCCACTACGTGGGCACAGACAGCTCTTCACTCATATAGGTATGTACAGCGGGGACCAGTGGACATTTGGAGGGTGTAAGTTGTTAATTAATCTTTTTTTTTTCCTAAAAAGGTGAACTTTAACGACTTAAAGACCTACTGCAGATATAGTGTACGTCATTTCGTGCAATAGTCAGCGGGGGCACATGCATAAGCTAATTGGCCAGAGGGGATGCCAATCAGCGAATCCGGTGGACACGATGTCTGCTGGGACCCCCCGACCGTAAACAAGGCAGATCGCCATTCTGACAGGGGAGAAAACAGTGATCTTGTGTTCCTGCTAAGCAAGAACAGGGATCTTTGTGATCCCCCAGTCAGTCCATCCCCCACACAGTTAGAAAACACCCCCTAGGGACACACTTAATCCTTTGATAGCCCCTGGTCTCAACCCCTTCCCTGCCAGTGTCATTAGCATCGTGACAGTGCATATTTTTAGCACTGATCACTGTAATAATGTCACAGGTTCCCAAAAAAGTGTCAAAAGTGTCAGTTAAGTGTCTGATTAGTCCGCCACAATGTTGTCCAGATAAAAATCACTGATCGTCAACATTACTAAAAATAAATAAATAAAAATATCCCATAGTTTGAAGAAACAATAACTTATGCGCAAACTAATCAGTATATGCTTATTGGGATTTCTTTCACCAAAAATATGTAGCAGAATACATATTGGACTAAATTGATGAAAAAAGTTGACGTTTTACATTTTTTTTATTGGATATGTTTTATAGCAAAAAGTAAAAGATATAGTTTTTTTGTTTTTAGCGCAAAAAATAAAAACCGCAGAGGTGATCAAATACCACCAAAAGAAAGCTCTATTTGTGGGGAAAAAGGACATGCTGCACCAGAACTTTACTTTCACATTTTCAGTCTACTTTGATCAGGAGTCAATAACCCTTTGGATTACAAATCTACTTTGGTCCCAGCAACTCTGTCTTGTGTAGACGGATGTACAAAAGTGCATCAAGAAACTTGTGAGCAACAGCCCCTCTCACCCAACCAGGGCAGTGTTGTCAGAAGACTCTGTTCTAATGTACAGGGTTCTGTCTCTGGCTCACAAGTTCTCAGTCTGTTCATCTGTGGCCACACCGTCAAGCTGTACCACCTCACAGACGACCAGGAGTTACCTCCTTCAAGAGCCTCTGGAACGATCACACTGCTACTCCAGCATGCTGTGATGTAAGGCCGAATCAAAGACTGCTCACAGACGACCAGGAGTCCTCGGTTACCTCCTTGAAGGATCTCTGGAACGATCACTCTGCTGCTCCAACACGCTGTGATCTAAGGCAGGATCGCTGGCTGCTGTTCGCTCCGCACAGGGTAGGCCGCAACTCTGTGGGACACACACACCCACAGAGTCCTGCTGGCAGGCCATGCATCCCAGGAACAAGAGAGCTAAGATGGCCGCTCCCAGCCTTTTTATAGTCTTCCCACAATGCAGTTCTGTTCCCTGAGGTTTGTGGGAGTTACTGAGCATTGTGGGTAGGTGAAGTTAATGTCTAAATGTAAACAAACAGAACACTTCCATGTCAACTTGGAATAATAAAAGAAATAAAGATGCAGTCCTTTTATATTTTGGCCGCTAGATGGCGCCAGATGATAAGATATAACATAAAATTAAGCTACATCAAAAATGTGTCCCGCTACATATATTTACAATGCTGAAGTCTAGGTAAAAGCAAAAGTTAACCTTCGCAAAGGTGCTACCCCCGCACTGCAAGTGTTTAATGCTCTTTTTTGTCTAGAGGTAACATAAACAGTATCCCTCTCATCTGCAGGCTTACTGGTAGCTGCATGATTGGTCCCCTGAAGTCACTTTTCTTTTCCATATCATCAGTCTAAGATACTCTAAAAACATAACATGAAGAACCAGAAATCCTATATTGTAAGTGAGAACATCGAGGGCCCACTCACAACCGTAGCTTTAGAGGGAAGAGCAGAACACTGTCTGCTGGGAAAGTGTGCAACAGGGTCAGAAATACTTCTGTTTTATGTTCCTCTAGGAAAGGGATCTCCAAACTATGGCCCTCCAGCTGTTGCGGAACTACACGTCCCATAAGGCATTGTAAATCTCTGACATTCACAGACATGACTAGGCATGATGAGAAGTGTAGTTCCTGAACAAATGGAGGGCCATAGTTTGGAGACCCCTGTTCCAGGCCAAAACAAGCCTTTAACCCTTACAGAACAGGGGGAGCCCAACTGTAAGGATAACTTTTAATCTTAACCAGCTTTTAGCCGGCATCCAGGGTTGGAAGTTCTCTAAAGCCATGTACACAAGATCAGATTTTCCAAAGGGAAATGTGTGATGACAGGCTGTTGGAGGAAGATCCGACCATGTGTATGCTCCATCGGACAATTGTTGTCAGATTTTCCGTGGACAAATGTTGGATTGCAGGTTTTAAAATTTTCCGCGGACAAATGTCTATTCTCGGATTTTCCGAGCGTGTGTACACAAATCCATCGGACAAAAGTCCAAAGTACAAAAACGCATGCTCGGAAGCAAGGACGAGCCAGAAGCGGTCGCTCTTGTAAACTAGTGTTCGTAATGGAGGATTAACATTTGTGACGTAGCAAATTATGAAATCTCGAAATGCAGCGCACATTCTCTTCTTCTTTCATGGGATAATAATGAAGCTGCTTTGCTGGTGATACTGATGGAGTTATTGCAAACTAATTTTCAAAGGCTTTTTTTTTCTAGTGATATTTTTTTGGGCAAGTTACCACAACACCATTATCCCATAGTTTTTAAGATCAAAGATACAACTATGTTGGTGTCCCTTGTCAATTTTACATTGTATTTTTTTAAATTTAACTGCCTACTCCCACACTGTCATTTGAAGTAAAACACATCGCTAAGTATTATTCTACACAATTTTTATTGTGCATTTAAAAAAGAAAACAAATAAAATTAGACATGCTATCTGCCAATAGAACTTAACCAAAAAGTGCATTCTATGCATCCAAAAATATAGAAAATATACCAAATTAAATCATTATTCAACCAAAAAAAAAATGTCAAAGCAATAACTCCAAGGCCAATAATAAATAACACATTATCTCCCCTGATTCCGCAAACATGTCTGGTTGACGAATGGCCGTTCAGAAACAAACTGAAAAGCACGAAATGAAAAGCGCAAAATGAAAAGCGTGAATCAACACTCACCAAACTTCTATTAACACAAAATTAACAGAAGGAGCCCAAAGAGTGGTGCTAAAGAGTTTAAAAATCACGTAGTACGTCAGTACGTTCGTGTTTGTTGGTTGACAATTCCTTGCCGTTTGTATGCAAGACAAGTTTTGGGCCAACGCCCTTCAGACAAAAGTCCACGGTTTTGTTGGCCAACAATCTGATCGTGTGTACGAGGCTTAAGATGTCTTCCTCCAGCCTTTCGTATTCAGATAAATTAGAATGCCTCTTTCTAAGACACATTCCATCAATGTTTCTTAGAAAGACAGTGGAATTCTAATTATCTGAATAGTTTATTATATGTATGTCTATATGTGACACTTCTCTATAGTATCTCTAGTGGAGAAATTGTAAATTGTATTAGAAAAGGCAAGGTTTCTAAAATAAGGGAACTTAGGGAAAAGGGAAAATATGCAGAACATATTTTCAAGATAATTATAATTTGAATCTAAAGGCCTCATGCTGCCCTCTGATGTATATATATTTTTGTTCAAACTACATCTGTTTAGAGAGCGGAAGATCTATATAAATAAAGAGAAGAAATGAAGGATATTGATAATCAGACATACCTATGAGGTCAGCCCCAGCCCTATCTTCAGGGATTGCTGGCCTGTGATTTATTCAGCACAGCTGCACAGTAACTTGCAATACACCTCACTTCCTTAAATGAAAAGCACACTGCTGTATGATATAACATGTCAAAAACTCAATTAATAAGTAGTCACAAGGGTTTAAAACATTAGTTTCATGATGTAACATCTGGATCATATTGATCTCATGTCATAAGTGAAAAAGTCATTAGCTACAAACACAAAAATGTTTGCTTATACTTTGGAGAAAGTTCAGCTGAAGAAACATTTTTCTATTGCGGTAAATATGATTAATACCTGGAATTTCTTCTATCGGGAAAGACGCTTTCCAAAAGATTACACCGAAAATGGTAGATCACTTACATTCTTCTTCGGTTCAGATGAAGCAAATTAAGCAGGTTTGCTATTATTACCTTTTACTTCTGTTTTCTCTCCCCTTAGGGAATTGTCATTACGAACCTGACAACTTTACATCTCCTTTACATCAACCTTCCAAACATTAATATGATCTGGTTTCTGAGTTTGCAGTTATATATAAAAAGCACATTGGCATTCCATTTGATGTGCATGATCTTAAAAGCTTGCTCATTAAGGACTAGATAAAGTCAAATAGATTGTTTTCAGCCGAGGATCTCTGCTTTTTGTACTTTTGTTTTCTGTATTTTTGTTTTTTTTTCTTACTATACAATGACATCAGAAGTCAAAGCAGCCCATGCAGCTGCTAAATGAATCTGTGTGCATGGAGCGGGAGGGTGTTAGGGAAAATAAAACATTGAAAACCCATGTGCATGTGATCATAATACATACATATCCAGGACTGTATTATTCTGGGTTGGAGAAGATGCCATTGAAACTGACCCTGACTCCATGTAAAGTCTCCAGTATAGAAGAGCTGATGTTGGATAGAGATGGGCCAAACATCCCCCAGTTTGGTTTGCACCAGAACTCCCGAACATGGAAAAAGTTCGAACCACGAACCCTATTAAAGTTTATGGGACCTGAACTTGAAAAATCAAAAGTACCCATTTTGAAGGCTTATATGCAAGTTATTGGACATAAAAAGGGTATGGGGGCCTGGGTACTACCCTGGGGGACATGTATCAATGCAAACATTTTTTTTAAAAAAAGATCATTTTTAACCACCTCAATACAAGGCACTTTCACCCCCTTCCTGCCCAAACCATTTTTCAGCTTTCAGCGCTGTCGCACTTCGAATGACAATTGTGCGGTCATGTTACACAGTACCCAAATTAAATTTTTATCATTTTCCCCACAAATAGAGCTTTCTTTTAGTGGTATTTGATCACCTCTGTGGTTTTTATTTATTGTGCTATAAACAAAAGAAGAGGGACAAGTTTGAAAAAACACAATATTTTTTACTTTTTGCTATAATAAATATCCAATTTTTTTTTTTTTAACTTTTTTTTCCTCAGTTTAGGCTTAAACGTATTCTTCTACATACTTTTGGTAAAAAAAAATCGCAATAAGCATATATTGATTGGTTTGTGCAAAAGAGATTTATTTATTTTTTTTTGCTAGTCATGCCGGCGATCTGCGATTTTTATCATGACTGTGATATTGCGGCGGACATATCGGACACTTTTGACACATTTTTGGGACCATTCACATTTATACAGCGATCCGTGCTATAAAAATGCATTGATTACTGTATAAATGTGATTGGCAGGGAAGGGGTTAACACTAGGGGGTGATCGAGGGGTTAATGTGTGTCCTAGGGAGGTGATTCTAACTGTGGGGGGAGGGGACTGACTGGGGGAGGTGACTGATCGCTGTCCCTATGTACAAGGGACACACATCGGTCTCCTCTCCTCTCTGACAGGACGTGGATCTGTGTTTACATACACAGATCCACGGTCCTGCGGCTGTCGGGCACGCGCATCTGGTCCCGAGTGACGCAGCGGTGCGCACGCGCCCCCTAGTGGCTCGGAAAGGCGGTCACGTCATATGACGTCCGCCCAGAACGAGAGCTGCCTCGTCCCGCCGTCATATGACAGTGATCGGCAGCTACTGGTTAAAGTAGCAGTGATTTTAATGATGCTTAATCTGAAACAATAAAAATGAAAAATTCCTTTATATATATATATATATAGTGCCTGGGGACCCCTCTTATGCCCCGTACACACGGTCGGATTTTCCGATGGAAAATGTCCGATCGGAGCGTGTTGTCGCAAATTCCGACCGTGTGTGGGCTCCATCGGACATTTTCCATCGGATTTTCCGACACACAAAGTTGGACAGCAGGAGATAAAATTCTCCGACAACAAAATCCGTTGTCGGAAATTCCGATCGTGTGTACACAAATCCGACGGACAAAGTGCCACGCATGCTCAGACTAAATAAAGAGATGAACGCTATTGGCCACTGCCCCGTTTATAGTCCCGACGTACGTGTTTTACGTCACCGCGTTCAGAACGATCAGATTTTCCGACAACTTTGTGTGACCGTGTGTATACAAGACAAGTTTGAGCCAACATCCGTCGGAAAAAATCCATGGATTTTGTTGTCGGAATGTCCGAACAAAGTCCGACCGTGTGTAAGCCCTATTAGTCTGCCTGTAAAGTGGCACATCTGTACCATGTACAGAACCTGCTGCAGCAAGACTGACATATATAAAGAAAATAAATTACATTTAAATTGATTTTCCCTGCTGCAAGTCATTGCCAGCAATACAAAAATGTAAACAAAATGCCAACATTTAAAAAAAAAAGGGTGTGGGGTCCCACTCTAACTCCATACCAGACCCTTATCCAAGCATGCAGCCAGTAAAGGTGGGGGACAGGCGAGCGGGGGAGCCCACTGACAGCTGATGGCTCCTTAACAACTGGCAGCTATTCACTGAGTGCCCCGAAAATTTGGGTGTTCGCTGAACACGCAAACAGGCGATGTTCGGGCCGAACTTATGTGCAACTGTTTGCCCAATACTAAGGTTGGAAACACAGCAGTCATCAGGCGTGTCCAAGGTGACGGATCCCCCTTGTTCTCTGTGTATTTGTTTAGCTGTCTTAGATTTATTGCCCTCAGAATGTTTGCTAGAACCCAGACAGTTTGTACTGAACCCTCTATGCCTAATGCAGTGTCCCTGAGGATATAAAAATTCCAAAGTGTCTCCTCAGGTAAAATCTGATAAGACAACTGAGGTTTGTTGTACTGCAAAAAAGCCAGAGTTTAAAGAAATGCATATAAGGGTGGCCATACACACTACGATCTCATTGTACAGTCCTTGTACAATCTCTTTTAAATTTACCAAAACTATGGTCACAAACTTGAAAAGTCCAATCAATTTCTATCCAATCACACAGACCTTTACATTACATAGGTATTGGTACAGTAAGGGAAAAAAATATTTGACCCCCTGCTATTTTTGTACGTTTGCCCACTGAGAAAGAAATTATTAGTCTGTAATTTTAATGGTAGATTTATTTTAACAGTGAGAGACAGAATAACAACAAATATATACCAATAAACGCATTTCAAAAAAGTTATAAATTGATTTGCATTTTAATGAGTGAAATATATATTTGACCCCTTAAAAAACATGTCTTAGTACTTGGTCGCAAAGCCCTTGTTGGCAATCACAGAGATCAGACGTTTCTTGTTGTTAGCCACCAGGTTTGTACACATCTTAGGAGAGATTTTGTCCCACTCCTCTTTGTAGATCCTCTCCAAGTCATTAAGGTTTTGAGACTGACGTTTGGTAACTCAAACTTTCAGCTCCCTCCACATATTTTCTATGGGAGTAGTGTCTGGAGATTGGCTAGGCCACTCCAGGACCTTAATGTGCTTCTTCTTAAATCACCCCTTTGTTGCCTTGGCTGTGTGTTTTGGGTCATTGTCATGCTGGAATACCCACCCACGACCCATTTTCAATGCCTTGGCTGAGGGAAGGAGATTCTCACCCAAGATTTGATGGTACATGGCCCCGTCTATTGTCCCTTTGATGCGGTGAAGTTGTTCTGTTACCTTAGCAGAAAAAAATGCCAAAGCATAATGTTTCCACCTCCATGTTTGATGGATGATGATGTTCTTGACATGGCAAGTTGATTTGATGCCGAAGAGCTTGATTTTGGTCTTGTCTGACCACAACACTTTCACCCAGTTCTCCTCGGAATCATTCAGATGTTCATTAGCAAACTTCAGACGGGCCTGTACATGTGCTTACTTCAGCAGGGGGACCTTGTGGGCACTGCAGGATTTCAATCCTTTACGGCAGTGTTAACAATTGTTTTCTTGGTGACTATGGTCCCAGCTGCTTTGAGATCATTGACAAGATTCTCTTGTGTAGTTCTAGGTTGATTCCTCACTGTTCCCATGATCATTGAAACTCCACGAGGTGAGATCTTGCATGGAGCGTCAGACCGAGGGAGATTGACAGTTATTTTGTGTTTCTTCCATTTGCAAATGATTACACCAACTGTTGTCACCCTCTCACCAAGCTGCTTGGCGATTGTCTTGTAGCCCATTCCAGCCTTGTGTAGGTCTACAATCTTGTCCCTGACATCCTTGGACAGCTCTTTGGTCTTGGCCATGGTGGAGCGATTGGAATCTGATTGATTGATTGCTTCTGTGGACAGGTGTCTTTTATACAGATAACAAGCTGAGATTAGGAGCACTCACTTCAAGGGAGTGCTCCTAATCTCAGCTCGTTACCCGATTAGAGGACACCTGGGACCCAGAAATCTTGCTGATTAATAGGGGATCAAATACTTATTTCACTCATTAAAATGTAAATACATTTTTTACTTTTTTGAAATGCATTTTTCTGGATATTTTTGTCATCATGTCTCTCAGTGTTAAAATAAACCTACCATTACAATTATAGACTGATCATTTCTTTGTCAGTGCACAAACATTCAAAATCATCAGGGGATCAAATACTTTTTTCCCTCATTGTATATCTAAGGCTCACCAGACAGTTTACAATCTGCCTGTATAATATCTGTTCAATCAACTTTAGATTTACCAAAACTATGTAAAATGTGGCCAACCTATGCTATCCAATCACTTTGTATCCAATCAGGTAAGCCCTTGTACTACATACTTAGTAGTAGATCTAATCATGGCCATACACACTTTCATAAATGATTAATTTATTTTCCAATTATTATTTTTTGAAAGGAACAATCAATCTATAGTTGACAACCAATTCAATCGATTTGCCATACCTGGGTAATGGATTTCAATAGATATTTTGAATACAAGCATAATTTACAATTGTAAGTTATTGATTGCATCTCAATTTCTTCCATCTGAAACTCATAATCTTATTGATCAAAATACGATTGTATTCATGAATATAGTATCTCAGTGCCTCCGATTGATGCAAAATGATAATATTTTGCCCAGTCCGATCAACTCAGTTTGATCTTATCTGATCAAAATTGAGTCTAAATCAGTCAGAAGGGAAGTTAAGGCTATTCAATTGTTTGCAGATGTAAACAGTCTAATTTCAAGACCAAGAAGAACATGTAGTCACCATTCTAATGTGTGTGGCATGCCTTAGGGTTATAGAGTAATTATAGAGTTATAGAGTAATTGTGTACCGTAGCACTAACAAATAAGTAATAAAAAAAATAGTTTGATGGGTTTTTGATGAACTTTTTTTTTACTAACCACTAGACCTTCTCTTTTAGCAAATGTTTTCTAATGCCTCGTACACACGATCGGACTTTCCGCCAACAAAACCATGGATTTTTGTTCGAAGCTTGGCTCAAAGTTGTCTTGCATACACACAGTCACACAAATGTTGGCCAACAATTCCGAACGTGAGAATGCGGTGATGTACAACACGTACGATGAGCAGATAAAAAGGATGTTCAATAGCCAGTGCACCACCCTTTGGGCTCCTTCTGCTACTCTTGTGTTTATCTTGTGTTAGTGGAAGTTTGGTGAGAGAAGATTCGCACTTTTCAGCTTCATGCTTTTCAGTTCTTTTCTGCTTTTCAGTTTGTGCTTGTCGGTTCATATCTGTTCTTCAGTGCGTGTTGTCAGTTCATTCCTGTCTTTCAGTGTGTTCTATTTATAATTTGCTTCTGTTTTTCAGTGCGCTCTTGTCTGCTCATTTCTGATTTTCAGCTCGTTCTTGTCAGGTCCTCTCTGATTTTCTAGCCATGCTGCGGTTACGTACTCATCGTAGAGTTCGTGCTGTTGTTGGGCTTGGTGTTGGAGTTCTTGCTTTGACCCAAGTCAAGTCCATGAACAGGGGGAGGAGGAGTTCATGGACCAAGAATTAGTTGCTTAATCGTGACCAATTCTCTCATATGGCTTTGCTGCGGGAGCTCCAGGAGAATAATCCTGATGATTTCAGGAATTATCTCCGGATGACGGACCCCATTTTTCACCGTCTGTTGGCTTTGCTTACCCCCTTTATTACCAAGCAGGAAAACTGCATGCGGCAAGCCATCACTCCCGAGCAAAGGCTCGTCGCCACCTTGCGGTACTTGGCGATGAGTAGAAGTCTCCAGGATATTAAGTTTATGACTGGGATCTTCCCCCAGGCTCTGGGAATCATAATTCCAGAGACCTGCTCTGCCATCATTCAGGTCCTGCAGAAGGATTATATTAAGGTAAGTTGTATCCTTTAACATCACATTCTATGTATTTAATGTTTGCTAATGTATTGTATTTATTTCAGCATTCCATAATTACCATGATTGTAATATGCTGTGAATGTCCTTTTGTCCTCATGCATGCTGTAAGCTTTTAATACTCCTTTTTGTCCTTCATGCATATTTGCCTTCACTAACCTTCCCAGCATGCTATCCTGGGCCCATACACACCTAGCCTAGTCACTTAACAATGTATTTTGTCAGCTCCATTGTAGTGCTTACCCTAAACACCCCTAAAATGTGTCCAAATGTTATTGTTGTCCTTAAATTCATGTATAGTGCAAGAGGCTTTTTCTTGGGGGACAAAACTCATTTGGAACCCTCCCTCCCCCCCTAAGTCAACCGATAGCAATACTCTATCTGCTGACTTTGCCAAACCCATACACACTATAACCGCCTCTTTTGTGTTCATATTTATGGGTGAAATCACCAGAGCATGTAGTGCAAGGGCCTGCCTGAATACTTTCAAATGGTACTGTTTCAAGTTTTGTTATCCTCTTATCTTGATAGGTAATTGCAAAATGTAAAAATGTGCTTCAATTTGGACAGTGTGTCTTCATATTTTTGGATTATGACACTTCTTACCTGTCCAGAAGGCTGTCAATAGTGTAAGTAAGGAGGGGCTGGCCAAAGTAACACACATTATTTATGCATTCAGCTCTCAATGAAGTGGAGAGGGTTACCTGTCCAAAACAACTCCCCCCACCCTAAAATTTTTACAATGGGCCATCAGAGGGGGTGAAGAATGTGATAAGTGGACCTTATACTTTTGACTTTAAATACTCATTTAAATAAATGTTATACTTATGTTGGCCAAGAATGTTTATGTCTAATCTGCTTGCAATGTTATGTGCAAAAGTTCTAAATGGTTTTTCTTGTTTGACTCCACAGTTTCCTTCCAACCCACAGGAATGACAGACTGTGGCCTCCCAATTCACCCAGCAGTGGGACTTTCCCAATTGCGGCGGTGCGATAGATGGGAAACATGTCCAGATCGTCCCACCCCCCAACTCAGGGTCATACTACTACAACTACAAGGGGTACAGTAGTATCGTGTTGTTGGTGGTGGTGTCGGCGACTTATGAGTTTCTGTATCTGGACGTGGGGAAGAATGGCCATATGTCAGATGGATCAGTCATCGCCCAGACTGAATTCTACAGGCATCTCCAGAATGGAAGCTTGGGATTGCCTCCTCCAGCAGATAACATGGCAGGCCTCCCGTGTGTCTTTGTGGTGGATGAGGCCTTTGCGCTGGGGGAGCATTTGATGAGGCTGTTCCCCATGGGAACCCTGACCCCGGAACAGAGGATTTTTAACTACCGGCTGGCCCATGCCAGAAGAGTAGTGGAAAATGCCTTTGGCATAATGGCCAGTCGGTTCCGTCTTTTTCTAACGGCCATAAATATTGCCGAATACAAACTGAACCATATAATTTTACGCTGCTGCATTTTACATTTTATGTGTAAAAATGCAGCCAACTATCTGTCCTCAGTTGCGACTGAGGCCGGCTCACAGGAAGAAATAATGATGGCACTTGAAGCTGGCCATCCTGGCTTGGCCCCCAAAGAGCCCGTGAAGTACAGCAAAGCTATCTGAAGTATTTAATGGGTAGGGGGGCAATTGAAAAAATAAGAATTTTTTTGATTTGCCAGAAAATCTGTAAAATCTCTAATACATTTTTTGTGAAAAACTAAACATATTTCATTTGATTTACTGCTTGTGTTTCTTGTCTGTCTCCTAGGTTCTCCAATGGCCTTTTATTTTTGGCCATTTTCTTCAATAGTGCAAATGTAGCTTATTTGATACATGAGGTGACAATCTCTTCTTCAGCTAACTTTTATATTCTGTTGTTCTATGGGTCTGCTACACACACACAATGTTTTTGTTGTTAATGTATATAACGCATTAATGATAAAAATAATCATCCTTTTAAACTCCATTATTTAATTTCTTGTAGTCTCTAAAATGGCCTGATTTGGGCAAATTTAACAGCACAGTGGGGGTTATTTATTAAAGACAAATCCACTTTGCACTACAAGTGCACTTGAAAGTGCACTTGTAGTGCAAAGTGGATTTGCCTTTAGTAAATACCCCCCATTGTCCCTGTAACTACACCAACTTACTAAAAAAAATGGTATTGAGCATTTAAAGAAGAAGCCACACATTGTTGTGTATAAAACATTTTACTTCAAGCACACTCATATGTGCGATATAAAATGTTTTTTAAACAAACCAACATCTTTGGTGTATAACATTTATGTTTGACAGTAGATATAGACTTTTTGTGGCTAAACAGGCATGTTTAAAAACATAACATCCACATCCCCAACTCAGGAACTTACAAATTTCAACTTTGATAAAGTGAAGGCCATATGAGACATTAGTATGTCAAAACTGTGTTGATTTTGCCTTCATCAGATGGGGTGATCTCACCCCTGTAAAAGCCAAATTTTGAAGATGCACACAAATTGGGACTCAAAATGTGGATTTCCATCATGATCCCATGCCTAAAATGTGTGTATTTTCCCTACATCTTTTTTGATAAAGCCACAAAACACACAGTGTGTCAACATGTGCTATCTGCCGTCATGGGATATCAATGTACGCGTTTTGTGGGTGCAACCTCTTCCCCGCAACTAAGGTAGGTGAGAGGAAGGGGTTGCACCCCCGAAACACGTCCATTGATCCCCCATGATGTGAGCTAGCACATGTTGACACACTGGGCCTTATTTCAGAAAGGGCAGTCCACTTTGCCCTACAAGTACACTTTCAAGTGCACTTGCATTGCAATTGTAGTGCAAAGTAGTTTGGCTTTTTTTTAAATAAGTCAAAGTGTGTCAACATGTGCTAGATCCCATCATGGGGGAACAATGGATGTGTTTCAGGGGTGCAACTCCTTCCTCTCACCTACTTTAGTTGCGAAGAAGGGGTTGCACCCACAAAACACGTACTTGATATCCCATGATGGCAGATAGCACATGTTGACACACTGTGTGCATCTTCAAAATTTGGCTTTGCAATTACTTTAAAACTTTTAAAAAATGATAAACAATAACAACAACATTTACATTTGTTGGTGGTTTTAGATTTTGGCTAAAACATCAATGATGTTGGTCAGTCTTTTTTGAACATCATTGATGTTTTGCTTGATCTTCTCTAAATCCCGATTGCACACCATTATCTCACTGATGAGGACTGTTGAAGTGAGTTTCTTCTTCCACACCATTCACATCACCTAAAAATAAAAAAACACACCATGTATTATAAATATACAGGCATACATCTATTACCTGAAGCTGTGGTCTCAGACACTGACATGTTGTGGTCACCATTTCGACCACTTCCTGAACCTCTGCATGCACATCATCAGGTTGTGTGCTGAGTTGTTCCCCTTCTTCAGGAGGTGTGGGGTTCCTGGTTTCCTCAGATGTCCCGATTCTTTTCTCCCCTATGTGAATACAAAAAATGTATACTTAGCAGACAGATATTTGAGGCGAAAAATAGTAATATTAAACATTGCTTGGAAGTGTTGTCAAATTGTTCCATCCTGATTTATTTATTTATCCTGACATGATTTTTTCTCTTTCAAAAGCTGGACTACTTACCTGTTTTGTTAAAGTTTCACACATGGAGAGACCCCTAGTATCCACTGCAGCACCTGCGTGGGACACCATAAAAAGGTTGTTATGGTGTCCCACACTAGTGCTCCTGCGTCCAGATGTGTAAACAGCTGCTAAGTGTCCTCTCCTTACACTGAATCAAGTTTGCATTTCATTATAGTTACAAACACATCTAGACAACAATGTAATAAACTTATTTTAATACAAATAGGCATGAATAGATGTAGTTAACCTGCATCTGCAAAAAACATTGTATTAGTGGTCGAACGAACGTATTACTACGAATGTTTACTGTGCCCACGAACCTCAAACTTGGCATTTTAAACTGTACAACAGTAAAGCAAAGCACATGGACCAGCACGAAAGTAATAATAATAATAGGAACACACGTCAAATACTTACTATTTTGAAGCACTTTCCTGATCTTTCTATACTGATCGTGCTCCCTCAATTTAAGGTCTGACCAGCACTTCCTCAATTGCTCCGTGGATCGTCATACCCCAAAATTCCTGTGCAGACTTCTCACAACTTTAGCCATGATCTTGGCCTTTCTCACATTAGGGTTGCTATACGGTCCATACTTCCCATCATAGTCTGCCCTCTTCAAGATGTCCACCATCTCCGCCATCTCTACAAAGGACATATTTGAGGCCTTATATCTCGTCTTGGATCTGGAACTGCCTTGCTCCGGGCTTTCCTCATCATTGCTGCTCTCTGCATGCACCTGCTGTATCTCCACCATGTGCTCTCCCACTGGCCCGAAAGAGAAGATACAGGGAATACACTAGAAAGACGGACAGAGGCAGAGTTTTACGCATGCGCAGTGTATATAAAGCATAACATGCGGGAGTCGTACGTCTGATTTGTGAGTGGAGGACGGAGGATCGTAAGCACCGATTGTGAAAACGAAGGTACAATTTTAACTTGGGGCATCAGTGGTTAGTGGCCTATACTGCTTAGAGATTGAGGCCTATATTGGGACAAGATTAGGAGAGTTTAGCCTGACATTAGGGTTTGTCTTGTGTTGTGTACAGGGAGCTGCCATGTCTCTGGCAAGTGACATGCAGAGAATACTCCAACAAGCAAAAGAGGAAGGCAGCGCTGGAGAAACAGTTGGAATTGGTGAAGCCGGTGTATCCCATACAGATATCAACTATTTGTAGGCCAAAATTGTTAGCCTGAGGAGCACATGTAATAGGGAGAGCAAGAAGGTCCTGGATTGCATCAGATCTGGAGCAGAAGCAGATGACGCATATGTACCCAGGCTGAGGTACTACAACAGACTGTGTTTTTTGTCAGACCAGAGTGAACCCAGGCCATCTACACTTCCTTCAACACTTCCTTCCACACTTCCTTCCACATCAGCTGAGGCTCCTGAAGTCCAACCTGGGCCTTCCACCCAGGAAGATGTGGAGGGACTCAATGTTCTACAAATTATTTCCAAACAGTTCTTTTGACATTATCTGTAAAAATATATTTCTGTATGTTTTTTTCACTTCAATTAAATTTTATGGAAAAATATTTCCTGTCAAAAATTGAATGATGTTAACTAGATGTTATTGATCACTAATTTATGATTTAACAAAGTGTTTTACATATCAATAGACAGTAGTAGCCAAAAATGATTGGGACAAGAATGAAAAATGCTAGAGTCAGAATGATAGTCTTTTCTATTTGTTAACATTCAATTTGCAACAGCCATGAGCTCAAATTGTGTGTGATTGATGACCAAAAAACTAAAACTATGTACCATTTTCATACACTGGAAAGTCTCAGCCAGGAGGAGGCAGTGGCAAGCAGCCCGACCGAATCCCAGGTTCCTCCCCTCCGCCCTCCAACCAAAAGGACCAGGAAGGTGAGGAACCTGGAGGAGTCTGCGACTGCTTTAATTTGCTAGGCTACTGCAGTACTTACAATGATCCCTGGTGGCCCTGAGTTATTTGCATGTGTGACAGCAAGTAAACTCAAACACATGGAGGAGGATCTGTGAGGAAATCATTCTTCAGGCCCTAAAAAAGGGAACAAGGGTCCACCTCACAAATCAAAGCCACCTGTGTGAGTTGGACCATACTCCTCCACCACCCCCAGCAACACCACAGCCACCCAACCCACCACAGCAGCATGGAAGAAAGCATGGAAGGAAGTGTTGATAGTGATGGCATGGGTTCGGTGTGGTCTGGCAAATGACGCAGGCTGTTGTAAGACCACAGCCTCGGGACATGTATGTCATCTGCTGCTGCTCCCAATCTCTCGGAGTCCTGGACCGTATTGTGCTCCCCATTGAATGGACTCCTTAGGTTACCAATTTTGACAGTCAAATAATTGATGTCTGCCCTAGGGTACAAAGGCTTCACCAATTCCAACTGTTTCTCCAGCATTGCCTTCCTCTTTATTTTGTTATGACCCCTATTAAATTTCTAATTTTAGTTTTGACAAATACTTGGCTATGTGTTTTACTTCAAAAAGGACAATTTGTTTGTGAGTAGGCAGGTACATTGCCAAAATACAATGTAAAATTAACAAGGGACACCAACATAGTTGTATCTCTTTGAGGTTAAAAAATACAGGATAATAATGGTGTTGTGGTAACTTGACACACAAAACAACAAAAAATATTATGGAGATCACGAGAAAAAAAAAATATGGAGATCACTAGAAAAAAAAATAAAATAAGATTATTCTGGAGATCACGAGAAAAAAAAATAACAAAAACAAAGATTATTCAGGAGATCACGAGAAATAAAAAAAAATCCGTTTGCCAGAACTCTGTGAATATCAATAGCAAGGCAACTTCATTATTATAGCATTATAAAGAAGAAGAGAATGGGCTGCACTGAGAGATTTCAAAATTTGCTGCGTGACAAATGTGCTATCTCCATTACGAACGCTAGTTTTACAAGACCGAGCGCTTCCAGCTTGTACTTGATTCTGAGCATGCGTGAACTTTTGTGCGCGGACTTGTGTACACATGATCGGACTTTCCGACAACAAAGTTTTGTTGTTGACAACAAAATTTGAGAACCTGCTAGCAAACATTTGTTGGCGGAAAGTCCGACAGCAAATGTTCGATGGAGCACGGTTGGACTTTCTGACAACAAGCTCACATCCAACATTTCCCGTCGGAAAATCCAACCGCATATACTGTAGGTGGCATAAGGTGATGTAAGGGCTTAGAACTTCTAGTAAGGCCCTAAGATCTGATATGAAGAAAAAAGCCTAGTGAGCTGCTGAGACCAGAGAAGTTAGATGAAAAATGAAGGTTAAAATTCCCTACACTGTGGCTCTCCCTGACAAATTCTATTTACAGCACTGGTCCCTAGTAGCATACTGACTATGTTTTCGGATCTCCAGCTGCCTGTACCAGATTAGGGAATATGTTCATGCATGAATTATGAAAGTCATAGTCAGGATTTTTTCCTCAGTGTTTTTAATACTCTTTGAACATAAAAAGAAAAAAATGTAACTTAATTTTTTGTTTGAACAGTCCTTTTCCAAGAAGTTCTTCACATGTACACTCGAGTGGACAGCATGCTTTCAAGGTTTTAACTAAAGAAACTATTTAGATGGTGTTTGCTCTATTATCCTTTTGGCCTTTCTATCACGCTCTGCACATGGGGTCTACAAAATAAAAAGAGATTAACTATTAGGCCTCATTCACATTGGATGTTTTTAACGTTGCTTCTAGGGGCATCTGGGAATTTATTTTTTTGCTTCTAAACACCCCTGCATATTAGCCTATGTGTCCATTTGCACATAAGCATTTAAAAGATTTTAGAGGCAGGGGTATGTAGAGGCAGAAAAAAGCCCATTGATGGTGCAAAAAAATGCCTGTTGTGTATACATGTGTGAAAATGCGCATTAACGTTATGCACATTTAGTACTTGAGAGTTAGTTAATTTCAATGGTCAGAATAAATTCGTATTCTGACCTATTAAATGATTTAACACCCAAACACTTGATGCACCTGATCATGTTACACATTTTTACAAGCATCAAGCATTTCTGTAAAGCCAAAATGCTGCTGCCAGGAGGAAAGGCCTCTACAAGAGCTAGCAAAACAGCCAATGTGCATGAGGCCTTACTCACATAATGCTACTTATCTGCACAAAATGATGTTTTTGTTACAAAAATTGCAAATTACATTCTAATAGCATAAATCAGTTGATTTACAGCCAAAAAAGTTACTGAAGCTGTATTATTTTCCATAAAAACAAAGTCCCAGTATGAATTGTAGCTGAAATATAACCAGTGGTACATGGTTTCCAATTTAGTGGACAGATAAATAATTATAATTTCCACCCAAGAAAAAATCAATACTAATAAAAATTAAATTACAATATGTTTTTTTAGGTGTTACTTGATGTTACCATATTTTTTTACCTCCAAGGGTCTCCTCCTATAGAAGTATTGGCAAGATATTCTTAAGCTGCTTAGCCTCTCTGGATTTCCGTCAGCTATCTTGGTTTTGGGAATTTGTTCTTGCACTTACAATGGCTTTCCAGCAGGTGGCAGAGTATGGGGTGACACACTAGCATTCACTGTAATGGATGATATGCAACTATAGTGACCACTATACATGAAGGGGTTAAGATCAATCATAGTATTGCCAGAGTTGACACTGCCAGGTGTCATACAGAGCTTACAATAGGGCCACATCACAATTTTGCTAAAGGGCCTAAAGAGATCTCTAATTGTGACTGATAGTGTGTCCTTTTTATAAAAGTCATCATTTTATGGCCACTGGCATTAATGACATTGGGAACATTTACTAAAGGCAAATAGACTGTTCACTTTGCTTGGGAAGTTGTACTTTGCCCCAGAGGTAGAGCTTTGCTGATTTCCACCATCCAATCATGAGCAAGAAAACAACAGTTTTTTTTTTCCTTGCACATGATTGGGTACTCTTTGTAAAGCGATACATCGACACATTCACTAAGCTCTGGGTCAAATGCACATGCAAAGTGCTACTTCCCTTGCAAAGTGAAAAGCCTTTTTGACTTTAGTAAATCAACCCCATTGAATCTATTGGAAAAGGCTAGCAGCATAACATTTACCTAAACAAATGAAAAGGTGCACTTATCGTTTACGTTTTTTTTAACAGATTTGCTTGTATATGATAAATATAATGGGTTTTATTTACTAAAACTTGAGCATACAAAATTTGGTGCAGCTCTGTGCAGAATCCGCTTCCAGTTTTTTTTTTTGTCAAAGCTTAATTGAGAAGAAGTTAGAAACTGGCTACCATGTACAGCTGCACTCGGTTTTGCATTCTCCAGTTATAGCAAATCTTATGTATAAAAGGTAAAGTCTATATGTTTTGGATAGAGTTGGGAAGGGTTGGGAACCCTGTGAGTTTTTATTGCTATGTCCATGCACCATTCACCATCTCCGTTTTGTCCCTGTTGACTATTTTCACTGGAACAAAAAAATGGTTCTAATTGTTATGCCCCATACACACGGTCGGATTTTCCGATGGACAATGTCCGATCGGAGCGTGTTGTCGGAAATTCCGACCGTGTGTGGGCTCCATCGGACATTTTCCATCGGATTTTCCGACACACAAAGTTGGACAGCAGGAGATAAAATTTTCCGACTACAAAATCCGATCGCATCAATTCCGACCGTGTGTGGCCTGTTCCGACGCACAAAGTGCCACGCATGCTCAGAAGAAATTCCGACACGGGACAGCTCGTTCTGGTAAACTTAGCGTTCGCAATGGATACAGCACTTTCGTGACGCTGCAATGTTCAAAATGGTTTAATACAGCGCACTCTCTTCTTCTTTATAATGTGACAAGAATTAAGTAGTTTTGATGCTCATATTCACACACACTTCTCACAAACTTATTTCATTACTATTTATCGGGATTCCCTCAATATATTTTGATTTCTCACATCTGACAACATTTTTTTTTTTTGACTTTAATGTAGATTCTTTTTTTGTGTTTCTCTTTTTTAATTGTTTTTTTTGGTGATTTTGATTTGTACTCCCGAAAATGTTTGTGTGTTTTTTGTGACAAGTTCCCACAACACCACTAATATGTTGTTCTATTTAATCTGTAGGAGATTGGTGTTGTTGTCCCTTGGAAATTTCACATTTTATGTTTTTAGAAATGTACCTGAATCGTCACCAACAAACTGTCCTTTTTGGATGAAAACACACACAGGAGAGTAGAATTTACCGAAATTTTTTTTATTAAGGGGTCACAACTATAAACAAAGAGGGAGGCAATGCTGGAGAAACTGCAGAAATTGGCGAAGCCTTGGACCCCCAGGGCAGACATCAATTATTTAAAAGCAAAATTGGTGGCCTGAGGAGTCCATATCTAAGGGAGGGCAGTCTGGTCCAGAAGTCCCAGAGATCTGGAAAGCAGCAGATGACATCTGTGTCCCCAGGCTGTGGTCATACGAGAGACTGCATCTTCTGTCAGACCAGACTGAACCAAGGGCAATCACTCTCAGGTCTTCCTTCCACGCTTCCTTCCAGGCTTTGGCTGTGGTGGTGGAGTTGTGGCAGCAGGAGGAGGAGGAGGAGGATCGTCGATCTCTATGACATCCGTCTTGTGTGTCAGTTCCCCACTCTCCCCCTTACGTAGGACTTTATAGATCAGGTCCTCAGAGATCTTGCGTTGGCCCTCCTGCATGCCCTGCAATTTGGTGGCAGCCATGCAGGCAAAGGCCTCTTTAGGACTGGGGAAGGCTCTGAGGGACGCTGAAGCCTCCTGGATCAGCCTGTATGCTGAATCCTGCACAGGTCTGGGAGTCATCTTCCTGGCTCGTTTATGTGGCAGGCGGAGGGGAGGAACCTGAGACTCAGTCAGGCTGCGACTTGTCCCAGGCTTCTCTTGGCTGCCACTTAGCCCCGCCTCCTCCTGGCTGACACTAATCCCCGCCTCCTCCTGGCTGCCACATTCCACAGCCTCCTTCTGGCTGAGGTCTTCCTGTGTATGAAAAAGGGACATAGTTTTAGTATTTTTTACATCAATCACACACAATTTTCACCTCCTGACTGCTGCAAATTGAATGTTAACAAATATAACAGACTATCCTTCTGAGCCCAGCATTTTGCATTCTTGTCCCAATTTTGGGTGCCCACTACTGTCTATTGATATGTAAAACACTTTATGAATCAGCAATTAGTGATCAATAACATCTAGTAAACATCATTTATTTATTGACCAGAAATCTGTAGAAGAATGCTATACCTGACTCCAGCTGGGCTCCTCCACTTCTTCCTGGCTGGAAGGCCCAGGTTGGACATCGGAAGCCTCAGCTAGTATGGAAGGAAGAGTGGAAGGAAGAGTAGAGAGGGATTCCCTGACTTCAGTGTGGTCTGACAGAAATCGCAGTCTCTCATAGTACCACAGCCTGGGGACATAAATGTCATCTGCTGCAGCTCCGGACCTCTGGGAATCTGTGACCTTCTTGCGCTCCCTAAGATACGTGCTCCTCAGGCCACCAATTTTTGCTTTTAAATAAGGGATGGTTGCTGTGGGGACCACCGGCTTCACCAACTCCAGCAGTTTCTCCAGCGCTGCCTGCCTCTTCTGTTTGTGGTTATAGTGGGGGTGTCTGACTTGCCACAGACAGGGAAGCTCCCTGTACTTGTCAATGAACAGGGGCAGGAAATTGTGGTTGTTGAACCCATCCATTTTCTCTGCAAGACACAACACAAGACAAACCCTAATGTCAGGCCGAACTCCCCTAATCTTGTTACAATATAGGCTTCCATTTCGAAGCAGTATAGGCCCAAGTTTAGATCCTACCTTCGTTAGCACGATCAGCGTCTCCGATGCTCCTTCCTCCGCTCACAGATCGTGCGTAAGACGCGTGCATTACGATTTATACACACTGCGCATGCGTATAACTCCGCCCGCCCCTGACGTTCTTTCTAGTCTATTCCCCGCCCCTTTTCATTTGGCGCAGTGGAGGAAGAGCACATGGCGGATAGACAGCAGGATCGTGCTAATTACAGCAACGAGAATGGGGAAGGAGGAGGACTAAAGGCCGGAGCCTGAAACGTCCCAATCCAGAAGGAGATTAAAGGACTCAAATATGTCCTTTGGGGAGATGTTGGAGATGATGGACATCCTGAAGAAGGCCGACTATGATGGAAAGTATGGGCCTTACCCCAACCACAATGTCCGAAAGGCCAAGATCATGGCGAAAGTGGTCAGGAGTCTGCACCGGAAATTCGGGGTACGACAATCGAAAGATCAGCTCAGGAAGCGGTGGTCTCGCAAGTCACTTTCGCCTCTCACTACCCCGATCTGGGCCGAGGTGGTGGTGGAGGCATCCGGAATTCTCCCTCAGGCTGTGAGGGAAACACAGCATATCTTTTTAAGGGACCTCCATGTGGGAAGTTTCTTTCTTCTGTTGGACATACACCATTTGGTGACTATACTGTATTGGTGCATTACATGATGAATGTGGTTACTGTTATACAATGTAAGCGATGTATGTATATACCAATGCTATTTATATGTTCTTTCTAGCAGACCGAACCTCTGAAGAAGACCCCAACTATTAAGGGTTGAAACGCGTCAGGTCTTATGTTCATGATAGGATTTTTGTTATGAATATATGTCTGCCATTGTATGTCCAGCTATTTAGCTTTTAAGCACTCCCCACTGGAGCTCATTGTTTTTAACTATTATGGTATAGTTTTCAATAAATTGTATTTTTTCATACAATACTGACTACACCCATTACTGTGCTGCCTAAAAACCCCGCTTGTGGGGAAAACCTTCTCTCTCTTCTTTGTCCAGGAAGCGGTGGTCGGACCTGAAATTACGAGAACATGAGCAGTACAGAAAGATCTGGAGAGTGCTGCAAAAAAGTAAGTAGTTGTGCTGTGTTCCTATTCTTTTTGTGTTTATTACGTTCGTGCTGCTCCATGTGCTTTTAGGAACTGTTGTACAGTTTAAAATGGCAACTTTCATGTTCATGGGCACATTATTCGTTCGGATCATACATTTTTATTTTGGACGATAAAATACCATTGTTTAGGCCATATGCATTTGGCCACCATTTTGAGGCCCTATACTTGTCTTCAAAGAATTGGGTTGTGTAGATGGCTTTGTTACTAGAATGAAATGCAAACTAGATTCTGTGTAAGGAGAGGACACTCAGCAGCTGTTTTCACATCTGGACACTGGAGCACTAGTGTGTGACACAAGAACACCATTTTTATTAGGGGGCCACACAGGTGCTCCAGTGTATACTATAGGGGGGCTACATCTGTGAAGCTTGTACTAAACAGGTAAAGTATTGCAGCTTAAAAAAGGACACTAAAAAAGCTACATGTTGGAACTCTGCTAAAATAGATAATTGTACCCCACTTCCAAGCAATGTTTCATCTTTATAGTTCTGCCATCAAATATCTGTGTGCTAATTATACCATTTTTGTTTTACATAGGGGAGAAAAGACTCGGAGGACACCCCTCATCCGAGGAGACCAGAGCCCCCCCCTCTGGAAGAAGGGGGAATCCCCCCAACACAAGATGAGCAGGAGGATGAAGACGTGGTGGAAGTAGTCACCACAACAGGTGAGTGTCTGCGACCACAGGCTCAGATAAGAGATGGATGGCGGCATTTTTTGGGAAACCTAATTTATTTTGGGGTTCCTCTCTTTTTAGGTGATCGTGAGGTTGTGGATGAAGATCCTTTCACATCCGAAAGTGCCCAGATCCTGATCGGGGAGATCATGGGGTGTAATTTACAATTGGAAAACATCAAGCAAAACATCAATGATGTTATTCCAAAATATAAAAACATCATTGATGTTTTGGGACGAGTTTAAAGCCCCTCCAAATCTTCTTTTGTGTGCTACAATGTGCGAAATGTTTTTGTGATTTTTCCCAAAGCCAAATTTGGAGGATGCACACAGTGTGTCAACATGTGCTATCTGCCATCACGGGAGATCAATGGACGCGTTTTGGGGGTGCAACCCCTTCCTCAATAATAAAGCAGCGGTGAGGAAGGGCTTTCCCCCCCAAAACACATCCCTTGATCCCCCGTGATGGCAGGTAGCACATGTTGACATTGGTAAATTGGTGTGCATCTTCCAAATTTGGCTTTTTCAGGGGTGATTTCCCCCCATCTGAACGCAATATCAAACACAGTTCCTAAATACACATGTCTTCAGGTTCTACCAAATGTGAACTTTGTAAGATCAAGATTTGTGTCTTTCTTGTGGGTTTTACACAGGCCTGTTTTCTATAAAATGCACATTTTGATTTTGGATAATGACACCACAAAAATTGTTATACAACAAACATGTCGGTTTGTCAGAAAAACCTTTGGTAAATGCACATGTGATTGTGCTGGTATTAAAAAGATTGTTCATCAAGAATGTGTGGATTATTGTCTCAACGCTACAACACTTTTGGGGTGATGTAATTGTTGTTTTATGAGGGGGTAATTTCCTAAGGGCAAATCCTCTTTGCACTACAAGTGCAGTTTCACTGCAGTTGCAAGTGCACTTGTAGTGAAAAGTGTCTTTGCATTTAGTAAATAACAGCCAACAGTGCTTTGTAAGGTTACACAATCACGACATTTTCTGCACTCCACACATTTCTGTCAGGGTCAGCTCAAACAAACACAAGCAGTAAATGTCCACAAAGAAGAGCCTGGGGGGAGATGCCTGTCGAGAACTTGAGGTCCTGCAGGCTACTCCCTGTGGCCAAATACCGCAGGGTAGCGACGAGCCTCTGCTCCGCAGTGATGGCTTGCCTCATGCAGGTATCCTGCCTGCTGATATAGGGGGTCAGCGAAGCCAACAAACGGTGAAATACGGGGTCCGTCATCCTGAGAAAGTTCCTGAAATCATCAGGATTATTCTCACGGATCTCACGGAGCAAAGGCATATGAGAGAACTGGTCACGCTGAAGCAACCAATTCTTGGTCCATGAACTCCTCCTCACCCTGTTCATGGACTGGACTTGTGTCAAGGTCAGGACCCCAAAACCAAGCCCCCGCACAGCACGAACTCTACGAGGAGTACGCATACGAAACATGGCTAGAAAACGGTCGGCTGCTCAGAACGAAGAACAGCAAGGCCTGTGAAGAGCGACCTGAAAACCAGTAACGAACGAACAAGAATACAATGACTACTTAAAGTCACGCGGAACTTGCTGCATGCACTGAAGAGCAGATACAAACCCACAAGCACAAACTGAACGGCAGAAAACGATCTGAAAGCCACGAGTCTGAAAAAGCCCGAATCGTCTCTCACCAAACTTTTACTAACACGAGATTAGCAAAAGGAGCCCAAAGGGTGCCGCGCTTGGTTCTGAACCGGCCTTTTCTAGTCTCGTCGTACGTGGTGTACGTGACCGCGTGGTTGTCGATCGGAAATTCCGACAACTTTGTGTGACCGTGTGTAGGCAAAACAAGTTTGAGCCAACATCCGTCGGAAAAGATCCTAGGATTTTGTTGTCGGAATGTCCGAACAAAGTCCGACCGTGTGTACGGGGCATAAGAGTTGTCACGACATCTAGAAGTGAAGGGGAATCTTCCACTGAAGAGTCTTGTTCTGTTAAAAGTTTTTAAAGACATTTTCCTCCACTTTGGAGGGATTTCTTCTCACATGCTGTCACACTTCCTATACAGAATGTAAAGGAAAATCTCCCAAAAGAGACCCTTCCCTACTGTATTCATAACTAAAAAGAAAAGTTTGGGCTATATATACACTTTAACTGTGACTCTATTATTGGGTGTTGTGATAAAAAAACCATATCGGTATACACCCTATCCTATCATTCTGTAACCTACATTATGGCTTAGCCTTGGCTTTACTACACAGAGGGGGTTATTTACTAAAACTGGAGAGTGCATAATCTGGTGCAGCTCTGCATAGAAACCAATCAGCTTCCAGGTTTTATTGCAAAATCTTAATTGAACAAGCTGAAGCTAGAAGCTGATTGGTTACCATGCACAGCTGCACCAGATTCTGAGTGCTCCAGTTTTAGTAACCCCCCCCCCCCCCCCGAGAGTTTATAGTGAATTGTACTCCCTTGCTCAGTAGTCCATAGAACTAAAGATGGCATATCTCCAGTGATTTTTCTTTTGTCTAATTCTCTCTCAGTGACTCCTATTTCCACTGACTTCACCAACTTGGGCAACACTGCTAGGGTACCTTAAAACCACAGTAAATGTTTCTCCTTGTTTGTCCGACATACTTTATTAAACTTTAGGGCACATCTACAAAGCAATAAATGACCAGCTGGCTGATGATTTGCTGTATTTTCACTGCTGAATGCCTCTTGAATCTTTTGGCACAGTTATAAAGAGCATTTGCTGCATTCAGTCACAATCACTGCACATCTGGATTTGTTATTCTTCAGTAGGAAATCCAGATCTCAGTAACAATTACAGCCTCTGATGGTTTTTTTCTATGTATGAATTTGTGCACATGATGACTTTTTAGTAATATCACTGATTCATCATTGATTCCTATGGACGACCTACTGTGTCTGCTGAAGCATGCTACCACCAAACACAAACAATACTTGAGGTAACTCATTTTTGTCAATATATATATTTCAGTTATGGACTTATCTTTGGGTTTAGGTACAAGCTTATTAACTGGTTCCTGACTGGCTCTCCCAGACATACTGCGGCAGAATGGCTCCCCTGGGCGAAATCCTGTACGGGTACGTCCTTCCCTTTTTCATCCACCAGAGAGCGCGTGGCAGGGGACCCGATGCGCGTGGCCGGAAGGCACGATCACTGCTGGCCACGCACGATGACATGCACGAGTGCCAGCATGGGAATTTGTGTTTACACACAAATCCCCGTGCTGTCAGGAAAGAGCAGATATCGTTTGTTCCTACTAAGTAGGAAAAACAATATGTCTCCTCTCCTAGTCAATCCCATCCCCATACAGTTAGAACACACTGAGGGAACACACAATTAATCCCTTGATCACCCCCTAGTCTTAACCCTTTCCCTGCCAGTGATATTTACACAGTAATCAGTGCATTTTTATAGCAATGATCACTGTATAAATGCTAATGTTCCCAAAAAAGTGTCAAAAGTCTCCGATCTGTCCGTCGCTATGTCGCAGTGCCACTAAAAAATGCAGATCACCACCATTACTAATAAAAAAAAAAATATAATAATAATGCCATAAAAATGCCATAAATATTTCCCATAGTTTGTAGATACTATAACTTTTGCGCAAACCATTCAATATATGCTTATTGCATTTTTTTTACCAAAAATATGTAGAAGAATATATATTGGCCTAAACTGATGAAGAAATTTGTTTTTTGTTTTTTTTAAATTGAGGGATATTTATTATAGCAAAAAATAAAAAATATTGTTTGTTTGTTTTTTTAAATTGTCACTCATTTTTTGTTTATAGCACAAAAACTAGAAAACTGCAAAGGTGATCAAATGCCACCAAAAGAAAGCTCTATTTGTAGGAAAAAAAGGACACAAATTTCATTGGGGTACAGCATCGATCGACCGCGCAATTGTCAGTTAAAGCGACGCAGTGCCAAATTGTAAAAAGTGCTCTGGTTAGGAAGGGGGTAAAATCTTCCGGGGCTGAAGTGGTTAGGAGTAGTTTTTCCATTGCATAAAAAAAAAAGTTTTTTTAAATTTCCTCCCTGCCGAGTGTATGCAGATATGCAGCCTCATTGAAGTGGGTCCTAGTCTTCAGGCACACTGAATCCAACTTTGAAATCATGCGACTTCACTTGAAGTTGGACAATTTAAAAGTTGCATTTCAGGTGTAGCTTAGAAGACATCTGTACGACTTCATGTACAGATGTCTATGCAAGTCGCACCTAAACTTGCAAAAAGTAGTGCAGTAACTACTTTCAAAATTGGTGCAACTCCAATGGAATCAAAGTCACAAAGACTTGACCGCTTCCATTGCGAACAATAGGGTTTGACTTGTCATGAGATTTGAAACTATAAGTCACACCAGTGTGACCAGGGACTTAGACCTCTTTTATACTGATGCCTAAAAAGGCATTGTTTTGAAGCATACTGGCCTTCCTACACACAGGTGTATAAACAAGTGCTCCACATAGATCGGTAAAAAAAAAATTACAAAAATCTGCATTGCTGGACACCATTTTGCACACATACACACACAAATACACACATACATGTGTATGACACAGCCCAACAAAAGCTAGAAGAATTTTTTACACACAAAAAAAAACTAAGTGTGATTGAAGCACTTGGCATGAGCGAGAACACATCTGGTTAGGGATATGGCATGGATGCCACAATGGGTAATAGATGGGTAAACCCAGACTGAAGGTTGGGGAGGAAGCCCGTGTATGATAGGAGTGGTCCATAAGTCCTGGGTAGTACCCACAGAAGGGAAAACAGGAATCCTTTGCCTACACTTGTGAGGCAGCCGGTTGGGATAATGGTAAACAAGGACAGAGGAGCAGTGACAATTTAAGTGTAGCAATATAACAGGTTTTATTAAAGTAATGCACTCACTAGACAGTGAAGAATATAGGCACATCTGTAGACATCAGCCAAGTTGTTGCAGAGATCCAAAACAGCAGTTGGGAGGCGCGGTGTCAACACAACCAGCGGCGCCGGTGGTCTCAGGTGTCCCGGGTGAGGAACAATTTTATGTGGGGAATATAATTATCTCTTCAGACCATAAGGGTCATGTTTTTTTCATAGATGCACATATAAACCAACTGCATCTGTCTTCTGATGAAGTGGACGTTGTCCCACAAAATGCATAGAGATTACAGTTTCTCTAGATGAATTTTGCAAATGTAGCAGATTTCAGGTACAGAGGCTGCCAAGGATGATCACAATGTGGTATTCATCTTGGTATCAGGGACCTTTTCCTTTGTGTTACAGAGATATCCACATGTAGCTCTATCTTAGGTAGCTTCTTGAGTCGCAGGCTATAGCTCCCAGTCTATATTCTTCACTCTCTAGTGAGTGCATTACCTTTTAATAAAACCTGTTTGTTATATTGCTACACTTAAATTGGTGCTGCTCCTCTCTCCTTGTTTTCCAATAATTTTTACACACGTGTGTGTGTGTGTGTGTGTGTGAGAAAATGCACAAATTCAGGCATTTACTATACTGTCCATTCTTGTGTTTAATGCAGAAATTTTCTGCCAGGAATCTGATGTTAATACATCAGTACCATGTACAAGTACCACTAATCCCATGAGGCTGCATTTATGTGTACCTGTTTTTGTTCTGGAAGCGTGCTGCACATCACGCTCCCATCACATGACAAGGCTCTCATTGGGAGCCCCAGGTCCCTTACTAACAATCAGAACCAAAAGGCATTGATCACTGGATCGCTGTAATAGCTTCTGATTGGCTGTCACAGTGATTAGTCACTGTTCAGCCCACTGTTTTATTTCCCTCTTGAATGGTGAAAAAAGATCCATTGTATCTTTTTTTACTTAGTAGAGAAGGAAAGTGTAAAAAGATAATAATATTGTGTGTAAAAAAATAATATTAATAATAAAAAAATAAAGAAAAAATAGCTAGATCAGGGTTGATCTAGGTCAGGGTTAAGGTCAAGATTAGGCTCAAAGGTCAGGCTCAAAGGTCAGGGTCAATAGTATGATTCAAAGGTCACGGTCAGTGTATTTCAGGTAGGATTAAAAAAAGCTTTTTAGGGGGCGTGGCCACGGCATGAACGTGTGAGGATGTGCTGAGAGAGAGCTCCGCACAGCCCGCAGCATATATTGCACCTGCAGCAGCTTTCCTGGGGGGATTTTAACCCCAAACTTTGCCATCCAGACGGCGGACATCTCGGAACCAATCTGGCTCCCTGGATTTATACTTTACAGAGCTGCGCCATACCGCCCCAGGGACATCCAAGATGGCGCAGACCGGTAAACATCAGGCCGCTCGTGCTGCCTCCCCTACCCCCTCTCCACAGCCACCTTCTCCCTCTCTTCCTCTACCTGCCTCTCCTGCCAGCTCAGCTAGCTCAGCTCCTCCTGCACAAATGAGAGATGTACTCAGGGATTCAGATTTACGGGCTCACATTCTTGCCCTCCCCACAAAGGCAGACTTGGAACTGTTTGTTAACAGGGTGGAGAAGGCCTGCAGGCAAGATATTGAGGTCTTGCAGGCAGACACAGCACATATTGGGGGTAGAGTGGAAGACCTGGAAGCTCAATGGGAAGTTGTTACTCCTGCTCTGCAAGCTCTTTATGAACGCTGTAAGACACAGGACCGCAGGATTAACTCCTTAATTGACCAAATGGATGACTTTGAAAACAGAAGTCGCAAAGTTAACATCCGCATCAGGGGTATGCCTGAAGCTACTGGCCCCAAGGTTCCATCCCTGCAGGGACTCCCCCGCTTCCGAGGAGATCCTAAAGCACTCTTGTGACTCTCTAACCTCTGTTCTTGTTTACAGGACACCTCCCCCCATTTTTTCACCCTTTTTGCGATGTAGCGACTTTCATTACAGTTGCTGTGGTTACAACGCACCGAGCTGGGACACTGTAGATGCTGCTAGGCCCTTCTTGCTAACTGGGGATGACTGTTCTAGGCGGGCTCACACTTAGTGTTGCGCCATTTTCCCCCACGTAGGTCCACTCTTAGGAGTTCAGTCCCACATTTGGGATCCCTCACTGCTCGCTGACCTCCATCCTTTTATTGGTCAGATGGCTGGATGGAGGTTCCCGACTAGTGATGGTTGGTTAGTTTGGAGGGCCCTTACGGCATCCTCCTTGTTGGTTGTTTTAACTGCTGTTTTGTTTTTTTGTTTTTTGAGTTCGTATGTTTGCCTTATGTTTTCTCAGCACTCATGGATTTAAAAATTGACTTTCTGCAGATCTGCTCGGGGTTGGAGACCCTTCCTTGAAACCACCACCTTATGGCATCTCTGAAAGTGGTATTGTACAACGTCCGAGGGTTCAGCTCGCCCAATAAACGCAGTAAGTTGTGGCTCGAGACCAAATGCATAGGGGCACAGATCCTTTTACTACAGGAGACACACTTTCGCACTAACTCAGTCCCCCGCCTTCCCACCCACCTATATTCCCAATGATTTTTTAGTAATTCCCCTCGAGCTAAATCGAGTGGTGTGGCAATAGCCCACTTTAGGGAGGGTCAATTGATTGTGGGGGGAGATTTCAACGTCAGCCCCGATCCTAAGCTAGACACTTCTGCAGGTCGTTCCACCCACTCCTTTGCCTTCCTCAAACATTTTAGGAAAACCTTATGGTCTCATCACCTTGTCGATTGCTGGAGATTAATTCATCCCACCGACAAAGATTTCAGCTATTATTCTGCTGTATACACCCGCATTGACATGGTGATGATGGATCAATTTTCCCTGGAGACACTAGCAGGGGCGTCGATAGGTTCAATTACCCTGACGGATCACACTCCAGTGTCCGTATCCATACATCCACTGTCCTCTGAGGCCAGGTCATGGACCTGGCATCTGAATGAGAACATTCTGGATGATACTATAGCATCTAAAAGCGTGTCAGATACTATCTCCTGATATTTTGCTGAAAATTCCACAGCAGATGTGGGGTGGTCTTCTATTTGGGAGGGTCACAAGGCGGTGATTAGGGGAGAATTAATTTCCCAAGGTGCGAGACTAAAGAAAGCAAGGGAGGGAGACCTTCAATCCCTCTTGGGGAAAATCCAATTAACTGAACTTAAACATAAGCGCAGTTTGACTTCAGAATTGACATCAGAACTCCAGTCCCTTCACGTAGAACTCGCCACTCTTTTGGACACTCAGATTCGTGCCTGACTTCGCTATGTCTCCCATAACTTTTACGAATATGGGAATAAATGCGGGCAGTTGTTAGCTAGAGCTCTAAAAAGACAACAGGCCTCTAACCACATACATAAACTTCAGTCTGGGAGTGGCCAGCCTGTGATCCACTCATCGAAGATAGCAGCTGCATTTAGAGAGTATTATTCTCAGCTATACCAGCTCCCTGATAAGCTACCCAATCCAACAGCTGACCAAAAACTAGCTCATATCATGGAGTACTTGACAGAGGCCCGGGCCCCCCAACTCACTGCCCAAACCATTAAAAATCAAGAAGCCCCTATCACTCAGACAGAACTAGAAACCGTAGTCAAAGATCTGCCAAAAGGGAAAAGCCCAGGCCCTGACGGATACAGAAATACATATTATCGTGCTTTTCTCCCCCTACTGTCTAGCCGCATGTGTACCTATTTTAACGCGTTAGCCTTGGGCACTGCTATGCCTAAAGAGGGCCTACTGGCACATATTACGGTCTTGCCCAAAGATGGGAAGGATCACACGGTCCCCAGTAATTATAGACCTCTCGTTCCTGAATACAGACATGAAAATCCTGGCAAAGGTCTTATCGAATCGCCTACAACCTATTATGCCATCCGTCATCCATCCAGATCAAATGGGGTTTATTACTGGCAGGGAAGCGAGAGATAATGCTAATAGGGCGATTCAGCTGATACATTGGGCACAGACGCAGGCTGACCATCCACCCTGTCTCCTGCTCTCCATTGATGCGGAGAAGGCATTTGACAGGGTGGATTGGATATATCTTCGAGCCATGCTGACTAAGCTGGGGCTGGGAACTAAAATGTTGTCATGGATATTATCGTTATATAGCCACCCCGAGGCCTGAGTCAAGGTGAATGTTGTTCTTTCTGACACCTTCTCTATTAGAAACGGGACCAGACAGGGGTGTCCGTTATCCTCTCTCATCTTTGCCCTCACCCTGGAGCCATTGCTCAATAGGATACGAGCTAACCCTAACATTAAGTGCTTTGACGTTGGACCTCAGGAACATAAACTATCTGCATACGCAGATGATGTCCTGTTTTATGTGGCTGACCCGTTGATCTCTCTCTCCAACATCATGGATGAATTACAGACCTTCAGCTCTATTGCTAACTTTAAAATAATCTATACTAAGTCGGAGATCTTGCCGCTGAGTGTTTCCCCGAATTTGCGTACACGGTTGCAATCTTCCTTCTCCTTTCAGTGGTGTTGTAACCGTCTGAAGTACCTTGGAGTGTATCTCACCCCTCTTTGCTCTCAGTTATATAATTACACTCAACTATTATCCACTATAAAATCAGATTTATATGGCTGGGACAGGGAAACCTTTTCATAGATGGGCCGAGTCAGTGTGTTAAAGATGAATGTGCTCCCTCACATCTACAAATGGTGCCTATCTCCCTACCCAGGTCTTTCTTCTTGAGCCTCAATAGTGTGTTTGTAAAATATATCTGGCAGGGGCAAGGTTCATGGTTGGCTCTTCGCACCTTACAGAGACCAAAGCGGTTGGGAGGCCTGGGCGTCCCAGATCTCTGCATGTATTATGAGGCAATCGCCCTACAACAGATATTGGACTGGCACTATGGGGTGATCACTAAGGTTTGGGTATCACTAGAAAAATTTTTAGCAGGTCGCAATTTATCACATGCCCCTTGGTTACCCCAGGCTCATAGAGGCCTATCCACTTACATTTCCCCATTGACAGTCCATGCATTGAAGCTGTGGGACGCCCTGAATAATTAAGGGCAGCTGGCACCCCCATTCTCCCCATTGACCCCCTTGAGTGGCTTCCCATGGTTTGCCCCAGGGAAACACCCGTCTTTCTTTTGCACCTGGATGGCAGATGGAGAGGTGAGGTGCGGCCGGTTCTTTCAGAACCAAGGATTACTCTCGTTGGAATCTCTTAGATCCCAATATGGTAGTTTCCCATTAGATGGCTGGAGATATGGGCAGCTTCAGCATTTTGCACATGGTTTACATCAAGCCATACGCTCCCCTACATCATCCACCCCTTTTGAAAAGCTATGCATGGCCGCTAATCCAATACCTCACTCTATATCTGTCCTCTACGAACTATTCTTAAGGCGGGTGCCTCTGGGGAAACCAAGTTACATTCGAGAGTTGGAAAGAGACTTAAACCATGAGTTCTCTGACATGCAGTTAGATCACCTATACTGCCTTACTCATACCAGTGCAGTAGAATGGGTTCAAGGTTCTAACAAGATGCTATAGAGTACCCACTAAACTCGCTAGAATATATCCGACCTCCTCGGCCACTTGTTGGCGGGAGTGTGGACAAAGGGGTTCCTTCCTACATATATGGTGGGATTGCCCCAAGTTGAGACCTTACTGGCAGGACATCAGATCTCAGATAAACCACATTTTGGATATTGACGTGCCAGATTCTCCCTTGGGCTTTCTCTTGCGCATCCCAGCCGTTCCTCTCAGCCTTTACCAAAAATCAGTATTACCTCACCTTCTGAATGCAGCCAGAAGATTGATCCCCATTCATTGGAAAAGTAGTACGATTCCAAGCTGATCAGATTGGATCTGCTTGGTGAATGAAATTATGGCTGCAGAGGAGTGGATGGCGAGGTGCAAAGATAGATACGATAAATGGTATGGTATTTGGGCTGCCTGGAAACACTATGTTGAAAAGGCAAGCACTGACAAACGACCGAGGGACCCCACCCCGGCAGGAGGAGAACAGCTATTAGTGTCGTTATTAGTTTTACTTTGATTTGAATTGACCTCCGGAGAGGTAACCTGCAGAAATATTCCCATGGATGCCATGAGTGCATTTTTCTTTTCTTCTTTTCCTTTCTTTATTATTTTTGTTTTAAAGATCCGATTCTCCAGATCCACATCTGCAGATTGTGCATGCCAAATGGCTTTAATTATCTACCGGACTAAGTAGGGTATGCTCATGATTACTGCCTATGTCCATTAGTAGGAATAGAGACAAATCCATAATGGCATGACTCATATGTTTGCACACTTTTTAAAATTGAAACCTTTGTCTCCTAATCCCTCTATGTTAGATGGCCAATCGGTCCTGGTCATTCTGTATGATATGAAGAAACATGAGCAAATGGCTATGTTGTACAGAATCTAACTTTTCTTTGTCCTGTTTAGTTTTCATTTGCTTTTATTTGAATGTTATGTGAAGAAAATGTATCTAAAAATAAAGATTGCATAAAAAAAAAAAAAAGCTTTTTAAATTAAGTATTATTGTCAGTTAGTGTCAGTGTGTTTTACGTAGGATAAAAAAGCAAAATGGTCTCTATTGTTTCTGGGCCCTACTACAGGTACAAACAACAGATACACATGCACATATGTTGTATCGCTGCAATTGTCAGGAGCAGACTTTATTTTGGGATGTTCTCGGGTGGTAGGTTATGGTAATAACAAGAAATAGCTAAATTAAAAAAATAAATCATGAGATATCCATTACCATTTATCACCAAATGAAATCCCAATTTGTCCTGATAAAAAAAATCCACATAGATAGATAGATAGATAGATAGATAGATAGATAGATAGATAGATAGATAGATCATACTGGGGTGTCTTGTCGTGGCTTCTGCAGCATGTATTTGCAAATGTGTTAGACAAGACAATTGGGTTTGTTGCAGGCTGGCTGGTAAGTTGAGCTGGGAATTTCTCTTTGTTTTTGTTTGACATGTGTTGCCCTTCCATGTGTTCCTTGCTGTTAATAAGTGTATAAATAAAAAGTGCTGCGCAAATAAAAATTCATAAACAACTAATAATAAATGGTAATGTAGTAGCAATATAAAAGAGCAGGAACCACCGGTGACAATAAGTATCTGGATGGTGACTTTTTCCCTCCACCACTCTTAGATGGCCCCTCACCTCAGATATTCGACCTGAAACAGGTCACACCGCTTTTAAGGATTGAATAAATCAGTCTTAGGTTACTCCTCCACTTCCTTCAGCTCACAACGCTCAATATAGCCAGATGGTATATATAAAGTAAGATAGAAAGCGACAGACCATAGTGTTCTCCGTATAACAGTTTTATTAAATGAATAAAAAAGCACATCAGTGACACTCACATAAAACCGGCACTCCGATCCGAGTGCCGGCCAGCAGGCTTGTGATCGTATCTGTCGGATGACCGCGGGTGACGTCACACGCTCCTTACCCCCGTACGCGTTACGTCCTATGGGCGGGACTTCATCGGCGTGGGGCGGGAGACTGATTGCGTCCTCCAGTCGTGAAAACCTGTCAGGAGCGCTCCCTGTGTGTAACCACAGTCACGCCCTCAGAAGAAGTCCAGGAAGTGACGAAACGTTAGGGACGTGTCGCACAGGAAGTGACGCATGTGCTCCACCAACCGAGGAACCAGGAAGCGTGTGACTGTGGTTACACACAGGGAGCGCTCCTGACAGGTTTTCACGACTGGAGGACGCAATCAGTCTCCCGCCCCACGCCGATGAAGTCCCGCCCATAGGACGTAACGCGTACGGGGGTAAGGAGCGTGTGACGTCACCCGCGGTCATCCGACAGATACGATCACAAGCCTGCTGGCCGGCACTCGGATCGGAGTGCCGGTTTTATGTGAGTGTCACTGATGTGCTTTTTTATTCATTTAATAAAACTGTTATACGGAGAACACTATGGTCTGTCGCTTTCTATCTTACTTTATATATACCATCTGGCTATATTGAGCGTTGTGAGCTGAAGGAAGTGGAGGAGTAACCTAAGACTGATTCATTCAATCCTTAAAAGCGGTGTGACCTGTTTCAGGTCGAATATCTGAGGTGAGGGGCCATCTAAGAGTGGTGGAGGGAAAAAGTCACCATCCAGATACTTATTGTCACCGGTGGTTCCTGCTCTTTTATATTGCTACTACATTACCATTTATTATTAGTTGTTTATGAATTTTTATTTGCGCAGCACTTTTTATTTATACACATGTTTTTGAGGTATTTTTTGAGTTGACCTTAGTGCCTGCTTGCATTTATACTATCGAATCAATCAGCGCTGAATTTATTACATTTTCTTTTTCCTTGCTGTTAAGGCCAGTTATAGGTTGGGCAGTTGCTGTTTGTTTGTATCTTTGGTTATTTGGTGAGGGGGCGCATTGGATACCTTCGCTGCCATTTTGCTATTTGCTGGGTGTCCAGTGCACCTCTGTGCTTTTAAGAAGGAGTTGACTCCTTCCAGGCATACCTGTCCTCAATCGATCCATTATTATATATGTGCTCCTACTATGGAGGGTCTCAAATTTATAGAGTTAGAACTGCAGATAATACTGGGGTGCCTTGCCGTGGCCTCTGCAGCTTATGGATGTATTTGCAAATATGTGCAAACTAAACCCCTGTTTAACCCCTGTTTTAGACAAGACAATTTGGTTTGTTGCAAGCGAACTGGTAAGTTGAGCTGGGAATTTTTCTTTGTCTTTTTTTGACAGTTTTACTAACATATGTCTAGGGTGCAAAACTATGTTCAGACGCTAAGATTTGTTTTACTTTCCTCATGAAGCGTAAGATCTATTTTAATCTGATTACAATAATTAGTTATTAGCAGTAGAAAGACTGTCTTTCCATATTCATTATCTTTCTTATGTACTATAACTGTTCAAATGCTAGAATACCACGTGTAACATATTAAATCAACATAATATTTTTATTTCAAGTTAACTGCATTTACAATGGACTAACAATAAGAACAAAAAAAAATGCTACCTTTAATTTTACTTCTAGTAAAATTTACATTTTAAACTTGGTTGAAGCATAAAAGTCAAGAGTACCTGTTTATTGTCTTTACAATTACAACAATTCAATTATTAATTTCCCAGAACAACTGTAAATGCCAAAAATGATCTTTGATTTGCCAGCACTTTGAGAAGCAGTTGTTTTAAGGCTCCCTGAAAGCACACATAAAGTATGCACAACTAAACAGTCCTGCTATATAGAGGGCAGCAAGACATCTCGCACATCTGTTGGGTACACCCTGTAATGGCTTATTTTCAAAAAAGTGCCATGACTAATGAACATACAGTGCCTTGATTGGCAATAACTCATTAAAAACACATTTTGTATGTGGATTAAGCTTACATATGTTCTCAAAATTTCCTGATAGGAATATTTTAGTTATATGAAAGAATTTCCAAAAATATTTATCTTAACTGGGTGTAACACTGAATAAAGTTAATAAGTCATTAGTTTTAATGTGTTGCTGATCTTGCACATGGTTATGTCTTTGAGCAATAATCTTTATAGAGAAATATTTTGCTAGTCAGACAGTGATTTGCTAGCTATATTAATACCTACAGTTGCTGTCTTTACTGAGTAACTCAAGTAATGCAATAAACTGTAGTTGAGTTCTACCCTGTTTCCCCGAAAATAAGACCTAGCATGATTGTCGGTGATGGCTGCAATATAAGCCCTACCCCCCAAATAAGCCCTAGTTAAAGTCCTTGTAGGTCTTATTTTCAGGGTAGGGCTTATTTTCGGGGAAACAGGGTAGGGCTTATTTGGGGGTTTGCGCTTATATTGCAGCCATCACAGACAATCACGCTAGGTCTTATTTTCGGGGAAACAGGGTAGCAGGTATTGAACATTTACCAATATCCTAACTGACAAGTGGGGTTGGGATGGAACCCCTGTGTGTTCATTGATATGTGCATTCAGTGTGCATGAGCCCTTGGATTCAAATGTAAGTAAACTGGTGGTCCGTGAACCTGACACAATTTTAAATGCAACGTGTCATAAACAACAAATAAAATTTAAATTACTATAATATGCAAATACTGTACAATATAAATAAATTAATAATACAAAATACCAAATTAATAACCATAGTATAATGCAAAATTATGATGTTAGCATAAAGTGCTGGTGTATATAAACAGCTACTATATAACAAAATGGAGTTCTAAGGTGCTCTTGTGCCAGTGAAGGGATCCTTTTGATACTCTGGTGAGCTTTCCAGTGAAACAACACTCTGTGCATGCCTTATTCGTGCTCCTATTATGAGTGCACTCACCAGATCCTTCACCCCCTCCTGGGGTCATACACCTCCACAGTATGTGCCACTGTGTAGCAATGTGGGATAACACCATCCTTAATGTTGACTATGAGGAGATTCCATTATGAAAGAGAGAGAGGGAGCCCCAATAGCGTAATACTGTGTTTATTGTGCAAACGCATAGAAAGGTACTCACATGTAATAGGGATAATAAAAGCATATATTGCTGACACAAGCCTCTGTGACATGAAATGATGCAAGGACGTATGCTGACTCCGCCCTACGTGTTTCATCACTCTGACGTCATCTGGACCGTTAATTTCTTAATGAACTGTGCACATATATTTGAGTAGGACTCACTCAATTACTACTCACCAGGAACACCTATCATTACACACCATTCCTTTTCCTACCTCAATTTCTTCTCCTATCAAAGGGAGCAGCATACACATTTAAATTTCAACCAGCTTTTTATAACAACTGAACAGCACCATATCTACTTTGTTTTCTTTCTAATTCACTTTCTCCACCTAGTGGAAGTAATCGGTAGAGGCAGCAGTTCCATTAACTATTTCCTAACCTCAATCAGTACTTATTCCTTTGCGCGGTGACTTTCTTCCTTTTCTCATTCTTTGGAACTATTATCTGTTTTATACATTTATAGAGGTGTAAAATCCTGGGGGCACTGGTGTGTGCTTACTCCCAAGCCCTGCTCTATCCCAAGCCTCTCAGCTCTTGTCCACATTGCTGTATTGAGAGGGAGATTAGGTGAGTATTGGAGACAATTTTTCAGATGAAAGTTTTCTAAGACTGTAGGCTGTATTTGTGAATATGCCTGCAAAGACCTCTAGCCCTGAAAAAAAATTGTCTATATTCAATACAACCTGTTGCTTGTGCTTCAGCAAGCTATATTACATGGTATTACTGGCTTATACGAATCTGGAAAGTATAAAACTTACTTTATGTTCATTGTCCACAATTGCAGCAGATGTTTATTGTTTTAATCACTTGCATACAGATTGTTTTCCAGTTTTACAACACTCAATACCAATTGTAAATAAAAAAGTAACTTTGCTTTCATTGCAAAAAAAATGTACAAACACAGAAATTTGTTTTGCCATATGGATGATCAGAACAGAGACTAAATTTGTATTTTTACATAAATTATCCATGATTGCCTAACTAAAACATGTTGATAGCCCAAAAAAACGTGGGAAAGGCATAAAACCAACTGTGTGATTTGTTAGGCTAGACAGTGACTTAAACTCCATTATCATTTTGAGTAGCATAAAAGACTCCATGAAATGATTCTTTAAAAGCCAAGTAAATCCTTGATTTTTTTAAGTGTTGAGGATTGCCAACTTACAGATAGAGCAAGTTTCGCAAAGCCAAGTCATGGGTTTGGGTTACTGTCCTAGATCTTTGACATTACCATCTGCTTTCAGCTATGTGTGAGTGTCAAATAATGCGCTGCTGTTTGGTAAATGTCTTCTAGTCATTCCCATATCTGTTAATGTTATCCATGACCTGAACTTTTATAGTCCAAATCCCAAAAACCTTTCTTAGGTAGGTAGGCTTGATAGAGAATTGATATTTCACAATCACATACTGCGCTGAGCCATAGGTGGATGGGTCAGCAAGAATTTTCAAACATTTATTTTTTATCCTTAAAAGTAAAGATTTATTTCCACCCTGAGACTTTTAATTCACGGTAGTATTCCTTTTCAGCTTTTAAACTGAACTATGTGATAAATGTCCAGTCCCTGTCAAATGTGAAGGAAGCAGTCCAAATATGAGCATGTAACAGCTGCAAAAAAGATCTCATATCGCTGGAAAGTACATCTTTATTCATCATCATGCATTATCACTCCTGATAGTGTAACATTACACTTTGACTGAGGTTTACTGAATTTCATGCAATAAAATTAAAAGCTGATCCAGAAGAAGTGATGAATATAACACATCTTCTTTACTGGAGAAAGCATTGTACCCAGCCTGACTGAACATCTGTATAAATACATGGCTCAGGTAATATATTTTATTCCCCTGTATTCTATGTGCATAAAAGTTTAAGTAAACTTTTTGAATAAATATGTTAACTATTTAACACCACATCCTGGAATAAAGTTATTTATGGAGCCAATATTAAAATGGAATAATGTAAAATTCATTAAAAAAAAAGGACATATAAACAAGTCATTAAGGCATAACTGTTAATCTACTTCATGTTTTTTTTATGAAATAAAAACATAAAGACACATGAGAATACAATTATTTCACTACTGTATTCAAGAACAAAGGATGAGGCATACCAAAGTTTCCCTGTGGCTGCTGAACAGCGGTAATGTAAAGATGTCATCATCATAAATGCAAATCTGGATTATATTCATGGTTATTTGTATAATGAGGGGGTGGTTAATTAATTTTCACTTTCTGTGAAGTACAGTCTTGTATAGCATTTGCCATCCATTATAATTTAGCATACATGTACCGCTGCACACTGTATTCAACTCCAGTGTAAGGTAAATGAAACACAGGCTCAGTGACGCATCATCCATGGATGCAATGTATGCTGTGCACATGGGCCCTGAGGGGGGGTGGGGCCTACTGTGTCCTCACACACTGCACCCATAGAAGAGCTGCTGCTGCTTCAACTCTCCTAAAATATCCCTCCTCTGCTCTTATTTGCCCCCACCCCATACAACTAATCCCCTGTGGCTCCCAAGAGGGGATTTAACTTCCTGAAAAGATCCCCTCCTTCTACAATCCCCGTACTGAGCCCTCCCCCACCGATCCCTGGCACTCCCTCTTTTCAGCGCTGCTGGCCGGCGTCCCTCCTCCTCCTTCTGGGAGCTTCAGCTACTGCAGGGGTTCCTGGGTTATATGCCTGTAGGTACTGTCCCCCCACCATAGCACCAATCTCTAGCTCCCCCAGCTGCAGGGCTGCTGGTCAGTTTCCCCTCCTCTCCCTCCCTCTGGCTTCAGCTGTTGCTTTGGATGGGATCAATGTCAAGATGGACCTTGTCCCCACAACCGTGGCCTGGTGGTTGTGGGGGTCTGTGAGTGGGGGGCTTATTGGAATCAGGAAGCCGCCTTTAACAAAAAAAGCTCTGCCTCGATGCGAGGCCTCCCGCTGACTGCTATCTCTTGGCTGTGACAGCTGTTATATAGGCAAGGACAGGGCCATCCGGTGATGTAACAGAGTGACCCCGCCTCTTATGACGTCATGTGACATCATGTGATGTCTGAGGGGGTGGGGTTATCCGGTTACATCAGCGGGTGGCCCCACCCTGGCCTATATAACAGCTGTCACAGCCAAGAGATAGCAGTCGGAAAGTCGGAGCTTTTTTTTCTATTTTTCGGGTCCATCAAGTGGCGTGATTAAAGATGGATGACATCGCGGGACACTTTTTTTCTTGTTTAATAAAGGAATTGTCAAAAACTGTCTATTGTGGTTTTTACTTTTTGACACTGTTTTTGGTGAATGGTGTCGTTTTTTTCTTAATTCTGTCATAGGGTTCCCCTTAACCACTTCAATACACTATTATATACTCTGCCCTGACTGCACTGTATATATATTATATATATATATATATATATATATATATATATATATATATATACTAAACTGCCTGCATGCCACTATCTAACCTGCCTAATCTAGTTCAAGTTCTCAATCTCTCTCCATTAATGCACATTGCACACTATACATGGCTGCCATGTAAGCAGCCTTATATAGTGTGGGATGTGGACTTAGCCCCCTGAGCCATGATTGGCTAAAGGCACCCTGCCTTTGGCCAATCATGGCTCTCACAGCAGATTGCGCTGTGATTGGCCAAAGCATGCAGGTCAGGTGCATGCTTTGCCCAATCAGCAGCCGTCAATACACTGCGATCTCGCAGTGCATTATGGGGCGCTCCACACCGCTCGAATTTTCCACGAATGCTCCATATGTTTTTTAGTTCTACGAACAAACGAATACCCGATGTTCAAGTCGAGACCATCCCTATTTACAACTAATGAAGACAGCAAGAGGAGCCAAGAGTGGAGTGTGGCCGATACATTTTTTCATATTTCTGACAGGAGCTTTCAATGTTAGCCACTTTCTGAAATTACTAGTCAATTGACTGTGCTGATCCAGAAAATTTAATACTGTCTGAGTCTCCAAACAGATCAGCAAAGGTAGCCTCATTGTGTCTTTAATTACAGAATTGGTTTTAGTTCTACTGAACATGGCCTGTTGTTTATTGTAAACACAGGTTAATTTCACTGAGAGAGAACATTGTATAATGCAATATTCCAAGCCACATATATGCTATTCACAGAGAAAAGGCCTGCCCTACTCTTGGCATAGTAGTGATTCCATATCCAGGATTGCAGATTCAGGTACTTTTACCTACAAGAGCAGAGACCAATGCCAAAGAAAACAAACAATACAACATATTTCCTTGGACAGCTTTATGTCTTTTGATTTTTGGGAATTTTTATAGATCCATTTAAAATATTTGAACACCAGAGATCTTTTAAATTTGGCATTCTTCCCTCTGACATTCCAGTATTCTAGGTTAAGATTACTTAGATAGTTAAAATTAAGACAGGGCCTTACAATCTATAAATCAGACACAGGTCAACTTCTAAGGTTGAATAGGCCTTGGCAAATATAGATGATAGACACAAGTGTATACACATTTGTTTTATAAAAAATAACAAATGGCAAAAAAAAAATGTACACTGCCAACATTCTGGCCCTATTAATTCATCCAACTGCAAGAAGTATATTAGAATTAACAAATAACCTATCCTCTAAAAATTCTAATGTATGGTAACGTCCATTAATAAAAAAAAAAGGCTATGATGACAGCCTTATGCCGCATACACAAGATCGGATTTTCCGATGGGAAATGTTGGATGTGAGCTTGTTGGTGGGAAGTCCAACCGTGTGTATGCTCCATCGGACAATTGTTGTCGGACTTTCCGCACAACAAATGTTGTCTAGCATGTTCTCAAATTTTCCGCCAACAAATGTGCGTTGTCAGACTTTCTGATCGTGTGTACACAAGTCCAAAGTAAAAAAACACGCATGCTCAGAATCAAGGACGAGCCGGAAGCGCTTGGTCTTGTAAAACTTGCGATCGTAATGGAGATATCACATGACTATTGAACTTCCTTTTTATTGGCTCGCCGTACGTTATGTACGTCACTACATTCATAATTGTTGGCCAACATTTGTGTGACCGTGTGTATGCAAGACAAGTTGGAGCCAACACCCTTCAAACAAAATTCCACGGTTTTGTTGTCAGAAAGTCCGATCGTGTGTACGGGGCTTTATGCCTTTTATCTATTGCAAATATGCTGAGAAATTACCCATGCCTTAAATTACCTAAAGTTGTCCTATCTCTATTTTATTACACAAATGTTAAGTGAGAATTAATAATAAGGGGACACTAAGTCAAGGCAAAATTAAGAAAAAGATGCCTGGAATTTTCTATGAACACAGGAAGAAACAATGCTATGACAACTTGTCTCTTGCAGTAAATTGCCCAAGCCTTCTGCCAAAGAAGAAAAAAAGACTACTCTTTCATCATCCTCTCTACCCTAAATTTAGGAAATAATTTAGAATTTACATAATGGTATTGCATTCCAGCAGAAAGCTGTTTTAATATGTCATTGTCTATGTAATTGGGGAGCAAAGTAGCATATCTATCTAGGAACACATTCAGACAGTTCAAGCATTCAATTTAGAGCTGAACTCTAGACAGATATAAAAGACACAAATTAATGCAGCTCTCTTTAATGCAGCATTAAGAGAATTTTTGAAATGCAAGCAGTGTAAGTACAAAATCTCATCTGGTAATACCCTGTACAGCAAGGCTGGAGTGTCAGAAGAAGAAGCAGCACAAGAAGCCAATCTGTTCATGTGAAAACAAGAAGCATACTGATAGAAGGAGAAAGCAGGGTGACAGAGAGATGAGCTAATCACTGCTCTGCTTCTCCTTGCACTGCCCAGTCACAGGATGACCTGGGCTCAGAGAAAGTAGGTTGAATGATGCTGGCCTTCAAACTGAGGACATCTATTAGCAGAAAAACATACTGCAGAAAAAATCTCTGGATTTAGGCTGAATATAACAGCAAAAGCTTATTGTTTTATTGTATCTTTTAATGGGCAGTTTATTTTTATATTGGTTGGAGTTCTGCTTTAAGCAAAAGCAAGTATTTGATGACAGGGAGAAGTGCTAGGAGAAAGGGAATATGTAGAATACAGGTTCACCAACATAATTTTAAAAAAAGTCTCCACATTAGGTTTTTTAACCCCTTTAGGCATGCTGGCCCCTCCCATTTTTACACCTGGTTCTGTATTTCAAGTAGGATCAGGACAATACAGATGAAGAGAAGGCCTTGAGGTTCAGGTAGCACAGCTGGGCACGGCCACTCCTGCATCCTCATTGTCAAAAAACACTGACAGCTTAGTCCCACAAATTATGGGGATGGCGGGACCATTCAAAAAGCACAGCGCGACTCGCGAATGCGCAGTAGGAAACAGGGTGTGAAGCGATTGACAAATGGCTAGGGGTACTAACATTGCGGGATCCCTGGACAGGTAAGTGTCTTTATATTAAAAGTCAGCATTTACAGTATTTTTTTTTTACAGACTGAACACCTCTTTCACCATAATTACTTTTTATTGACTCTTGTATTCCCTTCTTCCCTTACCTATTTTTCTTTTTTTTTTTTTGCTGTTTTCTTTACCAGTAATATGTAGATTTTTTGAAGTTCTGAGTAGTCCATATAGTCACTTTACAAATAGTTCCAACACATTATAGTAAGCAAGCAAAAATCCTCCAATTGTGATAAACATTTCCATTTATTATACATACAAGACAAATATATTTTATAGTTGGCATCATCAAATGCCTGCAGCTTCAAAATGCACTAATTTTTCATTGTTTGGACTTGTGAGTTTAGTGGACAATAAAAAGCAGCACTGATGTAATGCTTCCTAAATTTCAGATAAGATAGGCAGGGCTTTTTTTCAGGAGGAACTTGGGGGAACTCAGTTCCACCACCTCTGGCTCAGACCCTCTGCTCCCTGCCCACCACTATCTCTTGTAAACACAAAAGTCTGGTTTCTGTGTTTACAAGTGACAGCTCTGCACTCTGTCTTTAATGCAATCCTGGTATTTAATGACCTTTAAGGCCCCTTTCACACGGGCACCATCAGTTTAGCCACGTTAAAAACGTATCAGTTCTTATCCGTTGCTTCATCCGTCTTCATCCGTCTTCTGTTCCGTTAATCTCCGTTTTCATCCGTCTTCCGTTCCGTTAATATCCATTTTCAGCTATTAATGTACACGTTTACATACGTTTTTTCATCCGTTTTTGTATCCGTTTTCATCAGTTTACAGCAGTTTCTGTGCCTTTAAGGAAATTACCCAGAAAGCATTGCTCCTCCCATCCTACATTGCCATTCATGAACAATTTGCTGACTACTTTCTATCTCCATCAGGAGAAGATCCATGGCAGTACCAATATATATTTAAATAATGCAGTGCAAATTTAAATGTATTAATTAATTTGGTTATTTCCTTGTGTTTTGATAGCATAAAAAGACACAAAAGCACATGATATGTTCAAAACCGTTTTAGTTTTATTATTCTGAATAACCCTTTTAAAATAAAGGTTTTTTCACTTTGTTTTTTCATTTGTTAAAGTATGAACTTTGAATTATTTCTTCAAAACGGATCTTAACTGATCGGATGTTGACGGACATTGTCAGTTATTATCCGTTTTGACGGATCTGGATGTAGCCTTGTATGTAAAAAAAAACGGATAAAAATGGAAGCGGATTAACGGATGATAACGGATGGTCATCCGTTTGCCCATAGGAATTTATTGTCGTCCGTCGACGGATGGAAGAAAAACAGATAGACGGTCCATCCGTGTGAAAGGGGCCTAAGACCCTCCTACTGTTCGTGAAATTAGATTGACCACATCCACTATTTGATGTGATTTGAAGGGTGTGTGTAGGGGAGCGGTTTGGGGGGGGGGGGGGGGTCGTGGTTGAGTTCCAGCACCTATTGTTTGAGAAAAAAAGGCCTGAAGATAGGAACTGGAAAAAAAAGAGAAAATAGATTTAAAAAGAAATCTACTTAGAACCTGCAAAATAAACAATATGTGTTGCCAAGCAATCAATCACATTCTAGCTATTGTATTTCCACTTAAAGTATGAACAGTAAAAAAACAAAAACTTTAGGTTGCTGTAAAAATTTTTGTTAGAGGAGTAATTGAAAAAAACGAAGCTCTATGCACACATTAGTGATCTGCAAAAACAACCTGAATATTGCAAAGATAAGCCTGTAGATAAAACACAAGACATGTACAGCCTTGTCTATGAACTCTTTGGATAGTTTTAGATTACTAATGAAAAGTTAGGTTTTATTATGTTTATGTGCTGTGCTCCAAGATCAAATTTTTTTATACTTCTATGATACAATTCTGAGTGCGCACAGAGTTTACCTCAGTGTGTTTTTTTGTATATAACATTTATCATTGTAAAAAATGTTAACAGTTCTTATTTCAGTCACTTTCAAAAATGTGTCTTAACATCGTATTTAAAATGTATTTATCTAATAATGCTGAGTGGGAACGTAATTAATCAATAATTATAATTCTTATGTGGATCAGTAAGTTATATGTCTTTGAGAACAACTAGCAAAGCTAGAAAAAACCTGGCCAATCAACAAATATTTTAGCTGACAAAGGCTCTGTGAGGACATAAGAAACATTGAACCTCAGCACTGGATGTGTCAGGATAATACAATGAATTGCACACTTCTAGATTTGTGACCTGGAAAAAGAAACCTCTTCTAAGCGTGATTTGATCAGCTTCTAATGTTACAAGTATAGATTATCTCTGTATATCCAATTTCATTGTCTCCAGTGATCCTGGAAGATGAAAACCTTTGAAATGGATGACAACTTATAGCAAGCATTACTGCACACCTGGTTTTTATGGCTTAATTATTGTTATTTTTTATTCTTCCTTCCTGAGTTGTGCTGATCACTGCATGTGATAAGTTATCATATATTTTATGTGGGTTGGACATGCATATGGATCTGCTTATATTATTAGCTTCTTGCTACCAGTTGGGAATTACTTCTTACTGGCAACTTATTGTAGAGTGTTGAGATAAAATTTCTATATTATTGTATTATATTACAAATCACGTAGCGCATGACATGGGGGGAACTGTTACCAACTCAATGGGCCATAACAGTCTAGTCATCTCACTATGCTTGTTTTTTAGAGGCGACTGAAACATAAACATTGTCACTGGGTCATCAAACCCATGTTGTATTTTCTATGTTGGATAAGTATGCAATACATCAGACCAGATTGCATAGAATTTGTATTTGTTATGCCTAAGATGTACATTTTATTTCTATTTCCTACCACTTCTTTGTTTAGGAAAGCAGCTATTTGCAATATTTGCACACAAGCTACAGCATATATTAACAAGGGTGGGTTTCTATATGTAGCCAAGCCTTGGCATTCCTAAAATAAATAATTGGTTCTCTCAGTGGTTTTTCAGTATAAGAGCTATTAGCATTTTGCATGCACTCACCATATAATAATAAAACTGTGACAAGTGAGCACAGCTTTCATTAAAGTGGGAGTAAACTTTAGTGGATGATTTTTACCTACAGTGAGTAGTATCTGATCCCCTACTGATTTTGTATGTTTGCCCACTGACAAAGAAATGATCAGTGTATCATTTTAACCACTTACGTTTTACTTTGCTACTTTGAAGAGTAATATGGTTGTTATGGTAGCAGATAGCTGCAATAACCCCGGTATCCTCTTCTTTAGCGGGCGGTCCGCTTTCAGATAAAAGTGGTCTCTGCAGAGGCTTTGCCGCAAGATCACCTTTATCGGCGGTGGGAGAGGGGTCTCCCCACAGGGCCATCTTTATAACATCATGGGCCCCTGGGCAAAGTAATGCACTAGGGCTTTTTAGTCTGATTAGAAACAACAAATACAAACAACTAGGGATTTATCTCAAATTAAATTCACCCCCTATACACACTGTTTCCCATCTTCCATTTTACAATTCGTCTATGTATCTCACATGCATATATACATTTAGATTTCATATACTATCAATTTCCTGACTCCAGATACACCTGTAATTTGTATGTCAATTTTATATTTACTAGTAATCCACTGACCACATAACTATAATCATTTCCATTCGGCTATGGTTTGGGTGGAATTCGCCCTATTCGATATACCGTATTTATCGGCGTATAACACGCGCCGGCGTATAACACGCACCCAAGTTAAGGAGGGAATTTTAAGGAAAAAAACTTTTAGGAGTAAAGTTTAAGGAAGAAAGACTTACATTAAAATGCCCATCAATGCAGCGTTATCGGTGTCCATCTGCAGCCTTGTCAGTGTCAGTGCAGCCTTGCCCCAGTGTCCAGTGCAGCCTTGTCAGTGCAGCTTTGCCCCAGTGCAGCCATGTCAGTGCAGCAATGTCAGTGCAGCCATGTCAGTGCAGCCTTGTCAGTGCAGCCTTGTCAGTGCAGCCTTGTCAGTGCAGCTTTTCTCCAGTGCAGCTTTGCCCCAGTGCAGCCTTGCTCCAGTGCAGCTTTGCCCCAGTGCAGCCTTGCCCCAGTGCAGCCTTGCCCCAGTGCAGCTTTGCCTCCATGCAGCCTTGCCCCCCCGTGCAGCCTTGCCCCCGTCCAGCTTTGTGGGATCGCCGCGATCCCTGCCGTCATACACAGCCCTGTGTAAATTTAAATATGGCGCCGAGACTGCAGTGTCTCGGCGGAGCGCTGATACACATAGCCGAGAGTCTTCGGGTTTTCTCGGCGCCGCTTACAGTCCCGCCCAGTTCCGCCCTGTGGGCGGGACTGTAAGCGGCGCCGAAAAAACCCGAAGACTCTCGGCTATGTGTAGCTCCGCTCCGCCGAGACACTGCAGTCTTGGCGCCGTATTTGAATTTCCACACTGCTGTGTATGTCGGGGGCGATCGCGGCAATTGCCGCGATCGCTCCGATCACACATAATTGGGGGGGTATCGGCCTATAACACGCACCCACGATTTTCCCCTGATTTTCAGGGGAAAAAAGTGCGTGTTATATGCCGATAAATACGGTATATGTCACATTGGGGCCATCAATAGTTTTATGGTTGCATTGAGGGTGATTAATTCTATTTGTATAATGCCTGTATACTCAAGAGCTTATTGATTTGCCCATACATATATGCAGCCTCACGGTCCATAATATGTATGCATACAGTATACACTATCTACTATATATCGTTTAGTGCATGGTTAATATGGTGACCCTGGTGGTATTTGATTATATATTTATTCATTTATTTTAAATCGTAATTTTAAATTTACTTATTTATGTGGGTTTAGGTCGCACATATGTATATATATTTTTTATGCATTTTATATATTTTTATTGCTCAATATTATTTTAGTGCACAATGAACCAGACTATACATGTCGCACTGATCCAGGGTTATGTATGCATGTATTGCGTGGTACCCATGCTCAGTAGCAGTTTAATTAGTTCATATCAGTAAGGCTTTTTTTGTAAAATCATGAGAGAATATACTGATATTTTTGTTTGCTCAAGGTTCTTCATATATTAAGTCTGGATATGGCTTAATTAGTGTCTGGTTTTGGTGACGTGGATGAATGGGGGGTTGTGCGCTGTCTTTGATCCATTGCAGAGAGTGAACGGTGCACGGATTCTGATTCAGTGGCCACATCATGACAGGGTTTACTCTAATTGGTCGCAACACTTTTCACTCTTATAAATACCGGCTTCCATCTTGGTAGATCACACCCTCAGACGAAGTCAGGAAGTGACGAAATGCGTCAGAGATGTGATCTACCGGAAGTGACGTGTGCGCTCCACGGCCCGAGAGTGAACCAGGAAGCATAGCGCTGCTGTACACAGCGGACGTTTTCTTTCATCTTCCCAGCGACCGGGGCATCACACAGGCACAGTGCACTTTATACTTGCTTCAATATTATTGTTTTTTGGTACGCATATTTTGTTAAGGGGGTATTTTGGATAAAATAAAAGTTTTAAGCAATATCACACTATGTGGACATTCCATTCCTCCCATATGGTACTTTTGGAGCTCCAGTTAGCGTGACTGACACCTGGTGGACGTATTCATTGGAGTGCTGGAGAAGTGTTGTTATGGTCCAAGGTGTACTATTGCTGTATCTCTGGTGAGTGCTTCCCCATAGGGGTAGTTCCACTCACGCGGTGAAATATATAGTGGAAGGCCCTTTTACAGAAGCCACAACAAACCTCCTCCGCTACATGGTATTTAATGCATGGATTGTATTTAATAGCCTATTTTTGTGAAACAGTTTGGGCATGAAGCGCTGCTGCAATACTTGAAAAGACTTTGATTTAGGACTTTTTGATTGTTGCTATTTATACATCCTATATCATTTTAACCACTTACGGACCACCCGTCGTGGTTTTACGTTGCTACTTTGAAGAGTAATATGGTTGTTATGGTAGCAGCTAGCTGCCATAACCCCGGTATCCTCTTCTTTAGCGGGTGGTCAGCTTTCAGATAAAAGTGGTCTCTGCGGCAGATTTGCCGCAAGATCACTTTTATCGGCGGCGGGAGAGGGGTCCCCCCATATAACATCATGGGCCCCTGGGCAAAGTAATGTACTAGGGCTTTTTAGTCTGAATAGAAACAACAAATACAGACAACTAGGGAATTATCTTAAATTAAATTCACCCCTATACACACTGTCTGCCCTCTCTACACACTGCCCCCCCCATATACACTGACTCTTTTTCACTGTACATACTGCTCACACTCCTTTTTGAAACTATCTCCCTCCCTGTACACACTGCCCCCCTGCCATAAATGTCTCTCCCAGCCTATCAGCTGCCTGTATTTATGTATGACTGCACATAGTATGGGGGGTGGGGGCAGGAGGGCACAGTACAGGGGGGGTTGGAGGACACTGTAGAGGTAGGTCAGGAGTGTACAGTATCAGGTGTAGTTATGTATAGTGTCAGGTTTGGGTAGTATAAGGAGGTATATTAACAGGATTGGATAGCATAGGGAGGTATAGTGACAGGATTGGATAGTATAGGGATGTATAGTGACAGGATTGGATGGCATAGGGAGGTATAGTGACATGATTGGGTAGTATAGGGAGGTATAGTGACAGGATTGGGTGGTATAGGGAGGTATAATGACATCATTTGATAGTATAGGGAGGTATAATGGTAGGTCTGGATAGTATAGGGAGGTATAGTCGTAGGTCTGGGTAGTATAGGGAGGTATAGTGGTAGGTCTGGGTAGTATAGGGAGGTATAGTGGTAAGTCTGGATAGTATAGGGAGGTATAGTGGTAGGTCTGGGTAGCATAGGGAGGTATAGTGGTAGGTCTGGGTAGCATACAGAGGTATAGTGGTAGGTCTGGATAGTATAGGGAGGTATACTGGTAGGTCTGGGTAGTATAGGGAGGTATAGTGGTAGGTCTGGATAGTATAGGGAGCAGGGCCATCTTATTAAAATCATGGGCCCCTGGGCAAAGTAATGCCCTAGGGCCCCTACCAGGGAGATGGTGACCTGTATCGCGCTATACGCATGGTGGCAAGGAGTGGGGGTGGGGCTAAATGATGCTACCTATTGGGTGTGGCTTTTGAGTCTGATTAGCAACAAAAAATACACACAACCAGGGAATTATCCCAATTTAAATTCACCCCCTATACACACTGTCCCGCCTTCTCTACACCCTGCCCCCCCCCATATACACCAACCCTCTGTATACACTGACTTTTTCCCTGTACACACTGCTCCCACTCCTTTTTGAAACTATCCTCCTCCCTATACACACTGCCTTCTGCCATAAATGCCTCTCCAAGTTTATCAGCGTCCTGTATTTATGTATGACTTTACACAGTACAGGGGGGGGGACAGGATGGCATTTTACAGGGGGGTTAGAGGACACCATAAAGGGGGGGTCAGGAGGGTACAGTATAGGTGGTACAGTGGCAGGTTTGGGAAGTATAGTGGTATAGTTGGAGGTTTGGGTAGTATAGGTGGTATAGTGGGAGGTTTGGGTAGTATATGGTGGTATAGTGGCAGGTTTGGGTGTATAGTGGAGGGTTTGGTTAGCATAGGGTGGTGTAGTGGAAGGTTTGGGTAGCATAGAGTGGTATAGTGGCAGATTTGGGTAGTATAGGTGGTATAGTGGCAGATGTGGGTAGTAGAGGTGGTATAGTGGCAGATGTGGGTAGTATGGAGAGGTATAGTGGCAGATGTGGGTAGATAGGGAGGTATGGTGGCAGATGTGGGTAGATAGGGAAGTATGGTGGCAGATGTGGGTAGATAGGGAGGTATAGTGGCAGATGTGGGTAGATAGGGAGGTATAGTGGCAGATGTAGGTAGATAGGGGGTATGGTGGCAGATGTGGGTAGATAGGGAGGTATGGTGGCAGATGTGGGTAGATAGGGAGGTATGGTGGTAGATAGGGAGGTATGGTGGCAGATGTGGGTAGATAGGGAGGTATAGTGGCAGATGTGGGTAGATAGGGAGGTATAGTGGCAGATGTGGGTAGATAGGGGGGTATGGTGGCAGATGTGGGTATATAGCTAGGTATAGTGGCAGATGTGGGTAGATAGGGAGGTATGGTGGCAGATGTGGGTATATAGTAGGGCTGCTGAAATTAATCACAGCTTTGATGCATCGCGATTCGGGTGTCCCCGATGCGGCATCGATGCATGCGACCCGAAAAATCGATGTCTTGCCCCGCCCCCTCCCGGGAGAGCGCTCTGTGCGTAAAGCTGTTATTAGTGTGTGTATATTCCGCTCATGTGACTCTCGGCCGCGCCTCCCTCCTCTCAGTCTCTCCTGATGTCAGCCCCGCCCACTGACTGGAGCTATCAGGTCAGAGGAGAGGCGGGCGGGGCCGACATCAGGAGAGACGTGAGAGGAGAGAGGCGCGGCTGAGAGTCACATGAGCGGAATATACACACACTAATAACAGCTTTACGCACGGAGCACTCTCCCTAGAGAATTCCCTGCTGAACTCAGGAGAGATGTGGCTGGAATGGAGATCGGGGGGAGATGGTGAGCAGGCAGATCACCCTGCTCATTACAGGCTGCCACCAGCACTGGCAGAGCAGCATGTAAGTACAGGGGGGAGGGGGGCGCTGTGACACAAGTCCATATCATAGAATTGTCTTCTATGTGCCTTCATCACACCACAAATCTGCATTAAAGTCTGTGACCATCTCCTGTGCCATGTCCGCCGCAGTCTGTGACCATCTCCTGTGCCATGTCCGCCGCAGCCTGTGCCCATCTCCTGTGCCATGTCCGCTGCAGTCTGTGCCCATCTCCTGTGCCATGTCCGCAGTCTGTGCCCATCTCCTGTGCCATGTCCGCAGTCTGTGCCCATCTCCTGTGCCATGTCCGCCGCAGTCTGTGCCCATCTCCTGTGCCATGTCCGCAGTCTGTGCCCATCTCCTGTGCCATGTCTGCAGTCTGTGCCCATCTCCTGTGCCATGTGCGCAGTCTGTGCCCATCTCCTGTGCCATGTCCGTAGTCTGTGCCCATTTCCTGTGCCATGTCCGCAGTCTGTGCCCATCTCCTGTGCCATGTCCGCCGCAGTCTGTGCCCATCTCCTGTGCCATGTCCGCCGCAGTCTGTGCCCATCTCCTGTGCCATGTCCGCAGTCTGTGACCATCTCTTGTAGTATGTCCGCAGTCTCTGACCATCTCCTGTAGCATGTCCGCAGTCTCTGACCATCTCTTGTAGCATGTCCGCAGTCTCTGACCATCTCCTGTACCATGTCTGCCATCTCTGACCATCTCCTGTAGCATGCCCGCAGTCTCTGACCATCTCATGTAGCTTGTCCGCAGTCTCTGACCATCTCCTGTAGCATGTCTGCAGTCTCTGACCATCTCCTGTAGCATGTCTGCAGTCTCTGACCATCTCCTGTAGCATGTCTGCAGTCTCTGATCATTTCCTGTAGCATGTCTGCAGTCTCTGATCATCTCCTGTAGCATGTCTGCAGTCTCTGATCATCTCCTGTAGCATGTCCGCAGTCTCTGACCATCTCCTGTAGCATGTCTGCAGTCTCTGATCATCTCCTGTATTATGTCTGCAGTCTCTGACCATCTCCTTTAGTATTTTGGAAGAGAGCCTGGAGCTCCTCTGCTGTCTCCTCTTTTTTTCTTAAGAACAGATAGAATAAAAAAAATGGAGTTCTCCTGACTACTTGAATTTTTTTTGATGAAACCATGAGCACTTGCGGACTTGCGCTGTAATCGTGATGCATCGTGATGCATCGCGGAATCGAATCGAATCGAATCGTTGACTTGATAATCGTAATCGAATCGAATTGTGAGGCCAGTGAAGATGCGCACCCCTAGTATATAGGGAGGTATAGTGGCAGATGTGGGTAGATAGCGGGGTATGGTGGCAGATGTGGGTAGATAGGGAGGTATAGTGACAGATGTGGGTAGATAAGGAGGTATAGTGGCAGATGTGGGTAGATAGGGAGATATGGTGGTAGATAGGGAGGTATGGTGGCAGATGTGGGTAGATAGGGAGGTATAGTGGCAGATGTGGGTATAGGGAGGTATGGTGGCAGATGTGGATAGATAGGGAGGTATAGTGGCAGATGTGGGTAGATAGGGAGGTATGGTGGCAGATGTGGGTAGATAGGGAGGTATGGTGGCAAATGTGAGTAGATAGGGAGGTATGGTGGCAGATGTGGGTAGATAGAGAGGTATAGTGGCACATGTAGGTAGATAGGGAGGTATAGTGGCAGATGTGGGTAGCTAGGGAGGTATAGTGGCAGATGTGTGTAGATAGTGAGGTATAGTGGCAGATGTGGGTAAATAGGGAGGTATAGTGGCAGCTGTGGATAGATAGGTAGGTATAGTGACAGATGTGGGTAGATAAGGAGGTATAGTGGCAGATGTGGGTAGATAGGGAGGTACAGTGGTAGGTTTGGATAGTATAGGGTGACATATTGGAAGGTTAGTGCAATATGCAGTGGCATGTGCTCAGTCACCTACAGGATTTTTGGATGTAAAGACTCACGGGGCTGCTGTGGTCTCTTCTGCTCCTGAGAGAAGTTGAATCTTTGGGAGGAGTGGAGGAGGCAGCCACACCCTTGGCTCTGCCCACCAACTCCTGCTGCCTCGGGAGATAGTGAAGATCCCCAAGGGTCCGGGACAGTCTAACTTGAATAAATGGCAGGGGAGAGTTATAGGCAGCCTCCCTTGCACCGCTGACACTCCTGCTGACCTGATCGACATGGCAAAGCAGAGCACTGCAGTACATGTTTACAAGGGGACAGGTAAAGTGCAGGGGCCCCCCATGCAGCTGGGGCCCCTGGGCAGTGCCCAGGGGTGCCCACTCATTAAGACTGCCCTGATAGGGAGGTATAGTGGTAGAATTTAAATAGATTGGAAAAACCGCGCTACGGAGCCTAATTAAGAAACAGACTGATAGCTGCACTAATAAACACCAATATCTGTGTAAAAACTCAAAAAATAATATAAAAGAGTGCGCTTACAATCTATGCAAACAAGTGATATTAAAAGATAAATAAATTTGCATGACACAAAATATGTTGAAATATAGCAAACAAATGCATAAACAAAAATGTATGTGAAGTGAAAATTTCTCTAGTCATATATGATACGACCTATAAATATATGCCAACGTGAGAAATCAACCAATACAATTCAAAAATTGTGTATGTTATTGGAAAGAGTGAATCTAAAAAATGTGAAAATTGTAACTCCAGTCCATGAGATAAAACAGTATGAGAAAAGTTCATCAGTATGAGGAACCATCATCCACCTTCCAAAAACCCATCTCCACTGGAGAAAATTGCTAGCATTACTAGACTATTATTAACTCCTCTGAATGGCAGTCTAAAAGATTAATTTGGAAGAATTTAAAAAGGGACTTTACTTGTTACTAGGGAGCAATGTAATACAATTATAAAGTATAATAGTAAAAAATAAAAAATAAATGTAGTAAATATTCTATGCTGCAGAAAATAAAAGAATAATAAAGACACCCAATGCAGCAAAAATTGGTGGATGACGGAAACCAAGTCTTATATATGTTATATTCTATTATAATATAGACACGAGGGCAAATACATTGACATGAAGAGCACCCAGTATTACAAAGTGCAACCATATTACATATTGCATCATACATATTAAGTTTGAACCATAAGTTCTATTGACGTGACCAATCTCCCAAATACTTTAAAGAACCAAATTAATGGATCATCAGCAGATTTGAGAAAAATGTAAATATAAAAATAAACAAAATTAAATAGTAGACCCAAAATCACATTATCCCTTATTCTCCGTAATTACTAAAAAAATGTGAATGGATGTAGGGGGATGGGGAGGCCAGAAAAGACTTAGGAATTATCGATAAATGCGTTTACCTCAATGTCTACATTTAAACCTAGAGGCCTGAGAGAGCGGATCTTGTAGATCCACTCCATCTCAAGCCTGGAGATGGCACGTCTCTTAGAGCCCCCCCTCCATGGAAGTTTGAGTTTGTCAATCCCCATGAATAATGTCCCCCTATGACTTTTTTTGTGCTTTTCCAGGTAGTGTTTAGAGACTGGATGACCCAAGAAACCCCTTCTGATGTTTCCAATGTGTTTGCTCAGTCTTACCTTTAATGAACGAACCGTGCGGCCCACATAATGGAGCCCTCACGGACAGGTAAGAAGGTACACCACATGTGTTGTAGATCACGTAATGAATGATTTAATATGGAAGTTGTAAGGTGAGTTATTAGAATGAAATTGGCACACCTTCCTCTCAGTCATAGCATTAATGGAGCAAACCTCACAATTTCTGCATTTGAAATAACCTGTTAGGTGTTGAAAAAACATAGGTTTGTGGACTGGAGGGTCACATACAGCAGACACCACACGTGATCTAATTGAGGGGGCGCCTTTAAAGACCAGCTGGGGTCTATCTGGAAGGAATGCTCCCAACAGAGGGTCATTTTTAATAATGTGCCAGTGTTTATTCAAAATTTTCATAATGGAAAAATGTTGGCAGGAGTATCTCGTTATCAGGGGACAGACTACCTTGCTATCCATATGTGCCTTAGGTTTATCAACCAATAGAGAATCTCTATCCAGTAGTTTGACCTGATCTAGTTTTTCTTCAAGGAATTGCACATCATAGCCTTTCTCTATTAATCTGTCTGTCAAGAACCCTAGACTGGGCCAGGAGATCGTCAGTGGTGGAACAATTCCTTTTCAGTCTATGGTGACAACTGTCCCTGGGGATAAACGAGTTCCGGTCAGTAAGCTTAAAGTAGGTAGAGGTGAGTAAAGAGTTACCTTCGCTTCGTATCTCCAAATGCAAAAAATTGATTTTTTCTTGACTGGCCTCATATTTAAATAATATACCCCTCTCATTCCTGTTGAGACCCTCCATAAACGAACAGAGTGAGTCGTGGGAACCACTCCATAGGAGGAGGACGTCATCTATATATCTTGCCCATAGTACCAATTCTGGTCTCCGATGGGCATAGAGGACGTCCTCCTCCCATTTGCCCATAAAAAGGTTCGCCAGGCTGGGGGCAAACTTGGCCCCCATGGCGACACCTTTGGTCTGAAGAAAAAATTGTTTATTATGCCAAAAGAAATTATGTGTTGTGGCATATTCCAAGAGCTCCATAATAAAGCGTTTTTGTTTCTTGGGTATTGAGGAATCCTTATCCAAAAAGTATTTCACTGATTTAATGCCCCAATGATGGGGAATGATAGTATATAGGGACGTGACATCGGCGGTGACAAGCCAATGTCCTTCTCTGTAGCTACTAGTTTTAAGTAGGTTGATGGTATGTCTGGTATCCTTAATATATGCTGGCAGGAGTTGTACCAGTGGTTGGAGAAAACTGTCAATGTACTTACCTGCCCTGGATGTGATGGAGTCTATTCCACTAATAAAAGGACGACCCGGAGGGTGAACGGGGTCCTTGTGGACCTTGGGCAGGTAGTACATGACAGGAATTCTCGAAGCAACCGGAATAAGAAAGGATTTCTCCTTCTTATTAATGATACCGGATTGGAAACCTCTATCTACAATCCTTTCCAATTCTTTTTTAAATGGAATTCTAGGATCTGACCTTAAGGGTTGATAAGTCACCCACCAGTTTCTCCAGTTCCTGGAGGTAATCTGACTTATCTAAAACTACTATTCCACTCCCTTTGTCGGCCGGCCTTATTACAAGGTCTTTACGTTCACATAGTGAATCCAGGCCCAGTTGTAATTCTCTCGTCATTTTTACATTCTGGATTTTCAAACAGTCCAGATCTCTCAAAAGGACATCCCTAAAAACTCTCAGAGAGGTAGATAAGCCACCCAGAGGGTTAAATAGGGACGCATTGGCTAGACCAGAGTGTCTAATGGTATTAAAAACAGAACTCTGGGAACTAATAGGATTGGACAGCATGTATCTCTTGATATTTAATTTTCTAGTGTATTTATGGATGTCCATGTAAGTTTCAAATTTATTGAGCGATTTGGGTGGTACAAACTTAAGTCCCTTATCCAAAATTGATGTCTCAGTTTCTGTTAAGGGGTTTTACTTAGATTAAAGATACCCCTACCACTCACTCCCGCTTTCTTTTTGCTCCTTGATTTCCTCCCCCCTCTGACCCCTCTCTTTTTTCTATGGGTCCTTGAGGGTTTTGATTGACCTGGGGAAAACCCCAATGTTGAGGTTGGGAGTATTCACCCTGTCTTGGTCTATAGGGAGGTTGCCAACCATCCCCTTCTCTTCTTTGTGAAGGAGGAGGTTGGTGCCAGGATGGCCTATCACTCTGTATTCCTCTTCTTGGGGTACGTGGTCCAGAACGATAATCTGTCCCATACTCATAATGGTCATAGTTATCATAGTGGTATAGTGGTAGGTCTGGGTAGTATTGGGATGTATAGTGGTAGGTCTGGGTAGTATAGGGTGAAACAGTGGCAGTTTAGTGCTGTATGCTCAGTCACTTACTGCATTCCTGGATATGGACACCCGGGGCTGCTTTTTTCTCTCCTCCTCAGCCTGTGAAGCCTGTGATTAAATGAGAGGGAAGTATTACAGGCAGCCTCCCCTGCACCACTGATGCTCCTGCTGACCCGATTGACTTAAAAGCAGTCCCACCGCGCGCCGGTAAGCGGCGGAGGCTATAAGGTTCTTCTCCCTGTTAGGCTTGGAGATGACTGAGGGGAAGATGGCCCCCACCCGTCTCCATATCATTGCAGGGTGGAAGTGACGTCAAAACATCGCTTCCGCCCATAGCTCTTAAAGGGACATTTTTTTTTTCAAATGACATTTAATTATTTTATTTATTTTTATTGCATTTTAGTGTAAATATGAGATCTGAGGTCTTTTTGATCCCAGATCTCATACTTAAGAGGTCCTGTCATGCTTTTTTCTATTACAAGGGATGTTTACATTCCTTGTGATAGGAATAAAAGTGACACAATTTTGTTTTAAAAGAACAGTGTAAAAATAAAGAATAAAAGGTAAAATAAATAAGAATTTTTTTTTTTAAACGCACCCCGTTCCGCCATGCTCGCGCACAGAAGCGTACACACGCGCAGTGCCGAATCGCAAAAAACGCTCTGGTCAGGAAGGGGGTAAAATCTTCTGGGGCTGAAGTGGTTAATCATATGTATGAGAAAGCTTCAAATGCAGCAAATAAACAGATCAGTGATTTCAAATAAGTGTATCTTTTTGTGTCTGTTCGCTACTGCTGTGGTTATTATTAATTTGAAACCACTGATCAAAGTGAGGATAGGAGTTTCCTATCTATAACATTTCCAAAACAGTCGGTGAGTTTTTAGCCAAGACGATCTCAATTTGAGTTACCAGACTTACTTGATTGGTAAGGCATTTTCAGGACAAAGAGCACCTATTTTACACCCCTTAATTGAATTGTATTGATTGGTGGATATATATTATGTTGTCTCCGTGTACTGTCCATTGAATTGTTATAATGGAAGAAGAAGAAGAATAGATAACAGGTTATATGAAACAGGAATCATCTGTAATATTTGTTTAGAGGCAAGAGGATAAAGGCACAAGTAGAAAAAAAAGCCTGACCAGTCAATATATTAAGTAAGAGAATGAAGGGTAAGAGCCCCCAGAAAAAGTGTGTTAAAGAATATATAGACCAAATATATGGTTCCTTCTATACTGAGCCCCTGTCCATTAAAGAACAGTTTACAACTGTAAGAGTAATTAAGGTCACATGATGTGCCTATGCCTATGTGTACAGGTCATCATTTTACAAAACAGTTCTTTAATAAAAAATTCAAACGGTAGCAAGCGTTCAAATAAATAGTGTAGGCATCAACAGTAACAACAAATAGCATGTTGTACCTCTGTCAGGTGACATGTGGCCATGCTAGTAGAGAAGAGAGCTTGAAAGATTACTGGTTCTCCAGAATTTGCTGTAGATCATGGATGAGGTTGGTGTCCAGTGTCTGACTTGGGGCAATCCCTAGGAGTACGACCGTGAAATTTCCTGGAGAAGGTGTCTCAGAGTAGATGGGGGTCCTTCACGAGCAGAAAAACGCTCCTCTGGAGTTAGAAGATGGAGAGCCACCAGACCATTCTGCACTTTGTCAACAAAACTGAAAGAGCAGCTTCTTCCACCAAAAACTGAAGTTGAAAGGAACCCCTATCAATAGCAGATCTAATTGGACTACAAGATTGGCTTATGTTGCCATCACCGCACATTCGTTGCTAGCAAAATATTTGCAAATAATTGGTAAGTACTGTATGCCCTTGAAATTCATGAGCATGATTTTTGTGGGAATCCTGTCAAATTTGACTTGAACTATAGGGTTTACCAGGACCATCTCTTCAATTAGATCCACAACTATGGACTGGAGATCCACTACATGCCTGATATGCCTGTAAGTTGGACCTACAACTTTCAGCATTCTCAGCATCTTCTAACTGCATACAGTGGTCATGTCATAGCAAAAAGCCTCTAAGTCTGAGATCTGTGATCCAATGTCCTGGATTTCCTTTACTAGCTTCATCATTATTCTTTTTGGAGGCTTTGTCTAGGGCCTGATGCAGGATGGATTCCCAATGCGCTATAAGATTTTGAGAGCCTGTCAGCTCTAGTTATGAACTCAGTGGGTCTTCACCTATGTAGTCCAATGGTTCCCTTGACAAGCATGTGTCCTCCTCAGCGAGTGCTGCCTGAGCCATTTCGTGGGATGTGCATCCTTGGACTTTCTGTAATAAGGTCTGTGCTTAATTCCCTTTTCCTGGGTGCACCATCTCTTTCTAAAGGATCCCATCAGAAGCAGAGAATGTTTTGTAGGTGATCCAGCGTTATCCAGTACTGGTGTGGAGCTAATAAAAAAGTATTTATAACAATCAACCTATAACGATTTTCAATGTATTCTATGACTTGCCAGTACAAAAACTATTACTACTGCATGTACAGAACAGCAAAACAAACCAACCATCTATGAAGAAGCCCCTTCTGCACTGAAATTAGTCATGTTTTTAAATTTAGATAAACTGTTGGGTGTTTTAATAACGTTGACAGCTGGAAATATAAATATATGTTAATAGTTTAAAATTAGATAATTCATAGAAGAAAATTTGGCAAATATGGTAACAAGCTGTGTGCAATATATTTAGAATACAAGCTGAAGAATAACTAACTTTTTAAAATGCTCACACCCTTGTAAACTCTAACATCCACTACAGGACAAATGATCATTTAGATTCAGCTATGCATCCAACTTACTAGTTGTACATTTGGCAATAATCAATAATTTAATGAAGTGTAGGCATTTTACATTTAAATATTCTGCAAAACAGACATTAAAAATTAAAATAATTAGCTTTTTTTTAATGCTAGTATGCCTTACAACAAGAAGGCAACGGAAGTTGCACAAAATAAAGGGTTTAGCAAAGGTTTCAAAAGCTCAAATATTCCTTAATGTTTGCAATATGAAATTTGGAGTGATGTTAATACACGTGTAGGGATCTGCTGCCCTTTATTGGCTGTAAGTGTCTGCGTGCTTAATGTTCACAGAGTTATTTATGCACATCAATTTCTGTCTCCACCTGTCTGGGTAGGAAACCCCGGTGGGAGAAAGTAAATACCGAGAACTAAGCCGCATGACCTTATACATACTAGAGCTGCTGTATTTCACCCAGTCCAAAGACAGAGATTATTAGGCAAGTATTCCTATGTTCTAATAGTGTAACTGTAGCTGCTCATAGCTTCTTGAGTGTGTATATAAAGCCTTGTGACAGGCGTATTGTTATTATTTCAAATGCACAGTGCCAAATTGCTAGGTCAGTGCTACTGTAAGTGTGTAGTGGTCCCCTTCCAGTATATTAGTAGGTTAACCTGTTTATTGCAATAGAGTTTATATGCTGCTTCTTTTTTTTAGTTAACCCTATATCTTCTGGGCTGGGATCACATAGATAGTTTTAGGTCAGGGCTCAATAACCAGCATAGCCTAGAGTCAGGTTAGGCATCCAACAGCTACTTCTGGTTCTAGTTAGCATGACATATTAGAAACTGCTAGGGACTAAGACACAGTGTAGATGGTGACTCTGAATTCCAGTACATCACCACAGTTTCTGTGGTTTCTGAGAGAAACTGCATTCCAGGCTGGTTGGACAACAGTTAGAGGGTCTCCACATCACCACTGATATTGTCTTCTGGTCTCCAACACAAAATTGGATGCCACATTGCAATCATCCAGAATCAACAGAACTTTGCTGCAACATTCATCTGGAGGTACAATATCATTATTAATGGTTAATGGTATATGCTAGTTACAGTTGTTCTGCTCCAAATTACTTACTTAATTACTGATTAGATTATTGATTCATTTCCCAATAAAAGAACCCTCTCTGTTCACAGAGGCCCTGTGCTGGGTGGAGGCAATGCCAATTTTATTAACAAACTCAGTCTTCCACTTGTCAAAGGCTCTGGTTCTCTTATTTACCTAAAGGTTTAGCATACTATCCTGTTTGGAGAGGGTCTTTTCTCATAAACGCCCTCAAAAGAGGCCTACACACATAATCACTTAGCAAAGATTCAACATTGCCTCACTACAATAAAATAAACATGGACTGTAGCATTTCCACTGAACTTTCTTTATATTGCTTACCCAGTGCATAGACACGGAAGTGAGCATTTTTACCCAGGTAGGGTAACTTTGCTTTTGGTGTAGACATTCCTTTATGGGGGATTGGCACAGCAGTTAGTATTTTGTAATATAGTACTCCTTATATTGCTGTTTAGTGTGAGAAAAAATACCTCAACATCAGAGGAAGAAAAAAAATCCCCAGCATCAGCAGAAGTTTAAATTCCCTAGTGTCAGGCCCCTTCCACATTTCACCAGCGGAAACATGTGTTCCTGCTCATAATTTTTTTTAGCAATGGGCTTCCCTATGAGCTTGTTGCACATAGGGAAGCCTATTCACTTGATTGGGTTGCCTTATGCGCATTTGTTGTGACAGAGAAGCTCAAGGACCAAATTTTGGCCCTAAACTAGGCTCATTTTTACATGTGTATTTTGCCATGATTCCTATGAGTTTTGTTGCTTGGCAATCGTGGCAAATTTGCACTGTGTTTGGGGTGCCATTAGGAAAGAATGCGCATTTTGCCATGATTTTAGCATGATTTTGAATCAGCTTGAGTTTGCTCGCTTAGTTTCCACGGGGCCTCATTGGTCAGTGAAAGAAAAATGGCCGTGTTTCAGTGAGAGTAAGAAATGCCTGAGTGCTGGCAACCAGTCAGAGGAAAAAAATGCCCTGATTTAGGTGGTCAGTGAAAAAAATTACTAATAACTTCAAACTTATGCAGCCATACACATATCGATTTTTAGAGCATATTCAGAGAATATTCATAAGAACATTCCTTGTACATTCAATGAATGGATTAATCTTGTTCAAAAATCTCACTTGCTTTTAACATTAAATTTTAAAATGAATGTAATTTCTGAACAAAAATCACATACACTGTTCGAAAATTTGTTTGATCAAGAAAATTTTTCTATTCGAAAATGATAGTTGATTTGACCCCACTAACGATTAGATAATCAAACAAATATTCTTAAAACGAAAATTTTCGAAAGAAAATATATACATGTATGACTAACGTTATTGTTGTTATTGGCAAATATAAAAACCTTAGAAATAACCTGGTAAATAATAATACATATCATCCTATGGAACTGAATGCATTACATTTTCAAATGCCTAAAGGAGTTGTAAAGGCAGAAGGTTTTTTATCTTAATGCATTTTATGCATTAAGATAAAAAGCCTTCTGTGTGCAGCAACCTCCCTAGCACTCCCTAATACTTACCTGAGCCCCATCTCTGTCCAGCAATATCCACAAATCCCTCGGCTGTCCGGGCATCCAGGACTCTCCCTCCTGGTTGTCAATCAAAGTCAGTTAGCCAATCAGGTGAGAGAGGGGACAGGACCGTACCGCAGCTTTGTGTCTGAATTGACACATGGAGCTGCAGCTCGGCTCAGGTGCCCCCATAGCAAGCTGCTTGATGTGGGGGCACTCTACAGAAGGGAGGGGCCACAAGCAGTGAAGAGTGACCCGAGAAGAGGAGGATCCAGGCTGCCCTCCGCAAAACCAACTGCACAGAGCAGGTAAGTATAACATTTTTATTATTATAAAAAAAATCAAGACTTTATAATCACTTTAACCACTTGCCGACCAGCTCACACAGATATACTGCAGCAGGTCGGCTCTCCTGCACGAACCGACGTAGCTGTACATCGGTCCGTGCAAGGGGGATAGCGGGCGTGCTGGAGAGTGCCCGCGGGTCCTGCAGACATCCTGTGATCGTAGTGAGGAGAGGCAGAACGGGGAACTGCCTATGTAAACAAGGCGATTCCCCATTCTGCCAGATGACATGACAGAGATATACTGTTCCCTGTAATCGGGAGCAGTGTTCCAGTTCCATCCCCCCTACAGTTAGAACACACCCAGAGAACACACTTAACCCCTTTATCTCCCCCTAGTGTTAACCCCTTCCCTGCCAGTGTCATTTTTACATTGATCAGCGCATGTTTATAATACTGATCAATGTAATAATGTCACTGGTCCCCAAAAAGTGACATTTGGGGTCAGATGTGTCCCCTGCAATATCGCAGTCCTGCTAAAAATTGCAGATCGGCGCCATTAACAGTAAAAACAATAAAAAAAGACATCAGTCCCTAAATCTATCCAGTAGTTTGTAGACGTGATAACTTTTGCACAAACCAATCAATATACGCCTATTGCGATATTTTTTACCAAAAATATGTCGAAGATTATATATCGGCCTAAACTGATGAATAAATGTGTTATTTTATATTTTTTTAGATATGTATTATAGCAGAAAGTAAAAAATATATATATATATATTTTTTAAATTGTTGGTCATTTTTTATTTATAGCTCAAAAAATAATAACCGCAGGGGTGATCAATTAGGAATGGGACTGCCTCCGCGCTTAGGATAGATAGATAGGTATGCAGCCTTCCCCTAATTACTGGAAGGGGGTGTTAACAAGTATATATGTAAAAGGGTGAGGGGAGAGTGGCGCTCTCTAGGTTGATGGGGACAAAGGTCCCTACATAAACACAATGTATGTTTACTAATCCCAAATGTGCATGTTTTAAACACCCACCTAAACCAAGATGAGTCTAGGAAGATAAATAAACAAAAAGTGTTAAACCCGTGTACCAGTGTGTATGTAAACCAATATCAAAACATCTCCTACAACAGTGGTATATGTATATAATATACTAAATATATGATATAATAATGGGTACCCCACCTGCCAAAAAAAAAGGGGAGTCTCACTAACAGAAATATCCCGCTAGCAGTAAAGTGACATCGAAGTAAAACTAAACCTTATATAAATGTTCCATATCAAGCATACAAAATATAAATTAAATATATAAACAATCCCTATGTAGTAAAGGTGATGCTCCAGAAGGGCAAAATGTCCATATCAAAGAGTGTGTACGAAAATATCAAAGAAATGTCAACAAATTTATATATGAAGAAAAAATGTGAATCCAAAAATGGCAAAAATGTTGATACCAAAAAAATGTTCATACAAAAAATATATAAAAAATATAGTAAATAAATGTTCATGCAAAAAACTTCTAAGTGACTCTTGTGCTCCAAGAAAACCAGTGACTCCTGTGATCCCCCTCAAGGGTCCCCACTCACCAGCTACTGACAACCCTGCAGGGGTAAAAGGTGTGTGTCTGAGAGATGGATGAACTCCTATCCCGGATGGGATCTCCCCACCGATCCTGTGTTCAATGCGACCTCCAACACTGCAACCAGGAAGTGTCTCATCAGCTTTCTGTGTTCACATCCTTATTATGCAGAATCAGTGGAAGCCCCGAGTGTGTCACCTGCCACGTCGCCTGCCACCAGATGCCATAAGGTGTCCCCAGTGGAGTCTGTCCTTACATACAGCCTTGCTGTGTGTTGTCCTCTCCTGTCCTGCGGTGTCCTCTTCCACAGCGCTGATGGAGAGGTCCATACTAGAGCCAACGATCTCTTTGGCCAGATGGATTCACATTTTTTCTTTATATATAACTTTGTTGACATTTCTTTGATATTTTCGTACACACTCTTTGATATGGACATTTTGCCCTTCTGGAGCATCACCTTTACTACATAGGGATTACTTAATGATATGGAACATTTATATAAGGTTTAGTTTTACTTTGATGTCACTTTACTGCTAGCAGGATATTTCTGTGTGTGAGACCCCCTTTTTTTTTTTTTGGCAGGTGGGGTACCCATTATTATATCATATATTTAGTATATTATATACGTATACCACTGTTGTAGGAGATGTTTTGATATTGGTATACATACACAGTGATACAAGGGTTTAACACTTTTTGTTTATTTATCTACCTAGACTCATCTTGGTTTAGGTGGGTGTTTGATAAATGCACATTTGGGATTAGTACACATACACTGTGTTTATGTAAGGACCTTTGTCCCCATCAACCTAGGGAGCGCAAATCTCCCCTCACCCTTTTACATAGAGGTGATCAAATACCACCAATAGAAATCTCTATTTGTGGGTAAAAAAGGACATCAATTTTGTTTGGGTACAGCGTCGCACAACCGCGCAATTGTCAGTTAAAGCGATACAGTGCTGTATCGCAAAAAATGGCCTAGTCTTGAAGGGGGCAAATCATTCTGGGGCTGAAGTGGTTAGGAGTCTTCAAAGTCAGAATCATTGTTTTTACCATTTCATTAGACTGAGTTCTGTCATTTGCAAAATGCAAAAGGAATTTTTTAAACAGTACCCTTTTTGTAGAAGATGCCATGCAGTCTTTAATTTTAGGCTAAAGTAAAATTTAAAAAAGCGGGGAAAAACGTTTGTGTTGTTGTTGCTTTTGATAGAACAAGGCCCCTCTCACACGTGTGGACCATTTGTACATTTTTCATCCATCCATTGGCAGATGAAAAATGCACATCAATGCATCTCTATGTTGATCACTCATTTACATTCGTTTACATATGCTTCCGTCAACATCCAGTTTTTGAAACGGTTCAAAGCCCTATTTTTTTCTGTTAGAAAAAAACAAATCGGACAAAAAATGGATGTAAACAGCAAAGCGGTCCATGTTTGCATGAAAAAATGTCTCTAGGACTCTCACGGGTGGATGTAAAAGACTGATGTTAAAAAAACAGATACAAAAAGGATGACAAACTGATGAAAAACTGATGTAAACTTCATCTGTTTTTTCTTTAAAAAAAGTGACTGAATTGATGAAATGAACGGTCAGCATATGTGAAAGGGGCCTAAGAAAGGGTTTGGACCTCTCATCAGAATTTTAGTACTATGTCACTGTTAGAGAGAATATCGATCACATCTTGGTTTGTCACCAAGACAGGCATTTAGCTCAAATATCCCCAAAGTTGAGACACAGACAGAAGGTAGTGCAAGAAATACATGTTGATCCTGCCAGAAATTTTGGGAGCTAATAGCTTCCTATGTTCTCTGTCTGTGTTGCACTCCTATTAGTCAACACTGTTCCCACTTGTCTTTGTGGACAAGAGAGGTGTTTTGTAGAAAGCCTCTCTTGTGGCATGGAGATGAGGAAAGAGGGTGATGTTTTGTAGTCCTAACACATTCCCTGTCCTATTGTAGTAACCTTGCTCCTCCATAGATACAGTACAGTAAGTAGGACAGGAAGTGTGTAACTGGCAGGACTACCAGGTAAAAATACAAGAAAAAAAAAAACACAAAAAACTACATGGGTTTCCCCCCAGGTCTATACCAGGCCCTTGGGATGAGACCAAGAGTTGTGGGGATGAGGCCCTTGTCCCCATCAACATGAGGACAAGGTGCTTTGGGGGACCCCAAAGCACCCTCCCCATGTTGAGGGCATGTGGCCTGGTATGGTTCAGGAGGGGGGTGGGGCGCTCTTTCACCCCCCCTTTTCCTGCGGTCTGCCAGGTTGCGCACTCGGATAAGGGTCTGGTATGGATTTTGGGGGGAGCCCCCATGCAATTTTTTTTACATTTTGGTGTGGGGTTCCCCTTAATATTCATACCAGATCCAAAGGGCCTGGTAATGGACTGGGGAGGGGGGGGACACACGCTGTTTTGTTCAATGATTTTTATCTATATTGCCGGGATCCGACAATATATTACAGCCGCAAGCAATTTTAAAAGACTTTTTTTCCTTTAGAAATGTAATTTTGCTGCGGTACTGTTTAACATGGGAAAGATGCGCTACTTTACAGGCAGACTAAGGACACCCCCAGGCATTATATTTAAAGGAATATTTAATTTTTATTGTTTCACTTTAAAAATTATTAAAATCACTGTTCCTAAAAAAAACTGAAGTTTTTAATTTTTTGATACATGTCCCCTGGGCCAGGATCTGGGTCCCCAAACACTTTTTATGGCAATAACTTGCATATAAGCCTTTAAATGAGCACTTTTTTCATGTTCGTGTCCCATAGACGTTAATGGTGTTCGCACAATTTTTTTGCCTGTTCGCAAGTTCTGGTGCAAACCGAACCGGGGGTGTTTGGCTCATCCCCACCCAATAGCCAATGGCACAACATGAGCATGGTTGGTACCATAATATTATTAATAGTATTTTCTATGTATGATTGTGCTCAGCTCCATAGCGTAGTGGTATGCCCTGCTACCTTCAAAGGTCAAACCATGGGTTTCGAATCCCACCAATGGTATCACCCCCTGAAAAGGTACATTGTACTCAGCAGCATAATTAGCGAATGCACATCAGTTTGGTTTATTCCATCATTTTAACTCTTCAAATGCATGCAATGGTATGTAATTATTCAATAATAATATGGTGTGGAATTCCAAAAAGCCAGATATTCAAAAATCAAGGAATAAAATAGCATAGGGTCCCCCCCAGTGCATGCCAGGCCCTTTGGATCTGGTATAAACTTTAAGGGGAACCCCACGCCAAAATTAAAAAATAAAATTGACATGGGATCCCCCCAAAATCCATACCTGGCCCTTTAGGTCTGGTATGGATTTTAAGGGGAACCCCGCACTAAAATTTTAAAAAATGCCACGGGGGTCCCCCCAAAATCCATACCAGACCCTTGTCCGAGCAAGCAACCATGGCAGGCCAGGAAAGGGGGGGACGAGTGAGCGCCCCCCCTCCTGAACCATACCAGGCCACTATCCCTCAACATGGGGAGTGTGCTTTGGGGTCTCCCCAAAGCACCTTGTCCCCATGTCGATGGTGACAAGGACCTCATCCCCACAACCCTTGCCCTGTGGTTGTGGGGGTCTGTGGGTGGGGGGGCTTATCAGAATCTGGAAGTCCCCAAAGCACCTTGTCCCCATGTCGATGGTGACAAGGGCCTCATCCCCACAACCCTTGCCCGGTGGTTGTGGGGGTCTGTGGGCGGGGGGGCTTATAAGAATCTGGAAGTCACCTTTAACAAGAGAGCCCCCAGATCCTGCCCCCCTATATGAATGGGTATTGGGTACATTGTACCCCTACCCATTTACCAAAAAAGCAGTGAAATGTCAGGTCAGCACGGCGCTCCACGGAGGATCCATGACCGACATCCTGGCTGCCCGGTGGCTCTGAGGACCCTCGGCACCACCGGAACAGCTACCAGGACCCAGGTCACAGGACTCACATCCCAGCAACCACCCTACTGGCCCGTGACACCCACATCCCCCGAGAGCACGCAGATGAAACTACTTTACATGCTGGTTTTTAGCAACTCAAATGTGAGTGTTTTTATCTATTGTAATAAATATTTTTAACATACATGCTGCACTTAGAGGGCGCTGTCCTTCTTTCTTTTTTATTTTTCGGGTACATTGTACCCCTACCCATTTACCAAAAAAGCAGTGAAATGTGACAAAAGACAATAGTCGGTTTTTGACAATGCCTTTATTAAAAATTTCTTCTTTACCCCTGCTTCTTCCTCTGGTCTTCCTTCGGTCTTCTCATTCTTCCTCCAACTTCTTCTTTCTTCCGCTTCTTCCTCCATCTTCCTCCAGTCTTTTCCTTCTTCCTCCGGCTTCTTCTTCCCCCACTTCATCTTCCGGTCTTTCTCCTCTGTCGCTCCTGCCACCGACCTGCTAAACATGAAAACAACAAACCTCCCCGGATGCTGCGGCCAGCCTATCTGTCTGCTTGCATCGCACACATTTCAAAAATATAACTATGGGGCGTGGCCGCCAGATGACATTAGCCGGAGACCCCGCCACCTTGTGACATCAATGACATATCATGCGGTGAAGTCACAAGGGATGGGGTCTCGGAGTGATGTCATCCACCCCATCGCAGCATCAGAGGAGGTTCCTTTTTGAATGTTCAGCGGGAGCAGTGGCGGCAGCGGCGGTGGAGAAAGACCAGAGGACGAATCGGGGGAGGAAGAGGAAGATGGAGAAGACCGGGGGAAGACCGGGGGAAGAAGCAGAGGAGGATGGAGGAAGAAGCTGTTGTTCTCCGAATAGAAGACATTTTTTAATAAAGAAATTGTAAAAAAACAGCTATTGTCTTTTGTCACATTTCACTGCTTTTTTTGGTGAATGGGTAGGGGTACTATGCACCCCATACCCATTCACATGTGGGGCAGGATCTGGGGTCCCCTTGTTAAAGGGAGCTTCCAGATTCTGATAAGCCCCCCCGCCTGCAGACCCCCACAACCACCTGGCAAAGGGTTGTGGGGATGAGGCCCTTGTCTTCATCAACATGGGGACAATGTGTTTTGGGGGGACCCCAAAGCACCCTCCCCATGTTGAGGGCATGTGGCCTGGTATGGTTCAGAAGGGGGGAGGCGTTCGAGGGGGGAATTGCATGCTCGGATAAGGGTCTGGTATTCACGCATATGTGATCTTACAGGCATGTTCGCCGGCAATAGCGCTGCTTTCTATTTGCATGTGCGCCCAGTTTCTGAGAGTTGAAGTCTTAATTGGCCTTCATTGGGCACTATTTTCCCTGACTGCAGGATCATTTATTGGCGCTATAGTAAATGACCTCCTTACTGTTCATGTTTTTTTCATGATCTTTCAGGTAAGTTTTGAACTTTTTGTCTATATAGTAGTTAATGATTGAGTGTCAGTTGTCAGCGGTCAAAGGAATATATTAATGGTATAGTTATATAACCAAATTTTTTTTTTAACAATAAGAAAACAATATTAGCATAAGATAATTTGTGGTTATGATAAAACAGGTGTTTTTGTTAACAGATGTTGAGCCATTTAGTCTGTGGGAAGCTTTACTTTATGTCAGTGGTTTTTATTTTGTGAAGGTATAAAATAAGAAAAAGTAATTGTTGTAAAAGTACTACTTTAGTCTTTTTAGTGCCAAATTTACCCCTGAAGAATTTTATATAACAACTTTGTTTCATACTGACAGCCCCGTTCACTCCTATATATTTTAAACTATGTGAATTTCATTCCATCTTAAAATGTTTTACTAGATGGAAAAGTATGCAAGTTGTCCATCTGTTGCTTAAAGAAGCAGTTGCCCAAGAGTTTTAAGACCACCAAAAGTACCAGCTGTATCATTTAGAACTATGCAGTGCAACAAATCTTACAGCTGTTGCATCTGTTGTTCTCCGAATAGGTTCATCCAGGACAGAATACATTCTGCTGTAGAGAATAAGAAAGCAAAATCCAGCAGATGCAGAAAGCTGTTCAAAGCTTAGTAACAAATTCATTATATTTGACAGCATTTAGCAGGAGTTTCTTTGTACAATTATAAACAAAACTTCAATAATATTTAATTTAAAGCAGTGCAGATCATTTTAAAAGGCAGATAGGAGTGCAAAATATGTTAATCGTAAAAAAGATTAAACTGAGAGACACAACCATGCTAACTTCTTTACCAGGTATTGTTTATTGGCCACTATTTACAGGACTTTGTGTGTATACAATATAGATAAGAAATACCCTAAACAACCAAGCCAATTTTTTTTCATTTTTTTAAGGTTTCCTGTTCTAGCAAAAAAGTTCAGTGGATTTACAGACATCACGTTTACTTTTGGTGAGTAGATTACCAAACAAGTATTTTTTCAGGACACAGAGTCAATATTAGTATTTGAAGGAAAAATTGTGTTGATAGAAAATATCTTAGCTGTCATTGGTGAGTCATTGACCTAGAGCAAGCCTACACATATAGGAGTTTTAACTCGTCTCTGACATTTTAAGGATTGGTAAGCTGCATTACATCCATGCTTGTTCTTGGGTTCGTACACACTTTACCATGTAGGAACACTGCACGGTCATCCTCCTGTGTTGGGCCAGGCATCACTGAGAGGTTGTGTTACCTGCCCAAGGTACAGGCCTTTGTATTCCACAATACATTAGGCTTCACATACCAGGTTACTTTTCTTGAGTTTGGGCGTTTTCCACCTTTAGTCAAGTTACTGTATACACATTCATACATTCCCTACCTCCGTAGTAATTGGATAGACTGAGTTTCTCATTTGTGTATACATTTTCCCAACACTCATTAGTACTGAGGACCAGAAAAAGATGTGCATATATGGAAGGAGCACCAGGCCAAAAGGTAAAAGTGTCCAATTTAATTTATTGCTATTGTGTTAAAAGACAGCCAATGTGCTTCGGGGGCCAAAGGAACTCCCCCTTCATCAGGGCTACAACAAAACATAATATAATGTAAATATAATTGTGACTAATAAAACCATGAGCCTAACAAATATAAAACATCATGGAAAAAGTCTTACATATGTGGTTTCGCCATGCTCAGGAGGAGTCTCATAATGTGTTTTGGGGTATATTTACAAGAATGCCTAAGCCATGTGTGACAAATTATTTCTAAATATGACATTTTTGTGAAAAAAAAATCTTAATTTTCCAAAGAACTTCAAAAAACTTGCCATGCCTCTTACTAAATACCTTGGACTGTCTACTTTCCAAAAAGGGGTAATTTGGATTTTGGGGGAGGGGGTATTTGTACTGTCATGGCATGTTAGGGCCTCAAGAAATGAGATTGGTCATCAGTACATCATATGTGATCAATTTTCAATGATTGGTACCATAGCTTGTAGACGCTATAACTTTCACACAGACCAAATAATATACACTAATTTGGGTTATTTTTACCAAAGAAATGTAGCAGTATAAATTTTAGTCAAAATGTATGAATAAAAATTACATATTTGCAAAATAGTATAACAGAAACTTAGAAAAATGCATTTCTTTTAAAATTTTTGGTCTTTTTTCAATCGTAGAGCAAAAAATAAAAAACCCAGTGGTGATTAAATACCACCAAAAAGGGATACGGATTTGGGCCCAAGTTTATCAGATGGGTGCAACTGTTATACCAGCAACCAACTGCTCGAGTGGTGGCCAATGGATGCCCCTCTCGGGAATTTGGCCTAAGCAGAGGAACGAGGCAGGGATGCCCGCTCTCACCTTTGCTATATGCACTGGCATCGGAACCCCTCGCCGTGTCCATCCGTACTAACCAGGAGATAATAGGTTTGACATTTGGATCCCTTACCGAGAAAATTAGCCTCTATGCAGATGACACCCTCCTCTACCTGGCAGACCCTGGCCTCTCTCTACACACAGCTCTTAACGTAATTGAACAATTTGGGAAATTCTCGGGCTTGAGGATTAATTGGGGAAAGGCACAGATATTACCAATTAATAGTTTCCCGCCTACAGAATCACAGTCTAATTTACCCCTTCAACGGGTGGATATAATAAAATACCTTGGCGTTAAAATATCCAAGAATCCAGTAGACTATATTTCCTTGAATATTGAACCATTATTTTCCCTAATTAAATCTAAGATCCAGGTCTGGTCCCGCCTTTGGGAATATGGGGTCGGGTCAACTTAATAAAGATGGTACTACTGCCCAAGGTACTGTACGTCTTATGGCATACTCTAGTATATCTACCCCTTAAGTATTTTAAACTCTTAGAAGCACTACTTAAACCATTTATATGGGGGAAATCTAGACACAAACTCTCATGGCAAACACTTAAAAATTCAACAGATATGGGTGGAACAGCACTACCTGATTTTAATCACTATTATATTGTGTCACAACTCTCCCAATTATTTCACATTGACAAAACTGACAAGGAACGCTTTCTCATTCTACTAAGCCCCCGCTGGGCTCAGCATACTGGGGACCCAATAAACGGGATAGCAGTGGGTGTAGGGAACACACAGTCAAAAGATTATAGACATTCTTTGCTGTATCATTATAGACGCATATGGGAATTGGCTTCTTCTAAACTAGAGACACCATCATTTAATGACTATACACCACTTTGGCATAATAACAAGCTGCAGGAACTTAATGGAATCCAGAACTCAGATTTATGGGCAGCCAAGGGCATATACTATTTACACCATCTGTTCACAAATGGAACTTTTAAAACGTTTGAAGCACTTAAGATGGAGTTCCAGATTCCGAATCAAATGTTTTTTTGTTATCTCCAGATCCGTCATGCGATCCAAACGCAGTTTTTACAGGGTCTTCCACAACCCACTCCTAACTCTATTATAGCCATAGTCAAATATACAGACTCAAAAAAACTCATTTCCTGTTTTTACAACATGTTATCCGCCCTACCTCTGCAAAATTAGCTTACACGTTAAAACCGAGATGGGAGAGGGAGGTTGGGAGGATGGAGGATGAAGAGTGGGAGGAGGCTTTGGAAACATGCAAGTTGGTTTCACCCAAACTTTCAGACAGACTATCCCAGATCTTTATACTTCACCGTGCATACCTCACTCCTATTAGGGTAGCTAGATATAAAAGAAGTCAACCTACCACATGTCCAATGTGTGGAACTGAATCAGGCACATTCTTTCACCTTATATGGTCCTGTCATAAGATACAAGACTACTGGAAACAAATAGTTACCTTTTTACATGACGATATGGGGTCCCCATTAACTCTGGACCCAAAGCAATGCCTCCTGGGGATTTTTCCAGATCTACTAGATAAATTCACACAAATATTCCTACATGAAACTTTATTTTCGGCTAGGAAAATTATTGCCAGACAATAGATGAGATCTGAACCCCCTCATTTGGTGGACTGGAAAAGGGATATTAACACAACCCTTCCATATAAAAAATTCCTTTATATTAACAGAGGTTGTCCAAATAAATATAACAGAGTATGGGATAGATGGAGTCTACGACATGCACATAAATGGTGCTTATCCTGATACTTACTAGGTATGAGTATGGAAGTAAAAAACAAAGTGTGGCGCTAAAATGTATTTGTTCCTCATTTGGGTCAGCCACTCTGAAATGACAAACAGAGGGTCAAAACTCCCCTATGAGGTATTTAATTAAATAAAATCTTTTCAGATCTTTTTTTTAAAAAAAGGGAGATATTAGGTGCTTAAAGTGGACCCCTCTATAGTCTGACCCTTATATTATACTGTAACAAATCCAGTGTACCTAACTGGAAATCAGTAACAATATCTTAGGGGGGGGATATCTAAGTGGGGATTGATAAATGTGCTATCTAAAGTAATCAGGAAGATCCCCAACACGGGGAGAAGAAAAAATATATGATATTTAAATCTCGTGGGTAAACACAAAATATATACTAAACCGTGGTGTCACCAGACATGTGAACATACATCATGAAAAAACATATATTAAATTAATATGTGAAAAATAAAAAATAAAATGGAAAAAATTGAACCAATAAGATGACAGTAATGAAAATATTGTTCATGAGTGGATAGAAATCTGCTATCAGTCCCAATGATGGACCTATAAAGGTACACCTGGATACTTGGCTGCTTGAACTCCCTCAGAACTGCCCAGATGGCTCACTTAGCGAAGTAGGTATAGGAACTGAGGATGCAAATATGTATAAAATACTCTTACCAAGAGTGGTGGACTCACCGGCCAGCGGCCTTGGAGTCAAGATAAGCTTGTACTAACACGAACGGCAGTAGATGGAGTGCTGCTTCATCTGTTTAGTAGAGATGCTGGGAAGTGAGAGTCCCCATCAAACGATCCACTACACTCCGGTATTCCAGTTATCATATAGCTCTTCCATGTAGCGGCAAAGAGGGATTTCTCTCTTCTTTCAATCCTTTCTTTTCACTTCAATCTAGATCTGTCCCCTACAGCAGTGGTCATCAACCCTGTCGGCAGGGTTGATGACCACTGCTGTAGGGGACAGATCTAGATTGAAGTGAAAAGAAAGGATTGAAAGAAGAGAGAAATCCCTCTTTGCCGCTACATGGAAGGGCTATATGATAACTGGAATACCTGAGTGTAGTGGATCGTTTGATGGGGACTCTCACTTCCCAGCATCTCTACTAAACAGATGAAGCAGCACTCCATCTACTGCCGTTCGTGTTAGTACAAGCTTATCTTGACTCCAAGGCCGCTGGCCGGTGAGTCCACCACTCTTGGTAAGAGTATTTTATACATATTTGCATCCTCAGTTCCTATACCTACTTCGCTAAGTGAGCCATCTGGGCAGTTCTGAGGGAGTTCAAGCAGCCAAGTATCCAGGTGTACCTTTATAGGTCCATCATTGGGACTGATAGCAGATTTCTATCCACTCATGAACAATATTTTCATTACTGTCATCTTATTGGTTCAATTTTTTCCATTTTATTTTTTATTTTTCACATATTAATTTAATATATGTTTTTTCATGATGTATGTTCACATGTCTGGTGACACCACGGTTTAGTATATATTTTGTGTTTACCCACGAGATTTAAATATCATATATTTTTTCTTCTCCCCGTGTTGGGGATCTTCCTGATTACTTTAGATAGCACATTTATCAATCCCCACTTAGATATCCCCCCCCTAAGATATTGTTACTGATTTCCAGTTAGGTACACTGGATTTGTTACAGTATAATATAAGGGTCAGACTATAGAGGGGTCCACTTTAAGCACCTAATATCTCCCTTTTTTTTAAAAAAAGATCTGAAAAGATTTTATTTAATTAAATACCTCATAGGGGAGTTTTGACCCTCTGTTTGTCATTTCAGAGTGGCTGACCCAAATGAGGAACAAATACATTTTAGCGCCACACTTTGTTTTTTATTTGCGTTTCACAATTTGTCTAATTGTTGTGTCGGCAGCTTTTCACACTTTTCTGGGATTGGCGCAATATTATCAATAATAATTTTAATGAGTATGGAAGTGTGAGAGAGTAAGAGATTATATCAGAACTTAAAGAACTAACTATATGATAGAAATATATGTGTGTCATGTTCTTTGTGTACGGAATATCTTCTGTATGATGTTAAACATGTGTACCAATACTTTCCATGTATTATGTACAATCTCGCAAATAAAAAAAGTTTGTTATAACGTAAAAAAAAAAAAATACCACCAAAAGAAAGCTCTATTTGTGTGAAAAAATTATAAAAAATTATTTTGGGTACATCGTTGCATGACAGGGTAATTCTCATTCAAAGCGTGACAGCACTGAAAGCTAAAAAAATGGGCAGGAACGGGTGAAAGTGTCCAATATTAAGGTGGGTAAAGAGGAACTGAACTCTTGAAGCAATCCCAAAAAAACAGGCAAAAGACCAGTCACTAGTGTTGCTTGTGATTTCCCTACAGATCATAATTTCCACATTACCGATCTACCATATCTTGTTTTACATTGTGTAGTTGGCCAACTTCATAGGAGCAGGACCTTGCTTCCTCACTTCAGACCCTTCAGAAAGGAGAACAGTGTGCAGTGCAGTGTGGGCATCACCAAATCTTGCTTCAAATCTCTGGAGGCTAGTAGTCAAAGGGGACAGTGCCTTAAGCTGGCCATACACTGGTCAAAATTTAGCCTGTACAGCACAGACTGGATGAATTCTGATCAGAGTGTGGCCATTCATGGACATTCTGGATAGCCCAAGTGTGACTAGGCACCTTCCTTTTAAGGGAATTGAAAAAACTTACAATTTTCTAAATGCTGCTTAGACACAATTAACATTTCTAAATGTTCACTATAATTATTATTATTATTTTTATACATGATTTATATAGAGCCAACAGTTTGCGCAGCGCTTTACAACATGAGGGCAGACAGTACACTTACAATACACATCAATACAGGAGGGAACAGAGGCCCTGCTCGTTAGAGCTTACAATCTAGAAATAGCAGCTCTTCACTTTTTTAAGTTCAGGTCCACTTTAACCACTTTAATACCAGGCACTTTCACCCACTTCCTGCCCAGGCCAATTTTCAGCTTTCAGGGTTGTCACACTTTTAATGACAATTGCGCGGTCAGGTAACACAGTACCCAAATTACATTTTTATCATTTTGTTCACACAAATAGAGTTTTTTTTGTGTTAATTAATCACCACTTGGTTTTTTTATTTTTTGCTAAGTAAACTAAAAAAAGTTTGAATATTTTGAACACACAAAAAAAAAAATTTTAGTTTCTGTTATAAAATTTTGCAAATAAATAATCTGTCGGCCTCTCTCATTTCTTGAGGCCCAAAATGCCAGGACAGCACAAATACCCCCCCCCCATTACCCCTTTTTGGAAATTAAGCAGTCCAAAGCATTTAGTTAGAAGCATGGTGAGTTTTTTAAGTTGTCATTTTTTGTGAATAGTCATGTGATCTGCTGTGATTGGTCACAATGATCACGGGGTACTGGCCCGATACAGTGATGGCTTTGTCTGGTAGATGCGGCCAGTGACAGATCGCAGTGCAGCTCGGGGCATGGGGTAGGCACCAGGCATGTTCTTGGGAAGACGGCATATGATGTCCATCTGGATCTAGAGCAGTCCCACCCGGCTGTCATTTGTCTATAGGCTAGGTGGGAACTGGTTAAAGGTAACCATTTTCTGACAGAAACATGGAGGTGGCTGCAAAAACATGGAATTCTGCAAGTTCTAGTAGCCTGGCAGCAGTGGTTTAACTAGCACATCTGGCAGCTAGGGGAGATTGTTTTTAACACTCCCCAAAAATGAAAAAATATTTGAAGCATTAAAGTGTTACTAAACCTAGGACCTTGTATTCATTATATTTGTTCTCCCACAGTACACAGAACATGAAAATTTAATTATTTTAATAAATATAAATTGCTAAATACCTTTTCTCATGAGCAGTTAGAGCAGTCTTGTAACTTCTATCATTGTCCAGCCAAGCACTGGTTAAAGCTTGTAGGAGGAGTTTTCTGACTGTCCTATGAGACTGCAGGACCCCTGACCCTCTGTCTGAACAGTGCTGATTGGCCATGTGCTGATCACATGCACTGTCCCAAGAAAAAAAAAAAACCCTATCTAGAAATACACACCAAACTGAGCATGTACAGAGTGACTCCATTAGACTCTATGTTATCAGGAAATTTTTAGGGCACTGTGGAAGGAGGGGAGGATCAGAGTAGCCAGGATCAAACAGCCTTTTTACACAATGCAGAGGATTAACCCCTTAGGTTCCACAGTGAGTATAACAAGCATGCTTTACTGTATATACAGAATGATTTTAATGTTGTGGGTTTAGTAACACTTTAAAGCAGTGTGTTTAAATTAAGGCATAGTAAATAAAACCTGAGTCTACTTCCCATATACTCAGCATACTTATGCCACAAATATGCTTTATTGTCTGTGTCAGAAGCAGGAGTGTAACAGCCATGTACAAATCTCAGCTCTCTCATTTTTGTAAAATGAAACTGTTCCATTACATACTGTATGCTTTTCTACACATGGCCTACCTTGAAGAAGAACTTCAAGAGTATTAAAGTGTGGTGGTCAGGAGTATGTTATATATAGCCCAGTGTACATAATGCAGTAGTCAGAATCATGAAATTTAAAATGCAGTTGGGCACATTTTTCAAAACAGGAGCAGCCTGAATATGGAGCAGCTGTGCATGACAACCAATCAGCTTCTGTCTGTAGCTTGTTCAGTTAAGCTTTGAAGATGAAATAAGCTGAATGGTTGTGAGATTCTTCAGATTCTGGTTACTCCAGTGTTGATAAAAAAGGGTCTGTAGTACAGCCCCCCCCCCCCCTAGAACAGACCTCTTGGTACTTATCCCCCCTTCCAAAAACTCATCCACCAGACCAGATAACATATGCAGAATCAGCTCAGAGTGAGCAGAAGTCTTCCCCTTGGCTCTGTCATATGATAGGAGCAGGAAGGAGACTTCCCGTAGCTCTGAACTATTATGGAAGCAGTGGGTGCCAATTCTCTGGGGGTGCACTGGCAAACTGATGTTTCTTTTTTTGAACTGGACAGTACTGTACCGCAGCGCTGTGTAACACAAAAAAAAGTCAGGGGTTACAGCACCCCCAGAGAGTTGTCACCTGGTACAGACCACACCTTAGTATGATGCTGCTTCAATACCTCAATACTTTGAATCAATAACCCAGAACAATCATCCAGATAATGGTATTTATCTTTGTTCTGACTTTCTCAGATACTGTATGCACACATATTCTGGGTCAGTATTATTGAAAATAGTGGATTAGCATAACAGCCAGGCAGCATAAAAGCCTTCATATTTCATCCTAGGAAAGATTAACTTTTAGCCCGGAAGGAATATCATTAAACAACCATACATTCCTTAGAACATTAATAGATTAATATATCTCTTTTGATAACTTGATTATTTCATATTGTATCATGTCATTAACTTATGTAAGCTTCAAGCACATAGGCCCCTTTCACACTTGTGTGACTTGTCCTGCGACTTGGGACTGCAAAGTCCCCATGATTTCCAATGAGTACCATTCATATCTGTGTGACTTAAAGTCGCAGTAACTTCAAAGTAGTCCCTGCACTACTTTGGTCCAACTTTAATGCGACTTGAGGTCCATAGACCTCAAATTACACAGGCATTGCTTTAAGTCAAGTCGAAATCGCGTCAAAGCTGCACAGCAAATTTGTGTCAAAGTTGCACGACTTTCAGGTCACATGAGTGTGAAAGGGGCCTAAGATGACAAAAGTAAAACTGTGCTCCAGTAAAACACCTAAATACACACCTGAAATGCATATGTGTGAAATGTTTTACCTGCCAAACAGTATGGAATATAGTTCAGTTCATTCACGCAACCTTGCCAAAAATCCATACCGGACCCCTATCCGAGCACGCAGCCCAGCCGGTCAGGAAAGGGGGTGGGGACAAGCGAGCGCCCCCCTCCTCCTGAACCGTACCAGGCCGTATGCCCTCAACATGGGGAGGTGAGTGCTTTGGGGGAGGGGGCACCCTGCGACCCCCCATCCCAAAGCACCTTATCCCCATGTTGATGAGGACAAGGGTCTTTTCTCGACAACCCTGGCCATTGGTTGTCGGGGTCTGCGGGCGGGGGGCTTATCGGAATCCGGGAGCCCTTTTAATAAGGGGACCCCCAGATCCCGGCCCCCCACCCTATGTGAATGAGTATGGGGTACATCGTACCCCTACCCATTCACCTAGGGAAAAAAGTGTCAATTAAAAAAACACACTACACAGGTTTTTTAAGTAATTTATTAGACAGCTCCTAGGGTCTTCTTCCGACTTCGGGGGGTCATCTTGTCCAGCAGAGTTACGATGGAAAGATTTGAAGCAGGTTTCAAATCTAAAGTCCGTCGGATTTCCGACCAAAACTGTCCGTCGGAAGTCCGATGGAGACCACACACGGTCGTATTGTCCGCCGGATTTGGTCCGTCGGACCAGTCCGGTCGGAAAGTCCGCCCGTGTGTACAGGGCATGACAGGTCCCAGAAGATTGCCTGTCCACTAGGAGAGTGCAGCGTGACTCGCGCATGATTAGTGTGCGCCCGGCCATGAAGCCGCAAGCTGTCACGGCCGGGTGGCCACAGTATCAGTGGAGGCGCCGAGGAGAGGAGGGGGAGAGAAGCGGGGCTCCCTGCAGCCGCATTGCTGGACCGTGGAACAGGTAAGTGTCTGTTTATTAAAAGTCAGCAGCTAAACTTTTTGTAGCTGCTGACTTTTAATATAAAAAATAAGCCTGGAACTCTGCTTTAAAGAGAAGGGGTTTAGGGATCGTCTAAAGATGGATAGATTAGGAGATTGTTGGACAGATTGGGGTAGGAAGTTCCAAAGGATGGGAGAAGCTTGGGAGAAATCCTGGAGGCGAGCATGGAGGTAGCAGTTGTTACCCCTAAAAAGTTCTCATTATTTGATTTCCCTTGTTCTCTCTGACAAAACTGACCCTAACCCTAAGGCCAGAAAAGTTGAAACAACTCACCAAAGAAGTTTTTTTTTAATACTAATACAGCAATTAAGGATAGTAAAACATCCTAAGAATAGCATATCAAAAATTTTAAACAAAAAACACAGTTACTAGTAATCAAAGTCTCTGAATTCCTACCACACTTATTAGTTTGGTGTGTGACATCTTCCTGGGCCAATAAATTTGTCTGTTAACCATTTGCGGACCGTCCACCATACATATAGTGTGGCAGGGCGGCCGCTCTGCGCTGGATCATTTATCTAGTACGTGATCCAACTCACTCCTGCTGTGATTAGACCAGTGGGAGCTGATCTGCGGGTACCACGGACTCAATGTTTGCCATCGCCCCCCGATCATTAGACAGAGAGTCAGAACAGCAATAAACAAGGCAGATCGCTGTCCTATCAGAATGAAAGGCATTGATTCTGTGCTCCTGCAAAGCAGGAACATGGATCAATGCCTTTCCCTAATAAAAGCACCTCCTACTCAGTGCACAAACGCTATCTAGGCACACAATTAACCCTTTGATCAGCCCTGATGTTTAACCCCTTTCCAGCCAGTGTTCTTAGTACAGTGACAGTGCATAGATTTAGAATATGATGGTATTAGTATCAATGGTCCCCAAAAAGTGTCAAAATTGTCAGTTATGCCGCGTACACACAAGCGGACTTTTGGACTGGACTGGTCCGACGGACCGAGTCCGGCGGACAATTTGACTGTGTGTGGGCTTCATCGGACCTGCAGAAGACTTTTTCGTCAAAAATCTAACGGACTTTAGATTTGGAACATGTTTCAAATCTTTACGTCGGAATTCCACCGGACCCAGTTCCTATCAAAAAGTCAGCTCATCTTTATGCTAGTCCGACAGACAAAAAAACAACGCTAGGGCAGCTATTGGCTACTGGCTATCAACTTTCTTATTTTAGTCCGGTCGTACGTAATCACGTAAGAATCCGTCGGACTTTGGTGTGATCGTGTGTAGGCAAGTCCGTTCGTTTGGAAAGTCCATTGGAAGTCCGCCGAAAGTCCGTCGGATAGTCTGTCAGACCAGTCCGGTCGAAAAGTCCGCTTGTGTGTACGCGACATTAGTGTCCGATTTGTCTACCGCAATATCGCAGTCCCGCTATAAATTACTAATCACCACCATTACAAGTAAAAACATAAATAGTTTGTAGACATTATAACTTTTGCACAAACCAATTAATATATAGTTTTTGGGATATTTTTTTTACTAAATAGCAGAATAGATATTGGCCTAAATTGATGAAGAAATTAGATTTTTTTCGTTTTTTATTGGATGTGTTTTATATCAGAAAGTAAAAAAATCTTGTTTTGTTTTTTTCAGAATTGTTGGTCTTTTTTTGTTTATAGTGCAAAAAATAAAATCCACAGTGGTGATCAAATACCACCAAAAGAAAGCTCTATTTGTGTGAAAAAAGAACGTCAATTTTGTTTGGGTACAACATCTGACAGACAGCTCTGTAAAAATCCTAGCCCAGTAATGGAGACTGTGATTGTATTGTGCGTCACAGTGTCTATAAACAATACGTTTTTTAAAAAGCAGACTTTGAATGGTTTATGTTTTATAATACAGTATATAGTGATATTGGGGAATTCAGGCCAATGGTAAAAGCATTTGTTGTGAGTTTACACAAGTCCAAACTATTTTGGTGCCAATATCTATAGCACAGGTGGGCTCATGTGGCACCAAAACAAACATTGCACATGTAACTGGCATTCCATCTGTTGTAATATTTTAAATGCTTATTAACACAATCAAGCAAACAGAGCATGTACTTTGAAAGGATCATTAACCTCACAGAACTCGTGAAAGCTCAAGGACATCCACCTGCTTGAAGATACAGTTATTAGAGCATAACCGGCGAGCATGGGAGGAGATGACAAGAGAGCTAGAGAGCCATTGATCTTGACAGAGAAGTCAGGGGAAGGGGCACGTGGGGGAGGAAATATGAGTCTAATGTAAACACATATGTCAGTAAGGTTGGTGCAGAATTATTTCCATTCACCTCACTGGTACACTGAGGCAAACTACATTATATTGTAAGTCAAAGCTTGCCCACATGCCAACAGGCTACAAAAATATATCTGAAGCTCTGAAGCTGCATACACTCACTGAGAGTAAACTGCAGTATGACTGTGGTATAATACATGTAGAGCAAAGTTTAAACATAGTATCCAAAGCTTCCCAAAAACTGTGGTCTGACAGCAATTTAATAAGGGTAGATTTTACCCAAGTCACAGATGTCCACAGATGTTCCTTCATGGGAATGCAGTGGCCCTACACATTGGTTCAGTATTAATATTTGTTTTGCATGTACCTCCTTAAAATAATAAATATAAATGTTCACATATACTTGAATAATTAATGTTGTTAGTTATGGCTGGGATACTTTCCTTCCACATGTCTTGACAGTTGAGGTAATGCCTTGAGCAGTGACCATTGTTCCCTTGACAGTTGAACTTTGCAATAGTAACCAGCTCCATCACTTGTATTCTGTCTGCTTCTGCAGTTATGAAGTCTATAAGTCATCATTTTCTTGAAGAGGCCAATCAAAATAAGGGAGAGGATTGTGTGCCCCACCGATGCAGGGTCTGCTATGTTATTTGTTTCTTGTGACTGCTTTGGGTGTGGATTCCAGAAATGATAGACTTCTGGAACCAGTGTCAGTTGGGCCCCCTTTACACACAGGCCCTGTGAATCTGCTTACTCATCACTCATAGTAGCAAAGGATCCCTCAGGATCCCAATAATTCTTTAGCCATATCGCTGCTTCCTATGATAAACAAGGCTTCTGTTCTGTCTAACACCAAGTCTGTGCTTCAGTGGCAGTATCTGGATCCAGCAAATCCTTGCCTTTTAGATGATGTCATGCCATGCCATGTCGTGCCATCAGTCCAGTCGTGTTAGAAGGAAGAGGCATTCAGAAGACCAGGATGTCTCTTCTATGAAATCTGTTCTTTCTACCTTCTCAAACATGGAGTTTTCTGGCATGGTTGACATTCATTAAAGTAGGAGGTCATCTCCACCTCACGCTGTTCTGATGACTGCAGGTTCAGTCTCTGCTCAGTCCCTGCTTCAGTTTTTCTTTTTTAATAAATCTGCAAAAATGTCAACAATTCTGTGTTTTTCTGTCAATATGGGGTGCTGCGTATACATTAATGAGGAAAAAAATAAACTCAAATGATTTTAGCAAATGGCTGCATTATAACAGAGTGAAAAATTTAAGGGGGTCTGAATACTTTCCGTCCCCATTGTATGTGTGTCAAAGTCAACAATCAAGAGAAGACTAGACCAGGGTGAATACAGAGGTTTCACCACAATATGTAAACCATTGGTGAGCCTCAAAAACAGGAATGCCAGATTAGAGTTTGCCAAACAACATCTAAAAAAGCCTTCACAGTTCTGGAACAACATCCTATGGACAGATGAGACCAAGATCAACTTGTACCAGAGTGATGGGAAGAGAAGGGTATGAAGAAGGAAAGGAACTGCTCATGATCCAAAGCATACCACCTCATCAGTGAAGCATGATGGTGGTAGTGTCATGGCGTGGGTATGTATGGCTGCCAATGGAACTGGTTCTCTTGTATTTATTGATGATGTGACTGCTGACAAAAGCAGCAGGATGAATTCTGAAGTTTTTCGGGCAATATTATCTGCTTATATTCAGCAAAATGCTTCAGAACTCATTGGACGGCACTTCACAGTGCAGATGGACAATGACCCGAAGCATACTGCAAAAGCAACCAAAGAGTTTTTTAAGGGAAAGAAGTGGAATGTTATGCAATGACCAAGTCAATCACCTGACCTGAATCCGATTGAGCATGCATTTCACTTGCTGAAGACAAAACTGAAGTGAAAATGCCCCAAGAACAAGCAGGAACTGAAGACTGTTGCAGTAGAGGCCTGGCAGAGCATCACCAGGAATGAAACCCAGCGTCTGGTGATGTCTATGCGTTCCAGACTTCAGGCTGTAATTGACTGCAAAGGATTTGCAACCAAGTATTAAAAAGTGAAAGTTTGATGGATGATTGTTAATCTGTCCCATTACTTTTGGTCCCTTAAAAAGTGGGAAGCACATATACAAACTGTTGTAATTCCTACACCGTTCACCTGATTTGGATGTAAATACCCTCAAATTAAAGCTGAAAGTCTTCAGTTAAAGCTCATCTTGTTCATTTCATTTCAAATTCATTGTGGTGGTGTATACAGCCAAAAAGATCAGAATTGTGTTGATGTCCCAATATTTATGGACCTGACTGTACTACCCCCCACATACACTCCGCACTGCTCTCATATACATACTACCCCCCACATACACTCCGCACTCCTCTCATGTACATACTACCCCCAACATACACTCCGCACTCCTCTCATGTACATACTACCCCCACATACACTCCGCACTGCTCTCATATACATACTATCCCCCATATATACTCCGTACTGCTCTCATATACATACTACCCCCCATATATACTCCACACTTCTCTCATATACATACTACCCCTCATATACACTCCGCACTGCTCTCATATACATACTATCCCCCATATATACTCTGCACTGCTCTCATATACATACTACCCCCATATATACTCTGCACTGCTCTCATATACATACTACCCCCCATATACACTCCGCACTGCTCTCATGTACATACTACCCCCCCACATACACTCCGCACTCCTCTGATGTACATACTACCCCCCACATACACTCCACACTCCTCTCATGTACATGCTACCCCCCACATACACCCCACACTCCTCTCATATACATACTACCCCCCACATACACTCCGCACTGCTCTCATGTACATACTACCCCCACATACACTCCGCACTACTCTCATGTACATACTACCCCCCACATACACTCTGCACCCCTCTCATGTACATACTAACCGCTGTCATACCCTCAATTTTCCTCTCCTACACATGTTTACCACCATTGTACAGTACCATTATAATAGCATCATGGACAAAGGAATGCACTGGGGCCCCTACTAGGGAGATAGTGACCTGTGGCATACATAGCGCACCGCAGAAAACAGTGAGTGTGGCTAAATTATGCTATATATTGTGCATGGCTTTTTGGTTTGATTAGAAATTTTATGGTCTGATAGCTTGAATAGGAGGGCTGATATGTGTAATGACACAGAGAAGTCTTGCGCCAGATTACTGTGGTCTGATCCTGCTTATGGCTTGGGCTACTGCTGTTTGGAAACTACTTTGGCTTGTGACCCCTGACGAAACGCTCCTCCTGCGCCAGGCTTGGCTTGGCCGATCGTGACCCCAACGCTGATCATAGGTCTAGCTATTCAGACTTTCCTATCTTTCGCAGAACTGAGCTTGTCTGACGTTGTCGGCCATTCGTCTCCACTTTTTATAGGTTCCCCTTGCTGATCTTCGGTTTCCTTGGACGGAGAGTTCTGGTTGTCCTTCCTCTGTGATGAGACCGATGGTGGTGTCCCTGCTGAGTGGATTTCTATTATAAGCTGGGTTAAAGCTTACCTCTGGTAAGCGTGCATTGTTATAGGTGGTGGATTTTTTCACTGGGTGCTTGCTTTTCAGTCACCATTTGTGGATTTAATTGACCTGAAGGACTTTCTTTTATTTGAGTCACCATTATTCACTTATTTATTTATCATCCATGTTTCAAGTCACACATGGTTTTTAAGTATCACTATCTGGGTTGGATTATATATTGTGTGTTTTTTCATTTATAAATTTGCTGCACTTTGCGAGATCAGTTTTTAATAATTTTCCTAAATTGTGGTCTATTCACATCCTTATAATTTAATTGGTAGCGTGGTTCTGTTGATTATTCTGATTTATGCATTTTTTGTTACCTACAAATTAGAACTGCAGCTTGATGTATTGGGAAGCGCAGTAATTTTGTACTTTTTGGTACAGTACCTGGCCCCTTTAATGGTTCTTTAAAGAGGGAGTCCACCTAATAAAAAAATATTAAAAGCCAGCAGCTACAAATACTGCAGCTGCTGACTTTTAATAAATGGACACTTACCTGTCCTGGAGTCCAGCAATGTCAGCAGCCGAAGCTGATCAATTGCTCGGCTCTCGACTGCTGCCGCCGCTATTCTCTGTGAGGGAATCAGGATGTGAAGCGTTGCGGCTTCACTTCCCGGTTACCTACTGCGCATGAGTGAGTCGCGCTGCATGTCCTAAGTGGTCCCTGCTATCTCCTGGGACCTGTGTTTTTCCCAGGAGACAGCGGGGGGGGGGGTGCGGGAGGGGGCGTGACTCCCGCCGGAGTCTATTCCAGGAAATGGATGCAAATACCTGTAGTAGACAGGTATCTGCACCCCCCTCCACTCTGAAAGGTGCCAATTGTGGCACCGGAGAGGGGGAGGAATCAAATAAGCAGAAGTTCCACTTTTGGGTGAAACTCCGCTTTAAGTAGGCAGCAAAGAACATTATACTTTTAGATTTATTCCTGGTTGGTCATTGTGCTTGAACGTTAGGGTTGCAATTTTCCAACAAACCCATTCTTATTCTTTTAAGCAAGGAAAGTGTTATAATCATGATTAAAGTAGAACTATAGGCAAACCTTTTTTTTTTTTTTTGGATAGAGCAAGGGAGGGTCATAATCCCTGTTAGATTTTTTTCTGTGTCCCATTGCTGAGATTTCCCTTGACTTCTTGCCCCATAGCCAAACAGGAAGTGAGAGGAAATCCCTGCAAATTAAAGGGGATGTAAAGCTTCGTGTTTTTTCACCTTAATGCATCCTATGCATTAAGGTGAAAAAACAACTTGCACTCACCAGCCCCCCCCCCGAGCCCCCGTTTTACTTACCTGAGCCCTGAATCACCATGGGCGCAATCCCGCATTGCTTTCCCCAGCTGCCTTCAATCAAATCAATGACGCGGCGCGCCGGAAGGCGGGGCCGAATGATACACTCGGTGGCTATGGCCGTCGAGTGTATCACACGGGAGTGCGCACGCAAGCTAACCCCCTTGGGAGAGCGCTTCGTAGAGGGGGGTTAGCTCTTGCGGGGAGGATCCAAAACAGCCGCCGAGGGACCTCAAAAAAAAGAGGTTCGGGGCCACTCTGTGCAAAACGAACTACACAGTGGAGGTAAGTATGACATGTCTGTTATTAAAAAAAAAAAATTAGACCTTTACAACCCCTTTAAGGGAAGTCCTTGGGGACACCCATGTCACCAGAACTAGTGCCCCTATTGGAATATTTCCCCTCTAATACTTTTCTAGGAACAACTAAAAATGTGGAATTTTATTTTACTTTCACTTTCAATGATAATAGTAAACAGGACAAATAAACACAGTGAATCTCCTCAATGGGTGGCACAGCCAGCAAAAAAAACTGACATCCTAATCCCTCTGCACTCTATCCAAAACTAAAAGAAAAAATGTTTTGCCTTTAGTTATACTTTAATTGATTCTCCTCTAAATTTTTATTTGTTATCCAAATATTAAGAAAAGTTATTTTGCTGTGTTTAAAATTCAATATATGAGCTGAAGCTGGGAAGCTGGGAAATTAAATAGCATTGCTGATTCATTATTTCCTTCCGGGATTTAGTGTTTCAGGGCTTTTTTACCAACAGCAGTTCTGGAGGGTTCCCTTTGTCCGGGATATCTTTGGCACATGATATAGTTTTGTTTATTTTTTTTTGTATTTGTCCATAAAAGCGTTGGTGGTTACTAAGACATGTGCTGATTATTAAGTCACATGATGCAGTTGGCTTTCTTTTTTTACAAAACTTTGGCCTTACTAATGCTTCCAAACAAGTCATTTAGACTTTTCTGTGGTCCAAACATTGAGGTTAAAGTGGAACTTCACTTTCCTTAGGCTTGTTCTCAGATGTAGTAAAGGTATGCTTTAAGTTACTACATGCAAATAGGCTGTTCACTTTGTTGGAGAAAATTACACTTTGCAAAAGAATTTGCCCCGGTGCTTAGTGAATGAGTCAAGGCTCTGCTGACTTGAATCATCCAATCACGTGCAAGCAAAATTGCAGTTTGCTTATTATTTTCCTTAGAAATCATATTAAAAACCCCACCTGCCACTTCTCCCAAGGAGAGCTCTCTTATATATGATCTCAACAGTATCACTATCACTCAAGAACAAAATGTATACAGAAAAAGTAACAAAGAGCTTATAAAAATGAAGAACCAGCACAGTCAAAAATATATGTGGACCACAATGCTAAGTATAAATATAGTATGTGCACATAAAAACTGTGTCAAATCTGTATAAAAAAATGCATGCAGTTACAATTCAGCTGATGCCATTATCCATCAAATTATATTAAGACTCAAAAGTTATCATAAACCTATTTGCTTTAGTAAATAAACCCCATTGTGTACAGAAGACCAAAAAGAAGGACATACAGTATAGTTTGACCAATTTGCTGCAGAAGTGGATTTCTGGGTGCTGGGTCTTGACAGCTTGGTCACAGGTAGTAAAGGCAAAAACATACATGGGTGCTAAGATCAAATCATTCTTAATCCATATGTAATCCATATGTAACCTCATCTAAATGTTCAGCAGTCATATGGAAACACATTAAAAAAATCCACTGGTTCTGAGCCCAGACACATACTGGTTTCAAGACAATTACTAGGAGTTATCATCTGAAAATTTGTTGAAACATGCTCTTAAAAACCAACTGTGTTTTCTATTAAAATGTTTTGATAATTCAGAAATGAAGTGAAATTCTTAAATAGTGTGCCAAATTATTTTCAAAAGGTGAACGACAGACTTTAATCAAGAACCGGCTGTAGATGATGGCATATTATCAAAGCTTAATTGTTCTGCTAGAAACATTAACTCTATAATTTGCATGGCAAATATTATTTTTGAAGTAACTTTTTAGACTTATTTATATAAAATGTGTAATCTGTAATAGTGTTTACAACAAAATAGCTATTAAAACTACCAATATATTGGGCAGACTAAAAGCAACTTACATCTTTTTGTACTAAAAATTCAAGCCAAGGACATTACCAAAAATAATTGATTTTCAACAGAAAGCAATCCAGAATAATTGCTGAAATACACACAAAAGCTGAATATTTTGCTACCAGAAAGCAACAATATCACAATTCACTCCAATTGCACCTAAATATAGCTTTTCTGCCCTTCATTTTCCCAAGGCAGCAAAGATAGATCTTCCTTCAGGTTGTTGAACAGAACCATGTCTGCAGGATTGAACTGGAGAGAATTTCTATTTTTTTTTCTGCTTCTTAAGGGATGCCACCAAATGAAATGTTCTCACCTTGACTAGAGGTAAGTGGTGGAGCATGTGCAGAGCAGGGTGAGACAGTGTATTACTGGATTTTAAACAGTATAAGCACTTATTTTCAATGTTTTGCATAGCTATACCTGCAAAAACGGGCCAGCATGAAGTGATCTAGCAGGACTTAATTTTATGCCTAAAGTTCCACTTTAAGTTATACATGCATTATAATAGCAAGGAAAAGGGTTAAGACTGCTTTCACACTGATGAGTTTTTCAATCTGTTTTGCATTAAAAAATGCCTGAAAAGCTCAAGCAAAGTGCTTCCCTTTAAAATCAATGAATGTGTTCACAGTGCGGCCATGCTCTTCCATTGCGGTGAAAAAAATCCTGCTTGCAGCATTTTTGGAGCATGTTTGGGGAGTAAAAGAACCACACCAAAAAGGCACCTTCCCATTAAAAGCAAGGGAAAGCGTGGTAAAAACCACCGCATATGTGTTTTTACCATGTTTTTGCAGCGGATCAGTATGAAAGTAGCCTAATTACAGTATATTTAATATCTAAGCAGTGCTTAGACTTCCCTGACTTCAATGTGACTTGTATAGGGAGAAAGGAAGAATGAGGGACTTTATAGGTTGCCACTAGGGATGAGCCGAACACCCCCTGGTTCGGTTCGCACCAGAACCTGCGAACGGACCGAAAGTTCGCACGAACGTTAGAACCCCATTGACGTCTATAGGACTCGAACGTTCGAAATCAAAAGTGCTCATTTTAAAGGCTAATTTGCATGGTATTGTCCTAAAAAGGGTTTGGGGACCCGGGTCCTACCCCAGGAGACATGTATCAATGCAAAAAAAACTTTTAAAAACGGCCGTTTTTTCGGGAGCAGTGATTTTAATGATGCTTAAAGTACAAAAAAAAAAAAGTGAAATATTCCTTTAAATATCGTACCTGGGGTGTGTCTATAGTATGCCTGTAAAGTGGCGCGTGTTTCCCGTGTTTAGAACAGTCCCTGCACAAAATGTCATTTTTAAAGGAAAAAATCTCATTTAAAACTGCTTGCGGGTTTAATATAATGTCGGGTCCTGGCAATATAGATGAAAATCAGTGAGACAAACGGCATGGGTACCCCCCAGTCCATTACCAGGCCCTTTGGGTCTTGTATGGATATTAAGGGGAACCCCGCACCCAAATTAAAAAAAGAAAAGGAAAGGTGTGGGGCCACCAGGCCCTATATACTCTGAACAGCAGTATACAGGCGGTGCAAACAAGACAGGGACTGTAGGTTTGTTGTTAAGTAGAATCTGTTTGTAATTTTGAACGGGTACATTTTTAACGTGTTTAGCTCCAGCCAAAAAATCTTTTTTAAGCTTTTTGGAAAACATAGGGAAGGGTTATCACCCCTGTGACATTTGTTTTGCTGTCTGTCCTCCTCTTCATAAGATTTCACCTCACTTTTTGTCCCAATGACAAATGTTTTTTGAAAATTTGGGGTTTTTTGTGGAACAAGGATTGGAAAGCATCAGTGGAAAGGAGAAATGTTTTTCCCATATTAACTCTTACAGGAGAGAATTTCCCTTCCTAGGGGTAGATTTCATCTCACTTCCTGTTGTCTCCTTCCGTTTGCAAGTAGGAGTCGTTTGTAAGTTAGATGTTTGAAAGTAGGGGCCTGCCCTATATACTCAGCAGAAATTTGGGCCTTAGGTGTTGTTGTGGCCACAACACTGTAAGACCTCACAGGGCCCTGCTGTGAAATATTAGATCAAGAATTGTAATTACATGCCCCTGTTGAACAGGGGCAGAAAAATTGGGCCTTTGGTGGTGGTGGTGGTGCTGGTGCCACAACACTGTAAGTCCTCACTCACTCTTGGTGGGTGCAGAAATGGGCCCTGCTGTGAAATATTAGATCAAGAATTGTAATTACATGCCCCTGTTGAACAGGGGCTGAAAAATTGGGCCTTTGGTGGTGGTGGTGGTGCTGGTGCCACAACACTGTAAGTCCTCACTCACTCTTGGTGGGTGCAGAAATGGGCCCTGCTGTGAAATATTAGATCAAGAATTGTAATTACATGCCCCTGTTGAACAGGGGCTGAAAAATTAGGCCTTAGGCACTGGTGCTGGTGCCACAACACTGCAACCCCTCACAGACACTCTAGTTGGAACGCAGAAACGAGCCCTGCTGCAAAGTATTGCATCAAAAATTGTAATTACACGCCCCTGTTAAACAGGGGCTGAAAAATTCTGCCTCAGGCACTGGTGGTGGCGCCAAGAACCAAAAATGTTCTTACAAGCTATCAGCGTGATCATTGAGGAGGAAGAGGATAATTACTCAGGGATAGTCTCTCAGCATCAGCATAGGCAGTCTTTGAAGGGATCTGCGATTTCACAAAAATTATTCGGTTACATCAGCATCAGGTGCTTGGTAGCTGGTGGTGATCCAAGATTGATTCATTTTTATGAAGGTCAGTCGATCGACCGAGTCGGTGGACAGACGCACCCTGTGATCGGTTACAAAGCCTCCAGCAGCACTGAATGTGCGTTCCGAAAGAACGCTGGATGCAGGACAGGCCAGTAGCTCAATTGCATACTGTGCAAGCTCTGGCCAGTGATCCATCCTCAAGATCCAGTAACCCAGAGGATTTTCGGTGGGAAAGGTGTCCAAGTCAGATCTTGCCCCTAGGTATTCCTGCACCATGTAAAACAGACGCTGGCGATGGTTGCTGGAACCGATCATACCTGGGGCTGCGGACCAAAAAATTGTCTGAACGCATCGGTCAGATGGCCACCTTCTCCACCACTCCTTCTTTGACTGACCGAAGCCTCAGCAACACGTTGTCCAGAAACAGGAGTTTGTAACCTCCCAATCTCTGGGAACGCGTTGCACAGACCTTTCTGCAAGGCCTCCCGAAGATGTTTCATCCTCTGCTCCTTCTGCGATGGCAAGATAAGGTCCGCAACCTTACCCTTGTAACGTGGATCAAGGAGGGTTGCCAGCCAGTATTGGTCCTTCTCCTTGATACCACGAATACGAGGATCCTTACGCAGGCTTTGCAGGATCAAGGAGGCCATGCAGCGTAGGTTTGCTGAGGCATTCGGTCCGGAGTCCTCTGGGTCACTAAGGACGACATGGTCTGCAGCCACCTCCTCCCAACCACGTACAAGTCCATGTGTTTCTTGGGACTGATCCCTTAAAGACTGCTGCTGATGCTGAGTGCTAGGCTCCACCTCCATACTGACACAATCTTCCTCCTCCTCCTCCTCCTCCTCCTCTTCCTGTGTGATCGGCGGGCATGCAGGCACACTGTCTGGATAAAGGGGGCCTTGAGAGCTAAGGAAGTCCTCCTCTTCCTGCCTCTGTTCTGCCTCAAGTGCCCTGTCCATTAATTCACGCAGCGTGTGCTCCAACACGTGGACAAGGGGGACAGTGTCACTGATGCATGCACTGTCACTGCTCACCATCCTCGTGGCCTCCTCAAATGGTGACAGGACAGTGCATGCATCCCTGATCATGGCCCACTGGCGTGGGGAAAAAAAACCAAGCTCCCCTGACCCTGTCCTGGTGCCATAGTCGCACAGGTACTCATTGATGGCCCTCTGCTGCGTGTGCAGCCGCTGCAGCATGGCCAACCTTGAGTTCCACCTGGTGGGCATTAGGCGGTTCTTGGGTAGGTTAAACTCCTTTTGGAGGTCCGCCAGCCAAGCACTGGCATTATATGACCGGTGGAAATGCACACAGACTTTCCTGGCCTGCCTCAGGACATCCTGTAAGCCCGGGTACCTGCCCAAGAACCGCTGCACCTCCAAGTTAAGGATGTGAGCCAAACAGGGCACATGGGTCATTTGTCCCTGTCGGAAGGCAGAGAGGAGGTTGGTGCCATTGTCGCAAACCACCATTCCGCCCTTAAGTTGGCGTGGCGTCAACCACCTCTGAACCTGCCCCTGCAGAGCTGACAGAACCTCTGCCCCAGTGTGACTCCTGTCCCCCAAGCACACCAGCTCAAGCACCACATGGCATCTTTTGGCCTGCGTACTTGCGTAGCCCCTTGAATGGCTACGGACCACCGCTGGTTCCGAGGACAAAGCACAGGAAGAGGCCATGGAGGAAGAAGAAGAGGAGGGGGTGGAGGAGAGAGGTGTGTCACAATCATTAGCATTTTGGAGGCGTGGTGGCGGAACAACCTCCAACACTACTGCACCTTGTCCTGCATCCTTCCCAGCTGCCAGCAGAGTCACCCAATGCGCCGTGAAAATTAGGTAACGTCCCTTTCCATGCCTGCTGAAACATGAGTCAGCGGTAATATGCACTTTATCGCTGACCGCCCTGTCCAGCGAGGCTTGGACATTGCCTTCCACATGCCGGTAGAGAGCCGGAATCGCCTTTCGTGAGAAAAAGTGGCATTTGGGTACCTGCCACCGAGGAACCGCACATTCCACAAACTCACGGAAGTGGACAGAGTCTACCAACTGAAAAGGCAGCAGTTGAAGTGCTAGCAATTTTGCCAAGCTAGCATTCAACCGCATGTGGATGGCTGGGAGCAAACTTCTTTCGGCGGTGCAGCAGCTGGGGCAGGGAAATTTGCCTGGTACAATCTGACGTCGGTGTACCAAAAGCAGATTGCCCACAAGTACTTGGCTGTGACACACCTAATTCTACACCTTCATTCCTCTCAGTGCAGGTCTCAGAGAGGACTGAAGGTATAGTGGGGTTGGAGATCTCAGCTGATGAGGAGCAAGGAGACGTCCTCTTTGTTCTTTGGTGTGGGTCTTTTGGATACACTTGCCAACTAACTGCATGGCAGATCAGCATATGTCTGGTCAAGCATGTGGTACCCAAGCGGGAGATGTTTTGGCCACGCGAGATACGCTTGAGACATATGTTGCAAATAGCAGCGGTGCGATCTGATGCACTCGTCTCAAAAAAGGCCCACACCAAAGAACTTTTTGAATAACGTGCAGACACTGCAGCGCCCTGCACATGTGGAGCTTTGGAGTGTGATGCAGTCAATGTGCTGCCCTTAGGCTGGCCCCTGGAGGGCATCCTGCCTCGTTGGTGATGTGCCGCCTCCTCCTCCTCCTCCGCTCTCCTATCAGGCACCCATGTTGAGTCAGTGACCTCATCATCCCCTCCCTCCTCATCACTGGAGCAAACCTGGCAGTATGCTGAAGCAGGGGGAGCATGACTGCCAGATTGCTGTCCTTCTTGGGCACCCCCTCTGTCCGTGCTCACGTTACTGCCTTCATCGAGCTCAGTATCATCATCAGAGCCTTCCAAACGCTGGGCATCCTCCTGGAGCATGTACCCAACACTGTGGTCAAACAGTTCGAGGGACTCCTCAGGAGGACTTGGTGGGGCTAGGGAAGGAGTCATTGATGACAATGAGCCAAGGGAAGAGGTCGCTGCTTTGCCAGACAAAGTACCCTGGGCATGGGTGAGAGAGGATGAGGAGGATGAGGACAGCTTGGTCATCCACTCGACCAAGTCTTCCGCATGTTGCGACTCAACACGGCCAGCTGCCGAAAAAAAGGCCAAGCATGTCCCACGGCTACGTGCTGATGAGGATGCACCGTCTCCACGACCAGCACTAGACACAGAGCCTTCTTGCCCTCTCTTATTGGCTTGTGACTGTCTGCCTCTCCTTCTTGGCCTTCCAGACATACTAATGGCCTGTAGCTGCACTAAGCTGGGATCTATATATATATATATATATATATATATATATATATATATATATGTACTGGTACTGCAGCTAGCAAAATCAACTGCCTGCCTGTAGTATGAGAACACCACCACCTTCTACAGGTAGCTTTAGCTGAACACTGTGCAGAGCTCGCAAAAAACTAACTTGTAGCTTTTTTAGATGCCTGCGGTAGTGATAGGATCAGGAAAACACCACCAACCTTCTACAGGTAGCTTTAGCTGAACACTGTGCAGAGCTCGCAAAAAAATAACTTGTAGGTTTAGCTGGACACTGTGAGGAGGACACACCACACTAACTTGTAGTTTTAGCTGAACACTGTGAGCAGGACGCACCGCAATAACTTGTAGGTTTAGCTGAACACTGTGAGGTGGACGCACCACACTAACTTGTAGTTTTAGCTGAACACTGTGAGCAGGATGCACTGCACTAACTTGTAGCTTTAGATGAACACTGTGCAGAGGTCTCACTACACTAACTTGTAGGTTTAGCTGAACACTGTGAGCAGGACGCACAGCACTAACTTGTAGTTTTAGCTGAACACTGTGAGCAGGACGCACCGCACTAACTTCTAGGTTTAGCTGAACACTGTGAGGTGGACGCACCGCACTAACTTGTAGTTTTAGCTGAACACTGTGAGCAGGACGCACCACACTAACTTGTAGGTTTAGCTGAACACTGTGAGGTGGACGCACCACACTAACTTGTAGTTTTAGCTGAACACTGTGAGCAGGATGCACAGCACTAACTTGTAGTTTTAGCTGAACACTGTGAGCAGGACGCAGCGCACTAACTTGTAGGTTTAGCTGAACACTGTGAGGTGGACGCACCACACTAACTTGTAGTTTTAGCTGAACACTGTGAGCAGGACGCACCACACTAACTTGTAGGTTTAGCTGAACACTGTGAGGTGGACGCACCACACTAACTTGTAGTTTTAGCTGAACACTGTGAGCAGGACGCACAGCACTAACTTGTACCCTTAGATGAACACTGTGCAGAGGTCTCACTACACTACCTTGTAGGTTTAGCTGAACACTGTGAGAAGGACGCACCGCACTAACTTGTAGGTTTAGCTGAACACTGTGAGGTAAACGCACCACACTAACTTGTAGTTTTAGCTGAACACTGTGAGCAAGACGCACCGCACTAACTTGTAGGTTTAGCTGAACACTGTGAGGTGGACGCACCACACTAACTTGTAGGTTTAGCTGAACACTGTGAGCAGGGTGCACCCCACTAACTTGTAGGTTTAGCTGAACACTGTGAGCAGGACGCACCCCACTAACTTGTAGTTTTAGCTGAACACTGTGAGCAGGATGCACTGCACTAACTGTAAATAGTCTAGCTGCCTGACTGTGGTACTAATAGGATCAAAAGTACACCAGAAATTTTCTTCAGGTAGCTGTAAATACTGTAACAAGACAAGCCTGCCTGTCAGTAAGAAGATAACAGGAATGGATCTAGCTGAACACTTTGAGCAGGACGCACTGCATTAACTTGTAGCTTTAGATGAACACTGTGCAGAGGTCTCACTACACTAACTTGTAGGTTTAGCTGAAAACTGTGAGCAGGACGCACCGCACTAACTTGTAGGTTTAGCTAAACACTGTGAGGTGGACGCACCACACTAACTTGTAGTTTTAGCTGAACACTGTGAGCAGGACGCACTGCACTAACTGTAAATAGTCTAGCTGCCTGACTGTGGTACTAATAGGATCAAAAGAACACCAGCAATTTTCTTCAGGTAGCTGTAAATACTGTAACAAGACAAGCCTGCCTGTCAGTAAGAAGATAACAGGAACGGATCTAGCTAAACTGAATACAGTGTATATATATATATATATATATATATATATATATATATATATATATGCAACACCTGGGATGCATGTATATACACAATACACTGTAAGTACAGCTAACTGACTGACTGTTCTGCCTAATCTATCTAACTCAAATCAAATGACACTGTTTGTCTCTCTCTCTCTCTATCTATGAACGCCGGAACACACACTACACAGGGCTGCCGTGCAGGTGGCTTTATATAGTGTGGGGCGTGTACTAAATCCCCTGGGCCATAATTGGCCAAAGCCTCCTTGGCTTTGGCCAATTACGGCTCTCTGTTCAGACGGCGCTGTGAATGGCCAAGCATGCGGGTCATAGTGCATGCTTGGCCAATCATCAGCCAGCAATGCACTGCAATGCCGCAGTGAATTATGGGCCGTGACGCGCCACACGAATTTGGCGCGAACGGCCCATATCGTACGCAATTCGGCGAACAGACGATGTTCGAGTCGAACATGGGTTCGACTCGAACATGAAGCTCATCCCTAGTTGTCACACATAACCCCAAAGAAAGGAAGTGAATACTCTCTCAAAAAAAATATATATAAAAATACAAAAATGTATTCACAACACAATTCTAATAAAATTGACATAAAAATACTTCAAACACTTATCATAAGTATATAATGCATTCACCAATTTGGTAAGAGTGCACTTGGCCCGTTAAGACCTAGCTAATATATAATATATATATATATATATATATATATATATATATATATATATATATATATATATAATCGCACATGTACACTTGAGTAAAGATAGCAAATTTGTGTGAATTTATTGGACCCGAAACAGAAAAAATCAAGGAGCTGGTCTTGAACTTTACGCATTTCACCAGTAAATGGCTTCTTCAGGAGATCCTGTTTGCATTGGATTATCATTCAATCATGAAATTAATGCACATATATGCAATATCGAGCACTCACATACATAAGATCAAGAACTTATAGAGCTCAGTCCAATTAGAGGGGTCCAGGTCAACCCAGAACATGGGAGCGGCACACCAGGGCTAATACAGCTCACAGAGAAACCCCCAAGGGCAGTCCATAGCCTAACGAGTTATGATAATAAAGGATGTAATTCTCATATAACAGTATGGTAGATAAAAGTTAGGCTAATTTATTAAAGAAAAGGGGACCAGGGACTCGCTTGAATAAATAGAATTACTCGAAAACAAACGGTCAGAATTTGATTGTCATAGAAAGCGAGTGGAATTCATGTGATATTAGGTGTACTGTAAAAATATAAATAAACATGCAAACACATGTAAAGAGTGTGTTAGCCTAACTTTTATCTACCATACTGTGATATGAGAATTACTTATTTATTGTCATAACTCGTTAGGCTATGGACTGACCTCGGGGGTTTCTCTGTCATCTCTATTAGCCCTGGTGTGCCCCTCCAATGTTGACCTGGATCCCTTTTTTCCTGTGATCTGGCTCAGTACAATCAAGGTCTTAACAGGTCAAGTGTGCACTTACCAAATTGGGGAATGCATTATAAACTTATGATATGTGTTTGAAGTATTTTTATGTCAATGTTAATAGAATTGTGTTGTGAATAAACATTTGTTTTTTTAGATAGAGAGTATCTTTCTTAATTACTCACTTCCTTTCTTTTCCTCCTTTTTATTTGTGACTTTTTTGACTATATTTGTGACTATACTATACTTGAGTCATTAGTATCAAAAAGGTCTAGCTGAACTCACTTTCACAACCAGGCCCTTCTCATTTTTAGTTCAGTATATTGTGCATAGGATATAATTCAAAGCATTCAATATGAAATAATCTCCTAGCACAAACCTCACATTTACAAATTATGCAAATGTAAAACAATGAGCATAAAGCGTTTAAGATATAAAACAGGACTGTACAAAAAATAGTTGAACATGAAAGATTGTCTATAATTTTATTATTATAATATTCAATAATTATTTTCTACTGTCACCAAATTTACATTTTAAAATACCCACTTATACGTGCTATACATTTATTCTGTAAAATTTGTAGTTTATTGTAGCGATGAGCAAGATTTTTTTTGGTTATCTGGAGTATTCATACCCCTTGAAATTTTCCACATTTTGTCATGTTACAACCAAAAACGTAAATGTATTTTATTAGGATTTTATGTGATAGACCAACACAAAGTGGCACATTATTGTGAAGTGGAATGAACAAATAAATATCTGAAAAGTGTGGCGTGCATTTGTATTCAGTCCCCTTTACTCTGATACCCCTAACTAAAATCTAGAAGTCACCTAATTAGTAAATAGAGTCCACCTGTGTGTAATTTAATCTCTGTATAAATACAGCTGTTCTGTGAAGCCCTCAGAGGAACCTTAGTAAACAAACAGCATCATGAAGGCCAAGGAAAACACCAAACAGGTCAGGAATAAAGTTGTGGAGAAGTTTAAAGCAGGGTTAGGTTTAAAAAAAAAAATTCCAAGCTTTGAGCATATCATGGAGCACTGTTCAATTCATCATCCGAAAATGCAAAGAGTATGGCACAACTGCAAACCTACCAAGACATTGGCATACAACTAAACTGACAGGCCAGGCAAGGAGAGCATTAATCAGAAAAGCAGCCAAGATGCCCATGGTAACTCTGGAGGAGCTGCAGAGATCCACAGCTTAAGTGGGGGAATCTGTCCAAAGGACAACTATTAGTCGTGCACTCCACAAATCTGGCATTTATGGAAGAGTGGCAAGAAGAAAGACATTTTTGAAAGAAACCCATAAGAAGTCCTGTTTGCAGTTTGTGAGAAGCCATGTGGAGGACACAGCAAACATGTGGAAGAAGGTGCTCTGATCAGATGAGACCAAAGTTTAACTTTTTGGCCTAAAAGCAAAACACTATGGGGTTGATTTACTAAATGCAGCTAGACTGTGCACTTTGCAAAGTGCAGTTGCACTCTGCAAGAGCAGTTGCTTCAGAACTTAGTAAAAGAGCAGAAGCTCTGCTGACGTCCGCCATCCAATCATGTGCAAATAAAGATGCTTTTTTTTTTTTTAATTCCTTGCATGTGATTGGGTATTCTTTGCAAAGTTAAGCTTAAGCTCATTTACTAAGCTCTGGAGCAACTGCTCTTGCAGAGTGCAGCTGCACTTTGCAAAGTGCACAGTCTATTTGTCTTTAGTAAATCAACCCCTTTGTGTGGCAGAAAACTAACACTGCACATCACCCTGAACACATCATCCCCACAGTGAAACTTGATGATGGCAGCATCATGTTGTGGGGATGATTTAATTTAGTAAGAGCGGGGAAGCTGGACAGGGTATATGGGAAGATGGATGGAACCAAATACAGGGCAAACTTAGAAGAGGACCTGTTAGAGTCTGCAAAAGACTTGAGACTGAGAAGGAGGTTCACCTTCCAGCAGAACAACAACCCTAAACATACAGCCAGATCTACAATGGAATGGTTTAGATTAAAAGCATATTCATGTGTTAGAATGGCCAGTCAAAGTCTAGACCTAAATCCAATTGAGAATCTGTGGCAAGACTTGAAAATTGCTGTTCACAGACACTTTCCATTCAATCTGACAGAGCTTGAACTATTTTGAATGGGCAAAAATGTCACTCTCTAGATGTGCAAAGCTGGTAGCGACATACTCAAAAAGACTTGCAGCTGTAATTGCAGTGGAAGGTGGTTCTACAAATTATTGACACAGGGGGGCTTAATATAAATGCACGCCACACTTTTCAGATATTTATTTGTAAAAAAAAAGTTTTTGAAAACCGTTTATCACTTTCCTTTCACTTCATAATTATGTGATACTTTGTGTTGGTCTATCACACAAAATCGCAATAAAATACATTTACATTTTTGGTTGTAACATGGCAAATTGTGGAAAATTTCAAGGGGAATGAACACTTTTTCAAGGCACTGTATATACAGTATATACATATATACCATACCATGTGTATATATATGCAACTCATCTATTTGAATCCCATCTGGGCTTGTTGTAAATTAAATTGAGATCTAAGAACTTCTGATTAAGAAGTTAGAACACTATATTTTTTGTTTTTTGGGGTTAATAATAGTTTAATATACAGTTATTTTAAAAGTCTTTTTACATTCTGTTCCAAAATATGGCCAAGAGCTGGATGACTTATAGCAAATCATTTTATCTTTCTGTCTAGCTTCTGTACTCCTTATCTGTTCCCGGCGTCAACCACTCACCTTTACTTTCCACTTATGCATACAGATTATAATAAAAATCCCAGTCTGTCAGTTAATTGGGTTTATCAGGAATTCTAAAGCAATGGGTGCCAGACCACCTTACTGTGTGTCAGTGTAGTAATTCTTGTTGATTTATTTTGCCCATAAGCACAAAGTAAATGTCATGTCAAATGTCATCTATGGGTACTCTTAAAGGAAACAGCTATAGGATGTTCTAGGATAACTGCATTCCCAGGCAGTTTGACATTCTTTTTTCAGCTGCTTTGCCTATGAAATACTATATTCAAGTAGACATTTATAAATGAGTTAATGGTTAATAATCTGAACTTTTGAAAATCTCTTTCTCGCTGTTTAGACAGACATAAAAAAATATAACACTTGCCTGGGACACAGGAGACTTGCAATCCTCTCTCATATTACCTGTGAGAAAAAAAACAAGCAACAATGACTGTCAGACTTTGTGTTCTCACGACCCACGGGCTCCTTCTTGTCTTTGGAATCAGTGTTTTGCAAACACAATGACAACCTGATAAGGTCTCTGTATTCCAGATGGGTTACAGGTGGTAGGAAGACAACTTTGAGTTTTCTGACCAACATAAAAGTCTGTTCTCCAAATTTTGGGATCCAAGCATGTTTACAGCCACCATTTCTCATTGCAACATAAATATTTAACAAAGGAAGGATTGAGAGAAAACACTAAACAAGCCCTAAGCTTTTCAATATTTTCATGAAGAAATGGGAACAACAGACATTCCCATGGGATTTAGTGCTAAGTCTAGCTTATCTTTGTGATGCAGTAGTAATTTTCTTTTCTATTTACATATTTATAAGCATTAAGGAACCCATTTAAAAAAAGGAAAGTGAAAACCAATGCAGGGAAAGTTAAAATGAATGCCTCTAGAAACAATGAGACTTGAGCTAATTCTCTTTAGTGAGATTTTAAATAAAATCACCCAATTGGTTGATGTGAGCTACATTCTAGGTTTTCTTTTACCTTCTTTTTTATAAAGAAGCCTCACTGGGAACAAATATTGGATCCGGCCATAATAATAAAAAATTAAAGCCTAGCTCAAGCCAAAACTTTTTTTCCAAGATATAGCTAGAGAGTGAAGAAGAGTTTAAATTTTGGTCTGGTTTTATTATCTGTATTTTTTATTCAGGAGACTTCTCTTACATTCTATTCTTGTGATGAGGAACAAAAAATGAGGGCAATACTAGGACAGGATGACATCTAATCTATTGTATGCCTTCCCCATTTTACAGGAAATGGGCTTTTTGTTGCTGATACCTTAACAAGAAATAAGGGAAAATCCACCAAACAGGAATGCAATCAGTAATAAAAAGACTACAGAGGTTATAACTATTACTTATGCTATCTGTAACTGAAGAAAATTAAATGTGTTTAAAGGATAGTAACGTCAAGACCAAGATGAAATTAATAGAAGTCAGCAGTGGTAACATTTATATTTCTATTCTAATATGTTCTCTATAACACAGAGGAGGCCATTTGCTGGTGTGACAGTGCAAGGCACTGCCACTATGAAAATGTAGGGAAAAGCAAGACAAAGTTCTTAAGAATACAGTTTGAGGGACTCCAGAATGTCAGTTCTGAGTGGAGAAAGGTGATTTTTGATCTTTTCCCAGGGTTTGTATATCCAGGAACAGGGTTTGGAGCTTGGAGACTTTGAAATGCTTTGGGTGCGAAGAAGTCCCCAACTCTGTGTCCAGATCTTACTAGAGATCAGCAGGGTATGTTGGCAGGTATTCATAGCCCTTATATTCTAGGGCCTGAAAATAGTTTGGGGCTCAACCTGGAAGACAATAGGTCTCTGCATAGGGGTCAGGAAAACTCCAATCTCCCTCAGGAGTCAATGAGGATGCACAGAGGCAGCCAGAACATGCAGGTCTACACAGGGCAGGTGCACTCAGTAAAAGAACATCAAGGAGCTGAAAGAGACCTCAATCTAAGAAGCTGTGTAATTTGGGCTCTGGGGTCAGACCTAAGGCCTAGGCTTGAGGCCCGAAGCAGCTTAGTGGCAAGAGTAAGCCAGGAGGCTGAAGTCTTTTGTTTTGATATTTTTAGTGATGGTGAAAACCCCTGCGAGAGCTACTGATTTCTATGTGAACTTTTGACTTTTTGTTTTATAAAAGTGGGGCAACTAGCCCTAAAAGAGCATTTCTGGAGTGGGTTGAACACACTGGGAAGCAATACCCTAATGCTAATAATTCCCCAATGTCCCACTGGATTCAGTTTATATCGTTCCTGCTATGTGTACACACAAATGCAGCAACACAAAAATGGTCTGTGCTGGAGATATCCATTAACATTTACCACTAAATGAAAGCCCAAGTTATCCTGAGAAAACAAGATATAATTAATTTAAGTCGTTGCAAAGATATTTACAGTTCCACTAACACATTCTAAAATTGCAAAACTGCATTCAGGAGTTAAGATCTGTTTTGACATGCATCATTCGTTAATATAACCTTGTACATTTTAGGCAGACACAGGCAAAAGCTTCCCTCTAAAATGCGTGTTTTAATAAAAATGGAAACACATTTTTAACCACTTAAGGACCGGAAGGATTTACCCCCTTAACCACTTCAGCCCTGGAAGATTTTACCCCCTTCCTGACCAGAGCACTTTTTGCGATTCGGCACTGCCTCGCTTTAACTGACAATTGCGCGGTCGTGCGACGTTGTACCCAAACAAAATTGACATCCTTTTTTTCCCACAAACAGAGCTTTCTTTTGGTGGTATTTCATCACCTCTACGTTTTTTATTTTTTTGCGCTATAAACTAAAAATAGAGCGACAATTTAAAAAAAAAAGCAGCAATATTTTTTTACTTTTTGCTACAATAAATTTCCCCCAAAAAAATATAAAAACACAATTTTTTTCCTCAGTTTAGGCCGATATATATTCTTCTACATAATTTTGGTAAAAAAAATCTCAATACGCGTATATTGATTGGTTTGCGCAAAAGTATAGCAAAATAGGGGATAGTTTTATGGCATTTTTATTATAAATTTTCTTTTAATTAGTAATGGCGGTGATCTGCGATTTTTATCGTGACTGCAACATTATGGCGGACACATCAGACACTATTTTGGGACCATTGTCATTTATTCAGCGATCAGTGCTATAAAAATGCACTGATTACTGTATAAATGACACGGGCAGGGAAGGGGTTAACACTAGGGGGCGATTAAGGGGTTAGGCATTCTCTAGGGAGGTGTATCTAACTGTGGGAGGAGTGGACTGGCTGGGAGTACAGATTGATCACTGTTCCTAATCACTAGGAACAGACGATCACTCTGTACTCCCCTGACAGAACGGGGATCTGTTTGTTTACATTGACAAATCCCTGTTCTGGCTCTCTGTGGAGCGATCGTGGGTGGCTGGCGGACATCGCCGTACCGGTAAGGCAATTTGCGGGAACGAGCCGACCTGCCGCAGTATAATGACGGGGGCTGGTCAGCAAGTGGTTAAAGGGCGTAGGCAGTTTTCATTCAAAGTAGGCAGGGAAGCATTGCAAATGCATCTGAAATGTATGCAATATGCTTGTCATGTACAGCATTGCAAATGCTTTAACATTGTCAGTAGTAGAATTACAAATGCATGTGCACCATGAGAGCCAGCTATATTCATAAAAATGATTTTTATCCTGATTGAAAAATACATTTAAAAAGATGCTTTCAAAGATGTAAACCCTAAAAAGGTAAAAGAAACATGTTCATCTAGAATTACCAGGGTTCACACGCTTGTGTCAATCTTTGTAACCCTGTATATTGGAATGTATCTTGGAACAATAAACTAAAAAACAAAAGCTAATGCACACTAAATAGCGTGAAATGAAATTCAATACAAGACTTTAGAAACAAACTGTAGTTCATTTAAATACACTCACTTGAGTCAAATGTATTAAAATATCATCAGGTCTGTTGAAAATCCAATGTCAAGGAACCGGCCTACCCTTTTCTATCCCCAGGGAAAGCAAGGCAAAATGAACAACAATCCTGCAATGACTTGAACCCCAACCCTGACCTGTAAAGAATGCTTGTTGACACCACCCAGCTCAACAAACTTTGACAAAAAAATTGAAGAAGCCAAATGCTCATCAGGTGAAAAAGCCTGCTCTGCCTACTGTGGATGGTCAAATAGCTACAGTGAATGCAGTTTTAATGCTATATAAGCTGACTTATGAAAGAAGGAATGTCTCAAAATAGTTGATAAAGTTAGGTCAGATTGGATAGATGCATATGGCTCAGGTGCCAATGAAAATCTATGATGTGTTGCTTTGTTTGGCTTCATGCCTGTTGCCCTTTGCTTCCCTCTCTGGTTTTCCTCCTCTTTTTCCCTTTCCTTACTTCCTCCTCCAATTCCCTATCCTTTTCTGCTGTTGGGCCCCTTTGTATCCAAGCTCTTTCACTCCTTTTCCATTCTTATCCAGGGAGAGGTACCAGAGACCTGCCTCTGTGAGTCATCCAGCCTGACCTGCAGTAAACCCTGACCCAATTTCAGACTCACAAACTAACCATAAGTAATAAAATAAATTTGCCTGCATTAACACTAGTAGCATACTAGAGGGTGCCACACTCTTTTTAAGCCTGTGGGCTGAACGAAGGAGTTCTATGCGTGTATGCTAGCATTATTCTGGGCCTGACTGAAGTGGGCAGGAATACAGTGAAGTGAATTGACTACAACTACCCGTCAAGTGCACAGGAGTACACGATTAAAGTACAGTATGTATATAGTTTTTTTTTTAGTTTGGATAGTATGTGGAAGGGTGAAAACTTCTGCCATTTTATTTTTCTAATAAATTTATCTCTTTCCTACACTATCCAAAACTTAGAAAAGTTTTTCCTAGAGATACTTTACACTCTTCCTTTATCTACTGTATGTCTGGCTGTTTGTAGAAATCATTGACCATAAGAGAACATTAGCTATAAAGGCAGATGAGACATCAAGGATCTCATTAAAGAGAACCTGTCTTTAAAAAAAATATATCACATAGATGACTTTTAGTGAAAGTAAAAAAAAGTTAAATAAATATAGTTACACCCAAGCATTTCAAACAACCCCACAAAAAATGTTGAACCTTACCCGGCACCACATGCATGCACACACAAAATGCAAACGCACTCATTGGGGGTGCCTACATATGAAAACATTGCTTGTGATACTTGTTACATATCGTAATTTTAGGCACATTATTCATAGTAAATGCAAAACTGATGACCTGTAGGGTCCTTTAAAGCATTGCCTAAGGAAAATATAGGGTACCAAAGTTTGTCTTCTTTTTGCAGGTGTGCTTGACATGTTGGGTATCTATTTATCAGTACAATCACATCATTTAGATTGTACCTAAAAAATTGGTAATATATTACATTTTTGTGCCATAAACTTAATTTAGTGTACTTTTTACTGAAATGTTTTGCTTGATTAACCGTTGTAATAATAGACAGGAAAAATTGAAACTTCCAGTATTTTCTTCTCCAGGGTCTCTGCTTTCAGAAAATATGTCACGTTTGGGGGTTTTAACTGATCTACAGGCCTAAAATATTTTTTAAACGTGTATATTAAAACACAGGGACTTTGGAAGTGAAAGAAAATAATGCATATTCTACAATTTAGAATGTTAATACCTCTCTTAGCTTTCTTTTTAATAGGAGATTAGTTAATCGTGTAGCTACTCCTTTCTCCTCTATTATAGCATACAGTTATATAAATGTATATTGATCTGGTTTAATAAATTGTACAGTGAAGGTGATGAGAATTCAGTTGGGAGCCAGAGCTAAAAATACATATATTTAAGCAACAGGAAATGTTCACTTGTTTCTCTATTCACAGACATTATCAGTGAGATTTCAAACACAATTGAAACACACTTTTGACCAATGACAGGATATCTGGTTGAGATTGGAAGGGTATGAGGACAATGTCAGGGTGATTTATTTTTCCTCGTACATTACAGCAAAAAATTTAATTCTTTAAACATCTTAAGTTGGGCCACTGATACTGCTGTAATGATGTTATGCCTGATGTTATGCCCTACAAAGCACAGTTGTCCATAAGTATAGTTTTACATAGTTATATTGGTCCAGCTTGGACCAATGTAGGTATGTATATGCTATACCCATTGGATCCCTTTGGAAACTGGAAATCAATGAAGTAGGCACAGCTACATTAATTGCCACCAGCTTCCATGTCTCGCACCAAGCGGCAGCCCTGCTGTTTACTGAACACAGGAGGTCACTCGCTTGACACAGTAACCACGCAGGAAACACTTTCATACAAAGTGTCTTATGATTGGACGAGGTGGCGATTGTGACATCTTCACCCTGCTTCTCCACCTGACCCAATCAGAGAATACTTTACTTTATTTCTATCACATAAGATGCTGATAGCCTGAAAGCAAAAAGGAACTTCAGTTTGTTTTTTTCTTTTTTAAAGACAGCAATTAAAAATGCTGACAAATATCAGGTTCTTATCAGTGCATGGGATCCAGCACTGTCTTCCTGCAGCTGATACGTTTTACCACTGTGAGTTGCTGATGCCACTATTTTGTATATGGGAGCTGTCTGTGGCTTCCTGAGAAAGATGTACAAGCTCATAAATGGTCTTGTAACCTCCTGGGATGAGTTCTGAGAGGCTGTAGGAGGGATGCAGCTAGCTACAAAAATAAGGACTGCGCTACACATGTTACAAATCACTGTGCACAATGAGAGAGCAATCATTTTAGAGCCAGTATTCATGTGATACGAGCTGGGTAATTGTTCCTTAGAAAGAATAGTGATAGAAACCTAAGTATCTATCCTAAGGTGGTTCAGTACCATGTGTAGTGGGCTTAGGTTCCTGCACTGGTACAGGATAATTGGGCCCCTAGCATTTAGCGTGGACCCAATGAGATAGCACAAAGGGCACTATATCTCTTTCTTCCTTCCATTGTCTCTTCTTTCAGGTTTCTATTGGTTGCTGCATCTGAAAACTGCCCCTGGCAATAGTGAACTATAGATGTCTTTTATGCCAACTCAGAACGTCGCATGCCGCTGTCCTACAAGAACCCCTTATCTTCTTGCTCAGTGAGCACTGCTGAGAAGAGCCAGGCCATGGCTCCCACCCACCCTCCCCTATTTTATTACAGTTTATATCATGATGTTTATTGGGGATTAGTCGTCTAGTCTGGGTGGGAGTCCTGATTGGATTTTCTGGAATTGTTTTTTTGGTGACATGTCCCTATAAGGCTATGCCTAGATGTTCATTTTTTTTTTGTGTTGTTAAAATTGGGGTTACTCCTCAAATAAACACTGTGACCAAAAAAAATTCTGATCATTAAACTTGAAGTTGAACTAAGTGAGTGTCTCTTTATTTACTTGTTGTTATTGCTCCTTTATGCCCCGCACACACGGTCGGACTTTGTTCGGACATTCCGACAACAAAATCCTCGGATTTTTTCAGACGGATGTTGGCTCAAACTTGTTTTGCCTACACACGGTCGCACAAAGTTGTCGGAATTTCCGATCGCCAAGAACGCGGTGACGTCAAGCACGTTTGACGAGACTAGAAAAGGCCAGTTCAGAACCAAGCGAGACACCCTTTGGGCTCCTTTTGCTAATCTCGTGTTAGTAAAAGTTTGGTGAGAGACGATTCGCGCTTTTTCAGACTCGTGGCTTTCAGATCGTTTTCTGCCGTTCAGTTTGTGCTTGTGGGTTTGTATTTGCTCTTCAGTGCGTGCAGTTTGTTCGTATCGGAGTTTTCTGTGCGATCTTGTCCGCTCGTTGCTGTTTTTCAGGTCGCTCTTCACAGGCCTTGCTGTTCTTCAGTGCGTTCTGTTACTTCGTTCTGAGCAAATCAATGAAGTAGGCACAGCTACATTAATTGCCACCAGCTTCCATGTCTCGCACCAAGCGGCAGCCCTGCTGTTTACTGAACACAGGAGGTCACTCGCTTGACACAGTAACCACGCAGGAAACACTTTCATACAAAGTGTCTTATGATTGGACGAGGTGGCGATTGTGACATCTTCACCCTGCTTCTCCACCTGACCCAATCAGAGAATACTTTACTTTATTTCTATCACATAAGATGCTGATAGCCTGAATGCAAAAAGGAACTTCAGTTTGTTTTTTTCTTTTTTAAAGACAGCAATTAAAAATGCTGACAAATATCAAGTTCTTATCAGTGCATGGGATCCAGCACTGTCTTCCTGCAGCTGATACGTTTTACCACTGTGAGTTGCTGATGCCACTATTTTGTATATGGGAGCTGTCTGTGGCTTCCTGAGAAAGATGTACAAGCTCATAAATGGTCTTGTAACCTCCTGGGATGAGTTCTGAGAGGCTGTAGGAGGGATGCAGCTAGCTACAAAAATAAGGACTGCGCTACACATGTTACAAATCACTGTGCACAATGAGAGAGCAATCATTTTAGAGTCAGTTTTCATGTGATACGAGCTGGGTAATTGTTCCTTAGAAAGAATAGTGATAGAAACCTAAGTATCTATCCTAAGGTGGTTCAGTACCATGTGTAGTGGGCTTAGGTTCCTGCACTGGTACAGGATAATTGGGCCCCTAGCATTTAGCGTGGACCCAATGAGATAGCACAAAGGGCACTATATCTCTTTCTTCCTTCCATTGTCTCTTCTTTCAGGTTTCTATTGGTTGCTGCATATGAAAACTGCCCCTGGCAATAGTGAAATATAGATGTCTTTTATGCCAACTCAGAACGTCGCATGCCGCTGTCCTACAAGAACCCCTTATCTTCTTGCTCAGTGAGCACTGCTGAGAAGAGCCAGGCCATGGCTCCCACCCACCCTCCCCTATTTTATTACAGTTTATATCATGATGTTTATTGGGGATTAGTCGTCTAGTCTGGGTGGGAGTCCTGATTGGATTTTCTGGAATTGTTTTTTTGGTGACATGTCCCTATAAGGCTATGCCTAGATGTTCATTTTTTTTTTGTGTTGTTAAAATTGGGGTTACTCCTCAAATAAACACTGTGACCAAAAAAAATTCTGATCATTAAACTTGAAGTTGAACTAAGTGAGTGTCTCTTTGTTTACTTGTTGTTATTGTTCCTTTATGCCCCGCACACACGGTCGGACTTTGTTCGGACATTCCGACAACAAAATCCTCGGATTTTTTCAGACGGATGTTGGCTCAAACTTGTTTTGCCTACACACGGTCGCACAAAGTTGTCGGAATTTCCGATCGCCAAGAACGCGGTGACGTCAAGCACGTACGACGAGACTAGAAAAGGCCAGTTCAGAACCAAGCGAGGCACCCTTTGGGCTCCTTTTGCTAATCTCGTGTTAGTAAAAGTTTGGTGAGAGACGATTCGCGCTTTTTCAGACTCGTGGCTTTCAGATCGTTTTCTGCCGTTCAGTTTGTGCTTGTGGGTTTGTATTTGCTCTTCAGTGCGTGCAGTCAGTTCGTATCGGAGTTTTCTGTGCGATCTTGTCCGCTCGTTGCTGTTTTTCAGGTCGCTCTTCACAGGCCTTGCTGTTCTTCAGTGCGTTCTGTTACTTCGTTCTGAGCAGCCGACCGTTTTCTAGCCATGTTTCGTATGCGTACTCCTCATACAGTTCGTGCTGTGCGGGGGCTTGGTGTTGGGGTCCAGACCTTGACACAAGTCCAGTCCATGAACAGGGTGGGGAGGAGTTCATGGACCAAGAATTGGTTGCTTCAGCGTGACCAGTTCTGTCATATGCCTTTGCTCCGTGAGATCCGCGAGAATAATCCTCATGATTTCAGGAACTTTCTCAGGATGACGGACCCCGTGTTTCACCGTTTGTTGGCTTCGCTGACCCCCTATATCAGCAGGCAGGATACCTGCATGAGGCAAGCCCTCACCCCGGAACAGAGGGTTTTTAATTACCGGCTGGCCAGAGCCCGAAGAGTGGTGGAGAACACATTTGGAATCCTGGCCAGCCGGTTCCGATTATTTATGACACCCATCCATATGGCGGAGTATAAACTGAACCATATAATACTTGCCTGCTGTGTTCTCCATAATTTTCTACGAAAACATTCAGCCAACTATGCTGGCTCAGTTGGGCCTGAGGCCGGAATCCCAAATACTTCAACAATGACGGCACTTGAAAGCGGCCATCCTGGCTTGCCCTCCCTGAATGCCCGTGATGTCCAGTTACGAAAGATAGAGTTGGAGTTATGGAGTTCTTTGAGGGTAGGGGGGCTATCAATATGCCAGACAATATGTGACACCTTTTTCAAATAAAAAACAACCAAAAGAAATTCTTGGTGGACATTTACTGCTTGTGTTTGTTTTAGCTGACCCTGACAGAAATGTGTTGAGTGCAGAAAATGTCGTGATTGGGTAACCTTATAAAAAACAGTGTTGGCTGGTACTTCCTAAATGCAAAAACACATTTCACTACAAGTGCACTTGCAACTGCACTGAACCTGCACTTGTAGTGCAAAGAGGATTTGCCCTTAGGAAATAACCCCCATTTGTGCATAAAACAACAATTACATCACCCCAAAAGTGTTGTAGTGTTGAGACAATAATCCACACATTCTTGAGTAAGGCACTTTTTTATACCTGCACAATCACATGCGCATTTACCAAAGGGTTTAAAACAAACCAACATGTTTGTTGTATAACAATGTTTGCAGTAGCATTATGAAAAATCTAAATATCCATTTCAGATAAAACAGGCCTGTGTAAAACCAACAAGAAAGCCAAAAAACTAGAACTTACAAAGTTCACATTAGGTAAAACCTGAAGGCTATATCAGACATCAGTATTTAGGAACTGGGTTTGATATAGCGTTCAGATGGGGGGAAATCACCCCTGCAAAAGCCAAATTTGGAAAATGCACACCAATTTACAAATGTCCACATGTGCTATCTGCCATCAGGGGGGATCAAGGGACGTGTTTGGGGGGAGCAAGCCCTTCCTCAACGCTACTTTATAATTGAGGAAGGGGTTGCCCCCCCAAAACGCGTCCATTGATCTCCCGTGATGGCAGATAGCACATGTTGGCACACTGTGTGCATCCTCCAAATTTGGCTTTTCTAAACATTGAAAAAAGTTTGGTACCATAAAACAGGTGATTTTGTGGGGTTTAAATTCGCCCCAAAACATCAATGATGTTATTATTTTTTTTAATAACATCACTGATTTGTTGCTGGATGTTTTGCAATTGGAGATTACACCCCATGATCTCGCCTATCAGTATCTGGGCACTTTCAGATGTAAATCGTTCTGGATCCCTCACATCACGATCACCTAAAAAGAGATAAAGAACAAAAAAAAAGGTCTCAAAAATCTGCCACCAGCCATCTCTTTTACCTGAGCCTGTGGTCGCAGACACTCACCTGTTGTGGTGCCAATCTCCACCACGTCTTCTTCTTCCTCCTGCTCTTCTTCTTGTGTTGGTATTTCCCCTTCTTCCAGAGGGGGGGGTCTCTGGTCTCCTGGGATGAGGGGTGTCCGAGTCTTTTCTCCCCTATGTAAAACAAAAATGGTATACTTAGCACACAGATATTTGATGGCAGAACGAGAAATAGGAAACATTGCTTGGAAGTGGGGTACAATTGTCTATTTTAGCCGAGTTCCAAGATGTATATTTTTTATTGCCCTTTGTCAAGCTGCAATACTTTACCTGTTTGGTACAAGCTTCACAGATGGAGACCCCCCTATAGTATACACTGGAGCACCTGTGTGCCCCCCCTAATAAAAATGGTGTTCTTGTGTCCCACACTAGTGCTCCAGTGTCCAGATGTGAAAACAGCTGCTCAGTGTCCTCTCCTTACACACAATCTAGTTTGCATTTCATTCTAGTAACAAACCCATCTACACAAACAAATATTTGGCATCCAAGTAGGCCCCCAAAAATGTGTGAAAATGCATATGGCCTAAACAATGGTGTTCTAGAGGCCGAAAGAAAAATGTTTGATACGAACGAATAATGTGCCCATGAACATTAAAGTTGACCTTTGGAAACGTTACAACTAATCAAAGCATATGGAGCAGAACGAACGTAATAAAGAGAGAAAGAATAGGAACACAGCACAACTACTTACTTTTTTGCAGCACTCTCCGGATCTTTCGGTACTGCTCTGGCTCTCTCAACTTCAGGTCCGACCACCGCTTCCTGAGCTGATCTTTACACCTTCGTACCCCGAAATTCCGCTCTAGACTCCGGACCACTTTACCAATGATTTTGGCCTTTCGGATGTTGGGTTGGGGGTAAGGCCCATATTTTCCGTCATAGTCGGACTTCCTCATGATGTCTACATCTCCAACATCTCCCCAAACGACATATTTGTGGCCTTAAAACGTCTCCTTCTGGATCGGGACGTGCCTGGATCCGCCCTTTCCTCCTCCTCCTCGTTGCTACAATTAGCCCGCACCTGCTGTATGTCCGCCATCATGCTCTTCCCCCACTGCGCTGAACGAAAAGGGGTGGGGAATACACTAGAAAGAACGTCAGGGGTGGGCGGAGTTACACGCATGCGCAGTGTATATAAAGCGTAACACGCGTGCGTATTACGTTTGATCTGTGAGCGGAGGAAGGAGCATTGAACGCGGCGATCGTAAGAACGAAGGTAAGAGACAAACTTGGGCCTATACTGCTTCTATAGATTGAGGCCTATATTGTAACAAGATTAGGAGAGTTTGGTGTGACATTAGGCTTTGTCTTGTGTTGTGTCTTGCAGTGAACATGGATATGGTACTGGAAGATCAGGACTTCATTTCAGTCTTCATAGAGATGCTAAGGGAGCTGCCCTGTCTGTGGGAGATTAAACACCCCCATTACAAGAACCAAACAAAGAGGAAGGCAGCACTGGAGCAATTGTGTGAAATTGTGAAGCAGGTGATCTGAGGGAGCGCACTAAAGTCCTGGATTCACAGAGATCCGGAGCAGCAGATGACATCTATGTCCCCAGGATGTTGTACTACGACAGGCTGCACTTTCTGGCAGGCCAGACTGAACCCAGGCCATCCCTCTCCAGTCTTCCTTCCACGCTTCCTTCCCCCCTGGCTGAGGCTTCTGATGCCCAACCTGGGCCTTCCAGGCCACATGTGGAGGAGCCCAGATTGAGCCAGGTATAGCATTCCTCTAAATATTTCTGCTTGTCCAATCAATGATGTTAACTAGATGTTAGTTGGGAGTACTAATTTATGATTGTGATTGATGATGCAAAAACTAAAACCATGTCCCTTTTTCATACACAGGGAAGTCTCAGCCAGGAGGTGGCTGATCTGCAGGTCCCTCCACCCCCCCTGGAAACAGAAAGTGGCAGGAGGAGGAGTACCCTAGAGGAGGCGGCTATCAGATTTTTTTGTAGGGCTACAGAGGTCCTGGGAGCACCACACACCAGGCAGGAGAACCTTGCTGCATTCATAGCCTATAAAATGCAGAGGATGGAGGAGGGCCAAAAAGCCATGTGTGAGGCCCTCATATCAGAGGCTCTGGCGAAAGGTGTGAGGAGCCAACTTACACCTCACACACAGCTTTGGGATGGTCCTCCTCCTCCTCCTACAGGTCCTACTCCTCCTCCAGGTCCTACTCCTCCTCCTGCCACATCTCCAACTGCACAGCCACAGCCCGGAAGGAAGTGTGAAAGGAAGACCAGACAGTGAGGACCCTGGATCCAGTCTGGTCGGCCAAAAGATGCAGCCTCTTGTGGTACCACAGCCTGGGGACACTGATGTCATCTGCTGCTATCCGGATCTCTGTGAATCCCGGACCAGACTGCCCTCCCTTACATATGGACTCCTCAGGCCACCAATTTTGAGGTTTAAGAATTGATGTCTGCCGTGGGGGTCCCAGGCTTCACTAATTTCTCCTGTTGATCCAGTGTTGCCTTCCTCTTTGTTTGGTTCTGAGCCCTTAATAAAGGATTTTTGTTTTGAATTATACTCTCCTATGTGTTTTACTTCAAAAATGATGGTTTGTTTGTGAGGATTCAGGTACATTTCTAATATACAATGTGAAATGAACAAGGGACACCAACAACAAAAAATCTCATGGAGATTAAATAATAAAAGATATCAATGGTGTTGGGGTAACTTGCCACACAAAACACACACAAAAATATTCTGGAGTAAAAATAAAAATAACATTGAACAAAGATCAGCCTTGGAAAAAATCCAAACATTAAAGAAAAAAAAAGGCTTAAAAACAAACAAAAAAAACATAAAAAATATAAAACTGTCAGATGTGACAACTAATAACAATATATTGAGGGAATCCCACTAAAAAAACACAAATAAAACTTTGTGAGAAGTGTGTGTGAATATGAGCAGCAAAACTACTTAATTCTTGTCACATTATAAAGAAGAAGAGAGTGCGCTGTATTAAACCATTTTTTACATTGCAGCGTGACGAAAGTGCTGTATCCATTGCGAACGCTAAGTTTACCAGAACGAGCTGTCCCGGAATTTCTTCTGAGCATGCGTGGCACTTTGTGCGTCGGAACAGGCCACACACGGTCGGAATTGACGCGATCGGATTTTGTTGTCGGAAAATTTTATCTCCTGCTGTCCAACTTTGTGTGTCGGAAAATCCGATGGAAAATGTCCGATGGAGCCCACACATGGTCGGAATTTCCGACAACACGCTCCGATCGGACATTTTCCATCGGAAAATCCGACCGTGTGTACAGGGCATTATACTATCCCGTATTAGTCTGGGGAAGGATTGTCTGCAGGTTAAAAAATTCAAGGAACTTAGGACTGAGCCCAGTGGACAATAGGTTAAGGTAGTTAGCCCAAGCCTTAGTAAGACAAAGCTAAAAGAGAGATTTAGGAGTTGAGAGCACTTAAAGAATCTGACTAAAAAAATATCTGCAAGTGCAGAGAATCTTTTTGCGTCTGTGTTACTAGTGGCAACCAACAAAATGGATGTTATAAATATTAAAAAAGTATGGTACAGCGCTGCGCTAAAAGCAAACTAAGGAAGCAGCCAACACACCCGTAGACTCAGGGACAAAATTAACAACAAAAAATTCAAAGTGTGGCGCTATTTGTTAAGTGTATGCAATATAAAAGCCTAAGCGTTAAGTAGATTCAAATCATTACAATGTGAACAAGGAGAATGCCATGTGAGCATGCGTGACAGTGACTGGTGATCAAAATAATAATACATATATGTGTTCAATTCAGATAAACAATATCAAATATAAAGTCCATAACACCAAAGAAAAGTCTGTGATAACAGTGCATAAGCAATGATGAGCAGGTGTTTTCTTGTACGTGCAGAAAAATTATTTAGACCCGGTAGCCTGGTAGATAAATGGACCATGGAAGACCAGAGGTGCACGGAAGTTTGAAAACAGTGCCAGGACCATCACCAGAAGCTATGGAGGCTTACCAGAAGTAGTGGCCTGAAATAGCATATGCCATACAGGTCAAAAAGGCTTGATGACCAACAGGTCTAGATGTGTTATCTGGTCAGATGTCATCACCGCACAAAACGAGGGGGGGGGGGGAATGGTCAGCACGACTTCCTCATTAGTAAATATACCACCATAAGCCAAGCGAAAGATTTGTGTTGCATGTGAGGGATGAAAACACTCACATAGTATAATAACATTTAAACTTGGATTTATTTAAAAAATAGCAATAAAAAACAAACTCACATTTTTTGCAGATAAGAATAGCATGTAAATCGTGTAGCGGTAGTCGTGAGGGGTCCACCTGACATGTTTCAACTAAAAAAGTCGTCTTCTGGGAATGTTATGCCTACAAGAGTCTCCAAAAAGTTGCATGGCTGGAAGTGTACATAGAACAAAATCATTGCCTAGAAGTTGCATACATGCCTGAGAGATGCCAGACCTACTAAAGGCCCTGATTTCAATATGGCATGGCTGCTTTTTAAAATAGTAGGACTTGCTTGTGTAAACATACATTTCTAGCTGTCTTTTAGATTCATCCTTTGGGGTTCCCTTTTAGGGCCATTTGAAGGCAGTGCCAGCAGAGATGTCTATAAATGTAATTGTCAAGGGAGAAATGATTTGGGAGAAAATCCATACAGGTCCTAAGGAAGGCAGCCTTACTTTTCTTAAGATGGGACTTGTACCAGAGAGGTGAGTGGCCATGAGGGTAGTAGGAGGCATGAGTGTCCCATGAAGGGTGCAAGAGGTACAGTGCTCTTGTATACAGTGGGTCTGATTAAGGTTGGTATTGGCTAATATGTTCCAACCCCCAGCTTGAAACAGAGGTGGGATATGTAACAGACAAAATGTTTGTGTCTGTTTTAAGAAGCAGTTAATGACTGATTTAGCAGGAAAAAGTGAAAAAATGGTAAAAGAAACTGCGCTAAAAACCAAGTGTTGAAATAAAATACAGTGAATCAGCAGCAACCTTCACAAAAACATCAAATGTGGAAAAGCATAAAGAAAAAAGAGGTTGCGCTAGTGCTAATGAAACATAATAAATAATTGACAGTGACAAAATTCATATATATCAAAAAAATCAATGTGTAAAACTCTAATATTGAAAAAAGTCCATAAATTGAAATCCCAATCAAGTGTTATACGGAGTCCAAAAAATCAATAAACATCAATGAAATGTTATTAAATGTCCAGAACCCCAATAGAAAAAATAAGAATAAAAATAAAAATAAAACCAATTGTGAGAAGTAAAAAATCCAAGTGATGAATAGTGAAGATCAGTAACAGCGAGGAAGAGTCCACCACCAGGTACTGAAGGGGTTACTTCTTACCAGAATGCCATGACCCCCCACTACAGAGGATCACAGCAAGCAGGGATCTTTTAAAGCCAGAATGGAGATTAGCAGCAGTGTCCACCAGGGGTCATCACCTCAGCAGCCGCTCCAACAACCCAGGGCATTGATACCATGAAAATAAAAAGGGGCTCACATAGTGTAAAACCACTTAACGCTTTATTAAAATAAATAAAAAGCAGATGTACACTTACAAAGTGTCAGATAATTGAACAGCCTTAAGTCCGGCTCCGTGGCCTCTGAATGAGCTCCCTCCTGCCATCTTCCCATCTAGAAAGATGAGCATGTCATCAAATGGTGGCAGCACCTGCATAGAGCAGCACTGCCAACAAGAATCCTTCCGAGACAAGAACCCTAAAATTCATCATCGTGGAAGGTGAGTTTGGACGCTTTCGAGCACATTTCTCCCTTTGAATCCTACAGAAATGATCCCTGAAAGTATAGTATTGGCCACGGAGCCGGACTTAAGGCTGTTCAATTATCTGACACTTTGTAAGTGTACATCTGCTTTTTATTTATTTTAATAAAGCGTTAAGTGGTTTTACACTATGTGAGCCCCTTTTTATTTTCATGGTATCAATGCCCTGGGTTGTTGGAGCGGCTGCTGAGGTGATGACCCCTGGTGGACACTGCTGCTAATCTCCATTCTGGCTTTAAAAGATCCCTGCTTGCTGTGATCCTCTGTAGTGGGGGGTCATGGCATTCTGGTAAGAAGTAACCCCTTCAGTACCTGGTGGTGGACTCTTCCTCGCTGTTACTGATCTTCACTATTCATCACTTGGATTTTTTACTTCTCACAATTGGTTTTATTTTTATTTTTATTCTTATTTTTTCTATTGGGGTTCTGGACATTTAATAACATTTCATTGATGTTTATTGATTTTTTGGACTCCGTATAACACTTGATTGGGATTTCAATTTATGGACTTTTTTCAATATTAGAGTTTTACACATTGATTTTTTTGATATATATGAATTTTGTCACTGTCAATTATTTATTATGTTTCATTAGCACTAGCGCAACCTCTTTTTTCTTTTAGCAGGAAAAAGTGCCTGTTCAGGTGGTAAAGACTCATGTCAGCTGCATGTGGACCCTCAAAAGGGAATCATGTTAGCCAGGCAGTTTTCCCTTGTCAAGAGACAAACTACCGCAGGAGGTGTGTGAGCTTGGAATGTACACTGGTCCTAAAGAGAAGCATTTTGATCAGGCTGTACCTAAAAGGAAAGGATAAGTCTGTGTTGAAGCAGACTGAGGGACTAAGCAGTCCAAATAGCCAGGCAGTTGTATTTTGCTTTGTATTCTGTGTTATGCTGAAACCCCTATGGAGAGCAAACCTAATGTAGAGACGTTTGCTAAAGAATATATTATAAGCATTTAAAGTGGTTCTAAAGACAGTATGCAGCTCCCCCATCAGCTAATACTTATCCAAGACTGATCTCTGTCTCTGTCTTATATGGACATAGAGAGCGGGGCTCGGGAGCGAGCACATACAAGTGCCCCCATAGCAAGCGTAATGTTATAAATCCAACATAAGGGATGAAAAACCATAAATAATTTGCTCTTTTATTTCATTACAATTTCTTCATATATATATATATATATATATATATATATATATATATATATATATATATATATATATATATATATATACAGTATCTCACTTTTTTGTAAATATTTTATTATATCTTTTTATGTGACAACACTGAAGAAACGACACTTTGCTACAAAGTAGTGAGTATACAGCTTGTATAACAGTGTAAATTTGCTGCCCCCTCAAAAATAACTCAACACACAGCCATTAATGTCTAAACCACTGGCAACAAAAGTGAGTACATCCCTAAGTGAAAATGTCCAAATTGGCCCAAAATATTTTGTGTGGCCACCATTATTTTCCAGCACTGTTTTAACCCTCTTGGGCATGGAGTTCACCAGATCTTCGCAGATTGCCTCTGGAGTCCTCTTCCACTCCTCTATGACGACATCATGGAGGAGTGGAAGAGGAGATCTTGAGGTCCTCCACCTTCCATTTGAGGATGCCCCACAGATGCTCAATAGGGTTTAGGTCTGGAGACATGCTTGGCCAGTCCATCACCTTTACCCTCAGCTTTTTTAGCAAGGCAGTTGTTATCTTGGAGGTGTGTTTGGGGTCGTTATCATGTTGGAGTGCTGCCCTGCGGCCCAGTCTCCAAAAGCAGGGGATCATGCTCTGCTTCAGTATGTCACAGTACATGTTGGCATTTATGGTTCCCTCAATGAACTGTAGGTCCCTAGTGCTGGCAGCACTTATGCAGCCCCAGACCATGACACTCTCACCACCATGCTTGACTGTAGGCTGTCTTTGTACTCCTCACCTGGTTGCCGCCACACACGCTTGAAACCATCTGAACCAAATAAGTTTATCGTGGTCTCATCAGACCACAGGACAGGTTCCGTTCCAGTAATCCATGTCCTTAGTCTGCTTGTCTTCAGCAAACTGTTTGCAGGCTTTCTTGTGCATCATCTTTAGAAGAGGCTTCCTTCCTTCTGGAACGATAGCCATGCAGACCAATTTGATGCAGTGTGCAGAGTATGGTCTGAGCACTGACAGGCTGACCCCCCACCCCTTCAATCTCTGTAGCAATGCTGGCAGCACTCATACATCTATTTCCCAAAGACAACCTCTGGATATGGCTCTAGCACATGCACTTCTTTGGTCGACCATGGCGAGGCCTGTTCTGTGTGGAACCTGTCCTGTTAAACCGCTGTATAATCTTGGCCATCGTGCTGCAGCTCAGTTTCAGGATCTTGGCAATCTTCTTATAGCCTAGGCCATCTTTATGTAGAGCAAAAATTCTTTTTTTCAGATCCTCAGAGTTCTTTGCCATGAGGTGCCATGTTGAACATCCAGTGACCAGTATGAGAGAGTGAGAGTGATAACACCAAATTTAACACATCTGCTCCCCATTCACACCTGAGACCTTGTAACACTAACGAGTCACATGACTTCAGGTAGGAAAAATGGCTAATTGGCCCCAATATGGACATTTTCATTTAGGGGTGCACTCACTTTTTTTGCCAGCAATTTAGACATTAATGGCTGTGTGTTGAGTTATTTTGAGGGGACAGCAAATTTACACTGTTATACAAGCTGTACACTCACTACTTTACATTGTAGCAAAGTGTAATTTTTTCTGTTGTCACATTAAAAAAGATATAATAAAATATTTACAAAAATGTGACCGGTGTATTCACTTTTGCGAGATACTGTATATATACAGTTGTGCTCAAATGTTTGCATACCCTGGCAGAAATCGTGAAATTTTGCCATTAATATTGAAAATATGACTGATCATGCAAAAAAAAGCTCTCTTTTATTTAACCACTTGCCACCCAGGCCAATTCTGACATTTCTCTCCTACATGTAAAAATCATAATTTTTTTGCTAGAAAATTACATAGAACCCCTAAACATTATATATATTTTTTTTAGCAGAGACCCTAGAGAATACAATGGCGGTCATTGCAACTTTTTATTTCGTTTTGTTTGTTACACATATATAGAGTATATATACTGTATATATACTGTATATATATATATATATATATATATATATATATATATATATATATACCAAGTATAAAATATATATAAGTCTAGGTTGGCTGCAGTTGAGGGGGTAGTACTTTCCCTTTAATATGAATTTGAGGTTCTTAGATTGCAAAGTTTGATTACAGCAATGATTCACAAATCAATATGATAGCTTTGGATTAAGCAATTTTACATCTAAATATATCAAACAAAGTTTATATAAACAAAAATATTAAGATATTATGCTTTTCTTATATTTTTCCACCAGTGATCAAGACCATTATGTAAGTGATACATCCTGTGATATCTGCTCCAAAAGCATGTACATACAAAAAATAGTACTGGGTTCCAAAATACACATGCTTTGTTGGTGTAGGATTATATTGCAGAGCTAGCCAAATATGAAGTACAGGTAAAGATATATTGATAGTTTCTGTTAACATTTGTGGGGAGCGGTGTCCATTCCCAACCAGCACCAATGACTTCATTTTTAAGTATTTATGATGTTGAATTCCTATTCTCTCCAAATTATGTAACTTTGAAATTTAATCCAGCATGAAACTGCTAAGACCTGATAAATCATGACTATAATTGGAAGCAGTGCAACGTTTTCTAAAGTTTGACAAAGGATGAGTTTAGCTGGTTGACCTAACCATTTAAAAGAAAATAATCAGAGAATGTGCTGTAATGTTGTTAAACCCAATACCAGGTTTGCCTAAATATATAACCATATGGCCTGCATTTAATGCCACATCAACTTATAAAACAGAGAAAGCACCTAGCACATCATAAATAACAAGATAACCTTTTCAAATATGTATGAGTTAAAACGTGTACTTCAAGTAGGGTGAAAATGTGCAAGGATATACCCATGCTAAATATGTCAAATAAACTATATGTGCTGCAACATAATATTGTTTTTGGCATGGGATGTGCTAAATAAGATGTCACGTGTAACAATTTGAATTCCTCAACAACCCAAGTTTATCTTGCCTACTGGATATAATATGTGAAACAGAGAAAAAGACTGCAACTGTGGGCTCTATGTATTGTTTAGAAGGAATATATTGTGACTTTTCAGGTGCTCCTTATGCCGTGTACACACGGGCAGACTTTTCGGCATCAAAGGTCCAACGGTCTTTCCGACTGACTTTCAACAGACTTTTGACGGACTTCCGATAGACTTTCGAATGAACGGACTTGCCTACACACGATCACACCAAAGTCTGACGGATTCGTACGTGATGACGTACGGCCGGACTAAAATAAGAAATTGATAGCCAGTAGCCAATAGCTCCCCTACAGTTTTCGTGTGTCGGACTAGCATACAGACAAGTGGATTTTTCGTCAGAACTCGAGTCCGTTGGAAAGATTTGAAACATGTTTCAAATCTAAAGTCCGTCTGATTTTCACCCGAAAAAGTCTGCTGCAGATCCGATGAAGCCCACACACGGTGGGATTGTCTGACGGATTCGTCCCGTCGGACAGTCCGGTCGAAAAGTCCACCCGTGTGTACATGGCATTAGAGTCATAACACATACAAAAACTCTTTTTTTTTTAACTAGATGTAGTATCTTTTTGTATGGTAATTACATTTTGTAAAGGAGTAAATAAAGCTGACAAATGTTGTTTTGTCTAGACATACATACATTACACAAAATCTTCAGGACATTTCCTACCAATACAATACCCATTCCACCCTCATATAATATTTGCACATTTAACCACTTGAGATCTGCGCTATAGCCGAATGACGGCTACAGCGCGGACCTGCTTTGCCGGGATTATGTCTATTATGTCTATTGATGTCATCCCGTGCCCGAGCGGCCTGTGCGCCCCCTGTAGGGCACGCGCGGCACGCTCTGTGATCAGCGAGTCTATGAGACTCGCTGGATCACAGATTGGGGTAAGGGGTCGATCCCGACCCCTTACCACGTGATCAGCTGTCAGCCAATGACAGCTTATCATGTGACATCAACAGAGCTTGGAAATCAGCTATTTTTTCTCCTCGCGCTGACAGCGTGAGGAGAAAAAAAAAAGCCGATCACCGCTGGCTGTGAGAGGGACATCAGTCCCGATCACGGAGATCACTAGTGCCCACCTGTGCCCCCTGCCAGTGCCACCTAGCAATAGGCAACAGTTCTGCCTACCAGTGCCCACCAGCGCCACCCAGCAGTGCCCACAGTACCACCTATCAATGCCCACAGTGCCACCTATCAGTGCCCACAATCAGTGCCAGAACAACAGTGCTGCACATCAGTGCCACCTATCAGTGCCCATCAGTGTCACCTACCAGTGCCCATCAGTGCCGCCCATCAGTGCCGCCCGTCAGTGCTCATCAGTGCCACCTATCAGTGCCCATCAGTGCCATCTATCAGTGGTACCTATCAGTGCCCATCAGTGCCACCCATCAGGGCCCATCAGTGCCATCTTATCAGTGGCCATCAGTGCTACCTTATCTGTGCCCATCAGTACCGCCTTATCTGTCCCCATCAGTGCCACCTTATCTGTGCCTATCAGTGCCGCCTTAACTGTGCCTATCAGTGCCTATCAGTGCAGCCTATCAGTGCCCACCAGTGCAGCCTATCAGTGCCCACCAGTGCAGCCTCATCAGCGCATATCAATAAAGGAGAAAAATTACCTGTTTGCACAATTTTATAACAAACTATTAAACATGATTTTTTTTTTTCAAAATTTTCCATCTTTTTTGTTTGTGTAGCAAAAAAAAAAAAATCCCAGCTGTGATTAAATACCACCAAAAGAAAGCTCTATTTGTGGGAAAAAAATGATAAAAATTTCATTTGGGTACAGTGCTGTATGACCGCACAATTGTCATTCAAAGTGTGACAGTGCTAAAAGCTGAACATTGGTCTGGGCAGGAGGGGGGTTTACACTTTTGCGGGTGATTAAGGCAATGTGAGTCTGGTTTTTCAAAATGTTTCTCAGGCCCTGTAACGTGCTTCATTAGGTGGAAGTGGTGCAATGCAATTATCCTAAAATAAATAGGGTGTGCTCCCACTGTGGTGCACTTCAATTCTAGATCATGCACTCAGATAAAAAAAGAGGGTATCAGAATATTCTTAAACCAGACAACCATACCTACACACCAAATTCTTTCATGCTGGGTATCCGTGGTCAAATAAGGATATCCCTCTGCTCTTATAACCCTATTGCTGGTCTGGTTCACAATGCTTGGTACGATAAATATCCACTTGTCTCAATGGACGTAGGAATTGCATCGATAGAGATTTATTCCTTGTATGACTCTTTTGGATTTTCTTGATGACACAAGAGGAAAAATGTTTTTGATGCTTTTGTTGCTCTTATTAACCGTTACAATGTCACCTGTGTGGTTTTTGTATTTTCATTGCGTTGTATATGCATTTGTCAAATAGAGCTTTTGAAAAAATCAGAGGGTTTATACAGTGTATAACTACAGGATAGAAGCTGGGTGCTGGGAGGCTCAATATCCAGGAAAACCAAGCAGGGCCATCTTAATAGCATCATGGGCCCCTGGGCAAAGTAATGCACTAGGAACCCTACCAGGGAGATGGTGACCTGCGGCACACTATGCATGCGGTGGCATGGAGTGGGTGTGGCTAAATAATGCTACATATTGAGCATGGCTTTTTAGTCTGATTAGAAACAATAAATACAGACAACTAGGGAATTATCTCAAAATAAATTCACCCCCTACACACACTGTCCCGCCCTCTCTATACATTGCCCCCCCCATATACTCTGACTCTTTTTCCCTGTACACACTGCTCCCACTCCTTTTTGAAACTATCTCCCTCCCTGTACACACTGCCCCCCTTTCTTAAATGCCTCTCCCAGCCTATCAGCTGCCTGTATTTATGTATGACTGTACATGTATGGGGGTGAGGGCAGGAGGGCACAGTACAGAGGGGTTGGAGGGCACAGTAGTGTGGAGGTCAGGAGTATAAAGTATCAGGTGTAGTTATGTATAGTGTTAGGTTTGGGTAGTATAGGGAGATATAGTGGCAGGATTGGATAGCATAGGCAGGTATAGTGACAGGATTGGATAGCATAATGAGGTATAGTGATAGGATTGAATAGTATAGGGAGGTATAGTAACAGGATTGGATGGCAAAGGGAGGTATGGTGGCAGGATTGGGTAGTATAGGGAGGTATAGTGACAGGATTGGGTAGTATAGGGAGGTATAGTGACAGGATTTGATAGTATAGGGAGGTACAGTGACAGGATTGGATGGCAAAGGGAGGTATAGGGAGGTATAGTGACAGGATTGGGTAGTATAGGGAGGTATAGTGACAGGATTGGGTGGTATAGGGAGGTATAGGGACAGGATTGGGTAGCATAGGGAGGTATAGTGACAGGATTGGATAGTATAGGGAGGTATAGTGACAGGATTGGATAGTATAGGGAGGTATAGTGACAGGATTGGATGGCAAAGGGAGGTATAGTGACAGGATTGGGTAGTATAGGGAGGTATAGTGCCAGAATTGGGTAGTATAGGGAGGTATAGTGACAGAAGTGGATAGTATAGGGAGGTATAGTGACAGGATTGGATGGCAAAGGGAGGTATAGTGACAGGATTGGGTAGTATAGGGTGGTATAGTGGTAGGTCTGGGTAGTAAAGGGTGGTATAGTGGTAGGTCTGGATAGTATAGGGGGGTATGGTGGTAGGTCTGGGTAGTATAGGGAGGTATAGTGGTAGGTCTTGATAGTATAGGGAGGTATAGTGGTAGATCTGGATAGTATAGGGAGGTATAGTGGTAGGTCTGGGTAGTATAGGGTGGTATAGTGGTAGGTCTGGATAGTATAGGAAGGTATAGTGGTAGGTCTGGGTAGTATAGGGAGATATAGTAGTAGGTCTGAATAGTATAGGGAGGTTACATAGTTACATAGTAGCTGAGGTTGAAAAAAAGACAAAAGTCCATCAAGTCCAACCTATGTGTGTGATTATGTCAGTATTACATTGTATATCACTTTATGTTGCGGTCATTCAGGTGCTCAATAATAGTTTCTTGAGCCCCCCGCTGAGACCACCGCCATCCTTGCCGCTCTTACAGTAAAGAACCCTCTACGTAGTTTAAGGTTAAACCGCTTTTCTACTAATTTTAATGAGTGGTCATGAGTCTTGTTAAACTCTCTTTTGTGAAAAAGTTTTATTCCTATTGTGGGGTCATCAGTACGGTATTTGTATATTGAAATCATATCCCCTCTCAAGCGTCTCTTCTCCAGAGAGAAGTTCAGTGCTCACAACCTTTCCTTATAACTAATATCCTCCAGACCCTTTATTAGCTTTGTTGCCCTTCTTTGTACTCGCTCCATTTCCAGTACATCCTTCCTGAGGACTGGTGCCCAGAACTGGACAGCATATTCTAGGTGCGGCCGGACAAGAGTCTTGTAGAGCGGGAGAATTATCGTTTTATCTCTGGAGTTGATCCCCTTTTTAATGCATGCCAATATTCTGTTTGCTTTGATAGCTGCAGCTTGGCATTGCATGCCATTGCTGAGCCTATCACCTACTAGGACCCCCAGGTCCTTTTCCACCCTAGATTCCCCCAGAGGCTCTCCCCCCAGTGTATAGATTACATTCATATTTTTGCCACCCAAATGCATTATTTTACATTTTTCTACATTAAACCTCATTTGCCATGTAGTCCACCCACCCCATTAATTTGTTCAGATTTTTTTGCAAGGTTTCCACATCCTGCGGAGAAGTTATTGCCTTGCTTAGCTTAGTATCGTATGCAAATACAGAGATTGAACTGTTTACCCCATCCTCCAGCTTGTTTATGAACAAATTAAATAGGATTGGTCCCAGCACAGAACCCTGAGGGCACCCCACTACCCTCCCCTGACCATTTATCACCACCCTATGAATTCACCTTTGTAGCCAGTTTTCAGTCCATGTACTCACCCTATGGTCCATGCCAACTGACCTTATTTTGTACAGTAAACATTTATGGGGAACTGTGTCAAATGATTTTGCAAAATCCAGATACACAACGTCTACGGGCCTTCCTTTATCTAGCTGGCAACTCACCTCCTCATTGAAGTTAGTAGATTGGTTTGGCAAGAACGATTCTTCATGAATCCATGCTGATTACTGCTAATGATACTGTACTCATTACTAAAATCTTGTATATAGTCCCTTATTACCCCCTCCAAGGTTTTACATACTATTGATGTTAGGCTAACTTGTCTGTAATTCCCAGGGATGTATTTTGGGCCCTTTTTACATATTGGCGCTACATTGGCTTTTCTCCAATCAGCTGGTACCATTCCAGTCAGTAGACTGTCAGTAAAAATTAGGAACAATGGTCTGGCAATTACTTTAATGAGCTCCCTAAGTATCCTTGACTGCAAACCATCTGGTCCGGTGATTTATTAATGTTAAGTTTCTCAAGTCTAATTTAAATTCTGTCCTCTGTTAACCATGGAGGTGCTTCCTGTGATGTGTCATGAAGATGTGTCATGAGGATAAACACTGCAGTTTTTGTTACTGAAGCCCCTCAATTCCCTTGTGAAGACTGAGGAGAAGAATAAATTAAGAATAAATTAAATACCTTCGCCATCTCCCCATCCTTTGTAACCAGATGTCCTTCCTCATTCTTTATGGGGCCAATATGGTCTGTACTTATTGCACCCTCACACTTCTTGTTGCATTCCTTATAAAGTCTGAATGCTGATGATGATCCCTCAACCTTGTATTTTTTGAAGGCCTTATCTTTTGCCATCCAGGACTTTTGTTCGCTCTTTTAAATTTATTACCCAATGGGATGCATTGGCTAATGCCCTTATTTAATATGCTCTTAAAGCAAACCCATCTCTCCTCTGTGTTCTTTGTTCCTAAGATTTTATCCCAATTTATGCCTTCTAGCAAGATTCTTAGTTTAGGGAAGTTGGCTCTTTTGAAATTCAGTGTCTTCGTATTCCCCTTATGTTTCCTATTTGTGTAATTTATACTGAAGCCAATTGACCTGTAATCGCTGTTACCTAAATTGCCCCTTATTTCCACATCCGTGATCGGGTCTGTATAGTTGGTAATCAGTAGATGCAGTAATGCTTTATTTCTAGTTGGTGCATCTACCATCTGACCCATAAAATTGTCCTGCAAGACATTTAGGAACTGGCGAGCCTTAGATGAATGCGCGGTTCCCTCCACCCAGTCTATGTCTGGAGGTATAGTGGTATGTTTGGGTAGCATAAGGAGGTATAGTGGTAGGTCTGGGTAGCAAAGGGAGGTATAGTGGTAGGTCTGGATAGTATAGGGAGGTATAGTGGTAGGTCTGGGTAGCATAGGGTGGTATAGTGGTAGGTCTGTATCGTATAGGGAGGTATAGTGGTAGGTCTGGATAATATAGGGAGCAGGGCCATCTTATTAAAATCATGGGCCCCTGGGCAAAGTAATGCACTAGGGCCCCTACCAGGGAGATGGTGACCCGTGGCGCTCTATGCGCATGGTGGCAAGGAGTGGGTGTGGCTAACTGATGCTACCTATTGGGCGTGGCTTTTGAGTCTGATTAGCAACAAAAAATACACACAACCAGAGAATTATCCCAAATTAAATTGACCCCCTATACACACTGTCCCGCCTTCTCTACACACTGCCCCCCCATATACACTGACCCTCTGTATACACTGACTTTTTCCCTGTACACACTGATCCCACTCCGTTTTGAAACTATCCCCCTCCCTGTACACACTGCCCCCAGCCTATCAGCGGCCTGTATTTATGTATGACTTTACACAGTTTGGGGGGGGGGGGCAGGAGGGCATAATACAGCCAGGTTTGAGAACACAGTAAAGGGGAGGTCAGGAGGGTACAGTATAGGTGGTATAGTGGCAGGTTTGGGTCGTGTAGGTGGTATAGTGGGAGGTTTGGGTAGTATAGGGTGGTAAAGTGGTAGGTTTGGGTAGTATAGGGGAGGATATTGGCAGGTTTGAGTAGTATAGTGGAAGGTTTGGGTAGCATAGGGTTGTATAGTGGCAGATTTGGCTAGTATAGGTGGTATAGTGGCAGATGTGGGTAGTATAGGTGGTATAGTAGCAGATGGGGTAGTATAGAGAGGTATAGTGGCAGATGTGGGTAGTATAGAGAGGTATAGTGGCAGATGTGGGTAGTATAGAGAGGTATAGAGAGGTATAGTGGCAGATGTGGGTAGATATGGAGGTATAGTGGCAGATGTGGGTAGATAGGGAGGTATGGTGGCAGATGTGGGTAGATAGGGAGGTATAGTGGCAGATGTGGGTAGATAGGGAGGTATAGTGGCAGATTTGGGTATAGGGAGGTATAGTTGCAGATGTGGGTAGATAGGGAGGTATGGTGGCAGATGTTGGTAGATAGGGAGGTATAGTGGCAGATGTGGGTAGATAGGGAGGTATAGTGGCAGATGTGGGTATGGGGAGGTATGGTGGCAGATGTGGGTAGATAGGGAGGTATGGTGGCAGATGTGGGTAGATAGGGAGGTGTAGTGGCAGATGTGGGTAGATAGGGAGGTATGGTTGCAGATGTGGGTAGATAGGGGATATGGTTGCAGATGTGGGTAGATAGGGAGGTATGATGGATAATGTGGGTAGATTGGGAGGTATAGTGGCAGCTGTGGGTAGATAGGGAGGTATAGTGGCAGATGTGGGTAGATAGGGAGGTATGGTAGCATATGTGGGTAGATAGGAAGGTATGGTAGCAGATGTGGGTAGATAGGGAGGTATGGTGGCAGATGTGGGTAGATAGGGAGGTATAGTGGCAGATGTGGGTAGATAGGGAGGTATGGTGGAAGATGTAGGTAGATAGGGAGGTATAGTGGCAGCTGTGAGTAGATAGGGAGGTATAGTGGCAGATGCGTGTATACGGAGGTATGGTGGCAGATGTGGGTAGATAGGGAGGTATGGTGGAAGATGTGGGTAGATAGGGAGGTATAGTGGCAGCTGTGAGTAGATAGGGAGGTATAGTGGCAGATGCGTGTATACGGAGGTATGGTGGCAGATGTGGGTAGATAGGGAGGTATGGTGACAGATGTGGGTAGATAGGGAGGTATAGTGGCAGATGTGGGTAGATAGGGAGGTATGGTGGCAGATGTGGGTAGATGGCAGGTATAGTGGCAGATGTGGGTATAGGGAGGTATAGTGGCAGATGTGGGTATAGGGAGGTATAGTGGCAGATGTGTGTAAAGGGAGGTATGGTGGCAGATGTGGGTAGATAGGGAGGTATGGTGGCAGATGTGGGTAGATGGGAGGTATAGTGGCAGATGTGGGTATAGGGAGGTATAGTGGCAGATGTGGGTATAGGGAGGTATAGTGGCAGATGTGTGTAAAGGGAGGTATGGTGGCAGATGTGGGTAGATAGGGAGGTATGGTGACAGATGTGGGTAGATAGGGAGGTATGGTGGCATATGTGGGTAGATAGGGAGGTATAGTGGCAGATTTGGGTAGACAGGGAGGTACAGTGGTAGGTTTGGATAGTATAAGGTGAAATAATGGTAGGTTAGTGCAATATGCAGTGAAATGTGCTCAATCACTTACAGGATTCCTGGATGTAAAGACTCCTGGGGCTGCTCTGGTCTCTCCTGCTCCTGAGTGAAGTTCAGTCTTTGGGAGGAGTGGAGGAGACAGCCAAACCCTTGGCTCCACCCAACTCTCCTGCCTCAGGAGATAGTGAAGATCCCCGAGGGTCCGGGACAGTCTAACTTAAATAAATGGCAGGGGAGTGCTATAGGCAGCCTCCCCCGCACCGCTGACACTCCAGCTGACCTGATCGACATGGCAAAGCAGAGCACTGTAGTACGTGTTTACAAGGGGACAGGTAAAGTGCAGGGGCCCTCCATGCAGCTGGGGCCCCTGGGCAGTGCCCAGGGGTGCACACTTATTCAAAAGGCCCTGATAGGGAGGTATAGTGGTAGGTCTAGGTAGTATAGGGTGAAACGATGGCAGCTTTGTGCTGTATGCAGTGACATGTGCTCAGTCACTTACTGCATTCCTAGATATGGACACTCCCAGGGCTGCTGTGATCTCTCCTACTCAGCCTGTGTGAACAAGTGTGGAGGAGTGGAGGAGGCAGCCACACCCCCGTCTCAGGCTGTCTCGGGATATATTGAAGATCTCCAAGGGACAGTCTATCGTTATTAAATGAGAGGGGAGTCTTATAGGCAGCCTTCCCCGCACTGCTGAATCCATCGACTTGTATCTATGTATCTATGACTTAAAAGCAGTACATGTTACTGCAAGGGGACGGGGAAAGTGCAGGGCCCCCCCCCATGCAGCTGGGGCCCAGGGGTGCCCGCTCATTCAGACGGCCCTGGTGCCAAGCGCGGGTGATGGGTCCTGTGTGACTCTGCTAAACTTGCGGGTCCCATAAAATAAGGTGCATCCAAATAGCGATTGCTGCCTATGTTTTCTAGGTGCTAATAAAAGAGAACTACTCACAGCTAAATTTCAAAATACATATTGCAGAGGGGATCTCTGATCCAAAGTCTTTGATCCACAGGCCACGTCTGTACATAAAGTGCAAGTCTAAAATACCCTACAGGGAGCAACAGAGGTATGAGAGTATCATTCATCCCATGCTTGGCACCTTAGGGTCCCTCTGGGTATCAAGCCTCCCCAGCACCCCACTTCCATCTTGGTGATTGGGAGAAGTGATACACAGTATATACCTTTGTATTTATCTGTGTGATCCAGACATAACACTGTCATGTAACATTGTGCTATTGCCCAAAAGCACTAAGCCCAGTTATTATGAAGTTTTTCAAAAGACTGGTCATGGCACATATAAAGAAGACCATTAACTTTAAAGTAGACCCCCCATCAATGTGCATACAGACTAAACCGATCCACTGCAGATGTTATCCAATCAGTAGATCACCTGGCACTGACTCGCTTGGAGAATAGGGTCACCATACATGTTATATTCTGGCCGTACAGTCTTTGCACAACCAACGTTAAATTCTATCAAATCTATGTAATATGAAAAAAAGGGATTGTACAATCAGATTATAACATGTGTGCTAATGCCGCATACACACGAGCAAACTTTTCGACTGGACTGGTCCGACGGTCTATCCGACGGACTTTCAGAGGACTTCCCCAACGAACAGACTTGCCTACACATGATCACACCAAAGTCCAATGGATTCCTATGTGATGACATACGACCGGACTAAAATAAGGAAGTTGATAGCCAGTAGCCAAAAGCTGCCCTAGCGTCGGTTTTCGTTCGTCGGACTAGCATACAGACGAGCAGACTTTTCGATTGGATTCGAGTCCGTCGGAAAGATTTGAAGCATGTTCCAAATCTAAAGTCCGTCAGATTTTCAACCGAAAAAGTCAGCTGCAGGTCCGATGAAGCCCACACACGGTCGAATTGTCCGCCAGACTTGGTCCGTCGGACCAGTGCGGTCGAAAAGTCCGCTCGTGTGTACGCGGCATAAGGATTCTTATGTTAGACTGTTTTATTTTAGAATTGTAGCTCTGCCTTCAATACTATTAGATAAACTGACATTCTTTAGGATGAGCTCAGTTTTGTGCAACTGGATACTGGATATTTTAACAAATAGGCCCCCATCTGTTAGAATTTACAGTATTTAATCCTCTTTCATCATTCTTAACACTGGTTTCCCTCAGGGGTGACTCTTGAGTCTCCTACTGTACACTTTGCTGACCTACGATTGCTTAGCTAAGTATCTGAGCAATTATATTGTGCCGTTTGTAGATAAAAGGGCAGTAGTGGGATTAATCACTCATTATGATGAGTTCATATACAGGCAGGAAGTGGAGAATGTAGAATTCAGGTTCAAAGTTAACAATCTTTCCATTAACATAAAGAAGACAAAAAGATAGTTCTAGACTTCAGAAAGACTCTGGTAGTATCCCCTCTCCTCCCTATATTGGAGGTAAAGCTGTTGAAATGGTCAATTGCTTTAAGAGTACAGTATGTTACCTCAACATTTTGTATTCTTGATACGTGTTTGTTGTACCATATACTGTATTTGTGTTAAAAAGTATCCTGTTCTCTTTGTATTGCTTCCTTTGTGTGAAAGATCTGGTGATTCTACCCCCCCCCCCCCCAGATTTCGTATTTCAGACTGGCCACATTAAGTATGAAAGCATATCCATTCCAGCATGGTCAGTATTCTGGCTGTACTGGGAGAACAGCCTGCCTGTCCTTCAATGATCAGATGCAGCTGAGAACAGAGATTATGTGATCACTTCTCTAATATAATCTCACCTGGAGCACCAATACAATTAGCATAGCGAAGAAGGCTTATTAAAGCAGTTGTAAACCGATGGACATTTTTTTTTCTTACCTGCAAGGCAAAGGTATACTGTGCTAGTATGCATCGCATACTAGCACATTATGTGAAACTTGCCTGAAAATGAAGCCTTCCAGAGATGCAATGTCATCGCTGGAGACAACTATCACCTTTATGCATCTTGCTTTCAGATTTGCGGTCTCCAAGTCTGTGACTGTCCAGAGTCACGATGACGTCACTCCTGTGCATGCGTGCGGGAAACGCCGATCATGGCACACTGCTCTGAAGGAACGGCATGGGTGGCTGTTCCTTCAGGGCGCATGCACCAGTGATGCGTCTGGCTACATGTACAGTGAATATCTCATAGAGATATTTACACTACCTATACTTAAGCCTTATTATAGGCTTACCTATAGGTAAAATTCAAAGATGGAAGTTTACTTCCCCTTTAACACCGTATGATATGGTAATTGCTCTGCTGCAGGCAAACAGGAACTGCAGTGAATCGTAGACTGCCCAGAAGATTGTTGACAGCATAATGCCCATCATCAATAATATTTATAGCAGTAGGAAGATGGCCAGTAAAAGAGAAGTACCGTATATACTCGAGTATAAGTCATTCTGAGTATAAGTCGAGGCCCTAATTTACCACAAAAAAAATGGGAAAAACTTATTGACCCGAGTATAAGACGAGGGTGAGAAATGCACAGCTACTGTAAGTGGAAAAGAGGGTCAATAATGCCAATTTGCAGCATCACTGTTCCCATTTGCATGCCTCACTGTGCCCATTTGCAGCCATAGGTCCCCTGAACTTCAAACTCGGTAGTTAAGGGTTCCTAGATGCCCCCTAGCTGCAGCCAAAATTTGGGGTCTCTGAACCCAAAGGGTCCAGAACTGACATTGCTGCAGATGGACACAGTTGACCGAATTTGGGGCCCCGTATCTCGGGGCCACTTAGTGCTAGGAATCCCACATTTGGTGTGCAAACCCAGTGGAACTAGTACCATAACATTTCCAAAGCTGGGGTTTCTAGCACCAAGTGGCTTCGAGATACAGGGCCCCAAATATCAGTTCAGAAAATGTCAAGCAGTTTTCTGCAGCAGAGAATGACATTTTCCAAACCGGTTTTGGGGCCCTGTATCTGAGGGCCACTTGGTGCTAGGAACCCTAGCTTTGGATATGTTATGGTACCAGTTCCACTGGGTTTGCACACCAAATTTGGGGTTCCTAGCACCAAGTGACCCTGAGATATGGGCCCCAAATTCGGTTCAGAAAATGTCAAGCACTTTTCTGCAGCAGAGAATGACATTTTCCAGACCGATTTTGGGGCCCCGTTGCTCTGGGCCACTTAGTGCTAGGAACTTTAGCTTTGGATATGTTATGGTATCTGTTCCACTGGGTTTGCATACCAAACATGGGGTTCCTAGCACTAAGTGGCCCTGAGATACGGGGCCCCAAAGTCGGTTCGGAAAATGAAATTTTTTGCTGCAGAAAAGTGCTTGATTAGAGTATAAGTCGAGGGGGGCACTTTCAGCACAAAAAAATGTGCTGAAAAATTCGACTTATAATCGAGTATATACGGTATGTTTTTTTTTAAAAGAATAATACTTACCTAGGTGGATGCATCACCGGTTCGATGCTGCATCTGTCCCCTGGTGCCTCTAACACTGAGAACTGAGCAATTGAACATTGCCAATCAGTCGGTTCTCACAGCTCCCTGAGCAGAGAGCTGGTGACTGTCAGTCAGCAGCTCTCTGCTTTGCCCCTCCTCTCTCACTGGAGCGCTGGGCTGTGGAGGGGGAGGGACCAGCCGACTCAGGGCCTCTACAGCTCACTGAGAGGCTGAGCCAGGTGCCGGTCCAGGCATGTGGGCAGATCCCAACTCCATTGTCACAATCTTCTCTAAGCCTGAACAGTCAGTCAACAGCGGGCTACAGCCCGCTGTCTGCTGAAAATGGGTCACAGGAGTGCTGAATAAACTAGACTCCTGTGATCCACAGGAAGAAAGACAGCCAAACAAGCTTTGGCTGTACTTCTCCTTTATTATTAAGAGGGACTCTTCCCATCCTACTCATAGATTTTTTGTCTCCCTCCCTTTAGGTCAAAGGTTACTCAGCATCAGAGCTAGAACCACTAGGCTGATGAACGGTTTATTCCTGTTGCTGTGATACTGACAAATTCGGAATCACCTTGAAATACTGCTATTAATATATATGTATTTCTTTTCTGGGCATTGCTGCAAATTGAGATTTGTAATACTGCCCTTTATGATTGTTATTAATTGCAATAATATTTTTTGCATTTATATTCATGTTTACATGCTTACTTATTTGTATTTATTTATTTGCCTTGGTTTTATTTGTGGTCACTTATTTTGTTCTTTGCATGTATAACATGTTTTTGAAATGACAATAAAAAATATCCTTATCCTTAAAAAGGGTATACGGGAGAAGAGAAAATTTGCTGCAAAGACCCAAAGCAAATAATTCAATCCTTTACCCCCATAAAAGTATACAGAAAAGTTACAGAGTTAGCACACCATAAACTTTATGAACATTTAAAGGATATGTTCACCTTTTTTTTTTTTAATGTGCAGTTACTATTTTTTTTGTAGGAGCCTGGTAAGCATTTCACCCACAATCAGCAGATTGTGGGTGCAATGCAGGGCTCCTGTAGACGGTTAGTGTAAGCTGTCTGCTCGTACCTCATACGGGCAGACAGTTACACAATGGGGGTTATTTACTAAAGGAAAATTCACTTTGAACTGCAAGTGCACTTGGAAGTGCACTGAAAGTGCACTTGGAAGTGAAGTCGCTGTAGATCTGAGGGGGACATGCAAGGAAAATAAAAAAACAGCATGTTAGCTTGCACATGATTGGATGACAAAATCAGCAGAGCTTTACCTCATTTTAGATCTACCCCTTCGATTTAGAGCGACTGCACTTCCAAGTGCACTTGCAGTGTAAAGTGGATTTGCCTTTCGTAAATAACCCCTAATGACTGGAAGAATTCTTGAACTACCTAGAGTGCTCAACAACACCCTGGCAGTTCACTACGAACTACAGGCCATCAGCAGCAAAGACCGTAAGTACTTTTAGTTCATTCGTTAACAGAACTCTCCGCCCACACGGCCGCATTCTTTTCAAAAAGTGACAACTGGTGCCGGGAGAAGATCCCGGGCCTGCTGTCACCCGGGGGGGGGGGGGGCGGGGTATGTCGGTGAGTGGCTGCAGGATTGGGAACATATTACATGTTCCACCCTAAAAACGTAACATGTTCCAGAAGGTGAAGGTATCCTTTAATGAAAATAATATGAATCATGTTTTTTAACAGGAACTGCTAAGTGTACAGAAGTGGTCCCTCCTGATGAAGAGGTCTACCTCAAAACTTTGACACACAGGGACCTTATTTTCTTTTTGCTTCACTTCGCTTTGTATCCTTTTACTTTCTCCTCACTCTGCACGTGTTTGAATAATATATGTGTATCACATATTGCTTATGTTGCTGAAGATTTGATTCTCTGTACACTTAGCAATTTTTGTTGGAAAACATGGTTTATAATACTGATATTAAATGTCCATAAAGTGTATGGTGTGCTAGTCCTGTCACTTTCTTATCACATGTTATCCCTTTCATACAAATTCAAAAAACAGAGGACATATTTCTCTTTTACATTTATTGCAAATCATTCCTTTATGTTTAAAGAGGAAGTAAACTCAGATTTTTTTAATTTTTTTTACCCTTCCCTGCAAAGTAAAGGCATAATGTGCTAGTATACAAGCATGTTATGTGACACTTACCTGCAAACAAAGCCTGTGTCATCCCCGCTGCAGGCCGTCTTCCTTCTGGGGCAGCCTATTCTGGCTGTGTGACTGGCCAGAGCTGCGTGACATCACTCCCGTGCATGTGGGCGGCCGTTCCCTCGGAGTTCATATGCCAAAGACATCATCGGGGCAGTATACAGGAAATATCTCCTAAACGGCGGACGTAAAAGAATACATTGAACTGAACCGCATCTATAAGCACCACTTTCATGCAGAGAAATTGTTCGATGAGGTCTCTTAACAAACCGACCCTTCTGGTAGTGTCAGTTTCTTGGTTCTCCAATGCACTCTAGAATTCCTTCCCCTGTACACTGTAGTAACACAGGGGTTTGTAAAAGAAACCTGTAAGCACAGCCAAGAACCAAGAGGTCAACACTCACAGAAGGCTTAGTATCAAGGGTCATCATTTAAAATTTGATTTTAGTGACAGAGGCACTTAAAAGTAGGAAATTGGTACCTGTCCATTACTTGTTAGTATCAGGGCTGTAATGTTGATCCAATGGCTTCAACACTTTACGTTCCTGGGGTTGATTTACTAAAGGAAAATAGGCTATTCACTTTGCAAGTGAAGTTGCACACACATTTACTTTGCAAAGAATATCCAATCATGCTCAGTAAAAAGACAGCATTCTACTGTTTACATGATTACATGATTGGGTGAAAGAGGTCATCTGGGCCTCATCTCATTCACTAATCTCTGGGGAAATTTCCCTTGCAAATTGAATAATCTATTCGCCTCTAGTAACCACTGACTTGGAAGAAGTACGCAATTTAGTCATTTTGACTTCCAGCAGATTTCACTTGATGAATAACTGTCCCATTTGTGGGTTTTGTGATGTATTTAGCCCTTTCATGACTAAGCCTATTTTTGAAATTTGGTGTTTACAAGTTAAAATCTGTATTTTTTGCTAGAAAATTACTTAGAACCCCCAAACATTATATATATTTTTTTAGCAGAGAATCTAGAGAATAAAATGAAGATTGTTGCAATATTTTATATCACACAGTATTTATGCAGCGGTGTTTTAAACGCAAATTTTTGGGAAAAGGGACACTTTCATGAATTTTAAAAAATCCAAACAGTAAAGTTACCCCAATTTTTTTGTATAATGTGAAAGATGATGTTATGCAAATAGACATCAAACATGTCACGCTTTATAATTGCACGCACTCGTGGAATGGTGACAAACTACGGTACCTAAGAATTTCCATAGGCGACGCTTTCAATTTTTTTTACGGTTACCAGGTTAGAGTTACAGAGGAGGTCTATTGCTAGAATTATTGCTCTTGCTCTGACGATCGCGGTGATACCTCACATGTGTGATTTGAACACCATTTACATATGCGGGAGCGACTTCCGTATGCGTTTTCTTTGCTGCACAAGCTCGCGGGGACGGGGGCACTTTAAATTTTTTTTTTCTTATTTATTTTTATATTTATAAATTGTGTTTAAAAAATGTTATTTTTATGAATTTTATTGCTGTCACAAGGAATGTAAACATCCCTTGTGACAGTAATAGGTGGTGACACGTACTCTTTATGGAGGGATCGGGGGTCTAAAAGACCCCTGATCCCTCCTTTGCACTTCAAAGTATTCAGATCGCTGAAAATGGCGATTCTGAATACTGTGTATTTTTTTAAAACTGGTGCCATTGGCAGCCGAGTAAACGGGAAGTGACGTCATGACGTCGCTTTTGTGTTTACTATTAGGAGGCTGGAACTAACCTGCTCACAGCTTCGTTCCAGCCCGCCCCCAGCCGCCGGAGGCAGCCGATTGGTCACCGGGCCTCTCAATCGAACGGGAGGCCCGGTAAGAGCGGCGGGATGTGGCGGCAGGGGGGACGTCCCCTCCCGCTCCTCCGGTATAACAGCCGAGCGGCTTTTAGCCACATCGGTTGTTATACTCGGATAGCCAGTCGCCCGATCTAAACAACGGTACCGGGATGATGCCTGCAGCTGAGGGCATCAACCCGGTATAACCCCGGAAAGTCGAGTACGCACATCTGCGTACTCTCGGCGGGAAGGGGATTATATTAGAGCTAGCCAGGCATTTAACATCATTTGTGAGAAATGGGACTCAGTTATAAATTATACTAAAGCTGCAATCACAAAATATGTTGCACTGATTCATATACCAAAAAACAACAACCAAATCAAAACAACTAAACCCAAGTAGACATAAATCAAAATAGTGCTACATACAAACATGTGTATAATTTTAATCCAAAATCATCCTATAACAGTCCTTCATACAAATGTCTGTGAATGAAGGGATCACTCTTCATGGTGACTCAAATGATGTCAGACTGACAAAACTTTTGCGAGACAGAGAAACACTTTGTGAGATAGAGAGGTTTTCCATGCCAGAGGTATTTGTATAATACCAATGTTAGAGCCACCCATCGAGAAGCATTGGAATGTTTTTAAAATGATATTGGCATTTGTATTCAGTTATAATGTAAATGCATTTTCTTCTTTTTTTTATTAATAAAAACACATCAGAAAGCACTATGTCAGCTTTTGTATCTTTTTGAGCACTGATCCATGCTTTATCACCTGAGCTGAGGATTGCTGGATTTACCAAGAGAGTATTCTGGGCAGCATCGTCGGAGACCTGGGAGAGTCTAACTGGGTTTATGGCATCTGATTGATTTGATGAAAGGTATAATAAGACTTTTGTAATGAGGGTCAATCCTTAAGGTGAGTGTGTGCCCAAAAGGGGATTGATGGGGGAATTGAACTGTTTATGTGGACTTGATCACAACTTGTGGATTGTATCACAACTTCATTCTTGGACATTTGTATGAAGAACTGTTATAGGGTGATTTTGGATTATAATTAAATGGCTATATGTAGCAATATTTTTATTTATGTCTACTTGGGTTGAGTTGTTTTGATTTTGTTGTTTTTTTTTTAGTATATGTTGTATATGAATCAGTGCAGCATATTTCTATACACAATTAACGGTATTTAGAGGATCAGCAATAGTAGCCTTCTCACTACAGGTTTCAGTGAGTTTGTGGATGATTTGCTACTTGTGATTTTGGTAAGGGCAAAATGTCTACCCTCCAGCAACACATTGTTTTTTTTTCCTTTTTTCTTTATTGTTCCTGTAATGTTCTTCAGGCCAGATACAGGCTAAAGCACTTAAATGCAACCTTTATTCACTAGTACCGTGCATAAGCAACTAGTACCACCAGTTATCACTGTAAAAATATATTTTTCTCTATAGAATGGATTGAATGTTATACAGCTTATGGTTTTAAAAAAAAGAGAGACTGTGTATTGGCACAATCAAGTAAGGTTTAGGGTTTATATAGCATTGTTACATTCAGCAATAATTCCAGGTACTTTAAAGAAAACTGCATTTTGATTACACATTGTGGCATGATTTGTTAGATGCCATTACAGATATGGTTGAATAATTCTGATATACTCCAGCACTGTATTGCTGTAAAATATTATTGATTATTTTCTTTGCCTGTGATAGTGGAGATAAGTTTGAATTTTAAAACGTCATTGCAAAAGAATTAAATTGTTCATTTTTTTTAAAACTAAACAAATGGAAACACAAAAAAGTGAATAGAAAGCTAGGTAAATTCAAAGAAATTTCAGACCACACCACAGGCTTTAAAAAAAAAATCCTACAGTGGATTACAAACAGGCAAGTAAGTGTATTTTTTATTGCAGAGCAGACATAGCATGTCTCTTCTGCAATAAAGATCCTGTCTGTTTGCATTTTTTTCATTTTTACCTTTCGTTCCACTTTAGATTGACTTATACTCTATACAAGCATAGGTTTCCGATAAAAGGAATTTACAGTTCAGGATGGCTCTTCCTCCCATTCATCAGAGACAATGTGGCTAGATATATATGTATTTGATCACATGAATGTCATCATGGCATTGCATAGCAGCACAATAAGCATATTTAGGACTTTTGTTACATTTTATGATTTAAAGGGAAATGATGGGCAGGTCTAATTTTTATCCTGGCCTGCATGCATTTAGAAAGGCCTAAACAGGAACAGGAGTTTTTTGTGAAAGTGAAGAATGGAACCTAATAAATAATTAATAAATAGTAAAAAAACAACATACTAAATAGTGCTTAATACAAATTTATTTGTATCTTTTTTAAATTAGCAGGTGTTATATACCTATGGTTAATACACTAAAAATCTGCACTGGTTTTATTTGCTGTATACAATTGATTTTAAGATGCTTTTGCTACTTTTCTTAAATACTCATGGTCTTGCTCCTTCCACTTCACTATCACAATCCTTAGAACCCTTAGATATCTAAATGATAGCTGGTTATCAATAATATCTGCCTTAAGAGAGAGAGACATGAACTTTCCACTACTATAATTCCAACTGCTGAAATGTCCTTGACACTATGCTTATTTAAGAAAGAGCTTAAAAAAGTAGTTTTATATTCATTTAGGCCCAAAATGAAAAACCCACCAATCAATTTGCAAGTCCCAAATAATAATGAAGTATGCGTCTCCTGAGATACCTGTAATGCTGTATCGTTTTGTTTGAAAGCTCCCCTGTTTTTGGTGGACCAAAATAAATTTGTTAAGCCATTTTCAGTTAGGTCCAGATTCCTTGTTTGCTCTTTTGCAAAATAATGCATCCTACCCAATCCTATGCTACTGCTGGAATGGGCCAAGTGCTCACAATTTTTACAATCCCACCCTTAAAATATTTGCACATTGGTGGACATAAGGGATTTGGTTTACAAAACAAGTAGAGGATGTTCAAATGAATATTAATGCATATTTTACTGAAGACAAAGATATAAATTAGGTAAGTACATATTAGACCTTAGCATACCTCCTTCAATGTCTGTCTAAATCTTTGAACTCAGCGCATGAGCTTTGGATGTCATTGTATGCTCATACAACATAGTACTAATATATTGCACCAAAATTGCAGATCATCACAATTGCAATCAATTATATATGTATGCACAAAGATAAATGAACAAATATATACAATCCTATCACTTTTCCTGTTTAGAAAAGCCTTAAATAAGTAGTTTTTCAGCATTTAGGGCAAGAGATGAGGGCGTATCTAAAAACATTCTTTTTTTAAGCAATTTTCACTTATTAACAAGAAACAAAACACTAAGCTTTTCCCTTTTGTTTTTCATAGCTTGAAGCAAATGAGCAGTAACAAAAGGTCAATATAAGCCTAACAATTGTAACCTTGGATTATGTTTGACCTCTGGGATGATGCTCATCTTAAAACACAGCAATTCCCCTATCAACAAACCAATAAAATACCTCTGGGAATAAAAGGTTATTTTGTCAACCACCTGTCATTGCAAAGAAAAGACCCTTCTTTTAAACTCCTGAAAAGTGACATAAATAACAAAAACATGCATTTCCAACAACATTGTTTTTTAAACTCGTTTGTCAAAATATTAGATGTGTAAGATATAATTTTTACCCATTATAATGCTATTTTTTAAAACAAAACATAACTACAATAACTTGCTAATTGGAAAAAAGTTTGGGTATGACATCATCATCTTTATATGTTGGATTGTGCGAGAAAAGCCATGTGCATTTACTTAAGGTACTTGAGCAGTTCTCACAATATTTTTAATGGTTGTAAAGTTACAAATAAGGCCACTTTGATTAGACAATACTGGTTAATAAATGCTGACTCTACTACACCGGGTAATGACTGGGATGCATTCAAGGCCTATATCAGAGGATGTTACATGTCTTCCATAGCTACGGAATGTAAAAACAATCAGATTGTACTGGAGGAGGCAGAGGCCAAGGCTCAGACTCTCGAGTCTGACTTTGCCCTCACGGCTAACCCCCTTACAGGACAGGATATGAGAGCAGCATATAGGGAGGTTCTGCTTCTCAGGGTGGCCAAGGTCAAAAAAAGACAGCTGGTTCAATCACAAAAAATTTTTGAACAGGGGGAGAAGACGGGGAGACTGTTAGCCTGGCTAGCTAAAGAACAATCCATAACCCCCACTATAGCGAGAGTCGAGGCGTCAGACGGTACGGTAAAGACAGACCCATTAGATATAAATACATGCTTTAGGGAGTTCTACTCTAATCTGTACTCTTCGAGAGCAGGATACTCTGATGAAGAGCTCTCTCGGTTCTTGGATGGAGTGGAATTTCCTACTCTTACCCCGGAGGCAAAGCAGTCCCTCGATAGCCCGATCACAATAGAAGAGGTCCAAATAGCCCTGGGTTCTTTACAATCAGGTAAGGCACCTGGAGCGGATGGATTCCCTCCTGAGTTTTATCAGCAATATACTGAGGAAATGGTCCCAAGAATACACAGCATGTTGGTTAAGATGCTAAAGGAGGGAGTCCTCCCCCCTTCCATGGCACAAGCCATAATTGTCGTGGTGCCCAAACCAGGTAAAGATCCCCAATTCTGTTCGTCCTATAGGCCCATTTCCCTATTGAATTCTGATGCAAAAGTGTTGACCAAAATCCTTGCTAGACGCCTCAATGAGGTAATACTATCATTAGTGCATGAGGACCAGTCGGGGTTCATGCCGGGCAAGGGCACAGACATAAACCTGCGGAGACTGTATGCGGTCTTGGCCTCGGGGGTTGGAGACGTAGACCAAGCGGTAGTGGCCTCCCTGGACGCGGAAAAAGCTTTCGATTCCGTGGAATGGAATTATCTATGGGAGGTCCTCCGCAGATTTGGATTTGGTCCCGTCTTCATCTCCTGGGTTGAGGCGGTGTACAGATCTCCGACGGCCGTGGTGCGCACTGGAGCGGTCCTCTCTCAGTCCTTTCCCCTCCGTAGGGGAACGAGACAGGGCTGCCCATTATCCCCGGGGCTTTTTGCGCTCGCAATAGAGCCCATGGCTATCCTTATAAGGTCCAACCCACGTATACAGGGTATTACCATAGGCCCACTACAAGAAAATGTGTCGTTATACGCAGATGACACCCTTTTATACCTTAAGGATGATGGACAATCGTTGACACAAGCGCGTCAGCTAATAGATAGATACGGGCGATACTCCGGAATATGTATTAACTGGGGAAAGTCGGTACTGTTCCCACTGCACTCTGGGGTTGCTCCTTCGCACTTGGACGCACAGCTTCGCCGGGTGTCACAGTTCAGATACCTTGGCGTAGAGATACATAGAGACCTTCGTCAATTCATTGGCCTCAACTTGGCCCCGGTGATGTCTCGGGTGACCCACCAATTTTCATCATGGAGGTCCCTCCCCCTTAGTCCAGTGGGACGCGTAAATTTAATTAAGATGTCTATCCTGCCCAAATTCACCTACTTATTTAGGCAAACTCCCATCCCTATACCTATTTCCTTTTTTAATAAATTGGACAGCTTAGTCATATCCTTTGTATGGAATGGAAAGGCCCCTAGAATCGCAAAAACAACCTTACAATTACCGGTTACATTGGGAGGCCTGGCACTCCCAAGTTTCCTAAAATATTACTGGGCGGCGGTCCTGGTAAAGCTAAAATGGTGGTTGGCGGAGGAGCCCTCTAACCCGGCATCCGCTGTGGAGGCTGCGTTGCTTGGTTCCTATGCAGAGCTAAGAAATCTTATACATAGAGGGCCCGCTCCAATCCCAAAATGACTGTGCCCATGAAAACGACCATCAAAGTATGGGATACAGTAAACACGAAGCTAGGTAAGCAAAATATGTGGTCCCCTGTGACACCACTTTGGGGTAATCCAAGGTTGAGTCATTTTCACTCTATACCAGATCCCGTCATATGGGCTAGATACGGAATAGTTACCCTGAGCGATATTGTATCACAGGGACAACTGATAACATTTGATGAACTGAAGAGTAGAAAGGGCCTCCCAAACCAGATGTTTTTTAGATTCCTTCAGATAAGACATGCTTTTCGCTCCCAGTTTCCTGGTCCGGTGATCTTGCAGATGTCAGATTTGGAAACTTAGCTCTGCGCACCTGAAGGAACCAGACTGCTGTCGATTATATATAATAAGCTTGCACGACTGGACACGTCTAGAATCTCACAATTGATGTCTACCTGGCAGCGTGACATTCCTGACCTGACTGATGAGGACTGGGAAGAGGGGGTGCAGCAATACCTAACTCTGACCATCTCCTCCAGGGATAGGTTTACCCAATTAAAATTTCTCCATCGGGCTTATTACTCCCCATCACGTCTCGCTAAAATTTTTGCAAATAGAACAGCCACCTGTCCTAGGTGTGATGCGGATAATGCTGATTTCTTCCATACGGTGTGGACATGCCCAAGGATAGTGGGTTTTTGGAAAATAGTTCTGGATGATATTAACTCGGTGGGCCAAATCAGGGTCCCCTACAGTCCTATTCCCCTCTTGTTGGGCATATGTGACTCTCTTGAGGCCCCCAAAAGAAAAAAAATATTCGTTTTTTACACAGCAATGTATGCCAGAAAGGCGATTCTTCTTAACTGGAACCAGCCTCAACCACCCACTAAACAACTATGGCTCTCTCTCATCAATGCAGCCCTGCCACTATATAAGCTTACATATATGGGGAGAAATTGTCCGAAGAAATTCGATAGGATATGGGTGGGTTGGGTGGAGGCCAAACACCTGACCATTGCATAGATATATTAAGTACCCTACCTTAGCCCACTGGCTACCCATACGTCCCTACTTTCCGTAATTTTGTTCCGGACATGGCCTGCCCGATACACAGCTAGTATATAACTAGGGTTGGGGGACCCCTGTCGGGCTTCCCCTCCCCCCGGGCCTCTCCCCCCCCCCTCAAGGGTCTTATAAGGTGACTATGATCTGGAGATTTAATAGTATACTTTCACCAATATGTGTGACGTTGAACTGTATTATTTTCACTGTACTTATTGACTTGATATGGTATAGATAATCATTGTACATTATCTGTCTTGAGCTAATGTAATTTGTTTGTTATTTCTGTTTGTTCAGAACAAATAAATAAACTTTATGTTAAAAAAAAAAATTTACAAATAAGCATTGCAGCTCCCATGCCCTCAAAAAAAGTATTCCATCTGGTGCCCAGAGAATACATTAATAGACAATCCAGCACAGTTTCAAGAGGTGGAAAAAGGAAAATATACTTCAAACAACAATTTTTTGTAGGACTTTTTCTCACCTTCTACTTCTACTTTGTTTTAAATCCCAACAACTCCCAATGACAATGTGTGTACTTCCTAAACTGAGTTGGACAAGTCCAATCTTTTGAAGTGTCCTTAACCCCTTGGAGCCTGCGCCTCCCAGCCCTTTAAGAGGTTTAGGATGCCGGAAGGTGGGGCAGGGTTTATGATCTTGTGACTGCCGTGATTGGCTGTCACGGCGGTCACATGATCAGAAAGCTCCTGATTGCAAGCAGCGATTGGGAGCTTTCTGTTAGCCCAGGTAACTGTACTGGGAACAAGCAGGGCACATGCTCTCAGCACAGCTGTATTTGCAGTAATGCTCGCAAATATAGGTCCGCTCTGCGCTAAGGCCCACCCGCTGAGAGGCGCCAAGAGGTTAATGTGTAACTAAAGGTAAAACATTTTTAAAGATTTAGATAGAGTAGAGAGGAATTAGAACATTTATCAGGTTGCTTTTGCTGTGCCTCCCTTAGGGAGACTCACCCTCTCTTTTTTGCCCTTTTTACTGTTAACACCAAGAATAAAAGTGAAAGAAAATCGCACATTTTGGGTTGTCACTACAGGTGTAGAGGAAAAATCTTCCCACTGGGGCACTAATTATGGTGACAACCAGAGAGTTCCTCCTTTTTGAGAGGTTTCCTCTGACTTCCTGTGGGCTAGTAAGGGAAGGGAAATCCTCCCAATGAGATACAGATGGAAAAAAAAGGACAGGGGTTATAACTCTCCTTTATTCTCCCAAAATGAAAAAATATATTTTGCCTTTAGTTCTACTCTAATATCTAGAAACTCTGATTGATGTTAGGTTTTCTTCAAAAAGATTGAAATTGTTCAGGGTTTCTGGGGTTCGTATAAATATGAATGAATGTATGATGGTAAAAATAAATAAACAAAAAGTGATCAGAGGGAAGGATTCAGAAAACCACAGATGACAAAGATATAATTGTCATGGCTTTATTGAATTATTATATCTAGTTATATAGCGTTGACAATGTATTCAATATTTTACAGTTTGTATGTTCACATCCTCAAGAAGCTTACAATCTAAGGTCTCTACCTCATAAACAGCATGTCTTTTTTAGTATAGGAAGAAATCCACACAAGCACATATCAACTCAGTTCCTGTAAAGTGTTAGCTAGGATTTAAACTTAGGACCTTAATGCTACAAGGTTGATGTGCTAACCACTAAGCCACTGTACTGTGCAGTTGAAGCTAGTATTAGACTTGCAAAGCTCTTTATATAGTAGTTTTGTCTTAATAATGAAACAGAAAAAGTAAAGTAAATGAAAAAGTGAGTAAGATATGGAGAGCAAAGTGTACATAAAGCCTCTGTGTCATATAAATGACAGATGTTGGCTTCCCAAAGCATTAAATCTCAGAAAAATATGATTTTCACCAGGGTCTCTGATGAGCACCTATGGATTTTACTGTGTCACACACAGGTCAAAGTCCACCAGGTTCTATCCATTGTTTATGTACAAACAGTCCAACGCCAAATTAACAAGCAAAGACCACATAAAAAAAACAAGAAATGGTCAAGCGGGGCAACATAGTAGCACTTTTATTGAAGTGGTCCTTTGAGTATCAGCCTGTATTACACCTTTATTGCTAATACATTTTTCAATTCCCACTATTGTTATACTTTGACTGACAATTACTTGGTAATGCAACACTGTATCCACATTAATTTCATACCTTTTTTTAAATCAGATCAAATTTTCTTTTGGTGATATTTACAGTAATAATCGCATGTTTTTATGTTTTTGCTATATAAAGAAAAAAAGACTAAAAAGAAGAAAGAAAAATGCCAGGATGGTACAAAAAAGAAGTGAATGGAAATCTGTCTAACAGAGCACAGGATAGTGGACAGGGACTCCAACCTTTCCCCATTCTATCCAAAATTAAAGAAAATCTTTGAGTATAGATACACCTATAGGCTCCCCGTCTTCCCCCCAGTGTAGGCCACATAGCAGCCTTGCTACAGTACTTTACATATTAATATTGTTCAGTTTGCTGCTTTATTAAACAATTTGATACTGTTGCCAGTCTCATGGATTAAAATGTCAAATCATCCCTGCTTGACACACAGTAAACTGCTATGTCCTGTAGTAACGTAGGATTCAGGGAAAAAAAATTCCCACTGTGTGGCACAGGACACATCCAGAGGTGTTGAATAGTAAAGAGGCTGACTACAGTGGCTGCAGCTCTTGAGACATGCATTTCACTTGCTGAAGACAAAACTGAAGGGAAAATGCCCCAAGAACAAGCAGGAACTGAAGACAGTTGCAGTAGAGGCCTGGCAGAGCATCACCAGGGATGAAACCCAGCATCTGGTAATGTCTATGCATTCCAGACTTCAGGCTGTAATTGACTGCAAAGGATTTGCAACCAAGTATTAAAAAGTGAAAGTTTGATGGATGATTGTTACTCTGTCCCATTACTTTTGGTCCCTTAAAAAGTGGGATGCACATATACAAACTGTTGTAATTCCTACACCGTTCACCTGATTTGGATATAAATACCCTCAAATTAAAGCTGAAAGTCTGCAGTTAAACTACATCTTGTTCATTTCATTTCAAATCCGTTGTGGTGGTGTATAGAGCCAAAAAGATTAGAATTGTGTCAATGTCCCAATATTGATGGACCTGACTGTAGCTCTTTCATTGCAGAGAACTGCATTTAGATTGCAGGGAACTATCATTTTTTTATAAGAATGACAGGGTTGTTCCAAGTTACAAGCTAAAAAACACAAAAGCTTTTGAAGTTTTTACAAATGCATTGTTATTTCTTCTTAACATGAACAGTATAAAAAGCATACAGATGCTGACATGTTGAAGCCAAACCTGACATTTTTCATAGCCAAGTTTCAAGTCACACTGACAGTGGATGAAGCCATCATGGTAGAGTAAGGAAGGTGCACCTTTTAGTGTCTATATTGCAGCAAACCTGCAACTTTACCCTTTAGGCCCAGTAATGTACACACGACCAGTTTTGCCGTCGGAATAAACTCTGAAGGTTTCTTCGGAATTCCATTCAAGCGGTCTTACCTACACACCGTCAAACCAAAGTCCATCCAAAGTCTGACCGTCCAGAACGTGGTGACGTACAGCATGTATGACGGGACTAGAAAAAGGAAGTTCAATAGCCAGTAGCCAATAGCTTCCAACTCGTGCTTGCTTCAGAGCATGCGTCGTTTTTGGTCCGTCAGAGCAGCATACAGACGAGCGGTTTTCCCAATAGGAATTGGTTCCGTCGGAAGTATTTAGAACATGTTCTATTTCTAGGTCCGTCAGAATCTTCGAAAAAAAAGGTGGATGAGGCACACACACGATCATAATAGACGATGAAAAGCTTCCGTCGGACTTTTTCTGTCGGACATTTCGCTCGTGTGTACGTGGCTTTAAGGTTTGCTTTGATATCTTTCAGACTTCTTACACCAGGTTTCAGTTTCCAGGAATTTGAAGTCTTTTTCCTCCAACACTCCAACACAGGTTAGACTAGATCATTTCACATTGTGATGATGTTGGGGTTCTTTCATTGGAACTATTATATACAGTGCCTAGAAAAAGTATTCATACCCCTTGACATTTTTCACATTTTGTCCTGTTACAGCCAAAAATGTAAATGTTTATTGGGATTTTATGTGATAGACCAACACAAAGTGGCACATAATTGTGAAGTGGAAAGAAAATGATAAATGGTTTTCACATTTTTTTACAAATAAATATCTGAATAGTGTGACATGCATTTGTATTCAGCCCCCTTTACTAAAATCTAGTGGAACCAATTTTTCAAGGCACTGTATACACTCACCGGCTACTTTATTAGGTACACCTATTCAATTGTTTGGTAACACAAATTGCTAATCAGGAAATCATATGGCAGCAACTCAATGCATTTAGACATGGTGAAGATGACTTGCTGAAATTCAAACCAAGCATCAGAATGGGGAAGAAAGAGGATTTAACCATTTCAGCTCCGGAAGGTTTACCTCCCTTCCTGACCAAGTCATTTTTTGCGATACAGCACGGCGCTACTCTAACTGACAATTGTGCGGGTGTGCAACTCTGAACCCAAATAAAATGTATGTCCTTTTTTCCCACAAATAGAGCTTTCTTTTGGTGGTATTTGATCACCCATGAGGTTTTTATTTTTTGCGCTTTATGCAAAAAAGCCCGCCAATTTTGTAAAAAAAAAAAAAAAAAAATATTTTTTTACTTTCTGCTATAAATCATTTCCAATAAAAAAATGTAAAAAATCAAATTTCTTCATCAATGTATGAATATGTATTCTGCTTCATATTTTTGGTAAAAAAAATCCCAATACGTGTATATTGTTTGGTTTGCACAAAAGTTATAGCGGCTACAAACTATGGGATTTTTTTTTATTTTTTTTTTATTTATGTTTCTTTACTTTTCTTTGGGGACCAGTGACACTAATACAGTGATTAATGCTAAAAAAATATTAACTGATACTGTACTAATGACACTGGCAGGGAAGGGGTTAAATGTGTTCCCCAGGTGTGATTACTAACTGTGTGGGAGGTGCTTTGATTTGGGGAATGTAAAGATCCGTGTTCCTGCTAAGCAGGAACACAGGATCAGCACATTCCCCTCTGCCTTGTTTACATAAGCGTCTGCCTTGTTTACATTCTGCCTTTCTCCTGAACGATCGGCGCATCCCGGTGAATCAACAGGTCCACCGGGCCTGCTGATTGGCTCACAGCGGGAGAGGGTCGCCGGGGGCCGCGCTTGCGCACCCCAGACCAAGAAGTGTCAGATCACGTACTAGGTATATCTGCATGGGGAGGTCGTTAAGCAGTTAAATGACTTTGAACATGACATGGTTGTTGATGCCAGACGGCAGTTATGTGGAGGAAAATGCCTTGTTGATGTCAAAGGTCAGAGGAGAATGGGCAGATTGGTTTGAGATGATAGTAAGGCAACAGTAACTCAAATAACCACTCATTAGAAGCAAGGTATGCAGAATACCATCTCTGAACACACAACACATCAAACCTTGAAGCAGATGGGCTACAGAAAGCAGAAGACCACACCGGGTGCCACTCCTGTCAGCTAAGAACAGGAAACTGAGGCTACAATGAATGAATGAATGAAAGACTTGTATAGCGCTACAAATGCAAACTGAATCGCCTCAAGGCGCTGATCTGTCTTGAATTGTCCTGCATATTAGAAGAGGTGGGACTTGAGTTTTTTTCTGAAGGCCCGATGGTTTTCTTCCATGCGGATGTTAGTGGGTAGAGTGTTCCATAACCGAGGTCCTTGGACTGCGAATCGTCATTCTCCTTTTGATTTGTAGCGGAACTTGGGGATGCGGAGGAGGTTTTGGTTGGTTGAGCGGAGGCTGCGATTGGGTGTGTAGTGTTTTATTTTCTCGCAGAAGTATCGAGGAGCATTTCCTCAGGCTCACCAAAATTGGACAATAGAAGATTGGAAAAACTTTGCCTGGTCTAATGAGTCTCGATATCAGCTGTGACATTCAGATGGTAGGGTCAGAATTTGGTGTAAACAGCATGAAAGCATGGATGCACCTTTGCGATGTGGTGGAATGGGAGATTCACATCATAGATGTGCAGCCGAGAAATCTGCAGAACCTGTATTTTTCTATCATGTCAATGTGAGCCACATCTCAGATGAATATGTCCAAAACCTTGTTGAAGAATTAAGGCAGTTCTGAAGGCAAAAGGGGGTCCAACCAGGTACTAGTAAGGTGTACGTAATAAAGTGGCCTGTGAGTATATATATATATATATATATATGTATATATATATATATATATATATATATACCTCATAGACATAGCCCTTTATTTAAAGAGAGGAGTATGCACTCAGTAACCAATCAGGAATCACCTTTATTACAATGATATGTATCACTAATTTAAACCACAGATAACTAAGATATGCTTTTCTTTTTGGAGGGTGGTAATTGGCCAGAGTTAAAAACCCATATGTGCTAAGACTCTCGTGTCTACTGCTAGGTTCATTGTTGAAAAAATGTGTTTGAATATAGTAAAGATTCAAAAAAAAAAACAAACAGGTAAAATGTAAATGTCTTTCTTTCTGCACAGTTTAAGGTCATGGTGAAGAGTTGCAGATTTAAGAGGTTGCTTCCTATTGCTGCCTTAATATTGAATACTGTATGCTTTCAAATAACATCACATCACAAAGTGAAAATACTTTATAGCCTTGTGGAAACTGATATCGACATTTAGCTCCAGAGTTTGTGTTTCACTTTAACAGTATTTTTCAGGCTGTGCCATTTAAAATTGCTTGTGTGTACTGATGAGCTGTAAGCTGAACAACTGCAGCATTCCCTGATGTACATCACTGCCAAGAAAGCATTGACATTAACAGGTGTTCAACTTTCAATACTTGAAGATGGTTTAGGATTTCTGCAGTCCAAGAGGCAAACATATATAGGACAACTCTGGATATATGGAGATAAATAGTCTACTTACATAGTGCTATGTAGTGTCTAAATAGTATACTCATTTTTATGTGTGGCCTCATCAAAAAATGCAACGCAAAAGCAATATAACAGAAATTCAGAAATTATTATTTATTAAGAATTATCTCTAAAAGCTCTCAATATCTTTTGCGCATACAAACTTTTTTAACATTAAGGTGGTGTAAAGTGAACCTGACATGATGAAAAAAGTTGTCAAAATTACACATTGACCTAATAGCAGGCAAAATAAGGTTATTTGTGAAAAATAGTTCATATACTGTATGCACATAGGGTTCTTGATCCCAGATGCACTATATACAGATACAGTACCCATTTGGAGCCCAAGCTGGATGATCTGGCATGCTTCTAAAATCCCGTTATACAAAGTGCACCTCATGTGGCCGAGAGAGGCATGAGCTTTGCAGTGTGAGATGAAGAGGGTAAATGTGTTGATTTACACCTAGCCTTTAAAAGAACAAAATTCCTTTGCATTGCCAACATAATGTTAAGGCAAAATATGTTGATGTGTATTTAAATCCAAAGCTAATTAATTCCATGAATGAAAATTAGCAAAAGGAACAATAATGACAGAGTGCCAATTGAACACATTTCATCCTTATTTAACTCCTCGGAAACACATCAAACATGATTTTTGCATAACCGTAACTCTGTATACAGAAGTGTGGTGACTGGGATAGTTGTCCAAAGGCTGTCAGAACTTGAGAGAAAGCTGGAAGTCTAGGGAACATTTGGCTTTTGGAACTGAGCATATGGTGCGTCTATCTGCCTTTCAACTTATTGATTCTGTTTGAACTAGGAGAACATTTCAAATGTGTGGAATTTGATACAAGATGGTTCTGAATTGCTTATTTATTTTACTTTGGGAACTAAGGATTCCTCATGAAGAACTATGTTAATGACCAAACAAGAGGATGCTCTTACATTGATCTTATCAAGATCTGCAAGAGTTATAGGAACATGCTGATATTAATAATGGCAACTAACATCTTTAGGAAACTTGTGCATTGTTATGTAATATGTTATTTAAAAAAAGCTAATTCATTTTTAAACAGAATTGTTTTATTGTAAGATTCGTTCTATCCTATTTAGGGCATATCATCATCATCTTAATATTATTCTGCTGTAAAAAAATGTTTTTTTCAGTTACCTGTCTTTTTTGGCATAATAGTAGTTTCCAGACATTAAAAAGCTAGTGGTCTTTTTTTTTACTTTGTTTTTTTTGTCAGAGTATAGATTTGTATTTGTCCCAAGCATTTTGAATCCACCTACTGTTGACTGACTTACATACAAAACAGTGAGAATAACAGGAATAACTCAAAACAACCAATTAGATTACAGTTTTAAGCAACTTTGTGAAATATGTGTACGTTTGGCTTATTAAAAACATACATCCAGCATTCTATTATTTTCTAGAGATGAGTGGTCTTTTACAGACTTTCAAATTAGGAAATCAACTTAGGACAAGGTTATTTCCAAATTCATGTGAATTATCTCTAATCTCAGTAAAATCAGTCCTTATATGTAGTAAAGCATGCTTGTTATACTCACTGTGGAACCTAAGGGGTTGATCCTCTGCATTGTGTAAAAAGGCTGCTTAATCCTGTCCTCTCTGATCCTCCCCTACAAGCTTTAACCAGTGCTCGGCTGGACACGGATAGAAGTCACAAGACTGTTATATACTGCTGAAAGTTATTAAGCCATTTATATTTACTGCAATAATTGCATTTGCATGTTTTATGTAATGTGGGAGACCAGATATAGTGAATGCAGGGTCTTGGGTTTAGTAAAATTTAAGATCATGGTCAGGTTCTAATGTTATTACTAGGGCTGAGGTCGGGTGTGTTTAGATCCTAGTCCAGACCCACCTGAGTGAGCCCATCAGAAAGATGTCACATGTAGTGTGCCAATCATATACTGCCAAGGCATTCCCCACCCCGCAGCTGCAGTCATATAAGGGGCATGTGTACGTATGGCTGTGGGAGGGAGAATGCCTCAGCTGCTTATGACTGGCCCAGTATATTTCACAGCTTCCTGATGGGCTCACTCAGAAGGGTTCAGAATAGGGTCCAAACACACCTGAGCTCATCCTTAGTTATCACCACTCTAACTGCATACTTCTCTTATAACAACCACCTTCTTCATAAAAATGTATGTGCCACATAGAGTTGGATGAACAGTTCAGTTCGAGCAAAAGATTGGCCCGAACATTGCCTGTTCGCCCGTTCAGAGAACACACAAATTTGCAGGGCGTTTGGCGGGTGTTCACTCTGCCGAATGCCCTGCAAAGCACTGTACGCTGCACAGTGCATTCTTAGCACTGATTGGGCAAAGCTTTTTGGGCTCCTGTTCTAAGCTTTGCTCTACTTTGCACTTAGCCAGCACCTGGGACTCTTCACCTCTGAAGGATTCACATCAATTACACAGCTGGGTTCAGATCTACCTGAGCGGTGAAACACTCTCTTTGTTTCAATGGTATTGTATTTCTGGCAATTCAAATGTAATTTCATGCATTTTGTTTTCTTTAGAAATTTCATTTTTTTCTGCAGCATGCTACAGATGCTCCACTTTACAGGCAGACTAAGGGGACCCCACAGGCACTATATTTAAAGGAATTTAAAGTAATTTCATTTTTATTGTTGCACTTTAAACATCATTAAAATCACTGCTCCTGTAAAAATCTTTTTTGTTTTAAATGTTTGCATTGATACATGTCAATTACTTGCATATAGGCCTTCAAAATGGGGACTCTTTGAGTCTTTAATAGGGCTCGCTGTTCGGGGTCAGAACTTTTTCTCTGTTCGGGAGTTCTGGTGCAAACCAATCGGGGGGGGGGGTTCGGCCCATCTCTAGTGCCACATAGGTACCCCTTGGACTCATGTGCTAGACTATTGTATCTGATCATGAATGAGGATGCAGTTAAAGCAGGGATGATAATTAAGAAACAAATTCAAAATTAAGGCATAGGTTAGGAAGAAGCATAAAACAAAGCCAAATCACAAACCAGGAACATTACTCCACAAGGCTAAAGAATAGGTTAGCTTGTGAGAATAACATTTAAAAGCAACCATTCCCTATGCAGAACCTTTGAGGATAAGTTGCTTACATGAATATCTACAGCTTTTACTTCCAAAGGCATGGAGTCCAAAATTAAAAGGTAATAGGTAAGGAGTTAAAATGTAAGACACGTGTTAATTAGGCCTTTAACTTAATCCAAGTCAGTAGAAACACAAAACTTATTGCTCCAATAACACATTTATCATTACATATAGATTAATTCTACTTACAATCTTATTAAGGTAAAAATGTAATCCATAAAGCAATGAGCATGTACAAAGTGCAAAGCAACCAGTCATATTATATGTTAAATAATATGATCCTAGTTTACTGAAATCTGGTTGGCTGTCTTGCACATCTATTGTTGTTGGCACTGGTTTACTAAAAAAAATCAAAACTTTTTGCTTTTATATATTTTAGCCTAGGCTTGCCATGAAGATATCACTTCCAGTCAATGAACACTCTGCCATCTGGATATCCCCATCCAGCAGATGGGAGATAAGTCAGTGTGTATATATAGTATTCGATTTGTTACTGGAAGTGATAATCTTCATTTAATGAATAATTAACAACTAGAGTTAATGCTACAATTTGCTTAATCATTGGAGATTTTCAATGTCTCATTTGCTACAAATGTTATTTTTGAAGTCAGAATAACTGGAGATTATTAGGAAAATAAAATGATACCAAACTGTCCCAATTCATTTACATCTCGTTCAAACAGATTTATTTATGCTTGTTGCATCATTGTGAGTACCTCATCACTTATTATTTATTCTTTGTGCTCTTATACATGTCATTTCATGTAATTTCTTTTTCACAAACGGACATTATTTTTAAATTGTTGCTCTTTGGTTAAGAATTACAGAGCAGTATAAATAATAATAATAATAAAAGTTTATAGGTGGTTTGTGACTTATTCCAGATTTTAAAATAAAAATAGGTATTGTTAAAAGGTTTATTACTTTTGTGCTTTCACCTCTCTCTCTCCAATGAGAGCGCCAAACAAACATCCAAGAGTCCAAGGTAATATAATGACAAAATTGATTCACAGCAGAAAAGGGTCAACATGTTTTGGGGGCCAAACATACTCCCCATTCATTAGGGCTTAAAGGGGAACTTCACCCAAAAGGGGAAATTTCACTTGTTTGCCTAACCCGACTCTTTGGGTGGGGACAGGTACCTGGTTTAGACAGATACAGTACCCGCTTCCAAATCTGCCCAGATCACTGTGGTGATCCGAGTAGAAGTTAATCACATCACAGGTCCTTGAAGACTGTGGGACAAATCACAAAGTGCAGCGCGGCTCGCTTGTGCAGTGGGAGGATCTGGCTGTAAAGCCACAAGGCTTAGTTAAGATGCCAGTGCATGGACCCGAAGACCATTTAAAAATGGGCTCGGGTGAGGAGAGCGCTGGATCCCAGGTAAGTTTCTTTATATTAAAGTCAGCAGCTGCGGTATTTGGAGCTGCTGACTTAAATTTTTGTGGGGGGAGACTGAAGCTCCTCTTTAAGAATTCTGACTGTGCTTAAATAGACAGGTGAGAAGATACCAAATAAAACTGCACTATTATTTATATTTATATTGTTACAAATTGTCCAATGTATTCTGCTACTAACCAGTATTTAATATTAAAGCACTTGATTTTTTCTGAAGGTTTTTCAAAGAAGTATTTACAAATGGGGGATCGATAACTCTCATAAGAGTTAGCAAAATCTGTGATTTGATTTTATTGCTAATGCATGCATAGCCAGCATATTTCATCATCTACACCTCTGTCTTACAAAATTGATGCTTCAGTAGTAGTAACCAGCAGTTTTATAGTACTGATGGAATTCTACAATTAGTCAATAATTAAAAATAGGTATGCTTTTAAACTGTTCTTTTCTGAACATAAGCTTACATAAACAACTGGGGGATCTGTACTACAAGACAGCAATACATTTAGAAAATTAACACACTGCAAGAAAAGATAATTTAATATGTTAGAGCAATGCCAATTTTATTTAAAAGGCGAGTGCACCTTGTATTTAGATGCCTCCATTGTCCTCCACAACAACCTATAACAACTTATACCAAATGTAACAGCATGCAAATAGTTGATTCAGTTGCCAATTCACAATGTGGGCTTGACCATGGCCAGTGTAGTGATCCTCTTCTTCAACACTCTCAACACTTACTTTAAAATCAAGTGCTTCTGATGACATTTGCCAACTTCTCTGCTTCATTGCATGTGATGAGAATGAGTGTTATTTTTTATGGTGTCTTCCTAAGCATTCACCAATTTTCAAGGTAGGTAAGATTGTCAGAGAAAAGGATCACTTGATGGGCATCTGCAAAAAATGTGTCAGGTGGTGCTTGTAGCATAACCAGTTCTTGTATTTCCTGAGGAGGTTGGGATGGGAGTTTGGCCGAATTCACAGTATGTTCTTCAAGGTACAGTCATTCTTTAATTGTAGATGGCCAACCTACTGGTATACTACTATTTGTATGAGTAATAACATTCTAACTTTCTACTGACCATAGTGTTTAAAAAAAGAAAGTAGTCAGATTAATACACCTGGAAATTGTAAATTCATATTTATGACAATGTGGAATGATCTTTATTATTCTGAAAGCATCTTTTATTACAACAAATGTCTGAAGCCTGACCCCCCTCCCATATTTTTTTGGTTTTAGTGATTTCATTTTATCTCCTTTTTGCAATCTTGGTATGTTCCATAGACCCAGAATTCTGTGTCAACTGCTAAAAATCTTTCCATTTTGATTTGTGCTGCCCTCTGTCCTTGTGCTTCTTTCACACCCCACCATGGTGGTCTTAGTTTCCAGGTAGCAAGAAATGCTTTTTGCTTTGCTTCCTAGAATGTGCTGCCCGCAATTGCCAATCTGATCCTATAGGAGCAGACTTATTTAATCTATCAGAGACTCATTTCTTCCTCAAAGCTTGTTGGTGTCAAACAGGGTTGCATTCTGTGTGAGGCAGAGAAACTGATTGAAAGGCAAACAATTAGTGCCTCTTTCTCACACAGTCCAAACGTAATATTCCCCATGCACACATTCTTGAAAATGGTTGTAGTAATGCTGGATGCTGTAATGACCACCAGCTGGAGACCATAGATAATCAAAGTGTAGAAATGTCATCAGCACACCAAGGATATATGGCAATGTTTTGGAGCCACGCAGGGTCCCTTTGTCAGGCAAGTGCCTGACAAAGGGACCCTGCGTGGCTCCAAAACATTGCCATATATCCTTGGTGTGCTGATGACATTTCTACACTTTGATTATCTATGGTCTCCAGCTGGTGGTTCGGAAACAATGGCTCCGAAACAATGCCGCATGTGTACTGTGTGACCACGTGGTTGGACCCTTTTGAGGAATCCTTGGTATGCTGATGACATTTTATGTCTCACACAGAACCCAAAGAAAGCCATACTTCTGTACTGCAAGTATCAGGGAAAGAAAAGGCCACTTTTTTCTCAAGAGATCAAAACTCTATAACAGGTAAGACTTTGGGGATTCTTGGTTTTATTTTGAGCAGAGAGCTGCAAAAAATTACTGTACAATTATCTGGTTTGAAAACATACTAATTGTATAAAATATTCAGAAAAAAATAGCTAGACCTGCACCCAACAACTGGCTCCATTCTCTGCATCTTATAGAGGCTGCACATGAGCTGGGAGTGCACATTGCAATGTGCATGTGCTGCAGGTAATGTATACATAATAAAAAAAAATCACTAAGGGCCAAGGAAAGAAGTTTTACGACAGAAGAGACTTTGCATGTCAATACTGCCAATAAAAAAAAAAAAAAAAAGCTACCATCTAGCAACTCACTATTTGTTGACATCAGTTTCACTCTAAGGATAAAAAGTGGTAATAAAGAACTGGGACAGAAAAAGTTAAGAAGTAAGCAGTTATGATTAGATACTCTAGGACATCCCAATGAGAAAGTTCATTTGTGTTGAGAAAAAAACAATCCTCTCCAAGGTGGATTTATAGTTTTGAAGAATATACTTAGCAGAGGATTAAACTAGCCTACTGGATCAATACACCACACCCCTTGCTATTTCTACTTTAAAGTGGTTGTAAACTCTCACATATACCCAGTGAAGTGAACAGCCTCAGATGATACACAGAGATGAAACAAATCCTCCTAAATAGGTTTTACTTGTTTATCTGCAGTCTTCTGCTCTCTACACCCTTTCAAAAGTGCAGATTGTGTTAAAAATATTTCTTCATCTGTCAGCAGCACAGAGGAGAAGGGGGCAGAGAAACTACAGTTACAGTGTGTGAGAGCTTACTTGAGGAAAGGAACAGACCCCCCTCCACACTCTATTCTGAGCTCCCCCCCCGACACAAATGTATCTTATGTGTCGGGAAAAAGAGAACTGACACATCAACTTTGACATGTCAAAGACCATATTTGCTCAGTCGTGTCACCACATCCTCGCCCTCTTCTATATAAACTTAATGACAGACTTTGGCATGAGGACAGGTCAAAGTATTTTTTCTTTTGACAATCAGTGGGCAGCATTCTTTGTGGTTGAGGCTGGATTTACAACACTGGATTTTGCCAAAAATGTGTGTATTTATTTTTTTGTGAATGAGTGGAGGTACTATGTGCCCCCTACTCATTCACATCTGCTTTAAAGATTCCTGCACTATATCTACTTTATTGTACAATAGTGTTACTGTACCTATTTGTATTTATTAAGTGTGCACAAAAACATATATAATGTAAGTATTGCATTTTTTTTTAAATGGGTATGCTCAGGTGTATACATGTCTGTGAGTTTCTAATTCGTGACACAGCAATTAAAGCATATATTTTCTTTACAAGACTGTGGCATATGTGTGCGGTGCATAAAGTGAACAGGCTCAGGTTTCATTTAACTGTGCCCCTTTAAGATCCCCCACTGTTTATGTGATTTGACCAAACCTACTGTTCACCATGATGCATTCTTCTTGTGGTGGCCATAGATGCTCTAGGTCTTTTAAAAGCTTAGCTATCCCCCTGATTAAGAAAGTAGCCCTTTGCTTCACTGGTCTCTTTGGTTCATAAGCACATAAAGCACACTAGAGCCTTCTAATAACAGATGGCATTTACAAGTCTTATTTCAACATACCCCAAAAATAAAAGGATTTCTCTTCATTTGATAACCGTCCACAGAGCCATGCCAATAATTTATTGATGCCTCATTGGCTGATTTGCTGACCTAGAACTGATGGTGTATAGCACAGGTACAGCTGGATATTATAAAACAATTTATTCTTAACTGTATACAGCTGTTTCAGACTTGTCAAATGAAAAATGACCTGTATGGTCACAAATGACCTGTATAGCATAGGGCTTGGGGGCCAATGAGACAATATAAGCAGTAAGGTTATGGTGAAAAGAGGTAAAAATAATAAAATGTCATTTAATTGCACAGTAGAACACAGAACGCTCTGTCCTGGAATGAGGAATAAATCTCTTATTTTAGGAATATGTGGTGGAGCAAGACATATGAATACCTTCTGTTCTAGCAATTCTCTACTGATTATACTTTCTCATTCATAAGGGTAGAGGCAATACAGTAATGTAAGGATATGTCGTCAGGTCTTGAACAATTATGTCAACTGTCATTGTTAGGTAACATATGAAAGGCCTTTGAATAATACAATTATTAAAAAGAACTCATTCGCACACAATATTTTATGAATTGAATTGTTATACTGTTTGTGCATGCAAATGCATTGACTCGAGAGATAACTGGACGGATAGCAAATGTGTTGAATTGCCTCTGCTTTCATAAAACCTAACAATTAGTAATTTGTTTCATTTTTTGTAGTTATAGTTTCTGGATTTAATGCCTTACTTAACATGTTTAATTTGAATGTATGTTACAATATCAGTGAAATAAGTAAGTTAAGATCATCCATTAGCTACATGATAAGGATTAAACTTGGGAACACTGAATTTACAGTATTGCTGCTTATGTGATGAAATTAGAGCAGCCTAGCAGTTAATGAGCTGTTCACATAATATCTGCTGACTAAGTATAGGCCTTTATTATCAGCATAAGCCTGTGGTGCATTAAATGGAGTTTGCAAACCCTGAAGCAGCAGAAAATTTAATTATTAACTGGTAGAACTTAATGTTTTTCTGCTGTGCATTTCTTTTGTATTGCGCTGATGCAGAATTTACAGATTTCTTTCATTAAGATTTTCTTTTGTAAAGCAGCCTATTTAAAGGGAATGTGTAGTAGTTTTGTACATATTATCGTTCTTTATTACAGCAGGGTATAAATAACATTGAATTTACAATATTGCATTTGAATATTTTTATTTTTTATAGCTAGCAAAGGAAACATTATTTTTCCTTTCATACGGTCAACAACTGGTTTGCAGACTGTTGTAATAAATCTGTTATTTACAAAGCTCTATAACTTAAGCTACAAATACAGAACTAGATGACTCATTGCAGTGACTTAGTCCTTATTTAATGGCTCAGTGCACAGTTTTAATCAGACAGAGACAGTGGCAAGACATTCTGCTCCTGCTTTGCTGTTTTTTTTTATAATGAAAGTTTTCTGAGAAACCTTTGTTGTGTATTCAATATTTCATTGTAAAACAAAGATTTTACATAGATAGGGAATTCTTATGAATGTATAATGAAAACAAAATCAATTGATCCAATTATAGTTGTCCTTTAATATGCAAATTAAGGAACAATTTAGTGCAGTCAGGACTGTTTTTCATTAACAGTGTTAGCAGTGTTAGTGAGGCTCTCACTTGCATTCTATGTCCTGGTGCCTGGGCTCAGAGTTGATCTCCCTTACTATTCACCAGAGGCAGTGGGTGTCTTCTCTTTGGCTGGCGCTGCCTCCTTCTTCCTCATTGGTCAATCTTGCTCCACCCCCCTCCACAACGTCCCAGTTGTTAAGCAATGCTACTGTGTTGCTTGTTCCTGCCCCTCTAGACTGATTGGTTGTGAAGCTTTGGCGCTCTGAGCATTTTGGCTGATTTTCTAGGGACCACCACTTGTTTTCTAGTTTTCTCCATAGCTGCAAACTATACTTTCAGCTCAGGCCATGCTCTAGGGGATCTGAGTCTCAACAGGTATAGATAGTCATCCCTGGATAGCCCTGCTCAGTTGATGAGTTTTTTAAAGCCCTTGGCCTTCTTTGATGACCCCAGTTGCAATCATAGCCTTGCAGCAAGTTAGGTGCACAGCAGAACAGTTCTGCTCTGGAGTTCTGTCAATTCTGACTCTGGGTGGAATGATCCAGCTTCACGAGTTAGTTCAAGTTGGAGTTGGCCGCTTAAAGACTCTGAGCCCAGGCACCAGGACATAGAATGCAAGTGAGAGCCTCACTAACACTGCTAACACTGTTAATGAAAAACAGTCCTGACTGCACTAAATTGTTCCTTAATTTGCATTATCCTGAGATCAAGACCTTGAAAGAAGCCATGCAGCTAGCTTTTATTGTATACAGACACTTTTTACTGGTAGTGCCAGGACCCTCAGCTCAAAATATAGAGGAATTGTTGCAGACAATACCCACATGAGAAAGTTAAAAGAAGCAGCCAGAAGCTCTGTCTATACTGTGGTTACCAGAACCATTTTACTACCAGAGGCCCGAACAAGCCAAGAAATGCCAGAATCTAGAGAAGCCCAGGTCTGCTTCCTTAGTGAACCAAGTACTAGACCTGAACCAGAGAAATTATTAATTCCTGTCCAGCTTACTAATTTTTTTCGAAAATGATCTTGCAAGGAGCCTCCGGATTCCTTTTGCTATCCTGCAGAGTCATTTTTCCATTATCACCATCAACGATTCCCATCTGTCTTTGGCCTGATCACCCATTGTACCTCTCCTATCACCTTGACAATTGGGGCGCTACATCAGGAATCCAATAGCTTCGCATTTTACACTACCCTTGGTTTTTTAAATCATAAAAGGTTTTATTGCTCATATGAAAAAACATATTTTACATTACATTGATATATGCACCGTAATCAGCATTTCTTTTTCCCACATAGTAACATATCCATCGATAAGGTGTCATAGTTTGCATTTTGGATCTTTCAGCATTCGGACTCTATGTCCCATCTAATCAAATCGAAAACATATTCTCCATTGTCCCCATACCCTCCTCCTCCGCTCTCCAATACCCACTCTCTGTGTCTATCTGTCGTATCTTTAAACACCCCTTAGCAACCTCATCTGTACCAATTCCGTGGGGCTTATACCTGGCACATCCAACCATGGGTCCCACAATCTGTCAAACTTTCCAGGATTGCCCCTGTGCTGGTAAATATATTTTTCCATTATAAGCGTTTTTCCCATATTTAGTATCCATGTTTTGCTATTAGGTGGCGTAGCAGACTTCCATCCGATCAGTATTACCTTTCTAGCCTGGAATAGTGCCCGTGCAAAAGCGACTCTCGTCACCTCCTCCGTAATCACCCCCTCCAGAACTCCCAGTAAGCAACATAATGGATCTAATGGGACATTGACCTGGAACACCTGATTTAGTGTAGCCAGGACCTCCGTCCAGTACCTATGGAGTTTGGGGCAGCGCCAGAGGAGGTGAATCAAGTCCCCAGACGCCGCCCTGCATCTGCCACATAATGAGTCAGGCGCCTTGCCCATTCTGTACAACTTAACAGGCGTATAATGTACTCTCAACAAGATGTAAAGTTGGGATACCTTCTGTGCCACGTTTAGTGAGCAGGAGTTAACTGCTTGCAGAGCTTCTTCCCATACCTCCCCTGATAGGGGGCCTAAGTCCGCCTCCCACTGAGCGGCCGCCTTTGTGGGATACCCCTCTAACAGTGACGCTAATAACATGTTATAGCATTGTGAAATCATGCCCTTAGTCTCCAATGCCTCCTGCATTATATGAAAAACCGGTGTGGGGGATTGGGACCAGTCAGTTGCATCCCCTTGTGCTTTAATTGCATGCTTCAGTTGTAGATAGTAAAACAGCATATTGGCAGGCAGTGAGTATTTATCTTGTAGATCTTTAAACGATAATAATGTTCCGTTACTGAAAATCTGGTGCAAATGTGTGATACCCTTGCAGCGCCATCTGTGCCCTTGTTGGATCTTGGCCAGCTCAACATATGTTTTATTTTCCCATATCGGGCTATACTTAGTAAAGCCCAAAACGTTTTGTAGTTGTTTAGCTTTGTTCCATACTTTCTGCAACAGTGTATATGTAGGCATTTGTTTATTGGGTTTTTGGAAAAGGTGGGCCTCCAATCCCTCAGGTATTGACTCCGCCCCTGTGCCCACCAGCATAAGCTTAGCCGACGAGCCCAGTGGCAGAGGGGCCATAGCACCTATCAGTTGCTGCAGCTGCGCCGCTAGATAGTATATCCATGGGTTGGGTAGGGCTAGGCCCCCCCCCTCCTTAGAGCACTGCAGCTGTTCCAACTTGATTCTGGGGGGCTTGGTATGCCACAGCAACAGCCGGAATAAGGAGTTAACCACTCTGAATATCTTCAGCGTGATAACTACAGGCGTGTTGTGTAGCATGTATAGAAATTGTGGCATCAGAATCATTTTTATGAGATTTACTTTTCCTGCCAGGGACATCCTAAGTTTATTCCAAACATTTATCTTGTCTCTAAACCGTGACAGCAGGGGGTAGACATTTAGACTACAAAAGTCTGTAAGTGTAGGCGAGATGTGTATACCCAAATATTTAAATGTAGAAACCACCGGTATCTGGGTCGGGGGTCTCATGTTGGTCATCGGGGAACCGTCTATAAACATTAAGGCAGATTTAGTCCAGTTGATAGTGAGGCCTGAATAACGGCCGAATTCAGTTATAAGTGACATTGCCTGTTCCAGGGATCCCTCTGCGTCTTCTAAAAACAAAAGCATGTCATCGGCGTATAGCATGATTTTTTCATGCAATTCACCATATTGGAAACCTTTAATCTGTGGGCAATCTCTCACCTGTGCCGCCAGGGGCTCTATAGCCAGTGCGAAGAGCAGGGGGGACAGAGGGCATCCCTGTCTAGTCCCCCTGCCCAGCCCAAAGGCATGGGACATTCGATCCGCCACACGTATAGCCGCCCGGGGTGTATCATACAGCAGCCGAACCCACCTGATGAACCTGGGCCCAAACCCAAACTTGGCCAGAACCGCCCACAGATATCTCCAGCACACGCTGTCAAATGCCTTATTGGCATCAAGAGACAGCAAGGCTCTACAGCCCATAGACTCCGAGGGGGTCTGCATGTTTAGGTATAGGCGTCTAAGGTTGGTCGCCGTAGATGTTCGAGGCATAAATCCTGCTTGATCTAAGTGAACTATTGTTCTAACAATCTTATTAACCCGCATGGCCAGTACTTTTGCTAGTAATTTAATGTCGCTCTGAAGGAGCGATATAGGCCTATAGGAGCCCGGGTCTAAGGGGTCCTTACCCATTTTTAACAATAATATAATGTTAGCTCTAGTCATAGTGGTTGGTAGCCTTCCCAATTTAAAGGATGCATTTAATACTTCGAGCAGTTTAGGTAGGATTGTTTCGCCATATTGGGTGTATACCTCCATGGGGAGCCCGTCGTCCCCGGGGGCCTTGCATGTAGGAAAAGAGGCAGCCGCCTCCCTCAGTTCATCCAGCGAAATTGGTGCCTCCAGCTCCCCCTTAGCCTGGTGGGTCAGAGCTGGAAGCGTTATAGTGCTCATGTATGTCTGCAGTTCTTCGTCTGTATAGTTGTCACACGGTTTATATAACTCTGCATAGAAAGATGCTAGCTCCTCTATAATTTTCTCCGGATCATTCACCAGACGTCCCGAGGAGCTACGTATCGCTCCTATAGCGGGGGACGACTGTTGAGATCTGGCTATCCTAGCCAACAGTCTACCAGTTTTTTCACCCTCTTCGTAAAAAGCTTGTTTAGTAAAGAACCGTTTACGTTCCGCGGCGGAGGACCTCAACCGATCCAGGGACTCCTGGGCCGATATCCATGCCTCCCTCGCGGACTCTGATGAGTCTAAAATAAAAGCGAGCTCCAATTGCTTCACCCGGTCTTCCACCTGCATCAGTACGGTTGCGGAATTGTGTTTTACATCAGCAATTTCAGCTATAAATGTGCCTCTCAGGCATGCCTTAAAGGCATCCCATCTTACTAAGAGATCAGTTTGTCTCCGGTTGTCTAGAAAGTATTGTTCTATCTGTTTCGCTACTCTGTCGTGAGAGGTGAAAAGCTTTAGCCAAAAAGCGTTCAGCTTCCACGGTGCTCTAGGCAGTGTGGTCGCCGGTCTAGTAACAAGATAAGCGACTAGAGGAGAGTGGTCCGAGACCCCTCGGGGTAAATATTCTACCTTGTGTATCACACTTAGGAGTTGGGAGGACCCCACACACAGGTCAATACGGGAAAGTGACCCATGAGTTTTGGAGAAGCAGGAAAATTGTTTTGTGTTAGGGTATTTAGCTCTCCATAAGTCTATCCAACCCACCTCTATCAGTAGTCTACTCAGAATAGTGCCCCTGTTTCCCGAGGGTGGCTGTGCCGGGGGGTGCCTGTCTAGTCTGGGATCTAGGTAGCCATTAAAGTCACCCATGATCATTATTGGGATATCAGGTTTGTCAACCAGGTAAGTCAAGAGGAGCTGTAGAATTTCCCTGGAGAACGGAGGAGGTATGTACACAAACACCAATATCAATGTCAAGGTATACAACCTGCAATGTAAAAACACAAATCTACCCGTGGAATCAATCACAGCGTCTACTTCCTGGTAAGCCAAGGATTTATGTACCAAAACACTCACCCCGCGAGAAAATGCAGTGTGAGTGGAATGGTAGGCCTTGCCCACCCAGGAATACTGCAGAAAACTGACTGTTTCCTTCGTTAGGTGAGTCTCCTGGAGGCCCACTATTGCTGGGTGAAATTTTCTCAGACATGTGCTTATCATGGTACGTTTCAAGGGATCAAGGACACCTCGGACGTTCCATGTCACAACTGGGGTGTTTGCCATGATTGATATTGTAGATTGAAAAGTCCTGGGTGAACCTGTTTCTTCGCCTCATCTTCTGGCCGTAAAGTATCAATGCATGTCTCGATGACCCAAACTGTCCCGGTACAGCATTCAGCGTTGTTTTGCAGTGACGATCCGAGGCATCTGTGGAAAAAAGTGCGTGGTGTCTTCATATGCAAAAGTGTCCCTCTCATCTGTAGCAGTGTGCTCCACGGTGTAGATCTCGCTTTGTGGATGTGAGCAATGTTCCCACAGTGGTCAGGGGGAGGTTTCCCTGTTCCGACTGTGTACCTTGATTTGTGCTTCAAACTGGTGCCAACCGGGCACATTTTAACTGGCCCCTGCAACTGGGCCAAAACTTGAGTGTTCAAAAAGAAAGGGTTTCCTGTGGGTACAACTGTCCCACCTTGGCTTTTGACTTTTCTTGGTATTTTTCTTATAAACAAAGCTCTTGTCTCGCGTTAACTTTATAGATTAATGATACTGTCCCGCAAACTATGTTGTAGACTATAAAACGTCTAATAATGACTGACCAATTTCCCAGCTTCGCGTTGTGTCATTCACTCTCCCATATCAGGTTCTCTCCTCCTCCTTAGATCCTGCTCGTTGCGGTCCAACCAGGCGGATGCTTCGGCTGCAGATTCAAAGAATGTGGACTGACCTCTTGCCGTAATCCGTAACTTAGCCGGGTATAACATGGCGTATGCGACTTGGATCTTCTGCAATCTTTTCTTTACTTCTGCAAACTTGGCCCTTTTGCGCTGTACCTCTGACGAGAAGTCAGGGTAAAAGGAGATTTTGGTTCCATTATAGTGCACTGCTCCCTTCTCCCTGGCCAATCGAAGTATTATTTCTCTGTCCTTATAGTTCAGGAGTAGGGATGAGCCGAACACCCCCCGGTTCGGTTCGCACCAGAACCCGCGAACGGACCGCAAGTTCGCACGAACGTTAGAACCCCATTGACGTCTATGGGACTCGAACGTTCGAAATCAAAAGTGCTCATTTTAAAGGCTAATTTGCATGGTATTGTCCTAAAAAGGGTTTGGGGACCCGGGTCCTACCCCAGGGGACATGTATCAATGCAAAAAAAACTTTTAAAAACGGCCGTTTTTTCGGGAGCAGTGATTTTAATGATGCTTAAAGTAAAAAAAAAAAAGTGAAATATTCCTTTAAATATCGTACCTGGGGGGTGTCTATAGTATGCCTGTAAAGTGACGCGTGTTTCCCATGTTTAGAACAGTCCCTGCACCAAATGTCATTTTTAAAGGAAAAAATCTCATTTAAAACTGCTTGCGGGTTTAATGTCATGTCGGGTCATGGCAATATGGATGAAAATCAGTGAGACAAACGGCATGGGTACCCCCCAGTCCATTACCAGGCCCTTTGGGTCTTGTATGGATATTAAGGGGAACCCCGCACCCAAATTAAAATAAGGAAAGGTCCCTATATACTCTGAACAGCAGTATACAGGCGGTGCAAACAAGACAGGGACTGTAGGTTTGTTGTTAAGTAGAATCTGTTTGTAATTTTGAACATTTTTAATGTGTTTAGCTCCAGCCAAAAAATCTTTTCTAAGCTTTTTGGAAAACATAGGGAAGGGTTATCACCCCTGTGACATTTGTTTTGCGTCTTTCCTCCTCTTCAGAAGATTTCACCTCACTTTTTTGTCCCAATGAAAAATGTTTTTTGAAAATTTGGGTTTTTTTGTGGAACAAGGATTGGAAAGCATCAGTGGAAAGGAGAAATTGTTTTCCCATATTAACTCTTACAGGAGAGAATTTCCCTTCCTTAGGGGTAGATTTCATCTCACTTCCTGTTGTCTCCTTCCGTTTGCAAGTAGGAGTCGTTTGTAAGTTAGATGTTTGAAAGTAGGGTCCTGCCCTATATACTCAGCAGAAATTTGGGCCTTAGGTGTTGCTGTGGCCAAAACACTGTAAGCCCTCACAGGGCCCTGCTGTGAAATATTAGATCAAGAATTGTAATTACATGCCCCTGTTGAACAGGAGCTGAAAAATTAGGCCTTAGGCACTGGTGCTGGTGCCACAACACTGCAACCCCTCACAGACACTCTAGTTGGAACGCAGGAACGAGCCCTGCTGCAAAGTATTGCATCAAAAATTGTAATTACACGCCCCTGTTAGACAGGGGCAGAAAAATTGGGCCTTAGGCACTGGTGCTGGTGCCACAACACTGCAACCCCTCACAGACACTCTAGTTGGAACGCAGGAACGAGCCCTGCTGCAAAGTATTGCATCAAAAATTGTAATTACACGCCCCTGTTAGACAGGGGCAGAAAAATTGGGTCTTAGGCACTGGTGCTGGTGCCACAACACTGCAACCCCTCACAGACACTCTAGTTGAAACGCAGGAACAAGCCCTGCTGCAAAGTATTGCATCAAAAATTGTAATTACACGCCCCTGTTAGACAGGGGCTGAAAAATTGGGTCTTAGGCACTGGTGCTGGTGCCACAACACTGCAACCCCTCACAGACACTCTAGTTGGAATGCAGGAACGAGCCCTGCTGCAAAGTATTACATCAAAAATTGTAATTACACGCCCCTGTTAAACAGGGGCTGAAAAATTGTGCCTTAGGCACTGGTGGTGGCGCCCAGAACCAAAAATGTTCTTACAAGCTATCAGCGTGATGATTGAGGAGGAAGAGGATAATTACTCAGGGATAGTCACTCAGCATCAGCATAGGCAGTCTTTGAAGGGATCTGAGATTTCAAAAAAAATTATTCGGTTACATCTGCATCAGGTGCTTGGTAGCTGGTGGTGATCCAAGACTGATTCATTTTTATGAAGGTCAGCCGATCGACCGAGTCGGTGGACAGACGCACCCTGTGATCGGTTACCACGCCTCCAGCAGCACTGAATGTGCGTTCCGAAAGAACGCTGGATGCAGGACAGGCCAGTAGCTCAATTGCATACTGTGCAAGCTCTGGCCAGTGATCCATCCTCAAGACCCAGTAACCCAGAGGATTTTCGGTGGGAAAGGTGTCCAAGTCTGATCTTGCCCCTAGGTATTCCTGCACCATGTAAAACAGACGCTGGCGATGGTTGCTGGAACCGATCATACCTTGGGGCTGCGGACCAAAAAATTGTCTGAACGCATCGGTCAGACGGCCACCTTCTCCACCGCTCCTTCTTTGACTGACCGAAGCCTCAGCAACACGTTGTCCAGAAACAGGAGTTTGTAACCTCCCAGTCTCTGGGAACGCGTTGCACAGACCTTTCTGCAAGGCCTCCCGAAGATGTTTCATCCTCTGCTCCCTCTGCGATGGCAAGATAAGGTCCGCAACCTTACCCTTGTAACGTGGATCAAGGAGGGTTGCCAGCCAGTATTGGTCCTTCTCCTTGATACCACGAATACGAGGATCCTTACGCAGGCTTTGCAGGATCAGGGAGGCCATGCAGCGTAGGTTTGCTGAGGCATTCGGTCCGGAGTCCTCTGGGTCACTAAGGACAACAACGTCCGCAGCCACCTCCTCCCAGCCACGTACAAGTCCATGTGTTCCTTGGGACTGATCCCTTAAAGACTGCTGATGCTGAGTGCCAGGCTCCACCTCCATACTGACACAATCTTCCTCCTCCTCCTCCTCCTCCTCCTCGTCCTCTTCCTGTGTGATCGGCGGGCACGCAGGAACACTGTCTGGATAAAGGGGGCCTTGAGAGCTAAGGAAGTCCTCCTCTTCCTGCCTCTGTTCTGCCTCAAGTGCCCTGTCCATTATTCCACGCAGCGTGTGCTCCAACAGGTGGACAAGGGGGACAGTGTCACTGATGCATGCACTGTCAGTGCTCACCATCCTCGTGGCCTCCTCGAATGGTGACAGGACAGTGCATGCATCCCTGATCATGGCCCACTGGCGTGGGGAAAAAAAACCAAGGTCCCCTGACCCTGTCCTGGTGCCATAGTCGCACAGGTACTCATTGATGGCCCTCTGCTGCGTGTGCAGCCGCTGCAGCATGGCCAACGTCGAGTTCCACCTGGTGGGCATGTCACAGATTAGGCGGTTCTTGGGCAGGTTAAACTCCTTTTGGAGGTCCGTCAGCCGAGCACTGGCATTATATGACCGGCGGAAATGCACAGAGACTTTCCTGGCCTGCCTCAGGACATCCTGTAAGCCCGGGTACCTGCCCAAGAACCGCTGCACCACCAAGTTAAGGACGTGAGCCAAACAGGGCACATGGGTCAGTTGTCCCTGTCGGAGGGCAGAGAGGAGGTTGGTGCCATTGTCGCAAACCACCATTCCTGCCTTAAGTTGGCGTGGCGTCAACCACCTCTGAACCTGCCCCTGCAGAGCTGACAGAACCTCTGCCCCAGTGTGGCTCCTGTCCCCCAAGCACACCAGCTCAAGCACCGCATGGCATCTTTTGGCCTGCGTACTTGCGTAGCCCCTTGAACGCCTACGGAGCACCGCTGGTTCCGAGGAAGAGGCCATGGAGGAAGAAGAAGAGGAGGGGGTGGAGGAGAGAGGTGTGTCACAATCAGCATTTTGGAGGCGTGGTGTCGGAACAACCTCCAACACTACTGCACCTTGTCCTGCATCCTTCCCAGCTGCCAGCAGAGTCACCCAATGCGCCGTGAAACTTAAGTAACGTCCCTGTCCATGCCTGCTGGACCATGAGTCAGCGGTAATATGCACCTTACCGCTGACCGCCCTGTCCAGCGAGGCATGGACATTGCCTTCCACATGCCGGTAGAGAGCCGGAATCGCCTTCCGTGAGAAAAAGTGGCGTTTGGGTACCTGCCACTGAGGAACCGCACATTCCACAAACTCACGGAAGGGGGCAGAGTCTACCAACTGAAAAGGCAGCAGTTGAAGTGCTAGCAATTTTGCCAAGCTAGCATTCAACCGCTGGGCATGTGGATGGCTGGGAGCAAACTTCTTTCGGCGGTGCAGCAGCTGGGGCAGGGAAATTTGCCTGGTACAATCTGACGTCGGTGTACCAAAAGCAGATTGCCCACAAGTACTTGGCTGTGGCACACCTAATTCTACACCTTCATTCCTCTCACTGCAGGTCTCAGAGAGGACTGAAGGTCTAGTGGGGTTGGAAATCTCAGCTGATGAGGAGCAAGGAGAGATCGTCTTTGTTCTTTGGTGTGGGTCTTTTAGATACGCTTGCCAACGAACTGCATGGCAGGTCAACATATGTCTGGTCAAGCATGTGGTACCCAAGCGGGAGATGTTTTGGCCACGCGAGATACGCTTGAGACATATGTTGCAAATAGCAGCGGTGCAATCTGATGCACTCGTCTCAAAAAAGGCCCACACCAAAGAACTTTTTGAATAACGCGCAGAGACTGCAGCGCCCTGCACATGTGGAGCTTTGGGGTGTGATGCAGTCAATGTGCTGCCCTTAGGCTGGCCCCTGGAGGGCATCCTGCCTAGTTGGTGATGTGCCACCTCCTCCTCCTCCTCCTCCTCCTCCTCCCCTCTCCTATCAGGCACCCACGTTGAGTCAGTGACCTCATCATCCCCTCCCTCCTCATCACTGGAGCAAACCTGGCAGTATGCTGCAGCAGGGGGAGCATGACTGCCAGATTGCTGTCCTTCTTGGGCACCCCCTCTGTCCGTGCTCATGTTACTGCCTTCATTGAGCTCAGTATCATCATCAGAGCCTTCCAAACGCTGGGCATCCTCCTGGAGCATGTACCCAACACTGTGGTCAAACAGTTCGAGGGAATCCTCATGAGGACATGGTGGAGCTAGGGAAGGAGTCACTGATGACATTGAGCTGAGGGAAGAGGCCGCTGCTTTGCCAGACAAAGCACCCTGGGCATGGGTGAGAGAGGATGAGGAGGATGAGGACGGCTTGGTCATCCACTCGACCAAGTCTTCCGCATGTTGCGGCTCAACACGGCCAGCTGCCGAAAAAAAGGCCAAGCGTGTCCCATGGCCACGTGCTGATGAGGATGCACCGTCTCCACGACCAGCACTAGACACAGAGCCTGCTTGCCCTCTCTTATTGGCTTGTGACTGTCTGCCTCTCCTTCTTGGCCTTCCAGACATACTAATGGCCTGTAGCTGCACTAAGCTGGGATAGAACACCTGTAATTTTCTTAAGGTAGCTTTATATACTGTAACCAGACAAGCCTGCCTGTCAGTAGGAAGATAACAGGAACGGATCTAGCTGAACACTGTGAGCAGGACGCACTGCACTGAATGTAAATAGCAGGAACAGATCTAGCTGAACACTGTGAGCAGGACGCACTGCACTGAATGTAAATAGCAGGAACGGATGTAGCTGAACACTGTGAGCAGGACGCACTGCACTAAATGTAAATACCAGGAACGGATCTAGCTGAACACTGTGAGCAGGACGCACTGCACTGAATGTAAATAGCAGGAACGGATCTAGCTGAACACTGTGAGCAGGACGCACTGCACTAAATGTAAATACCAGGAACGGATCTAGCTGAACACTGTGAGCAGGACGCACTGCACTGAATGTAAATAGCAGGAACGGATCTAGCTGAACACTGTGAGCAGGACGCACTGCACTGAATGTAAATAGCAGGAACGGATCTAGCTGAACACTGTGAGCAGGACGCACTGCACTAAATGTAAATACCAGGAACGGATCTAGCTGAACACTGTGAGCAGGACGCACTGCACTGAATGTAAATAGCAGGAACGGATCTAGCTGAACACTGTGAGCAGGACGCACTGCACTAAATGTAAATACCAGGAACGGATCTAGCTGAACACTGTGAGCAGGACGCACTGCACTGAATGTAAATAGCAGGAACGGATCTAGCTGAACACTGTGAGCAGGACGCACTGCACTGAATGTAAATAGCAGGAACGGATGTAGCTGAACACTGTGAGCAGGACGCACTGCACTAAATGTAAATACCAGGAACGGATGTAGCTGAACACTGTGAGCAGGACGCACTGCACTGAATGTAAATAGCAGGAACGGATCTAGCTGAACACTGTGAGCAGGACGCACTGCACTAAATGTAAATACCAGGAACGGATCTAGCTGAACACTGTGAGCAGGACGCACTGCACTGAATGTAAATAGCAGGAACGGATCTAGCTGAACACTGTGAGCAGGACGCACTGCACTGAATGTAAATAGCAGGAACGGATGTAGCTGAACACTGTGAGCAGGACGCACTGCACTAAATGTAAATACCAGGAACGGATCTAGCTGAACACTGTGAGCAGGACGCACTGCACTGAATGTAAATAGCAGGAACGGATCTAGCTGAACACTGTGAGCAGGACGCACTGCACTAAATGTAAATACCAGGAACGGATCTAGCTGAACACTGTGAGCAGGACGCACTGCACTGAATGTAAATAGCAGGAACGGATCTAGCTGAACACTGTGAGCAGGACGCACTGCACTGAATGTAAATAGCAGGAACGGATCTAGCTGAACACTGTGAGCAGGACGCACTGCACTAAATGTAAATACCAGGAACGGATCTAGCTGAACTCTGTGAGCAGGACGCACTGCACTGAATGTAAATAGCAGGAACGGATCTAGCTGAACACTGTGAGCAGGACGCACTGCACTAAATGTAAATACCAGGAACGGATCTAGCTGAACACTGTGAGCAGGACGCACTGCACTGAATGTAAATAGCAGGAACGGATCTAGCTGAACACTGTGAGCAGGACGCACTGCACTGAATGTAAATAGCAGGAACGGATCTAGCTGAACACTGTGAGCAGGACGCACTGCACTAAATGTAAATACCAGGAACGGATCTAGCTGAACACTGTGAGCAGGACGCACTGCACTGAATGTAAATAGAAGGAACGGATCTAGCTGAACACTGTGAGCAGGACGCACTGCACTAAATGTAAATACCAGGAACGGATCTAGCTGAACACTGTGAGCAGGACGCACTGCACTGAATGTAAATAGCAGGAACGGATCTAGCTGAACACTGTGAGCAGGACACACTGCACTAAATGTAAATAGTCTAGATAGAAGATAACAGGAACGGATCTAGCTAAACTGAATACAGTGTATATATATATATGCAACACCTGGGATGCATATATATACACAATACACTGTAAGTGCAGATAACTGACTGACTGTTCTGCCTAATCTATCTAACTCAAATCAAATGACACTGTCTCTCTCTCTCTCTATCTCTCAGCACACCGGAACACACACTACACAGGGCCGCCGTGCAGGCGGCCTTATATAGTGTGGGGTGTGTACTAAATCCCCTGAGCCATAATTGGCCAAAGCCACCCTGGCTTTGGCCAATTACAGCTCTCTCTACTGACGGCGCTGTGATTGGCCAAGCATGCGGGTCATAGTGCATGCTTGGCCAATAATCAGCCAGCAATGCACTGCGATGCCGCAGTGAATTATGGGCCGTGACGCGCCACACGAATTTGGCGCGAACGGCCCATATCGTTCGCAATTCGGCGAACGACCGAACAGCCGATGTTCGAGTCGAACATGGGTTCGACTCGAACACGAAGCTCATCCCTATTCAGGAGTCTGGCCAGCATTGATCTAGGTGGATTGCCTGGGGGGAGGGGTCTCAATGGGGTACGGTGAGCTCGCTCCACCGCAAAAAGCGCGGTAAAAACATCTTTGCCGAATATGTCTTGTAACCACATTTCTGTAAATGCTGTGGGGTCCCTCCCCTCCACCTTCTCTGGGAGCCCCACTATGCGTACATTGTTCCTCCTGAGACGGTTCTCGATGTCGTCATTTTTGGCATTGGCCTGAGCTACTTGCTGTAATGCACTTCTAGTATCTCTAGTGAGGGGGGGTAGTATATCCTCCACCTCGCTGATCCTTCCCTCCACAGCTGTGGTCCTCTCCCTGATCTTTTGAATGTCATGGCGCAATAGTGAGACAGTCTCAGTAAGGCTCCCAAATTGTACTTTCAGTCCGTTTACAGATGCTGTGCAGCACTGTACCGCCCGCAGAATATCACTTAGCGTGGGCTGCTGTCCCTCATCATGCATGGGGCCAGAGCCGTCTGTATTAAGGATCAGGGAGCCCTCTAATGGCAGCGTATCATCCAGCGCCATGGCGCCTTCATGTCCCTCAGTGTCCATTGCCAATGACTGCTGATTCAGGGGAGAAGCACCGCTCTGTCCCTGCATCTTTTGGGCATAGTATACCATGTCCCTGGGCTGCTCTTTCCCCCATTGTTTGCCAGATTTTGCTGTCTTACCGCTCGGATCCTGCGCCCTGTCTGTGCTGCGGGCCGCACGCTGTGGTAAAGGTGAGCCGGCGCCATCTTGGCCTTCCATGGCCGCCGCTGCTGCTGCTTCTTTCTCCCCTTTTCTGGTCATTCTGGACCTCCGGCACCTTTCGGGAGTGTTGTGATGTGTCCTGTAGGGTCGCGGCGTACTGATGGGTCAGTTCTGAGTTCGGATCTGTGGCGGGTTCAGGATATTATAAGGATCAGTGGCGGGAGCTCCGTGCAGTGCGTCCGCTCACAAGCCCGTCCAGGCCACGCCCCTACACTACCCTTGGTTGAGACTGCACAATACACATATCAACTAGTCCACATGTGAAATCACATTCTGGTCATCCACATGCCTTCAAAGTTGTATGAGTCATCTTAGGTGCCTGTCAACCTTTTCACTCCACTCTTTCAGCCTTGATACTCAGATTTTTGTAATATCTTTTCTGTAAATGCCACCTTGGAACACTAGTCATATGACTGTATAAACCTTCTGCCAGATACCCTTTCTCCAAGAGGATATGTCTTTCATATATCTAAATCTGAGACCCTAGCTATGAAAGCTTATGTCCAGGAAAATCTTGAGAGAGGGCTCTTCATCCTTTTTGTGGTTTATACTGACCACAAAAATATTGAATATATGAGGTCCTCAAAATGCCTTAACTCCAGGCAGGCTCACTGGTCCCTTATATTTTTTGCCTGCTTTAGTTTTGTCTTCACCTGCCATCTGGGTTCTAATAGTTCCAAAGCAGATGCCCCTTCCTGAACTTTTGAATCTTAGTCCAAGGGTTCTTCTGAATGCCACATTCTGCCTCTTGCCTAGGTCCTAGCCATCATTTCTCCTGACCTGATTACTTTTGAATGCTCCAAACAACCTACCCCTGGAAAATTACTATTTGTGCCACTCCATCATAGGCTCAAGGCCTTATCGTGATGCCAAGTTGGCTGGACACCCAGGTATCACCAAAACCCTTTTGTTGCTCTCCCTCAACCCCTGGGGATCTACCCTCTGAAAGGATGTCCATTCCTATGTTAAAGATTGTGAGATCGGTGTCTGTTCCAAGTCTTGTAAGCCTAAGCCTGTGACAGACCTGGGTCAGACCACTGCCCCTTTCACCAACTTGAGACAAATGACTGGTCAAACTCACACGGTGCTTTCACTGATAGGCAACAATTGTGGGACCACATTCTAAGTGCCAACAGACTGAGAGCGATTATCACTGGTTTTACTTACCGTATATACTCGAGTATAAGTCAAAATTTTCAGCCCCTTTTTTGGGGCTGAAAGTGCCCCCCTCGACTTATACTCAAGTCACCGCTGTCTGCCTACATGATCAGTGTGTCATGCAGGCAGACAGCGGCCAGCGTGTGCTACATAGCACTCGGCAGCCTCTCACTGTTTAAAAACCGCGCCTCCTCGTCTGTGATAGGCAGTCAGTGTACAGCCTATCACGGACATTCTCTCCGTGATCCTCGTCCGTGGTATGAGGATGAGAGAATGTCCGTGATAGGCTGACCACTGACTGCTGGGAAATGGAGTTTTCTGCCTATCATGGACGAGGAGGAGGCGCGGCTTTTGAACCATAAACGGCCGCCGCACACGCTGATCGGTGCAGAGCGGCACATGGAGGATGCACAGGGCACAGGTAGGATGCACACAGACACATGCACACAGACACATATTCACATGACACATGCACACATGCACAGGTACATGACACATGAGGGCTGAGCCTTTTTTTTCCCTGTGGATCCATCCATCTGCACCACAGTTCCTGATGTCCCATTCCAGCTTCCATCTTGACTCCTTTGTGGTCCGGAATAGCAGGATTTCACAGCCCATTTAGACCCTCTGTAACGGGGGGGTCATGGGGTTCCGGTAAGCGGCCAGGCACTTTATCTATGGTGGTGGACCCATACACCTGGGATTCCATACAATCGGACAATCTTGGATTGTTATATCACTTTTGGGTGTTTTTGTGTATGGACTTCTTTTTCATCATTTTTAATTTATTCATTTGCTTGCAACATATATTGCAGCTTTTCACGTTCATGTTTTTTACACTAATGTTTTGATATATTATTATAGATTTTTTCATATTTGCTCAAGGGGAGGTTGGATCACTTTTCAAACCTTGCACCTGTTTCTGTCTTATTATATGCATATATGTTTTCCTGCATTTTGTTCTCAATGAGGTTGGGAATACTTACACATACATACTGACACAGGTACATATACACATGACACATGCACATATACACAGGACACAGGTACATGACACATGCACATATACACAGGACACAGGTACATGACACATGCACATATACACAGGACACAGGTACATGACACATGCACATATACTGTCAGGGATCTACCAGCACCAGACCAGGGCGCTTGCATGCGCCTATGCGCCGGCGCGCCCCTGTTCAGACACGGCAGCAAGCTGCTGCTGTTGCTGTGCATCAGCGAGGCGCTCGGGCACGCGCGGGTGCGCGGCACTTGGGCGCGCGCGGGTGCGTGCGCGAGCGTTTGCGCGTGCACGGGCACGCGCGCGTTCGCGTTAGCGCCGGTTTGGCGCCATTAAGCACATAAAAGTTCCCCTGTTCCATGGGAACATCGCTGCTTCGTCTCAGCTCTGTGATTCTGCTTGAACCTGTATCTGATTGTCTGCTACCTGATTTGACCCGGCTTGTTTGACCATCCGACCTGCTCCAATCCTGACCCGGCCTGCCTGACCATTCTGCTATCTGTATCTGCTACCGTTGCCGACCTCTGCCTGTTCACCGACTCTGCCTTTGTCTGCTGTGATTGCCTGTGCCAGTTACCTGCCGACCCGGACTGTCTGACTCTGCTTGTGCCTGCCGCTCTACTTGCTGTTGCACCTTCAGCTTCAGCTCCTGTGATCTCTCACCTCCAGTGTGTCAAGTCTGCTGCTGTTTCCAGTCTCCACTCACCTGCAGTCCTGCCATCCCAGGAGGGATCTCCGCCTCTACATCAGAGACTATACTCCAACAGGCACTCCTACCCCACTGCGCTCAGGAGACCATTGTCCCCACTCCAGTGGCTCCTGAACCAGCGTTGTATGAGAGGTCTTCTCCTACAGTCAGGCTCTCCTACCAGGTACCTAACATATACACAGGACACAGGTACATGACACATGCACATATACACAGGACACATGACACATGCACATATACACAGGACACATGACACATGCACATATAAACAGGACACATGACACATGCACATATGCATAGGACACATGACACATGCACAGGACACATGCACAGGACACAGGGAGGTATACAGCTGCAGATGGGCATTGTTGACCCTCTTTTTCCACTTACAGTAGCTGCTGCATTTCTCACCCTCGTCTTATACTCGGGTTAATACGTTTTTCCCATTTTTTTGTGGTAAATTATGGCCTCGACTTATACTTGGATTGACTTATACTCGAGTATGTACGGTAACTACTCAATTAATTCAGTAAACTACCAGTAACTACTTTTATCGAAAAATAGTAAAAGTTCTCAAAATTAGCAATAGCTAAGCAAATATCTGTACACAAACTGTCACCACATACAGGTATATCCAGAGATTTAAATTACAGTAGCACTCTTAAATAAAATATTTACAGAAAAAGGATATTACAGCAAAACAAAGGGACAACAAGCAACAAAAAAATAAAAAGGAGTTGAGGGTGAGAATACTTAACAATGACCTGGTTCTGCAGACTCCAAATAAACAAGCAAGATGGCTTTCATACAACTCGACAGGTGTTCCCTGGTTTGCTGTTAAAATGAGAGCTGTCAGCTGTGATTGCATGTGGAAAACAAAGGTGGCCATAGCACAAAAATCAGTACGAGCATGTATCATTTAATAAAAGCATAAAAGCACACTTACATGTGGGTAAACGAGGGGTTAGATGTGAAGATTGTAAGGAAGATGTGAGCAGTGCAGCCGGCTGTCACAAGCGGCTGTAATGCATAGACTCGGGGACTGCCAGAGGGGGACGTGATAGGCTACAAGCTTACTGGATCAAAGCAGCAAAAAAGGGAGCATATACAACGCCTTTCCATTTACTTTTCATTTTTCTTTTCCAATTTATTTTTTGTCCATCTACTGATTCTCAGTTTGGATCTATTGCAATTTGCACTGTCAATGTTGGTTTGTCCCCCATTATTCTCTGCGCGTATGCCAACTTGATTAGCATCCTTCACAAGATGCATGTAGATCTAGAACCATGGGAACATTTCACTGTGTTTCCTCCTAACATATACAATATGCCTCTAGACCTCCCATGGGCTCATTAACAATTTAATCAGATGTAACAATATTCACAAACATCTTCTCCATTGTTTACAATTATCTTTCCTTGTTTATATTGCTTCAAGTGGTCTCAGATATACTGATACTTTGTTTCTTTATACCATTATATTCGTATATTTTTTGTCATTGTGCTTGCAACAATTTTGTTTTTATATATTTTACATTTATATTACCTTACTGTGTTATCCATACATTTGGTCTTTTTATCACTATGAGCCGAATGTTCAGGGATATTTGTATCCTCTTTGCCTTGTTTTTTAACTGTCATGCACCAATCTTCGTCCCCTGCCAGGTGATTGGACCTTTTAAATCTGTCAAAAATGTATTCATTTTCCCACCTGTATTACTGGCTTCCAGCTGCCAGTATAAAAGACATCCCTGCTTCATGATTGGGCATATTTGAAAAAGGAAGCAGGGCCTCTGAAAAGTGTTGTATATGCCCCTCTTACCCTCGATGGTTGCTGCTTTGATCCATTAAGCTCAAAGTCGCTGCCTATCCCAACCCCCTCTGGCGGTCCCAGCCGCTTGTGTTGGCCCGCTGTGCTGCTTGCCTCATTCTTACCACCTTCAGTTATGCAATCCTTTGTTTACCTACATTCAAGTGCACTTTTATGCTTTTTTTTTTTTTATTGATCAATTCTTTTTATTTAATTTAAAAAGACATAACAACAATACAAAACAGTACAAAACAATCAAAAACACAGGTAGTATTACAGAAATAAGCACAAGAAGAAACATTAGAGGGATTCCATGTAGCCCACTATGTACAGTACATGTGATTACCAGCATGCAATAAATAAAAATAAAAACAAAGAATACGACTGGATGTGGACCCTCTTTGAATCATAGGTACCTTTCCTGGTCTTCCTCCCAACTATAGTCTAAAGTCCACCCCGCTTTTCCATCTAGTCCCTACCCCCCCCCCAAAAAAAATAAATAAAATTGAAATGATGTGCAAACTAATTATACTCTCCAACGAATCATTTGGTGGAGGGGAGATTATGGTGTGGGCTTGTTTTTCAGGGGTTGGTGAAGGGAACTCTTAAGGCATCAGCATACCAAGGCATTTTGGACAATTTTATGCCCCCAACTTTGTGGGAACAGTTTGGGGATGGCCCCTTCCTGTTCCAACATGACTGCACACCAGCAAGGTCCATAAAGACATGGATGAGCAAGTTTGGGGTGAAGTAACTTGACTGGCCTGCACAGAGTTCTGACCTCAACTAGATAGAACACCTTTGGGATGATTTAGAGTGGAGACTGTGAGCCAGGCCTTCTCGTCCACATCAGTGCCTGACCTCACAAATGCGCTTCTAATAGAATGTTCAAACATTCTCTTAAATTTGGAGAAAGACCCAGGTTAGTCTGTTCTCTAAGAAACACTGTGTGGATCGTCCTCACTCCCATGTCACTCAGATAAAGATCAAGGATCAGGTCTGGCTCTCCAAAAAAAACTTAGCCCTCAAGGTCCTTACTCAAAAACTGGCCCTTAGATTAAAAGGTCCTTATATAAATGTTCAACAGATTATACTTTAGGTTGCAGGTTCGTACCTCCTTGAGAATTTCTAATGTGCTTTATGTGTTTAAAGTCTGTCCTCAGGGTTATCAATATTTCTTCTCAGTCTGCACTAGTTGTCAGTGGGGCCTCTCTTAAAAGGAGAGGTCAGGCTCTTGCTCCTACTCCATGCCTCACTGCCTGGGCCTGACCTACATTCTGTTGCCAGGCAATGGAGATGATGCCTCCTCACTTCGCATTCATTAGTGGTGGTCAAGTCATGTTCTTCTCTCTGCCTGGTCATGTTTCCTTACTAATTGGCCAGCGGTGCTGTACCCCCCTCCATAGCTCCCCAGCCTGAATCCAGTTGTTTGGAAATTCTACTGCATGGTCTAGTCTTCCCCTTCTATAATGGGATTAGACATGGTTCAGGGCTTGTGATAGAGTTTGCTACTTTGCTCCCTACCTGTTGTGCCCTGTCTACTGTTACCTATCGATTATATTTATCATTACTGTCTCCTGCCTTGCACCCTGACTACTCTTTTGGGTTGCCACATGTTTTTACTTTGGATTGTTTACTGTATTACGCTTGCCCACTAATTTCCCTGACCTTTGAACTTTCTATTGGATTACGCTGTCTGCCATGACCTTGAAATGTAGCAGGATTCTGCTACCAGCCACCTGGGGGCAACCAAGTACTGGTAGGCTTGCTTGCCTTAAGAGAACAAGGGCTGCTAAATGAAGAAGAAACACTTTCCAGATATATCTCCTGACCTAGGCATCAGGCTGATCATTATGTTCATCTGAGCACGACATTCAAGGAAAACATAGAAATTTGATTTTTTAAGTCATACAATTAATTGGCTAACTCTATAAATTAGAAACTCAAGCTTCAAATGTATTAGTTACTCTGCCAAGAATGATAAAGAAACCTAATATATCACAAAGCTTACATTTTCAATCTCCTGAGTCAGCCACTCTTGTCCGGAAAATGCAGAAGTAATATTCTTCATTATAGTTCCTTTCTTTTTTTCATGCCTTTAGTTCATCTTTTTTTTTTCTTTTTTTTATTAAACTTATATATTAGTAAGGTCAAGTAATACATTTTAAAGTTAGTCTTCTGTTACTCTCTTGACATGTTTTACTGCACGTACTGAAATGCGTATTGGAAAAAATCTCACTCACCTTAGCATGTCGCTTTACTCTGCTATATCTTCAAACTGACCCCCCCCCCTTCGGTCCATCCACTTCTCACTACAAGATCTGTGCTGTCTTTTAATCACTTGAGCGATGGAAGATTTTACCCCTTCATGACCAGGCCATTTTTTGCTATTTTTCACTGTGCTACTTTAACTGTTAATTGTACTGTCAGACAACGCTGTACCCAAATTAAATTTATATATATTTTTTTCAAACAAATTGAGTTTTCATATGGGGGTATTTAATTACTGTTGGATTTTTTTTTTGTGATATAAACAAAAAAAAGACTGAAAATTTTGAAAAAAAACTATTTTTTTTTTTTTTTGCTATAAAACATATCCAATAAAAAAAAAATTAGAAAAATCTAATTTCTTCATACATTTTTGCCAAAATGCATTCTGCTACATGTCTTTGATAAAAAAAATCCAAATAAGTGTACAGTATATTAATTGGTTTGCGTGAAAGTTATAGCGCCTAACAAACTATAGTATATCTACTGTAATTTTTTTTTTTTTTTATAATACTAATGGCGGGGATCAGCGACTTATAATAGGACTGCAATATTGGGAAGGGCAATCTGACACTAACTGGCGCTGGGGGAAACTGTCTAATTGCCGCTGACATCACCATTAATGCATCGTTCAGTGATAATACTATACACTGTCACTGTACTAATGACACTGTCTGGAAAGGGGTTAACATCTAGAGTGATCAAGGTGTGCCTAACTATGTAAAATTTGTTTAAAGTGTGCTGTTTTTCTTTTACTTCTAAATCTCACGCTTTGCTGGTGTGGCCTGGATAGAGTTAGGCTGAGGCTGCTATCACTTATTACACGCTGGACTTGTATGGTGTGCGGTGGCTGAGATTTTTCTCTATTTGTTCTGTGGATTACATGGAGTCAGGGCGGACTCCTGGCCTGACCTGCACCCTCAGTGGAACACACCAAATGGGGGACATACTGTAGATGCCCGGAGCGGAGACCCTAAAGTTGGTTTAGGTTCACAGTGAGAGCGACCCGGTAAATAATTGAGAACTATAAACTGTCAGCCTCAAAGGTAGTTAATTTATTCACAGTACATTATTACTCTCCTCTTTATACCTCCTATTCCAACTCTCTCTTTCCATCTCCTATTCCTTTTACCTTCCCAGCGGTGTCTGCTTGCCATGAATTTTGAAGTTACAACTGAGCATAGTCCATTTAACTCTATATAATGGCTCCCCTGAATACTCTCTCCCTTAATGTTAAGGGTCTAAACTCCCCAAACAAAATAATCAAATTCATTCTGCAACTTTGGAGCCCTTAAAGCTGATATTGTGTTTGCAGAAGACCTATTTTGCAACCACCGCCACTCCTAAATATTTCAGCTCACTATATCCTCAAGTATATCTTGCCTCTGCTAATAAGAAATGTAGAGGGCCTCTAATCAGTTCCCAGCACATGATTCTTTTCATGCTACAGGCTGAAATTAAAGACCCCAAAGGGTAGTTGGTCTTCTCAAGGAAACTGAGGTCACACTGGTCTCCTATTATGTGCTGAATGCCTAAAAAAAAATTTTCCCATCTCTTTCAAATAGTCGTATCCCATAAGTAAAATATGTTGATAGTAGTCTGTTGAGGTTCCAACCAAGTATTGCATCCATAGCTGAATAAATCTCCTCATGACCCTAGAACTTCACAACTCCCCTACTACACAATTTATAACAGGATTACCATACTCACTGTACAAATTGTCAGTGTGATGGACCCTGGTACTCTGAAAGAGTATGTCCACCGTGCCAGCTTCCCTTGCCTGGACATCAACTGCTGTTCAGCTTCCACCGCTCACACAGTCACTAGTTGGGACACAATGAAGGATGGTAAAAAGCATTAGACTTTTTATTGTAAACACAGACACAGAAATATATACCCTCAGGGTCGGTTTCCCCTTCCCCCCCGCTTGGTAAAAGAACACAAGACAGACCATCTGTACAGTCAATAACTTGTGGCACTAAAACATTTAACCTTTCAACAACTATTAAACAGTAACTGGGCACGCAGACCACTTCTTTCATGAAGAGGACTGTAAAAGGAGCTTCTCCTCTTCCATGACTTGGGCATGCATGCCTGCACACAGTTCAAATGGCCACCATGAGACGAGAGTGGTGAAAACTTAGGAGCAATAGCGATGTTGAGACAGACCAGATGGGACTGGACTGTCACAGTCAGTCTCATCCCACTTCAGCTAATAGGACTCTGCTAAAAAAGTGGCCTCCTAAAAAGGCTTACATGATGTGCAATGTGTCTTTGCTTTTTTTTCTGGCTGTCATCTCTGACATAATACACTGTCATTTTTATTTTAGTTTTTTTATATATCCTTATAGCCTTACCTTATCAAGCCTTCTTCGAACATCACTGCCCAATCAAGCTACTTACATACTCTCCGGCCACTGTGCTATTTACCTGTCTGTTGTCACCAAAATATAGTTTTTGTATGGTTTTGTGCAATAAATATTTTTCCTGGTATAAAGCAGCGTAGTCGACCCGTGACTTCTTTTTATTCTTTTGTAAATTCGTACATTCGTAAATTCGTAAAATCGTACATTAGAAAATTCGGAAATTTGTAAATTCGAAGTTTGAAAATCCAAAAACCCGAAAATTCAAAAATCTGAAATAGTAGCTAACTATTAAATTATAGGTATTGTAATTTCCTTTCAAATTTAACTGTCAGTGAACGTAACAAATACGAATTTATCTGAAGTTACGAATTATCCAAAACGAATGCTGCATCTAAACAAATGGAACGGAACAAACAAATTAATAATAAATAATAATAATAAAACGTTGTGATTATTATTATTGTTATTTATTATTATTAATTAATTACGTTCCATTCCGTTTTTTTGGATCATTCATAACTTTGGATAAATTTGTATGTGTTACGTTCACTAACAGCCAAATTTGAAAGGAAATTACAATACCTATAATTTAAAAGTTACTAGTAATTACTAATAGTCAAATTACTATTAGTTAACTATTATTTCAGATTTCCGAATTTTCGAATTTACAAATTCACTAATTTACTAATGTACGAATGTACAAATGTACGAATGTACAAATGTACATTCGTAAATTGCGAATGTACGAATGCCCGAATTTCCGAATGTCCAATTTTATTGAATTTACGAATATTCGGAAAAAATTTGTTAAACGAATTAACGAGTTTGTCGAAATTCGTTAAATAACGAATTCGGAACGAAATGAATTGCACATGCCTAATGCTGACTATAAAGTTTGTACAGCATTTCTGGCCTTAGAAATAATACATTTTATTGTATTACGTGATGTGACGCAAGTCTTTGAAATAATACACTCAAATTTTTATTTCTTGATTTTTTTGCTGCCTTGTCTCTTCCTCTTACATTGCAGCCCAATCAATCTGCTTACATCTTTCCCAGACAGTATGCTTTATGCCTGACTATTGTCTCTGTAATGGTTATTTTAGCGTAACAACTACCTTGGCAGTCTGTGTTGACATTTTCTGAAACTTTGCAGATCATACAGTGTGGTACTATACTAAGAAGAAGAAACTAAGCTATGCTATGAAGCTGTTTTGCGCTGCTTGGCAAGTGGTATGAAGTTTAAGGCTTTATTTATTTCTTTTTGGGAAATTTAAACCTTCCAATAATTTTTAAATCTGTTGTGTCTGTTACTTCCACAGCTAAATTTCTGCTTATTACTGCTAGTATTCAGGTTTCACAGCAAAAAATACCTACTACTACTTATATTTCAAGCTGAAATAAATCAAATTGGGTCAGGATTGCTACCTTTTTATCAAGCCAAACCCAAACACTATATAGGCGCATGGCAGATTTTTTTTTAAAAGAGGGAACGCTTTGGTAAGGGAGTTTCTGCTCACCAAAGCCCCCCACTTCTATCAGAGTTCCAAGCATTCCTCCTTAAATCAGGGTTCCGAAAGCACTCTTACATCAGAGTCCGCCTTACCTTACTGTACTCACTTTGAGTACAGAGGATTGAGGAAAGAGATTCCCCTGTCCCTTTCTCTGCAGCCTCAGCTGCACTGGACAGTGAATGAATGGGAAGTGTTCTGTGTTGAGTGTCTTCGAGTTCATTCACAAACCAAAGCATAGTATACACAGAATATAATGCTTCAGCTTTAAATGAACACAGTGAGTGATCCGTACTGATGTTTATTCAGAAAAGGAAGGGCAATTAAATTACATATTTACTGGTCCATTCCTTATCCTGAAATGACCCCCTCAGCAGCCAGCAGAAGAGAAGGGGAAGACACATGATTCAAAACCCAGACTGTCCGAGTTCTACTGCTATGTGTAAAGCAAGGAATAAAGGAATAATGGAAGAAGAAAAAATATATTACACATGCAAATTATGTGATGCCAGAATATGTTCCAATGTTGTGCTCAACCCACGCTTGGCAAATTAATCAATCAACTTCAAAAGAAGGTGAGAAACTCAAAAACCTGACTGCAGCACTCACTGATATTCACACATGAATATTGAAAGACAACTAAAAAAAATTGTGTTGCACTGTCAGGAAAACTTCTAATTCAATATACTGTATAGTGTAAAACAAACAAATCAAACATTATAAAGTCCTACAAACAAAATATCAAAGTACACTAAAATTCTGCAAAATATTTATGCAGCTTCTGTACACCCACCACCAAGTGACTATAATGCCGCTTACCAAATCCTTAGACCCCACAAATCAAGAGGTCTAAATCAGCATTTAAAAGATGACAAATGACACATGGATGGCTATGAAAAATAAAAAAATAAAAGAACTAGTTATGGGCTCAAGACCAAAACATCACAGAACTGGGTCTCTATAAAAATGTATCCCAAAAATCTAGACCAATGCATCTTAAAAAACAACTTTATTATACATATAACACACTGACAATTATAAAATCAATTATAGACCACATACCACCTTGTAAATATTGCACAATTAGTTCACATTCTCATTCATCCTTGAACTTGTAAATTGTGTACCTCTGATGCACCTGGGAGCAACGGTGAAACCGGTCAGGATTCTGCATGCCCTCTACTTATCCCTGTCTTGAGGCTGACAATGGATCACTGGTGGCAATTGGTATACGGTGTGGCTATGTGCCCAATTGAAAGTGAAGGATCTGCTTGAAGTGGCTTGTGATGCATACATACTGGGACACTTTTTCTATACTTCATGAATGCTTCTGGTACAATACACCTTTATATGACATACAGGTCATCTGTCTGCTTGTTTAAGTGTGTGATTGGTATGAACATTCACAGCCATAGTCTTGAGTTCTCCTCTAGACCAAGCTATATGTGTAAATTATGGACTGTATTACAGATGCTGCTATCTTACAATTCCTGTACAGCGTGCGAGGGAGGTTGGAGTTTCAGTCTCAAGATTGGAGTCCTCCTCTAGACCATGCTGTGTAAAAAGTTTGATGGACTTTTTTAGCAATTGCTGCTTGTTACTCCTGCACAGGACATTGTGCCCAGCTACATACATTCTGGTCTCATATCTTGTTGCTCAAAAGTTGGAATAACACAATTGGATATGCATCAGATATAAGACTCTATTGGAGGGAACTCTTGCATCCATATATTAGCTTCCAGCTACTGATACAAGTGGAACATATATTAATTTTCCTGGTTTTCCTGAAGGATCATATTAAGAGACTTTCTGCACATCCCTTCTGCTCATAGCCAATATAACAGTATCCGGAATCCATCTATACACAATTGACAAGTTCAAGGATGAATGAGAATGTGAACTAATTGTGCAATATTGACAGGGTGGTATGGGGTCTATGACTGATTTTATAATTATCTGTGTATTACATGTATAATAAAGTTGTTTTTTATGATGTATTGGGCTAGATTTTTGGGATAAGTTTTTATAGAGACCTAGTTCTATGATGGTCTGGTCTAACAACTAGTTATTTTATTTTTTTATTTTTCATGATTATTTGCAAGGGGCTCCCAACTGTACTAGACTTACATGATGGCCCATGTCTTGGAGCCGAGTGATTTTGGGACCTGGATGGAGTTTTGTAAGTTTCCAGTTTCATGGCTGGATGGCTCCAGCTCTCTTTCTGTCATACCTCAGCAAGCCTCAAGCCTCACTCTGCCCCAAAAGTGGTAACTGGATCGCTTCCCATATACCGGTCTCAACAACAAAAACACATGGCAAGGAAAGAGCAAGGGAATCCCATAGTGAAGTACAGTTTAAATAGCATTTATAAATAAACCAAGTGGGTACTCACAAAACTAAACGTGTGCGTTCGTCATCGTCCGAATGCATTTTCGTCCAAATTTCGGTGATTTTCATGTTCGTTTCAACAAAACGATAACGAACGCGCAGAATCCGAAATCCAAAATAAAAAAATGCTTTATTTTCATATCCATTATATTTTCGTATCATTGCAACAACAGTTCGATATAGATAGGTAGAAGATTTGGCATGACGGTGACAATAGCGATCTGTTTCTATTGAACCTGCAGTCGAATATGCCTAACCTAACTCTATTAGTCCAAGATTTTTTGACAGAGAGAGAAAAGATTCGACATTATAGAGACAATAGTAAAAGAGCTGTTAGTGGTCGCTGCTTCGACATGAATATTTAACGAAGCGGCTAAAAACATACAATCGCCGCGAGCGGACATTTACAGTCAAATGCTCTGCCCATAGGCTATAGAAGAATTCTAATGTTGTTTGACTAGTAATAATAATTAATAATTATAATTTTTACTAGACAAACAACATTAGAATTCTACTATAGTTTGTGGGCAATGTCGTACAGTTTAGCTGCTTCGTCAAATCTTCTTAGAACATCCAACAGACACCATAAGCCTTCAATTGACAAATTCCACTTTAATTAATTCGGATTTTCATATGAATGCATTTTTTAACAAAACAAAATAAATAAAAAGGACTTTTGAGAGTAACTAAATAAATTTATTTTTTTGGATGAAACCAAAATCCCGAAACAAAATATTTCAGTGTGCACATGTCTACACAAAACAGATAGTATGACAAACATATCGCACAGCACCACCGGGTGTGATAACATCACCCCTAAATTCTACTCCATGCATGTTTAGTCCATGGGACGTCATCCAAGGGGCAACAGAGTATAATTTACGATTGCCACTAAATAAATCACTTAAATGTGGGATTCAGTTTTGGACATCCCATTGAAACAGGATGTAGCAGTTTTGGAGAAGATTGAGAGGCAGGGAACTAAATGTAAAGAAAAGAAAAATGTACTTAAAGTATTTGTAAATGTTTAGATTTTTCTTAAATACCAACCATGGTATGCTTACCTGCTCTGTGTATAGGTTTTGCTAAAATCAGCCCTGATCCTCCTCTTCCTGGGTTCCCCGCCAGCGCTCCTTCCCCTTGCTGAGTGCCCTCATAGCAAGCTGCTTGCTCTGGGGGCACACATGTGTGTTCGCCCCCGATCCACCTCTAAGAGACACACAGAGCACGGCTCAGCCCCACCCCCCACTCCCTCTTCATTGGCTGTGATTGACAAAAGCAAGAGCCAATGGCTCCCGCTGCTGTGACTCAGCCGATGAGGATGGAGAGACTCGGGAGAGCTTCTGATCTTGCGCACAATGCTGAGTCGGGATCAGGCTCAGATGAGTATGGGGGGGCTAAAGGGGGAGCTGCACACTGAAGGTTTTTAACCTCAATGCATAGAATGCATTAGGGCAAAAGACTTTCAGCCTTTACAACTACTTTAATGTGCAAGAAGAAAAACATTATGTATGTTTAGAAAATTGTGTCTGTAAAATGGAATGATTTAATTAACATGTTCAAATATATACAAGGCCAGTTAAAATGAGCTAAGTGTTACCAAGTGTGACCAAACGCTGAACTTTTAGGGTGTTCAGCATAAACAAACATGATGGCTGCTGAGGTTGCTAACTAAGTAGCAGATGCTGGGAATCCCCAGCTGTGCAAGTGACTGGGCTGGGTGACATCAGTGGTTGCTAAGGTGCCCCAGACAGTATACTGCACTAAACCTGTAGGTAAATAAGAGAAATATGGCCATAAAGCCATATTTGGGCAATAACATTAACCAAAATAACCAAAATCACTTTAATCATAAATTGGGCATGGCCATAATACCTGGCACTCAGCGAGTGGCCATTGCCACATTAGGGCTCTCTGTATTCTTCTTTCGGGAGGTGTTTTTTCAACATAATTGATGAGGATTTACATCAACAAAAAACATGATTGACAATATATTTACATTGTGGGACATTTTTTATAATAAAGAGTTGTCAAAACTGGATGGGTGCTTTTATTAACTGTTTACTTTTTTGTGAATGAGGAAGAGTACTATGTACCCCTTACTTATTCACATAGGGTTTGATTATCTGCATGCCCCCTATTGTTAAAGGGGTCTTCCACATTCTGATAAGCCCCCTGCCCTCAGACCCCTGCAGGCACCCAGAACTGCTGTGCCAGGGTTGTGGGGAAATCACTCTTGTCCTCAATAACACAGGGACAGAGTTCTTGGCCAAGGGAGGTCACCTCTGGCAAGGCATCCACAATGTTGAGGGCATGTGGCCAGGTATGGTTCAGGAGGAGGGGTAAAACACTTGTTCCCACCACTTTCCTTCCCAGTAAGGCTGCATGTTCAGATCCAAAGGGTCAGGTATGGATTTTGGAAGGGACCCCCATGCCATTTTTTTCCTTCTGTAAAAACATACATTTTTAATTCTTTATTTATACATTTTTAATACAATGCAGCCGAAAAACAGGAAAGTAGAATATTAGACCAAAACACAAACATGAGGATTACAGGTACAGTATAAAATATTACTTTGTAGATTGACAATATTGCTGACTGAGGAGGAAACAAACCTTCAAAAAGGAAAGCCCATGCAGCCATCACATTCCAAGATTGGCACACTGCCATAAACTATTAAGGTTCTCCTTTCCCTTTACCTCCCCTTTCCTCTTCCTCTCCTCTAATTTTGAATTTACTTTTCTCTCTTTCCCCTCCCTTCTCTTTCTCTTTCCCTCCAAACTTCTTATTTATATATAAGATAACTTCCTTGGTTTATAACCAGAGGTTACAAATCGACCAAGCAATGTGCAGATAACCATACACCATTTAAACACAAGGGTAAAGAGAGAAAACAAATTGTAAAAGTAATTTAGATTTACATAACCTTATAAAGGTGTTAATCTTTACCATATGAATAACTCCATCATACTTAATACTGTCTACCTGCTAATCTCAACCCCTGTCTTTTTACCCCAGATTTAATTTTAATTTTTTTCAGACCCTGATAGGATAAAAATACATACTTAGGCTCTGTTTCCACTACTGCGCGTTGTTGTGCGACTTGACACATGTGAAGTCGCATGATACGTCAAAATCCCTGTATTTCAATGGTCCCTGTTCTAATTGGTGCAACTCAAGTCACAGCGACTCCAAAAAAGGTTTTTGCACTACTTTGTTCCGTCTTTGGTGCGACTTGTTCCCCTTAGAGAGTAATTAAGTCGCAATGCAGTCGCATGTACATGTATGACACCGGGACTTTGTTGCGACTTCCGCTGAAGTCTATGGAAGAACATGATCTCTGCTTCTCCCAAATACATGACTTCCTATATGGTTGTACGTGAGTGTGGAAGACAGCAGGAAGCATGCCTATGGCTAGAAAGAACAAGCGAAAAGTTAATGACGATGAAGTAAAAATTCGGCTTGTCAGACAACGTCCAGCAATATATGACCTCAGAGATCCATGTTCATGTAAAGAAGGAGAGAGCATGGTTGGAAGTGGCTCGCATAAATTATGATACCTGGGACTCTTTATCAGCTACAGAACGGTCTGCAAAAAGTAAGTGGTTGATATATGCTGATTAGCACTTTGCGGCTTGCACCTATTTAAATATGCAGCAACCAATGGGTGTGTGTTAATAATGTGCACTGTGTTTTCTTGGTGGGGACCGCTTCTCCTGCCGGGAGATCACAATGGTTTGGCAGGAGGGAATCCCCTGTCAACACTATCTGTGTTGATGGTGGAATTTAAATCGCTTCTTTCCTGCAACTTGTGGCTGAAGGAAAGTAAATCTGTGTGTGTGTGTGTGTAGGGCCCCAAATAAAACTTGCCCATGGTCCAAACAATAATAAAGATGGCCCTGTCGACATCCTTCAGCACATCACAAATTTTGCAGGTGTCATGGATAATATATCTTGCAGTTGGTTTTCCCACCATCAAGATCAATTATGAAGCCTAGCAAATGAATGATCTATGGGCAGTTAATAAAGAAATATTTTTTGAACTTGGTATTGTCTTTATATTTTACAGCGCACTCGTTAAAAACTCGATGGAGAAGTCTCAAAGACTGTTACAACCGGTGCCTATGAAAATTAAAAGAAGAAAGGAGTGGTTCTGGCTCAAAAAGATTAGCCCCATATGTCCATGCTGGGGATCTTGAATTTTTAAAACCGGTGTTGGAAATGTGAGAGTAAGTTATTAGCAGGCATGTTTTCTGAATTTGACATATAAAATTGTAATGCTTACTTTAAAAATATGTTATCCGTATTTCAGAACCCAAGCAAGCTGGGAAGACAGCACACAGGGTTTGCCACCAGAAGATGAGTCAGAGGAAGCTGCTGAGGAGGAGGAGGAAGAACAATTCTAAGACAATGTTGACAAGGAACTGTTCATAGATGAATCAATGTCATTAACAAACTCCATGAATGAGGAGGATGCTGAACCAGGGCCTAGCAATGTCTCTAGGCCTTTGCGAAGATCTAAAAGGGGAAGTGCCAGGGCTGGGAAACCCATGGATAAAATATTAGATGTAGTCAGTCAGATGTCCACTAAAATTGCTGAAAACTAGTGTGAAGACACAACATTTCCCACTGGATGATGTGACTCTATCACGAAACACCGCGTAGGGCAGAGCGACGTGTTCTCGTCACCTCCTTGCTGCTGTTGTTTCCAGTAAGACGGGCTGTCTGTGAGCTTCCGGCCGGCGCTCCAGCCTACACTACATGCCTACTATTGTCTACTAACATGTGAGTTTAACCTTTTACTTATCCAATAAAGTCAATGATTTTACACTATATGGAGCCTTTTTTCCTTCTATGACTATATCTGCAATGCTGTGGGCTGATGTCTGAGTACCTGTCAGTGTGAACATCCCTAGCCTGACCCTGCAGTCTTTGATGTCCCATCTCGGTATAAGGTCTCTGATCCATTGGTTGTGGTTCGAAGCAGTATTAACAAATAGCTTTCACTGATCCTCTGTAACGGGGGATCATGAGTTTCTGGTAAGCGGCTAGTCTGATTTCACGGGGGTAGAGCAAGCATGCTTTATTTCTTCTCACAGCAAGAACTTATGTTTTTTGGGACTTTTTTAAGATATTTTTATATCACTTGGGTGATTTATTTTTTTATATATGGACTTTTTATTATCTCTCTGAACATTTTTTTGGATTGATTATTCATTTGACATGTGTTTTGTATATTATGTATACACTAAAGGGGAACTCTTCACTTAGTTCTAAATATTTGGTTTTGGTGATGATGTGTATGATCACCAATTTGTTTTAGCGCGATTCAACCTCCCCTTTTTTCTCATTTAATTTCACTGTGTTTGTGTTACATAGAGGAATCGCAGCTTTAATTGTTATTGTTAATGTATTTCACCGTAGCTCAGTTATTCCCCTCATTTTTCTTTGCTGTCAACTGCTCAATCCTTTGTGGGTGAGGAGCCAACAACATCTTCAGCATATATGCAACCCCCCACATATCCCCCTTATCAACAATACCATCACTTTTAAAGTACACAGTATACTCCACCAATAAACCGGCCATACTGTGACCAGTATGGTAATATGCTGCATCCCTCAAGGCGACGCATGTTGCATCCAATTCCTGCTCCCACTACCTCTACCCTTGGCCCCCCGACCACTCACCAACTTAGGCAGCCTACACCCAGTCAGGTTCCGCCTTTTCTTGAAAGGAAATACTACCCGGGAATATCAGTGGATTACTCTGGACCAACCACTATTTCAGTTTCTGGGACCTCAGAAACAAAAACATACCAGCAATTGTAAGGTTTTTATATTGTTGATGTTGTTTTGATACTTGTTCATTTATGTTTTTTTGTTGTGGTTGCCAAAACAAAAACCCAAAAATTTTTTAGTTCACGGAAACTATTTTTTTTTATTTTTGCATTCTTGCAAAAAGATTTTGCTGCTAAAAAATATTCCAATTATATATTGTTATTTTTTGTATGCCTTTTTTTGGTGTTGTTCAAATTTATATATGTTAATTTATTTTGCTTTGTTGTGGTTGTCAAAAAAAACAACAAATGGTGTTTGTTTTTGGTGCATTCTTGCCCCAAAAAATTTTTAAATAAAATTTTTTCTGGTTACATTATGCGTTTTTTAATTACCCATTTATATATTTTGTGTTAAAGACCTGTTATTCAGCATTTGAATGCAATTAAACATGACAGACATATAAATAATAATAAATAAAAAAATGCATGACATACATTATGCAATGGCATCCTGCTGCCAGGGGACACAAAAACCAGCAGCAGACATGAAAAATGAAGCGAAACCCTCACGCACAGTGGCACCATTGCTGGTGCCCCTACTGGCACTCCATTGTGTACCTTCCATATCATGCATGAGAGAATCTTCAAAAAGGTACCCATCACAAATTCAGACATAGTTATGAAGCACACATGCTGCTTTTATTGCAGATATTGCATTCTTCATTTTCAAATTGATAGGTATTTAGGAACTTGTTCGATAAAATTCCAAATGCACATTTGACAACTCATCTTGCCCTCATTAAGCGGTAGTTGAAGATTCTCTTCTTTTCACTCAAAGACCGATTTGAATAAGTCCTTATTAGATGGTCACTGAGAGCAAAGGCCTCATCCCCAACATAGATAAATGGCAGTGTTGGCCCATTTGTTCCTGGCAGCGGACGGTCCTGTGCCAGGTCCAGGCCATTTTCCCTCAACATTCTTCCAAAAGACGATCGTGCAAAAATACTGGAGTCTGAGCTGCTGCCGTACGATCCTATGTCTATATATCTAAAACAATAATTGGCATCAGCCACTGCTAGTAAGACAAAAGAAAAATATTTTTTATAGTTTTAAGAATTTTGTTCCACTGCCAATAGGCATCACTACTCTTATATATTTGCCGTCAATTGCCCCAACACCATTCGGAAAATTGCATTGGTCCCAGAAAACTGCCGCTATCTTGCACCAATCTTCAGGAGCGGGCCTCTTCAGTACCAAATCCCTGAGAACATTCCAGATGTAAGTAGAAGAGAACAAGAAGACCTGGACAGCCGCACACCAGAATGGATAAATCTGTCTTTTATTCAAAATACAGGATTATGGGGTACACAAAACACGACTGTGGGGTGGTACAAGAATAGCTGACGCATTTCGCACTTACACCAAGTGCTTACTCATAGCTAGCTAAAATGGGAATGAAAAGCCATATATATACTAAAAATATTAGAACATGTGACCAGGCAATGGTGAGAAGATACAGAACAGCTGAGAAGCAGCCGTATGAGATCTCCACACCCGCTGCTGAAATGGAAATCCCCATAGTAAATAGGCATAGAAACAACAATTTGGAGATGTAATAAAATAAAATAAAGTGAAAAAGTGAATGAGATAAAAATAAAAATAGGTGTTAAAATAATGTGATATCCATCCATAAATGTATAAAATACACATATAATGAATGAGCACATGTGAAAAAATGTGTGTGGTGATATGTGTTATAATATGAACAAATAAAACAATTTATAACCCGGTTATCCAGGGTCAAATTTTTTTTTTCAAAATGTGAATGTGCGTAGTGACAAATGGGCAGTGATATATATGTTATCTGAATAAAGACTGAGCATGTGTAGCACAGAGCAATCAATTCTAAAAATATACATGTAAAATAAGATGAGGACTGAAGGTAAATGCATGAGTGAATATGTGCAAGACATGCACGCAAAATTAATATGCAATAAATCAACAACAGGTACCGTGATCTCAAGACAGCACGATTGTTAGATCTACATAGTCCATAATCATCAAGCCCATGATCTGAAAGAAAAACAGATATGTCACAGACAAACATTCAAAAACAAGTACAAAAAATATATTTAGAATATATAAAGAACTTTTTAGTTATGTGGTAAAGACAGAACAGCTGAGAAGCAGTAACCATATAAAAACATCATATACAAGATTAATATTATGTTTCTAGAATGCTGATTAGGGATGAGCTTCGAGTTCAAGTTGAATTCATGTTCGACTCAAACATCGGCTGTTTGCCAGTTCTCAGAACAGCGAACAATTTGGGGTGTTCGCGGCAAATTCAAGAGCCGCGGAACACCCTTTAAAAGTCTATGGGAGAAATCAAAAGTGCTAATTATAAAGGCTTATATGCATGGTATTGTCATAAAAAGTGTTGGGGACCTGGGTCCTGCCCCAGGGGACATGGATCAATACAAAAAAAAGTTTTAAAAACGGACGTTTTTTCAGGAGCAGTGATTTTAATAATGCTTAAAGTGAAACAATAAAAGTGTAATATTCCTTTAAATTTAATACCTGGGGGGTGTCTATAGTATGCCTGTAAAGGGGCGCATGTTTCCCATGTTTAGAACAGTCTGACAGCAAAATGACATTTCAAAGGAAAAAAAGTCATTTAAAACTACTGGCGGCTAATAATGAGTTGTCGGTCCGACAATACACATAAAAGTTCATTGATAAAATGGCATGGGAAATCCCCACAGGGGAACCCCAAACCAAAATTTAAAAGAAAATGAAGTGGGGGTCCCCCTAAATTCCATACCAGGCCCTTCAGGTCTGGTATGGATATTAAGGGGAACCACGGCCAAAATTTTTTAAAAAATGGCGTGGGGTCCCCCTCAAAATCTATACCAGACCCTTCAGGTCTGGTATGGATTTTAAGGGGAACCCGTGCCAAAATTTTTAAAAAAAATGGCGTGGGGTCCCCCAAAAATCCATACCAGACCCTTATCCGAGCACGCACCCTGGCAGGCCGCAGGAAAAGAGGGGGGGATGAGAGAGCGCCCCCCTCCTGAACCGTACCAGGTCACATGCCCTCAACATTGGGAGGGTGCTTTGGTGTAGCCCCCAAAACACCTTGTCCCCATGTTGATGGGCACAAGGGCCTCATCCCCACAACCCTTGCCCGGTGGTTGTGGGGGTCTGCGGGCGGGGGGCTTATCGGAATCTGGAAGCCCCCTTTAACAAGGGGACCCCCAGATCCCGGCCCTCCCCCCTGTGTGAAATGGTAAGGGGGTACAAAAGTACCCCTACCATTTCACAAAAAAAGTGTCAAAAATGTTAAAAATGGCAAGAGACAGTTTTTGACAATTCCTTTATTTAAATGCTTCTATCTTCTTTCTTCTATCTTCCTTCGGTTTCTTCCTCCTTCATCTTCTTCTTCTGGTTCTTCTGGTTCTTCCTCCGGTGTTCTCGTCTGGCATCTTCCTCCGCGGCATCTTCTTTGCGGCGTCCCTGCCCCCTCTGACATCACGGGGAATGCCACAGGGAAGTCCCCGTCAAGTCCCCATGCGTCAGAGGGGGGCGGGGTGACCGGGTGGCCCCGCCCTCCATTATTTAAGAACCGTCAGAAGAGGAAAAGTGTCACACAGCGGGAGCCTCCCATCATGCTGGATGCGGAGGGGCCCAGAAGACGAAGGGAAGAAGACACCACCGAGGAAGATGCCGGACGAGAACACCGGAGGAAGAACCAGAAGAACCAGAAGAAGAAGAAGATGGAGGAAGAAACCAAAGGAAGGTAGTAGATAGAAGAAAGAAGATAGAAGCATTTAAATAAAGGAATTGTCAAAAACTGTCTCTTGTCATTTTTAACATTTTTGACACTTTTTTTGTGAAATGGTAGGGGTAAAGTACCCCCTTACCATTTCACACAGGGGGGAGGGTCGGGATCTGGGGGTCCCCTTGTTAAAGGGGGCTTCCAGATTCCGATAAGCCGCCCGCCCACAGACCCCCACAACCACTGGGCAAGGGTTGTAGGGATGAGGCCCTTGTCCCCATCAACATGGGGACAAGGTGTTTTGGGGGGCTACCCCAAAGCACCCTCCCAATGTTGAGGGCATGTGGCTTGGTATGGTTCAGGAGGGGGGGCGCTCTCTCGTCCCCCCCTCTTTTCCTGCGGCCTGCCAGGGTCTGGTATGGATTTTTGGGGGGACCCCATGCAATTTTCTTTTAAATTTTGGCATGGGGTTCCCCTTAAAATCCATACCAGACCTGAAGGGCCTGGTATGGAATTTAGGGGGACCCCCACATCATTTTTTTAGTTCGGGGGTTCCCCTGTGGGGAATTCCCATGCTGTTTTTATCAATTAACTTTTATGTGTATTGTTGGCTCGGCAATTCATTAATAGCCGCGGGTAGTTTTAAATGACTTTTTTCCCTTGAAATGTCATTTTGCTGTCAGACTGTTCTAAACACGGGAAACAAGCGCCCATTTACAGGCATGCTATAGACACCCCCAGGTACAAAATTTAAAGGAATATTACACTTTTATTGTTTCACTTTAAGCATTATTAAAATCACTGTTACCGAAAAAACGTCCGTTTTTAAAACTTTTATTGTATTGATCCATGTCCCCTGGGGCAGGGCCCAGGTCCCCAAACACTTTTTATGACAATAACTTGCATATAAGCCTTTAAAATTAGCACTTTTGATTATTCATGTTCTAGTCCCATAGACTTTAACGGTGTTCGCTTGTTCGAACAAATTTTTTGCCTGTTCGCATGTTCTAGTGTGAATCGAACAGGCAGGTGTTCGGCTCATCCCTAATGGTGATGAAACATAAACTTGGACTCATCCATGTGGATGTGTAATTACACAAAGATATATATATCCATGTGCATATATTGGTTCAAAGCTTAAACTAAATGAAATTGGGGTACTGGAATGGCGTATGAAGCAAAACGTCAATCCAGACGCCCCTTAGCAGAACTCTATTGAAACGCTCTCCAAAAACTTTAAAATATATGTTTAATTATTCATATTAAGCAGCTAATTTTAGTTGTAAAAATATGGATATAAGTATAACAAAATAAAGGTGCAAGCTGCCAGTGAACAAAGGGGAACCTTTTGGAGAAAAAGAAAAAAAAATTCAAAAAATACGGCACTTCAAATAAGAATTCAGCAAAGAGAAGAGAGGAGGAAAAGGAATGGGACGGGAGTTGTGAAAACAAAAAATGTTGTTAAATGTTGGAGAACAATTTAAGTCCGTCCTTAGGTATAACCATGTTAGGATTAGAAGGATAAAGATCAATATTGATGTTCATTGAATAAAACTAAAGCCATAAATATGAAAAAAAAAAGGGTGAACCCAATCAAAACAAAAATAATTAAATATGACTAGCAATGTATAAATAAATAAACATGTTCATGGCATATTAGAATCCCTAAATAAGAGCAGTATATATATAAATGATGGAGTAATATATCTTAAGATGTGTAGCTCTTAGTCAGGTATTTTTTTAATCATAAAAAATGGGAAACATACCATTCATAATTCAAACCTGACGGGATTTAACGTATTTAAAGAAAAAATCCAATATACTTCACGTTTACACAACAATTGAAATTTATCCCCTCCCCTAACAGGAGTCACAACCTTTTCAATGCCCTGAATAGAAAGACTGGATGTATTTTTGTGATGTTTGAACGCGACGTGTTGTACGACCCACATATTGAATTTTGCAACTTTCACATGTAATGACATATACCAGATATTGGGTATTGCAATTGATAACAGAAGAGATGTTAAACTCTCTACCATTACTACATGACTGGACTAGTTTTGCCTTTTTTGATATAGTTACAGTAATTGCAGCTTCCTATACCACATTTAAAGTTTCCTGTAAAATTTAACCAATTGGACTTCGATTTGCTGGTAAGAAATAGACTGGGTGAAAGAGAACGACCCAATGTGGGTGCTGTGCGGGAAACAATCTGCACTCCTCCAGAAAGAATTTTATTATAAACTGGGTCAATAAATAAGATAGGAAGATATATGTTAATAATGCCTTTGATTTGGGTGAACTCTGAACTATATGATGTTGAAAAAATTGGGATTTTATCTGAAAATTGGGACAATCTTTGTTTCGTTCTTTTATTTGGTTTTTCCACTAGAAGTGAGTGTCTGCGGATGGCCTTAACAGTACTGAGTGTTTTATTAACCACTTTAGCCCCGGACCATTATGCTGCCTAAGGACTTTTTCCAACTTGGCACTGCGTCGCTTTAACTGCTAATTGCGCGGTCATGCAATGCTGTACCCAAACAAAATTTGCGTCCTTTACTTCCCACAAATAGAGCTTTCTTTTGATGATATTTGATCACCTCTGCCATTTTTATTTTTTGCGCTATAAACAGAAAAAGACCGAAAATTTTGAAAAAAAATGATATTTTCTACTTTTTGTTATAAAAAATTCAATAAACTCAATTTTAGTCATACATTTAGGCCAAAATGTATTCGGCCACATGTCTTTGGTAAAAAAAATGTCAATAAGCGTATATTTATTGGTTTGCGCAAAAGTTATAGCGTCTACAAACTAGGGTACATTTTCTGGAATTTACACAGCTTTTAGTTTATGACTGCCTATGTCATTTCTTGAGGTGCTAAAATGGCAGGGCAGTACAAACCCCCCCCCCCCCAAATGACCCCATTTTGGAAAGTAGACACCCCAAGGAAATTGCTGAGAGGCATGTTGAACCCATTGAATATTTATTTTTTTTGTCCCAAGTGATTGAATAATGACAAAAAAAAAAAAATATTTACAAAAAGTTGTCACTAAATGATATATTGCTCACACAGGCCATGGGCCTATGTGGAATTGCACCCCAAAATACATTCAGCTGCTTCTCCTGAGTACGGGGATACCACATGTGTGGGACTTTTTGGGAGCCTAGCCGCGTACGGGGCCCCCGAAAACCAATCACTGCCTTCAGGATTTCTAAGGGCATAAATTTTTGATTTCACTCCTCACTACCTATCACAGTTTGAAGGCCATAAAATGCCCAGATGGCACAACCCTCCCCCCAAATGACCCCATTTTGAAGAAGTAGATACCCTAAGCTATTTGCTGAGAGGCATGTTGAGTCCATGGAATATTTTATATTTTGACACAAGTTGCGGGAAAGTGACAACTTTTTTTTTTTTTTTTGCACAAAGTTGTCACTAAATGATATATTGCTCATACATGCCATGGAACTATGTGGAATTACACCCCAAAAATATATTCTGCTGCTTCTCCTGAGTACGGGGATACCACATGTGTGGGACTTTTTTGGAGCCTAGCTTCATACGGGGCCCCGAAATCCAATCACCGCCTTCAGGATTTCTAAGGGCGTAAATTTTTGATTTCACTCCTCACTACCTATCGCAGTTTCGAAGGCCATAAAATGCCAAGATAGCACAAAACCCCCCAAAATTACCCCATTTTGGAAAGTAGACACCCCAAGCTATTTGCTGAGAGTCATGTCGAGTCCATGGAATATTTTATATTGTGACACAAGTTGCGGGAAAAAGACAAATTTTTTTTATGCACAAAGTTGTCACTAAATGATAATGCACTAAAACACACTATATTGCCCAAATGTTTGATGAAATAAAAAAGATGATCTTAGGCCGAGTACATGGATACCAAACATGACATGCTTTAAAATTGCGCACAAACGTGCAGTGGCGACAAACTAAATACATTTTTAAAAGCCTTTAAAAGCCTTTACAGGTTACCACTTTAGATTTACAGAGGAGGTCTACTGCTAAAATTATTGCCCTCGATCTGACCTTCTCGGTGATACCTCACATGCATGGTGCAATTGCTGTTTACATTTGACGCCAGACCGACGCTTGCGTTCGCCTTTGCGCGAGAGCAGGGGGGGACAGGGGTGCTTTTTTTTTTCTTTATTATTTTTTTGATTTTTTATCTTAATTTTAAACTGTTCCTTTCATTTTTATGTTTTTTAATCATTTTTATTGTTATCTCAGGGAATGTAAATATTCCCTATGATAGCAATAGGTAGTGACAGGTACTCTTTTTTTAAAAAATTGGGGTCTATTAGACCCTAGATCTCTCCTCTGCCCTCAAAGCATCTGACCACACCAAGATCAGTGTGATAAAATGCTTTCCCAATTTCACAATGGCGCTGTTTACATCCGGCGAAATCTAAGTCATGAAATGCTCGTAGCTTCCGGTTTCTTAGGCCATAGAGATGTTTGGAGCCATTCTGGTCTCTGATCAGCTCTATGGTCAGCTGGCTGAATCAGCAGCTGCATTTTCAGGTTCCCTGTTGGGACAGGAGAGCCAGAGAAAAACATGGAAGACGGTGGGGGGGGCATTCCCTCCCACTACTTGTAAAAGCAGTCTAGAGGATAATTAGCCGCTAGGATTGCTTTTACATGAAAGCCGACCGCTGGCTGAAAAGAATGATACCAAGATGATACCTAAACCTGCAGGCATCATTCTGGTATAACCACTCAAAGTCCAGCAACATACCAGTACCTTGCTGGTCCTTGTTGGGCATATATTGTAAACTTTTTTTTCATGCAGCCTGTGGGCTGAACGAAAAAAAGAAATTGATCGGTGGGTATGCCCACCATTAGAATACCTCCCTTCATCCACCCACTTCTAATGATGGGCATACATGCACCATTTATATATGCTGAAGCATGGGGGCATCCTCCAGCAAAAGGCAGGAGCAAATCGCTCCTCCACCCACTGCTGCCCCCATGTTTCGGCATATATGCTGAAGTATGTAACTGTGGTGGTGAAATCACCTCCGACAGCGCTGGAGTCACGGCTTTATATATCGTGAGAGCAAACGCTGTTGCTGTCAAGATAAATAAATCCACGGAGGGGTTTCTCCACAACACCAGTCGCCGTAGTAATTTGGGTCGTCGTGTCTGCATGAAGGGAGGTAAGAACGAAAACATTCTTATTGTCCCTCCACTTCATAGCGAGCAAGTTATTACACTTCAAGCAGGCTCTCTCCCCCAGCCTAAGATGGGAATCTACAAGCCGCTAGGGAAAGCCTCGGCGATTAGGTCACACGGTGCCACATGCTCCAATCTGCTGATCAAACAAGTGACTAAAAAGTGGCACGCTCATGTAATAATTGTCCACGTACAAGTGGTACCCCTTTCCGAATAAGGGTGACACCAAGTCCCACACTATCTTGCCAGCGCTTCCTATGTAGTCAGGGCAGTTTGTCGGCTCAATGTGAATATCTTTGCCCTCGTAAACCATAAAACTACATGTATAGCCTGTGGCCCTGTCACAGAGCTTATACATCTTGACCCCGTATCTGGCACGCTTGCTTGGAAGGTACTGTTTGAATGACAAGCGGCCAGAAAATTTAATCAGGGACTCATCAACGCAGACAACTTGATGGGGAGTAAACAAGTCTGCAAAACGTTGGTTGAAGTGGTTTACGAGGGGCAGAATTTTGTAGAGCCGATCGTATCCAGGGTCTCCACGAGGATGACAGAGTTCATTGTCATTGAAGTGCATGAACCGCAAAATCTGCTCGTATCGTTCCCTGGCCATGGAAGCAGAGAACACGGGCATATAGTAAACTGGGTCAGTGGACCAATATGACTGCAACTTACCCTTTTTATTTATGCCCATGTTGAGGAAAAGGCCCAGAAAGATCTTAAATTCGGAGACCGTATTTGGTCTCCAATCTCTGGCAAGGGAGGACTGGGGATTAGCGGCGATGTGTTGACCAGTATAAATTGCTTTGGTCCACAATAGATCTATAGAGATCTTCGGTGAAAAACAGCGAATAAAAATCCAGTGGTGTAAAATCAACTGTTTTCACCTGAATTCCGGGTTGGCCAGTGAATGGGGGAAGTACGGGTGCTGCAGAAGTGGTGGGTTCCCAATTCGGATTGGCGAATGCAGCAGGAAGGGCACTATGGGCACGACGGGCCTGTCTTTGTCTTCTTGGTGGCAGCGGGACACTACTTGTGCTTGCCACCTCGCCAGCTTGAACTGCACTTATGGGACTCGCCACGTCACCATGTGATACTGCAGTGTTGGATGTAAGACCAGGGTGTACTAGGCCACTGGTGCTTGCCAGTTCACCAGAAGGAACAGCGGCACTAGTACTTCTCTGCTCCATACGAGAACCCTGCAGTTCTTGCACTTCAAGGACAGAAGAAGAAGATTGGGGTCTGGTACGCCTGTCCTTGGCAGGGACCACAATTCCGTCGTCAAAGCTATCTGTCATGGAGCCGCTGTCCTCTACAGGATCGTATTCTGAGCCTGAATGTGACAGATGAGTGACTTCCTTTTCACTATCTGTCATGCTCAGAAATGTGTAGGCCTCTTCACTAGTGTACCTTCGATTTGCCATTTTGGGCTCTAAATTTAGGGGTACACTAGTGAGACTCACAGGCAAAAAAGCTCCTGACTGTCAGCGACTGTATCAAAACGCTACCAAAAAACTGTTAGCGATCGCAGGGATCAGGCCTGACTCTGCGAATGCTGCAGATATGTGTGCTTAGTGTTTTGTAAGTGTCAGTGATCGATCGATACTGCACTTGGGTGAGCTGGGCAGGGCTGGGCCAAGGGGCAAAACGCAGGTGCTAGCAGGTATCTGGGCTGATCCCGCTAACACTGTGTTTATGGGAACCCTAAACTGCTGGGGACGCTAGTATAGATCTGATCGGATCAGATATCGATCCGTTCAGATACTATAGCACTAAGGGAGTTGTATGCTGCGTGCATGGGTGTTAGCGGTACTGGCGCTAACCTGACACTGCCTGGGGCGACGCAGACCTTATCTGACCCTAAAAACTTAACTTATATCACCGCCGGTTAATTAGGGGGTTAAACCTTTATAAGGTAAACTATAAAACTATAAAAAACAAACTAACTAACCAGCGTCACCCGTAACACTTATACGGTGATCGCTGGTGAAAGGATTAACTAGGGGGCAATCAGGGGGTTAAAACCTTTATTAGGTAGTATATGGGGGTCCCTGTTGCTATAAAACACTGACAGCGAACCTATATACTTACCTCCCTAACTAGCGTCACCTGTGTCACTAATACAGCGATCAGAAAAACGATCGCTTAGCGACACTGGCGACGGGGGGTGATCAAGGGGTTAACCTTTATTAGAGGGGGTTAGGGGGGTACCCTGGACCTAAAGGGGGGTACCCTAGACCTAAAGGGGCTAACCTAACTGCCCTAACACTTATAACTGTCACAAACTGACACCAATGCAAAAAAAAAAAAACTGCTATTGGTGTCAGTGTGACAGGGGGTACAGGGGGGTGATCGGGGGTGATGAAAGGTGTGAGAATCCAAAATAATGTTTCTTAAGAGTTAGAGAATGTGAAAATTTGTTGACATCCAAAATGGTATCAAATAAATTGAAATGTCTGTTAGGACAAAAATTGAGGCCCTTCGCTAAAAGACCCAATTCTGCCCCGCAGAGTGTAATGTACATTATTCGGATCTCTTTTGCCTCTTGCCCCCTCTCCTGTTTTTTTTATGGAAGATTTTTTCTTCTTGGTTTGTCAGGACCCACGGGGGTGTCCAGGGCTCCGGTCATTGCCAGATCTTGCTGGTTCCAAGGGGGATATAGACCGATCAAGTGAAGAGTCTGATGTGGTATGTGCGGTGGTGTCATCTGCTGCTTCGGTTTCAAGGTCAGAAATTGATTTCTGCATTGCCGACTAGGGACAAACGGTGGTCTTTTCCACGTATATACCCTGTTGCTCTCGTAGTCATTTTTATCCCGGGCCATCTTGCCTCTTTTGCTGTCAATAACTGATCTCTCCATTTTATCCAATTTTTTTATTTAATTGTCCATCCAGGTCTGTAAAGACGGTGTGGTTTTGTAGAGCTGTGAGATCCTTTTGGATCATTCCAGATGTCTCTGCAGGTATCATGTACAATATTGCTGGCAGTAGTTTTGCCAACCAAGAGCTCAAAATGCAAACTTGCAAAGGAATGTCCAGTTGCCAGGTACCAAAAATGGAAGAGTAAATACAGTTTATTAGAATGATGCATATTAACAATAAGCTACTTCTATATTAGAACTAAAAACGAGTTTGAAAGGAGGTGCCTGAGGAAGTGATGGAAGAAGAGGAGCAGGAGAGAGACACTGGTGATGTACAGGGATAATTAATATTGTAAAAACAATCACACCCACAATAACATGCTAGTATTTATTATTTCAATTCATGTAAAGAGGATCAAAGAATGATGTGGATCTCAAAATGCCACATATGAGGTAAGAAGAAGATAAAGTAGGTATGAAAAGTTACCTCAATGTTATAATGAGTCTTTTAACAGCTGGAATACTCCTTCGGAAACTGGTGTTTTGTGGCTCTAGAAGGCTAGAGAGCAAAGCCAACAATTCATCAAAACTGTAAAGAGAAAATATATGGCTAATAGCTACATTGACCATGTAAAAATCAACCATTTAGAAATATATTTCCATGTTTTAAAACATTTGATTGGATTTTTGTTAACACTTTAGCTATTCAAGGCTAAAAATTAGAAAAAGAGTCATAGTGACCATGCATATACACGTTTTCCAAAATATATCTTGGAGCATTTGCAAGTTGACATAAACAAATGTTCTCACCTTCTAATTGACATCCGTGTGTAGTTTTAGTCTTCATGAGCATTGTAAAGGACCCAAAACTGGCCTTACCCTTCCCTTTGGGCAATGACGGGATGGATCCAAAATCTATGCCTTCTCCTCCTCCGGTTAGCCTCTTTTTTTTCATCTATTAATGCTGCTACAGCAGCCATAATGACTGCTGACCCAACATATTGCATAGCCAACATGTTTGTTAAGCACTATACAACACATGACAACGAAAGAGGAAGGGGAAATGACTAAGCAGGATAAGGAATTAAAGGCATACCCCACTTTTAAGTACACAATGGGGTTTATTTACTAAAGCTGGAAAGTGCAAAATCAGGCTCACTTCTTCATAGAAACCAATGAGCTTTTAACCCCAGCTTGATCAATTAAGCTTTGGTAATAAAACCTGGAAGCTCATTGGTTTCTATTCAGAAGTGAGCCTGATTTTGCACTTTCCAGCTTTAGTAAATAAACCCAATTGTGTACTTAAAAGTGGGGTATGCCTGAACATCACTATGACTAAATCTCAGAACATCAAAGTCGCACAAAGTCGTTTGGAAAGTTGCATCAAATTGCAAAATCCTAAGATTTAATCCTCTAATACTAAAGGAGACTGGTCTTTATATAAGATATAAGGAGTCCATATTCTCCAGTATTTCTCACTCTGTTCTTTCATTGCCATTGTGGTGTCTTCCATTTCCTGAATTTCTGTAATTCTAGCCAGCCAGTAAGAATTTGTTGGAGCACCTGGACTTTTCCAAAGTGCCTGTATACATGCTTTTGCAGCCGTTAAAAGGCATCTCAACAATTCATTTTTGTAGCTTTTATTGGATAAGGGTGTATCATGGAGTAAGTATGTTGCGGGCTTCTTCTCAAGAGACACACCAGTTACCGTATATACTCGAGTATAAGTCGTTCCGAGTATAAGTCGAGGCCCTAATTTACCACAAAAAAAATGGGAAAAACTTATTGACCCGAGTATAAGACGAGGGTGAGAAATGCACAGCTACTGTAAGTGGAAAAGAGGGTCAACAATGCCCATTTGCAGCATCACTGTGCCCATTTGCAGCCATAGGTCCCCTGAACTTCAAACTCGGTAGTTAAGGGTTCCTAGATGCCCCCTAGCTGCAGCCAAAATTTGGGGTCTCTGAACCCAAAGGGTCCCGAAATGACATTGCTGCAGATGGACACAGTTGGCCGAATTTGGGGCTCCGTATCTCGGGGCCACTTAGTGCTAGGAACCCCAAATTTGGTGTGCAAACATAAAATTTCCAAAGCTGGGGTTTCTAGCACCAAGTGGCCCCGAGATACAGGGCCCCAAAAATCAGTTCAGAAAATGTCAAGCACTTTTCTGCAGCAGAGAATGACATTTTCCGAACCGGGTTTGGGGCCCCATATCTCAGGGCCACTTGGTGCTAGGAACCCCAGCTTTGGATAAGTTATGGTACCAGTTCCACTCCAAATTTGGGGTTCCTAGCACCAAGTGGCCCTGAGATATGGGGCCCCAAAGTCGGTTCAGAAAATGTCAAGCACTTTTCTGCAGCAGAGAATGACATTTTCCGAACCGAATTTGGGGCCCCGTATCTCGGGGCCACTTAGCGCTAGGAAATTTCCAAAGCTGGGGTTTCTAGCACCAAGTGGCCCTGAGATACGGGGCCACAAAGTCAGTTCAGAAAATGAATTTTTTTGCTGCAGAAAAGTGCTTGACTCCAGTATAAGTCGAGGGGGGCACTTTCAGCACAAAAAAATGTGCTGAAAAATTCGACTTATACTCGAGTATATACGGTAATTCCTTAACTGTATGTTCAACTATATCCCAGAAGTCTTTCAGTTTTGGACATTCACAAAAAATGTGAAATAGGGTACCCTCCGATTCCCGACAGCGCCAACAGACATCTGAAATCTGGGGATACATACAATACCATCTTGTAAGGAGTTTGTATTCTTTCTGAGGACTTATGGGCAAATATCAAGATTCTATCCTTTTGAGTTTGCATTAAGGTAATTTGTAAATCTCTTTTCCATTGTTGGAGAAAGGAAAGATTCTGTGGGGCATTGGTCATTATCAGCATTGAGTACAAATGCGACAATGAGTGTCTCATTGGTTTCCCTGCAAGGCAGGACTGCTCAAACTTAGAAAGGTCTCTTATATTAGAGTCCCTCTCCGACAACGTGCGAAGATATGCACCCAAATGGAAACAGCGAAGAAAGTCCAAAGTGTGGGAGAAATTCTTTGAAATTTAATAGCTCGTCATAAGCCACTTTACTTGAAAGAAATGCATCAAGCAATAGGACCCCTGATGAATATGCTCATCAAATTATTTATCATTAAGTCCTGAATAAAAGGATGGGTTACCAAAAATAGGGGTTAATAGACTAGAGAGAGGGGAAAAATCTGTATGTTTAAAAACTGATCTAACAACTCTAATGCCCTGTACACACGATCGGACTTTCCGACAACAAAACCGTGGAATTTTGTTCGAAGGTTGTTGGCTGCAACTTGTCTTGCATACACACGGTCACACAAATGTTGGCCAACAATTACGAACATGGTGACATACAAGATGTACGATGAGCCGAGAAAAAAGAAGTTCAATAGCCAGTGCGGCTCCTTCTGCTTGATTCTGAGCATGCGTGAACTTTTGTGCGTCGGACTTGTGTACACACGGTCGGAAATTCCAACAACAAAGTTTTGTTGGCGGAAAATTTGAGAACCTGCTAGCCAACATTTGTTGGTGGAAAGTTCAACAACAAATGTTCGTTGGTGCATACACACGGTCGGACTTTCCACCAACAAGCTCACATCCAACAATTGTTGTCGGAAAATCTGATCGTGTGTACGGGGCATAAGAGTAGCTCCAGCCAGAGGGTGTTGGGTGGCCTCTATCGGGATGGCCTCATCTGAAATCCAGGGGAGACCAGCTAATGGTATACAGTACCCATGGTCGCCTGTTCTAAATGTACCCACTGTTTTTTATCTCCTTGGGCACACCAATTGACAAGTCTAGATTAGGGATGAGCCGAACACCCCCCGGTTCGGTTCGCACCAGAACCCGCGAACGGACCGCAAGTTCGCACGAACGTTAGAACCCCATTGACGTCTATGGGACTCGAACGTTCGAAATCAAAAGTGCTCATTTTAAAGGCTAATTTGCATGGTATTGTCCTAAAAAGGGTTTGGGGACCCGGGTCCTACCCCAGGGGACATGTATCAATGCAAAAAAAACTTTTAAAAACGGCCGTTTTTTCGGGAGCAGTGATTTTAATGATGCTTAAAGTAAAAAAAAAAAAGTGAAATATTCCTTTAAATATCGTACCTGGGGGGTGTCTATAGTATGCCTGTAAAGTGACGCGTGTTTCCCATGTTTAGAACAGTCCCTGCACCAAATGTCATTTTTAAAGGAAAAAATCTCATTTAAAATTGCTTGCGGGTTTAATGTCATGTCGGGTCATGGCAATATGGATGAAAATCAGTGAGACAAACGGCATGGGTACCCCCCAGTCCATTACCAGGCCCTTTGGGTCTTGTATGGATATTAAGGGGAACCCCGCACCCAAATTAAAATAAGGAAAGGTCCCTATATACTCTGAACAGCAGTATACAGGCGGTGCAAACAAGACAGGGACTGTAGGTTTGTTGTTAAGTAGAATCTGTTTGTAATTTTGAACATTTTTAATGTGTTTAGCTCCAGCCAAAAAATCTTTTCTAAGCTTTTTGGAAAACATAGGGAAGGGTTATCACCCCTGTGACATTTGTTTTGCGTCTTTCCTCCTCTTCAGAAGATTTCACCTCACTTTTTTGTCCCAATGAAAAATGTTTTTTGAAAATTTGTGTTTTTTTGTGGAACAAGGATTGGAAAGCATCAGTGGAAAGGAAAAATTGTTTTCCCATATTAACTCTTACAGGAGAGAATTTCCCTTCCTTAGGGGTAGATTTCATCTCACTTCCTGTTGTCTCCTTCCGTTTGCAAGTAGGAGTCGTTTGTAAGTTAGATGTTTGAAAGTAGGGTCCTGCCCTATATACTCAGCAGAAATTTGGGCCTTAGGTGTTGCTGTGGCCAAAACACTGTAAGCCCTCACAGGGCCCTGCTGTGAAATATTAGATCAAGAATTGTAATTACATGCCCCTGTTGAACAGGAGCTGAAAAATTAGGCCTTAGGCACTGGTGCTGGTGCCACAACACTGCAACCCCTCACAGACACTCTAGTTGGAACGCAGGAACGAGCCCTGCTGCAAAGTATTGCATCAAAAATTGTAATTACACGCCCCTGTTAGACAGGGGCAGAAAAATTGGGTCTTAGGCACTGGTGCTGGTGCCACAACACTGCAACCCCTCACAGACACTCTAGTTGAAACGCAGGAACAAGCCCTGCTGCAAAGTATTGCATCAAAAATTGTAATTACACGCCCCTGTTAGACAGGGGCTGAAAAATTGGGTCTTAGGCACTGGTGCTGGTGCCACAACACTGCAACCCCTCACAGACACTCTAGTTGGAATGCAGGAACAAGCCCTGCTGCAAAGTATTGCATCAAAAATTGTAATTACACGCCCCTGTTAGACAGGGGCAGAAAAATTGGGTCTTAGGCACTGGTGCTGGTGCCACAACACTGCAACCCCTCACAGACACTCTAGTTGAAACGCAGGAACAAGCCCTGCTGCAAAGTATTGCATCAAAAATTGTAATTACACGCCCCTGTTAGACAGGGGCTGAAAAATTGGGTCTTAGGCACTGGTGCTGGTGCCACAACACTGCAACCCCTCACAGACACTCTAGTTGGAACGCAGGAACGAGCCCTGCTGCAAAGTATTGCATCAAAAATTGTAATTACACGCCCCTGTTAGACAGGGGCAGAAAAATTGGGTCTTAGGCACTGGTGCTGGTGCCACAACACTGCAACCCCTCACAGACACTCTAGTTGAAACGCAGGAACAAGCCCTGCTGCAAAGTATTGCATCAAAAATTGTAATTACACGCCCCTGTTAGACAGGGGCTGAAAAATTGGGTCTTAGGCACTGGTGCTGGTGCCACAACACTGCAACCCCTCACAGACACTCTAGTTGGAATGCAGGAACAAGCCCTGCTGCAAAGTATTGCATCAAAAATTGTAATTACACGCCCCTGTTAAACAGGGGCTGAAAAATTGTGCCTTAGGCACTGGTGGTGGCGCCCAGAACCAAAAATGTTCTTACAAGCTATCAGCGTGATGATTGAGGAGGAAGAGGATAATTACTCAGGGATAGTCACTCAGCATCAGCATAGGCAGTCTTTGAAGGGATCTGAGATTTCAAAAAAAATTATTCGGTTACATCTGCATCAGGTGCTTGGTAGCTGGTGGTGATCCAAGACTGATTCATTTTTATGAAGGTCAGCCGATCGACCGAGTCGGTGGACAGACGCACCCTGTGATCGGTTACCACGCCTCCAGCAGCACTGAATGTGCGTTCCGAAAGAACGCTGGATGCAGGACAGGCCAGTAGCTCAATTGCATACTGTGCAAGCTCTGGCCAGTGATCCATCCTCAAGACCCAGTAACCCAGAGGATTTTCGGTGGGAAAGGTGTCCAAGTCTGATCTTGCCCCTAGGTATTCCTGCACCATGTAAAACAGACGCTGGCGATGGTTGCTGGAACCGATCATACCTTGGGGCTGCGGACCAAAAAATTGTCTGAACGCATCGGTCAGACGGCCACCTTCTCCACCGCTCCTTCTTTGACTGACCGAAGCCTCAGCAACACGTTGTCCAGAAACAGGAGTTTGTAACCTCCCAGTCTCTGGGAACGCGTTGCACAGACCTTTCTGCAAGGCCTCCCGAAGATGTTTCATCCTCTGCTCCCTCTGCGATGGCAAGATAAGGTCCGCAACCTTACCCTTGTAACGTGGATCAAGGAGGGTTGCCAGCCAGTATTGGTCCTTCTCCTTGATACCACGAATACGAGGATCCTTACGCAGGCTTTGCAGGATCAGGGAGGCCATGCAGCGTAGGTTTGCTGAGGCATTCGGTCCGGAGTCCTCTGGGTCACTAAGGACAACAACGTCCGCAGCCACCTCCTCCCAGCCACGTACAAGTCCATGTGTTCCTTGGGACTGATCCCTTAAAGACTGCTGATGCTGAGTGCCAGGCTCCACCTCCATACTGACACAATCTTCCTCCTCCTCCTCCTCCTCCTCCTCGTCCTCTTCCTGTGTGATCGGCGGGCACGCAGGAACACTGTCTGGATAAAGGGGGCCTTGAGAGCTAAGGAAGTCCTCCTCTTCCTGCCTCTGTTCTGCCTCAAGTGCCCTGTCCATTATTCCACGCAGCGTGTGCTCCAACAGGTGGACAAGGGGGACAGTGTCACTGATGCATGCACTGTCAGTGCTCACCATCCTCGTGGCCTCCTCGAATGGTGACAGGACAGTGCATGCATCCCTGATCATGGCCCACTGGCGTGGGGAAAAAAAACCAAGGTCCCCTGACCCTGTCCTGGTGCCATAGTCGCACAGGTACTCATTGATGGCCCTCTGCTGCGTGTGCAGCCGCTGCAGCATGGCCAACGTCGAGTTCCACCTGGTGGGCATGTCACAGATTAGGCGGTTCTTGGGCAGGTTAAACTCCTTTTGGAGGTCCGTCAGCCGAGCACTGGCATTATATGACCGGCGGAAATGCACACAGACTTTCCTGGCCTGCCTCAGGACATCCTGTAAGCCCGGGTACCTGCCCAAGAACCGCTGCACCACCAAGTTAAGGACGTGAGCCAAACAGGGCACATGGGTCAGTTGTCCCTGTCGGAGGGCAGAGAGGAGGTTGGTGCCATTGTCGCAAACCACCATTCCTGCCTTAAGTTGGCGTGGCGTCAACCACCTCTGAACCTGCCCCTGCAGAGCTGACAGAACCTCTGCCCCAGTGTGGCTCCTGTCCCCCAAGCACACCAGCTCAAGCACCGCATGGCATCTTTTGGCCTGCGTACTTGCGTAGCCCCTTGAACGCCTACGGAGCACCGCTGGTTCCGAGGAAGAGGCCATGGAGGAAGAAGAAGAGGAGGGGGTGGAGGAGAGAGGTGTGTCACAATCAGCATTTTGGAGGCGTGGTGGCGGAACAACCTCCAACACTACTGCACCTTGTCCTGCATCCTTCCCAGCTGCCAGCAGAGTCACCCAATGCGCCGTGAAACTTAAGTAACGTCCCTGTCCATGCCTGCTGGACCATGAGTCAGCGGTAATATGCACCTTACCGCTGACCGCCCTGTCCAGCGAGGCATGGACATTGCCTTCCACATGCCGGTAGAGAGCCGGAATCGCCTTCCGTGAGAAAAAGTGGCGTTTGGGTACCTGCCACTGAGGAACCGCACATTCCACAAACTCACGGAAGGGGGCAGAGTCTACCAACTGAAAAGGCAGCAGTTGAAGTGCTAGCAATTTTGCCAAGCTAGCATTCAACCGCTGGGCATGTGGATGGCTGGGAGCAAACTTCTTTCGGCGGTGCAGCAGCTGGGGCAGGGAAATTTGCCTGGTACAATCTGACGTCGGTGTACCAAAAGCAGATTGCCCATAAGTACTTGGCTGTGACACACCTAATTCTACACCTTCATTCCTCTCACTGCAGGTCGCAGAGAGGACTGAAGGTCTAGTGGGGTTGGAAATCTCAGCTGATGAGGAGCAAGGAGAGATCGTCTTTGTTCTTTGGTGTGGGTCTTTTAGATACGCTTGCCAACGAACTGCATGGCAGGTCAACATATGTCTGGTCAAGCATGTGGTACCCAAGCGGGAGATGTTTTGGCCACGCGAGATACGCTTGAGACATATATTGCAAATAGCAGCGGTGCGATCTGATGCACTCGTCTCAAAAAAGGCCCACACCAAAGAACTTTTTGAATAACGCGCAGAGACTGCAGCGCCCTGCACATGTGGAGCTTTGGGGTGTGATGCAGTCAATGTGCTGCCCTTAGGCTGGCCCCTGGAGGGCATCCTGCCTAGTTGGTGATGTGCCACCTCCTCCTCCTCCTCCTCCTCCTCCTCCTCCTCTCTCCTATCAGGCACCCACGTTGAGTCAGTGACCTCATCATCCCCTCCCTCCTCATCACTGGAGCAAACCTGGCAGTATGCTGCAGCAGGGGGAGCATGACTGCCAGATTGCTGTCCTTCTTGGGCACCCCCTCTGTCCGTGCTCATGTTACTGCCTTCATTGAGCTCAGTATCATCATCAGAGCCTTCCAAACGCTGGGCATCCTCCTGGAGCATGTACCCAACACTGTGGTCAAACAGTTCGAGGGAATCCTCAGGAGGACATGGTGGGGCTAGGGAAGGAGTCACTGATGACATTGAGCTGAGGGAAGAGGCCGCTGCTTTGCCAGACAAAGCACCCTGGGCATGGGTGAGAGAGGATGAGGAGGATGAGGACGGCTTGGTCATCCACTCGACCAAGTCTTCCGCATGTTGCGGCTCAACACGGCCAGCTGCCGAAAAAAAGGCCAAGCGTGTCCCATGGCCACGTGCTGATGAGGATGCACCGTCTCCACGACCAGCACTAGACACAGAGCCTGCTTGCCCTCTCTTATTGGCTTGTGACTGTCTGCCTCTCCTTCTTGGCCTTCCAGACATACTAATGGCCTGTAGCTGCACTAAGCTGGGATAGAACACCTGTAATTTTCTTCAGGTAGCTTTATATACTGTAACCAGACAAGCCTGCCTGTCAGTAGGAAGATAACAGGAACGGATCTAGCTGAACACTGTGAGCAGGACGTACTGCACTAAATGTATATAGCAGGAACGGATCTAGCTGAACACTGTGAGCAGGACGCACTGCACTGAATGTAAATAGCAGGAACGGATCTAGCTGAACACTGTGAGCAGGACGCACTGCACTGAATGTAAACAGCAGGAACGGATGTAGCTAAACACTGTGAGCAGGACGCACTGCACTGAATGTAAATAGCAGGAACGGATGTAGCTAAACACTGTGAGCAGGACGCACTGCACTGAATGTAAATAGCAGGAACGGATCTAGCTGAACACTGTGAGCAGGACGCACTGCACTGAATGTAAATAGCAGGAACGGATCTAGCTGAACACTGTGAGCAGCACGCACTGCACTGAATGTAAATAGCAGGAACGGATCTAGCTGAACACTGTGAGCAGGACGCACTGCACTGAATGTAAATAGCAGGAACGGATCTAGCTGAACACTGTGAGCAGGACGCACTGCACTGAATGTAAATAGCAGGAACGGATCTAGCTGAACACTGTGAGCAGGACGCACTGTACTAAATGTAAATAGTCTAGCTGCCTGACCGTGGTACTAATAGGATCAAAAAGAACACCTGTAATTTTCTTCAGGTAGCTTTATATACTGTAACCAGACAAGCCTGCCTGTCAGTAGGAAGATAACAGGAACGGATCTAGCTGAACACTGTGAGCAGGACGTACTGCACTAAATGTATATAGCAGGAACGGATCTAGCTGAACACTGTGAGCAGGACGCACTGCACTGAATGTAAATAGCAGGAACGGATCTAGCTGAACACTGTGAGCAGGACGCACTGCACTGAATGTAAATAGCAGGAACGGATCTAGCTGAACACTGTGAGCAGGACGCACTGCACTGAATGTAAACAGCAGGAACGGATGTAGCTAAACACTGTGAGCAGGACGCACTGCACTGAATGTAAATAGCAGGAACGGATCTAGCTGAACACTGTGAGCAGGACGCACTGCACTGAATGTAAATAACAGGAACGGATCTAGCTGAACACTGTGAGCAGGACACACTGTACTAAATGTAAATAGTCTAGCTGCCTGACCGTGGTACTAATAGGATCAAAAAGAACACCTGTAATTTTCTTCAGGTAGCTTTATATACTGTAACCAGACAAGCCTGCCTGTCAGTAGGAAGATAACAGGAACGGATCTAGCTGAACACTGTGAGCAGGACGTACTGCACTAAATGTATATAGCAGGAACGGATCTAGCTGAACACTGTGAGCAGGACGCACTGCACTGAATGTAAATAGCAGGAACGGATCTAGCTGAACACTGTGAGCAGGACGCACTGCACTGAATGTAAATAGCAGGAACGGATCTAGCTGAACACTGTGAGCAGGACGCACTGCACTGAATGTAAACAGCAGGAACGGATGTAGCTAAACACTGTGAGCAGCACGCACTGCACTGAATGTAAATAGCAGGAACGGATCTAGCTGAACACTGTGAGCAGGACGCACTGCACTGAATGTAAATAGCAGGAACGGATCTAGCTGAACACTGTGAGCAGGACGCACTGCACTGAATGTAAACAGCAGGAACGGATGTAGCTAAACACTGTGAGCAGGACGCACTGCACTGAATGTAAATAGCAGGAACGGATCTAGCTGAACACTGTGAGCAGGACGCACTGCACTGAATGTAAATAACAGGAACGGATCTAGCTGAACACTGTGAGCAGGACACACTGTACTAAATGTAAATAGTCTAGCTGCCTGACCGTGGTACTAATAGGATCAAAAAGAACACCTGTAATTTTCTTCAGGTAGCTTTATATACTGTAACCAGACAAGCCTGCCTGTCAGTAGGAAGATAACAGGAACGGATCTAGCTGAACACTGTGAGCAGGACGCACTGCACTGAATGTAAATAGCAGGAACGGATCTAGCTGAACACTGTGAGCAGGACGCACTGCACTGAATGTAAATAGCAGGAACGGATCTAGCTGAACACTGTGAGCAGGACGCACTGCACTGAATGTAAACAGCAGGAACGGATGTAGCTAAACACTGTGAGCAGGACGCACTGCACTGAATGTAAATAGCAGGAACGGATCTAGCTGAACACTGTGAGCAGGACGCACTGCACTGAATGTAAATAGCAGGAACGGATCTAGCTGAACACTGTGAGCAGCACGCACTGCACTGAATGTAAATAGCAGGAACGGATCTAGCTGAACACTGTGAGCAGGACGCACTGCACTGAATGTAAATAGCAGGAACGGATCTAGCTGAACACTGTGAGCAGGACGCACTGCGCTAAATGTAAATACCAGGAACGGATCTAGCTGAACACTGTGAGCAGGACGCACTGCACTGAATGTAAATAGCAGGAACGGATCTAGCTGAACACTGTGAGCAGGACGCACTGCACTGAATGTAAATAGCAGGAACGGATCTAGCTGAACACTGTGAGCAGCACGCACTGCACTGAATGTAAATAGCAGGAACGGATCTAGCTGAACACTGTGAGCAGGAAGCACTGTACTGAATGTAAATAGCAGGAACGGATCTAGCTGAACACTGTGAGCAGGACACACTGCACTGAATGTAAATAGTCTAGATAGAAGATAACAGGAACGGATCTAGCTAAACTGAATACAGTGTATATATATATATGCAACACCTGGGATGCATATATATACACAATACACTGTAAGTGCAGCTAACTGACTGACTGTTCTGCCTAATCTATCTAACTCAAATCAAATGACACTGTCTCTCTCTCTCTCTATCGCTCAGCACACCGGAACACACACTACACAGGGCCGCCGTGCAGGCGGCCTTATATAGTGTGGGGTGTGTACTAAATCCCTGAGCCATAATTGGCCAAAGCCACCCTGGCTTTGGCCAATTACAGCTCTCTCTACTGACGGCGCTGTGATTGGCCAAGCATGCGGGTCATAGTGCATGCTTGGCCAATCATCAGCCAGCAATGCACTGCGATGCCGCAGTGAATTATGGGCCGTGACGCGCCACACGAATTTGGCGCGAACGGCCCATATCGTTCGCAATTCGACGGACGGTCGAACAGCCGATGTTCGAGTCGAACATGGGTTCGACTCGAACACGAAGCTCATCCCTAGTCTAGATAAATGCACAGCCTCAGGGTATTTTAGTGGGTCTGGAAAACCACCTTTTGCCTTTAGAAGTGTCAAAATAGAACTCCGAACACTCGCTGGTTTGCCTGCCCATATAAACCTCAAAAACCTTGCTTGCAGGTCCTTTACTCGCATTTAAAACACATTTTTTTCTTTGCAAACCTCAGTGTTGGTATATTAGGTTGTGTACATCCTACAAATGCACTACTTCACAGGCAGAATTCAGGCACCTCCCAGGTAGGTTATTTTAAAAATTGAGCAGTTTTAATGTGTACCTTTATCAGAAACATCACTGCTCCCTATCCAACTTAATTCTTTTTTTTCATTAGTACATGTCCCCCAGGTCACCCCCCATGCATGTTGTTTGACAATCAATAGCTTGATAGTCAAGAAAATAGCTAATGTTGATTTTATAGATTTGACCCCTATTGATTTCAACTGAGTTTGAATTCGATATTTGAACTTATTTAATGTTTGCCAAACCTTGCTCGAGTGGAATGCAGGTATATTTGGCTCATCAAAGGCTAGTTTTAAATCCTGGCAAATGCATATTTTATCCAGAAAATTGTGCAAATGACAAGGAGGCAACACTTGACAAAGGGGTTCTTTATAAAAACTGCATTACATTATTGTGGTTAAACGTCCAATGATATTCATAGTACCCTTGCCAAGTTTGATAATAAAATGTTTTGGAGCAGCAGGATAGATCAGCGGGGGAATGAAAGAAAGGTAAGTTTATGGGTCTGTACTAGGGTTGCACTGATCTCGATACTAGAATCGGTATCAGTGCCGATACCGAGCATTTGCACAAGTACTTGTACTCATGCAAATGCTCCGATGCTTGACCTGATACTTAGGCAGCCTCAGGGGTGATTGGTGCAGCAGTGAGGGCAGTTACAAGTACTGATCTCCCTGTATAGCTTTCAGGGAGATCGGTGCTTGTAACTGCCCCCACCGCCACACCGATTACCCCTGTCATTTACCAGCTCCTTCCTTTTCTGAATGAACAGTCAGTGATTACTGCCTCTGTCCATTCTTCATAACTGAAACATCGTAACCTGTGTTTACGATGCTTCAGTTTATGAATGGAGAGGAGCCTCTGTCTCCTGCTCATTTAAGCTGAGGCTGCAGAGAAAGGGACTGGGGAATCTGTATCCTCAGTCCCTTTACCGGTCTCAAAGGGGAGATATCAGCCCCCTAACAGGACTGGAAAAAAAATTGAAAAAATTGTAATAAATATTTAAAAGTTAAACTGTAAAAAAAAAAAACACTGACACCATTAACTCCCCCACCCTAAAAAAAAGCATTGCAAAAACAGAAAATTATAACATTTTCAAAAATAAAATTGTAAAAAAAAATAAATAAAAATAAAAAAACTACGGACACATGTGCTATTGTCACACGACATTACAAAAAGTATTGGTAATCAGTATAGGCGAGTACTTGAAAAAAGTATCGGTACTTGTACTCAGTCTTAAAAAAGTGGTATTGGTGCAACCCTAGTCTATACAGGCCTGCAATAAAGTGGGCCTGGAGCATTTTAAGATATACACTTATTGCAACTGACTTTCAGTTCTGTTACACTGAGTTAGGTAAGAGCTGCAATATTTTTGCCCAACAATGCCGCAGATGCTTTAACAAAAACCAATGCAATTACAATGCAATGAGTCCAGCAAGTTTAGATAGCAATTAAGGGTTATTTAAGGCAATTTAAGGCTTCTAAAATGCAGTCACAAGTCTCCCTAAAAGCTAAATAATGATATATTTTACCAATGCATAGTAGCATCAATAATATAAAGTACATCCATCAGAGCACCAGATTGCCATAGCCATTTGAATGTTATTAATATGTTAAGTACAGCAGTCATCACTATGTGTGTTGTATTCTACATTCTGATAGCATACTTGCAGGGTTTATGTGAACATATCTAGCTGAGGAAGGCACATTAGATTGTAAGCCTATAAGAGCAAAGACTGTTTTTATCTATAAAGTGCTGTGAAGCTTGCTAGAATACTTTGCTATATAAAATTGTACAATTATTAGATCAATTAATGTTTCAAGCCGAAGGCTACAATTACTGTGTAATTCTGCAAGGATTTACATGACATACATTAACTGTGACACCTCAGTATACACAAAATCACTATTACAGCACCTTTTTAAATGAATAAATAGTTTAGCATCAAAGAAATTTTATAAAGCTGTTTCTCATTGGATTATTTTTGATAGCAAGTAGTCACTGCAAACAAAGCAGTTGGAATTACCATTTAAGGCATGGCAGGGGTGCAGCCACATAGGTTAATGGTGGAATCTGTACTTTTCACTAGCCACCAGATTTGGTGTCTGCCTGGAAAGTATATTAACCCTAGTTGTTATTTGTCTACAGTAAGTGAATTGTCTTTCTACCAAGCAAACTCTGAATTTGGGTCTAAATTTGGCTATACACTAGAAGAATTTCAAATGTTCATATAAATATTCATACAAAAATTCTTTGCACATTCGATGACTGGCAAAATGTGGTTTGAAAGTACTTCAAAATTTCATTTGCATTTAACATTCGATTTGGAATGAATTTAACTTTCTGAACAAAAATCACATACCCCGTTACACATTTGTTTGTTGGAGAATAATTTTCCATCCTGCTTCTTTTGAATTTTTTTATCATTGTGGTCAAAAACGAATGTTGATTTGAACCCATTAATGATTAGAAAATTAAACTGACATTCTTTAAATTACATTTTTTTAGTAAAATTCTACTAGTGTGGAGCCAGCTTAAAGAAGGCCAGACATGAGATGGCAGTCACCTGATCCAATCGTTGTTGGCTGGACCAAGCTACTATATCACATCTATAAAATAAGAATACACTTGCAGCCAACCACTTTAAGAGACAAAGGCTGGCTGGATAGGCCTGAAAAAAACATCTCATAGTTGAAAAAACACTGGAAGCTGTCTGCCTTCCTCCTTCTCAATTCATCTAAACATCAAAGCTAAAGTCTAATGCCCCGTACACACGGTCGGATTTTCCCATGGAAAATGTCCGATCGGAGCGTGTTGTCGGAAATTCCGACCGCGTGTGGGCTCCATCGGACATTTTCCATCGGATTTTCCGACACACAAAGTTTGAGAGCAGGATATTAAATTTTTTGACAACAAAATCCGTTGTCGGAAATTCTGATCGTGTGTACACAAATCCGACGAACAAAGTGCCACGCATGCTCAGAATAAATAAAGAGATGAAAGCTATTGGCCACTGCCCCGTTTAGAGTCCCGATGTACGTGTTTTACATCACCGCATTTAGAATGATCGGATTTTCCGACAACTTTGTGTGACCGTGTGTATGCAAGACAAGTTTGAGCCAACATCCGTCGAAAAAAATCCTAGGATTTTGTTGTCGGAATGTCCGAACAAAGTCCGACCGTGTGTACGGGGCATAAGGCTGGCCATAAATTAATATTTTTTTTATTTGTTCAACCAGCGGGCTGAATGAAAAAAAAATCCCCAATTCCCCCATCCACACACTTGATGTAGATGGGGGAATCCTTCCCGCTGATGAATCATGTTCTGAGAATGGGGAGAATTTGTCTGGTACCTGCTGAACCGGCTGAGTTTTGATTCATGTATGGCCAGCCTAACACTAATATCCTCAGTGCTAGCAAAGACTCACAGAGATATATTGTATACTATCCCAAATGATTCCACATTTCTTGCATAGATGGCAGCTCACATCACAGAAAAGGGAATGTCTAATCATAAACATATAACAAAAAGTCCATGTGCTGGTAAAGTATGTATAAGTTATTAAATGAAAGATAATATTCTACTCCATAATTAGAGCTGCCACACCACAATCCACCGTTAGTACACTGTTAGGACTGAACACATTTTTGGGACACCCCCCTTTCATCAAGGTTCTGATGTTGGGCTCTACCAATGTACTGACAGTGAACAAAGTTTTGTGACACTTTTCTGTTTGCCCAGGAGTAATTTCATGTATTATAAAAAATGAAGGGCAATCATCGCAAACTATACCTATAAATATGTGCAAGCTGGACACTAAAGGATAACACCACCCTCAATATCAATCATAAAACAAATAAGTGCAGTGCAAAATAAGAACTACAAAAAAAAGTCCAATATGTATATATATATGTAGCAATCAGAAGTCCATGAGATCCAATCTGAAACACACTTCTTCTGGGTGCACACAGGTTAATCACTTTCCAACCGATGTAGTAAGTAAATCATATCAGTAAATGAGATTGCGCTTACCAGATCCGGTGGACCCCTTAATTACAGGGGGTCAGAGAGAGCGTAAATAAACCAATGGCACACTGCTGGGCTAGTTGTCATCTGCTGGAGACACTCATCCAATAATCGGGAGGATCCGTCATACACAGGGAGATCGGTGTTAAAATGGCAAGATGATCAGCAGTGTTCCCCCAGAAAAAATAATAAAGGAATCTAAGGGCGATCCATATGTAGAATGCTTCCAAGGTTTATTCAGGGTAAAATGTACATGATAAAAGCGCTCCATAGCGCCACAATAAAAACAGGCTTTCCTTTGATAGAGACAGGCTGTCCGTGTCCGAACAGCTGTCCGCATGAGATGGCAGCGGGTGACGTCGGTCGTATAGCTCCACCCCATATGCGGTATTACGTCACTAAGGACTTTGTCAGTGAGGGTGGAGTACGCCTGTCACCCGAAGGAATAGATATACTCGCTGAACGTCAATGGGAGTGTCTAGAAGTTGGAAACGGAAGACCCAAGCGGGGAATCCTCTCCGGAACTCAAATGGGGACATCATCCCAGGACAAAGCTGGTGGTTAAAAAACAAAAACTAAACGGAAAAACAAACCAAAAAATATAAATGTAAGTCCCGAAGACTGGTTAATCTATATGGACAGTCCTTAATTAGGATATCTATGGTTCATTAAAAAGGAGACATACAGTATATTGCAATGAGCTAAAAAAATATATTAAAATATATATTTTAACTAGAAAAAAAAATGGTATTAATTAATCAACAAATTACTGAGTTAAAGATTCTATTAGAACTGGCCCAGAATTCCCCAGATTTCTCTAGATTATCAGGAGAATTAAAAAATAAGATGTTGAAGTGGGACAAAGAGGCGCAGGAGAAAAAACGAACTAAGTTTATAAAGGACTCAGGTGATTTCTCCAGAGGAGACATTTTCAAATGGCAATCTAAAATACAAACCTCAGCCCAGATTCCTGAAGTTTCTACCACTCAGACATCGAATGTAATACCCCCTGACACTCCTAGATTTATGTTCCAACCATCACAGGGTGATGGGCCTGCCCCACAGGGAGCTATCCCTAAAAAACCCATTAGGAACAAAAGAGGTAGAGGTAATACCTCTAGGAGGGGTGGTGATAGAGCCAATTACCATCAGCAACCTTCTCAGTATGTTCAAGAGTGGAGGGGGGATGAGTGGAGGCCATCACGCCCCCCAGAGGTAGGAGCTCGGGTTCCTTTCCACATAGAGAACATTACTTACATCCTGAGCAAAATTCACATTACGATTATTATGATCAACAATATATCAGGACTCCTATTGCCTTACAAAATAGATTTACCCCTTTATCTCAGGATAATACTTATTACCAGAATCATTTTTTAGGGCATCCCCAATCCCAATGGCCGGACCGAGGGGATTTCACCCCCACCGGAAGCAGGCAGGGCGAAAAACAAAAAAGATTAAAATCCCACTAGGTAGGGGCATTTTCAACATTAGTGGGGTAGACCTCTCTGAAGATGAATTACGAGTGTTAGACAAGGGTTTGAAATTTGCCCCAGCTTGCAACCTCAGTAAATTCAAAACGTATATTAGCTTGCAAAAATTTGTTAGAACTTTAAACATCAAGAGATACTTCCTCTCTAAACCTGAGGAAAGGTCTGCTTGTGGGCCATCCACAACAAATGTAGGTACACACTCCAACTTAGCTAACAAATCGGTTTTCAATCCTCCAAAAAATGATCATAGACACATAGAGGTCTTTAAAAACTTGGTGTCCAGTAACCTAGAGGATTTAAAAGTGAGAAAAGTTGGTGATCCCTCTTTTCTTAAAAAGGGTATCAGCTTATTAGAAAAAAACAAAAATGTGGTGATCCGACCCGCCGATAAGGGGGGTGGGTTAGTGGTCATGAGCAAATTGTATTATCAGGGAGAAATGGATCGATTGCTGTCGGATAGAAGAACCTATCAGGTCCTCAGCAAAGACCCAGTTCTCCAATTTAAGAAGGAGTTGGAGGCACTTGTTACCTCAGGTAAAACCAGTGGAGTGTTGAACAAAAAAGAAGCATCATATCTGAACCCAAGCATGTGTAGGAGACCGATTATATATTTTTTACCTAAAATTCACAAGGATCTCCAGGCTCCGCCGGGTAGACCCATCGTGAGCATAGACTCGGTCTCCGCACGCTTGGGTCAGTATATTGATTATTTTTTTAAACCTTTGGTTACTACAACTACTGCCTTCCTGAAGGATACGAAGCATATTATTAATATTGTGGAAAATTTACCCTTTAGTAAAAATAGTTTATTGGTAACAGCCGATGTCGGCTCACTTTATACTATTATTGGACACTCTGATGCTATTTGCTCTGTCCAATGGGCTCTTGGGAAGTCTAACTTACCCCCTCAACTTAGTGAATTCATTGTGAAAGCATTGGAGTTTTGCTTAGCCAGGAATTACTTCTGGTATGGAGGTAAATTCTTTTTGCGAGTTCTCGGTGTTGCCATGGGCGCTCGGTTTGCGCCGAGCGTTGCCAACCTATTCATGGCACACTGGGAACAGGACTTTGTTTTTGGTAGTTTGGTAGTAGACCGCCACAGCTGGTCTGCTACCAAAGATATATAGATGACCTGTTCATGATCTGGGGGGGAGACTTAATTAGTCTCCAGTTATTTATGTCCAGGCTTAATGGCAGTACCAAAAACATCCATTTGTCCTGGAATTCCGATGCTACTAGCATAGCTTTCCTAGACTTGGAGATTTTTAAGCATGAAGGTGCATACCGAACACGCAATTACTGTAAGCCAACTGATAGGAATGGCTACATTCCCTTGGATAGTTGCCATCATAACACATGGTTAATGAACATTCCCAGGGGGCAGTTCATTCGCCTACGTCGTAACTGTTTCCTGGATAGCGACTATATCTCACAAGCCAACATTATGGCAGAAAAAATTGTACAGAAGGGCTATATGAAAACACAGATTACGGACGAATTATTGAAAGTGGGTTCTTTGGATAGATCTACTCTGGTAGCAGAATCTAATAAGAATAAAAATGTGACCCAGGATGATTCCCAAGTCAGAATAATTCTTGATTACAATATTCAATATAAAAAAATAGAAAAAATTATTTTAAAACATTGGGACATTTTAAAAAAAGACAATGTTTTAGAAACCACTCTTCCGGTGCATCCGAGATTTTTTTATAGACGCCCACTCACCTTACGAGACTTATTAGCCCCTGGTGTAGTAGACCCTCCTGTCATTAAAGAAAACCACATCTTTAATTTCATGTCTGGTTTTTATGCGTGCGGAAAATGTCCAGCATGCAGGAAATGTAAATCTAATAATAAGAGGAAGAAAGTTTTTTCTGCTAGTGCTACCGGCAAAACTTATCAAATAAAAAATGTAATCACATGCAACACTGTGGGTGTGGTATACATGCTACAGTGTAAATGTGGCCTCCAGTATGTCGGACGGACCTCTAGACCAATGGGGGTCCGCATTTCAGAGCATGTAAATAACATTAAACGAGGCCTAAAGTCTCACTTTGTGTCCAAACACTTCAGATTATGTCATAACAGGGACCTAAAAAAAACTGTTATTTTGGGGTATAGAAAAAGTTACAAAACATTGGAGGGGGGGTAATTTTATTAGGCAACTTAGCCAGAGAGAATCCTTCTGGATACATGAAACCAGAGTGTCAGTCCCCAGAGGATTAAATGTTGAGTTCGATCTCAACTGTTTTATTTCCAACAAATGATCGAATGCAACTGAGCTGTTGCTTTTTAAGATATTTATTCTGTGAGTTGATATCTGTATATATTTATACGTGTGATTTTTACAGACGTGAATCACCTTTAAATATCTGATTAATTGCGAGAGATGGCCGCGGGTGTCCAGTCTATTTTAATATATTTTTTTAGCTCATTGCAATATACTGTATGTCTCCTTTTTAATGAACCATAGATATCCTAATTATGGACTGTCCATATAGATTAACCAGTCTTCGGAACTTACATTTATATTTTTTGATTCGTTTTTCCGTTTAGTTTTTATTTTTTAACCACCAGCTTTGTCCTGGGATGATGTCCCCATTTAGTTCCGGAGAGGATTCCCCGCTTGGGTCTTCCGTTTCCGACTTCTAGACACTCCCATTGACGTTCAACGAGTATATCTATTCCTTTGGGTGACGGGCGTACTCCACCCTCGCTGACGAAGTCCTTAGTGACGTAACGCTGCGTACGGGGGTGGAGCTATACGACCGACGTCACCCGCTGCCATCTCATGCAGACAGCTGTTCGGACGCGGACAGCCTGTCTCTATCAAAGGAAAGCCTGTTTTTATTGTGGCGCTATTGAGCGCTTTTATCATGTACATTTTACCCTGAATAAACCTTGGAAGCATTCTACATATGGATCGCTTTTAGATTCCTTTATTATTTTTTCTGGGGGAACACTGCTGATCATCTTGCCATTTTAACACCGATCTCCCTGTGTATGACGGATCCTCCCGATTATTGGATGAGTGTCTCCAGCAGATGACAACTAGCCCAGCAGTGTGCCATTGGTTTATTTACGCTCTCTCTGACCCCCTGTAATTAAGGGGTCCACCGAATCTGGTAAGCGCAATCTCATTTACTGATATGATTTACTTACTACATCTGTTGGAAAGTGATTAACCTGTGTGCACCCAGAAGAAGCGTGTTTCAGATTGGATCTCATGGACTTCTGATTGATACATATATATATATACATATTGGACTTTTTTTTGTAGTTTTTATTTTGCGCTGCACTTATTTGTTTTATGTTTTCATGTATTATAAGTGATTTCAATATGCACTTTGTGAGTAGTATCTTATTTAATATATACATATATCATGAGGACAAGGTGTTCTGTCTTTTTGTTATGTGTTCTCATATAAGCTAATACCGCGTACACATGATCGGAATATCCAAAAACAAAACCGTGGATTTTTTTTCCGAAGGATGTTGGCTCAAACTTGTCTTGCATACACACGGTCACACAAATGGTGTCGGAAATGCCGAACCTGAGAACACAGTGACGTACAAGACGTATGATGAGCCGAGAAAAAGGAAGTTCAATAGCCAGTGCGGCTCCTTCTGCTTGATTCTGAGCATGCGTGAGCTTTTGTGCGACGGACTTGTGTACACACGATCGGACTTTCCGACAACCTGTGAAGTTGGCAGAAAATGTGAGAACCTGCTCTCAAACATTTGTGGCCGGAAATTCTGACAGCAAATGTTCGATGAAGCATACACACGGTTGGACTTTCCGACAACTAGCTCACATCGAACATTTCCCGTCGGAAAGCCTGACCGTTATGCGGCATAAGCATACATACTTACAGGACAACTTGTTGATAGACATACTTCCCTTCATTTATAAACAAAATAAAGTCAGCGCAAAAAATCCAATATTTAAAAATACAAGCAGCTGAACACTGAAGGTAAACATAAAAAACCTCAAAGTACATAGGATGAATAAAGCAGTGCAGCGCTATACCCAGAAGTTCAAATATTACTAATAAAAGTCCCTTTAAATTTAAATCCAAAAGTTGATAGAGAAAAGGTCTCCTCCGTAGTGGTCTAAGTGCTCATGACAGTCCATGCAGTGCTATACATCCGTGATTCCACCACCAGCTAGCCAAAACGCTCACCTCAGCATATGGACCCCTGAGCTAACAGACGGGTCAAAACAGCATTTACCACTCTCAGTGGATAAAGATGGAGACTTGCATGGGCAGATGGTCACACGATATAAAGGCAGCACTCAGTAATTGATGATCATGTTCACATGCAATAAAAATAAGAGTACATAGTGCACACTGTGTGGCTAAGAAGATCACATTTATTAAAAGTCAAGTACTCACATACACAGCACTACACCCTAGTGCTGGGATAAAGGTAAAATGGCATCAAAGGATAACGTCAAGTAGTAATGGTGGCTGCAGTGATGTCCAAGGAACTCCCGCACGCGTATCGTCCACATCCGGACTTCCTCAGAGGTATACTTCCCTTCATGAGCCACTGCCCTTAACTATCTGTGCAAGACTTATTCTCTAAGTGCAAAACATAATGAGATATGCACAATGTAATCATTTATAACAACTGAACAACAGTAATCTCCTATAATAGACACATATGCTAAAGAATAATTCCAGGCATAGGCATGTTATACAGTAAAACCTTGGATTGCGAGCATAATTCATTCCGGAAACATGCTTGTAATCCAAAGCACTTGTATATCAAAGCAAATTTCCCCATAAGAAATAATGGAAACTCAGATGATTAGTTCAACAACCATTTATTCATGGGTCTTTCAGTTTATAGTCCATATAAAAATATTATAGCAATGTGATGTGTAACCATGAAATGTCCATCCACAAACGGCAGCTTCCATATAGGGGATTAGAAGCAAAATCCAGAAGCAGCTCCAAGTGTAGCAATATGGTTACATTTAATGTAACCGCACTACCGCCTCTCACCGCTGTCAGTCTGTAATCATGACTAGGAAGACTACCCTGCAATAGAGCAATCTGAAAGCGAGGCTTGAAGCTCTCGTGGAGAGCAGCGTGGAAGGGATGACGTCGATGGCGGTATGTAGGATGGTCTTTGTGGACAGTGTTTTAATCATCAACCATGCAAGTTGCTAAATGTCATTCCTTCATTGAATGTAACCATATTGCTACGGCACCTCTTGTCTCTTTTATACTCAGTTGAGACACAATGCTACTTGTATATCAAGACATCGCTTGTATATCAAGTCAAAATTTATCAAAAAATGTTGCTTGTCTTGCAAAACGCTCAAACCAAATTACTCTTAAACCAAGGTTTTACTGTAAATAGTTACAATGGTTCATCTTGGACCAATGTACTGTAACTATGTATATGACATACCTGGTCGATAAAGCTGGAATCTGGAAAATCGCTGCTTCTCCACTTGCTTACAGGTCCCATGCTGAGTGGTCAGCCTGATGCCTGGTTAATTCAGTAGATGGGCTACTCTGCAAAGGCACCATTCAGAGAATGCTTTGCATTTTCAGTGATTTCCTGCTTCCAACTGCAATGGTCAGGTATGTCATATACAAATTTACATTGGTCCATGCTTGACCAATGTAGCTTTTTTAACATGTATAACATACCAATGCTTAGAATTTTTCTTTAAAATCTGATTGTGCTATTGTATTTTATTTACAACTATGTAGTGTGAAGACCTGAATGTTTGGTTTTAAATTGATCAAATCATGTAGGCATGTTTATATATCTAAAGGAGGTTTTAAATAGATTGATCAATTAAGATTGTAAAGTGTATAGCCAACTAATTGTTGAAATGATTGCTGGACTTTGTATATTCCCATGTAAAGGGCATTTTTACTTTTAATAAAATTGTTAAAATTACAGTTACCTTTACACATATTAAAATATTTATCCTGGTCTTGTTCCAGAGATTTTCACTGCACCACCGAGGCTCTGTGTCTTCTGTACATTCAGGTTTGCTCTATAACCCTATTCATTTTTGTGTCTGGGTCTATGATTTATTTGTTTGTTGTGAATTCTGTAAATACAGACCAGCCATAGGAAGGACTGAGGCAGTAAAGGTAGGGTAAGGCTATGCGGCACTGGGCAGCGCCTCTTTGGAGTTTTCTAAGACACATAAGTGTTGGCTGCTATTGCTGACATGCTTTGGAAAATGTTAATTTTGCCTTTTGACTTTAATTTTTCTTAAATTAGATCAGCATGACAGCAAGGGCAATAGCATATTAGCAGAGGTCCGCAGTGATGGTCTGCAATGGTTCCTTTAATAAGTATGTGCATTTGTCTGTGGCTGTGTCCTTTCCTTGCAATGTGTTGGAAGAGACAAGACCAGAATTAAAGCAAGGTATCATGGTGCAGTAAACACGGCTTTAATGCATCATATTTTTGCTAAAATGCAATATCAGCATGTACCCAGATACAGCTGATAGTGCCATTTTATAATCCTGTGCACCTGACTCTACAGCATTGAAAGACAATACCAGGTTTTGCATAACAATAAAACAATTACACGATTGCTTACATCTTGTATAATATATTTGGTATGGCATTTAATTTTCAACTCATTTTGAGAAATGTGAAGTATATGACATTAAATAAGGGGAATAATCACACCATTATATGTATGTTTTTAGTTAAAATTACTGTAACTAATTACATAGACCACACACCAGAAAACATTGATGCTTTGGTGATATTTTCCTCCTTAGGGTTTTAACGTAACCTATGTTCTCTAAACACAAGATTATGAGTAAATCTTTTCCTGCTGTGTATGTGTCTAACTGTGAAAGAGAAAAGTATTAAAATATGACCAGGAAGCATATAAAAGTGTCTAGACAGCCAAGCCTCGTGTCTAAGCAAACAAAGACATCTACCAATTCAGTGTTATGGTTCAATATAAAACTATCCACAGAAAAGACACTTTATACAGCCACCTTTGGTCAATGCATTCCTTATGTTCAACTAAGTATTTTAGCATATAACAAACAAAAATGTCTTGTAAAAACAGATTTAGCAGGTTTTAAGTCTAAGAAACAGACGGGCCTGTTCATGTTACACTTTGTTAAAGAATTAGAGGAACGTTTCAGATGTTTTAGTCAATTAACCAATATGTATAGTATATAGATGTGCTACTCAAGACTAAAGGATCTACAATGGGTTTTTTTTTTAAGAATGTGCTTTTTTAATTCCTTTCAGGATGTTTCAGTTTTTTTCATCCCCAACCTGTAGCTTGCAAGCTACATGGGGCATGAGTTACTCAAAATACTGTGATTTACATAAAATTATAGTATTGACAAGATGCTTTTAACAATGTTGTATTATTATTGTCAAAACTACTCAGTGATATACACAAAAGCTACATAATGTTTTACATGGAATGAAAAAAAAACATTTATATTTGCTTGTCAGTTAAGCAAAATTTAAAATTTGTAGATGTTATAATTTATTTTAAACAAAGGATGTTCAAAACTAACATAAATACATGGTGAATTATAAATGGAGCTAGCACTACTTCTCAAAATGCTATCAGGTAAAGTTACCAAAAAATAACTGATTAGACAGTTGCTGTATTTAAAAACCACCCGCCCCCCCCCCCCCCCCCAAAAAAAAATATTGATTATTGTTTTTTAAACGCATGCTTTATTTATTTATTTTTTTAATTATACATATGCAATCTGTGTTTTACAAAAATAATAATAATAATGCACAAAAAATGGTTGCCAGGGCCACTAAGGGTTTAGCTAAAGATACAGAACCACAGTTACCGCAGAAGCTCCCTTTGTATGATTAGAACCAGAGCTTACTGGTAGGGATAAATTACTACAATAATACCCGATTGTGTTCTTTAAGCAATGGGTTTCTTTCAGCATTGTACAATCAAAGATACAATGCTAAACATTAAAAGAAGACAAAAAATACACCTGCCTGTGCTAAACGAGAACATAAATAATATTGGTGTGCAATATCACATATTTATCAAAAGGAAATATACTGTCTTTAAAATTGTTTTCTTTTAGTCTGATCGTGAATATTTGTAAAAAGTTTGTAAGTTAAGATTTAAAAGAAAAGTCTCTTGCCCAAGCATTAAAAGTTTTATCTTAGTTATTCTAAAGTTCTGAAAACATCCTGAAATATTTATATACAGTAGGTAATTAGTTAGTAATTTCCTCAAAATTTTCACTTAGGATTATCATGTTTTGCAAGACTATCAAAGATTCAAGTAAAGCCTAGAGGCCAAAACAGTTTTTATCTGCAACTGAGGCCAAAAGCCAATACCTGAACTATAAATGTTTGTAAATGTTATTTCTTGGCATTTGCCCAATGAAAAGCACACTTAAAATGAAATCTATTATTGGAAATTTAGAGGTGGACATTGTTAAAATTTCCCCTGAATGTAAAAGCTGCCTGACTGACTGACATGACTGACATGCTGATCCTCAGACTTTTCTCAGATACTGAGTTTGAACCCTGATTTCACTGACTTCATTTTTGTTTTCGATCAGTAATTCTCAAGGCTTTGAAGAATAGCATAAAAGCAGGCATCTAGCATGGTCAGCTGGATGTTTGCAACTCTAGTATCTGTGTTTCCTCAGAAAAGCTTCCTTTAAAGCTGCATACACACGAGCGGAATGTCCGACAGAAAAAGTCCGACGGAAGCTTTTCATTGTCTATTCCGATCGTGTGTGTGCCTCATCTGACTTCTTTTTTCGAAAATTCTGATGGACCTAGAAATAGAACATGTTCTAAATATTTACGACAGAACCAATTCCTATCGGGAAAACCGCTTGTCTGTATGCTGTTCCGACGGACCAAAAATGATGCTTGCTCTGAAGCAAGTACGAGACAGAAGCTATTGGCTACTGGCTGTTGAACTTCCTTTTTCTAGTCCCGTCGTATGTGCTGTACGTCACCGCCTTCTGGACGGTCGAACTTTGGTCGGACTTTGGGTTGGCCGTGTGTAGGCAAGTCCACTTGAATGGAATTCCGTCGGGGGTTCTGACGGAGAAACCTTCGGAGTTTACTCCGACGGCAAAACCGGTCGTGTGTACGCGGCATAAGTAGGTAAAGCCAAAGTGGGCTAGACAGTCATATTTGGACACTGCAAAAGTGCTGTAGCAGGAAAGTGAAGGTAAGACTAGGAAAATGGAGATTGTTACTACTATACCTTTCTGAAATAATAACTTTTTAAAGAGGTCCTGAACTGAGGAAACTGACTGAAAAAGACAAGCAAAAGGCAAAGGAATAGTCACCAGTATTGCCCATTGGCTCCCTGCAGTTGATCTTTTCCCCATTACTGACTTATTCCTCATCATTCCTTGTTCTGCAATGTGCCTCTGTGTGGAGGCATTTATCTTGGTAGGGTAGCAGGGCTATGTTATCTCATATCAGAACTGTGCCTCCTAATGACTGGTCGGTGGGTATTCAAGAAGCACCAGGAGAAGTTAAAAGAGAAGTATTGCCGAGGCTTTTTCTTTGGCCATTCTTCTCTTCTAGGTCACAGAAACACACTTATGTTTGCTCTCCTGTGACCCAGAATCAGCCAACAGCTGGCTAAAGCCCAATGTCAGCTGACGTCACAAAGTTGCTCCAGGCTCTGTAAAGATCCCAACACTCACCACACTCCACTCTGAGCTTACTAAGAACTGAGAGATCAGAGGTCATGTGATCACTCAGTTTTAGGACTTAGATCCAGTGGGGGACAGTTGTAGCATCAGACCGATGCTGCAGCATGGAGGTGAGTATGTATGTTTGTTTTTTTAAAAACCTATTTCAAAAAAGAACCTTGTATGTCAGACTTTAATGGTATGCTGGTATATGAATGCTCCTCAGGCTGTCGGGTGCATATAACTGGGGACTTCCTAGTATTTGTAATTCCCCTGAATAGATTAGTGGTCATTTGGGCACTGTTGACAACATATCTATCATTGTGACTAGACTTTCAAGTTGGGACATATTTTATCTCATCACCCTATATAACTCATGTCCAAAGGACAAAGGGCTGTGTAAGCTACCTTGACACCAGCCATTTATCACAGTCTCCTTGCTATATTTCCCAAGCGTTGTTTAGGACAATTTTCTTTCCTGTCAAGGCATATAAGGTCCTGAAGAAGCTTATTAGCTGTGAAACATGTCAACCTCTTGGACAATTCATCAAAGCTAAATTTGTTATTATGAATATATATGGTTTAATGCTTGTATGGGATTTGTTCCCATGTGGTTTGAAAAAATATTATTTTAATATTTGTAACACAGATTTATATTTTATATAATTTTTGTGCCAATCCTTTTTTGAAATTATTTACATTATGGATGTGGTACATTTATAGTAGCCAAACTTTTATCTTTTTAAGATTTAAGATTTTAAACTCCAAACATCTCTTTAAGAAAGAACAGCTTGATATAATAAATGACACAGAAGCAGGGGGGTCCTTCCACTATAGGCTCTAAAACACATCTTTCTCTCCAGCAATGAGAACAGTGTGTAGCACGGAATTTCATCACTAAATCTCACTCCAAATTTTGTGAGGCTAGCAGTGAAAGGCAGTAGTACCTTAGATGATCTTACAGCTACAGTTGTGCTCATAAGTTTACATACCCTGGCAGAATTTATGATTTTTTGGGCATTTTTCAGAGAATATGAATGATAACACAAAAACATTTCTTTCACTCATGGTTAGTGTTTGGCTGAAGCCATTTATTATCAATCAATTGTGTTCACTCTTTTTAAATCATAATGATAACAGAAACGACCAAAATGACCCTGATCAAAATTTTACATACCCTGCTGATTTTGGCCTGATAACATGCACACAAGTTGACACAAAGGTGTTTAAATGGCTATTAAAGGTAACCATCCTTACCTGTGATCTGTTTGCTTGTAATTAAAGTGGTGTTCCGGCCGAAATTATACATTTTAAATAAAAATACCCCTATAATACACAAGCTTAATGTATTCTAGTAAAGTTAGTCTGTAAACTAAGGTCTTTTTTGTTAGTTTATAGCAGTAGTTTGTTATTTTATAAACTTACAGCAGGCCGTGGCCATCTTAAGTGTGGGCATCTGAAGCCAGACTGTATTTCTTCCTGGATCTCCTCCTTGCAGATCTCGCACATGCTCAGTGTAGCACAAGCAGTGTTATAGGTTTCAGGTCAGGTTTCCATAGCAACGACAGTGTCAGAGGAAGTTGCCGCCCCTTCCCAGAAGGCATTGCAAACAGGAAATGATGCCATGGGCCATGGCCAGGGAGGAGGAAGTGAAAAATGAATACAGCAGATATACAGTAGGTGCTGAGAAAAAAAAATTAGAAATATCCAATTCGTCTACAGTGCGCAGTTTAGTGAGGGATGCTGAAGAGTTGTAAAAGTGGGTGGAACTCCACTTTAATGTGTGTGTATAAAAGGTCAATGAATTTCTGGACGACTCCTGACAGACCCTTGCATCTTACATCCAGTGTTGCACTGACGTTTCTGGATTCTGAGTCATGGGGAAAGCAAAGGAATTGTCAAAGGATCTGCGGAAAAAGGTAGTTGAACTGTATAAAACAGGAAAGGGATATAAAAAGATATTCAAGAAATTGAGAATGTCACTCAGCAGTGTTCAAACTCTAATCAAGAAGTGGAAAAAGGGGGATCCAGTTCTTTGCACAGCTGTATGAGGGGGAGGTGCTAAAGACATATGAACAGCTATGTAGGGAATTTCAGTTAAACCCCAGGAGCTTTTATCAATATCTTCAACTGCGTCATGCGTTGCAGGCACAACAAACAACACACCCCTTGACAGTATCAACATCACCTTTGCTGAGAGAAGTTCTTGCAGCAGATACTAGGAAAGGACTAATATCAAAACTTTATAGGGAATTGCTGTCCTCAGTCCAGGACCATGCCTCGTTAAAATGTCAAAACAAATGGGTGGAGGATATAGGGGAGATAGAGGGAAACCAATGGGAAACCAATGGGAAATGGCACTCGAATCTATACCAGCGGTATCGGTATCTGCATCCCACAGATTGTCACAAATATTTATTTTGCACAGGGCATACAGAACACCAGTGCAGTTAACTAAATGGGGAGGAAGAGACTCTCTTTTGTGCCCTAAATGTAGAATACATAAGGGGGACTTTATACACCTAATTGTATAAAGTGGTATAAAGGTGCCCAAAACTACACAGGTACTGGGAAGAAGTCTCCCAGTGTATTACTAGACTAGCACAGGTACCTGTCCCTCTAAACCCGGTGGTGTACCTGCTTGGTGCCATAGATGTAGAAATGTTCCCAAGAGGAATGTATTACATGTTAACCAGATTGTTGTATCTAGCGAGAAAACTTATTGCAAAACACTGGATGGCACCAAGGGTACCCACGGGGAGGCAGTGGATCTCCTACGTAAACTCCTTGCTTCTTAGAGAGCGATTGACGTATAGTCGTAGGAGAAAAAAGGGCAAAGTTGATATTATATGGCAATCATGGCTGGGGGATGCGGATCTAGCACCATCTCAACTGGTAGTGGAAAGACTCCAGATGTAGAACTCTGGGGGAGGCGCAGGAGAGGGAAGGACCGAGGGGAAAGGAAAAGAATGGCCTGAAGGAGTAAAGTTTGAATATTTAGACAGGAGAGAGTATCGGTGGTGGGGAAAGAAAGGAAAAGAGAAGAGAAAAGGGCAGAAAGGGAAAAAATTAGTTACAGTGACTAGATACTAAGAAACACAGGTGATGGATGTAGCCATGGGGATAGAGGGGAGGGGGAAAATGAGAAAAGGGGAAAACAATATAGAGTGATATGATATAGAAGCAAATACACAAGAATGAAATAGAATAGTGCACGGATGTAAGATTGGGCATGTTTACTCTATTGCCCCGTACACGCGGTCGGATTTTCCGATGGAAAATGTCCGATCGGAGCGTGTTGTCGGAAATTCCGACCGTGTGTGGGCTCCATCGGACATTTTCCATCGGATTTTCCGACACACAAAGTTTGAGAGCAGGCTTTAAAATTTTCCGACAACAAAATCCGATCGCGTCAATTCCGACCTTGTGTGGCCTGTTCCGACGCACAAAGTGCCACGCATGCTCAGAAGAAATTCCGACACGGAACAGCTCGGTCTGGTAAACTTAGCGTTCACAATGGATACAGCACTTTCGTCACGTTGCAATGTCAAAAATGGTTTAATACAGCGCACTCTCTTTTTCTTTATAATGTGAGAAGAATGTGAGAAGAATGAAGTAGTTTTGCTGCTCATGTTCACACAGACTTCTCACAAACTTATTTCTTTCCTATTTATTGGGATTCCCTCAATATATTTTGATTTGTCACATCCGACAACATTATTTTGGTGTTTTTTTTTGTTTTTCTGTTTTGGTTTTAAGGCAGATTAGTTTTTTTTGGTTTGTTTTTTTTTCATGGCTGATTTTTGTTTTTTTGGATTTTTATTTGTACTCCTGAAAATTTTTGTGTGTGTTTTTTGTGTCAAGTTACCACAACACCATTGATATGTTGTTATTTTTAATCTGTAGGAGATTGTTTGGTGTTGTTGTCCCTTGTTAATTTCACATTGTACTTTAGAAATGTACCTGAATCGTCACCAACAAACTGTCCTTTTTGGATGAAAACACACATAGGAGAGTATAATTTCCCAAAAAAAACATTTATTAAGGGCTCACATCTAAACAAAGAGGGAGGCAACACTGGAGAAACTGCAGAAGTGGGTGAAGCCTTGGACCCCCAGGGCACACATCAATTATTTTCAAGCAAATTTGGGGGCCTGAGGAGTCCTTATCTAAAAGGAGTGCAGTCTGGTCCAGAAATCCCAGAGATCTGGAAAGCAGCAGATGACATCTGTGTCCCCAGGCTGTGGTCATACCAGAAACTGCATCTTTTGTCAGACCAGACTGAACCCAGGGCCATCACTCTCTTGTCTTCCTTCCACGCTTCCTTCCACGCGGTGGCTCTGGTGGTGGAGTTGTGGCAGGAGGAGGAGGAGGATGGTCCAACTCAATCACGTCGGTCTTGGGTGTTAGTTCCCCACTCACCCCCTTACTTAGGACTTTATAAAGCAGGTCCTCACATAGCTTGCGTTGACCCTCCTGCATGTCCTGCAGTTTTGTGGCAGCCATGCAGGCAAAGGCCTCTTCAGGAGTGGGTAAGACTCTGAGGGACGCAGAAGCCTCCTGAATGAGCCTGAGCGCTGAATCCTGCATGTGAGTCGTCTTCCTCGCTCTTTTGTATGGAAGGCGGAGGGGAGGAACCTGCGATTCAGCCAGCCTGCGACTGGTCCCAGGCTTCTCTAGGCTGACACCTAGCCCCGCCTCCTCCTGGCTGCCACTAATCCTCGCCTCCTCCTGACTGCCACATTCCACAACCTCCTCCTGGCTGAGGTCTTCCTGTGTATGAAAAAGGGACATAGTTTTAGTTTTTTATTCATCAATCACACACAATTTTCACCTCCTGACTATTGCAAATTGAATGTTATCAAATATAACAGACTATGCTTCTGAGCCCAGGATTTTTCATTCTTGTCCCAATTTTGGGTGCCCACTACTGTCTATTGATATGTAAAACACTTTTTTCAATCAGCAATTAGTGATCAATAATAACATCTAGTAAACATAATTTCTTTATTGACCAGAAATCTGTAGAACAATGCTATACCTGACTCCAGCTGGGCTCCTCCACTTCTTCCTGGGTGGAAAGTTCAGGTTGGACATCGGAAGCCTCAGCTGGGGTGGAAGGAAGAGTGGAAGGAAGAGTGGAGAGGGATTCCCTGACTTCAGTGCGGTCTGACAGAAATCGCAGTCTCTCATAGTACCACAGCCTGGGGACATAAACGTCATCTGCTGCAGCTCCGGACCTCTGGGAATCTGTGACCTTCTTGCGCTCCCTAAGATATGTGCTCCTCAGGCCACCAATTTTGTTTTTTAAATAGGGGATGGTTGCTGTGGGGACCACCAGCTTCACCAACTCCAGCAGTTTCTCCAGTGCTGCCTGCCTCTTTTGTTTATTATTGTAATGGGGGTGTCTCACCTGCCACAGACAGGGCAGCTCCCTGTATTTGTCTATGAACAGGGGAAGGAAGTTGTGGTCATTGAAGCCATCTATTTTCTCTGCGAGACACAACACAAGACAAACCCTAAGGTCAGGCCAAACTCCCCTAATCTTGTTACAATATAGGCTTCCATTTCAAAGCAGTATAGGCACAGGTTTAGATCTTACCTTTGTTATCACGATCGGCACCTCCGATGCTCCTTCCTCCACTCACAGATCGTACGTAATACGCACGCGTGTTACGCTTTATACACACTGCGCATGCATGTAACTCCGCCCGCCCCTGACGTTCTTTCTAGTCTATTCCCCGCCCCTTTTCGTTCGGCGCAGTGGGGGAAGAGCACGTGGCGGATACACAGCAGGTGCATGCTAATTACAGCAACGAGGAGGAGGGGGAGGAAAGCCCGGAGCCAGAAACGTCCTGATCCAGAAGGAGACGATTTAAGGCCTCAAATATGTCCTTTGGGGAGATGTTGGAGATGGTGGACATCCTGAAGAAGGCCGACTATGATGAGAAGTATGGACCTTACCCCAACCCCAATGTCAGAAAGGCCAAGATAATTGCAAAAGTGGTCAAGAGTTGGAATTTCGGGGTACGACGATCGAAAGATCAGCTCAGGAAGCGGTGGTCGGACCTGAAATTACGAGAACATGAGCAGTACAGAAAGATCCGGAGAGTGCTGCAAAAAAGTAAGTAGTGTTCCTATTCTTTATGTTTCTTACGTTCGTGCTGCTCCATGTGCTTTTCTTACAAGTGTACATTTTTAAATGGCAACTTTCATGTTCATGGGCACATTATTCGTTCGTATCAAACATTTTTCTTTCGGCCTATAAAACACCATTGTTTAGGCCATATGCATTTGGCCACAATTTTTACGCCCTACTTGTCTGAAACTAATTGGGTTGTGTAGATGGCTTTGTTACTAGAATGAAATGCAAACTAGATTCTGTGTAAGGAGAGGACACTCAGCAGCTGTTTTCACATCTGGACACTGGAGCACTAGTGTGGGACACAAGAACACCATTTTTATTAGGGGGCCCACACAGGTGCTCCAGTGTATACTATAGGGGGGTCTCCATCTGTGAAGCTTGTACCAAACAGGTACAGTATTGAAGCTTGACAAAGGACACTGAAAATGCTCCATTTTGGAAGTCTGCCAAAATAGACAATTGTAGCCCACTTCCAAGCAATCTTTCATATTTATAGTTCTGCCATCAAATATCTGTGTGCTAAGTATACCATTTATGTTTTACATAGGGGAGAAAAGACTCGTAGGACACCCCTCATCCGAAGAGACCACAGACCCCCCACCTCTTGAAGAAGGGGAAATCCCCCCAACCCAAGAAGAGCAGGAGGAGGAAGAAGACGTGGTGGAAATTGTCACCACAACAGGTGAGTGTCTGCGACCACAGGCTCAGGTAAGAGATGTATGCCGGCATATTTTTGATACCTTTTTTTGGGGGGGTTTCTCTCTTTTTAGGTGATTGTGATGTTGTGGATCCAGATCCTTTCACATCAGAAAGTGCCCAGATCCTGATCGGGGGGATCATGGGGTGTAATTTACAATTGGAAAACCTCAAGAAAAACATCAATGATGTTATTAAAAAAAATAAAAACATCATTGATGTTTTGGGGCGAGTTTAAAACCCCTCCAAATCACTTTCTTCTTTTGTGTGCTACAATGTTAAAAATGTTTTAGCAATTTTTAGAAAAGCCTAATTTGGAGGATGCACACAGTGTGTCAACATGTGCTATCTGCCATCACGGGAGATCAATGGACGCGTTTTCGGGGTGCAACCCCTTCCTCAATAATAAAGTAGCTGTGAGGAAGGGGTTTCTCCCCCAAAACACGTCCCTTGATCCCCCGTGATGGCAGCTAGCACATGTTGGCATTGGGAAATTTGTGTGCATCTTCCAAATTTGGCTTTTCCTGGGGTGACTTCACCCCATCTGAACGCAATATCAAACACAGTTCCTAAATACTCATGTCTGATATTGCCTTCAAATTCTAGCAAACGTGAACTTTGTAAGTTTAAGATTTGTGTCTTTCTTGTTGGTTTTACACATGCCTGTTTTAGCTTAAATGGACATTTCTATTTTTGATAATGCTACCCCAAAAATTGTTATACAACAAACATGTTGGTTTGTTTTAAAAACCTTTTCTAAATACACATGTGATTGTGCTGGTATTAAAAAGATTGTTCATCAAGAATGTGTGGATTATTGTCTCAATGCTACAACACTTTAGTGGGGCTCTAATTGCTGCTTTCTGTGAAAATGGGGGTTATTTCCTAAGGGCAAATCCTCTTTGCACTACAAGTGCAGTTTCAGTGCAGTTTCAAGTGCACTTGTAGTGCAAAGTGTCTTTGCCTTTAGTAAATAACACCCAACAGTGCTTTGTATAAGGACTCACCACATTTCTGTCAGAGTCATCTAAAACAAACACAAGCAGTAAATGTCAACAAAGATTTTCTTTTTTTGGTTTTTTATTTGATAAAGGCTTCACAAATTTGCTGGCATATTGATGGCCCCCCCTACCCGCAAAGAACTCCAGGTATCGTAACCGGACATCACGGGCACTCAGGGAGGGCAAGCCAGGATGGCCACTTTCAAGCGCCGTCAGTGTTGTTTCATGTATCATTCCGGCCTCAGGCCCAACTGAGCCAGCATAGTTGGCTGAATGTTGGCGTAAAAAGATATGGAGAATACAGCACGTCAGGATTATATGATTAAGTTTATACTCTGCCATATGGATGGGTGTCAGAAATAGGCGGAACCGGCTGGCCAGGATTCCAAATGTGTTCTCCACCACTCTTCTGGCTCTGGCCAGCCGGTAATTAAAAACCCTCTGTTCCGGGGTGAGGGTCCTCATAGGGAATGGCCGCATAAGATGGTCCCCCAGCGTAAACGCTTCATCAGCAGCGAAGACGAATGGGAGTCCTTCCACATTGTCCCCTGGAGGTGGCAAGTCCAAGCTGCCATTCTGGAGACGCCTGTAAAACTCCGTCTGGGCGATGACTCCACCATCGGACATCCGGCCATTCTTCCCCACGTCCACATACAAGAAGTCGTAATTAGCCGACACCACCGCCAACATCACAATACTATTGAACCCCTTATAGTTGAAATAGTACGACCCCGAGTTGGGTGGTGGGACGATGTGGACGTGTTTCCCATCAATTGCCCCTCCGCAGTTAGGAAAGTCCCACTGCTGGGCAAAGTGGGAGGCCACAGTTTGCCATTCCTGTGGCGTGGAAGGAAACTGTTAAAGAAAACAAAAATAAATTAGTATTTTTGCACATAAACATGGCAAACAGATTAGACACAAACATTCTTGGCCAACCTCCAGATAGCATTTATTAAGGGGAATTTAACAACACCAAAGTATAAGGTACACCTATCATTTTCCCCCACCCCCCCTCTCATGGGCCATTTCTAACATTATGGGGGGGGGGAAATCTTGGACAGGTAACCCTCTCCACTTCATTGAGAGATGAATGCCTAAATACAGGGTATTACTTGGAACAGCCCCTCCTTAGTTACACTATTGGCAGCCCACTGGACAGGTAAGAAGTGTCATAATATAAACTATAAAAAATAGGGGATTGGCGCTGTTCACTGTTAAAATAATAGTAAAAAACTCTCACCACAAGGGAAGAACTGCGCTACAAATCTGAGTAAATAAATTAATAAAAAAACGGTGAAAAAGTATACTTCAATACGTATAATCCCATAAAATGGTATATATATATCCACAAATATGACTAAGAATACCAATAAACATACGAACTGCTTGAAGTGAAAAATAAAAATAAAAAAATATATACAGAAAATAGAAATGAAAAATAAATCAAATATACAAAGGTAACACAAAATCCAAAAAATAGTAAAAGATGTATGTATATTAAAGAAGTGCCCTGAAAAACAATCAGTGATAAACAATCCAAATGGTGTTATACCAATTATGTGTTTTGAAATCTAAATGGTGATCATGTAAAAAGTGGAACAAAAAAGTTTTTTGTGCATTTAAAATCTGAAATTGTGATCACATACCAAGTTGAGCAAAGGTAAAAAAATAAATAAAAATATTAGAAATACTAAAACACAGCAATGATAGTCCATGCATACAAAATTTTAAAAAAAGTGTCCGTGCATACAAAAATTACAAAAGTATCAAAAATGTGATGGATATATCAAAAAATGTCCTGTGTATATAAAAAATCCTTGTGCAGAAATCTGATATGTCCCCAAATGGTTCCGGATGTATCTGTTGAGATTGGTGTGAACTGTCCTATATGGAGCCCCCACTAGTGTCCCCACTCACCGGAACGGCCAACCCCTGCAGGCGTAATAGGCATGTAGACGTAAATCCGATGGTTCAAACGATCGATGTCCCCTTCACCGACTGATGATGACCTGGGTGATGACCTGGGTTCAGTCTGGTCTGACAGAAGATGCAGGCTGTTGTAGTACCACAGTCTGGGGACATCTATATCATCTGCTGCTGCTGTTGATCTCTGGGATTCCTGGACCAGATTGTGCTCCCTCTTATATGGACTCCTCAAGATCCCAAATTTCTTGTCCACAGACTTTTTCCAACGTTGACTTCCTCTTTATTTTCTGGAGTTCAGCGTTAACATTAGGTATAAACAGGATTATTAGCGTTGTTTGAGTCCACCTGCCTTCTGCGGTGCACAGCACATAAAAGAGCTGGAGATGTCCTCACACCCACTGCCTTTAACATTCACTAAACTCCATGAGCTTAGCTCCCTAAGTGTGCACTGATGCCTAACTGTTTAATCAAGTTCACTGGAAGTCCTGTTCAGATGCTATGCAGTGAACTTGATTAAACAGTTAGGCATCAGTGCTCATTGAGTTTAGTGAATGTTAAAGGCAGTGGGTGTGAGGACATCTCCAGCTCTTTTATGTGCTGTGCACCGCAGAAGGCAGTTCATTGATAAAAACGGCATGGGAATTCCCCACAGGGCAACCTCGAACCAAAATTAAAAAAAAAAAATGATGTGGGAGTCCCCCTAAATTCCATACAAGGCCCTTCAGGTCTGGTATGGATATTAAGGGGAACCCCAGCCAAAATTTTTTAAAAAAATTGACGTGGGGTTCCCCCTAAATTCCATACCAGACCCTTCAGGTCTGGTATGGATTTTAAGGGGAACCCCGCCCCCCTCTGACGCACGGTGACATGACGGGACTTCCCTGTGGCATTCCCCGTGATGTCACAGGGAAGTCCCTCAAGTCACCGTGCGTCAGAGGGGGGCGGGGTCACCGGATGGCCCCGCCCCCCGTTATTTAAGAACCGTCAGACGAAGAGACGCCGTCACACAGCGGGAGCCTCCCTCCATGCCACAGCATGGCTGCGGAGTGGCCCGGAGAAGACAGGAAGAAGAGAAGAAGGAAGAAGAAGAAGAAGAAGAAGAAGAAGATGAAGAAGAAGATGAAGAAGAGAAGAAGATGAAGAGAAGAGCGGGAGCCTCCCCCCTCATGCCATGGGTGCGGAGCGGCCCGAGGAGAAGAAGATAGAAGACGCCGCGGAGAAGATGCTGGACGAGAACGCCGGAGGAAGAACCAGAAGAGCCAGAAGAACCAGAAGAAGAAGAAGATGAAGGAAGAAAGAAGAAGCATTTAAATAAAGGAATTGTCAAAAACTGTCTCTTGTCATTTTTAACATTTTTGACAGTTTTTTAGTGAAATGGTAGGGGTAAGTACCCCCTTACCATTTCACACAGGGGGGGGGCCGGGATCTGGGGGTCCCCTTGTTAAAGGGGGCTTCCAGATTCCGATAAGCCCCCCTCCCGCAGACCCCCACAACCACCGGCCAGGGTTGTGGGGATGAGGCCCTTGTCTTCATCAACATGGGGACAAGGTGTTTTGGGGGGCTACCCCAAAGCACCCTCCCAATGTTGAGGGCATGTGGCCTGGTACGGTTCAGGAGGGGGGGGGCCGCACTCTCGTCCCCCCCTCTTTTCCTGCGGCCTGCCAGGTTGCGTGCTCGGATAAGGGTCTGGTATGGATTTTTGGGGGGACCCCACGCCGTTTTTTTTTTTTTTTTTGGCGCGGGGTTCCCCTTAAAATCCATACCAGACCTGAAGGGTCTGGTATGGAATTTAGGGGGAACCCCACGTCAATTTTTTTTAAAATTTTGGCTGGGGTTCCCCTTAATATCCATACCAGACCTGAAGGGCCTTGTATGGAATTTAGGGGGACCCCCACATCATTTTTTTTTTTTTTTTTTTTGGTTCGGGGTTGCCCTGTGGGGAATTCCCATGCCGTTTTTATCAATGAACTTCTATGTGTATTGTCGGCAATGCAATAGCCGCGGGTAGTTTTAAATGAGTTTTTTCCTTCCACATGTCATTTTAAACACAGGAAACATGCGCCCCTTTACAGGCATACTATAGACACCCCCCAGGTACGAAATTTAAAGGGATATTACACTTTTATTGTTTGACTTTAAGCATTAATAAAATCACTGTTCCTGAAAAAACGTCCGTTTTTAAAACTTTTTTTTGCATTGATCCATGTCCCCTGGGGCAGGACCCGGGTCCCCAAACACTTTTTATGACAATAACTTGCATATAAGCCTTTAAAATTAGCACTTTTGATTTCTCCCATAGACTTTTAAAGGGTGTTCCGCGGCATTCGAATTTGCCGCGAACACCCCAAATTGTTCGCTGTTCGGCGAACTTGCGAACAGCCAATGTTCGAGTAGAACATGAGTTCGACTCGAACTCGAAGCTCATCCCTACTAGTGGGGGCTCCATATAGGACGGTTCACACCAATCTCAACAGATACATCCGGAACCATTTGGAGACATATCAGATTTCTGCACAAGGATTTTTTATATACACAGGACATTTTTTGATATATGCATCACATTTTTGATACTTTTGTAATTTTTGTATGCACGGACACTTTTTTTAAAATTTTGTATGCATGGACTATCATTGCTGTGTTTTAGTATTTCTAATATTTTTATTTATTTTTTTACCTTTGCTCAACTTGGTATGTGATCACAATTTCTGATTTTAAATGCACAAAAAACTTTTTTGTTCCCCTTTTTACATGATCACCATTTAGATTTCAAAACACATAATTGGTATAACACCATTTGGATTGTTTATCACTGATTGTTTTTCAGGGCACTTCTTTAATATACATACATCTTTTACTATTTTTTGGATTTTGTGTTACCTTTGTATATTTGATTTATTTTTCATTTCTATTTTCTGTATATATTTTTTTATTTTTATTTTTCACTTCAAGCAGTTCGTATGTTTATTGGTATTCTTAGTCATATTTGTGGATATATATATACCATTTTATGGGATTATACGTATTGAAGTATACTTTTTCACCGTTTTTTTATTAATTTATTTACTCAGATTTGTAGCGCAGTTCTTCCCTTGTGGAGAGAGGTTTTTACTATTATTTTAACAGTGAACAGCGCCAATCCCCTATTTCTTATAGTTTATAGCATTTGGACTTCACCTAGGTGTTTTCCTTTTCTGGGGGGCTGCAGTTCGTATTGGTGTCTGTCCTGAGCGCGGAATACTAATATATATTTAAGAAGTGTCATAATACAAAGATATAAATACACACTGTACACATTTGAGGACATTTGGACATTCTGCTATTACCTGTCAAGATAATAATAGGATACAAAAACTTTAAACAGTACCATTTGAAAGTATACAGGCAGGCCCATGCACTACATGCTTTGGGGAATTCATCCATACATCTGAGCACTAACGAGATGGGTATAGTGTGTATGGGTTTGGCAAAGTCAGCAGATAGATGATTGAGGATAGATAGAGAATTGGTATCAGCTGACTTAGTAGTTGGAGGGAGGGAGGGTTACTAAAAATAATTTGGGGACACCACAAAAAAGCCTCTGGCACTCTGCCTGAATTTAAAGCACAAAGCGCATTTCTAAACATTTTAGGGGTTGTTTGGGGTAAAGCACTACTATGAATCTGACAAAATACATTGTTAAGTGACTACATGAGGTGAATATAGGGCAGGAGAGCATGCTGGGGAGGTTATTGAAGGCCTATCTGTATGAAGGACTAAAAAAAAAATTACAGAAAAATCCAGCATGCATGAGGACAAAGAGGACATTCACAGCATATTACAATCATGGTAATTAGGGAATGAGGAAAGAAATACAATATATTATCAAACATTTAATACAATAAAATGTGATATTAAAGGATAAAAATCTTACATTCATATACTCCTTCTGCGGGACATGGATGATGGCAGAACAGGTCTCTGGGATGATGATACCCAGAGCCTAGGGGGAGATGCCTGTCGAGAACTTCAAGTCCTGCAGACTTCTCCCTGTCACCAAGTACCGCAGGGTGGCGACGAGCCTCTGCTCCGGAGTGATGGCTTGCCTCATGCAGTCATCCTGCCTGCTGATATAGGGGGTCAGCGAAGCCAGCAGATGGTGAAATACGGGGTCCGTCATCCTGAGAAAGTTCCTGAAATCATCAGGATTATTCTCACGGATCTCACGGAGCAAAGGCATATGAGAGAACTGGTCACGCTGAAGCAACCAATTCTTGGTCCATGAACTCCTCCCCACCCTGTTCATGGACTGGACTTGTGTCAAGGTCAGGATCCCAACACCAAGCCCCCGCACAGCACGAACTCTATGAGGAGTACGTATACACAACATGGCTAGAAAACGGTCGGCTGCTCAGAACGAAGTAACAGAACGCACTGAAGAACAGCAAGGCTTGTGAAGAGCGACCTGAAAAACAGTAACGAACGAACAAGAACACAATGACTATAAGTCACGCGGAACTTGCTTGCATGCACTGAAGAGCAGATACAAACCCACAAGCAAAAACTGAACCGCAGAAAACGATCTGAAAGCCACGAGTCTGAAAAAGCGCAAATCGTCTCTCACCAAACTTTTACTAACACGAGATCAGCAAAAGGAGCCCAAAGGGTGCCGCGCTTGGTTCTGAACTGGCCTTTTCTAGTCTCGTCGGACGTGGTTGACGTCACTGCGTTGTTGGCGATTGGAAATTCCGACAACTTTGTGCGACCGTGTGTATGCAAAACAAGTTTAAGCCAACATCCGTCGGAAAAAATCCTAGGATTTTGTTGTCGGAATGTCCGAACAAAGTCTGACCGTGTGTACGGGGCATAAGTGTAATGTTTTATTGAACAAAATGCACGAATGATATGTATTATGAGAATAATTTTCTTAAATAATAAAAAGTCTTTATTCAAAAAAAAAAGTGGAAAATGAGGGGTTCTGTTGAAACCAAACCACTGTCAGGTAGACCAACTAAAATTTCAGCCACAACTGCCGGGACAATTGTTCGGGATGCAAAGAAAACCCCACAAATAACTTCAGATGAAAGACAGGACTCTCTGAAAATATGTGATGTGGCTGTTTCAAAATGCACAATAAGGAGGGGCTGCATGGTCGAGTCGCCAGAAGAAAGCCATTACTATGCATATGCCACAAAGTATTCCGCTTACAACACGCCAAACAGCACAGAGACAAGTCTCAAACCTGGCACAAAGTCATTTGGAGTGATGAGACCAAAATTGAGCTTTTTGGCCACAACCATAAACGCTACATTTGGAGAGGAGTCAACAAGGCCTATGATGAAAGGTACACCATTCCTACTGTGAAACACAGAGGTGGATTGCTGATGTTTTGGGGATGTGTGAGCTACAAAGGCACAGGAAATTTGGTCAAAATTGATGGCAAGATGAATGCAGGATCTTATCAAAAAATACTGGAGGAACATTTGCATTCATCAGCCAGAAAGCTGCGCATGGGACGTACTTGGACATTCCAACATGACAATGATCCAAAACACAAGGCCAAGTCAACCTGTCATTGGCTACAGCAGAATAAAGTGAAGGTTCTGGAGTGGCCATCTCAGTCTCCTGACCTCAATATCATTGAGCCATTCTGGGGAGATCTCAAACCTGCAGTTCATGCAAGACAGCCCAGAAATTTACAGGAACTGGAGGCTTTTTGCTAAGCGGAATGGGCAGCTTTACCATCTGGGAAGATAAAGAGCCTCATCCACAAATACCACAAAAGACTTCAAGCTGTCAAGGGGGCAATACACGGTATTATGATTTAAAGAGAGTAAACACAGTTGATTGATAATAAATGGCTTTAGCCAAACATTAACCATGAGTGAAAGAAAAGTTTTTGTGTTATCATTCATATTCTCTGAAAAATGGCCAAGAAATCATAAATTCTGCCTGGGTATGTAAACTTATGAGCACAACTGTATGAGGCTTAAGATATGGCAATGCCTAGGCACAAGCAATGCTGTTTTTTAGGAAGAATTCAAGGAAAATATATATTTTTAGGGTACTGCTTAGGCACAATGAACATTTTTAGATGTTTCTTATAAAATAGCAAATCTTCACTTTTTGAATTCAATCCCAACTTAAAGTGGAACTAGTGATCTAGCAGGAAATTAAGTTCTGCTAGATCACTTCAGGCTGGCCCCTTTTGCGGGTATAGCTATGTTAAACATCAAAAATAAGTGTCTATATTATTTAAAATTCAGTAATACACTGCCTCATCCTGCTCTGCACATGCTCAGTTGCACTCCATTTTTAAGCATTTTTAGGCACTGCTGAGTTTGTAGAGGGCAATCTGCTGACAGCCTTAATGCAGAATTAAACCCCCCTATCCTTTACAGCCAAGTAACCTGCTTCTGTTTGAATTGCAACTGCCATGGTGTTGCACATGTAATCAGTTATGACCACAGCAATTTGATGGTTTGACAGTTTGGTTGAGGACACAATCAAATGTGACAGTTTGCATTTCCAGCATTCCAGGAATGTAACTATTTTTTTGAAACCAGTACATTGATGAGTTTAGTTCTGCTTTATAATTTACTGTTGGAGCTTTGCGCTTCACTAAAATGGCAGCCTTAGGCTCGGTTCACACAGGGGCAACACGATTTCAGCACGACTTTGTACGGCGACTTCAACGCGGCTTCAATGCGACTTCAGCGCGACTTTAAGCAAATTACAACGCGACTTCAAGTCGCCTCCAGGACAGGCGACTTTGGCTGTGGCCAATCACAGGATAATCAGCTCTCTGGGAGGGAGGGGTTTGCCTGGGCAAACTACATTTTTTTCCTGCAAAGTCGCTTGACTGTAGAGAGATATCCGACTTGGAGGCGACTTCCATTTATTTCTATGGTACAGGTCGCCTACCAAGTCGGATCCAAGTAGTACAGGGAGTACGCTCTGAAGTCGGAGCGACTTCAGTAGTGTCTATTAAGATGCTCCCATTCACTGTAATGTGAATCTCTTTCTGGGGCGACTTGGGGCGACTTGAGGGCTTACAAGTCGGATCCCAAGTTGTCCCAGTATGAACCGAGCCTTAGAGAAGAAGTAACAGTAGCAATGCTGGAGGCAATTTATAGCACGCACTCATTTTGGTAGCATTATTATTAACGTGGAATGTATGTTCCTTGCTAAAGAACATTAATTTTAACTAGTTGTTATAAGTAAATTTACACTTTAAGCCTTACATGCACAATATTAATCAGAAAGGATTACCGTATTCAAAAGTTATATAAAATTGTTGCCAAATATAAACATACTCACGGTAATTTGTAACATTATATTACTTGCATCATAATTGCAAGTTACCTTAGCCTCTGCAACTGGTGAACACAATCACCTCATCAAATTCTCTGTTTTCATGTACATGCTGAAAAATGGTTATAGGAGAGTACATTACAAAAGAAAGAATGCATTCAGCAGTAAGCCTGCCACTGGAAAATTCTGTTATAACAATGGTAAACATAATAACGTTAGTTGTGGTAACAGTGTCATTCTCAAATGCCTTACCATTTTCCCCTTTAGAAAATATGCAAACCTCAGAAAATGAATTATGTACACTGCAAGCCAAAGAATGCGTTTACCCAAATCTGACTCATATCAAAACTCCCCGTCACAGAAGTTCAATGCCAGTACAGAGAAGACAAAACTATCTGAAGTGTATAAACTAGCCTTCATGTATAAATTAGGTGGTATTACCAACCACACTACAATAGTTTGGAATATTTACATTAATAAAGCCACACAATTATAATTATAGAATAACATTTCACATTGGACAGGAAACCACTTGTAGCTGCCCAATTTTAGCAACACATTTCTCTGCTTGAAAGCCGACAGAGAAAAGAAAATACTTTGGACCCTGATTTTAGGTTATTGGCTCATTTTAAATTGTTGAGATTATATAGGCTAGGATTTTCTAGCCATATTTCCAACGTAAAATCACAGCCAACTTCTTTTACAAACAGATTGTCTACAGTATTCAAGATTATTCTTGAAAAATGGAATATACAGCTGGCAAACTACTCTTCAGCAGTATTTGGTCATTAACCTGTACTATTTTTACTATATGGGAAAATACAGACAAAAGAACACATTATATGCAGTAAGCACAGCTGTTCTAATAGGGAGAACTATAGGCTTCATAAGGGCAACATACTGCGGTTTTGTCCATATTTTCCTTCTTCATTAATTCTGGTCATTACTAAAGAAATATAAGTCCTTAAATTTGAATATATTTTTTTCTCACTTCCTATCCCAGTAACAATGCTGTCACCAGGAAGCAATGGAAAATCACCAATGAAGAGCGTGCTTGGACAGCAGGGCGTGCGCTCCAATATGGAGTGCAAGTGCCCCTCTGATGGGAATTAATTTTCCCACCACAACTGAATGTGAGGTCACAGAACAAGGGAAGTGACGCCCCTGGGAGGTGCGAAGATTGGATTGATAACCTGCAATGCATGGTTGATCAGTGTATTCTGATGACAAGGAAGCCTCCCGGCTGTCAGAATACAATAGCTCAGTGGGAGCGATTCCCCCATGCACATTGAGTGTGTGGATGTAGAAATCGAGTCATTTTCTTTTGTTCAACCGGCTGGTTGAACGAAAAAAGAAATGACACATGTATGGCCAGCCTTACCTTAACCTCCACTTTCTCATGTAACATCATTTGTGACATCCAAGATTTTGTTTCGCTATGGAAAGAGTAGGGTTTTTCCACCTTTTGACAATTGTCTGTTTACCAGCAGTGAAGACAGGGATCGGTTGTACTTAGAACAGATCAGGGGGCTATGTACAGAGAAGGGCATATTTTCGTTTGGGAGGAATGTCTAACAGGCAATTTTAGGGTATTTGTATGTAATTGAAAGCACAGCTATTGGAGTAAGATTGGTGTAGGTTTATGTACATTTTTACATTTTTGATGTATGAGCAACATGTACTGTGTACATGCTATTCATGCACGTAGTGGGTGCCCAGTATCTGGGAGGGTACCTTTTTTTAACCACTTCCTAACTATTAACTATTTATTTATTTTTTAACATACTGTCACCAGTCAGTATCCCTGATCACTGCCACATCAGTAGTATGATAATTCTGTACTGCACTGGTGGCAGTATGTAAAAAAATTGTTTAGACGTTTTCATTCATACTTTTGTTTACCCTCGGAGTAGTACAATGTTACTATGGTGACACTGAACTACTCACATGAAAGTATGTAAAAAAAAAATGTAAATATATTTTAAAAATTGAATAAAAATTATTAAAAATATTTTTTTCATTTTTTTCTTTTTTAACATACTGTCACCAGTCAGTATCCCTGATCACCAGCAAACCAGTCATATGATGATGCTGTACTGTGCTGTGACAGTAATAACAAAAAAAATTGTGAAAAAAAGTTTGATTTCATTTTTTCATTTACCAGAAAATTGTGACAAAAGATTACAACTTAAAAAAAACTTGCCATGCCTCTAGCGAAATACCTCATACTGTCTACTTTTCAACTCTGGAGTATTTGTACTTTTACATAAACCAATGGATATACACTTAATGGGATTTTTTGCCCAAAGGCATGCAGCAGAATACATTTTGGCCTACATTTATGAAGAAATTAGATTATTTAAATTATTTAATTGGATATGCTTTATAGCAGAAAATACTTTTTTTCAAAATTTGTGGTCTTTTTTCGTTTATATAATAATAAAAAAAAAAACCCAGTGGTACAGAGTACAGAGTACAGTTTTGCATGATGATGCAATTGCCAGGTAAAGTAGTGCAATGCTGAATAGCAAAAAATGCCCTGGTAATGAAGGGGGTAAATCCTTCTGGAGCTGAGGTGGTTACAGGAGTCTGTATCTTTGATTTTTGTCATATTACTAGTTCTAGTTTTGTTACCTTCCTCACATGGGGTATTGTATAAGTGTCCATTAGCAAAACTCCTAAGCCGTTGCTGTATGTTGTAAAAATATATCATTATAAAAATGAAGCTGTTTGGCATAGTGAGAAAATATGCCTTGTTGCCAATTCTTGTCCTTATTATTAGATTCATGTTTTTAGCTGCTTATCAATTGTATCTCCATTTTTTAATAGTGGCAGCAACAGCACAATAGTGTTTTCATGCACGTGTGCCTGAAGTTTCTCATAAAATACAATCAGGCAAACCATAATGAAACACATATAAAACAACATAATGGCATATTACATAATTCGAAAGCAGTACCTTGTATTGAGATAAAATTGAAATATTACGGTTTGTTCTTGATTTTGATACCAACCTTTGATTCGCTTTTCTGCTCAATCTGTTTTATGATAAACAGGTGTTGCAAACTACATCCAAAACCTGGTTAATACTCATTGTTTTTAGTATCTCTTTCTTTATGACATTTGGAATTTTAGCAGTCTTTAGTGTAATTTATGTATGCTCTTTTTCCAAAATTGTGATTTAAATCAGTTTTGTTATGATTCAATTATACGAGTACAAATCTCTTCCTATTTCATATGTATGAAATAGGTACCGGCAACACAATATACATAAAAAAGAGCTTAAGGTCCCCTACTTAATGTTGCTCTCAGATTTGTCAAAAAGAATACTTTACCCACAGTTGAACCTAGTCTATAGGTCCATTTAAGTTGTGTATCCTAGGATGGTGCCTTTATGAGTCTTGTGATTGACAGTGATTGGCTTATTTAGGTTAGGAAATGGAGTTCACTATTCCATAGCAGCTTAACAGACATTGAGCCTGATTTATTAAAGCAAAAGAACAAGAGCAGGGATATATCAGATTGGTATGCCTGCATTGTGGGCCCACATTATTGAGCAAAATATTATATTCCAGAATCTAGCGAGCTGATTGTACACTAATGATCAATGCATAAGTTGCAGTCCTGGTTTGCTATGTGCATTTAATTTCCAAATAATATATAAATTGTCAGTCTTTCATAAAGCCAATTGGGCGCAAAGCGTCAGCCGGCGGTGGCAGTGAACGGAGCTACGGACACTATTACACACGAGATTTGCTCATTATCCTCTGTGAATATGTGAGTGTTATTTTTATGTTTTAATAAAATTGTATCTAGTGATCTACACTATTCTGATCTTTGCCTTGCTTCCTATAAATGATTTCTGGGATTGAGGATATACTGATAAGGGATGAGCCGAACACCCCCCCCCCCCCGCTTCAGTTCACAGCAGAACATGTAAACAGGCACAAAATTTGTGCAAACACCGTTAAAGTCTTTGAAACACGAATGTGAAAAATCAAAAGGGCTCAATTTAAAGGCTTATATGCAAGTTATTGCCATAAAAAGTGTTTGGGGAGCTGGGTCCTGCCCCAGGGGACATGTATCAATGCAAAAAAAAGTTTTAAAAATGTCTGTTTTTTTCAGGAGCAAAAATTTTAATAATGCCTAAAGTGAAACAATAACAATTAAATATTCCTTTAAATATCGTGCCGGGGGGTGTCCTTAGTCTGCCTGTAAAGTAGTGCATCTTTGTGATGTGTTTTACTATGTCACAGCTAAAATCTTTTTAAAAAATTGCGTGGGGGTCACCCTCAAAATCTATACCAGAGCCTTATCCGAGCTCGCAACCTGGCAGGCTGCAGGAAAAGGGGGGGTGAGAGATCGCCCCCCCTCCTGAACCATACCAGGCCACATGCCCTCAACATGGGGAGGGTGCTTTGGGGGCCTTTTTCCCACAACCCTTGCCAGGTGGATGTGGGGGTCTGTGGGCGGGGGGCTTATCGGAAGCTGGAAGCCCCTTTTTACAAGGGGGCCCACAGATCCCCCCCCCCCCCCACGTGAATGGGTATCAGGTACATTGTATCCCTACTCATTCACCAAAAAAAGTGTAAAAAAAAGTAAAAATGACAGGATACAGTTTTGGAAGAGTCCTTTATTTTTTTTAAAAAGTGTCCCGCGATGTCCATTCATCTTCAAAAGAGTGCATTTGTAATGTAGCGGCCACAGCTCCGGCCCCTACACAGAGCGGACGGTATAGCCTGCTGCTTCCTCTCATCTACCTTAGGCATTACAACGTTTAAGCCCTTGCTCTCCTTCATATGGATACTTGATGTTACATCTCCTTGAGAGGTTCCAGGTTATGACCGATTGCTGTTTACAATCTGATTTAAACTTTCTATATTTATGATCAAACTGTGGTCAGTTACATATAATTACCACTGGCTGATTTGGGCAATCTTACCACATTCAATTGAGTCTCTAGCTCCTGAGGAAGCGTTCTACGAAACGCAAAACATGTAGAGCAACTAGAGAATACCCCACCGTGGATCACCAAACCTGCTGCATCTTCTCTGCTATAGCTATGTGCTTGCCTATTAGAGTCAAAAAACAGGGGTGATTGGCGCTGTTCCACTAAAATCAAAAAGACTAGTGTGGTATATCAAGTGAACTGTGACACAACCCACGCATAAATAACAGTGTATAAGATAAAGACAAATTAAGTGAAAAAGACTGAAGTATGTGCAACACCTGCCCTCATGAAAAAGTGCAGCGTGTATTCGCTCCTTGGTGAACCAAAAATAAATCAAGATCTGGGTGAATCAAAAAAATTTTTTGGAATGGAAATGAATTCCCAAACAAACTATCAGAAAATCCTTAAAATCATATACTAATCGTAATAAACATCAATAGTGCATAAACAAAAAAACGGTAGTGTATAAATAAAATTGAAATCTATAATCACAAATGTACATAAGAAAATTAAAAGTTCATCATAAATCTAGAGTCCACAAAAATGTCCCACAGAATATAAGTAAATTGTAAATAAAAAGGGCCTGTGGTGCAAAGTTCTTCATAAGGTGCAAATCGTGAGTCTTTTAAAATTCTAGCAATGATCTTAATGCCGTGATTTACCTTTGTACCAGTGCCTTAGAATTGTCTATTTGCTTTTAATATCCCTTTCTTATCTTCCTTCTGGCTTATGATGGAGGCGCCGTATACAATTAAACACAAGTAGTCTTCTTTTCACCCACTAGATGGCACTATGGATTTATTCCATCATGGCTGAGGGGCGGGTCTTCCACCATGATTGGCCTCCTGGCGCCTCCATCGCATATATAAGACGTATGGAGTACCAAGATGGCCGCGCCTCAGATGACGTCTGATGACGAAACGCGTAAGGCGTGGCCAAGTGATACGCATACGTCTTGTCCTATTGCTTTTATTTCCGGGTGTGGAACGAGCGGTGGAACGCACGCCACATCGCACTGTTTTCTCCCACACAGTCTGACTGCGAACCAGGCAGCGGGACATTGTTAGTCTGATTTTAGTACATTCAATAAAGCCTTTTTATTTTTTACGGAATTACGCGATGGGATTCATTTTTATTTTATATGGATGTGCTTGTGGAGATTGATTGGAGCCAGCCCGGACACCGAGAGTGGAGATCCGAATAGGAGCTCCTACCAAGGACCATAACTGCGAGATACAGCTGACAGGCCTGATACCCCTGCAGGGGTGTCCCCCTTCGGTGAGTGAGGGCACATTGGGGGGCGTTTTGGATGACAGGAGGACTTCACGGCATTAAGATCATTGCTAGAATTTTAAAAGACTCACGATTTGCACCTTATGAAGAACTTTGCACCACAGGCCCTTTTTATTTACAATTTACTTATATTCTGTGGGACATTTTTGTGGACTCTAGATTTATGATGAACTTTTAATTTTCTTATGTACATTTGTGATTATAGATTTCAATTTTATTTATACACTACCGTTTTTTAGTTTATGCACTATTGATGTTTATTACGATTAGTATATGATTTTAAGGATTTTCTGATAGTTTGTTTGGGAATTCATTTCCATTCCAAAAAATTTTTTTGATTCACCCAGATCTTGATTTATTTTTGGTTCACCAAGGAGCGAATACACGCTGCACTTTTTCATGAGGGCAGGTGTTGCACATACTTCAGTCTTTTTCACTTAATTTGTCTTTATCTTATACACTGTTATTTATGCGTGGGTTGTGTCACAGTTCACTTGATATACCACACTAGTCTTTTTGATTTTAGTGGAACAGCGCCAATCACCCCTGTTTTTTGACTCTAATCTTTTTGGAATTGCACATTGGTGCGATTCTGTGCTGGGGGGCTGCAGTTCCTTGTTTTACCTAAGCGCGGAACTATTGGTTTTACATGTGCTTGCCTATTGTTTGATTTTCAGGGGAAGTATTTCTCCCGTATTTGGTTTAAGCAATATATGTATATGTCTATAGCCTCTTCTATGTTATACAAATTGGCAGGTTAGGACCCATACAGTGTATTACCATTAGGATCTATATTGAATTTGTAGTGTTTTTAAACAATCTATGTGTGTTTAATGTCTTTTATATTTTTCTAATAAAATACCTTTATTAAACATATAGTTTGTAGCTGAATACTATTGTGCCCTCAAAGTCCCATATTTAGAGTTTTTTCTATCTATAGTCATTTGTAATGTTAGCAGTTTCCATTTATTTTACTTGTTTTTGATTTATTTCCATATATTTTTGTTTTTCACATTTGGGGTGTTATTGTGGTTGATTAGTGCAGGAGGTTTTTATTTATATGGAATATCTAAATATTGCTTCTCCAATAAAGTACACTTAGGCATGCAGTAAAGCAGCAAGTCTAAAAACCCTGTGTGCTGTGCTATTGGAGCAAAAGTGGCAGCATAAATACAAGTATTTAACCATGGACTCTCTATCTCAAGCAGCAGAAAAAAATAATATACATTTCCATTTTCTTAATAAAGCTAAATCCTCTGGCCTTGCATTCATGTCAATGTCATATTATATGTGATTAAAACCCAGTTGCACTAAATAGCTGATAAAAATAGATAGGTAAACATATGACCTCTAGTTTTGTCATAAACCCTGTTTTAAATAGCCAATCAAATTGTATCCACTTACCGACTGCAATGCGTATATATACATTGAGGCTTGCAAGTGGTTTACCGGGGTTATGATTAAAGCTACCAGTCATAGCCCTGGTATTTTTTTTTTTCAGCAGCTAATTGGCTTTATCATGAAATTAGTTCGAGCGGCTAACTAGCCACTCGCAGGTGTTTCTCTGGCTTACTTTTTACCGGCGCGCCCATGAAACAATCCGACAGTTCATGTGGCTGGCCATAGAGGTTACCAAAGACCAGATTGTCTCAGATCACAACTTTTTTTGGATCTTTTGCTTTTAAAGGTAGAGGAGAGATTTGGGGTCTTATTCACCCCAGATCTCTCCATACAGAAGACTTGTCATTCCTTATATCTATTACAGGGTATATATACATCCCTTTTAATAGGAATAAAAGTAATACAATTTTTTTAAAGGGACAGTGTAAAAATAAAACAAATAAAAATGTAAAGTGCCCCCATTCCTACGTGCACACGCGCACAAGGGAACACGAAGCAGACAGAACAAAGCTGTTATTTTTTTCTATTTTCTAACTATATTCCTTAACAGCTTAAGGACCAGCCGCCGTCATTATACTACGGCAGGTTGGCTTTCCTGGGCGAATCGCCGTAGGTGTACATCAACCGCTTTAAGGGCGCTAGTGCCAGTGGCGCAATGCTGGAGCCAATGCACGTGGCCGGCAGCCGCGATGTCTGTCAGCCCCCCGCGATCGCTCCACAAAGACAGATCCCCATTCTTACAGGGGAGGAGAGACATCTTTTGTTCCTAGTGATTAGGAACAGCGATCTCTCTCCTCCTCCAGTCAGACCCATCCCCCCACAGTTGGAAACACCTCCCAGGGAACACATTTAACCCCTTTATCGCCCCCTATTGTTAACCCCTTCCCTGCCAGTGACATTTACACAGTAATCAGTGCATTTTTATAGTACTAATCGCTGTATAAATGTCAATGGTCACAAAAATGTGTCAAAAGTGTCCGATCTGTCTGCCGCAATGTCGCAGTCCTGCTAAAAATCACAGTTTGCCGCCATTACTAGTAAAAAAAAATATATAAAAATGCCATAAATCTATCCCCTATTTTGTAGACACTATAACTTTTGTGCAAACCAATCATCATACGCTTATTGCATTTTTTTTTTACCAAAAATATGTAGAAAAATACATATTGGCCTAAACTGATGAAGAAATTTGTTTGTTTTTTTTTGGATATTTATTATAGCAAAAAGTAAAAAATATAGCTTTTTTTGTTTATAGCGCAAAAAATAAAAACCGCAGAGGTGATCATATACCACCAAAATAAATCTATATTGGTGGAAAAAAAAGGACATAAATTTTGTTTGGGTACAACGTCGCACGACCACGCAATTGTCAGTCAAAGTGACGCAGTGCCGTATCGCTAAAAATGGCCTGGTCATTAAGGGGCAAAATCCTTCTGTCCTTAAGTGGTTAAAATGATTGTAAATGCTCAATTTTTAAAATTAAAATAACAAACATGTTATACCTACCTGCTCTGTGCAATGGATTTACACAGCCCTGATCCTCCTCTTTTGGAGTCCCCTGCCGGTGCTCCTGGCTCTTCCCCTCTTCTGATTGTCCCCATAGCAAGCCTTCATTTACTTCCTTGAATTCGCTGATATGTATTCACTATGCCCTGTGAGTAGGGACTGCTGTGTCGTAGAAGTACAGAAGTGCTGGGAGGAAAGGTTTCAGGAGCCAGTGCAGGAATCACTGATTGCAGGCAGCAATGTACCATGGGATATGTAGGGCATCCAGGAAGATAGCCAGCAGAAAGGCAGCACTCACAACATGAAAGGAGATTTTTTTAAGCAAGCTGATATTGGATTGTCAAATATGACTATTGCTTGTATCAGCAACTGCTGATCTATTCATTCTGTTGCAGTGACACAGGGACCTTTTTTTTAACTATTTCAGTCCCCCTCCTCTCGTTCACATACTAGATCCAGTGCTGTCTCCATGTGATCTGTAAATTAACCCCTCTCCTTGCTTACCCTGGCCATCTGCACATAAATCCCTCGACCTTCATCCTGCCACTGTAAATGGCCAGTACATTAACCCCGTCACTATCTCTGTGTATAACCTGTACAATAAAGTATCCAGTACACCATTCTCAAGCTCTATGTTTAGCTCCCTCAGTACTAGCCTGTTTCTTTATTTGCAAAAAATTGTGGCAGAAAGTGAGATCAACTTGGACTGTTTGCTTTCCAAAAAAGGGCCATTTGGGGTTTTTTCAGACATTCTGGCATTTTTTTATTTTACCAGAAAATAAAGGAAACAGGGGGTTTTCAAAATGTTTGGTCCTTTTTCCTTTTTATAGTAAAAAATAAAAAGTCCAGGGGTTCATTTTATACCATTACAAAAAAGCTCTATCTGTCTAAAAAAAAAAAGATAAAAAACTCATTTGGGTACAGCATTGCATGACAGAGTAATTGTTGATCAAACTATCACAGTGCTGTAAATTGAAAAATGGCCTGGTAATAAAGGGGTATTACAGGCTGGTTCTGAAGTGGTTAACCACTTAAGGACCAAGCCTCTTTTTGAGATTTGTTGTTTACAAGTTAAAAACTGTTTTTTTTTGCTGGAAAATTACTTTGAACCCCCAAACATTATACTTTTTTTTTCTAACACCCTAGAGAATAAAATGGCAGTCATTGCAATAGTTTTTATCACACTGTATTTGTGCAGCGGTCTTAGAAGCGCACTTTTTTGGAAAAAATACACTTTTTTTAAATTAAAAAATAAGACAACAGTAAATTTAGCCCATTTTTTTTATTTTGAAAGATAATGTTACGCCGAGTAAATTGATACCCAACATGTCATGCTTCAAAATTGCGCATGCTCGTAGAATGACAACAAAATTTTACCCTTAAAAATCTCCATAGGAGATGTTTAAAAAATTCTACAGGTTGCATGTGTGGAGTTACAGAGGAGGTCTGGGGCTAGAATGATTGCTCTCGCTCTACCAATCGCGACAATACCTCACATGTGTGGTTTGAACACCGTTTTCATATGTGGGCGCTACTCATGTATGCGTTTGCTTCTGCTCGAGAGCTCGGTGGGACGGAGAGCTTTTACATTTTTTTTCTTATTTATTTTACCTTTTATTTATTTTTTTACACTGTTCTTTAAAAAAAAATTGTGTCATTTTTATTCCTATTACAAACATCCCTTGTAAAAGAAAAAAAGCATGACAGGACCTCTTAAATATGCGATCTGGGGGTCAAAAAGACCACTAAAATGCAATAAAAAAAGAACACTAAAATGCAATTAAAAAAAAAATAAATGTCATTTAAAATTTTGTTTTTTAAAATGGCCTTTTAAGAGCTATGGGCGGAACTGACTTTTGATGTTGCTTCCGCCCTGCAATGGTATGGAGACGGGTGGGGGCCATCTTCCCCTCACTCCTCTTCATACCCAGTGTGGAACAACATCCGATCGATGTTGATGGCTCCAGTAAACAGAGGGCACTGGAGATTGGTAGGAGGGGGGCCACTCTCCCGCCGCCGACAAAAGTGATCTCGCGGCGAATCAGCCGCAGAGACCACTATTATCGGAAACCGGTCCGCCGGACGAAAAAGAGGACACCGGGGTTATGGCAGCTAGCTGCTGCCATAACAAAGATATCCCTCTTCAAACTTAGGACGTATAACGGCGTGCGGCGGTCTGGAAGTGGTTAAATATGATGTTAATTAAGCTGTCTCTTCAAATATATGCACCTCTCTCTCCCTCTCTCTCTCTCTCTCCTCAGACACACAGCACAGACATCTACAAGACTCAGACTAGAGTCACATTGCATGTGTACAGCTATGGGTTTTGCATGCAGTTTCTATTCAACTATATGGACCTCAAAATCCCACCACATCGCTCCAAAGATGCACAGGACGTTTTTTTTAAATTGCGTTACAACTGCATATATGTGAACGCCCTCCATAAAAAATCATGTTATTTCACTTGTTGTGTAATTTCATGCATTCTGGAATGCATAAAACTTTCAGTGTGCAGCTGTTTCCTCAGCACCCCCTAATACTTACCTAAGCCTCATCTTGATCCAGTGATGTGCAGGAGAGCCGAGGTTCTCCCCGGTCTTTCCCTCCTGATTGGCTGAGATGCAGATGCAGCAGCAGAAGCCATTGGCTCCCGCTGCTGTCAATCACAGCCAGTGAGGCAGGGGCAGGGGGCAGGGCTGAGACACTTTCTATGTGTCATTTGGACACAGAGAGCTGGCTCGGGAGTGAGAACTCACAAGTGCCCCTTAGCAAGCAGCTTGCTATGGGGCAGTCGGCAGGTGGGAGGGGCCGAGAGCAACTGCAAGGGACCAGAAAAGAGAAGGACCATTGCACGGAGTTGGTAAGTATGACATGTTTGTTTTTTGTTTGTTTGTTTGTTTGTTTTTCCCTTTGCAATCACTTTAATTTACTCTGTATGAACCTACACCTAACATTTGACCTTGTGCAGGAGTCCTTTTTAGTGAGAGATCTCCAAATTAGACCTTTTTAAGGCTCTTGACAATTATGCATCAATGGCAGTGATAGACACATATGCAGTCTTTTATTTTATGACTGAAATACATGTCTCTTTTATTGTAAAGACAAAGAATAACCTGTCATGCTTAAATTTTAAGCCTTGTGGCCTTGTATTGACCTTGGCTCAAATACTGTGAAATACTAAAAGCCTCTTAAAGGTCTTTTTACTCTCGCAGTGACGCTCTAAGGCATTTTTGCTTGACAGCAAGGTTCAGTGTCACAGCAATGTGAAGATCAAACACAATAGCTAAATGTCATATATTATATTGCAGTCTGAAAAGTAGTTATTTAATCACTTCAGTAGAGGGCACTTATACCCCCTTCCTGCCCAGACCAATTTTCAGCTTTCAGTGCTCTCGCACTTTGAATGGCAATTACTCAGTCATGCAACACTGTACCCAAACAAAATTTTTTCATTTTTTCACACAAATAGAGTTTTCTTTTGGTGGTATTTAATTATTTTTTGCGATATAAGTGAAAAATGAGCAAAAATTATGAAAAAAACCCCCACTTTTTTCAGTTTCTATTATAATATTTTGCAAATAAGTAATTGTTGTTCATAAATTTGGGCCAAAATTTATACTGCTACATATCTTTGGTAAAAATAACCCAAATTAGTGGATATTATGTAGTCCGTGTTAAAGTTATAGAGTCTACAAGCTATGGTTCCAATCATTGAAAATTGATCACACCTGATGCAGTGACGGCCTACCTCATTTCTTGAGGCCCTTGAATGTCAGAACAATACAAATACCCCCCAAATGACCCCTTTTTAAAAAGTAGACAGTCCAAGGTATTTAGTAAGAGGCATTGCGAGTTTTTGAAAGTGTAATTTTTTCCCACAATTCTTGGTAAAATTAAGAAATTATATACATATATATATATATATTTTTTTTTAACTCAAAAATGTCATCATAACAATTTATTTCTCACACACAGCATTAGCATACGTCCAATTACACCCCAAAACACATTCTGCTACTCCTCCTGAGTATGGTGATACCAGATGTGTGAGACTTTTTCACAGCCTGGCCACATAGAGAGGCCGAACATGCAGGGAGCACCATCAGGCATTCTAGGAGCTTAAATTACACATCTAATTTCCTAATGACCTATCACACTTTTGAAGGCCCTGGAGCACCATGACAGTAGAATTACACATAAAATGACCCCATTTTGGAAAGCAAACACCCCAATGTATATTCTATGAGGCATAATGAGTCTTTTGAACATATCATTTTTTTCCGCAAGTTTTTGGAAAATGTGGAAAGAAAATGGAAACGTATTTTTTTTACACAAAGTGCTCAATTCATAGGATTTTTTTAACACATAGCATGTACATAGCAAAAATGACACCCCAAAATACATTCTGCTACTCCTCCTGAGTATGGCTATACCACATGTGGGAGATTTTTACACAGCCTGGCCACAAAGAGAGGCCCAAAATGCAGGGAGCACCATCAGGCATTCTAAGAGCATAAATTACACATCTAATTTCCTGATGACCTATCACACTTTTGAAGGTCCTGGAGCATCAGTACAGTAGAATTACCCACAAAATGACCCCATTTTGGAAAGCAAACACCCCCATGTATATTCTATGAGGCATGGGCTGCAGATAGGTACTTGGGCACTGTGATGGGCTGCAGATAGGTACTCAGTTACTCTGATGGGGTGGAGGCAGGTTCTCGGGTAATCTGATGGGCTTCAGATAGGTACTCAGGTACTCTGATGGGCTGGAGACAGGTACTCAGGTGATCTGATGGACTGCAGATAGGTACTTGAGTACTCTGATGGGCTGCAGATATGTACTCGGGTACTCTGATGGGCTGCAGATAGATACTTGGGAACTCTGATGGGCTGGAGACAGGTACTCAGGTGATCTGATGGACTGCAGATAGGTACTTGAGTACTCTGATGGGCTGCAGATATGTACTCGGGTACTCTGATGGGCTGCAGATAGATACTCGGGAACTCTGATGGGCTGCAGATAGGTACTAGAGTACTCTGGGCTGGAGACAGGTACTCTGGTACTCTGCTGGTCTGCGGATAGGTATTCGGGTACTCTGAACAGGAGACAGGTACTTGGGTACTCTGGACTGGAGACAGGTGCTTGGGTACTCTGATGAGCTGTAGACAGGTACTCAGGTACTCTGAGCTGGGGACAGGTACTCAGGTACTCTGATGGGCTGGAGACAGGTACTCGGGTAATCTGATGGACTGCAGATAGGTACTTGGGTACTCTGATGGGCTGCAGATAGGTACTTAGGTACTCTGATGGGCTGCAGATAGGTACTCAGGTACTCTGATGGGCTGCAGATAGGTACTTGGGTAATCTGGGATGGAAACAAGTACTCGGGTACTCTGATGGTCTGCAGATAGGTACTCAGGTACTCTGGGCTGGTGACAGGTGCTTGGGTACTCTGATGGGCCAGTGACAGGTACTCGGGTACTCTGATGGGCCAGTGACAGGTACTCGGGTACTCTGAGGGATTGTAACAGGTACTCAGATATTTGGATTGTCTGCAGATAGGTACTCAGGTACTCTTGGCTGGGAACAGGTACTCGGGTACTCTTAGGGGTTGTGACAGGTACTCCAGTACTCTGATGGGCTGCTGACAGGTACTCAGGTACTCTGAGCTGGAGACAGGTACTCGGGTACTCTGATGGTCTGCAGATAGGTACTCAGGTACTCTGCGCTGGTGACATGTACTCGGGTACTCTGATGGGCTGGTGATAGGTACTCAGGTACTCTGAGGGCTTGTGACAGATACTCGGGTACTCTGAAGGGCTGGTGACAGGTACCCGGGTACTCTGATGGTCTGCAGATAGGTACTCGAGTACTCTGGGCTGGGGACAGATACTCGGGTACTCTGATGGGCTGGTGACACGTAGTAGGGTCTTCTGAGGGGTTGTGACAGGTACTCTGATGGGCTGGTGACAGGTACCCTGAAGGGCTTGTGACAGGTACTCTGATGGGCTGGTGACAGGTACTCTTTATTACTGGGGGGCAATCAGTGTGTATTGCTGTGTACTGTAGGCAGTAACTAGCTGTTACTGCAATCATCTCCTCACACACGATCGGTGTGTGAGGAGAACTTTGTAACAGCTAGTTTCATCAGCATGTTTATATTCTGTGACCAGTTGTGAATGGACACAGACGGTCACGTGGTAAAGAGCCAATTCCATTGGCTCTTTAGCCAGAACAGGGATGGGCAATGTGAGAGTGACACGCCTCATCCCCGATCGCCACTCTGCACGCCCCTGGGGGGGGCGTGCATGAGGACAGTGCTTGTGACTAACTGTGATTAGACACAGCCAGTCACATGGTAATGAGCCATTTTTATTGGCTCTTTACACTGATTGGGGATGCCCCCATGGGCGCTTGAGAGCCCGTCTGGAGGGACAGAGTGTTCCTGCCAGCATCATTTTACTATGGCCTGGTATGGAAGTGGTTAAAAGGTTAGACTGACCCTTGGTATAACATGGAATAGGCATACGCACTCATTATTTACATTTTCCAAACTATTGATCTTAAAATATGGAGCTTTAACCCCTTCACACCTAGGGAAAAACAAATCTTAATGCCTAAGCACAATTTTGCAACTTTGATATGTTAGTAAAACTGTACATATCATCACAACTACTTTGTGCATCCTTGTTTTTTTTCAGGACAAATTGGGCTTTCGTTTAGTGGTAAAAATAATGGATATCTCCTGTTTTTTTTTATTATTATCAAAGGAAAACTGGCCCAAAATAGTAAAAAAATTAAAAAAAAATCTTTTCTTTTAAATTTAGCTGTGTATTTCTTGTTACTACCAAAACCTTCCACAAAGGACAACACAAAATAAATTATATAAAAACATAGAAATCGCCCTGGGACTTTAAGTGAGGTGAGAGAGGTTAGCCAATATTCAAAACAAGAGTAAAAGAATCTCAATTTATTGCAAAATATCATGCATATATAAGCAACAGCAATAAATATAAATTTGCCAAGCCAATAGGTGTACATACACAGTAAAAGAATAACAATCCACATACAGTTGTACAGAAATGTACGCGTTACGCGGGACCACGCTCGCTTCTTCAGGGCTGGATGCATAATTACATCTGCAATATAGGTAATAAGATCAATAAGTATATGTTAACAGTGGAGGCATATGGGGTGAATGGTCAGAGAGTTCTACCGCCGTCTGGATACTCAGCGACTGGTGATTTGGCTCAGCCCATTGGTGAGTATGAGGTCTTTTTTGTAGACCTCTCTGACCATTCACCCTATATGCCCCCACTGTTAACATATACTTATTGATCCTATTACCTATATTGCGTAGCGTGGTCTCATAAAACGCGCAGGGTATCATTGATGCTTGTATCTTTTTTTTTTTTACATTTCTGTACAAATGTGGATTGTTATTCTTTTACTGTGTATGTACACCTATAGGCTTGGCAAATTTATATTTATTGCTGTTGCTTATATATGCATGATATTTTGCAATAAATTGAGATTCTTTTACTCTTGTTATGAATATTGGCTAACCTCTCTCACCTCACTCAAAGTCTCAAGGTGATTTCTATGTTTTTATGTATTGTATCAGGGATGGAGGTGTTATAGGGGTGACATCAGACCATTATTATTTTTCAAAATAAATTCTAGGACATATTCCCTATGTTCAGCTTCCCTGTCTCTGCTCCCCTGTTGCCATTACCAGCAATCACTAGCTGTTAAAATGACAGACAGAAATTGCTATGTATTACATAACAGTAATGCCTGTTGAAATGCAGCAGCTCCAGTGTAAAATGACAGTCAGCAAGCAGTTTAGCAATGTAGTGTTATAAGTAGACCAAGGGTGTAAACTTTGGTCTGCATTTACAATCAATCAAAGAAACTTTTCAAGTAAAATATTTAAAAAAGCATTCCAATTGAATTCCTTAATAACCGTTAGTTAACCCTAATCAACTTTAATTAACTAGGGTACTTCCTTGGTCTCTTCTCTTGGTTATAGCCTTTATCTATTTCTTTTTCTTATTGTTGATTATAATTTATTTTCATTTCATTCATTTTGTTTGTTACTTTTTAAGTGCTGCATCCTTAAAAATGCACAAAGTTGAATAAAAAGCCTTTGTTATGCTTTGTACCAGTAATATCATTTTAGTGTTGGTTTAAATGGGATAGACTATAAAATGAAATTTATACTTTTTACTTATAGTATAACCACTTTTTTAAAACTGACACTGGTCAAAAAAAATATATATATTTATTCTTTTTTTAACATTTTTGTAATAAATTCCATAGAAAACAAAACAATAGTACCAAAAGAAAGCCTATTTCGTTCCCAAAGCACAATGTACACCGGTCATCCATAACATTATGGCCACTAACAGGTAAAGGGAATATCTCGTTACGATGGCATCTGAAAATTGGTGGGATATATTAGCCAGCAAATGAACATGTTGTCCATGAAGTTGATGTGGTAAAAGCAGGAAAAAAAATGGGCATCACAGTTTTTTGTGTATGGAGCTGTAAAGCCCATGGTGACCCATGGCAAAAGCTTCTACAATGGTCACATGAAAATCAGAACTGGACTACAGAGCAATGGAAGAAGGTGGCCTGGTCTGATGAATCACGTATTCTTTTACATCATGTGGATGGCCCGTCGCGGTACCTGGGGAAGAGATGGCACCAGGATGCGGTATAAGAAGGCAAGTCAGCAGAGGCAGTGTGATGCTTTGGGCAATGTTCTGCTGGGAAACCTTGGGTCCTGCCATTCATGTGGATGTTACTTTGGTGTCCATGCCTCAAAAGGAGTGCTGTTTTAGCAAATGGGAGCCATACTCAATATTAGGTGGGTGGTCATAATGTTATGGCTGATCGATGTATGTCTTAGGGCACTTTCACACTGGGGCGCGGGGGCAGGGGTGCTTTTGCTGCACTTTTTCGGCCGCTAGCAGGGTGCTTTTAACCCCTGCTAGCAGCCGAAAAAGGGTTAAAAGCATCCGCAAAGTGCCGCTGGCAGCGCTGTCCATTGATTTCAATGGCAGGGGCGTTTTAGGAGCAGTGTATTCACTGCTCCCGCAACGCCCCAAAGATGATGCTTGCAGGACTTTTTTTCCCGTCCTGCAAGTTTACCCCTCCAGTGTGAAAGCACTCGGGCTTTTACACTGGGGTGGCAGGGGAGGAGTTTTTTAGGTGCTTTACAGGCGCTATTTTTAGCCCTTTAGCGCCTGAAAAACGCCTCAGTGTGAAAGTAGCCTTACTTTATTATCTTAAAACATGACAAAACATTTTGGGACTTTTGAGGCACTGACTTGAAAATGGTAGGGGTTCTTCACAACATTATCTCTAATGCCGTTCTGGGGTTCTCCTCCCAAATATATATAGTTACATAGTAGGTAAGGTTGAATAGAAGACAATAGTCCATCCAGTTCAACCTGTGTAGGTATACGTGTGTCAGTGTTGATAATCATTTCCTTGTATATTGTGTTCTTTCAGATGCACGTCCAAGAGCAATTGTGGAAGAGAGTTCCACATTTTTATCACCCTAATGCCCCATACACACGGTCGGATTTTCCGATGGAAAATGTCCGATCGGAGCGTGTTGTCGGAAATTCTGACCGTGTGTGGGCTCTATCGGACATTTTCCATCGGATTTTCCGACACACAAAGTTTGAGAGCAGGATATAAAATTTTCCGACAACAAAATCCGTTGTCGGAAATTCCGATCGTGTGTACACAATTTCGACGGACAAAGTGCCACGCATGCTCAGAATAAATAAAGAGATGAAAGCTATTGGCCACTGCCCCGTTTATAGTCCCGACGTACGTGTTTTACGTCACCGCGTTCAGAATGATCGGATTTTCCGACAACTTTGTGTGACCGTGTGTATGCAAGACAAGTTTGAGCCAACATCCGTCGGAAAAAATCCTAGGATTTTGTTGTCGGAATGTCCGAACAAAGTCCGACCGTGTGTACGGGGCATAACAGTGAAAAAAACCTTGCACAGCTTAAGGTTAAACCACTTCTCCTCGAGATTAAATTTAGCGCTTGTAGTCCCTCCTTGTATTTGAGGTCCTCCAGTCCCTTATTAATTTACCAACAAATTCTGGGGAATGCCCAGGAAAAAGCCAAAGTCTACTTACCACCAGCTTGCAGACAACCAAATTGACCTATCTAACAGTAAGCGTTAAAAAAGGGGTTTAGTCCGCATGCATTTGCAAACGCATGCATGAGCCGAAGAGCCATGTCGCGGCACCCTTGTATCTGTGGTCCCCACAGTGGAGGCACATGCATTTTAATGGATAAATGAGAGGAGGTGGACTGAAGGGGAGCCCACCCCTCCTTAAAGGTACAGGAGCACACCAAACACCCAGCAATAGCACAATGGCTGCAAAGGTGTTGGTGCGCTGCTGGACCAATACAAACACACACGTGACCTGTGACACGTGACAAACACACACACCCTTATTAATTTAGTTGCTCTTCTTTGGACTCTCTCCAGCTCCAGCACATCCCTTCTGAGGACTGGAGACCAGAACTTGACGGAATATTCCAGATGTGTAATATTTGTCTCGGTCCAATGAATACATACATGCCACAAGGGAGTACATAAAATAGAAAACAAACAAAGAAGAGAAAATGGCTGTCCACTAAGAGGGAGAAAAAAACACGTATAACACATACCTATGCATACTGTTTATACTGGACATGACCAACATATATCAGGAGGAACACGTCCACACTATTCCAGATCGCAGAGAGACCAGGGAGAGAGAAGGGACAGGAAGTAGATTGTCATTTAAATATAATAATATAATGGTAAACCGAAGAAGCAAAGAAAAGGTATATGTCTAAAGCATAGAACAACACAGGATATACTTAACTAACTTATTCCAAAAGTCTAATTTAAGGGCTAGGACCATATCTGGGGTCACACAACTTGCATTTAAAAAAATACATGTAATGATGTATTAATGATTACAGAGCTGCATTTATATGTGCCTTTTATATCTGAATAGAGTTTAGTTTTGTTATTTTTTGTTATAACTTTTGAATTAGCCATCACTTCAGTTTCAGCTGTTGCCAATTATGTATGAAAATGCATGAAAAAAGATACAATAAAACAATAGAGATGTGTTTATAGAGACTGATGTGAAAAGGTAGTTTTCCTCTTCAATAGGATTTAAGAATTTTATTCAGGGATAACATCCTAGAGGAAGAAAAAAATCAAAAACAAGGAACTGGCTATCTCCCAAAGGTCTTTCATTCTTCTTTGTCTTTTTTAGAGGTGGAAGCCTACTTTGAAGTGGATTGTAGTTAATGTCACATTCATTCATTAAATGATGAAATTGTCCCACTAGCACGTCATGCATGACTGAGCCTCTCTTTAAAAGAGCTGTTAAAGCTATGCACGGAAAGCCCTCCACTGATTACCTTTCATTGCTCAGTTGTAAAGGAGACCTAGCTTTTCTTTGGCTTTGGGGGAAATGTCACTCAGAGAACAATATGCTGAATGTATGGAAAGCTATTGATTTAGAACTAGAAGAGAAAATTTCTTTTCAGGCACTTGGCTGAATATAGCTAGCCTATTGTGTTCTGATAAAATATATACATAACTGGCTGCATGCTTAAGAAGAAGTAATTCCTTGGAAGATATCCAGAGAATCAATTTTTATTTCATTTGACTCAGGAACACAGTAATCAGGTTAAAGTAATCTCAGAAAAAAAGATCTATCTAACAAGATTAACACATGACGTAGATCCTAAATCATTTTGAGTATGGTGCACAATTAATAGTGGATAAATATGACTCAGTGGAAGTGATTCAGTTCCTTTTTTCCTCATCACACACAAAAAAAGTAACTGTTCCCCAGAGCTCAGCAAATCAAATCAAATCAAAGTACACCTTTTTTTTGGATAGAGTAGGGAAGAAATAGAACATACTATATGTAATGCTTTATTTCTGAGTCTATACCCATTGGGGAGAATAGACCTCTAACTATACTGGTGACCATCGTCATCTAGAAAGAAAGTGAGATGTCCCGAAAACAAGAAGTAAGGGGAAATCTCTCAGTGGAGATGCCTGTACAGAGGGGGATTCCCTTTCTTTATGAACTTTGTTCTAACTTTATGTTGCACTTCTGGAACAGGACGTGAACAGAAATTTCATATTGGCACACAGACAGCAAAAATAATAAATAAATAAATAAACTGACCAGAGTTTTAACCCTATAAAATGTAAAGTGGTTGTAAACTCTTACATATACCCGGTGAAGTGATCAGCCTTAGGTGATACACAAAGACAAAATAACTCCTCCTGCATAAGTTGTACCTGTTTATCTGCAGTCTTCTTTTCTTCTCTATAGCTGTTCAGAATCCAGCAGAGAGTTAAATTTACACTCTGCAGAGCTGAGCAGAGCTTAGAGAGCTGATAGGAGGGAAGGGATGCACCTCCCTCCACACAGCACACAGGAACAGAGCTGATACTGTCAATCAGCTGGAGACCCCTTCCCTGTCACCTTTTTTCTCTTGGTGCCAGGAAAACTTGTCAGAAGTGATTCATGCAGGCAGCAGAGGAAAGAAGCAGCAGGCAGACATTACACTTAGAAACGTAGAAAAGTGACAGCAGAAAAAGACCAAGTAGTCCATCGAGTCTGCCCATTTTATTTATTTATTTTTCTTGGTTTGTTTGCTTCTTTTTTTTTTTTTTTTTATTGTTTGTTTGTTTTTTTCAATAACTTTGTTGTCTGACAATAGATCTATGTTTATCCCAAGCATGTTTGAAGCCATTTACTGTTAACTGTCTCACTACCTCTGTTAGTAGGTCATTGCAATCATCAACTACCCTTTCAGTAAAATAATACTTTCTAAGATTAGTTTTGAACTTTCCTTCAGTTAGTTTGAGGTTGAGTCCCCGTGTTCTTGATTTTGGTTTCATATTGATAAAACTACCTTCTGAACCTTATTCATCCCCTTGATGCATTTAAAGGTTTCAATCATATCTTCCCTTGACATGATTGAGCACTTAGTGCTCTTAATTGAGACAAGTACACGCTATAGAAGTATATGATTTGTTCATATTTCAAATCTGAAGTTTAGAACCACTTTAAAAAAGGTTTTAGCTATGTACAGTATACACTTTGATATACCTGGGTCTTTCATGCAACCATTACAATAAACAAGGTGTGGTGTAATAAAGCATATTATGGAAAAACAAAGCATGACAAAATTCTAGAGTAGTTTGCGAGAACATGAAACCAGTAACAAAATCCCTGGATTTTTACTGGTATTTAGACTTGGTTAGAATGTTTATGAAGCAGTACAGTTGACTTCCACAAAACATTCAGTAATGGTGAATCAATCATTATAATTTAAACAGAAGCACTAGGAGGGTTCACCTTCAGCGAATGTTAGGTGAATGTCAAGTAACTGCCACTATGAGAAGGGAAATCTATCTTATGGAGACCCAGATAGCAGTAAAAATTGAACAGGGATTCTAATCCTTATCCAGCTTACCAAAATTAAAAGCTTTGGCTGAACACAGACATTAACACCTTCCATTCTGCTATAGGCCGAGCGGGGCTCCATTGTCCCGACTGGACGTGATATGATGTCCTTCAGAACAAGCCGCTGTGTGCACCCCCGGGGACACACAGCACAGTAATCGGTGGTGCGGTGTGTCACCCTGACACACCACATCTCAGATTATGGTAAAGAGTCTGTGACACAGAATCTTTACCACGTAATAAGCTGTGTCCACTCCAATCACAGCTGACCACCGTGCAAATAGGAAGTGCGGATTATTGGTATTCCTCTACTTGCGCTGACAGGGCATGAGTAGAGGAGAGCTGATAAGCATCTCTCCTGACAGGGGGACAGTGCTGATCATCAGTGCAGCCCCAACGACGATGCCTGCCAGTGCCTCTCAGTAAAGCCCACCTGTGCCCACCAGTGATGCCCTCCTGTGTCCACCAGTGATGCCCACCTATGCCCACCAGTGATGCCAATCAGTGCCCATTATTGATGCCTTTCAGTGCACATCAGTGATGCCTGTTAGTGCCTCCTCATTAGTGCCACATATCAGTGCCATTTGTCAGTGCCCATCAGCGCTGCCCATCAGTGCCGTATGTCAGTGCCCATTAGTGTCACCTATCAGTGCCCATCAGTGCCCATAAAGGCTACCCATCAGTGCTGTCTATCAGTGCCCATTAGTGCCGGCTATCAGTGCTCATTAGTGCTGCATATCAGTGCCGCCTATAAGTTCCTCTTAGTGCTGCATATTAGTGCCACCTCATCAGTGCCCATCAGTGCCACCTCATCAGTGCAGTCTATCAGTGCCCATCAGTGTAGCTTCATCAGCCCACATCAGTGAAGGAGAAAAATTACTTATTTATAAAAATTTGTAACAGAAACTAAGAAAAACATTTTTTTTTCTTTTGAATTTTCTGTCTTTTTTCATTTGTTTAGCAAAAAAAAAAAAAAACTCAGTGGTGATTAAATACCACCAAAAGAAAGCTCTATCTGTCTCATAAAAATTATTTTAACAAATGGAGCACAGCATTACATGGCCACCAGTGGTGTCACTAGGGGGAGCCAGGGGGGGCCATGACCCCCAACATTCTTCTGTGTCCCTATCCCAATTAAAAGAAATGGACACTGGGACTGGGAGCAGTCTGGAATAGAGGGGACAGGGATGGACAGAGCCTCTGTAGCGCTAGCTCTGGCTCCGCCTCCTCCTAACTCTACTACTGGCCACTGGTTGCTAGAGCTGCCTGGCGTCTAGCAACCAGTGATGATAAGCCGGCATTGATAGTTTTCCCTCCTCCTCCTTCCTCTCTTGCATGGGATGGGAGAGGAGACAGCCGATATGCACCTTCTCCTCCCCTCTCCTGTGTGTGCACCGTGGGAAGTGTTAGCTTGTGTGCTTCACACTCGAATTCCTGCAGAGCACACACAGGAGAAGGGCGGGGGGAGAAGAAGCAGATCGGCTGTCCCCTCTCCCATCCCGTGTGAGAGAGGAAAGAGGGGGAGGGAAAACTATCAAAGCTGGCTCTGTGACTCTGAGCTGTACCATGAGAGAGACGCTCTGAGCTCAGAGCCGTGCTGGAAGGCAGACGGCATTCATGAGCACTGATAGGTGGGATTGATGAACACTGATAGGAGGCATTAATGGGCACTGATAGGTGGGATTAATGATCACTATTAGGAGGCACTAATGGGCATTGAGCACTGATAGGCAGCATTGATGGCCACTGTCTGATAGGCTGCACTGATGAGGAGGCCCTGATAGGTGCCATTTATAAGCACTGATAGGCGGCACTGATCAGCTGCACTGGTAGGCGGCATTGATGAGCAATGATTGGTGGCGCAGGATAGGCAGCTTGGATGAGCACTGATAGCTGGCACTCAGGTTGCACTGCACTTTTTTTTGAAGCACGTGATTAGAGCCAGAGGCTTTAAAAAAAGGGAGGGCTCAGGGCACAGAGAGCGCTCCCTGATCCCATGCAATTGTGTGACCATAGCGAATTCATTTTCGCTATTTTCACACTACAGTGCCTCCCCGCCAATCAAGAGACAGGTCAGTGAGACTCTTTTCCCAATTGGCCAAAGCACCAGGCAAACATATTGGTTGCCTAGCGGCGCTTTGGCAAGCAGAGGAAGCATGAGAGGAGGGGACACCTGCCCGCACTCAGTGTGGAGGAGAGAAGGAGAGTGGAGACACAGAGGATGCTCCTCACCCCTGTAAGTGCCAGACCTCATGCAGGGGGGCTGCCAGCGCTGCTAGCCCTGTTTCGGGGAGTGGGGGTGCCAATGATGTGAGCTGCGAGCCCCATGCTCGGGGTGGGGGTGCAAGTGCCGCAAGCTGCGAGCCCCCTGCTGGGGGGTGGGGTGCAAGTGCCGCGAGTTGCGAGCCCCGTGCTGGGAGGTAGGGGTGCAAGTGCCGCAAGCTCCATGCTGGGGGCACAAGTGCCACAAGCCCTGTGCGGGGGGGTGCCATTGCCGGGAGGGTTGCTGAGGGGGTTCCCCTATCTGTAATGCTCACTTATATACCTTATCTCTAATGCTCACCTATATACCATATCTCTAATGCTCACCTATATACTGTATCTCTAATGCTCACCTATATACCATATCTGTAATGCTCACCTATATACCCTATCTCTAATGCTCACCTATATACCCTATCTGTAATGTTGCCTTATATACCCTATATGTAATGCTCACCTATATAGCATATGTCTAATGCTCACCTATATAGCATATCTCTAATGCTCACCTACAGTATATACCATATCTCTAATGCTCACCTACAGTATATACCATATCTCTAATGCTCACCTATATGTCATATATCTAATGCTCACCTATATACCATATCTCTAATGCTCACCTACAGTCAGGTCCATAAATATTGGGACATCGACACAATTCTAATCTTTTTGGCTCTATACACCACCACAATGAACTTGATATGAAACGAACAAGATGTGCTTTAACTGCAGACTTTCAGCTTTAATTTGAGGGTATTTACATCCAAATAAGGTGAACGGTGTAGGAATTACAACAGTTTGTATATGTGTCTCCAACTTTTTAAGGGACCAAATGTAATGGGACAGATTAACAATCATCCATCAAACTTTCACTTTTTAATACTTGGTTGCAAATCCTTTGCAGTCAATTACAGCCTGAAGTCTGGAATGCATAGACATCACCAGATGTCAGGCCTCTACTGCAGGTTTCATCCCTGGTGATGCTCTGCCAGGCCTCTACTGCAACTGTCTTCAGTTCCTGCTTGTTCTTGGGGCAATTTCCCTTCAGTTTTGTCTTCAGCAAGTGAAATCCATGCTCGGATTCAGGTCAGGTGATTGACTTGGCCATTGCATAACATTCCACTTCTAATAAGCTTTAAGATTTGATGTTTCAATTTGTGTTGTAAATTGGCACTTTTAATGTTGGCATTAGTGTGGTAAAAAGGGGGAGGGTTGGTATGTAATCAAGTGGGCACCCTAATTTTTTAATTTTCAAAAGTTTTTATTGTTTTATGTTAATCAATTGACATAACACATCAAAATACAGTATTGAAAGCGTAGGCTGAAAACATCTTGCCTTCCTCAGACATCAGTAATACAGTATTACACCTAGATAATACAGATATTTGTCAGTTAAGTGCTATTATGTTATTTGAAATATGAATAACTGTCGTGTGCAGAAGCTATAACAAAGGAAATAATGAAAGAACATAAGTTAGCTCTGAATGGTTTGAACTTGCAAAGAAAGGCGTATATAAGGAGAACAGGAGGTAATTAAAGTTCTTACCCCGTTGAACTATTACAGAATGCCTCATGTTCAATATTATTGACCCTGTTTAACAGTCTCTTTTAAAACCTCTTTGACTAAAACTTAATGCACACTCGTCGTAATGTTCAAGTTCTTCCCACCTTGAACCTTGCCCCTCAATATATTTAGTTTAAGTGCAACCAGACCAATAGAGGGACCCTAGAATATCGTGAATTAACTCTCAGTCCTCTGACCCCTCGGCGCCTGCTTAACTGAGTATCATAAACAGACAATATTGTAAATGTATTCATTACATGGTATGCGTGAGGTGTACTGAAACGCAGAACCTGGTAGACTTACATCTAGCTTTCAAGCAGTCATGAGAATCGCAATAAGGTTCGTTACCTGCAGACAAAGTCAAGTATCTCCGCGGAGAGTGACTACAGTTGCCTATGCTCGGATCCCGCGGGGGAGAGGCCCTCTTTCCTCTCCGGGCACCCCGTTAGGGTTCTTGCTGTGCCCATCAGAGCGATCAAAGACCCGCCCCAGCCGGATCCCCTTCCCTGTATAGTCCCCATAGATACCACACCAGTCTTGTAGCTAAGGAAGACTTAGGACTCAGTAATGCTGATTATCTATGGAAATTCGGGGCTAGTGAACCCTTTCTTGAGTGTTTGTGTTCTCCACCTTGTAAGTACCAAGAGGTGACTTATCACGGTGTGGGTTTCTCCTGTGTGCTCTAATTTATGTATGTGCCTGCCGCGTAAGTCTATACATTTCCCACTATAGGGGATATTTAAATCATCCCTTTATGGGAATAAAACAGTATATCACCAGATTTTGATAAGCATATCCTAAGTCACTCTCTGTCATGCATGTGTCTTGATGTGTATAGTTTAAGGGCCAAGCTAGGCCCGTAAAAAACCGAAGGGGCTCGCTGGCCCCTGTCTAAGAGAGAAGAAAACGTGTTAGAGAAAGGGGAGAAAAGGCAAGAGAAAGAGAGAGAGAAAAGTGATTGCTACTGTATATTAGGAAGGTTACCTGGTCCCGTCTCCATACCCGGATAGAGTGAAATACTACAATATCGTGCCCATGGTTCCCAAATTATATTGAATTTCTCAACCGTATCTGACAGTTTAGCTACAATTTTCTCCTGGGACATTATCCATGTTACCTTCCTTTTACAACACTGAAAGGACACTGTACTCCTTTTCCAGGCCTTAGCTAGGGTAAGTTTTGCTCCTAATAAAATAAAGAAGGCTAACTTCTGGGAGCATTTAGGTAGGTTCGATATGGTATGATTGAGTAAAGCTATGGTTGGATCTGGCGCTATACGTATATTCAGTAAGCTGCCCAGCATACAGAATATTTTCTTCCAGTAGGTTCTAATGCGCGGACAAGTCCACCAGATATGTAGCATAGTGCCTTCCAGTTTGCAATCTCTGAAGCAGGATGGAGAGGTCCCAGGATAAAACATGGCCAACTTAGCAGGTACATAATACCATCTTGCCATTACCTTTATGCTCGCTTCTATCAGAGAGATATTATAAATACCTTTGTAAGAGCGGTCCCATCCTCTGAACCATTCCTTAGAAGTCCAAGATCCGCTCAGGTCCTCCTCCCAGGTCCTAGCATATGCTGGTTTTTCCGACTTAGACATGAGTGCTGTGTAAATTATCGAGATCCCCCCTCTCTGTCCTTCCATATTAGAACACCACTGTTCGTATGGTGTAATCGAGGGAGCTACTTTTAGGTTAGACCAAAGTGATTGTATGAAGTGGTGAATTTGGTTAAATCTGAACCTTTCAGAGTCAGGCATTTCCAATGTGTGTTTACAGTAATTCAGATTGATAGGACCCTTCGCAGTTAGATAATGTCCTATTCTGTAGAGTCCTTTGTCTGTCCACCACTTAAACGCCTGAATATTTAGTCCTGGCATAAACGCTGTATTATTAAATATGTGTGACAGAGGTCTAAGTGGGGAAATTAGAGATGTTTGAGTAAAGAGTTTGTTGCACAGTGCGATCGAGTGAGATAATGTGGGTGCTAGGATTGCTGGTCTGCTTTTGGGGTCGCACCATAATAAAAAGTCAATGGTGTTGCGAGGTGTAGCCTGTCTTTCCAAAGACAGCCAGTCAGGTTTTGAGGCCTTTCCAAAAATGAGAGAGATCTGCGCTAATTGAGCTGCCCGATAATAACCCCAGAGATCAGGCAATCCTAACCCTCCCTGTGATCGTAAGCGTAAAAGAACAGTGGATGGGCATCTGTAACCCTTACTTCCCCATACAAAGCGTATTATTGACGATTGTAGTTTGTGGAGGAAGCCTTTCGTTAGTGGAATTGGGAGAGAGCGAAAAAAATATAAGAGGCGGGGAAGTAGTGTCATCTTTATAGCGTTTACTCTTCCCATCCAGGAGAGACCATATTTAGCCCACTTAGCTAATTCTTGTCTGCATTTCAGCATCATTGGAGGATAATTAGCTTTGAATAATTCCCCTATCTCAGAGGTTAAGTTAATTCCCAGATAAGGTATAGTCGTAGTAGACCATGAGAACTCAAAGCTTTGTTTAAGTTGTGAGAGGATTTCTGCCGGTACCGTAATATTTAGGGCCACTGATTTAGTCATATTCACTGTCAGACCTGAGATGTTACTGAATGTTCTTAGGATCCCGCAAACTACTGGGGTGGAAATCAGGGGGGAAGAGATGTACAGTAGTAGATCATCGGCGTATAAAGCGCATTTGTGTTCCTGGTCTCCACACCTCACCCCCCTGACATCCGGGTTTGTTCTGATAGCTATAGCCAATGTCTCTATGGCAATTGCGAATAAGAGGGGAGAGAGTGGGCATCCTTGTCTGGTACCCCTATTAACAGGTAGTGCTGCCGAGTATCTGCCCATGAGCCGCACTTGCGCCGAGGGGTTGGAATACAGAGACTTGATAATATTTCTGAAAGAGCTACCAAAGCCCCACCTTTGTAGGATATCAGACAGGTATGCCCAGTCAATAGAGTCGAATGCCTTATGTAGGTCGATTGATAAAATATATCCTTTTTGTGGTTGTCCCCCATCCCAGCTCGATTTCAGAAGAGATACTATATCTATGGTCCGTCTAATTTGATCCGGCCCCTGCCTGCCCGGTATGAAGCCTACCTGGTCTTTGTGTATATATGATGCAATGAAGCTAGACATTCTATTTGCTAAGATCTTCGTTAGGATTTTAACATCGTTGTTAATTAGGGATATTGGTCGATAGTTCCCTATTTCGCTGGGATCCTTCCCTGGTTTGGGGATTACTGTTATGTATGCAGTATTTAAATCAGATCCCAGTGGCTCCCCTTTTCTGAGGGAATTCAAGAATTTCGTCAAGTGTGGGACCAGTGTAGGTCCGAACTTTTTGTAATAACCGTTGGAGAACCCATCTGGGCCAGGGGAGGATCCCAGCTTCAATGATTTCATGACGTCCAGGACTTCTTCCTGAGTGAAGGGCTCCTCCATTAACTCCCTATGTGATTGTGTTAGTGTCGGTAAGGTCAGTGAGTCAAGAAATTCCTGCTTACGCTTTCCTTCCGCTGACACTTTAGCTTTATAGAGTTCATTGAAAAAGGTAAAAAATTCCTCCATAATCTTACTTGGATTTTGTGTTATATCTCCAGATTTGAGCTTAATTTTAGGGAAAGCTAATGCTCGGTGTTTGGGACTAATCTTAACCGCTAATCTGGCGCCTATCTTATCTTTTTGGCTATAAAATCTCGCTCCCGTCCACCTGAGATGTTTTTCCGCTGCAGTGGTCATAGTAAGGTTTAAGAGAGCCCTGGCCCTATCCAGTTTCGCTAGGGATTCAACGGTGGGTGTCTGTTTATGTGCCCTGGCTAAAGCCTTAAATTCTTCTGATTGTTTTAATACGTCTGCCCTATGCTCGGCCTTAAGTTTCGCCGTCATTTGCATAATCTTTCCCCTTATTACTGGTTTGTGAGCTGCCCAGATTACTTCCGGTGAAACATCCGGGGTTGTGTTAATTTGAAAATATTCCTTGATGTAATTTTCTAATATGGCGCACTGAATGGGGTCACTTAATAGAGATTCTTGTAATCTCCATCTTGGGGGGTTATCTTCCCTTGATGACTTTTTGAAACTCACTGTGACCATCGAGTGGTCCGATATCGGTGAGTCTATGATCTTGGATTGCAGTATCAACGGAATCGAATATGAGCGTGTAAAAATATGGTCAATCCTGGCGTGTGATCTGTGGGGTGCAGAATAATGTGTGTAATCCTTAACGTGAGGGTTAGTTTCCCTCCAGATATCGATGAATCCCTCCTCCTGTAACATTTTAGCTATGTAGACACTTAGCCTAGAGGGACGCCTGGGTTCAGGTTTACCTGATCCAGAAATTCCCATTGAGAAGTCAAAAGCCACGTTCGTATCACCTCCAAGAAAGACCGAGCCTTTCATATGAGGTCGTAGCTTGGTCATCATAGATTCCAAAAATTTCTTCTGTCCCTGGTTCGGGGCGTAGTACGAAATAAATGTATACATTTCCCCGTCTATATGTCCCGCAACTAAAATGTATCGACCCTGTGGATCAGCGATTACCTCCGACTGAGAAATGTTAATGTGTTTAGCGAAACATATCGCTACCCCCTTTGTTTTGTTAGAAGCTGAAGATAAAAAAAATTGGGGATAATGATGATGTAAAAATTTTGGTTGATATGATATGGGGAAGTGTGTTTCTTGTAAAAATAGGATATCAGCATGCATGGATTTAAAAAGTTGAAATGTCTTCCTACGCTTAATGGGAGAATTGAACCCCTGAGTGTTATTGGAAACAATCTTAAGGGATGAGTTAACCTTGACCTGATCAATCATGTAGTGTACCTTGTGGTGCGAAAATAGTGTGGCGAGTCTTACCTAAATGGTCGGGAGGATCTGTTTTACGCGGTGGTGAGCCCGGGATTCGAGCCAATATAAGACCTGGGAGGAGAGACCATCTGCGGATCCGAGACCTGTATGCAATCAGAGGAACAGAAATCAGGAAGTAGAAGAGAGAAATGAAAAAGAGAAAAAGAAGAATAGTGATCAGTACATTAGATAATATTGTATCCCTCATAACATGTGATGCGAGATCATTATCTAAGAAGTTAATTTGGGAGTCCCCAGACTCCCCCCCCTTCCCGAGGCAGAATGCACCAGGCATTCCGAGCCTCTTAACCCGTTAGAGCTATCCCCTCAGTAGTGAGGAAGTTAGCCCTGAGAACCGGAGAACAAATAACTCTCCGGTAATCACAAGGAGCGCATTGAAACCACCACGGCCCCATCACCTGAGTTACATAACCATTTAAAGTAAACTTGCGGACTGAGAACAAAACCAGTCCAACGGTTTTTAAAACCTCAAACATAACCTCCGAATCTTATATCCACCACCCCGTCCCTTCTCTATGGGTGAGATCCTTCCCCCCCAGACCCCACCCCATAAAATGCGAGGCCAGGGGGGGAAGCCAACACCCCATCCAAATTTCAGACACAGGCCCACCCCCAACCATGCAGTGCCCTTCCCCATAGTGACCATCACCTTGATGGAATTAACCCCGTAGACTTTCTCTGTAACTGTGTGTTATGACAGATGTTGTTACCCATAAGCAGTTGTAGCATAATAAATTCAGACGTAAGCCTATTCCCCTCAGACTCAGCCCGATCCCTGTAGGAGTCATAGTAATATCTGACCCTCCCCCCCTCCCCTCCCCCTTTAGCCGCTGCTACCCCTATGTAGATGTGGAACTCTGGTTCTACACTGCTTGAGCCTCCTGTCTGTCCCCATTCAGGAAAAACTGTGCTGCATTCAAGTCCTGGTAAAAGGCGGTGCTGAAGAGGTTGATCTTGTGAACCTGTAAAACAAAGAAAAAGTGTTCACCCGGGACTGCAATAATGTCCCTAGGAATCCAAAAACTTCAGGGAGGGATGCTGTCTTTGGAGCGTTTAGAGTTCTGCTGTAGCCATGTGGGTTGCAGAGGGCTTGCCGGTGGTGGACGCTTGACTGATGACGGGGTGCTTCTTCCTTCCGGTGTAGGGTTCGGACCCTGTGGGAGTAGTCCCAGCTGCTGGAATAACCTTTCTCCTTCCGCGAGCGATGAAAAGCCATAATGTTTATTTCTGTGTGAAAAGTTCAGCCGCAGCGGAAATGCCCATCTGTATGTTATGGCTCTTTCTGTAAGCAGGTGTAATAACGGTTTCAAAGAACGTCTCTTCTGTACTGTGTAGGGTGAAAGGTCTGCGAATATTTGAATTTTGTGACCCAGTAATTGTAGATTTTCTGTTCCCCTTGCTCTCCTCATAACTTCCTCTTTTATGGCAAAAAAGTGGGGTTTCACAATAATGTCTCTCGGTAGACCGTCTGCTCGGGGCGGTTGCAGAGCTCTGTGCGCTCTATCCAATTCTGTGCGATGCTCAGCTATATCTGGGATGAGATCCTTTAGCAGGGTTTTTACTGCCGCACTGACATCCTTCTCAGTCTCAGGCAGGCCACGAATCCTAAAATTGTAGCGTCTTGAGCGATTCTCGAGGTCGTCAATTTTAGTAAGAGCAGTGTCCAGTTGGTCTTGTAAATCCTGAATTCTATCCGTGTTTTGATTTATACGTGCTGCCGCTTGATCCGCTTTCTTTTCAATGAAATCCATACGCTGTCCTAGTTGCTGCAGATCAGCATGTATGGAGGAGGTGATGTGGTCAGCATTTCTGGCCAGGCTCTGAGAGAGCAGATGGGAAAAAGCCTCCATCATAGAAGGAAAGTCCGTGGGGACCGGGGAGTTAATAGATTCCTCTGTGTGGGACAGTAGCATGCCCGTGTGTGGATCTAGCATAGGAGTGGAGGGGGAACCATCCTGCAGCCTGCCTAGCAGGGATTCTGTGGAGGTGGGAGATGTTCCCATATGCATAGGGGGGAAATCTGTACCTGGCGACTGCGGGACCCGAACATCCTGGTCTGCGATTGATTCTTCTTCTTCTCCCCCTGTGCTGCGTGTGCCTCGTGCCGCCGCGGCCGCCATCTTGGCATAACTGACAGGGCCGGGCGCCGCCGTCATCTGGCCGATTAGGCTTCTGCGGACGTGCGCCGTTCTGCTCCCCTGACTCCGGGAGGTCTCCCCCACACTGTGTGCCCGTTCGACTACTTAGTAGTCTGCTCCGTTCGCTCCGGTGAGCTCCTTAGGGCCGTGGTGGCGCGGAGCTTCAGTGACTCGCGGCCATCTTAGAAGCTCCCGCGCATGCGCTCTGGGCACCCTAATTTTTAAACTTTTTGTTGATGAATCCCCTACATCTCTGGAGGGCTGAGCAATAATATCTGGAATTCCCTCAGTTCTATACCAACCTGTCTCATCTTGTAGCCCAGTTGTTGACTTTCCTTGTAATCTGAATACCATTGCTGTGTTTTTTCTACTGCAACCCTTCACTCTCATCTTCTTCAGAGAGCTGGATTAGATCTAGCAACAAAACCCCAGCAACCCATGATGGGAAAATCTTGACCTTTTAGATATTAATTTGTAATTTTGTTTGTCAGCTCTGAGTACTTGGTCTTTTTTTGGTGCAGCTTTTCCAAAAGTATCCTGATGCAGGGGACAGTTGTTATCAGCATTGTTATATCATCCATATAGGCTTGTATTGTTGTAACCGCTGACCAAATTGTATTTTTTTTCCTCCCAGCACCCATTTAGAAGCTCTTATTATCATTTCCAGTATGCTTTCCACTATATTACATCTTAAGCAAGTCATATAGTTGCATCGCAGGAGTTGTTGGATTTCCTAACTACTAATTTTTTTTCTTGAGCAATGTGATGTCCTGCTTGCTGCTATATTGGTAGGATGCAAGTGACAACAGGCTTGTTACCTATACGGCTACATTCATGTGTACTGACACTTCACATGGATTTAGCACAAAAGTCTTTATAATATTCACTATTTCTAACAGATTTTTTATAACACACTCATCTCTATAGTTGCTTGGGGCTCGGGCGGATACATGAACAATGAAGTATTACATAGAAGGTCACCCAAGGTCCAAACAAAGTGGACTAACCCTTACTAACTACAAAATATAAAAATGAATGCCCAAAGAAGATGGCTTATACAATGCTTACCAATTAACCAAAATTAAATATTCAAAAATATTTTAGGAAAACTCACTCTTTGATTAAAAAGTAAAATCAAAATGTTGTAAAAATCTTTATTATAGAGAAAAAGTCTCTAAAAAATATAAACTAAAAAAACCAAAACCATAATGGTATTAAAAGACCATTGATTGGATAATGTTTTTGGATTTTTGTGTTCTTTATATTTGAGATATTTTTTTCGATATGATAATTTATTTTTTATAACATTTTGAACAAATCTTTAAATTTTTCCTAAAATGTTTTTAAATATTTAAATTCTGATAATTTTTGAATCCCCCCTATATTTGGTGCTTCCCCTTTACAGGGCTTAGTGATAGGAAAGTTCTCCAACATTTGTGGGTACCAGGCATGTAATTTGTCAGGGGTAGTGTACCACTGTGTGAGTATCTTAGAAGAGGTTTTTTTGGAGTCTAGTGCTGATGATAGAGCATTTATGATAAAGTATACAAGCTTTTTCCCTTTGGGAATCATTAATATCTTTGTCTAAAGCTGTTATCCATTTGGATTTGAAATTAACATTTGATTTGTTAATAGAGGCTTGTAACCATGTATAGGCTAGGGAAGTATTTTTGTTCACAATTTGTGCTTTTAAGCACAAAGTTTCAAGTTGTGTGGGAGTTTTTGAGAAAGATTGTTTGTGTTTGTGGTTGGTGAGATAGCTACGTAGTTGTAGGTACATCCAATGGGGAAGAATATTACCTTTACAGAAAGTTTGTATATCGTCTTTTAATTTTATCAGTCCTGATTGTAAGCAATGAGACACTAGTAGCGGGGAGCCACTTGAAGTGGGGAGGGGGATAACTTTTTTGCATTCCTGGGCTAAATTCAGGGTTATCTGCTATTCAGGTTAGAGGACCTGTAAGGTGGTACCAATGAAGGGGTGCTGTTTTAAGAGTTGGGGATATTGGGTTTTAGAGATCCAGGGTAGTAATTTTAGGGGAGAAGGATAGATGCATTCTCGATAGTTAACCAATCTTTGTTTGCATCATGACAGTGCCAGTCTATAACCCTTGTGATATGGGTGGTATAGTAGTAACATTTAAAATCCTGTATTCCCATACCTCCTGCATTTTTAGAGAGTGTTATTATATAGAAGCTTAATCGTGGTTTTTTATGGGACCATACAAATTGGATCTGTACATGTTGCAAACGTCTAAAGAAGACGGATGGATAATTGATTGGTAAGGCATGCATACAGTAAAGTAGCCTAAGGAGGATGACCATTTTCACTATTGCGGCTCTCCCAAACCACAAAAAGCCGCCCGAATGCCATTTCTTTAAGTCTGCTATAATATATTATTTTTACATTTTTTTAAATGCCCTGTTGGGGGGGGGGGGACTTTAGTGAAATATCAGGGGTCTCCCTTTCTCTGCAGCCTCAGCTGCACTGGATCCACAAGTGTCAGCAATAAGGCAATACAGCCAGCCCTCTGGCTCAGCAGGTGCTTGGGCCCCCCTCTTGAATGGACGGGGCTCAGGCCAATTACAGGAGGGCTGGCTGTGCTGCCTTATCAGTGGCCCTGCTTACTGCAGTACAGAATTGCCCTCTTTGAACAGAAGGTATGAGAACGTATATCATAAAACCTAAAAGCAAGCAATTTACTTTTTATTGAGGATAGTGAGCCATGTAAATCATACTGTTATGCCCCCTTTAACCACTTCAGCCCCAGAAGAATTGGCCCCTCAATGACCAGAGCACTTTTTACAATTTGGCACTGCGCTGCTTTAACTGGTAATTGCGCAGTCATGCAATGCTGTAGCCAAACAAAATTTGTGTCCTTTTTTTCCCACAAATAGAGCTTTCTTTTAATGGTATTTTATTGTCTCCGCAATTTTTATTTTTTGCAATATAAACGGAAAAAGACTGAACATTTTGAGAAAAAATTAGATTTTCTACTTTTTATTATAAAAAAAATCCAATAAACTCAATTTTAGTCATACATTTAGGCCAAAATGTATTAAGCCAGATCTCATTTCTTGAGGTGCTAAAATGGCAGGGCAGTACAAATCCCCCCCCCCCAAATTACCCCATTTTGGAAAGTAGACATCCCAAGGAAATTGCTGAGAGGCATGTTAAGCCCATTGAATAATTTATTTTTTTGTCACAAGTGATTGAAAAATGACAAAAAAAATAAAATATTTACACAAAGTTGTCACTAAATGATATATTGCTCACACATGCCATGGTTATATGTGGAATTACACCTCAAAATACATTCTGCTGTTTCTCCTTGGTATGGGGATACCACATGTGTGAGACTTTTTGGGAGCCTAGCCACGTACAGGACCCCGAAAACCAAGCACTGCCTTCAGGATTTCTAAGGGCGTAAATTTTTTATTTCACTCCTCACTACCTATCATAGTTTCGAAGGCCATAAAAATGCTAAGATAGCACAAATCCCCCCCCTTAAATGACCCCATTTTGGAAAGTAGACACCCCAAGCTATTTGCTGAGAGGTATGTTGAGTCCATGGAATATTTTATATTTTGCCACAAGTTGTGGGAAAATTACAAACTTTCTTTTACTTTTTTGCACAAAGTTGTCACTAAATGATGTATTGTTTAAACATGCCATAGGCATATGTGAAATTACACCCCAAAATACATTCTGCTGCTTCTCTTGAGTATGAGGATACCACATGTGTGGGATTTTTTGGGAGCCTAACTACGTACAGGCCCCCGAAAACCAAGCACTGCCCTTCAGGATTTCTAAGGGCGTACATTTTTAAATTTCACTCCTCACTGCGATCACAGTTTCGGAGGCCATGAAATGCCAAGATAGCACAACCCCCCCACCCCAAATGACCTAATTTTGGAAAGTAGACATCTCAAGCTATTTGCTGAAAGGCATGTTGAGTCCATGGAATATTTTATATTTTGCCACAAGTTTCGGGAAACTGTGTTAGGTAGTGAGGAAGTGAAATCACCATTTTACGCCCTTAGAAAGCCTGAAGGCGGTGATTGGTTTTTAGGGTCCCATTCGCGGCTAAGCTCCCAAAAAGTCTCACACATGTGGTATCCCTGTACTCAGGAAAAGCAACAGAATGTACTTTGGGGTGTAATTTCACATATGGCCATGGCATGTTTGAGCAATATATAATTTAGTGACAACTTTGTGCAACAAAAAAAAAGTTTGTCATTTTCCAGAAACTTGTGGGAAAATATAAAATAGTCCATGGACTCAACATGCCTATCAGCAAATAGCTTGGGGTGTCTACTTTTCAAAAAGAGGCCATTTGGGGGGTTTTGAACTGTCCTGGCATTTTATGCACAACATTAGAAGCTTATGTCACACATCACCCATTCTTCTAAACACTTGAAGACAAAGCCCTTTCTGACACTTTTTGTTTACACAAAAAAATATTTTTTATTTGCAAAGAAATGACTTTGAACCCCCAAACATTATATATTTTTTTTTAAAGCAAAAGCCCTACAGATTAAAATGGTGGGTGTTGTAATTTTTATTTCACACAGTATTTGCACAGCATATTTTTGGGGAAAAAAAACACTTTTTTTAATTTTAATGCACTAAAACACACTATATTTCCCAAATGTTTGATTAAATAAAAAAGATGATCTTATGCAGAGTACATAGTTACCAAACACAACATGCTTTAAAATTGCACACAAACGCGCAGCGGCGACAAACTACATACATTTTTTAAAAACCTTTAAAAACCTTTACAGGTTACCACTTTAGATTTACAGAGGAGGTCTACTCTTAAAATTACTGCCCTGAATCTGACGTTCACAGTGATACCTCACATGCATGGTGCAATTGCTATTTACATATGACACCAGATCAACGCTTGCGTTCACCTTTGCGCGTGAGCACGGGGGGACAGGGGTGCTTTTTTTATCATTGTTTAACAATGCTTTGCTTTTTTATTTTATTTTGAAACCGTTCCTTGCATTTATTTATTTTTTTATCATTTTTATTGTGATCTCCTATGTAAATATCCCCTATAATAGCAATAGGTAGTGACAGGTACTCTTTTTTGAAAAAATTGGTGTCTATTAGACCCTAGATCTCTCCTCTGCCCTCAAAGCATCTGACCACACCAAGACCGGTGTGATAAAATGCTTTGCCAATTTCCCAATGGCGCTGTTTATATCCATCGAAACCTTTTTGGAATCATTCTGGTCTCTGATCAGCTCTATGGTCAGCTGGCTGAACCACCGGCTGCATTCTTTGGTTCCCTGTTCGGACAGGTGAGCCTGAGAAAACCATGTAAGAAGGTGGAGGGGGGATGTTCCCTCCCATTGCTTGTAAAAGCAGTCTAGAGGCTAATTAGCCACTAGGATTGCTTTTAAATGAAAGCCGACCGCCGGCTGAAAAGAATGATACCAAGATGATACCTAAAGCTGTAGGCATCATTCTGGTATAACAACTCAAAGTCCAGCAACATGCCAATGCAACGCTGGTCCTTTTTGGGAATACATTGTAATGTTCTTTTTTTCCTGCAGCCTGTGGGCTGAATGAAAAAAAAGACATTGATTAGTGGGTAAGCCCACCATTAGAATACCGCCCTTCATCCACCCACTGCTAATGATGGGCATACATGCACCATTTTTTTTTTAACTGTGGTGGTGAAATTATTTCCTACAGCGCTGGAGTCGCTGATTTACATATGGTGAGAGCAAACGCTCTTGCTGTCAAGATAAATAAATAATTGCTGCAGCTGAATGGCGTACCTGAAAAGCAAACAACGATAACGATAAAACATTAACTAAATAAAACAACTTGATTTTTTAACGCAATCTGTGCAAATTGCTCCTCCACCCCTGCCCCCATGCTTCGGCATATATGCTCTTTTTTTAAACTGTGGCGGTGAAATCACCTCTTACAAAGCTGGAGTCATGGCTTTACGTATCGTGGAAGCAAACACTGTTGCTGTCAGATTAAATAAACCCATGCTGCAGCTGAATGGTAACGGGGGCGTGACCGGAAGCCGACCTTAATGGACGCTTGATCTCCTAGCTCCTGCAGCCCGCAGCAATATTGGCAATTTGGGGGTCGAAAACGCATCCCCACATGGGCAGATCGCGGACCACCCGATCCTCACGGTGCAGAGGTACATCCCAACCCCCTCCGGGGACCTCTACGGACCTCCGCTCCTTCTTTCTCCAGCCAGAGAACGTCCCGGCCGGAGGATCCAAGATGGCGCCGATCACACAGGCACAGGGGGGACGGAGCTCTCCACGAGACCAACTGCCGCAGCCCACACAACAGCGAGCGCACGCCGAATCCTCTCCAGCGATGACAGGCTCGGTCTCTCCAGCAACACACACAGGACCGGTGAGTCCATCTACCTCCCCCGATCCCCAGGCCTGGCAGACACATGCGCCGCAGCCATCCGGACCACCCACCTCCTCACAGCACTACACTCAGTGCTCGGCGGCATTTCCACGGCTGCTACGCGTGGCTTCAGACCCCTACCTCCAGGACCAGTCTCCTCTATCCCCAACACCATCAGCTCTCTCCCAGGACTTTCCACCCCTTCCAGATCCCGCTCGCCCATCAGCGGATCTACATCTCACCCCAGGGGGAGAGGATGGGACACCATGGGCCATGGCAGGGTCCCCCCCCCACCCAAGACGCAGAGACTTTCCAGATCCGGAGACAATGGTGTCTCTAAACAGCTGCCCTCTAATATCCTCACATACGCACAAAAGGCCAGCACCCCCCCAGGCTCCTCAACAGCTACCCACCATGAGGGACCCCCCCAACTGCCGCAGGCCCTGATGTGGAATGAACCGTGGGACCCCCCTGTTACAGGATCCCATCGACCACCCGAGGCGGGCTCACTTAGCCCACGCTCCCCCCCTCCGGCACCAGCCTCGCCAGACCACCGAGTGGGCCATATACATGACCAATATATACCACCCCCATGGCACGCTTATTTTCAAGAGATGCCCACCAAACAAGATTTCAAACAACTCATAGAGGATGTCAAATCAACCTGCCGTTTTGAAATCCAGGTCCTCCAAACGGGACTCAAACATTTAGCAGATAGAGTGGAAATGGCGGAAGAGGAGATCCAAGAAACCAAGTTAGCAGTCCACAGAACACAGCTCCAGGGAGCGGAGCACCGTTCTCTCCTTAGAGATATGCAAAGGCACATAGAGGACCTGGACAACAGGGGGCGCCGCAACAACATCCGAATAAGAGGTGTCCCGGAGCCAGAGGGCAGTGAAGACCTGCAAACCACCTTGCAAACCATTTTCAACAACCTACTGGGAGAACCCCTTACGAAACATATAGAGATGGACAGAGCCCATCGAGCACTGAGACCTAAAGGCCCTGCATCAAAACCAAGGGATATCATTTGCAGAATCACTTCTTATCCCCTTAAAGAATCCATCATGAAACAAGCACGAATAACACTCAAAATCACCTTTGCTGGGACACAAATTCAGCTTTACCCTGACCTGTCCTGGATCACCCTACAGAAACGAAGACTTCTTCAACCACTACTACAAGAGCTGCAAAACAAAGCAATCCCCTATAGATGGGGTTTCCCCTTCACTCTTACAGCAAAACTACAGGGAACCTCCGCAGTTCTGCGATACCCCGAAGACCTCCGAGTATTCTGCAACACCCTGGAAATACAACCTCCACAGCTACCGGAATGGGACTTAGTAACCATCTCCCCATCACCGCCTACAGTATGGCAGAAAGTATCTTCCTCAAACCGGCCTCGAAACCCAGAAGCACCCCGCAAACCTGCCAAACCCAGACGCTGATCAACGTCACTGTTCTACCACAGTCCACACCAAACTGCAAGACGTGATTAACTCAACGTACTGATTTTTCATGTCCAGGACTAAACGTTTGGTCAGACATACTAGCTCAGTACCCCCCAAATTGCCCCTACGCCACAGTTCACATAAATACCAAGGGCTTGCTATGATCGAGCTCCAAGAGAGTAGACGCATTTCCGTTCGTCTCCTCCCCCCCGTTCCTGATTTTTAGTTCAGGAAGTTAAATAAGTGTTTTATATTTCTACATTGGTTGCGGATCCCCTGGTGGCCCCCCCCCGGCCGCCCCAATAGAGCGACCGGCGGACGGACACTTGGAATTCCGTGTTACTTAGGCCTATTGGCCACTTATAGTTTGCTAATGTGTGCGTTCTATCACCACCTGGTCTTACTTAACCTTCTTCTTCTCTCCCAGCCCTCTCCCTCCTCTTCCCCTTACTGTAGGAATCAACCTCGCGCAGGGGTGCGGGTGAACGGTCCTGGTTTCCTCCCGGATGGTGTCAGATCCTGGTCCTTTATCCTCGGGCCCTGGTGCTCCATCACTAGGTAAGCAAACGCACACCTACCCACATGTAATTAGATGGCAAAGTTACTATCCCTAAATGTACACGGCCTGAACTCTAGCAGAAAAAGGCATTTGGCACTGCGGGAGTTCAGACAGTCGGGAGCTGATATCGTAATGGTACAGGAGACACATTTCAATAAGGAAGGCTCGTTCGCATTCGCCTCCAAATACTTCCCGAAGGTCTATCTCTCATCTGGCACCCAAAAAAAAGCGGGAGTGGCTATATTATTCAAAAAGGGAACCCCCTTCACTTGCACAAACCATTACTCCGACCCTAAGGGCCACTTTATTATTCTACAGGGGCACTGGCATACACAACCTATTATGCTGTGCACGATATACGCGCCTAACACTAAACAACACAATCTCCTCTCTAAAATATACAAGCGTCTTTTCAAGTCAGCCCCCGGGATCTTAGTGGTGGGGGGAGATTTCAATCTTGTACAATCAGCAACTGTCGATCGCCGGGTGGTGGGCTCCAGGGTATCTCCACCAGGTGTCCTCCGGGGCTCTAGACTCTTTCGACAAATCTCCAGACGCTATGCGCTCTTTGATGCCTGGAGGGCCCTTCACCCAGGAGATCGGCAGTATACATTTTACTCCGCCCCCCACCATACACACTCCCGAATAGATTATTTCTTTGTTAACAACCATACACTCAGACTTACACGAAAAGCTCAAATACTCCCCATCTCGTGGTCGGATCATGCCCCGATTCTACTAGAGCTAGAACTAGATAATCCCAACCGTAAACCCTACAACTGGAGGCTTAACTCATTTCTCCTTCAGCACCTCCCTTCCCAAGTCGAACTAATTACCACCTTAAAACACTACTTCATTGAAAACAACACACCGGATATATCGCCAACCACCCTCTGGGAGGCCCACAAGGCAGTCCTACGCGGCAAATGCATAGCCTTGTCCTCCGCAATGAAAAAAGAGTCCCTAGCCGCAAAACTAAAAACTGAACAGGACCTTAGAGTGTCTGAACGCAAACTTCAAGCCACCCCTTCCATACCCTTGCTCCGGAAGGTCATTAGCCTTCGCTCAACCCTGAAGGAATTCGCATTAGGCCAGGTAGAAAAAGCACTGACAAGACTAAAGCAATTATACTACGATAAAGGTAACAAAGCACATTCCCTTTTAGCTAACAAACTGCGGGACAAATACCACATGCAGACACCACATCAGATTAAAAATAAGTCGGGACATATAGTCTCCCACCCCAAAGAAATAGCTCAAGTTTTTGCGGACTTCTATAAACACTTATACAATAACCCAGACATACCTAGCAATCCCCCTTCCCCCGACCTGTCTTATAAAATGCGAGAATACTTGGAACGCAGTGGAGTCCCCCACTTAACACCCTCCGACCTACTGACCTTGAACACACAGATTACAGATGAGGAGATAGAGATGACCATTAAATCCCTCCCGTCCCATAAAGCCCCGGGACCCGACGGATTCCCATATGAATATTATAAGACATTTCTCCCCACACTGCTTCCACATATGAGCAAGGTCTTCAATGCCTTTCTTCACAAGGCCGATATACCACCGGACATGCACCTTTCTTTTTTCACCTTAATTCCTAAACCAGACAAAGACCCCTCCCTATGTACCAATTACAGACCCATTGCATTGCTGAACTCCGACCTTAAAATTTTCACCAAACTACTTTCCAATCGCCTAAACCAGATTCTCCCCTCACTGGTCCATAAAGACCAGGTAGGGTTCGTCCCGATGCGTCAGGCTGGAGACAATACCAGAAAAATCATAGACCTGGTGGAGGTGGTGAATAGAGAACACCAGGCGGCACTGTTGCTCAGTTTAGACGCAGAAAAAGCGTTTGATCGCTTGGGATGGCCCTTTCTATTTGCCACTCTACAATTCATGGGCTTTCGAGGCCCCTTCCTACAAGCGATCAGACATTTATACACAGGCCCAACATCCCAAGTCAGGACCCCCTTTGCATTATCCCCTACATTCTCAGTGGCGAACGGGACCAGGCAGGGATGCCCACTCTCACCCCTGCTATTTGCAATCTGCGTCGAACCCCTAGCCGCAAAACCCAGACATACGAGGAATATCAGTTAGAGGGAGGGAGTTTAAAATCTCCCTTTTTGCAGATGATATCATACTCTCAGTGACCCAACCTCATATCACTCTTCCAATTCTGCAAACAGAACTAGATCGCTTTCGCGCATTATCAGGGTATAAGATAAATGCATCAAAATCAGAGGCCCTCCCAATTAACATGCCTCCTAACGAGGTCTCACTTTTAAAATCTAATTTTCCATTCACATGGAAAACAAATTCCCTGAAATATCTAGGCATATTTATTACACCCAAATTTAGTACCATATACCAAGAAAATTTCCCATCACTGTTTCGATCTATAAGATCCTCACTGACTCAATGGAAAAAACACCACATCCCTCTACTAGGTAGAATAGCCTCAATAAAAATGACTATCCTCCCAAGACTTTTATATCTCTTCCAAACACTACCTATACCAATCCCGATTGCCCATCTGAAAAAACTCCAATCCGATCTATTACAGTTCACATGGAATTACAAAAGGCACAGGGTCCCGAGGTCGGTACTGATGGCATCCCGCAATGAAGGGGGATTGGCGTTCCCTAATTTTATTAAATATTATTACGCAGCTCAATTACGAGCGATAGCCTCCTGGTATACCCACAAATCTTATAACAAATGGACCGAAATCGAAAAACTATGGCTTGCTCCCATACATCCAAATAATCTGCTGTGGAGTGCGAATGCGGACGTAGCCCCTGAACGTATGCTGGGTCCCATGTCCCACTTGAGACGGCTGTGGCGCACCCTGGCCCCCAAACATAATCTCTCCTCAGATAGATCGCTCCTGACCTCTTTTATTTGTAACCCCAAAGTGCCGGATAGTCTTACCTACCAAATGTCACATCATTGGACAGCCCGGAACTTGTTCCACTATGGGAACCTGGTGGACCCCAGAACAAGGAAACTGCTGCCATTCAGCGAACTACAAACTAAACATGACCTCCCCAGACAGGCACTCTACGGGTATCTACAAATTCGGCACTACGCACTCACTATTACACCCACCCTACAATTTTCACCACCATCAGCGTTTGAAACAACAATCTTGCCGGGCAATAATCAGAGGGGGCTTATATCGAGCATATACAAGATTTTGAACGTCTTCTCAGAGGACAGCCAGGGTAAACACCTGTATATGACTAAATGGGAGGGGATCCTTGGGGAGGAACTCCCTATCTCGCAATGGCAGATAATCTGGAATCAAACAGCGAAGAGTTCAATGTGTTCTTTATATAAAGAAAACTCCTATAAAATCCTCTTGCTGTGGTATATGACCCCAGATGCTCTCCATACCATATTCCCCAATAGTTCCGATAGATGCTGGAGATGCCAGGGAGCGAGGGGCACCTTCCTACATATATACTGGAGCTGCCCATTGTTGACTCCTTACTGGTCCACGGTCCAGCAGCTATTAAATATTATTACGCAGCTCAATTACGAGCGATAGCCTCCTGGTATACCCACAAATCTTATAACAAATGGACCGAAATCGAAAAACTATGGCTTGCTCCCATACATCCAAATAATCTGCTGTGGAGTGCGAATGCGGACGTAGCCCCTGAACGTATGCTGGGTCCCATGTCCCACTTGAGACGGCTGTGGCGCACCCTGGCCCCCAAACATAATCTCTCCTCAGATAGATCGCTCCTGACCTCTTTTATTTGTAACCCCAAAGTGCCGGATAGTCTTACCTACCAAATGTCACATCATTGGACAGCCCGGAACTTGTTCCACTATGGGAACCTGGTGGACCCCAGAACAAGGAAACTGCTGCCATTCAGCGAACTACAAACTAAACATGACCTCCCCAGACAGGCACTCTACGGGTATCTACAAATTCGGCACTACGCACTCACTATTACACCCACCCTACAATTTTCACCACCAGCGTTTGAAACAACAATCTTGGCGGGCAATAATCAGAGGGGGCTTATATCGAGCATATACAAGATTTTGAACGTCTTCTCAGAGGACAGCCAGGGTAAACACCTGTATATGACTAAATGGGAGGGGATCCTTGGGGAGGAACTCCCTATCTCGCAATGGCAGATAATCTGGAATCAAACAGCGAAGAGTTCAATGTGTTCTTTATATAAAGAAAACTCCTATAAAATCCTCTTGCTGTGGTATATGACCCCAGATGCTCTCCATACCATATTCCCCAATAGTTCCGATAGATGCTGGAGATGCCAGGGAGCGAGGGGCACCTTCCTACATATATACTGGAGCTGCCCATTGTTGACTCCTTACTGGTCCACGGTCCAGCAGCTACTGGAACGCCTCCTGGACATACAGATCCAGGCTTCCCCAAAATTCTTCCTACTGGGCCTACCGCCGCCTAAATTTCCCACCCCATATAAAAAACTGGTACGCCACATACTGACGGCGGCAAGATGCCTTATAGCATTACATTGGAAACGTTCCTCACCCCCCTCTGCTGAGGACCTGTACACTAGAATAAAGGACATAGAAGTGATGGAAAAGATGACAGCTAGAATACAGGATACATTGGAAGCACATAACAGGGTCTGGGAGCTATGGCACCTCCGGGAGGACCCACCATGACCAGGTAACACCACCGTTGATATACCTACTATACCCCCCCTCTCTAACCCCCTCTCTCTCCACTACCCACCTCTTTTTCTTTATGTTATACATACCTGCAACTTCTTAGCAACAGATAACTAAGTTTTGATTCTGCTTTTACAGTAAGATTATAAACTTGCCAGTAAATATAGTACATGGAAGACGATGACACTTAGCTGGCATTTTGTAAAACTTTAATATTGGAACATGGCATTTGATTATTGATACTGTGTACAAGAATTCAACACTACTGTACTACTGTCACAAACGCCAACTGTTATTGCATATTGTACTGCAAAAATGGAAAATAATAAAAATGTTATTTGGAAAAAACAAAAAAAAACAAAGTAACATTACAGTATAACAGTAATGGCCCATACACACGGTCGGATTTTCCGATGGAAAATGTCCGATCAGAGCGTGTTGTCGGAAATTCCGACCGTGTGTGGGCTCCATCGGACATTTTCCATCGGATTTTCCGACACACAAAGTTGGAGAGCAGGAGATAAAATTTTCCAACAACAAAATCCGTTGTCAGAAATTCCGATCGTGTGTACACAAATCCGACGGACAAAGTGCCACACATGCTCAGAATAAATAAAAAGATGAAAGCTATTGGCCACTGCCCCGTTTATAGTCCCGACGTACGTGTTTTACGTCACCGCGTTTAGAACTATCGGATTTTCCGACAACTTTGTGCGACCGTGTGTTGACAAAACAAGTTTGAGCCAACATCCGTCTGAAAAAATCCTAGGATTTTGTTGTCGGAATGTCCGAACAAAGTCCGACCGTGTGTACGCCCTATAAGACATACCTGCAAAGCAAATACAATAAATCATAGTAAAAATACAGCAATAATAATAATATAACAATAGAGAGAGATCAATAGATATAGAACAAAAGAGAGCGAACAATAGAGCGGACAATAGAGAGCGAACATAAGAGAGAGAACAATAGAGAGAGAAGAAGAATAAAACGACAACTATTTTTGGCTTTTTTATTTATTTTTTTGTGTTTTTGTGTTTTTTGCACTTTTATATAAACTGTAAGCTTTCCAAATTAGGGTCTCCCAAAATGTGATGGCCATCTCATATTTTGAGACCCTGTGTAAGTGGGCCCTAGGACTGTGCAATGCTTTACCCTACGCTAATACTCCACTAGTGTGTGGTAGCATTTGAAACAGTCACAGATGCAGAGACCAGGTTTGTCAGGACAGGAGGGACAATAAAAGCGGGTGTCATGCCTAAATCCATGTTTTCTGCAGACACAACATCTTCTTTGGGGTGTTCTGTGGGCAGGGGTACCAGGGAGGACATACGTAAAATGCCTCTCATGCAGCCGGCTCACTGCATTTGCGTTGGGAAGGTGGGGCATAGCACCATCTGGAAAGAAAAGGGCTGTGATGATCTCTTCCTGGAATTTAAGAAAAGATCCATTTCGTCCTAAAACTTTGTACAGCACATAAGAATTCAGCAGAGCCAATTTGAATAAATATACAGACACTTTTTTGTACCAGCGTCTGGCCTTACGGGTAATTAAGTACAGTGCCAACAACTGGTCATTGACGTCCACCCCTCCCATGTTAAGGTTGTATTTATGGACACAGAGGGGTTTCTTCACAACACCAGTCGCCGTAGGAATTTGGACAGTTGTATCTGCGTGAAGGGAGGACAGAACGAAAACATTCTGTGTATCTTTCCACTTCACTGCTAAAAAATTATTATATTTCAAGCAGGCTCTCTCTCTCCCCATCTAAATCAGGACTCTACAAGCCATTGGGAAAGCCCCAGCGATTAGTTCGCACAAAGTCACATGCGCCAATTCCACAATCAAAAAGGTGACTAAAAAGTGGCACGCTTGTGTAATAATTGTCCACGTACAAGTGGTACCCCTTTCCGTATAAGGGTGACAGCGAGTCTCACACAATCTTACCAGTGCTCCCTATGTAGTCCTCAGGCTCCACGTGATTATCTCTTCCCTCGTAAACCATAAAACCATATGTATAGCCTGTTGCCCTGTCACAGAGCTTATACATCTTGACCCCATATCTGGCACGCTTGCTGGGAAGATACTGTTTCATAGGCAAGTGGCCACAAAACTTAATCAGAGACTCATCGACGCAGACAACTTGATCAGGAGTAAACAAGGCTGCAAACTGTTGGTTGAAATTGTTTAAGAGGGGCTGAATTTTGTGGAGCCGATCAAATCCAGGGTCACCCCGAGGACGACAGAGTTCATTGTCTTTAAAATGCATGAACCGCAAGATCCGCTTGTATCATGTCCTAGTCATGGAGGTAGAGAACCCGGGCATATGGTGAATTGGGTCAGTGGACCCATATGACCGCAACTCACTTTTTTAAACTATGCCCATGAGGAAGGATAGGCCCAGGAATGCCTTAAATTCAGAAACTGTAATAGGTTTCCAATCTCTGGCAAGGGTCAACTGGAGATTAGCGGCGATGAATTGACCAGTATACAAATTGCTTTGGTCTACAAACAGATCTATAGAGATCTTCCATGAAAAAAGCGAATAAAAATCAAGTGACGTAAAATCAACAGTTTCCACCTGAATTCCGGGTTGGCCAGTGAATGGGGGAAGTACGGGCGCTGCAGAAGTGGTGGGCTCCCAATTTGGATTGGCAAATGCAGCAGGATAGGCACTTTGGGCTCGACAGGCCTGTGTTTATCTTCTTTGTGGCTGTGGGACTCTCCTTGTGCTAGCCACCTCACCAGCTTGAACTGCACTTATAGGGCTGGACACATCACCAAGTGTTCCTGCAGTGCTGGATGTAAGACCAGGTTGTACTAGGCCGCTGGTGTTTGCCAGTTCACCAGAAGGATGAGCGGCTGTCAGAAACCATGAAATCAGTCCGAGACAGAAGTAAAGTTAAATCACACTTGTTTAATAATAAAAGTAAAAAGAACAATCATAGTCAAAACATAGCCAAAGTTCAGTAACCAGAATAGATAGTCAGCCAAGCCTGAAGTCAGGGATCAACGTAGTGGAACAGCAAGCAGGATCTGGAGCCAGAGGGGATGTCAGCAAAGCAAGTCTTTAAACAGGAACGCAGGAGATAGGCTCTGTGATGTTGACCAAGGTGAAGGCAGAGATCCTTCGTGCTAGACGGCTTAAGTAGGCAGGACTGACGAGCAGGATATCATTAACAGCTGAGTAACTGTGGAGAGATAGGAGCTGGCAATTAGCCGACAGGTGAGCAGCCAGCTCTGAGAAGGAAGGGCTGAGCCCAGCCCTGACAGTACCCCCTCCTCAATGACCCCTCCCCCTCAGAGGACCACCAGGCTTGAGGGGAAAACATCTATGGAAATCACAGAGGAGGACAGGGGCATGTACGTCTGAGGATGAGACCCAGGAGCGTTCCCCTGGACCGTACCCCTTCCAATGCACCAGGTACTGCATGCGCCCACGGAACCTACGGGAGTCAACAATGGACTGTACTTTATACTCCTCATGGTTCTCAATCTGTACAGGGTGAGGATGTGGCACCGAGGTGGTAAAGCGGTTGCAGACCAAAGGTTATAATAAGGAGATATGAAATACATTTGAAATACGCATGTTAGAAGAAAGGTCTAATGCGTAAGCCACTGGGTTAATCCTGCGAAGAATACGGAAAGGCCCAATACACCGAAGTGCAAACTTCAGTGAGGGAACACGAAGGCGGAGGTTGCGAGGTGACAGCCAGACCCTGTCCCCAACCTGGTAGGAAGGCTCAGGTGGGCGTCTGCGGTCAGTATGGAGTCTGCACCTATCATTAGCATGTCGCAAAGCCTCCTGGACTTGTGCTCAAGTGGAACAAAGGCCATGGAGATGATCCCCTAACGCAGGAATACTCTGGGGAACAAATGAGTAAGGCAACATGGAAAGTTGGAAACCGTAGTTAGCCATAAACGGGGACAATCAAGAAGATTCAAAACTCTGCCCATGGTAATAGGTCTGACCAGTTGTAATGATGGTCAGAAATATAACAACGTAGGAATTGCTCCAAGGACTGATTGGCTCGTTCTACGTCCCCATTAGACTGCGGGTGATACGCAGAGGAAAAAGCAAGCTGAATTCCACAATGTGCACAAAAGGCTCGCCAGAACCGAAACACAAACTGACTGCCCCTGTCCGAGACAATCACCTTGGGTAGCCCATGTAAGCGAAAGATCTCTAGAGCAAAAATGGAAGCCAGTTCCTTAGAAGCCAGTTCCTTAGAAGTAGGCAACTTCTTAAGTGGAATACAATGAGACATTTTTGAGAACCGGTCAACCACCATAAGGATAACCGTGTTGCCCTCGGAGTTGGGTTACTCCACAATGAAATCCATAGACAGGTGGGTCCAGGGCCTCTCTCCATTGGGTATGGGTTGTAGGAGGCCCACCAGAAGACGTCGTGGAGTCTTACTCTGAGCACACACGGAACAGGCAGCTATGAAGGCGGTTACATCAGCATGTAGACTAGAATTGTTGGGAAATGGCCCAAAAGAGTTGATTCTTCCCAGGGTGGCCAGCAGCTTTGGGAGAATGGTAAGTCTGGAGCACAGCAGTACAGAGACTCTCAGGGACAAAGCAGCGGTCATAAGGTTTCTCAGGAGGAGCATGGATCTGAGCAACAAGAATTTTGTCACCCAAAGGAGAAGTGAGACTTGTGCGAACCGTAGCCAGAATACGATCAGGAGGGATCACAGGAACCGGAACCGACTCCATCTTGGAAGTTGAGGAAAATTGTCGTGACAAAGCGTCAGCCCTTACATTCATTAGTATCAGGTAAGAATGAGACAATGTAATTGAAACTTGACAAGAAAAGAGCCCATTGCACCCTTCTGGGTGTTTAGCCTCAGACAAGAATGTGAGATTCATATTAGACATGTGCAAATCGTTTCGTAACTAATCGAAATGCGGCCCAACTAATACGAAAGAAATTATAGCGAATATAACTAATGAATTTGACATGATTCGGTAATTCGTTAAAGATCTAATGAAACAAAAGGTCAACTCAAAGTAAATCTTACAGTCCAATCAGCTGATTCATTTTGTGCCGGAGGTTGGATTACTGGCAAAGTGCATACCTGAGAACTGAGTGAGAAGGGTGTTGTATTGTATTTGAGCAGAGGAGAAGAGATATTGTCATTATGTGTGTTAACAGATTCAATAAACGACTTTCCAAACTACGAATCATTATCATAAATCAATATTCATAAATAAATATCGAATTCCAACTAATATGAAAGAAATAATAGCGGATATAACTAATAAATTCATCATGATTCGGTAGTTTGTTAATGATCTAATGAAACAAAAGGTCAACTCAATGTAAATCTTACAGTCCAATCAGCTGATTAATTTTGTGCTGGAGGTTGGATTAGTGGCAAAGTGCATTCCTGAGAACTGAGTGAGAAGGGTGTTGTATTGTATTTGAGAAGAGGAGAAGAGATATTGTCATTGTGCGTGTTAATAGATTCAATAAAAAACGACTTTCCAAACTACGAATCATTATCACGAATATATATACTTACATAGGTATCGAATTTCAACTACCGTATATACTCGAGTATAAGTCGAATTTTTCAGCACATTTTTTTGTGCTAAATGTGCCCCCCTCAACTTATACTTGAGTCAAGCATTTTTCTGCAGAAAAAAATTTCATTTTCCGAACCGACTTTGGGGCCCCGTATCTCAGGGCCACGTGGTGATAGGAACTCCAAACCCAGTAGAACTGGTACCATAACATATCCAAATGTGGGGTTCCTAGCACTAAGTGGCCCCGAGATACGGGGCCCCAAAATCGGTTCGGAAAATGTCATTCTCTGCTGCAAAAAAAGTGCTTGACATTTTCTGAACCGAATTTGGGGCCCCATATCTCAGGGCCACTTAGTGCTAGGAACCCCAAATTTGGTGTGCAAACCCAGTGGAACTGGTACCATATCATATCCAAAGCTGGGGTTCCTAGCACCAAGTGGTCCTGAGATACGGGGCCCCAAAACCGGTTTGGAAAATGTCATTTTCTGCTGCAGAAAAGTGCTTGACATTTTCTGAACTGATATTTGGGGCCCTGTATCTCAGGGCCATTTGGTGCTAGTAACCCCAGCTTTGGAAATTTTATGTGGCTAGTTCCACTGGGTTTGCACACCAAATTTGGGGTTCTTAGCCCTAAGTGGCCCCAAGATACAGGGCCCCAAATTCGGTCAACTGTGTCCATCTGCAGCAATGTCATTTCGGGACCCTTTGGGTTCAGAGACCCCAAATTTTGGCTGCAGCTAGGAGGCATCTAGGAACCCTTAACTACCGAGTTTGAAGTTCAGGGGACCTATGGCTGCAAATGGGCACAGTGAGGCATGCAAATGGGCACAGTGATGCTGCAAATGGGCATTGTTGACCCTCTTTTCCACTTACAGTAGCTGTGCATTTCTCACCCTCGTCTTATACTCGAGTCAATAAATTTTTCCCATTTTTTTGTGGTAAATTAGGGCCTGAACAGAGATGAGAAGTTGGGAAAAAACTTCCAAAAATAGTTGGCAAAGCCCAGGAAACGCTGCAGAGGGTGTAAACCCACGGGTCAGGGCCACTGTAGGACAGCTAAAAGTTTCTCTGGGTCCATCAAAAAACCAGGAGTGGAAATAAAATAGCCCAGGAATTTAACCTATTAACGATGGAACTCGCACTTCTCCAGTTTACAATAGAGATTGTTCTCTCTTAGTTTCTGAAGCACATGACAGACATCTGTGTGGTGGCTCTCCAGGGACTTGGAAAATATGAGGATAACATCGAGATAAACCACCACACATAACTGCAACAAATCTCAGGGGACATTGTTAATAACTTCCTGGAAAACTGCCGTGGTGTTACAAAGGCCAAAAGGCATTAAGAAGTACTCATAATGGCCTGTTCTGGTATTAAATGCAGTTTTCCACTCGTCGCCCTCCTTAATCCTCATGAGATTGTATGTCCCTCTCAAATCAAGATTTGTGAAAATCGTTGCTCCCTTGAGGCAGTCAAATAACTTTGTAATCAGTGGAATCGGATAGACATTCTTAATCGTGAAACGATTGAGACCCCTATAATCAATACAAAGTCTCAGTTCACCACTCTTCTTCTTCACAAAGAAGAAACCAGCGCCAGCAGGAGACGAGGATTTGTGGCTGAGACCTCGAGAAAGTGCGTCTGCAACATACTCCTCCATGGCCTTATCCTCCAAGACTGATAAAGTTTAAACCCTGCCACGAGGGGTTATGGCACCAGGTTGAAGGTCAATTGCGAAATCAGCACACCGCAATCAGCCGGCGTGGAGGCAAACTGCCGGCTTGACCTTCGTCAAAGACATTACTAAAATCGCGGTACTCCTCCAGCAGGGAGGAGAGTGAAGAGGTGCACAGGACCTTGACTACCTTCTGGAAGTATGTCTTACTGCATTGTGGCGACCAGGAGAGAACCTCAGCACGGAGCCAATCAAAAGAGGGGTTGTGCCTCCTTAACCAAGGATAACCAATAACCAGCAGAAACTTAGGTGAGCAAATAACTTGGAATTGGATTATCACATGGTGAAGAGCCCCTACGGCCATGGACAACAGAACCATCTCATGAGTCACATGGATGGGCTGTAGAGGTCTCCCATCAAGAGCCTCAATGGCAAGTGGAGTGTCATGCACTACAGTACAATTTTGCACATGGAACAGATATACAGTAGTTTAAACCATAGAACAGTGTATTACACGTATTGTGTTTTTGTCCTTATAATCAAACATACAAGCCATGAAAATCCTACAATGTAAATGTTATGGGTAGCATGTCTATTGGTAGTAGTCAACACTCGTGGCCAACTGTGTTTTGATGAACAGGCGGCAGGTCTCACTGTATTTTATTACAATCATTTCTCTAAGCTTGGGCAAATGTTGTAAATGATGTTTAAATGAATTGCAATAAGAATAAGCTATGCCAATGTGGACACTTTTTGCAATATTTAGTAAGAGCGAAGAGTGGAGCCTATTTGTGATTTTTGAAATGATACTGTTTATTATCCTTTGTTGCAATCTCCAGATGAATCATAAATTAATGAATCTCTGACTAGCAATGATTTGTAGAATGTGAGGCAATATGAAAGTAGCATTAAATGTGTAATTTAGAAATGGACCTAATACCTCTGTAGGATAAATGCAACAGCAAGGATCAGGAGATAAGGGCTTTAAAAAGAATGTAATTAACAATATGAAGGGGAAAATAAACCATGCAGATTATGCACACAGCTGACCTGTAAATGTCAAGGATTTGCATTTTAAATTACTTGTAGTTTCCCATACTGACAGCATGTGCAGGGCTCCAAGGGAATGTCTGAAGTCACTGTGTGCTGAAGCACATTTAAATCTGTATTAAACCCAAATAACAAAAATGTAATATATTGTAGTTTACCAATCCTTAAATGTGGCTGCATTTGTTTTCTTTTTTGGGCCTTTTTTACTTTATTTTCACCTGCAATCCAGCCAGCAACATACTTTCCAACTTAGGGAATCGCCTTTGGACAGCAGTATTGTCAACCTGGAGATAGGGTAGTATTAGATGAACTAGAAGATTTAGATGGACTTGACTAACAAATTAAAGCCAAACTCCAGCCAAATTTTTTACGCAGTCCTGGCAACAGTTTAACACATTGGTTCTTAAAGGTTTTACATAAATGAATAAAAAGCTAACCATTGTAAGCTAAACTATTGTTTTTGGGTTTGATACCTCTTTAAGCAGTTACAGCATTGTTTTTTTCCCTCTTGGGATTGGTGACCATTGTGAGCACCCCTGTTGGAGTTAAATGTTTTTTCTCAACATTACATAGTTACATAGTTACATAGTTAGTAAGGTTGAATAAAGACACCAGTCCATCCAGTTCAACCTGAGTGAGTGTGGGTCTACAACCCTGACCCTTGTCCCTAACCCTGAACATTGCACACTCACATCAATCCCTACCCTCAATCAAAGGTCCCCATTCATATACTAGGGCCAATTTTGGACAGAAGCCAATTAACCTACCAGCATGTCTTTGGAGTGTGGGAGGAAACCGGGGTACCCGGAGGAAACCCACGCAGGCACAGGGAGAACATGCAAACTCCAGGCAGGTAGTGTCATGGTTGGGATTCGAACCAGCGACCCTTTTTTACTGCTAGGCGAGAGTGCTAACCACTGCACCACTGTGCCGCCCCAACATTCTAACTCTCACATTTTCTGGACAGTTTGGTCTGTAGAAGGAAGTTGAAACATAACAGACATAGGCCCTTTTCACATGGGGCTGTCCATTTTTGATGGACTCCACTTTCTCAGCAGGGATCTATCCATTGCTCCCCTCTGAGCTGGTGGATGACAGGTTCGTCTCTGCTCACTGTGCAGCGAATTTTCTTCTGCATTAAAAATTCTGTCTGTTTGTCCATTTTTATTTTTTACATACAGTTCCACTCTAAAGAGGGAAATTAACGCAGCCTCTGCATTGACGAATTGGTAAGCTGATATAATGTTATTTTTATTTTTGGGTTTAATTCTGCTTTAGGTTAGAACAGTGTAGACACCAGAACGCTAGCATCTCAACCATAGCAATATCACATTTACATACCATATAATGAGTGTTGCTAAGTGGGTGGAGTATAGTCACTACATTCTCTTAAATCCCCATCCCTATATCAATGGCAGTATTAGCAGACATCATGGCAGGCGTACAGTAAAAAAAATTCAGAAATGGTAAAGAATACATTTTGGATCCCTTTTCCAAAAAAACACTAGCCCAGCTGCATTGCATGGCAATTCCTAAATGGCTAAGGTTCATCTTCAAGTAAAGAAGCTCTTCAACATGGTATAGACTATGGTAAACTCATTGTAAATCTTCATGTCACAATGATTCGTTTTAGTAACATCATGTTTCATCTGGAAATTAAAATTTGAAATTGATACTGTCTTAGACAAACACAGTTTACTTAAGATTTCAGAAGTGACAGTATAGTGGCTATTTCTACAAAATGAGGTAAAATGAAATATGCTTATATGCAATACTGTGGGATGGGAGGAAACAGATGTTAGGATTAAATCTAAAAATATTACCTGCAATCTACTTATTGCAAAGGATTTTTGAACGCACTTGGTAAGCCAAAAGTTATATCTCAGAAAGACTCAACTTTGTTCACAAACTGAATGATTTGCCAGTGGAATATATGAAACTACATTAAAACACCTGGCTGGCTTACTATTGATCTTCTTGACCTTGTCAGTATCTTAAATTCCATAATATAGACAGAAAGAACCATTTATATAGTACACATATAAGACAAATATCTATTATTGGTCATCAAAATTTAAATGTGAATATAGCAGTGAAAAAGACAAAAAATTATTTCTAAATATATGTAATATTAAAGATGCACTGAACAAGGGACCTACTGATTTATACAGAACAGCTTTAAGACGATGTACAGGTAAATATGTAAAAAAAAATTACACTGTTACAAGTCAATATAGCTTAATATTGAAGAAGGCATAGTATTAGGGATGAGCATGGGTGATCATGAGTTTTACCTAAACCTGAGCTGTTCAAAGCTCAACGGATAGGTAAAGTAAATGTACAGATTTGGCCATTTCACTTGCCTGCTACCAGGAGTCATTCATTTAATGGTGGTACTACCACCACTAAATAGAGTTTCTGGCCACCCAGCCACCTGCTAGCTTATTGTAAATATTAAACAGACAGGCGAGCATCCCGGATAACATCACTGAATGTTTTATTGTCATTCAGCAGACAGTCTGAGACCTGTCATTTGCAGTGAGGGTCTATTGAGAGAGGCTCACTGGTCACCGTGTTTGTGTTAGCGGTCACCGGGGCATCGTTCATCATGATAAAAAAAAAGTCCCATGATGTAAATTGAACTTCAATTTTAATCAGGGGTAGAGCCATCATCAATTATTTTAAATGACACCCAAATGACCTGCCGAAACAAACACAGTTCCCCACACCAATTAACTGCTTTAAATGGACTCAAGTGACAGCTCCCCTGCCGGCTTCTTAATGACAAACCAGTCAGCTGACGTCATTGACCATATGTGGTCATGACCATATTTGGTCAAAGACAACACCCTGGATCATGAGTAAGCCCTGAGATGCTGTGATACGTGTTGACTTGTCCTTCAGCACCCAGTGTTTAGGTGCTGCTTTTGAGGATGTCACTGTAACAATAAAGTGGATGTTTTTTTCAGAGTGCAGCCGTCCAAGTTTCTGGATTTGTCTACATGCACAGCTCAACAATCTGGGCTAGCACCTACGTTTGAAGGACAGGTAGGTCAAACTCCCTTTGAGGAGCTGATTACTGTTTACTTTGTTTACAAACAGAAATTGGGAATTGCAAATGTCATTTAACAGCATTTTTTTTTTTTTTTTTTGTGAGAGTACATTGTACAGGTGTGCCACTTAACATGCAGATTTAGGGCATCCTCTAAGCATGTTATTTAAAGGAATTATGTATTTTTACAGGTTCCTTTAAAAGTCTAACTCCAGGAAACCTGAAATTAATGGCTCGTTTAGTCTGGGGACAGTAAAGGCACCTTTACTTAACCAGTCCTTCACCCCCCTTGCAGAATGCACTCCTCCATGCTCTGGCAGGGGACTGTCCCTCAGCATCCTTGAGTCCAATGCACACTACGGTCCCTGCAATTGTCTTAGATCTTAGACTGCTGGAACATGGGAGACAAAAAGGTCTGCAGGGACTGTTCTAGCAGCACAGAGGTGTCTGCAAGATTGTTTATGTATATGGGTTATTCATTTCTTTTTATAATCTCACTTATTTACATATTATTAGATTGTCTGTACTGGTTCTGTACGGTGGCATACATGTATTTCACACCATATAGAGCCTTAAATGGTATTGCCACGTACAGTTCAATTTTATTTTAGATAATAAATATATATATATATATATATATATATATATATATATATATATATATATATATATATATAGTGCTAATTTATTATTTATTTTTGCCTGTATCTAAGCCCTGGAATTATGTCTTCGAGATTGTTTTTTTTTTTGTATTTTAGCTAAGCTGAATCATGTTGGTCTATTGTTATTTATATATGCATTGACCGCTGTCATAGTCCACTCTATATACTGTGCTGCCTACTCCAAGCCTTAGTTCATCCTTTATATTGCAAATCTCCATCCCCCATCCTCGCCCCTTGCCTTTTATAAGCTGGCTCTTTCCTTTGGGGATTTTCTTTTAAGGAAGGAGCTACTACACATGCTCTGAAATGCGCCACCGCCCGCCTGATGTAACTTCTGGTGCTTGTGTTCCATGTAGCCCACATGCACTCCACGGTGGTTCCAGAAGTGTGCCGGCCATCTTGCTCCCATGGACCTCTCCTTCACTGTAGCCACTGGTCGGCACAGGGATAGGGAATACTATGCCAGGAGCTTTGAATGTTATCTATGAGCCTGCTTTACTGCACCACTTTGTAAGTGCTTTTAACCATTTGTCCTAATAAACTGTTGGATTGCTGCCCTTAGGAGCACCTTTCTGTACATTTCTTGTTCTTCAGAGTTTGTTTCTACTCCTCCAAGTGCTGCTCTAGTGCCTCTCCAGCATCCAACTTTAATGACCCTAGGATTAACAGCTCCATAGAGGATATTTAAAACAGAAGCACCCTTATCTATCTCTCTTTTATCTAAAATACAGATATCCAAGTTTCTGTATAAATATGAATTTTCAGTTTCAGCTCCAGAGACACTTAATTTAAAACATAAATGTATGTCTATAACAAAAATGGGGTTGTGACCTGTCCACTTGCTTTTATCTGAATGCACCAACATGCCTCCATCCCAATGGTTACAGAAAAAATATGGAGGATGAAGGCGGGACTTTGTGTGAGGCATGTTGGTGAATGTGTCCACATTACAAGAAATGTTATGGTAATATGTCTAAGGTGGATCCTGTACCGAGTAATAATACCCACAGAATATGTTGCAAGAAAAAGATGGTATAAAGTTTAATAACATAGATCCTAAAACCAAATACATAATAAAAGGAACACATTTGGGCCACCATAAAGCCTGTTAAAATAGGTATGTTTACAGACATGGTTCGAATAATGATTGTACATTTACAAGAGAAAGTACATAGTACAATAGTACAATACATGGTACATGGTACAATGAATAAATGTGTGCATCAATAGATGTTAACTCTACGCGTTTCTTGGCTTGAAACCAATCGTCAGGAGTCTGATGCAGTGTAACTGCGTTGAAACAATAGCAATATGTCAGTATAGCAACAAAAGTATGGGAAAAATGGACAAATAGAGATGCAAATTGTTAATATACTCACAAATGATGCATAAGTAAATAATGACCCGTACATTATTGTGCAATGTTGGTCTGGGTCATTACATTTCTTGTAATGTGGACACATTCACCAACATGCCTCACACAAAGTCCCGCCTTCATCCTCCATATTTTTTCTATAAATGTATGTCTGTTATATAGTGCCATTATACGGTTATGCACCCGTTGTAAAGGAGCACTATGGGCTCATGCTGTTTTCATTTATGAAAAAGGTCAGGTTATGTCAAAAGGTGGGGGGGGGAGCGGGAGCAATCATAGAGCTGACCCATTTGCTTGTATGTGTAAATTTCAACTTGAGCTACTTAGTTATGTAAACATTTTTTTAACAGAGACTAAAAAGTACCTGCTGGCTGGAAATGAAAATACAAAGTATTAAAGCGCAATATTTCTTATATGCAAGACTAAAAAAAATTAAACAAATGTATTTTGTAAACCTGACTATGATAAATAAAGGAAAAATAAAATAAAAGCCACTATAAAATCCCCTTTCAAGGAATTACAGATAGAAGGACTTTAGGGGTTCTAATCTGAGGCATTTTATTTAGTCTCTCATATGCCATTATTTATAAACAATTAATTTACTCAGTTTGTTGGTGTTCTTGTGGTGGTGGTCTTGTGTCCAGAGCCTTTTCAGTTTCTTGAACAAGCACAGTGTTCAACAGTAATTATGTGTCTTAAATTTGTTCAGTTAAATGTAGTGGTCACTTTAAAAAGTTCATGCTTTAAATTGGTCTGAGATTCAGTGAATGCTTGTTACTGGGGATAAATAGATGAGATTACAATTAGAAATGTAGTTGGCATTTCTAATTGTAAACAAAGAGATACTGCCAAAACTCAAAATGAGTTGTTGAAACATGTCAAACATTGAAAGAACTGCACAATAGTCAGACCATGATTTTGGGACATTTTAAGAGTACTGTAACAACAATGGAGAAAATAATGGAGTATACCTAATCTTGGCATAAACAGATGAAATTTTAGATGATTCCTCCTGAATCTGCTGAAATTCAAGTTGTGGGTAGCCATGTCAGCACCACCTAGCTGGACAAATTTCAGACGAAAAATCAAAGGAGCCAGGAGTAAAACTTTCAGCTGAACAGTAACTGCATCAAATCAAATGCAGTCACTGTTAGGGGTTTAGTGTGAAAGGTGATTTCCTTCGTTCACTTAGTTCATCCTGCTTCAATAGTCTGTCAAGAGTACATCATGTTTTGTTTGGAAGGGTCAACTGGTGTTGTGTTCATTGTGTCTGCTTTGGATCAACATTGCCGGACGATATGATTGAGGATGGATTCACAACATGGGGATTTTTTTTTTAAGGAAGGTCTTTGTCAGGTTCCAGTAAGGCACCCCAGTCCAGACCCCCATAGCCACCAGGCCAGGGATGTGGGAAAGAGGCCATTGTCCCCATCAACATAGGGAAAAGGTGCTTTACGGAATGCCCTAACTAGTTACCTCTTGATTTTGAGAGCATGTGGCTTGGTTTGGTTTGCTGGGGGGGATGGCACACGCCTGCTGTCCCTCCCCCTTCCTGGCCAGCCAGGCTGGATTCTCAGATCAGGGTTTGTAGGGACCCCATGCTTTTTTGTTTTTTTGTATGGCTACCCCTTAAAATTGATACCAGCTGCATCCAGATCCTCCCATGACTCCAAAGCTGAGGGTAAGTGATGCCAGTATTGATATCGCCCTTTTCTCCGTTTGCCATGCCACTTAGTCCCACACCTACCCCTGCACTCCGAGTAGTCTCTCACAATGTTCAGGGCCTAAACTCAGCGGTCAAGAGAAATGAAGTGCTCCAGGCTTATCACTCTTAAAAAGTGGATGTGGTAATGCTACAGGAGACGCACTTCCCAAGACAGTACATCCCCTCCTTCCTCCACGCGCAATTTACACAATTCTATTTAGCAAATGCTGAGGACAAGACGAAGGGAGTGGTCATATTATTCGCAAAGAAATGCAAATTTTCAGTACAGCTGGAATATAGAGACCCATAAGGTAGATACATCCTAATAAAGGGAATATTTGATGATCATCTCTTTTCCCTCATCTCTTACTACGCCCCAATAAGGGTCAGGTAAAGTTTTTCTGGACAATGTTCTATTCACTAGGACCAAAGTTAGGAGGGACTGTTATCTTCAGAGGAGACTCCAACACAGCTTTCAATCAGTCACTAGATAAGTCGAAAACCCCGGCCTCACAACTAACCCAACCCACCAGAAATAGCTCTAACATTGCCAAACTAATATACCAACAAGGTCTTGCAGACATATGGCGGGAACTTAATCCCACAAAACGTGACTACACACACTACTCAAGCCCCCACCAATTTTACGCCAGAATTGACCACATATTCATCTCCATTAAACACATCCTCTTTGTCAGCAAAGCCCACATTAAAGACTCAGCACTTTCTGACTATTCCATGGTTCTCATTACCCTACGAGGACGCCCCACTAGACCAAATAGGACACACTGGACTCTCAATGAATCGTTACTTAATGACCCCATTAGAGTCCTTGAAATTGAAAAAGCTTCAAAATAATATTTCCGCCTCAATGACGGAAATGGCATCTCGGCTGAGACTTTATGGGCAACCCATAAAGTAACGATCCGAAGCAAGATTATACAGGTAGCGACTCAGCTTAAAAAGGAAAGATCCTCAGATATAGATAAACTGGAAAAGGAGTTTGCGATATTAAGAGAACGCCGCAAGCAAGACCCCTCTACAGTCTCCATAACTTGATTCTGCTTGCTTAGCCTTAAACCTAGCACTTACGGTCAAGGCCGAGAAAGCCATCAGTTGGAATGGAGCAAAATTCTATCAGCACAAAGACAAGATGAGCACTATGCTAGCCACCAAACTTACCCCCAAGTCTCGGTACCATACATTACCTATAATTAGACTGAAAGACGGTTCCACGACCCTAAACCCCAACACATATTACAAACATTTCAATCGTTCAACTCCAAACTGTATCAGGGAGAGACCAACACTGACGAGTCTGAAATACACTCTCTTGTAGAAAACCTATCTATCCCCACATTAAAGAATGAATGAACACAGGGAAATCATGGACGCCCCTATTTCAGCAGACGAAGTTCTTGATGTGATCAAAAACCTGAAAGGGGGATCAGCCCCAGGCCCTGATGGATTTTCCGTTCCTTATTATAAAACCTGTGCAGAAACCCTGGCCCCACGTCTAGCCAAATTCTTCAATTCCAAAAGGAAGGGAGACCCGGTAGACCCTCACCTCAATGCGGCATTCATTTCAGTCATTCCGAAACCCGATAGAGATTTAGAATTTGTGGAGAATTACAGGCCCATATCATTGATTAACAATGACTTTTAGTAAAATTTTAGCAAACAGAGTTGGGTCCTTTATCAACCGCTATATACACAAGGACCAAGTGGGATTCATCCCAGGACGACAGGGCCCAGATCAAGTAAGGCGAGCAATAGACATAGTCTCAGTCCTTCAATCTGGGTGGGACAGGGATCTCCCCCAGGAAGGGCTTTTGCTGTCATTGGACCTCCAGAAGGCCTTCGATTCTTGGCCGTATCTATTTGCAGTCCTTAAACGTTGGGGCTTCAGAGAGAACTTTCTGGGAATCCTGAGATCCTTATATAACAACCCCGAAGCAAGGATTAGATTGCAGGGCTACTACTCGGACCTCATCAAAATCTCTAAGGGTACCAGAAAAGGTTGTCCTCTATCACCCCTGATATTCGCCTTAGCTATAGAGACTCTAGCAATAGCAATCAGGACTAATCTGAATATCAAGGCGTGTCCAATGTGGCCAAACCAACCACAAATGTGCACTATTCACAGATGACATCCTATTATTTGTCATCTCCCCAATCACCTCACTGCCCAACATCTGTAAATTATTAGACTCCCTTGAGAATGTCTTGGGACTGCAGGTGAACCTTGCCAAATCCCAAGCTCTAAATGTCTCCCTACCCCAATATGTTGTTGAGCATCTGAAACCTGCTTTGAAATTTAAATGGAGTGAATCTTCAATCCATTATCTTGGTATAAACCTCACCCCCAAGGTCCAACAACTATACCAGGCGAATTTCCCCCCTATGTTCCACAAACTTGAATCTGACCTCAAAATCTGGTCCTCATTCCAACTGTCTTGGCTCGGTAGAATCCACTACATCAAGATGACTTTATTACCCAGGCTCCTCTACCTCTTCAGATCACTTCCCATAGCGATCAAAAGAGATCATCTCAAAGCATTCCAAAAGAAAATAAATACATTTATCTAGGGGAAAAAGGGACATAGAATTGCCCAACACATCCTATTCAGCCCCAAATCACAAGGGGGCCTGGGCCTACCGAACCTTTTGTGGTATTATAAGGCAGCTAGATTAGCTCAAATATCCATGGTCTACTCTAAATTTGAGAAACCCGATTGTATTCAAATGGAAAGACAAGCAGTCCCAGAATATACCCTAGACTACCTCCTATGGTGTCCTCAAAAATCTAGACTCCCCATATTGTCTCCCACTCTATCCCATTCCCTAACATTATGGGATGAATTATGCCAACTACCCTCCCTAACCTCTAAAATCCACCCTCTAGCGCACATATTGAACAACCCACAATTCCCACCAGGCATGAACATTAAATCATTCCAATGGTGGCTGGACAAGGGGATGTACCGTATTGGACACTACTCTTGATGGCAAGCCCACTGAACCTGAAACACTGTATAAACAAACTTGAACTACCAATCTCAGAGAAATTCAGGTTTCAGCAAATCTCTCACTTTCTCTCCTCAATCTGGAAGAACAAATCTGTACCACTTGAGATTACAAACTATGAACATTGGTGCGGAAAGGCAATGGAGCAAAAAGGTGGGCAAAGATAACAATTGCCAAAGCTTGGAAATGACTCATGGTCACCTTCCATGCCGTGGATAATATCGTGGATCATCACCCAAGAAAAATTGGTTAGCTCCATATTGAACACCACCAATTCCTTCCAAGCAACATGGGCACCCTGGGCCAGATATGTAGGAATTCCACTCATTCCTGGAACCTAATTAACACGAAATAGGTGCTACCACCGGAATCTGTCTCTCCTCCCTCACCTCCTTTTCTTTTCTCCTTTCTCTCCTCTTTCCTCCTTCATCTACTCTTCTAGGTGAAGTTATTGATAAAAAAAAAAACATGTTTTAATTGTGGTTATCTTCTACCTGTTATTGACATTTCAACAGCAGGCGGTTGAAAATGGCCATTGGTTATGTAACTAGAAATCCATTGCCTGCAATGGATTGTTCCTTCCACGGCTGAGTTACACTCTGTTAGTTCTCACAGCATATCTGGATACTACTGTCATTTCCAAGTTGCTTGCTTGGGTAATACTACAGAAGACACCAGTCCCTTCTTACCCTTGGCTGCCGACTCACGACACAGTGTGAACCCACTAGGGGTGTCATGAGCGGGGGACCAACATGGCGCCTTATCAACAGTTGGAATGTATCTCCCAGTTTTTAGATTATATTTACCTTTTTGTAACAATGTCTTGCCAATACCTTGCAGCGTGATATTTGTTTAGACGGACAACGATCAACGTGAATTTGTCACTCTTTTGTCTTCTTTATTACGAATGCCATCTCATGTCATGCAATTTATTTTCAATAAACATTTTAAAACCAAAAATGTTTGGCCCTTCATCAAGGTAAGGGTCTGATATAAACACTAATGTTTACGATTTTCAAATTTTTGGACACGTGTGTCAAATATGCCCTCAATTGTTCAGCAGTACAACCTGGGAATTAGCATTTTTAGAAGGAGGTCAGTAATAGCTGCCCCCACACTATACTAGTGACACCAGACCTTTCTTTCATTTATATTGTCCCCGGGTGGAAGACACCCATTTAGCCCCACCTGGTCTGCTGTCACCCTCAGCCATATAAATATATCTTCTATACCACATGTTTTAGTTCAGTATATCCATACACATAGACCACTTCCCTCCTGGTCTATGCCTTGGCCTTTATTTATTCCCTACGGCTGGCGGCGGTGGCTTGTTTGTGTGGGGAGCTGCAATGTGCACCAAGGGAGGCGTTTCAGCGCCAGCGTGCCATGCCACCCTATACATGGCGTTGGGGGCGGAGCTTGCTGAAGCCCTTGCAGGGAATTCAATGGGAGAGCACACATGGCTGGGATTTCTTATTTTCATTTTATTTTTATATTTATTTTTATTTCTCTCTTTACTCTACATGGCACAGCTTATTCTGCTGCTGCAAGCCACTGATCTCACACAGGTACGCAAACCATTTATCCTTCACACCAAGCACTTCATTGTGCCTGGTTATGTTTTCACATTCACACTTTTTCACAATCCCCCTTTTCCTTTTAGGTGATTGCTTTATGATATCCCTTTCCCCACATCTGCAGTCTTGTACACATTCCTCCCTAGCCCCATTATCTGTCCTACAATCGTAATAGGTTGGTTTATACATACATTCATGCATTCCATTATATACTTTATGATAATTTTGCTAATTTAGCAATGGTAAATTATATACATGTTATATTATAGTTGACACCTGAACTCATTATCCAGGGGCGGCGCCCGTTGGAGCCCTTGTGGGGTTATAATTGGGAGAGTATACATGGCTGGGATCATTTCACTCTCACTTCACATGCGACAGTTTACTCTACTGCTGCAAGCTACTGATTCTACACAGGTAGACATCTTTCATCTTTTAGATTCACACTTTCTCACTTTTCCCCTTTTCTTTATAGGGATTGCCTTATTTGACATCCCTTTTCACATATCTGCAGTTTTGTACACATTCCACCTTGGCCTTTATCCATCTTACCGTTGCAACAGGTTGGTTTATACATGCATTCATGCATTTTATTATATACTTCATGATTATTTTGCCAATGTAGAAATGTTTTTTTTTATACATATTATATCATATTATATTATAGTCGACACCTGAACAGATTATTTAGGACCTCCAAGGTCACTTATTTCTACCCATGCCATGTCTGCCTTCCCGTTGTTCCTTGGTCAGGATTTTTGGTTGGCTCCGCTCCCTCCTCAGCTCCCTTCCCAAGCATATATTGCTGCCATCCTCGGTGAACATAGCCACAGGCACCTAGGCCTTGCCCATTGGTGAGTATGGGGTCTTTTCTTTTTCTGTAAGGCCCCTTTTACCGCTTGTCCATCATTTATTCATGTGTTACATTACCTTTGTGGTCATTTATTTCCAGACATATCCTACATGCATCCACCCCTGAAGAGCGAGTCACATCTCACGAAACGCATTGGGTGTTTTAGATGTTATGTATACTCATGTATTTCCAATGCAATGCGATCTTTAACCATGTACAAATTGTATCAGCTTTGCCTTTGTTTATGCTACTCTTTTATGTGTGATTATTTCTGCAATAAATGTTTTTATTGTATTTATATTTGTCAATTTCATCGGCCCATTGTGCACCTCATATAAAGTCCCAAAGGTCGATACCTTTGTTCTTATTGTACTATTGGGGATGGAGGTGTGTCACTGGTGATACCAGACCTTTCTTTTCTTTATAGCTGCCCCCATGTTGCCCTTTGCCATGTGTTTGCAAAATTTCTTCCAAGGTTTAAAAAACTTTATTTACTCCCGAACTTAAGCAGAGACTTTTCTTTGGACAAAGTAGGAAAATCTACTTGAGTTGCCAGAGTGTGCATGTTATCAGATTGCTCCAGAAAGATTGGTAGAAAGGAGTGGAACAGAGGAGAAGGAAGATCATGGCACCCTCTGTGAAGCTGCAAAATCTCTTGGTTTGAATTGCAGGATGTGACCCAGCTTTTTCTGACCTCTTTTATTTTTTTGTCATCATGAAAATGTAAAGCTGTTGAGGATACTATGATATTCTGGTCACAAGACCATAAAACTTTTTGTTTAACCTTTGCAAAGTACAATTAGTGCTACAAGCTTTTGCTCAGTGCCCCTTTCAAATATCTTAACATTCTAATAGCGTATTGATAGTGCAAGATCTGATTACTGTAGCAATACATAGTATGCAGTGCTCAACCTTAACTTACAGATTATTTGGGAAGGCAGCAGATATAGCCATTATACTAGGTATATCAAGTTGATGTTTTTAGGACCACATACGAACCTCTCTCTCCTTTATTGTAGCTCTTAGCCAGTTTAAGGATTTAGATTAATGGAGGCCCCAGGCGTATCTCCTTTGTTAAAAGGTCAACTATTGTACACATCTTTATATCTGAAAAATTATTTATGATCCCTTTTTCTGGGATACAAAGTTGTAAATTGCAATAATGTTATTTGCCAAAGTGATTAAATACTTTTTTTTTTTTACGAAGAAGTTAACCAGTTAAGTAGAAATTAAGTAGATGTGGCCCCCAGTAGACATAAAATGGCCCATTTCAGATTTATTCAACTCCCTTTTGCTCATTCTTTTGAGTATGACATCGCTGTACTATTTAACCATCCATAGTTTGCTGATTTTCTTTTTTAAAAAATGATAAAGCACTTCTCTGCCAGAAACGTGGCCCTACACGGACTTCTTAATACTCAAAATTTAGTCCTCTCTTTAATTGTTTTACAGTCTCTACAGTAGTTCCATATCTTAAAAATAATTTTTTCACTTAAAAGAATAATGCATCCCTGTAGGTGCAATGAAAATATCAGGTATGGCTTTACAAATGGAAATTTGGAAGTGAGAAATTTTATAGCCGCAATGTTTAAACTCACTGTAAAACACATTGTAAATGCAGTTTATGTCAACCCCTGTTTAAAGGAAACTTATTGCTAATATGTTTCATAATGGATACAAATTATAAAACTGAAAACCTATGAAGGAAAATCATTGCTAACCACTTCCATTGGTGCTCATGAAAGCAAATTATAGCCCAAAGGTGCACAACATGTGAGGTGAGTCCCCAAAGGAACCCTAAAATGAATTTTGAATATCCCCACATCAATATAAAAAAACTGACTGTAAGCTCTCAGGAAAGTGATTTTGAAGGCTGGGCAGAGCAAAGAATTTTGGAGCAAAACTAAAGCAGATGTCTGAGGACCCCAGTGGGCTCCTAGAATTATTTTTGGAGGTCCCCACATTGTTAGTGGGAGTCACAATTTATTTGAATTTTAGAATAGAAAACTCTCCGGAAAATGAAACATGAGGACTGAGTTAAAAGAAAAACTAGAGCAAATAATTTTGTTGTAAAAGTGAAGTTCAGTTCAACCAGTTGGGTTTTATCTTGTACATGTAGGAAAGTATCTGACTGGAGACTATAGATAACCAATTCACTTGTTTGCTTCTTTGCTCTAGTTTTACAAATCTACCCAAACTGACAATTAAAGCACCTCTGAATATGACCCGATGCTTGATTTCATTTTTACATGTCATAATAAAATAATTAAGGAATGTAGATGTGTTTATACTGAGCAGATACTTGCAATGCAGAAAATAATCACAGGAATGTAGATGGAAAAGAAGCACAAAAATACAGCATTTTACAAATGATGTTATTAATTTCTTTCCAGAAATTGCTGCAGCTGAATTATGATTGTTTAAAAACTGCCACACTACTTCCAAAAAAATGACATTGTTTACATAGAATCCCAAAGAATAAAAAAGTACAAAAGTAGGAAAGAGTTTAAGGAAAAAGAGTGAAAAATAAACAAAAACAAACTACTGTAAACTCGGCTCATAAGTTAAGTTCATCATATTTAAGATCTTATGTCCCGTACACACAATCAGACTTTCCGACAACAAATCCGTGGAATTTTGTTCGAAGGTTGTTGGCTCAAACTTGTCTTGCATACACATGGTCACACAAATGTTGGCCAAGAATTACGAACGTAGTGATGTACAAGACGTATGGTGAGCCGATAAAAAGGAAGTTCAATAGTCATGCGCCACCCTTTGGGCTCCTTCTGTTAATGTTGTGTTTTGAGAACCTGCTAGCCAACATTTGTTGGCGGAAAGTCCGCCAACAAATGTTCGATGGAGCATACACACAGTCGGACTTTGCGCCAACAAGCTCACAACCAACATTTGTTGTCGGAAAATCCGATCGTGTGTACGTAGCATTAGAGTGTATGGAGCTTTGCATGGTCATTAACATATCTCTCAGTGTGGTATCCAGCACAGGCTGGTTCGTTGTAGGAAAGGCAGCTATGGAGTTGTGGAATACTGTGCCCACAGGGGGTGCTGTAAAAAGAGGCCTACCTCATGTACTGGGTCTTCTGCCTGTGAAAGCCACAGCTTCTATTTGGCTGGACTTGTAGAAGGGGTGGAGGTGACTGAGCTGCAGTCTGGATGGTAGGGTTGGTGGGCCAGTGGTGAGTGGATTGTGCCCACAATGCAGGTTCCATCTGGTCGCCTCGTGTGTGAGCCACGGTCTTGCCAGCACCATCTTTGATAGACGGCTTGCTTGGCGGCGAGTAGAATTCCGTCAATTTGCGGGGAGCTGATCGCTTCTGTCTCCTCTTCGACATGCGGGTGGGTGTCTCCGGTTGTTGGTGGTGAGTTGTGCTGCTGTGAGAGCCCGATCACCTGTCTATAATTGCCCTAGATAGCTGCCAAGGATCAGAGCAGCGTTAGCAAGCAGCTATCTCGCTTGAGATCCGGCCACGCCCCCCAAGAGCTAAGTTCATGAGCAAAGTCTAGTAGTCTATACCAGCTATATTTTGGTTTACTATAGCCAGAGCAGAAAAAATAGCTTTCAACTGGTAATTGTCTTTTGTTTTTTGCCCAGCTGATGGCAAACTTGTGCTGCCATATTTCAAAATAAAATGTATCAACATTACTTGCAAAACTATATACTCTTTGCCACCTTCTCAATTTGTCAATTTTCACCAGGATTGAAAGTGAAGGAAAATGCAAAATTTTGAGTTGTCATCAAAATAGGTATAGAAGGAAGATGTTCCAATAGGGGAATCCTTTCTACTGACAACTAACTAAAAGTGAATGTTCCTCACTTTGGATAGATTTCTTCTTACTTACTGTTGTGTCTACAGTAGTGTTTCTCAACCTTTTTTTCAGTCGAGGCACCATTTAAAATTATAGACAATCTCAAGGCACCCTTTAAAATTACAGACAGTCTCAAAGGCACCTCATTCTAAAATGTAAAAAAAATATTCTAATAGCTTTACATAATGCAGCAACATCCACACATAGGACACCCAATGTGAGAGGTGATTAATTCTTCTAAAGCAAATACACTTTTGTACACTGGTACTGACTAGTATTTATATGTTTCTCTTCTCCCTCAATTCTCTCCATCAGTCAGCTAATGTGGCCCCAGTGCTGAGGGAGAGGGGCAGAGGAGGGTCAAACAAGGAGGCAACAGGCATCCACCTTATCGACTGATGATATAATTGGTTGTTAGGATGCCAGTGTCCAGAAAGTCGTAATGGTGCATAATGAAATCCCGTGGCTTTGTGTAACTAAAAGGCAGGCTTGATCCACCTGCTGGCTTGTAGACAATTTTTGATCAATTTTTAGGCACTTTGCCAAGGCACCCCTGAAGAAACCTCAAGGGACCCTGGTTGTAAAAGGCTGGTCTACAGGACAAGACGAAAAGGAAATTCTCTCCAAATGGGAAACAAATAACACACAAACGGGTTTTAGCAAATCCCCTCTCCTCCCCCCAAAAAAAGTAAAGAAAATGTTTTGTCTTCAGATATACCTGTACTTTAAATCAGAATTCCTTTCAATCTTCAAAGCAATGTCCAGACATTGTATAATGATTGAAAATGGTGTGAATCCAGGGCCTTGTCCAGGATTTGGATGTATACTACAGATATGCATGGATGGTTGAAGTTTCAATCAGAGGTGCATGTGACAAGTGACAACTCAGGAACAGAACTGAGACACAGTTGTCACAGCTCACAGCAGGATCACATGGTGTTTTTAGGGGCCCTGTGTGTGTGGTAATGAGAGTTGATTCTGGTGTATTTTGTGAGTTAGGGTATCCAATTAAATTTGAATAGGCTGACAGAGCACATCAATGCAAAAAATATGTCACCTGCAGCAGCAAAGTGGAGTTGATTTACTAAAACTGGAGAGTGCAAAATCTGGTAGCTCCGGAAGAAACCAATTAGCTTCCAGTATTTTTTTATTGTCAAACCTTAAAGCGGTTGTATACCCAAATTTGACATTTTTATCTACATGTAAGCCTATAATAAGGCTTACCTGTAAGAAAAATGAATATCTCCTAAACCTGTACGGTTTAGGAGATATTCCCTTTGCATGCAGCCACTGACGTCAGCGGCGCATGCGCTCTGAATGCCCGGCTACAGGTCCGGCAGATGCTGCCGGACCTTGCCGGGAAGAAAACTCCCTGTGCGCATGCATGACAGTTATTTGCATTTCCCTGCTCACGCTGACAGTGTGTAAGGAGAGAAAAGCCATTAGGTGGCATTCCTCATCAGTGATTATCAGTGCAGCCCCAACAGTGCCCACCAGTGCTGCCTGCCAGTGCCCATCAGAGATGCCTTTCAGTGCCCATCAGTGATGCCTGTCAGCGCCTCCTCATCAGTGCCAACTATCAGTGCCATCTACCAGTGCCTATCAGTGCTGCTCATAAGTGCCACCTATCAGTGCCACCTATCAGTGGCTATAATTGCCGACTATCTGTGCCACCTATCAGTGACCATAAGTGCTGCTTATCAGGGTCCATCATGCTGCCTATCAGTGCCCATCAGTGCTGCATTTCAGTGCCCATCAGTGCTGCATATAAGTGCCTCATCATCAGTGCCCATCAGTGCCACATCATTAGTACCCATCACTGCTGCCTCATCAGTGCAGTCTATCAGCGCCCGCCAGTGCAGCCTCATCAGCGCACATCAGTGAAGGAGAAAACTTACCTATTTACAAAATGTAATAACAGAAACTAAGAAAACCTTTTTTTTTTCAAACTTTTTTTGTTTAAAAACCCAGTGATGATTAACGACCACCAAAAGAAAGCTCTAGCTGTCTCAAAAAAAAAAAAAATGTCGTTTGGATACAGCGTTGGATGACTGCGCAATTATCATTTAAAGTGTGACAGCACTGAAAGCTGACAATTGTCCAGGGCAGGAAGGGGGTGAAAGTGGCCAGTAGGCAAGTGGTTAATTAAGCAAACTGACGTTAGAAGCTGATTGGCTACAATGCACAGCTTTACCAGATTTTTCACTCTCCAGTTTTAGTAAATTAACCCCTGTATGTGTGTTATGGTGTATAGCACAGGTGTATCAGAAGCTGCAATATGTATGCTGTCACATACGGCTGGACCCACCATGCAGTGTGCAGGTTTAAAGACCATGTGCTCAAGGCGCAGAGTCTAAGAAACAGCTAGTGTTTACCAGAGCTCCTGATTGTGGAGATAATTTGCATTGTTGGTCATGATACAGGAATATACGAAAGTCATGGGGGTAATACATTTCTTGAAGGTACTGGGGTGCTAAACTCATGGAAGGAAAGGAGTGTAAAAGTCTCTGGGGGCACTGGGGAGCTATGTTTACTGGAAGACAAGAGTGCAAGTCTCTCTTGCAGCACAGGGCAACTGGGAATACAGGGAGACAAACACAAGAATCTCTTGCAGCATTGAAGTGCTGGGTACAAAGGGATATGAATACAAAAATCTCTTGCAGCACTGCAATTCTGGGTAACACAGGTATACAGATGTAAAAATCTCTTGCAGCACTGGGGTGCTGGAAGCACACAACAGTACACAGGGGTGAGAGTCGCTTGCAGCACTGGGTTTTGGGAGCAGCACAGGGGAATTGGGAACACATAAAGCTAGAAGTTCACAGCCACACAGGAGCAGGAATGCCGGTGGGGTGTGGGGTCACTGGAGACATAAAGAGGTACTAGAAAGATGCAGGTGTTTTAGTGGATGCAAGGAGACCCGAATAACAGAGACACATGGGTCACACAGGAGTCTTTCTGCAGTCACATGAAGGACAAGATACCTTACAACATGGGGACATTCTCTGGATCAATTGGAAGGTGGGGTAACTCAGAATTCACAAGATCCAGGAATACCAGTGGCATTGGGAGGGGGGCTGACCCAGGCTATAGCCCTGATTGGGCCCCCAAAAATCCCTGGGTCTCGTATTGCTCATTGACAATTGTTAGCCCCAAGTCCCAAGGTCTAGCTGTGGCCCGGGCGCCGAAGCTCAGGTGCCAGAGTCCTCCCCTCCCTCCTCCTCTCCTTGTTTTACATCACACACGGTGGGAATCTCCCGCTGTGTCACGGAGCTTAAGTTTGAAGTGTTCGGTGGTCGCTGTCACAAAGTCCTGCCTCTTAGACAGGTTCCTGTGATAGACAGAACACTGATCCAATTGAATCAGTGTGACGCGTATTGTAGGAGCTGATCTAGGAGGAGGGACTTTGTTACAGTGACTGCCGGGATATTCAAATCCAAGCTCTGACTGTGACATAGCGGGAGATTGCCACTCTGTGTGTGATCCATCCAGGCACTGGTAGGCTGCATTGATGGGCACTTGTAGGCTGCATTGGTGGGCATTGGTAGGTTGCATTGATAGGCACTTGTAGGCTGCATTGGTGGGCACTGGTAGGCTGCATTGGTGGGCACTGATAGCCTGAATTGATGGGTATTCGTAGGCTGCATTGGTGGGCACTGGTAGGTTGCATTGATGGGCACTGATAGGCTGTATTGGTGGGCACTGGTAGGCTGTATTGGTGGGCACTGGTAGGCTGCATTTGGTGGGCACTATGAGGCTGCATTTGGTGGGTACTGGTAGGCTGCATTTGATGGGCACTGATGAGGCTGCATTTATGGGCACTGGTAGGCTGCATTTGATGGGCTCTGATGAGGCTGCATTCGATGGGCGCTGGTGAGGCTGCATTCGATGGGCACTGTTGAGGCTGCATTGATGCATTGATCTTTGTATCATGTTTGCAGTCTCTGACCATCTCTTGTATCATCTCCGCAGTCTCTGACCATCTCTTGTATCATGTCTGCAGTCTCTGGCCATCTCTTGTATCATGTCCGCAGTCTCTGACCATCTCTTGTAGCATGTCTGCAGTCTCTGAGCATCTCCTGTATCTTGTCTGCAGCCTCTGACATCTCCTGTAACATGTCCGCAGCCTCTAACCATCTCCTGTATCATGTGCACAACCTCTGACTATCTTTTCTCTTTTATCATGTCTGCAGTCTCTGAGGGGGAGTCTGGAAAGGAGTCAAGAGTGGGAGTGCCGCTGGGATGAGGGTCATGGGAGAAGTCAGATGTGTGTGGACTGTGGAGAGGAGGAATACACAATGTTACTCTGGCCCAGCTGTAAGAGTAAACAGGAGAGAAAAAAGGAGGAAGAGAAAGAGATTGCCAGGCTAGGTGGAGAGCAGATTACGTTATTTTATCAGATGAGACACGGCAACATCCATAGCTTTCAGTCCTATGCAACAGCCAGATATAAATAGACATTCATTTGGTGGGATTGTGGTTCCTCCTGCTGGGTTGTACACAACTACAGGATGTATGAGCTGGCAGGAGAAACCATAGTATGCGGCAGAGGTATCAGGTATTTGCAGCAGGGTGAAGCAAAGCATTTCAACACATTGGGTTCATATTGTATATAAGTGACCTGGTGCGCCATTTTTTTGGGGGGGGAGGGCGGCAAACAACCCCCCTGCCAGGTCTGCACTTACCCCATCCAGGTCGCGGGCTGCTTCCTCGGCTTCTCCTCCCGGCTAATCCAGGCTTAAGACCTGCTTTCTGTCCTGATTGGCCTGGAAAAGAAGCCGGAAGACAATAGCTGATATTGATTTGCTAATGTCACAAGTGGGTGAGCTCGGGGCGCAGAGCCCAACCTTTTTTAAGCCAATTAGAGCCTCAGGCTCTAATCATGTGCTTAACCGCTTGCCGCTCGCGCCAATGTACGTCGGCAGAAGGGCACATACAGGCATATAAACGTACCTGTACGTTGCCCTTTGTGAAGCGGTTTGCAGGCGCGTGCACGCCGCAAGCTCCGTGAGTGTGATTGCAGGTCCCGCGGACTCAATTTCCGCAGGGATACCTGCGATTGTCTCACGGAGAGGAAGAACGGGGAAATGCTGATGTAAACAAGCATTTCCCCTTTCTGCCTACTGACACTGTCACTGATCACCGCTCCCTGTAATCGGGAACAGTGATCAGTGTCATGTCACGCATAGCCCCTCCCCCCACAGTTAGAATCACTCCCTAGGACACACTTAACCCCTACAACGCCACCTAGTGGTTAACCATTTCGCTGCCAGTCACATTTACACAGTAATCAATGCATTTTTAATCGCACTGATCGCTGCATAAATATGAATGGTCCCAAAATAGCGCCAAAAGTATCTGATCTGCCCGCCATAATGTCGCAGTCACGATAAAAATCGCTGATCACCGCCATTACTGGTAAAAAAAAAATATTAATAAAAATGCCTTAAAACTATCCCCTATTTTGTAGACGCTATAACTTTTGCGTAAACCAATCAATAAACGCTTATTGCAATTTTTTTAATCAAAAATATGTAGAAGAATACGTATCGGCCCAAACTAATACATTTTTGGGGGATATTTATTATAGCAAAAAGTAAATAATAATGTGTTTTTTTCAAAATTGTCGCTATTTTTTTGTTTACAGTGCAAAAAATAAAGAGACAAAAAAAGTCTGAGAGCTGCTCCCTAACATGAGACACCTCCATCCCTATATTGCGCAAACATACAAAATTTCGCCCGTGGGACTTTAAATGAAGTGTCCATGGTGATCACAGGAAAATAACAAGAGTATAACGGTTACAAATATGACACAATTTATTGTAGTAAATGACATCCAGTACAAGTCATGAACATCGGTGACACATGCATAAAGAGCAACAGCATGATAAAATGGTCCTGGGAACATAGCCATCATGACATAACATCAAAGTATAAAAAGTATAAACAGTACAGATATACATGCTACATCTCTAACCCGACGCGTTTCGCGAGCTCTCCTCGCATCATCAGGGGCTGATGTGTATATCTGATGTCTGTAATAGACAGATAAAGAGTATATTGGAGTATGGGTTATGATGGAACAACAACATGAAACCAGAGTAAGTAGTCCAATACCCACTTGTCAGGCGTGAAACCCCGGGAGGGGTGGCCCCCAGGTGAGGGGCAGCGGGAATGCATCTCCCCCGGGAGCTGAGGGGGAGGAGACCACGAATTGGACGTCCAGGATCAGGCAAAGGGCTGGCACGGCAGTTGAGAAGAAGAGAGGAGAGGAATGGACCCGACAGTACCCAAGATGGTTGTAAAGTGTATTCACTATAATGAAATAAATAACAAAAGTATATGTATCTAAGGTAGTGGCAATAACCATATGTAAGCAAATAGGCAATGGTATACTGGAGTATGGAGAATACAGGGTAATCAGCGGAGCCAGAGGAAACAAAAAAACAGAAAGCAAAAGCAGAGAAGTGGTGAGGAATGGGTGACCCAAGTGTTACCCATGAGCCTAGCAGGGCTACTCCATGTCAAAACATATATAAGTAAGTGTGTATAGATGTATTGGGATGGTGAATGACACAATCTTCCAAGTAACCCATGAGTCCTAAATGACATGAAATACCATGATAAGGTGCATAAATATATGTATTGTATGGCTGAGGTTGTTAATGTCGCCCTGTAGTAGGAATGTAGTATGGTAAAACTGGGGTACAAAAAATGCAGGAGTGTCCTACACGGCATGGGAAAATGTGTATGTGGGAAAAGAGGTGCATGTGAGGGAAAAAGAAAAAGAATAAACAAAGAAAGGGAAAGGAAGAGGGAAAGAAAAAAGAGGAAAGGAAACAAGGAGAGAAAAGAGAGAAGCCACAACAAAGGACAAGGAGAATAGCATAGAAGGGGGAAAGAAAAAACAAGGAAGGAAAAACAAACAAAAACAAAACAAAAACAAAAAGACATACAGACGGCCAGAGGAGGTTACAGATGAACGAAAGTGAGAAACAATGGCAAAGTGTGGCTACGAGGTGTACCTGTAAAAATAGGAGGTACACGGGTGAAGTAACATGTAGCTATCTGTGTGTAAGGGTGGTGCTTACCAATGTGCTCTCTTGTGAAGATGTGAAGGACGCCAAATAGATACAAAAAAGACTGACCATGCCAAAAACCCCCACCTTAAATATCCGGACGTCCATCGTGATCTCCGCCCCCAGCGTCATACGGACATCGGTGAGGGGGACCGCCCAGCCACGTCCGCCAAAAAGCGGCGGAACGCCGCAGAGGTCCCCGCCCAACGTCCAGCTGTTGCTGTGCTCAGGAGGTGGGGACACCGCCATGGGCGGAAAATTCCCACGGGAGCACAAGGCATGACGCCGATGCACTGGTGGCTCCGCCCCCTCTGGAGTGGGGAGGCGGAGACAGCAGGGGAACACGGAGGCAACCCCATTTGTGCATCGCAGCTCCCGGGGGAAACGAGCCGCTACCCACAGAAGGGAGCCACACACACGGGGCCAGACCCGCAGGTGGGAAAGGAGAAGTCACCTAAAGGAAGCCATATCAAGATGTGAATAAATGGTCAAAAACAATGCATGTATTGTGTTTTAACTGGATCTAGGAGCAGCGACAGACTCAGGGCATTTAGGTGTCTACCACCTGGATTGAACAGAGACAAAAAAAGTCTGAGAGCTGCTCCCTAACATGAGACACCTCCATCCCTATATTGCGCAAACATACAAAATTTCGCCCGTGGGACTTTAAATGAAGTGTCCATGGTGATCACAGGAAAATAACAAGAGTATAACGGTTACAAATATGACACAATTTATTGTAGTAAATGACATCCAGTACAAGTCATGAACATCGGTGACACATGCATAAAGAGCAACAGCATGATAAAATGGTCCTGGGAACATAGCCATCATGACATAACATCAAAGTATAAAAAGTATAAACAGTACAGATATACATGCTACATCTCTAACCCGACGCGTTTCGCGAGCTCTCCTCGCATCATCAGGGGCTGATGTGTATATCTGATGTCTGTAATAGACAGATAAAGAGTATATTGGAGTATGGGTTATGATGGAACAACAACATGAAACCAGAGTAAGTAGTCCAATACCCACTTGTCAGGCGTGAAACCCCGGGAGGGGTGGCCCCCAGGTGAGGGGCAGCGGGAATGCATCTCCCCCGGGAGCTGAGGGGGAGGAGACCACGAATTGGACGTCCAGGATCAGGCAAAGGGCTGGCACGGCAGTTGAGAAGAAGAGAGGAGAGGAATGGACCCGACAGTACCCAAGATGGTTGTAAAGTGTATTCACTATAATGAAATAAATAACAAAAGTATATGTATCTAAGGTAGTGGCAATAACCATATGTAAGCAAATAGGCAATGGTATACTGGAGTATGGAGAATACAGGGTAATCAGCGGAGCCAGAGGAAACAAAAAAACAGAAAGCAAAAGCAGAGAAGTGGTGAGGAATGGGTGACCCAAGTGTTACCCATGAGCCTAGCAGGGCTACTCCATGTCAAAACATATATAAGTAAGTGTGTATAGATGTATTGGGATGGTGAATGACACAATCTTCCAAGTAACCCATGAGTCCTAAATGACATGAAATACCATGATAAGGTGCATAAATATATGTATTGTATGGCTGAGGTTGTTAATGTCGCCCTGTAGTAGGAATGTAGTATGGTAAAACTGGGGTACAAAAAATGCAGGAGTGTCCTACACGGCATGGGAAAATGTGTATGTGGGAAAAGAGGTGCATGTGAGGGAAAAAGAAAAAGAATAAACAAAGAAAGGGAAAGGAAGAGGGAAAGAAAAAAGAGGAAAGGAAACAAGGAGAGAAAAGAGAGAAGCCACAACAAAGGACAAGGAGAATAGCATAGAAGGGGGAAAGAAAAAACAAGGAAGGAAAAACAAACAAAAACAAAACAAAAACAAAAAGACATACAGACGGCCAGAGGAGGTTACAGATGAACGAAAGTGAGAAACAATGGCAAAGTGTGGCTACGAGGTGTACCTGTAAAAATAGGAGGTACACGGGTGAAGTAACATGTAGCTATCTGTGTGTAAGGGTGGTGCTTACCAATGTGCTCTCTTGTGAAGATGTGAAGGACGCCAAATAGATACAAAAAAGACTGACCATGCCAAAAACCCCCACCTTAAATATCCGGACGTCCATCGTGATCTCCGCCCCCAGCGTCATACGGACATCGGTGAGGGGGACCGCCCAGCCACGTCCGCCAAAAAGCGGCGGAACGCCGCAGAGGTCCCCGCCCAACGTCCAGCTGTTGCTGTGCTCAGGAGGTGGGGACACCGCCATGGGCGGAAAATTCCCACGGGAGCACAAGGCATGACGCCGATGCACTGGTGGCTCCGCCCCCTCTGGAGTGGGGAGGCGGAGACAGCAGGGGAACACGGAGGCAACCCCATTTGTGCATCGCAGCTCCCGGGGGAAACGAGCCGCTACCCACAGAAGGGAGCCACACACACGGGGCCAGACCCGCAGGTGGGAAAGGAGAAGTCACCTAAAGGAAGCCATATCAAGATGTGAATAAATGGTCAAAAACAATGCATGTATTGTGTTTTAACTGGATCTAGGAGCAGCGACAGACTCAGGGCATTTAGGTGTCTACCACCTGGATTGAACAGAGACAAAAAAAGTCTGAGAGCTGCTCCCTAACATGAGACACCTCCATCCCTATATTGCGCAAACATACAAAATTTCGCCCGTGGGACTTTAAATGAAGTGTCCATGGTGATCACAGGAAAATAACAAGAGTATAACGGTTACAAATATGACACAATTTATTGTAGTAAATGACATCCAGTACAAGTCATGAACATCGGTGACACATGCATAAAGAGCAACAGCATGATAAAATGGTCCTGGGAACATAGCCATCATGACATAACATCAAAGTATAAAAAGTATAAACAGTACAGATATACATGCTACATCTCTAACCCGACGCGTTTCGCGAGCTCTCCTCGCATCATCAGGGGCTGATGTGTATATCTGATGTCTGTAATAGACAGATAAAGAGTATATTGGAGTATGGGTTATGATGGAACAACAACATGAAACCAGAGTAAGTAGTCCAATACCCACTTGTCAGGCGTGAAACCCCGGGAGGGGTGGCCCCCAGGTGAGGGGCAGCGGGAATGCATCTCCCCCGGGAGCTGAGGGGGAGGAGACCACGAATTGGACGTCCAGGATCAGGCAAAGGGCTGGCACGGCAGTTGAGAAGAAGAGAGGAGAGGAATGGACCCGACAGTACCCAAGATGGTTGTAAAGTGTATTCACTATAATGAAATAAATAACAAAAGTATATGTATCTAAGGTAGTGGCAATAACCATATGTAAGCAAATAGGCAATGGTATACTGGAGTATGGAGAATACAGGGTAATCAGCGGAGCCAGAGGAAACAAAAAAACAGAAAGCAAAAGCAGAGAAGTGGTGAGGAATGGGTGACCCAAGTGTTACCCATGAGCCTAGCAGGGCTACTCCATGTCAAAACATATATAAGTAAGTGTGTATAGATGTATTGGGATGGTGAATGACACAATCTTCCAAGTAACCCATGAGTCCTAAATGACATGAAATACCATGATAAGGTGCATAAATATATGTATTGTATGGCTGAGGTTGTTAATGTCGCCCTGTAGTAGGAATGTAGTATGGTAAAACTGGGGTACAAAAAATGCAGGAGTGTCCTACACGGCATGGGAAAATGTGTATGTGGGAAAAGAGGTGCATGTGGGGGAAAAAGAAAAAGAATAAACAAAGAATAAAAATCGCAGATTTGATCAAATACCACCAAAGAAAGCTCTATTTGTGGGGAAAAAAGGACGTCAATTTTGTTTGGGAGCCACGTCGCACGACCGCGCAATTGTCAGTTAAAGCGACGCAGTGCCGAATCGCAAAAAAAACGCTCTGGTCTTTTGCCAACCAAATGGTCCGGGGCTGAAGTGGTTAAAAAAAAAAACAAACTTGTAGAAATCTATTCGTCTGGCACCACGCATGGATATTAGGGGAGCAGCACATGGAGATTAGGGGGGTGGCTCCCCTGCGCCCCTTATAGACCGGCTGCCGCTGCCCAGTAGTGAAGCCTTCATCACTTTGCTTTTTTATACACATGACCAAATGCACATTTTAAGCCTGTAGATTAGTTAAATCCCCCAAACATTATATTTTTTCTTAAAGCAAAGACCCAGGAGAATAAAATGGTGGTAATTGCATTTTTATGTCACATGATATTAGCCCACATGTTTATCAATTAAAATTTTCAGTACACAATACACTACATTTCATTTTAACTGCACACAAACACAATATATGAACAATTTTTTTAAAGCATTTTTGAAATGTTCCGTTGTGTTTTTCTTGTGTTTTTGATGAGTTTCCGGGTGCATTCCAGATGCTTTTTTCCCTCTTCATTCCTGTTTGTTTTTTCCCCGTAAGGGGGCCCAATGCGTTTTTCATACATTTTTGATGCTTTATACCGCGTTCCAGTACAGTTTTGTGCAGGAAAAAAGCAGCATGTACTTTTTTCCTGGAAAAGAAATACACTGGGACGCGCTGCACTGGTCATTGGAACCCATATAACCTACTTTCCAGGCATGGGGAAAAATGCTGCAATTTACACTGAGGCTCCACTCACACCTCGTTTTGAAGCTCGAAGCTGCAAAATGCTGGAGGAGAAAAAAAAAAATATTCTCTATGGAGTTGGTTCACATCTCCACTTCAAGTCGCCTGAAGCCAAACGACCTGAAGCTCAATAAAGTTTTGGAGCTTTTTTTGTAGCTCAAAATACGCAGATTTTGTTGTGTGTTTTTGTGCGATTTTCTGCTTTTTTTTTTTTTTTTAAATAGTAATAACATATGAATAAATAAATGTAAAACAAATACACAAGTAACTAAAAATGATCATAAATAAATACTAAATAAATAAATAATATGTAATAATACATAAATAAATAATAATTAGCCCCTACCCTTAAAAAATATATTAAATAAATTATTATTATTAATATTATTATTATTATTATTATTATTATTATTAATAATAATAAAATAATAATAAATAAACACCTAAACCCGAACAAAAATTATTATTGTTTTTTTTTCATAATATTATTTTTATTATTAATAATAATTAAAATAAATAATAATGTATTTGTTTATTTTGTGTTAGTGTTAGGATGTTTAGTGATTTATTTTTTCTTTAATTATTACTAGTATTATTATTTATTTTAAGGTTAAGGGTTGATTATTTATTTATTATTACATAGTATTCATTTATTGTATCTATTTATAATTATTTTTATTTATTGTGTATTTATTTTACATTTATTAGTAGTAGTAGTAGTAGTAGTATTAACACCCCAGAAAAAAAAACCTAACCCTAACCTAACTTTAAAGTGTTTTTTACCCCAACATTTCATATTCCTGATATGTGCCTGCTGTACCATGTACTTGTATGAGAAAGTATCCTGTTCTCTTTGTATTGTTTCCTTTGTGTGAAATCCCTGGTATTCCCTCTGTTTTCCTATTAAAAACTGACCACACTAAGCTGGAAAGCACAACGTGGTCAGTTCTCTAGCTGTGCCTGCTCTCCTCCAATAATTAGACTTGTCCTGACATGCCCCCGCTGCACAGCCATTCACTGGGAAGCTCATTGACTGGATGTGCTGCTGCTTCTCCCCCCACCCCCACCCCAGCTCTTGAATGTGATCACATATAAAAAAAATGGAAAACATCTATTTATAAATTTTTTTATATCTATACAAAAATGTTTTGCCATTCATTTCTATTTTACCCTGAATGGGTTGTTTTACAAGGTGATTGTTTACAATCACATTAAAGCGGAGTTCTGCTGAAAAAAATAAAATACAAGTCAGCTACTACAAATACTGCAGCTGCTGACTTTGAAAATAAGGACACTAACCTGTCCAGAGTGCCCCCAATGTCCGCACCCGAAGCCGACCCTTCCTTTGGATCCAGGTGGAGACGCCGGCATCTTCAGTAAGGGAAATCTGGAATTGAAGCCTCGCAGCTTCACAGCCTGGTTCCCTACTGCGAGTTGCGCTGCGCGTTCTGACTGGTCCCTGCTGTCTTCTGGGACCTGTGTGTCTCCCAGAAGATAGCGGGGGGATGGAGGAAGGGCCGGACATGGCGTAGATTGCCGCGGATACTGCGGAAAACTTTCGCCAGAAGTGGGAGCAAATACCTGTATTAGACAGGTATCTGCTTCCCCCTGAAAGGTGCCAAATGTGACACTGGAGGGGGAGAGGAACTGGATAAGCGGTAGTTTCATTTTTGGGTGGAACTCCTCTTTAACTCTAACTCCTTAAAAAAAAAAATAAATAAATGAATAATAATAATAAAAACAGAAATAAAAGCTAAAATAGTTGAAAAACCTAGAAACAAATGATGCAACAGATGATAGTTTTCTCTATCGGCTAATAAAAAATGCCAAATCTAAAAAAACGCAGTATGAAAACGTGCAAATCGTGCATAAAAATGCTCAAAGTTGCTACACTCAGGTGTAAATGCAGCCTGAAAGGGTTGGGACACATGTGTGCAGGGGATCGATAATGGGAACCTAAACTGCATCTTCTGGGAAAAAGTGCATACTGATGCGCATTCCTGGAACTTAAAAAAAAAAGTTCTGCGGTAACATTAATTGCAAATGGTACCCTAAGCCCCGATTCACACAGGGATGGCACGACTTGTAGGTCGCCTCACCTCGCCTCAGCTTCTGTTACAGGGATGTGGTCCCAATCTGTGCCCACCAGTTCTGCTAATCAGCAGTGGCGTCTCCAGCTTTCATATTTAGGGAGGGCACATGGGGGACAGGGACAAAAGTAGGGGGACAACTATAAAATACAATTATATATATATCCTGGGGCCCTTTACTCCGACAACGGCCCTTTCACATGTTCTGCAGTGAGCTCCCTTCCTACTATATTGGGGCCCCCCTCAGGGTGGCAGAAAACAAGAGATATATGTCACCAGCATACCAAGAAAATATAAGGGTCCAAAGCAGTGGGAGAACTATCAGGGTTGCAAAGGTTGTCTTGCCACCGGGCCCTGGTGTTCTGCCACTGTGGGGTTCCCCAGCCTTCTCTTGGTGTCCTGCCCCTGCTATTGACAGCGCTGGTCTGGCATCTCTTGGAATTTACAGGCTGGTTCTCCTGTCCTAAGGACGGGAGAAATCAGTCTGTTTTTTCAGTAACTGAGAGTCCTGGTGGAGTCCTTCCTGCAACTCGCTCTTCTCCCTGCCAATGAGGATGCAGGGGAAGGAGCAGATCAGCCGGCCGTGGTTGTGTGAGCGCTCGCATTATGCAGTGTCAGCGAGCAGAGGGAGGGGGGAGGAATCACCCACAGGAGCTGACTGGGGACGCTCTCCCTCTTAGACATTGCCTTTCTGTAAAAAAAAAAAATTTAACCGGGGGGGGGGGGGGGGGGTCGGCACATGGTGGGGCCCAGCATAATGTTGGGGGGGTCAGGGCACCCTCTGGCCCTCCCTAGTGATGCCATTGCGTAATCAGTGCCAACCAGTGCCACCTATCAGGTCCCACCCTTGCCACCTATCGGTGCCCACCAGTGCCACCTATCTGTGCCCACCAGTGCTGCCAATCAGTGTCCACCAGTGCCACCTATCAGTGCCTCATCATCAGTGTCACTATTAGTGCTGCCCATCAGTGCCGCCTACCAGTGCCCATCAGTGCCACCTATCAGTGCCCAGCAGTGCCATCTATCAGTGCCTCCTCATCAGTGCCCACCAGTGCCAGCTCATCAGTGCTCTTCCATGAAGCTTCATCAGTGCCTATCAGTGTAGCCTATTAGTGCCCATCAGTGCTCCTCATCAGTGCCTATCAGTGCCCATCAGTGTATCCTATTAGTGCCCATCAGTGCTCCTCATCAGTGCCCATCAGTGTATCCTATTAGTGCCCATCAGTGCTGCCTCATCAGTGGCCATCAGTGCCGCCTATTAGTGCCCATCAGTGCTGCCTCATCAGTTGCCATCAGTGCCGCCTATTAGTGCCCATAAGTGCTGCCTCATCAGTGGCCATCAGTGCCGCCTATTAGTGCCCATAAGTGCTGCCTCATCAGCACACATCAGTAAAGAAAAAAAATGACTTGTTTGAAAAATTATGAATAATGTTTGTTTTTTCAAATTTTTTGGTCTTTTTTTGTTTCTTTAACAAATAATATAAAAAACCCAGCGGTAATTAAATACCACTAAGAGAAAGTTCTATGTGTGTGAAAAAAATGATAAAATTGTAGTTTGTGTACAGTGTTGTATGACCGGACAATTGTCATTCAGAGTGTGACAGAGCTGAAAGCTGACAATTGTCCTGGGCAGGAGGGGGTGTGAGTGCCCGGTAGGTATGTGGTTAAAGTGGTGCTGAGTGTTTTCTCCATAGATATTCCTAGGATGAGCCGATGTGTAGAATCCCTCCATGTGTCGGTTGATCGGTGTGTATGTAGAGAGGAGGTGAGGAGTGATGAGGAGTGATGAGGAGGAGGAGGAGGAGGGCGTGGCGGAGCAGTGCTGGCTCCAGGCAGTGTGATGACGGAGGGAGGACACACACACACTGGAGAGCGCTGTAATCGGAGCCCGGCTACTTTCCATTCACTGTCATAGAAGAGCTCAGCCCTATGAAGAGTCCCACTCAGGATTACTCTACATAGGCACAGCAGCGGGCGGCTCAGAGCAAGAGATTTACTAAGAAAAGGGGGATTGGGGATAGAAAAAGATCTCAATGAACTCTGACAGTCTGATAATCCGGGACGTGGGGAGCGACATTGATGGCTGAGCGATTCTGATCTCCTCCAAAGTTGGGTAAGTAATGAAATAAGTCCTAGTGTGGAAATGCCAGCCTGGGCATTGGAGAGGGGGGAGTGAGCTGGGGGTCCTATAATCTCTGTGTGCCCTATAGATTTCTGAGAATTATATGTCTGTGTAATATAGAAATCTCTGATTATTATCGGTCTGTGTATCCTATACATCTCTGATTATTATAGGTCTCTGTGCCCTATAGGTCCCTGAGTACAGTATTATAGGTCTCTGTGCCCTATAGGTCTCTGAGTATTTGTGTGCCCTATAGGTCTCTGGGTATTATAAGTCGGTGTGCCCTATAGATCTCTGGGTATTATAGGTCTGTGTGCCCTATAGGTCTCTGGGTATTATAGGTCTGTGTGCCCTATAGGTCTCTGGGTATTATAGGTCTGTGTGCCCTATAGGTCTATGGGTATTATAGGTCGTGTGCCCTATAGATCTCTGGGTATTATAGGTCTCTGTGCCCTATAGATCTCTGATTATTATAGGTCTATGTGCCCTATAAGTCTCTGATTATTATAGGTATGTGTGCCCTATAGATCTCTGGGTATTATAGGTCTATGTGCCCTATAGATTTCTGTGTATTATAGGTCTGTGTGCCCTATAGATTTCTGTGTATTATAGGTCTGTGTGCCCTATAGGTCTCTGGGTATTATAGCTCTGTGTGCCCTATAGGTCTCTGGGTATTATAGGTCAATGTGCCCTATAGATCTCTGGGTATTATAGGTCTCTGTGCCCTATAGATCTCTGATTATTATAGGTCTATGTGCCCTATAGGTCTCTGATTATTATAGGTATGTGTGCCCTATAGATCTCTGAGTATTATAGGTCTATGTGCCCTATAGATTTCTGTGTATTAAAGGTATGTGTGCCCTATAGATTTCTGTGTATTATAGGTCTGTGTGCCCTATAGATTTCTGTGTATTATAGGTCTGTGTGCCCTATAGATTTCTGTGTATTATAGGTCTGTGTGCCCTATAGATTTCTGATTTTTATCGGTCTGTGTGCCCTATAGATTTCTGACTATTATAGGTCTGTGTGCCCTATAGATTTCTGGGTATTATAAGTCAGTGTACCCTATAGATCTCTGGGTATTATAGGTCTGTGTGCCCTATAGGTCTCTGGGTATTATAGGTCGGCGTGCCCTATAGGTCTCTGGGTATTATAGGTCGGCGTGCCCTATAGATCTCTGGGTATTATAGGTCTGTGTGCCCTATAGGTCTCTGGGTATTATAGGTCGACGTGCCCTATAGATCTTTGGGTATTATAGGTCTGTGTGCCCTATAGGTCTCTGATTATTATAGGTCTGTGTGCCCTATAGGTCTCTGATTATTATAGGTCTGTGTGTCCTATAGGTCTCTGATTATAATAGGTATGTGTGCCCTATAGATCTCTGATTATTATAGGTCTGTGTGCCCTATAGGTCTCTGATTATTATAGCTATGTGTGCCCTATATATCTCTGAGTGTTATAGGTCTGTGTGCCCTATAGATTTCTGTGTATTATAGGTCTGTGTGCCCTATAGATTTCTGTGTATTATAGGTCTGTGTGCCCTATAGATTACTGTGTATTATAGGTCTGTGTGCCCTATAGATTTCTGTGTATTATAGGTCTGAGTTCCCTATAGATTTCTGTGCATTATAGGTCTGTGTGCCCTATAGATTTCTGAGTATTATCAGTCTGTGTGCCCTATAGATTTCTGACTATTATAGGTCTGTGTGCCCTATGGATTTCTGAGTATTATAGGTCTGTGTGCCCTATAGGTCTCTGAGTATTAAAGTGCTGTGTGTCATAAATCTGTTTGTTCTGTTTGTGTTCCCTATACGTCTGTGTGCCCCATAGGTCTGAGTGTCCTATCTCTATGTGTCAGGTCTGTGAACCCTATAAGTCTGTGTGCCCTATAGGTCCATGTGTCATGAAATTCTGTATGCCCTATAGATCCATATGTGAAAAAAATGATGTGTGCCCTAAAGGTCTGTGTGTCCCATAGCTCCATTCTGAGTGTCCTATAAGTCTGAGTGCCCTATAAATCAGTATTTGCTATCTCTGCATGTCCTATAGGACTTTGTGCTTTATAGATCCGTGTGTACCACATGTCTCTGTCTCCCATAGGGTTATGTGTCTTATAGGTCTGTGTGCCCATAGGTCTGTTTGTGCAATAAGTCATCTGTGTCCCTTAGGTCTGTGTTTCCCATAGGTCTGTTTGTCTCATAGCTCTGCTCTGAGTGTCACATAAGTCTGGATGCCCTATAGATCAGTATTTCCTATCTCTGTATGTCCTATAGGGCTTTGTGACTTATAGAGCTGTGTGTCCCATATTTCTCTGTCTCCCATAGGGTTATGTGTCTTATAGGTCTGTGTGTCCCATATGTCTCTGTGTCCCATAGGGTTATGCGTCCCATATGTCTCTGTGTCCCATAGGTCTGTGTCCCATAGGGTTATGTGTCTTATAGGTCTGTGTGTCCCATAGGTCTGTGTCCTATGTGAGTGCTGTGACAGTGAAATATAGGGTCAGGCACCTGCACCATCCTGCACTCACACACACACATATAGGAATCCTCATCTATCACCAATCCCACATGGCCTATTTCCAGACCTTTTGTTGTAGACAAATATGTAGAACATTTCCATTCACCTGCCAGAGAGCAGAGCCTTGTACTCCTTACTCTTCACTATACAACAAATACTGGCTTAAAGTGAACCTTCACTCTAAAATCCAATTTTGGGGCATTGTGATCTGCTCTCTTTTAGTACAATAAGCTGAGCATTCTTTCATTCTTTTTCATTTACTTGTTTTATTATTTTCTTTTACTGTAACATTGTGCATTTTTGGCAGCCTAGACTTTATTGGGAGCACATGCAAAATGCATGAAAATGCAGACACACAAGTGGGAACTTAGCCTATGCTTTGGGCTTCAGGGAGCAAAGACGGGGATTTACGAAAATTGGAGCACTCAGAATCTGGTGCAGCTCTGCACAGTAGCCAATCAGCTTCTGACTTCAGCTTGTTCAATTAAGCTTTGACAATAAAACCTGAAAGCTGATTGGTTTCTATTCAGAGCTGCAGCAAATTTTGCACGCTCCAGTTTTAGTAAATCTAGTCCAACGGAACATCATGTGCATAATATGGAAAAGAAGACAAAGACAAGTGTGACAACTCGGAATGAGCAACAATGTTTCCTTGTTCGCATTACACACAGGTGATCCTGCTGCTGATAAGTTGTCCGAAGAGTCTGCCTGTGTTTCCCTTTGGAATTTTTCCCCTGTAGTTGAGGCAGAGATGTCACTCCCATCCCCAGTGAGATTCACATGCAGCAGCGTTTGTGCTGGTGACAGAATGACAGAATGACATCTTACTGCATCTGGCCACAGAGCTAGCAATTCTATCGGAGGATACCTGCAGCCTTTTTTTTAGCAATCTTCCTGCTGGCAACTTGTTTCTAGTGGCAGAATCACCCATGTGTCATCCGCCTAAAGGTGACCATATGCCATACAATCTGATTGTACAATCTGCTTTATATCCACCATCAACTATGTAGTGCATGTGCCTGTCTGCTTTGATGCTAATTAAATAGATTGCTTGAATTTGTCCTCATAGTTTTGGTAACTCTAAGGCTCCATTCACACTTGTGTGACGTGTCGTGCGATTTTGGACATCACATGGCAGGTCGCAGCCCATTCTTTTCAATGGCACCCATTTAAATCAGTGCTGCTTTAAGTTGCAGCACCTTTGAAAAGATGCCTGCAATACTTGGATGTGATTTTTGACGCAACTTTGATCCAGAGAGTTTAAGTCGGATGAAAGCCACGCTCCAAAGTCGCACTGGAAATTGCACGACTTTGGTGTCACGCTAATGTGAATGGAGCCTTCATGAGGCTCGGTTCACAAATATGTGAATTGGATGCATTTTGAACCGCATCCGATTTGCATGACGTGAACCAAACCAGCTTTCTCTAGAGCTGGTTCTCATATCTTCAGGCTGGCCGCAGTGTTTCTTCAAAAGTGTCCGGTACGATTTTAGGTCTGGGTCAGGTATGATTTCAAGTGTCATACACTTAAAGTGGAGCTCCACCCAAAAGGGAAGCTTTGCTTGTTTGCTCCTCCCCTTCTGCTGCCACATTTGGCACCTTTCGGGGGGAGGGTACCTGCTTTTGACAGGTACCAGTTCCCACTTCCGCGTGACCTCACCACATAGCGAGGTCCCCCAGAAGGTCCCCCAGAAGTGAAGACGCAAGGCTTCACTGCTGGTTTCCCTGACAAGGGATGGCGGCGGCAGCACCCGAGAGCTAATTGAAAAATCGCCTAGGGTGCCGAGGAATCCCTGGACAGGTAAGTTTCCTAATATTAAAAGTCAGCAGCTGCAGTATTTATAGCTGCTGACTTTTATTTTTTTAATTTTTTTGGTTGGGGGGGGACAAATTCTCACCTGAATCGCACCTGAACCAGTGAACGAAACCCGACTGGACTCCTTTGGAAAATGCCAATTAAACCATGCCCGCACATATGTGAACTAAGCCTAAGATTGTACGGAGGTTGTACTGTCTGATTGTATAATGTATGGCCAGTCTTATTCTGAACTGGCATCTAAGAGCTCACTCACACAGGCAGAAAAATGCTGCGATTAGATGCGAACAGCAGAAAGTTTTGTACGCATCTAAGAGCAGCACTATAATAATCAATGAGCCCCTACAGACAACTGTACGCTGCATTTAGCCGCACACAAAAATAGTTGGACACAGCTGCAGACTTTGCGCATGTAGATGCGCAGGTTTTGCACACGCATGTGCATAAATACATATAAACGCGAGTACTTTAGGCGCATTTTTTACACAGGATCTAGAAGCTCTGCTAACAAGAACCTTCCTCTCATGTAGAAAGTACGCAGTGGGAGGTGTTTTGGAGCATTTTCACTCATCACACATAGGGCAGCCAATCCACCTGAATGGGTTATGGGAATACACACAGCAATCACCCCAAAGAAGCTTCTGAACTTTTTTAGAGTGAAGCTTGGTGCGTTTTTCACTGCGATTTTTGGTGCAGCACATTTCTGAAATGCAAGGAAACGCACAGATGTGAATGGAGCCTCGATGTTATGTTACCGCAGCAATTTCACTTTTAGGCCCCATTGACATCACACATTCTGTGCCTCGTTTTTTCTGTGACACGCATAGGGCAGCCTGTTGATTAAAATTGGCTGCACTACATGTGGTTAATGGAACATTTTGGCATTTTGTGGGTTGTGTGTTTGTTTTTTACTGTGCGTTTTGCAGCATTTGGCCCTCATTTTTTCACATGGCAAAATGTGTGTTTGCGTCTGTGTTTAACAAATAATGGCACTGAAAGCGCAACTTGTAATTTTAGGTGCATAAATATGGCCATACACTATACAATCTGATTGTACATTGTGTATTTAGTGAGAAGGGTGATCACTGATGATTGCATTTCATTTAAAAAAACGTGCACCTGGGAATGGGCGGGTGGATGATGCAGGGTGTGTGCTACTGAGGTCAGCTGGCCATCTCCTTCCTGTGTCACGACCTACAGTCTGTAAGGAGGAAGACATTTCAAATGGAAACATCTAGAAACGTGGATTTAGAAAAGAAAAGTAAGTGACTGTAGATTTAATGGAAAGCGTTGATATTTTTGCAAAAAAAAGTACATGAATGCTATATTGGTACAGAGGAGAGCTGGAATTTAGGGAAAAAAAGTGTACAAAGGTGAACTTGCCCTTTAATAAGGAAAAATGCATTAACCCCTGCCTGTCGGGAATAATCCTTCCCACTAATCCTTCCACTGTCTTTCTAAATAATGGCAAACATCTCCATATGTACTGTAATTACAAAGCAAGTCAGTGCAGACACACTGTTTCAATTGTGCAGAGAGCAAGTGTAATGCACATGTGCCTATTACTGTAAATCAAAAGCCTTGACATTTACTGCGTGTGTCAGAGCTGGAAAATGTGATTGGGGATATAAAATAGACGAGTCATGCCTACAGGCCAACGCTCGGCACATTGTAGCTGTCGCCCATCCATTGGCTCTTCTTTTTTTTCCTTATTGCATTGCAGCAGAGATTGGCGTGATGATACACCCGGTGAATGTTAATCCCCCCTGATTGAGGTTCATGTTTGAACAGAACTGATACAAGGTTTGTTTTAGCTTGGCATGTCTTCAGATGAGCTTCTAATGTGTACTTTGTGTTTCATGAATAGTCCGTGAGATGTTATCGGAGCTGAAAAAATTTGGATAGGCATTTTGTGTTTATACTTTAATAGAGAAGTTTATTGTGGTGTATAATAAACAAGAGCAGCCTGTTCACACAATACACAGGTAGTATTTGTTTATTATACAACATTGGAACGTCCTGTAATAACATTTGGGTATGAGCTGACCTAATGGAACACCAGGACCAAGACATTCTGCCTTCTCAGCTTTGGCCGGCTTCTCTTTCTGTCTCGGGAGGTTCATTTCCTAGCAGGTGGAGTTATCTGTCAAATAACACAACTCTTCTAGATTTTAGGATTCATTGCTGTATCATAAATAATATTGCTGGCTCTTTATTATACTTGTATCTGGAGCTTTGTGACAATTGTCATTGTGCATAGAAAAAAGCTACAACATTGGCATTTTTGGTAAAGGATTACATCCCCATGCTGGTGTAACAGGGACAGAGATCTATACAGCGTCCATACATAAAAAAAATAACAAACTCATATACTATTTTATATTATATTATGTATATTTAATATTTGTATTTAATAATAAATTAATAATATTTTGTAAATATTTTATAACATTTTGTAATGAATATTTTGTAAATATTTACCGGTAGCTACTATTTCAACGTATGGCAACTTTTGGGACACCCTGTGTTTAAAGTGTCACTAAGGGCTCATTTACACCTGCTTCGGCTTCAACACACATTAACGGCTAATTTACACTTGCTTTAAAACAAGTCTGTGGACAGGCTTTGTTAAAGGGGTTGTAGAGGTATGTGTTTTTATACCTTAATGCATCCTATGCATTAAGGTGAAAAAACACCTGTCAGTGCCCGGACCCCCAGCCCCTCCTTTTTATTTACCTGACCCCTCGAACTTGTCCCACGGGGATGCGCCGTCTCTCGGCTAGGAGGTTCTCGGCTGTTGATTGGATAGATTGATAGCAGCGCAGCCATTGGCTCCCGCTGCTGTCAATCAATCCAATGATGCGGCCGCCGGGGGGGCGGGGCCGAGTCCTGCATTTGGCATCTATGGACACCGAATGCTGAACTCAGGAGCGCGCCTGCAACGTAACCCCCTGGGAGAGAGCTTCTCCGGGGGTTATCTAATGCGGGGAGGAGCCGAGAGAACCGCCGAGGGAACCCAGAAGAACAGGATCAGGGCCACTCTGTGCAAAACTAGCTGCACAGTGGAGGTAAGTATGATATGTTTGTTATTTTAAAAAAAAAAGGAACCTTTAGTATCACATTAACCTCCCTGGCGGTATGATTATTTCAGATTTTTGCGTCTCAAAGCGGTACCATTATTTTGCATAAAAATTTGGCGTTTTATATTGTAGGCCTGTAATTCTTAGCAGTAACACACTTAAATCTGTCCAAACAAGAGTCTAGTAGATATCCCGGGTATGATGAAGTTTAAAACACAAAATCATAAATTATAATATAATAAATAAATATAAATAATTATTAAAAATAATAATATAATAATAATAAAATAAATTTCCCCACGATTCACTATCGCTCAATTCTGCAAGTGTTCTAATTTATTATCGCTGTTTTCTAGCTGGTCTAAAGCCGCTTTTGACGTAAAGGGACACTTTTTGGTTGCTATGGACAATCTCCAGTTTCCAGGCAGAAAGAACAGTATATATCATATAAAACTGCATGAAGGGCACTGGACAAAGCACTGGGGACAAAAGGGATGTGAAATGATTTCATACAGTACTGTAATCTGTAAGATTACAGTACTGTATGTGTTATGATTTTTACATTTTTTTAAATTTGCCGCCGGGCTCCGCCCCCGTGCGTCGCGACGCTCGCAGGGAACGGAGCCTGGCACAGAGAGGCTTCGGGAGGAGGACAGAGCCCGCAGACACACAGGGTGGACATCGCAGGATCCTGTGGACAAGGTAAGTATAATGCACCAGGATCCTGCAATGCAATCCCGAGTGTGGCTCGAGTTACCGCTAATGATGCTGAAATTTAACCCGGAGCCACACTCGGGAATACCGTCAGGGAGACTACAGCTCTCTGAACGCCAGCCAAAGCTCCTGTCACTAAATAAAATGGTTAGCTTACAGTCCTGTTTACACCTGCTTTTTGCTTTGCCTTCGCTTCAAAAATTATACCCCATGTACTGTAGCTTTAGTTGTGCTTCAAAGCGTCTTCAAAGCCTCCATAGAAGTCTATGGCAAACCTTGCTTGAAGCCCCACCGAAGCCTTACCAAAGCCTCATCAAAGCCCACCAAAAGCTCATCGAAGCCCCATCGAAGCTCCCCCCAAAGCCAAACTGAAGCCTCATCGAAGCACCAAGCAAAAGCAAGGTGTAAATAGGACTGTAAGCTAACCATTTTATTTAGTGACGGTCTTTGACTGATGTTCAGAGAGCTTTAACAAAGCGTGTCCAAAGCCATGTTTTGAAGTAAGTGTAAACTAGCCCTAAAGGCAAAACGTTTCTTTTTTTCCATTTTGGATAGAGTAAGGGAGGGTTATAACCCCTGTCAGTTTTTTTTTTGCCACCTGTGTCCCATTGGGGAGATTTCCCTTCACTTCCTGTCCCATAACCAAAACAGAAAATGAGAGGAAATCCCTCCAAAATGAGGGAATCCCGGCTTGTCCCCAGTGGAAGATTTCCCATCTGGTCCAATTCTTTTTTTTCTTTTACTTTCAATGATAATTGTAAACAAGACAAATAGAGAGGGTGAATCTCCCTAAAGCCGGGTACACAAACAATTGACAGCTCTGGTCGGAGCTGCTGTACTAACCATGTGATGTTAGTTCAGCGAACTCCCCCGCTGAGCTGTTGTGTTCTGACAGGGGGACGGCGCCCCCACCAGAACACTTTGATCAGCGCTTTCTGCGATTGGCTGAGAGCGCTGATCGGGAGTCGGTCAGCTGCTGGTTTTCCAGCATGCTCCTCCGCAGCCCGACATACACACGGGCAGAATGTTGGCTGTTTTTTTTTTTGAACCGGCAAATATCTCCCGACATTCTGTCCATGTGTACGGGGCTTAAGGTTCCATTCACACCTGAGCGTAGCAACAGCTGCTGCATCATGTTTTTTTTAAGCTTTTTTTTTGTGGAGCATTTTTGGAGCGGCACCATTCATTTGAATTGGCCTCCCTCCATTCCAAAAACACTCCAAAAAAGCTCATGTACCAAATCTTGGCACAGAGTCAGAAGCATTTGCAGCGCAATTTTTACAGCAATTTTAGCACGTTTTGCCTTTAGTGACACTTTAAATATTTGCTTTGTAGATACTAATCAACAGAAAGGGGGAGTACTGCACTTATCTATAATGAAAAGGCACATTTTGTCAGCGAAGTCACATTAGTCATATGTTGTACATTTCTATTTGAACACACTGATTGTGTCATTTGACTGATTGCAGTTGATTTACTAAAGTAAAAACTATTAATTTTGAGAATAATCATCTAATAATGCACCAGCGAAAATCCTGTTTTTTTGTTGCCCATGCACATTATTGAGTAGTCAGCTTAGCTTCACCTAATTCACTAAGTTTGGTGAAAGCAGAACTCAATCCGAAAATAAAATAAAACTATACAGAAGAAAAGAGATAGAAGGGATAACAAGAACAGTTTTGCTGTAATATTCAAGGCAAAGATTTTCCTTGCAGTACCTTCTCCTGCCACTAGATGTCCTCAGTCAGATGGTCAGCGTCATTTAACCCACTTTCACTGATCCCAGGTTGTACCAGACCACTGGCCTATAACTGGGCAGCGAAAGGGGAGGAGGAAGAGTAATGAGGTCATCTCTTTGTTAATCTGCTTTCTCCTCCTATCAACATGCTCTTTGTAAGCACGTGAACTGATTGGCTCCTCATGCTGCTTCTTCCTCTTACACTCCAACCCTGCTATATGGGAACTATAAGGGGGCAGATACCGGGTCAGATTGAAGAACTTACACTGCTTGCATTAAATGATACATTTGTGGGGGAGATTTACTAAATCTAGAACACAAGTACTCTCTCACAACACAATCTGGTACAGCAGTGGATATTAGCCAATCAGCTTCTAACTTCAGCTTGTTCAAAACCTGGAAGCTGCACCAGATTTTGCACTCTCCAGTTTTAGTAAATCTCCTCCACCTCCCCCCCCCCCACTCCACCGCCAGGCATTATAGTTCTGTATTGGAAAAACACACACACACAGACCTGAGAAGAAAGCTTTAAAAATATACTTAGCATACAACCCAGCTCCCCCTGTGGCACCTAGAAAGGGTGACATCACAGGCCATCTTCAAGATGGAGGAGGAGCAGCACAGAAAGTGGTGACTGACTGTCAGTGGTCTCCCCTCTGAGCAGACCAAGAACTCAGCTATCAGCGGTCATTGGTTCACTCAGTTCTTGGTCTTAGAGCCGACGTGGGGCAGCTCCAGCATTACACAGATGTTGCAGCATAGAGGTGAGTATGGATGTTTGTTTTTTTTTTTTTTTTTACATCCCCATAGGTCTCCTTTAAATATATTTTAATGTTTGTTCCTTAGGTGTGTGTGTTATTTTGTTCCTTTTTTTGCATTGTTTTTTCATTGGGGGAGGTGGTTGGAGTCTAGCCCTTAAGCAGACCTTGTCTTTTGATTCAAGGTCCTCTCTATCTACTGAACAGTCTCTACTCCTTTAGTAAATCAACCTCATTGTTTTCAGAAGGTGAATGGAATGATCACAATCTGTAGAACGCATGGTACTCTGTGAATACTTTGTGCTATTTTTATATCTTATTTTTCATAATTAACTGAGGTCAGCATGTGTAAGGCTATATGTTGTCTGAAACATCGGAGTTAATTGCATAACATATTTCTTTTACAGTTGGCTTGGTCTGGTTTTAAAGAAGAATCTAACGCTACGTTGAAATGGCCTTTGTGGGGATCCGCGTTTTGTTTGGGCTAGCCGTCGTGTACACCATTAGTGTGGTGGAATCTCTGCAGCCACAAGCAAGAGTCCTCCTGACGCTCAACGGTAAGATGTATAAGCCGCATCTACAAAGGTTAAAAGCACTGGCTATCATTTCATATGGTGTGAGAGCAAATGTCAGTTCTGGGCAAGGAAAAGAAATCTTTGAAAAATGATGTGTAGATATCCAATCTGAAACGAGAGCTATACATTAACGTATAAATCATAGTCGGGGGGAAGTGTGGAGCAGATAGTCATGCTAGCATAACACGCCTAGTCATTGCAATGTCTGCTTTTGATTGATATTTCTGCTACTGCGTGTTGGATTTGATTCAAGGTTATAACGAGACGTATAGTGTACATTGCATTCAAGTAGGCAGTCTAGACTTGGCAGGGTTCTGCCGCTTAATATTAAATCAAGTTTTACATTATGAAAAAGACAAACATTCCTAAAACCTGAATACACTTTGGGGAAATCTACAGTATGTATGAAGAAAGCCCAGGAACAGAAATGTTGAACAAAAGAATGATTTGAGTTTGAAACCTTTCACATTACGTCAAAGCTAAGCCTTTTAAAATAAATGCTTTTCTTTAAGTATGTGGGTTATTGCACTATTGTTTTTTGTTTTTTTTTCTGAGCAGTGTGCAGATTGTCTCCAACCATAAAACTGGCCACATTATCTAATGTTAGCCCTATCAGATCAGCAATATTTACCAATAATTGTATAGAGTGAGGGCATACTATTATTTATTTGTTACTAATATTTATACAGGTACAGATATTGCACCTTACTTGCATATATCCACTAAGGTCACGTTACCTACCAGTATGTCTTTGGAACAGCTTTTCTCAACCTTTTCAACACTGAGGAACCCTTGAAATAACTTTCTGGACTCAAGGAACCCCTGCTACAATCGCTATATCCACAAGTCATGATACATTAGTGTGATGGTCAGTGGGAAGAATGCTCCTTAAACTTGTGGTCATTGGGAAGAATTACCCCCTTACAGATAGCTAAAAAGATCAATGGTGTCAGTGGGAACTTATCTGAGAGGCAGAAATTGCTCATAGCTGAAGGAACCCCTAGAAACTTCTGGAGGAACCCAAGGGTTCCATGGAACCCTGCCTTAGAAAATGGGAGGAAGGCACAGGGAATACATGAAAACACCTTGCAGGTAGTGTTTATTTGGGATTTGAACTGGTGATGCTAGGGCTGTAAGGCAGAAGTGCTAACCACTATGCTTCTTGACTTTTTATAAATTAAATTGATTGCCTTTGGCTTACACACTACAAAGATGTTGGTGAATCTGAAATAGACTCAATGGGGGTTATTTACTAAAGGAAAATCCACTTTGCACTGCAAGTGCACTTGGAAGTGCAGTCACTGTAGATCTGAGGGGGGCATGCAAGGAACATAAAAAACAGCATTTTAGCTTGCACATGATTGGATGATAAAATCAGCAGAGCTTCCCCTCATTTCAGATCTACTCCTTAGATTTAGAGCGACTGCACTTCCAAGTGCACTTGCAGTGCAAAGTGGAGTTGCCTTTCGTAAATAACCCCCAATATATAGTAAAATATTATTGTAATTTGTGTGGCCAGCATAAGTGTATATTACCTTTTCTACATCCATTCATAAATGGATTTTTCTTTATCCATTAATGCATCCAGCCCCTTCTTGAACCTCCTGAAAGTATGAAGTGCAAACACAAAATAAAATACATAGAAACGCAGTGACCATGTTTTACGTATTTCAACTGGGAAACACTTTTTCTTACTTATCTGCTTATTGCTAGTGCAGGGAGGAGGCATGGCAGGGTAATTATACATGTCTGGGGTTGGACTTTAAAACAGATTATGCTACAGGACACACATTAATGTCTTTACTTTTACAGATGATATTAACAAACAAGTACCTAGCGTGTAATTGTATATATCATTGTATCTCCCTTTGCTTAAAAACATAATCATTAGTAATTTTGGCATGTTGTATTATTTGTCATGTTGTATTATATTTTTGGCATGTTATTATTATTTGTTGGGATTTCCAGCTTTACCATAATTAGCCTTGACAATGTCCTCTCCCCCTCCTAACACCTATACTGACTTACCTGCATAAAACGTACCTATTTTCAGCCTGCTCTGGTCCGGTCATGTGATCTCCCCTATGTCAGCCAGCGGCAGCTGCAGGGGAGATAGCGCTTCACAATGGCTGCTAAAGTTTGGAGTGGTTATGTCACCCATAGGCTCCTAAGGCCCATCCGTTGTCTGCACTGCACGTGGAGAGGAGGAAGCGTACCAATATGTACGTTTTATGCAGGTTAATCAGTATAGGTGTTAGGAGGGAAAGGGGTCATTTTCAAGGCAGGATCATGTGACAAGACCAGAGCAGGCTGAAAAACTGTAAATGTATACATCATTTTTACACAGGTTATTCAGCATAGGTGTTAGGAGATGGTGGGGGCCATTTTTAAGACTAGTTAAGCAGTTGTGAAGGCAGAAGGTTTGTTAGACTTACTTTATCCTATGCAGTAAGATATAAAAACCTTATGCATGCAACTTCCCCCGCAGACCTCCTAAATACTTAGCTGAGCCTAATCTTGATCCAGTGATGTGCAGGAGAGCTGAGGCTCTCTTGACTCTCTCGCACTCATCATTGGCTCCAATACAGCAGCAGGAGTCAATGGCTCCCTCTACTGCCAATCAGAACCAGGGCTGAGCCCTGCTCTGTGCGTCTTATGAACACATAGAGCATGGTTCGGGAGCGGGCACGTACGAGTGTCCCCATAGCAAGTGACTTGCTATGGGGGCACTCGGCAGGGGGGAGGAGCCAAGAGTGTTACAGGGGGATACAAGAAGACTAAGATCGGGGCTTCTCTGTGCAAAACCATTGCACAGAGCAGGTAGGTATAACATGTTTGTTATTTTAAAACACAAAATGATGAACCTTTAATATTACTTGAGGTTTAAGCTGGAATTCCAATATAAGGCTTGTGAATTACAACCTGCTGTGAAGAAAATGCCCTTTATTTTTAAAATACACACTTGGGCCACATCAAGCTTTACTAATTAAACAATGTTTGTTACAAATGCAATGTCACTAACAGAACCCAGGAAGGGTTTTTTTTTTCTTGCTCCAGCTATAAAACAATTGTGATTTGCTTTAGCACTAATACTTTAAGCGTTTGCATAAACCAGGAGGTATGTAACTAAGTGTGCCATTTAAAGTATGTGTGGTAAGAACGCTGTAATGTCTGTCAAATCCGATTTGGATTTTGAAACCCTACATTTATCCATTCACCCAATTACTCCCTGCACAGCCCAGAAGTGCCTAGAAAGCTGCTCTCTAATGGAGTGTGTTTTGCATGAAAATCAGCTCAGTGGCTTCCCACTGCTGAATATATTTATGAGCTGCTATGTCTGCTGCCACATAAGGTGAAGTGAGAACAGTAACACTGATTATTAGCCAAGTCACTTGATTAATTCCATCATTTAGTCTTTGTCTAACCTGCAACTTTCTCCTGAAAGGACAATGCTATATTTAGAAGAAAGGCTTCTATCGGTACAAAGTAATTATGCACTTGAAGGAAAATTCGAAAAAAGAAAATAGTTCTGTTCAGTTTCTTCCTGCCTACACACTGACATGGCGTGAGCATGCGTCTGCCAGTGCTTCATATAACTTCAGTGTTATAAATGCTTAAAGCGTTCAAACTGTGAAAAAAAATATTTTTTTTTTTTTGGATGAATATCTTCATTTTAAAAGACTTATTACTAGCACTCACGTTTCTCTTTTTAATTGCTGCCCGATTGCCGATTTAATTGAGCAAGATATGTTATATTCCTTGTTCTTGGAACTTTCCATCTTGCTTGTGGGCATGTGAAGCCCACAAGCGCTATCTTCCAGGCTCTGATGCAGCTGAGCGACCAGCATGCACCGCCCATTCTCACGCAGCGCCATACACTTCTGACGTTGCCATCACAACGGGTGTCGTCGTTGGAAGTGCCTGCCCCCTTTGAGATGGCAACGAAGCCCTCGGCGCTGCCCTCTGACTCCTGGGAAATGATGACAAGCATCTCCCAGGAGCACTAGCGAGCACGGGCACCGAGGGAAATGGCGTCAGGTGCCAGAGAGAGGCAGATTCCAAGGAACCCCTTAGCAACAGACATCACAACGTGAGTAAAAAAAGTGAAATATTTCCAATGTTGTTTATTAGGTTTAATGCTGTTGAATAATGAAAAGTTAATTTTATGGGTGGAACTCCACTTTAAAGTGAACCTGTCATGAGACAACTATATGGGCTGCCATTGCTGACCTCATTTTGAAAATACATGTTGCCTGGTTGTCTGGTTTTAATCATTTTCGAGTCACTCACCTGGAACAGGAATGCTGATTAGGGATTTCAGACAAAATTCTAACTAATTGGCAACCAACATTTTCAGCAGGAAAGGTTACATTAGGCAGCCTCCGTGTATCCCTCATGATAGGATTCCTTTCTAGGTGAGCTATGACTTTACAAATGTAAAAACTGAGGAGCTCTGGAGGAGGTTGTTGTACTAACGATGTGATTTTAGTACAGAAATCTCCCCACTGAGCTATTGCTTTCTGATAGGGGTCTGAACACCCCCCCCCCCCCCCCGCCAGAACACACCGTTTTCAGTCATTGGCTGCGAGCACTGATCAGGTGCTGATCGGCAGATGTTTTTCTGGCATGCCCAGTCTACAGGAGCCAGACGTTCGGCTGGCTTCCATTAGACAGGCTACTGTACATACGTGCCCATGTGTACCAGGCCTAACTTCAGTTTGTGCGGCAGCCCCCCTAATACCTGAGTCCCATCCCAAACCAGTGATGTGCACAAAAGACTCTCCCTCCTCATTGGCTGAGGAGGAGAGAGGGGGCGGGGCCGCAGCTCTGTGTCTGAATAGACATAGGGAACTGTGGCTCAGCTCAGGTGCCCCCATAGCAAGCTGCTTGCTGTGGGGGCACTCAACAGGAGAGAGTGCCTAAGAGGGACCAGAGAAGAGGAGGATCGGGGCTGCTCTGTGCAAAACCATCACACAGAGCAGGTAAGTATAACATGTTTGTTATTTTTTACAAAAAAAAAAAGACTTTAGTATCACTTTAAGCTTTGACAATAAAACCTGGAAGCTGTTTGCCTTCTATGCAGAGCTGCACCAGATTTTGCATGCTGCAGTTTTATTAAATCCCCCCCACCCCCGTAGTGTGTGTCTAAGCCAAAAAGTAATACCGTATATACTCGAGTATAAGTCGTTCCGAGTATAAGTCGAGGCCCTAATTTACCACAAAAAAATGGGGAAAACTTATTGACCCGAGTATAAGACGAGGGTGAGAAATGCACAGCTACTGTAAGTGGAAAAGAGGGTCAACAATGCCCATTTGCAGCATCACTGTTCCCATTTGCATGCCTTACTGTGCCCATTTGCAGCCATAGGTCGCCTGAACTTCAAACTCGGTAGTTAAGGGTTCCTAGATCCCCTAGCTGCAGCCAAAATTTGGGGTCTCTGAACCCAAAGGGTCCCGAAATGACATTGCTGCAGATGGACACAGTTGACCGAATTTGGGGCCCTGTATCTTGGGGCCACTTAGTGCTAAGAACCCCAAATTTGGTGTGCAAACCCAGTGGAACTAGCACCATAATATTTCCAAAGCTGGAGTTACTAGCACTAAGTGGTCCTGAGATACAGAGCCCTAAAAATCAGATCAGAAAATGTCAAGCACTTTTCTGCAGCAGAAAATGACATTTTCCAAACCGGTTTTGGGGCCCGTATCTCAGGGCCACTTGGTGCTAGGACCCCCAGCTTTGGATATGTTATGGTACCAGTTCCACTGGGTTTGCACACCAAATTTGGGGTTCCTAGCTCCAAGTGGCCCTGAGATATGGGGCCCCAAAGTCGATTCAGAAAATGTCAAGCACTTTTCTGCAGCAGAGAATGACATTTTCCAAACCGATTTTGGGGCCCTGTATCTCGGGGCCACTTAGTGTTAGGAACCCCAGCTTTGGATATGTTATGGTACCAGTTCCACTGGGTTTGCACACCAAATTTGGGGTTCCTAGCTCCAAGTGGCCCTGAGATATGGGGCCCCAAAGTCGATTCAGAAAATGTCAAGCACTTTTCTGCAGCAGAGAATGACATTTTCCAAACCGATTTTGGGGCCCTGTATCTCGGGGCCACTTAGTGTTAGGAACCCCAGCTTTGGATATGTTATGGTACCAGTTCCACTGGGTTTGCACACCAAATTTGGGGTTCCTATCACCAAGTGGCCCTGAGATATGGGGCTCCAAATTTGGTTCGGAAAATGAATTTTTTGCTGCAGAAAAGTGCTTGACTCGAGTATAAGTCGAGGGGGACACTTTCAGCACAAAAAAATGTGCTGAAATATTCGACTTATACTCGAGTATATACGGTATATTGCAAATATACCATTTCTCACTCATCTTTCTGTATCAGGATAACAGAACCAAGATAGGGCCATAAAACCCTGCTTTTCTGCTATGGTCCATAATATACAGGGGCATGGTTCTGTAGTCTTCAGAGCAAATACATAACAATGTAACTGATAACTTCCTGTGCTCTTTGCCAGACTGTTATCAGTTCACAAGATTTCTGACTAGATCAACAGGTATTTTTTATCTTACCAAACAGAATCAGATGATTCCTCCTCCTACCAGGTTGACAGAAGCCTCAGACTGTGCTGCCAATGGGCTTTTCCCCTCTCAAAATCTCAGTATGCATACTTCCCTACCCAGAAGTTCAGGGAAGCGGCACAGAGCACTGCGGAGCTAGTGGCTGGGAACAGATAAAAAAATGTTGGCCAAAAGTATTCACTTAACCACATACTGCTGAATGTTTCACTTTACTGGTTGGGATTAAAGCGGTATTAAAAATGTTATATATTGCAGTTTACCATATGTGGTGGCTGCATTAGTTTGTATTTTTTCAGGCTTTTTTCCCTTTATTTCTCACCCATTGATTTGACCGATAAGTCATTTCCTGTCTTAAATTGTATGCATTCTGGATGAAGTAGTAAAGCAGACACCTGTGGACAACAGCATTGTCAGACTGAGGATACTTTCTAAGCAGTTTTCTTCCTTTTGGGATAAAAGGTTTACATACATGAATAAAAGCTGTCCATTGTAAGCACCCCTGTCAGTGGTAAATAGTTTGTCTCAAGCCTCTAACTTCTACTTTGTCTGGACAGCTTACTGTTAAAGTAAGCTGAAAAATAACATGCTTACTGGATGAATCACCAGGTGAAAAAAATTAAAAGGAAAAAAGTCTAAGGGCTCATGTACACCATAGCTTCTAAACTTGAGTTTAGGAGCTTTTAGCGTTTTTTTGCCAAAGTTCCTAAACTCAACTCCAAAAAAGCCTATGGGGGTTATTTAAAAAAAGGCAAATTTGCACTTTGCACTGCAAGAGCACTTGGATGTTCAGTCGCTCTAAATCTGAGGGGTAGATCTGAAATAAGGGGAAGCTCTGCTGATTTTATCATCCAATTATGTACAAGCTAAAATGCTGTTTTTTATTTTCCTTGCATGTCCCCCTCGGATCTACAGCGACTGCACTTCCAAGTGCACTTTCAGTGCAAAGTGGATTTTCCTTTAGTAAATAACCCCCTATGTGTCAATGTACACGTAGGGGTTATTTACGAAAAGGCAAATCCACTTTGCACTACAAGTGCAAACTACAAGTGCAAAATGCACTTGAAATTGCACTGAAAGTGCACTTGGAAGTGCAGTCACTGTAGATCTGAGGGGAAGATCTGAAATGAGGGGAAGCTCTGCTGATTTTATTATCCAATCATGTGCTAAAATGCTGTTTTTTATTTTCCTTGCATGCCCCCCTCGGATCTACAGCGACTGCACTTCCAAGTGCACTTTCAGTGCAATTTCAAGTGCACTTTGCACTTGTAGTTTGCCCTTGTAGTGCAAAGTGGATTTGCCTTTAGTAAATAACCCCCATAGGCTTTAGGAGTTTAGGAGCTGCTGTGGTTAAGGTAGCTTCAGTCTTCCTCAACCTCCCTCTCCTGAATGCGGAAGAATCGCATTTAGCATAGGAACGTTTTTGACTGCCGGCCTCAAATTTGCGGTAAAATCATGGCACAATGTTGCCGCGTTTTCCCGTGGCTGGCGGTCAACCTAGTCTGTGTGTACATAAGCCCTAAAAAATAAAACAAATGCAGATACCACATCTCAGAATTACTAAGCTGAAAATTAATACATTTTTGTTTTTAGGATTAATACCACTTTAATTAAAGAACTGAGCATTTATTACTACTTTAACAAATCAAAAGGGACCAAGTAAGAGAAGTTAATGGTTTTTTTAGATACGCTTTAAGAGCTGACATACACAGGCACATATTTTGTGGTTATTGATAATTGCGGTGTGTATGATCTGGAAGGAAAGGAAGCAGACTGGTTCAATAGTAGTCCATTATGTGGCACATTTGGTGGAGTTAGCTTTTTGTAGATTGTTCTCTGTTGTGAGTGTTTAACAGAAAGTTGGCATTGAATGTACAGCCAGCTCTGGTATGCTGGTCGTCTGTGCAGTTTATGGATGGGCTTCTGTGCAATCAAGTTGCTTGCATGGGGTGCAGTAAAAGTATACACAAGGGAGCTCTTCAGAAGCTTTATTGATTTTACAGTGTAGCCTAGGCCCTTTCCTTCCTAGAAGCTGCCTGACTGAAATGAACATGCTTCTTTTACTATCTTCTTTATTACTGATACATATTAAAAAGGCCCGGCTCATCCTTCTGATATGAAGGTTACTGGGAAGTCTAATGTGAGGAGCGGAGGAGTGTGATAGTTAATGTTTAGAGGGTACAATTGTTCAGCCATGAGCTTTCCTACTGAGCCAAGGCCACTAATTGATTGCTGACCGAAATTAAAGCTTTTAATATGCCTAAAACATTCTGGGTGAACCGCATTAGAGCAGGTAATAGATTGCCAAGGCTCTACTGAGAAGGCAGGGGAAGTACATTTTATGGAGCTTCTATTTTGAGCTAAATGTCAAAGAGTGAATAGTGATAGCAGACGTTCATTAACTACTTTGTAATCCTTCTCGGGTGTATTTCTTCTCTAGAAATGAGTATGTGCTTTAAAAAATTTTTTTTTTGCTGGTCTGGACGTTTACTAGGATATATAATACAAGTCACAAATTAGCAAAAACACTCTATACCCCTATACACAGAAATCGCAGATCGGAAGGATTACGTGTTTGGGAAATGAAACCTTTACTCTTAAAGAGTCTCAAGAAGTATACTACAAATTGGATTACGGGCTTGAACAATTCTCTGTCTTTCCAGCTATTGAGAACAGTTGAAAAAGAGATCCGGGTGAAAGTGCTTTGTAAATCAGAGGTGTTATAAGAGAAAAGAGATAAAAGGCTCTTAGACCGGAACCTGCTCTAGACAAAATGGCAACAATAATTATACCGCAGAGTGGAGTGAGAAAAGTATCTTTGGTTGCTTTTCTGATTGCCAGTGTCTGCACATTTCAGACATTCTGTACTTAAAACATCTCCTTTTTAATTAGAGTGACAACTAAAAGTGAATGGTATTTATAATAGGAGTCAAATGCCCTCATAAATGATCTGCATGTTCAATTGTTCGGAAGAACAAGAAAGGAGACAAAGGTCAGCCATATCTGCACAGCCTATTATTCCGGGTAAGTTAGGCATTACTAATTCAACAACAGACTGTCCTTCTTGTGCCTAGGCTGCTTTTTCTGATTAGAGGTCTATCTAAAGGCCTATTCATCTTTGTTATCTATACATAAAATTGGTTCTAAGTGTTCTCTTAAGGATACAGAGAGGAATTTTGATGGCTAATTGCTTCTTGAGGTACATACCATTTTTAATTAGACTTCAAGATGTTCCAAATTAAAAAAAAAATTGTATATATTGTATTTAGCATTTCCACAATTTTCTTGTAAAATGTTAGAAATGTAGAATTATGGTTGTAGCATTTGGCTTTAAAACAAATAATAATTTAATAAAATCAAAAGGACATTTTATAATAATATGTATTCAAGGAATTAAAAAGGATCGTGATGATAAATACATTGTTAGAAGAAAAATTGAGATTAGGGCTGTATGTTAAAATACATTTATGTTTTGTTGATTTTTCCCACATCAACATAATTAAAGGAATTAGGCGCCTGCGTATTTTCACATTGCAAAATTTCATTAAAGTCTCCTGTACAAAGGCAGAATACACTTGACCTGTGGCCTCTCCTAAGCCTGGGTGTGTGAGTGGTGTGGCTAATCAGCAATAAGATGGCTTTCCAAGCACAGGAGTTTCTCAATGGTATTTGCTTTCTATATTAACTGCATCATGAGTTTGGATGTGTGCCATAACATGCAGCATGTATACATATCAGTGAGGTCAGAGAACGCAGGGCGCTGCTGATATACATACTCTGTCACTTGGAATTCTTTTCAAGTGGCTGGAAGAAGTTCTTTTAAAATCAGCAGCACTTATTTTCTAGATTGCTGGGAATTCAGTATAGGAGAAAGGAATAGTGTGATTAATTTTTTTTTTTTTTTTTTTTTGGGAGACCTCTATAAATACACAGGTCATTTGAGAGATGACATTGGGCCTTATGGATAAAGATGGAAGTACAACAAGTGACTTTACTGCCCCTGTTTTTTTTTTTACTGAAATTTAAATTTTGCAGGTTTTTTTGTGTTGAGTTTCCTTTTCCACAGGTATTATACATGTTAAGATAAAAAACCAAAATAATAAATACATGCTGCCTATAGTAACCAATACGTCTTCAGTAGCTTTTTTCTCCATTGATTGTTTTAGATGTCGTAAGTGGTTTCCCGATTTCCCTTTTGTTTTAATTAAAGTGGTTGTAAACCCCAGTCATTAAATTTCAACAAGGCACATATATCTGTAAGGATAGTCTGGGAGACATTTGCCGGTGTCTTGCCGAATAAGTTCCTTCGGCGGATAGGTTCCCCCCCTGTACTGCGCAGGCGCAGCGCCTGCGCAGTACGTAGTACTGTTGGCCGCCGGAGATAGCCGAAGCTCAAATGCTTCGATCAGCTGTACACGGCGCCTGCGCTCTGGGTCCAGATTCCTTCCCCTCTATCCAAGTGGACCTAGAGGGGGAATCTAAAAGTGCCGAGCGCAGCGAGGCCGTGCCCGAAGCGTGGCGAGCGAAGCGAGCCCGCGAGGGGCCCTCTTACAGGCGCCGTGTACAGCTGATTTTCAGCTGTTCCGCTTCGGTTATTTCCGCCGGCTTCTACTGCGCATGCGCAGTAGAGGGGGAACTAATCCGCCGAGCGGAACTTTCTCGGCAGAACACCGGTTCAAAAAAAAATGGCCGACATTCGGCCTGTGTGTATGTCGGTCTATTTGACAGAAGCTGGCCGTTTGGCTGGCTTCTTTTGGACGAGCATGCTGGAAAACCAGCAGCTGACCGACTCCCAATCAGTGCTCTCAGCCAATGGCAGAGAGTGCTGATCAGAGTGTTCTGGCGGGGGGGGCACCCCCTGTAAGAACACAACAGCTCAGTGGGGGAGATAGCTGAACTAACTTTGTATGGTTAGTACAGTGGCTCTGACCAGAGCTGACTTTTTTTTACCTTCAACCAGCGGGGTTGAATGAAAAAAAAACTAATAGTGTATACCTGGCTTTAGTGTAATTTCTCTCTGGTGCTTCGTTCCTCTGTTATCACGACACATGAGATCAATGTGGCGGGGAGGGAGATAAGCACACAGCTTGTCTATTCAGAATACAGCTCTGCACGTTCCTTCATTCCTCTGCCCATGTGGAGGGGAGGGGTGTCCCTTTCCTCCAATCAGCTCTCACACAATGTATAGGAGCTGTAACTGCAGCTCTCCAACCCCTCCTCTGTACTCCCCACAGATGCAGAAGGAATTTATCACAATTGTGCTCTTTTGAAGGGATGTAGGGAAAAGAAGACTGCAGATAAACAAGTAAAACTTATGTTGGAGGATTTATTTAATCTCTTTGTATCACATGAGGCTATTCACTTCACTGGGTATATGAGAGGGTTTACAACCACTTTAAGTAAACCTATTGCCTAGTACACGCGATCATAAAATCAAAAGAAAAAAACTGCTTTCGGAGCAACCTACGATAATCTGATCGTTAGCTTTGGAGCGCCAATCATAACAGTTGATGCACAATTATCTGAACATTTTTCTCGTATGATACCAGAAAGTGCGATTCTCACCTAAACAGTACAGTGTTACTCCGAAAAAAATCGGAAGATCCATGACGCATGCTCAGAAACTAACTAATACATTACAATATTATACAGCATATTACATTACTTCTGAACTTGTAATTTTTGTAACCTTAATAACCTCTTCATTTTCGATATGAGACTAGCATGCAAAAAAAAAAAAGGCTAACCATTCATCCGATATTCTCATTGTGTGTACCAGGCTTAAGTCTTACCATATAATCATGCAGTTATTTATTTTCTCAAAGTGTTACTAAACCCAGGACACTGCATTCACTATATCTAGTCTCCTACAGTACACAGAACATGGAAATGCAATCATTTTAGTAAATATAAACCACTAAATACTTTTTCTCATCAGCAGTATATAGCAGTCTTGAGACTTCTATCAGTTTCTGGTTAAAGATTGTAGGAGGAGTTTTTATTCTCCCTGGATTGTCCTATGAGGCTGCAGGACCCCTAACTCTCTGTCTGGATAGTGCTGATTGGGCCTCTGCTGATCACATGCACCCTCCCAAAAAAAACCTCTCTAGCAGTACACACCAAACTGAGCATGTGCAGAGTGACTCCAAATGCTCTGTTTTATCAGGAGATGGATTGGGGACAGTGGAAGAGGGGGAGGATCAGAGAAGATAGGATCAAACATCCTTTTTACACAATGCTAAGGATTAACCACTTTGGTTCCACAGTGAGTATAACAAGTATGCTTTACTGCATATACAGACTGACTTTACTGTTGTGGGTTTAGTAACACCTTGAATACACCTATGCTTTTGGCTCTTTAACCACTTAAGGACCAGGCCTCTTTTTTAGATGTGTGTGTTTACAAGTTAAAAACAGTTTTTTTTTTGCTAGAAAATTACTTAGAACCACCAAGCATTATACATTTTTTTTTCAAACACCCTAGAGAATAAAATGGCGGTTGTTGCAATACTTTCTGTTTCACTGTATTTGCACAGCAGTCTTACAAGCGCATTTTTTTAGGAAAAAATACACTTTTTTAAATTAAAAAATAAGACAACAGTACAGTCAGCCCAATTTTTTTTTTATATTGTGAAAGATACGCCGAGTAAATTGATACCCAACATGTCACGCTTCAAAATTGCGCCCGCTTGTGGAGTGGCGACAAACTTTTACCCTTAAAAATCTCCATAGGCGACGTTTAAAAAATTCTACAGGTTGCATGTTTTGTGTTACAGAGGAGGTCTAGGGCTAGAATTATTGCACTCACTCTACCGATCACGGCGATACCTCACATGTGTGGTTTGAACACCGTTTTCTTATGCGGGCGCTACTCACTTATGCGTTCACTTCTGCACGTGAGCTTGGCAGGATGGGGCGCATTTAAAATGTATAATTATAAAATTAAAAATTTTATTTTTTATTTTTACACTGTTTTAAAAAAAAATTAAATTGTGTTACTTTTATTCCTATAAACATCCCTTGTAATAGAAAAAAAGCATGACAGGACCTCTTAAATATGAGCTCTGGGGTCAAAAAAGACCTCAGATCTCATATTTACACTAAAATGCAATAAAAAAAAAATTGTCATTTAAAAAAATGATTTATAAAAATGGCCCTTTAAGAGCTATGGGCGGAAGTGACGTTCTGACGTCGCTTCCGCCCTGCAGTGTCATGGAGACGGGTGGGGGCCATCTTCTCCTCACTCGTCTCCATGTGCAGCCAGTGAGAGTACCGGATCACCTTCGCCAATGGCGACGGCTCCGGTAAGTGGCAGAGGGCACCAGAGTGTGGCGGGAGGGGGGCCCCTCTCTCGCCGCCGATAAAAGTAATCTCGCGGCGAATCTGCCGCAGAGACCAGTTTTTTCTTGTAGCCGACCGCCGGCCGAACACGGGGATACCGGGGTTATAGCAGCTAGCTGCTGCCATAACAACGCTATCCGTCCTCAAAATTAGGACATATATCAGCGGTCGGCAAGTGGTTAAAACAATTTATTAGTAAGTAAAGGTTTTAAACAACAATCAAGCTCGACAGGCTGGTTGTACATAAGTGGATCAGTAGATTGACTTCTGCACAACTAGGGTGCCAATACATGGATCGAAATTCACCCAGTCCCTGCTGAACCGGCCAAATTTTCGATCCATGCATACTCGGCTTTAGAGCGTATCTCAAGTTCTCATCCTCCAATAATATCTGAGCAGTAGCTCTACACCCTACTTCTGTTGTAGCAGACATTTTTCTTTTATTTACAGCTTACAGCACATAGATTCTACCCCTATTTGTCTGGATCCATGATGTTTTGTTGATTGTGTAACAGACTGGGGAGAAATGAATGCTTGGTCCCTAAAGACTGGTAGCCACAAAACCATTTTCACATTTTGTGGTCAGTAATACTCTAGGGAGAAGTCATGCTTTCTTTTAATTTCTTTTTTATCTCACTGCCAATTCATCAGCATCTTATGTAGCACGAATGGAATTTCTATTCACTAGCTGATCCATTTAATCTTTAACTTTCTCTAGCTTTGTGATAAGACCGCAATAACTAAACTTCAGCCTTCCTTATAAAGAAAGAAAGAGATTCTAGGATCAAAGAAATTGACTCAACCTGAGTTTTACAGAATTCGGGTTGGTTGTATCTCATTATTTGTTTTGTGTATTCATTTTTTTACTGTACCTGTTCTCATAGAGGATATAAAAATCCATAGCTAACAATATAAAGTCTGACAACAGTAGTAATGATACCAGATAGATGTCCTAAACCTTCCTGATTCTACTAAAAAGTGTTTGACTTTTTTAAAAAGATATTTCTATTTACTTCCTGTCTCAGTGCCGTGGCCACAGGAAGTAAAGAATAGTTCTCCAACTGGAGCAAAAAAAGAAAAAAAACAGGTTTTGATCCTTTTCTAGTTAATCCAAAACCAAAGAACGAAGGTTTGACCTTAGATTGTTGACAAGTTGTAAGTGTAATAAGGCCTTTTCACACCAGTGTTGAAAAAAAGCGGGTGGGTCATGTTTTGAATTGCTTCCTGACTGCCTGTCAATGTCTCTCAAAAGTGTTAAAATAGAGACTGGATGGAGGTGTGTACACTGCAGCGTTAGCATTACCTCTCATGGTAGTGAGCCAAAAATAATGCTGCTTCCAGATTTCGGAAAGCTTTTATGCTTTGCAACCACCTTCATTGATATCTATTGACGCACACAAAGAGCACACCGTTGATGTGTGTATAAGGTGTGATTACATAGTGTCAAAAGTGATCATTTCCCATTTTAGCCTCATAAAAAAGGGTATTTGAAGAGTGACTGACGCAACTTGTCCAAAATGCTCATTAATACTACAGGTGCGTTAATGCATGTTTAATCACTTCAATACCAGGCACTTAGACACCTTCCTGCCCAGGCCAATTTTCAGCTTTCATCGCTGTCGCAATTTAAATGACAGTTGTGCGGTCATACAACACTGTACCCAAACACATTTTTATCATTTTGTTCCCAAAATAGAGCTTTCTTTTGGTGGTATTTGATCACCTCTGTGGGTTTTTATTTTTGTGCAACAAATAAAAAAAGACCGACATTTTTGAAAAAAACAAGTTTTTCTTTGTTTCTGTTAAAATTTTTTGTAAATAAGTACCTTTTCTTCTTCAATGATGGGCACTGATATGGCTGCACTGACGGGCACTGATAAGGCAGCGCTGATGGGCACCGATGAGGTGGCACTGATGAGGTGGCACTGACGGGCACTGATGATGGGTACGGATAGGCGGCACTGATGGGCACTCATAGCCGGCACTGATGGGCACTCATAGGCGGCACTTATGGGCACTCGTAGGTGGCATTGATGGGTACTTATGGGTGGCACTGATGGGTACTTATGGGTGGCACTGATAGGTGGCACGAATGGGCACTGATGGGCACTGACAGGTGGCAACGATGGACACTGATGGGTGGCACTGATGACACTGATTGGTGGCACTGATGACACTGATGGGTGGCATTGCTGGACATCACTGATATATAATGGTGCCAGTCAGTGCCCATTTGTGGGCACTGATTGGCGCAGATTGGGTATAATTTGCACATGTGGATGGCCATGGGGTACATAGCTGGCCATTTACATGTTGCCCCCTTCCCTGTCAGTCCTGGCGGCTTCCCTGGTGGTCTAGTGTGGACATCCGAGGGGGGGCAGCGCTGATAAACAATCAGTGCAGACCCCCTCTGTCAGGAGAGCCGCCGATCGGCTCTCCTCTACTCGCGTCTGTCAGCCGGAGGCTCTTTACCAGGATTGGTGGAGCGATGTGTCAGACTGACACACCGCTCCACCGATCGCCGCAAGGCGCGCACTCACCGGCACACGGCAGCTGTTATCCTGCTGGACGTCATATGACGCCCAGTCAGGATAACTGAACCACCGCCCGGCCGTCAATCTGCTATAGGCCGGGCAGGAAGTGGTAAAGGTTGTTTTGCATTGAACAAATCTGTGAAAGACCCCATACTATGTTTTAATACTTTCTTGGCCGTTAAGACATGGGGCCTAATTAAAGAAGTAGGACCAGAGCTCTTTTAGCCCTACTTCTCCTGTAGGTAACAGGAGTGCATTTCTTTCTGCACAAATGTGACCCATATGTAGCCAACAGTGGACTCTGGGGGTCCAGATGCATGACCCGCAGCTGACTTAACCTCTCAGAGAGCCTGAGCCAGCCACTCCCATCCCCTCCACAGCCCTGTGCTCCAGTAAGTGCTGGAGGGGCAGAGCTGAAAGCCGGTGACTAACAGTTACCGGCTCTCTCCTCACTGAAGACCAAGAACTTAGCGTTCTGCTGTCTTTTTCAAAACCTTCTCTTTTAAGTAGAATGACCATTAAGGGAAACAGCAGTGATGTGAACTGAAGTGAAATGAGTGTAAACTGTCAATTGTGCAGGGAAATGACTTAATCCTTAAATATACAGTAGGAACAGTGCACTGCATGTCATCTTGCCTCGATTCTTAATAAGTTAGACCCATGGGCGTTGGTTTACAAAAGACAAATAGTCTGGTTACCTTGAAAGTGAATTTGCATTTTGCAAGGGCATTTTCCCTCAGCTTAGTGAATGTGGGGAAGCTGTGCTGACTTCCTATATCTAATCAAGTTCAAGCGAAATACTGTTTTATTATTTTATTTTATTTTATTTGTTTATTTTTTTTGCACATTAATAGGTGTTCTTTGCAATGTGAAGTTTCTCTGCCTTCATAAAGCTAAGGGAAAATTTCCTTGCAAAGTGAACAGACTTTTTGGCATTAGTAAATCAGACCCATGGTCTCATATGTTATCCCTGTTCATAAGCAATTTTCCAATGACTCTTAGTGTGACTTGGCATCATTATGATTCTCCATGCTTACAGGAACATTGTGTTATAGCCTCTAGTTTTATTCCAAAGAGACCAACGTTTTATGGTTTTTCTGGCTTTTTTTCCATCTGATTTATGTCGTTTTAGCTTATGTTTCCCAAAGACAAATATCCATAAGCTTCCCCTTATGCAAGCAATCCCTAAAAATGTGTTCTACTTCTTCAATATCCTTCAATAAAGAGTAATTAATTAGCACTGAGCTATATATAAATGTGACCGCTCCTGAAGTTGCATACAGCTTTAACTACTTTCATTTTTGTAGGTTTGTCAGTTAACTCTATTACAACATGCACTGCAAATGGGACACATTTTCTTTATTCCTTACATGAATGCATTAGATGGGAGTTAAAGAAACTTCTCTGCATATGTGTGTTAGACATATGCTAAGCTCTGCCGATCTCTTGTTTTTGCAACTACGACTTTTGTACGAAAAGTGGCAAGAATAAATTGTAAAACTTTTTTTTTATTATTTAAAATCACATTGAGTTAACGACTTATAAATCTTGCAGTGCGGAATGTATTTTTGAGTTACAAATAGTAAAGGCACTTTCTTACTTGAGGGAAAGCCGATAATTTTTTTTTTTTTTATTGTTTGGAGTCAATTTTGTAAAAAACAATATACATTGAAATTTGGTATTAGGCTGTAAAGCAGCAGTTATAAATGCACAGTTGACTTAGGTGCAAAAAAGGAATGATTTAAATGGTCTCATCCACTATCCTTAAATAAGAAATAAATTGATAGGGTGCCCATTAACACAGTTACGTTATGGTAAGGTGTGGTAAAGCACTGTGGTGCAGTGTGTTACGGTGCTACACATCAATTTTTTTAATGGCACCCTAACTCATTGGATACAAACAGACAATGCTCCATGATGCCTACGGTGTGATTTCCTGTGCGCTGCATTAAAAAAAAACTGTGAATATCTGATTTTTTAAGGTGTTACGGTACTCTTCCAGCCCATTCCAATTAAATGGGATGTCTTAACAATACACATCGTAACACACACAGTTATGCGTTGACTTAATGTAGGTGTGTTAGAGCAACCCATAGTCGGTATGGTCTCTTAATGTTTGGATTTGTGATGGGAGTGAGACCTGCAGAAACGTTCTGTTTTAAAAAGACTTTCTTTTGCTTCACACAGTATACATTTTTTTTAAATAAACCTTATTCGGGGTAATAAATAATTATTTGCAAAGCATTCCATGAAAAAAAAAGCGAACGGGAACATATTAACTTGCATAGAAAGTAATTTTGCATTGTCTCCTAATGTTTGAAAATTGATGAGATATTGATAAAGGAATATTTCAAAGAGTTTACAAAACAGCTGCGCCTAAATGTGTTATTGATTTGAGATTCAGGGAGATTGACTCTTCTTTAAGAAAATTGATCAGTATTTGGTCTAGTCAATACATTTAGGCATCATTTGTAACACGTCTTGTTAGAGTATGCTATTAGGTATGTCTTGTACACGTCTTTTTGCTGTGCCTAAATCTGAAGTTTAATCTGCTTATATTGTGCATTCCTTGCTTTTCCCTTTCACTCCTCATCAACAAGCTATATACATTTTTTTCATTATATACCATATTTTAGACCCAGTGAAGTCATTACTGAGTTTCTGTGCTTCTCCATACAAAATTGCCTTGGTGGGTGGCAGTCAATCCAGATGAGTTGGTGTTCCTAAGCATGCTGTAGTTGTATGCAGACTGCCCTAGGTGACACCCACACATGATGTTTAGCCTTCATAAATAAAGGAACTGAGTTACAATGGAGCAAGTTAAATGATGCTGGTTGTCCTCAAGCTAAAAAATGAGGCAGGCTATCTTTGAGAAGCTCACAGTGTTCAGTGAAATCAGAGTAGGTAATGCCATCACAAGAGTGGAGCTTATACAGCTGTGCAAGACCAAAAGAAATTCTGGAGTTCAGCTTTAGTACAAATGTACATCTTCTGATAGAAACAGACAAGACTTTGGAAAAATAGGATCAGCTGTGATCTGGCAGCAGATATGAGACCATGGTGTACTGTGGTTCATCTTTCAACTTTGTATGCAGGCACAGAAGGCCTATTTTTATATGCAATGAAGATTAATTATTTTTGCAGTGGACAGTAATTCATAATTCAATTTTCCATGATGAGAGCCCTTCTGACTTTCTGCTGTAAAGTAATTGCATGGTGATTCATAAGTATTCCATTTTATGTACGCCGTATGTACTGTATTTGGCAGGTCATGTTATGTAAAAAAATAAACGTTGATTTGACTTTAATTTGAATCTGTTGTCTGTACACCTGGTGGGAAAGGTTCTGCTGTGGAGATCTCTGAGGTCTAGGCTACATTTTATTTTTAGGGCAGACATATGTGTTGTAGATGCTTAACTGCCCCATAGTTCTAGGACTGGTATGAAGTTGGAAAAAGAGAAATTGCATTAGGGGTTTTACAACAAAGTAAATATGGAGTTCCATTTAAGATAAACATTGGTTAATTGTTCATGGGTAAGGATGGGGGAATCCTCCCCGGTGAGCTATTGTATTCTGACAGCAGAGAGACTGATCAGTGTTTAAGGCTATAGCCTGTAGCACTGATTGAGCAGGGAGAATCCGAAAGGGTGGTCGTACAGAAGTCAATCGATAGATCAGCTTTTGAACAATCTCCCTGCCCTCTCACGGATCAAAATTCGTTACAATACAGTTTACATATGTACTTTGCTGTGTATTTGACATTGTGCATGAGTATTATAGTAGATAGTAGGGCATGAACTCTTACAGTACAGGTTCTTTAGACTGCTAGTTCACAAAGGCAACACACATTTAACAGTTTAACATTTTGAAGGTTTACTAAAGCATAATAAACCTGATTCAGGCGAAAGCTCACACACAAATTCTTAGTGGTTACAACATCACCAAGGTCATTCTTAAAATAGAGCTTTAGGACCAAAATGGTTGAATAGGTTTTTTGATGGTAGTAACTCATGGTGACAGTTATTAAAGCCAGCACGTTGGAAAGATCTTGGATTTTCACAAAAGACCAGCCTTTCCACACTTTCAGAAGTACTTATCATAAAACCCACAGCTCAGAGGATTTAGCCTACACACAACCTCAGTTCCTCAGTAGGCTGTCACTGGCTGCCTCTCTTCCATTGCCTAAACCACTGTGACATCGCTAAACCTCTCAGGGAAAATCTGCTTCCTGTAATTTTTGCATTACTCTGCTTTGCTGTTACCCTTTCCCCTGCAGGGATAGTGACATTGCCTCTGTTTATCCTGCCCTGACTCCTCAATGGGGAAGCCTGAATGTAAATTTCTGCAGCTAATGCTGCCTGCCGATTACCCATATCCGCTGCTTCCTCTGATCACTACTAAGGAGGAAGAGTATTTCTTATCACCTATCAAATCCAAAGGCAGACTGGGTGCCACATCCTGGCTTGCATACTGTACACATTGTCCTTAGAGGTTTTAAAGTCACAATTTGTCCATCTTAGTGAGTCATGCCCAGGTAATGGCACAATTAGTCCATTTTAATGAGTACAAATAGTGTTTGCATTTAAAGTGGTTGTAAAGGCAGAAGGTTTTTTATCTTCATACATTCTATGCATGAAGATAAAAAGCCTACTGTGTGCAGCAGCCCCCCTAATACTAATACCTAATACTTTGTACACAGGGAGCTGTGGCTCTGCTCAGGTGCCCCCATAGCAAGCTGCTTGCTATGGGGGCACTCAACAGGAGAGAGGGGTCAGGAGCTCCGAAGAGGGACCCGAGAAGAGGAGGATCGGGGCTTCTCTGTGCAAAACCATTACACAGAGCAGGTAAATATAGCCAGGTTTGTTATTTTTAACAAAAACAAAACAAAAACAAGACTCTAGTATCACTTTAAAAGGTATATTTACCTTTACAGTTCACCTCGTCAGGGGGACGTTTTGGAGCATTCTAATTGGTCAGCGCCATCACATACACACTACAACCAGCCTGTCCATAGATGGATTGAGGTTTAAGGGACTGGAAAAGCACTTTTACTTACCTGATCCTCCTCTGCCTTGACTAGTGGTGCTCCACTACACTTCGACAGTGGGCTGTCTATCAGTGTCTTCAGGTTCAGTGCAAGGCTTTGCACACCACATTGTATGGGATGATGTAAGAAGACCTGCAACAGCGGGAACATGGGGAAGAAGAGGCGGCACAGGCTAGTCCAGTAGCGTCGAGGGACCCTATGGGACCGGAGCATGTGGTAAGCGAAAATGCCTTTTTCCAGTCTCCCAGATGTAACATTTAACCCTTGCAGTGTGGGGGTAGCCCCCAGATTGTGCAAAATGTGGCTTAGCGTTCTTATTGTTCCTTTGCTGATCTCATTGATTGACGTTTAGTGTAACTTTTCCTTAATGAGTATGTGCATCTTCTAAAACCAGATTGGGCTCCTGCGTACGTGTGGGAATGTGCGCACAATCGTAACTTTAAAGGTTCACGTGTTTTTTTTTATGTGTGTGTGTGTTGCATGTGTGTGTTTTATGTTAAGAAAGCCTTTTTACTGCGGTCAAAGAAAGGAAATTGTGTTATGCATTCAGTACACATCCAGGTTTCTAAACCGGGGCACCTAGAGATTTATAGTATCATTGAAGCATTCATAGTAAATACTGTAACACAGAAGGGGGTTTGTCACAACTGAATGCTAATGCCTTTGGCCCATATTTAATATTTCCTTTGGTGTTGTACACTCTGCTTGTAGCTACTTATCTGTCCAGATAACAGAACAAGTAGTGTTATTGTCCATTTCACACACAAGTTATATCAGAAAACTGTAACAACTGATGTGCTTCCAAGTCAGGATCATTTCTGCACATTGATAAGAGCTGGATAACAGCTGTGTACTTTGAAGGTTGTTGCCTTGCTTCAGAGTTTAAATGTAAATCATGCACTTGATTAAAAAAAATTGTAATTCCATTGCAGATTTCGTCATGTTTTTAGATGTGGCTCCAATTTCATTTGTAAATAAAATCCTGTTTTTTCCAACACTTTTTTTACCATGATATCAGCCGTGCTTCCGACCTGGATTTACGTTCTCAATGATCCTCTGTTGCTGGAAACCATGGCCATTGTTTTCCATTTTAGTTACATCATCACTTGCAGGGGAAACCTGGTGCTTTGGGGCAACTGTATTGGCATATAGTGTTACTCTGTTATAGCTCTGTGTTGGACTATACATGCAGGATTTAAAGTGGTAGTAAACCCTTGCATATACATAGTGAAGTGACTGGCCTCAGGTGATATGAAGAGATGAAACAAATCCTCCTACATAAGTTGTACCTGTCTATCTACATACGTTCAAAGTGCTGAATTTTAAAGCTTGTCTTGAGAGTTCAGAAAAAAAACACAGGTGTTCCCTGCTTGGAGCTGTATTGTTGGTGTTCTACTGTATATGCCATGTTTTTGAATAAAGTACACAATAGTAATTTAGCTTATCAGGGGTTGCTGTCACCTTCCTTTCCTTTTCCTTGTTCATATTCCATGTCTGAGGTGTACAACCACTTTAACCACTTGCCGACCTGCTCACACAGATATACATTGGTAGATTGGTTCTCCTGCGCAAACTGACGTACCTGTACGTCAGTCCGCAAAAGCAGGATAGTGGGAGGATACAGGGTGCTGTGGGAGCGTGCCCTTGGGTCCCGTGGACTCGATGTCTGCCGGTTGCCCGCGATCGCAGTGAGGAGAGTCAGAAAGGGGAACTGCCTTTGTAAACAAGGCATTTTCCTGTTCTGCATAGTGACATGACAGAGATCTTCTGTTCCCTGTCAACAGTGATCTCTGTCATGTTTCAGTAAACTCACCCCCCCTGCAGTTAGAACATGCTGAGGGAACACACTTAACCCCTTGTTTGCCCCCTAGTGTTAACCCCTTCCCTGCCATTGTCATTTTTACATTGATCAATGCATTTTTTTAGCACTGATCAATGTAATAATCTCACTGGTCCGCAGATCGCCACCATTACCAGTAAACAATATAAAAAAAATAAAAGTCCCTAAATCTATCCCGTAGTTTGTAGACGCGATAGCTTTTGTGCAAACCAATAAATATACGCCTATTGCGTTTTTTTTTACCAAAAATATGTAGAAGAAAATACATCGGCCTAAACTGATAAATACATTTGTTTTTTTTTTATATATATTTTTTTGGGATATGTATTAAAGCAAAAAGTTAAAAAAAAATTTTTTTCAAAATTTACTGTATTTTTTTTGTTTATAGTGCAAAAAATAAAAACCGCAGAGGTGATCAAGTACCACCAAAAGAAAGCTCTATTTGTGGGAAAAAAAGGACGTCAATTTTGTTTGGTTACAGCGTCGCACGACCGCACAATTGTCAGTTAAAGCCACACAGTGCTGTATCGCAAAAAAATGCTCTGGTCATTAAGGGGGGTAAAACCTTCCGGGGCTGAAGTGCCTAAAGACCGCCGCATACTGGTGAGTTTACTGGAATACACGTTTACTGTATGGAACAACCACAAGCATAGCAATGACAGTCCCTGCCCTTGGACTTTCTCTACCACTGATGTGTTAGAGTTGTGGTATCAGGGCAGGGACTGTCATTACTATGCTTATGGTTGTTCCATGCAATAAACGTAGATTATGTTGACCCCACCAGTGTGCAGCGGTCTTTTATTCCTGCCTCGAGTTCATGAACATGGACAGCTCAGTTTGATTTCCAGCACCTGGCATTTAAGTTGGCAGCGGGGAGAAGCTGCTTGGAGTGGAGAGGAATTTCTCCCAAGACATTTATGTATAAAAACTATGGTTTAAGACTTTTGACATAATTCAGTAAGAAAGAACAGAAAAAGACTCGAATAAAGCATATAGAAAACAACCAAATATTATCTTTCAGTAGTGTGAATTGACAGCAAATGTTCATTTGCTACCTAGCTTTGCTAATAACCAAACCCATATTTATCTACAGTACAATCTTATAAATTGGAGATGGGCCCATGAAAGATCATATGTAATATTAATACAACCTTGCCTGATCATGTCATAACGTTTGCTGATTCTTATAACTCATGTTATTGTGTAATCCGTCATGGCGTTTGATTGAAGACAGAATGAAACTATGGTAACTGTTCCAGTTATTGCCATGCAGAAATGTCACAATTTTTTGTGTTTCTTTTCAGCAATTCAGACTGGTATATCTTTTAATAATATACTTTTATGGTTTTGGATTACTTGAAAGTTACATTGACTGTCATTGTAATTTCAATGTAATTATCATTGTTATTGTTTGTTCCAAGCAATTTATTGGAATGCTTGGCTGTTTTAGACATGTAAGTGCGACCAGTTCAACAGATAATGACATCTGTGAAAATGTACTCTTCAGCTGCAAGGAAACTGAGCATAACATTTAGGTCAGAGGTACAAAGTTATAGTCCCTGAGACTGTTGAAATGCCATATATCATTCATACCTGGCTAATTACATGTGTGTGAACCAGAACCCTATTACTTGCCAAGCTCAATGTTTAAAACAAGTTAAAGTGGAACGTCACCAAAAGAGGAAGTTCTGCTTTATGCCCTTTCCCCCTCCTCTCCTTCTTTTGGAATTTTTTTTCTTGGGGGGGGGGGAGCAGGTGTTTGGTTTTGACAGGTAACTGCTCTCACTTCCAGTCGGATCACCTAGGTAATTCCACTGGAAGTCCCCCCCCCCCGCCCACAAACTCTTGGGACATATCTTAGGTCCCAGAAGGGTGCTGGACCATTTACCATTTGCACATGCGCAAAGGGAAGCCAGGTGTAAAGCCGCAAAGAGTCACAGTCGGCTTCCCACAGTTAACATTCTGGTGCCGTGGGCCCAAAGCAAGGAACCGGCCAAGGTGAGGACTGTACTGGATCCCTGGGCAGGTAAGTATCCCTTTATTAAATGTCTTTAAGAACATCATAAATGTTTGTCTTGTCCATAGCTGCTAAGAGTCCAAGCAAACCCTGTACCAAGTAAATTACTTTGTAGCTAAATGCCCATTTACTCACCATGCTCAGATGCAAGCGCAGACCCCTTTGATTGCTTTTCCCACAACTCTCGCAATCTCACAAATGATATGCAGCCACTTGAGCATCCCTCCATTGTCAGAATCGACAGGTGGTCAGCCGGGGCAGAGCCTAATAGCACAGACATTCTCCATAAGACAAAGCTAGTGTGGAGAGTCCCTCCTTGATTGCTCTCAGAGTACTGCAGTTCCAGTGGGGTGGTGCTTTATCCCACGGCCTTGGATCCCTCCAGCTTTTCACCTGTGTTACCACAACTACCCAGGATTGCACTGCAAGTCTATAGAGATAGTCACAAGCAGCTGTTTGTGTTTTGAACTGTTTTACTAAAGAGGTGATTCTCAGTTAGACTCTCTGTTGTTTATAGAGTCTTATTGAGACTCTATATGCAGTCACATGTCACCCGATGGAGTCATAGAGACATTGTCGTAAATAGTCCATATGTGTGTAGCTTTCATTATTCATCAGTGCATGCGTGTTTTTTGTCATTCTGAACCTGTTTTATATTATTCTGCAGTGTATGCATTGTTCTTGCTGTTTTGGACCTGATTTACATTATTCCTTATGAGTTTGCACCTGTTTAATAAACTACAAGTATTACAGTTACTCTCTGTCTGATTATCCGGCCAATTACCCATTCTGTTAAAGCTTTTTCACCTGTGCCTGCTTTTTGATGAACTGTTTGGCAGAAAGCATAATGTTGTCAAGTTTTCAGCTTGCAGCAGGAAATTAAGCCTGTCAGATGTACTGCTTCTATGTGTGCCAGGATTAATAGACCAAATACCAGACAATAAAAAGGTGCAGATTCATCCAACACTGGATTCCTCCCATCTACTTTCTTTGATTTCAGGGAGTTGATCTTGATAGGAAGTGATAGGAAGAAACTTGCAGCCTACAGCTTGATGATATTTAAATTGTATGATTTTTAATCTCACTGACTTACTAATTTTACTGAAGTTCTTCTTTAAAGTATATGTCAAACCTAAACTTTTTTCTAGGTTAGTATAGAATGGGAAAGAATTCAAACTTCTGTTGGATTTTTAGTGCTGTGTGTGGCTTCACTAGATAGATTTACCTTTGCTTCCTATCCTTCTGACAATGATTTCACCAGACAGAAAGTGAGGGGAAATCTGTAAGTGCCCTTTCACATGGGCGATCCGATGAGGTCCATCTGTCAGTTTTTTAGGTGGACTTGTTTGGGAGGTCCATGCATTCCTAAGGACCAGCGGGTGTAAACGAACGTGTAAAACAGAGAGATGATAAGGGCGCTCTGGTGGAGGTGGGTAGCTGGTCAGAGGGATAATAGTGATGAGATGGCACTTCTGGCAGCACTTTGGTTAGAGGAGAAGCAACTCTGGAGATATAAAAAAAGGAAAAGAAAGGCGCCTCTAAGTGCAGTATGTCAAATTTAATAAAGTGCACAAAGGGTTAAAAGCACTTACAAGATTGTTGAGTGTTAAAAGACATGATAAAATCAGGAGTCCTCATCTGTGGCATCCTCATGTGCGGCTCCTTCGTCTGACGAAGGAGCCGCACATGCTCCGCAACGCGTTACCACCCCCTTCTCTACACTGACACCATCAGCCTTGTGTGTCCCGCAGTGAATACAGGCTTCCCTGCTGCCTCCTCTTTCCAACACGCATGAGAACGCTTTACAGCTGCTGGACGGCTCTACACTGCTCTCTACCACCGTGCTGAGGATGGACACATGCCACAGATGAGGACTCCTGATTTTATCATGTCTTTTAACACTCAACAATCTTGTAAGTGCTTTTAACCCTTTGTGCACTTTATTAAATTTGACATTCTCCTCCTTTTTTTATATCCTCCTTTCCCTCCTCTTTTTGTAAACGAACGTGTGCCTGTTTACACCTGCCTACCTCCGGGTCCAATCAGGCCTGATAAAAAAAAAGAAGTACTCTCTGCTGTTTGGGTGGACTGGATCAGAGGCAGCTGGGTTGAAACGAAAAGCGGAGTATATTTACACCCGGCTACCCATAGAGCAGAGCGCGGTCTATCTGTTTCTGCTCTCCATTACGCTGTCATGTTTGGAACAGAAGGTGGAAGGAAGGAGCCTAACAGGGACACAGAAAGAAATAGAAATCTAACAGGGTGCTATCCTTATCTTTACTCTGCTAAACAAAAACATTTGTATCCCTTTCTGTGTTTCTGATGAAGAGTTACCCTCACTTCCTGTCTGGTACATCCCCTGCTGATAGCAGCAGAGCGGGGCGGATGACAGCATCACGCCAGTGTGGGGAGGGGCCCCAGCCCGGACGGCGTGTGCCTCCCATGGCTGACACCAACATGCCCAGCTGGTTTGGCTAAGATGAAAGAACTCGCGCTCCTGCCATGATGCCCAAAGATGAAGTCACGCATGGATCACGGTGCATGGCGCCAATGCGTTGTTGTCACCGCGTTGTTGTCACCATCCCCCTAAGTCATCCCGCCCCTAATCAGGGCAGAAGGAGAGGGGAAAGGGAGGGCGCACAGAGCGCATCGCAGCTCTCGGGTATCAGACAGCGAAACGGCCCATGGGATAGACATCCACAACTCACCACCAAAGCTACTGTTTGTCAAAAAGCAATATTTGTATTTGTTTATGAAACGTGGTTTTATAAATCACAACGGCTAAATGCATGTCTGTAGTGCATGTTCAAACCCTAATACCATAAATAATAACATGTTATTTGACTTTTACTTCAGGAGTATCTAATGAGTTTGGAAATTCAAGACAAATGCTTAAATAATGCATTACATTTTAACTAAACCCATTCGATTTTAGTCGAATAAAATGTACTGGAGATTTTGGTAGACTGAATAAAAATTGAAATTGATTTTTGTCATAGTTTTCTTCAATTGACCTATTTCTAGATTTATTTTCATTCAATTATCATTACTGAAAACATGCAGAAACGATGCCAAAAATATTTTCGTTGACCAAAATAACACAGGAATGGAGGTGTGTCCCTTCCCTCCAATCAGCTCGCAGAGCTCACTTCACTGAGCTCTGCAGAGTGTAATTTCAGTTCTCTGCCATGTTTTCTGACAGCTCAGACAAGCTTTATCAATTCAGGACTTTGAATGGATGTAGAGAAGAGAAGACTGCAGATAAACATGTACACCTTATTTAGAATGATTTAGTTTGTCTTTTTGCATCAACTGAAGCCAGTAACTTTACTGGGTATATGTAGTGGTTTACAACCACTTCAACATGGGAGGCAAGTTTTCTGTAGTCCACAGAGATAGCTGCGAATGTAAAATTGTGTATGTAAAGTATAACAGTCATCAGAGGCAGAGAGCACAGGAAATTATCAGCACATACACTTCCGGTAGGATCAGCAGGTATATTTTTGCACTTATCAAATAGATATATCAAAACAATGTATATGGTTTATATAACAGGACAAAAGAAAGCAAATCTATCATTAGGGTTTACATATAATTTACATACATAATGGAGGCTTTAGCTGTGTTATTTAATGGCTGCATGAAACTCACCAGAATGTGAATTTATCAAAACTGTACCAATGCAAATGGGAAAATTACAGATTAAACATAACCGTAATTGAACTTCTATGCATTGTGGTATTATTATTATTATTATACGAGATTTATATAGCGCCAACAGTTTACTCAGCGCTTTACAATGTATAAGGGGGACAACACAATTACAGTACAGTTCAATACAAAAGGTACAGGAGGGCCCTGCTTGTAGAGCTTACATTCTAAAGGGAGGGGGTGGTGGTACAAAAGGTAATAGCTGCAAAGAATGATTTGATGGGGGTGGCTCAGGGACAGTTATGTGGGTGTGGGATAGGCTTCCCTGAATAAATGAGTTTTCAAGGATCTCCTAAAGGTGGACAGGGTAGGGGCTGATCGGACATACTGGGGCAGGGAATTCCAGAGGATGGGAGAGGCTCTGGAGAAGTCCTGGAGGCGAGCATGGGAGGAGGTAACAAGGGAGCTAGAGAGCAGGAGGTCCTGGGAGGAGCGGAGGGGGCGATTTGGGCGATATCTGCAGATGAGGTTGGTGATGTAGGTGGGGGCGATGTTGTGAATGGCCTTGTATGTTATGGTTAGCATTTTGAATTTTACACGGTGGGGTAGGGGAAGCCAGTGAAGGGATTGGCAGAGAGGAGCAGCAGTCACGGATCGATTAGTGAGGTGTATTAGTCTAGCAGCAGCATTCATAATAGACTGAAGGGGGGATAGCCTGCTTAAGGGTAGGCCATTAAGGAGAGAGTTGCAATAGTCGAGGCGGGAAATAATCAAGGAGTGAATAAGTTGTTTTGTAGTGTCATTAGTCAGGAAGGGTCGAATTTTGGAGATGTTGCGGAGGTTAAGGCGGCAGGATTTAGCCAGTGATTGGATATGGGGGCTGAAGGAGAGGTCAGAGTCAAGGATTACACCCAGGACTCTGGCATGTGTGGAGGGACCAATGGTTGTGTTGTTGATATTAATGGTGAAGTCACAGGAGGGGGACCGTGAAGGAGGAAATATAACAAGCTCAGTTTTAGAAAGATTAAGTTTGAGGAAGTGGTGTGACATCCATACCGATATGTCATTCAGCAAGTTTGAGATCCGTGAGGAGATAGTGGGGGTGAGTTGGGGAGTGGAGAGATAGATCTGTGTGTCATCGGCATAGAGATGGTATTGGAAGCCATGGGAGGTGATCAACTGGCCCAGGGAAGAGGTATAGAGTGAGAAAAGGAGAGGCCCAAGGACAGAGCCTTGGGGTACCCCAACAGAAAGAGGAAGGGGAGCGGAGGAGATGGAGTTGTAAGTGACGCTGAAAGTGCGCTGAGATAGGTAGGAGGAGAACCAGGATAATGCAGAATCACGGTATCATGGTATATTCATACACTCTAATATACATATTACTTCACCATCAGCATATGAAATGTTCTCCTTAGAAGATCAATAAGGTATAATACACTGCTGATTTCAGATTACTTTTTATACAACAACAGGATGAATTTAGATATTGTATACTACACAAGAAAACCACTGCCATTGTTGTGTTACAGCGAACCATGACTATCACATCTGTGTTTTGTGGATGTATGGATTAAAATATTTATCTTGTAGATGGTTAGAAGGAACTACATTGTAAAGCTGGAAAACTGAGTAGCCTTATATTGCTGAAACAAAAATACATGATTTTCACAAGCAGCGATGCGTGACAATAAACCAGCTTTCCACCATAAACAGATAACCAGAACAATAATAAAATCACTGAGCATTGCAAGTACTTTCCCATGGAAAGTTGACTTTGTAGAGACAGAGCTCTGTCAACTGCTTTTCCCGAATATAGAGATAATAGTTTGGCTGTTGCAGACTTTTTATGAAAAATAGATTTTCACAGAGAATGGAATTAAAGAAATCAAACTTAGTCCCCCGATTATAAAATAGATGGAATAATCAATCTCATTTTTTTCAACATTTTCAAAAGATAACCTATTTTTAAATGAACCCTAGTAATTTCTTTCCATGCACACACATGTAACTATTTATGGTATTCATGTTTGTATTGAAGTGAGTTGGGAATGCAAATCACAAAGTTGAGAATGTTTGATAGTAATCCATACTTTTGAATGTTGCATTCCAGTTGGATACATCCAATGCAGAAATCATTGTTGCTTGCTATTAATTTGGCAGCTTGCTATATTTATTTTTGTGGTTGATAATGTTCTTGCTCTATGGTTATAAACGTATTTCTTTGTGATCCCAATTTCTCCTTGGTCACCCACTCGCATTTGACTCAAATACTACTGCTCAGGTGCAGAGCACACCTATATGGCCACTGGTTTTTGCATTAGCATTAGTTCAAAAAGTTTATTTAACAGTAAATAAATTGAAGCTGTGAGCTTTCTGGCAGTATAAGCAGTATTGGATATCTGTAAATCCAATTTGGGCCTTGGTCTATGGTGGCCGGGCAACTAAACGCAGCATAGAGATTCCTGCCATTCATATTGCTGTCAGTCATCAATTCCTATGTATGATGAAGGGTTCTAGATTGCTGCCCTACCTGCTAGTGAAATTCATTTGGGTCTTCAATGCTGCTGTTCCTGCAAAGTACATTTTATACCGTTTACAGATCACCCACTCTGAGTCTAGACCCAAACTGTGGGAAAAGAAAATGCCGCTCCAGGTGAGTGATGGAACCAGGTAAGCTGGGGAATGGACTCCTCCCAGGGGTGAATAAGCACAATAAGCGCAACGTCGCTGTGTGAAACGCATCTACCTGTACCTACTTTCCTGTCCTGTGGTGTTATTCATGTTATGGATTTTACAATAAAGAGATTCATCACTACCTCGGTGTGCAGCTATTTGACTATTTAAATTCGACTAAATTCGACTATTTAAAGCGGGGTTCCACCCAAATTTTGAACAATATCTGTATGTATTCTCTTCCTTGCCCAGATGCTGACATGCCGTTTAAAAAAATTTAAATCGCCGTAATTACCTTTTATTTTTCTATTCTTCTTTGCACTTCCTGCTTCTCCTCCCGTGGGAGTAGGCGTGTTTCTAGCCTCTCCCAGACTCCTGGGAGCTAGTCTCAGGCTTCCCAGGATGCCACTGAGCATGTGCGGGAACGAGCAGTGAATGCTGGGAGCACAGCATTCACCACATCCAGGAAATAAATGCTTGTGGGCTTCAAATGCCCACAATGAAGATGGAAACTGCCTGCAGTGAATAATATAAGTTATTCTTTCCGACGAAATCTGACACAGGCGGACATATTACACACAATATGTGAGTATGTAATGCTGAGAAGAAAAGTTTGTGAATGAACTCAAAAAAAAAAAAACGATAGATAGGTGGACCCCCGCTTTAACACTGCCATGGGTCCCCACTTAAAGAAATTAGGGTGGAAGTATTTGGGGCTGATGCATATCCTAGGGCTTTATTAAATTACTGCTATGTAATACAAGTCATTGAACTGTGTTGAGACCTGGAACAAGAGTATAAATATAGCTGATCAGGAGTGCAGTTAGATAATCCAGGGAGACTTAGCTCATAAACAGAGATTCCATCTGTACACCAGCATGCAAGCAGACTTTTTCCCTATCTTAATGCATTCTATGCATTAAGATAAAAAACCTGCTATGTGCAGCAACCCCCCAGCCCCCCTAATACTTACCTGAGCCCCACCTTGATCCAGGGATGTTGTACAAGAGACTCGGCTGTCTCCCTCCTGGTTGGCTGAGACACACAGTGGGTGCCATTGGCTCCCGCTGCTGTCAATCAAAGTCAGTGAGCCAATGAGGACAGAGAGGGGGCAGGGCCGGGCCACGACTCCATGCCTGAATGGACACACAGAGCAGCGGCTCGGCACTTGGCAGGAGTGAGGGGCCGGGAGCGCCAGCAAGGGACCCAAGAAGACAAAAAAAAAACAAGACTTTAGTATCACTTTAAGTCTGAAATTATTAGTATTATACTAAACCTAGCCAGTTCATTAAGGTAGGAAGGTATGGCACAAAATATTTGGTCTAGAGGAGAGGAAGTATAAATCTGGCCTTTAATATATAGGGGAAATAAAAACCATAATGTTCTGCAGACCACTTTTGCTAAAATATTTTTTATTGGAAAATAATGTCCAATTTTCCTTTCTCTTGAGAATAGCTGTCACTACAAGTTTTAGTCTAAATGTTTATTGCCAAACATGTATGTAAAGGTTAGGCAAAAAGAGAACATAACGATTGCATCATAATATCAAACATTCTCATGCATAGCTTAAAGTGAGAATAAACCTTTTTTATTTTACTTTAAAATAATAAATATGTTATAATATACTCCTTTTCCTCTGGGGTCCCCTGCCAGTGCTCCAGGCTTTTCGGCGAGTGCCCCCACAGAAAGCCGCTCCTGAGCCGCCCTGTCTGCATCTATTTACACAAAGCGGGCGGCTCGGCCCTGCCCCCCACTCCCTCATTACAGCATCTGATTGGCAGCAGCGGGAACCAATGGCTCCCACTGCTATCAATCTGCCCTAAGAGGAGGGAGACAGTGGCGAAAGCAGCTGCTCTCATGTACATCACTGGATCGGATTGGGCTCAGGTAAGAAAAAGAATGGGAAGCTGGCGGGATACTTCAGCACAGAAGGTTTTTAGTTGTTGATGTTTTGTCGTTTAGTCATGTCCGACTCTTCGTGACCTCATGGACCATAGCGCGCCAGGCTTTTCTGTCCTCCACTGCCTTTATGTTCATTGTTTCGATAGTGCTGTCTATCCATCTTGTTTTCTGTCATCCTCTTTTCCTTTACCCTTCCATGTTTCCCAGCATCAGTGTCTTTTCCAAGGAGTCCTCTCTTCGCATTAGGTGGCCAAAGTATTTGAGTTTTAGCTTCAGGAACTGTCCTTTCAGTAATTATTCAGGGTTGATTTCCTTCAAGATAGACTGGTTTGATTTTCTTGCCGTCCAAGGGACTTTCAAGAGTCTTCTCCAATACCATAGTTCAAAAGCATCAATTCTTCGGCATTCAGCCTTCCTTATGGTCTAACTTTCACAGCCATACGTTACTACTGGGAACACCATAGCTTTGACTATACTGCACTTTGTCGGTAGGGTGATGTCTCTCTGCTTTTTATAAAGTTGTCTAAGTTTGCCATTGCTTTCCTCCCAAGAATCAAGCATCTCTTAATTTCATGGCAACAGTCACTGTCTGCTGTGATCTTGGAGCCTAGGAAAATAAAATCTGCTGTCACTGTCTTCATTTCTTCTCCTTCTTTTTGCCAAAGGAGTGATGGGACCGGTTGCCATTATCTTAGTTTTCTAAATGTTCAAATTCAGGCCAGCTTTTGCTCTCTCCTCTTTTACCTTCATTAAGAGACTCTTTAGTTCTTCTTCACTCTCTGCCATTAGTGTGGTATTGTCTGCATATCTCAGGTTGTTGATATTTCTTCCGGCGATCTTAATACTGGGTTGTGGTTCATCGTTCCTGGCATTTCGCATGAAGTACTCTGCATATAAGTTAAATAAGTAGCGTGACAATATACATCCTTGCCGCTCTCCTTTCTTCTTTTTGAACCAGTTGTTCTGTGTCCTGTTGTAACTGTTGCTTCTTGACCTGCATACAAGTTTTTCCGAAGACAGGTAAGGTGGTCTGGTATGCCCATTTCTTTCAGTATTTGCCATATCTTGTTGTGATCCATACAAAGAATGACTGTAGTCAGTAAAGCAGAAGTAGAAATTCTCCCTTGCTTTCTCCATGTTCGGGCGAATGTTGGCAATTTGATCTTGAGTTCCTCTGCCTTATCAAAATCCAGCTTGGACTTGTGGTAGATCTCAGTTCACATGCTGCTGAAGCCCAGCTTGTAGAATTATCAGCATAATCTTGCTAGCGTGTGTGATGAGTGCGATCGTAAATTAGTTTGAACATTCTTTGGCGCTGCCCTTCTTTGGTATCGGAATGTAAACGGACCTCTTCCAGTCCTTTGGCCATTGTTGAGTTTTCCGAATTTGTTAGCATATTCAGTGCAGGACTTTAACAGCATCATCTTTTAGGATTTTAAAAACCTCAGCTGGGATACCATCACTTCCTCTAGCTTTGTTATTAGCAATAGAATTATTTTAAAAAATTATTATAAAAAATTAGAATAGAATACATTAAGGTAGAAAACCTTAAGGCTGTAGAACCACTTTAACTAAATATTTTTTTGCAACAGTTGGGTTGTGTGTTCAGTAATGAGAGCTTCCAGTCTTCAGAACAAATAGTATTGCTTGAAGTGATGTTGGAAGATTACTGAAATTAATAGCAGATTATTCTATTTTTTGTAAAGAAAATGGAGTGAAACATTCAGTGAGTGCGCTGCATTTGTTTGAACCATATTGAAGATCATTATAAGTCCTGGAGTCATCCAAGAACAGGCAGATGTGTTGCCACTCATGTATTATTATTACAGGTACTACTTATATAGCACCATCAAGTTACAAAGTACTTTACACATATATTGTACATTCACATCAGTCCCTGCCCTTAAGGAGCTTACAATCTAAGATCTCTAACTCACATTTATACTAGGGTTAATTTAGACAGAAGCCAATTAACATACCAGCGTGTCTTTGGAGTGTGTGGAAACCCATGCAGGCACAGGATGAACATACAAACTCCAGGTAGGTTGTGCCAATGTTAGGATTTAAACCAACAACCTTAGTCCTACTAGGCAAAAGGGCTTACCACTTAGCCACTGTGCTACCCATGTTTTCTTTCAGACATTGGTCCATCAATAGACACCCTTAATTTCTGCTGTTACTAACCTTCCACCCTTCCACCGATGCAGAGATTGGGGGTTGATTAGGAAAAGCAAGGAAGTGTGAAGAGAGACAGTAATCATAAAAAACTTTATATTATGCCCAGATACATGTAAAAAAATAAAATAAAATAAAAAACTACCATAGATGAAGTTTACAACCCAACTTAAAGATTCCCCCTACCCCCTTGCAGTGCCCCATGAAAATCCCCACTCAGGGGATGGATCCATAATGGCCTGTACTTACAGAATATCCTCAGTTCTCCAGTTTGAATGGAGCTGGATGCTAGTCAGGCTAGAAGACTGAGGACATCTAGTGGTAAAATGGAATTACTGTGGAGGACCGTGCTTTAGAGCAGCCTTTTTCAACCAGGGTGCCTTCAGGTTTCTTCAGTGGTGCCTTAGCAAAAAACAATTGTCCAAATATGTATACAAGCCACCCGGTGGATCAAACCTGCCCATTAGTTACAGAAAGCCATAGGTTTTCATTGTGCACCATTACAACCTTCTAGCTACCAGCATCGTAACAACTAATGACGTCAATGGTTAATATAAGGAGTGTTGGGTGCTTGCACACTGTGTGAGGGTGAGGGAGAGCGACTGAGTGAGAAGAGAAACACTGGAATACTAGTCAGTACTGGTGTGCTTGCTTTGTAAGAATGAATCACCTCTAACTTTGGGTACCCTATGTGTGTGGATGTGCATTATGTAAAACTATTAGTTTTGTTTTTTACATTTTAGAATGGGGTGCCTCAGGATTGTGCAGAATTTTAAAGGGTACTTTGACTAAAAAAAAATAGTCTAGAGTTAGGCTTTCAAAGCCAACTGAAGTTTGTGTGAAATATGAAAACATACATAGAGGGTGCAAGGGTCCTATTGTGAGGCTTGCTGTAATAAGGCTCCTTGCTAACCCAAAATCTAATACTTGTTGATTCTGTCAGAAATGTATTTAGTTGATAATATCATGTACTCTCTGTCCCTGCAGACAGCTATCAGTGATAGTTGTTATAGAGAAGCAGAGAGGTGTTCTGTAGTCGTAATCTTGGGACCAGCCCAGACTGGCAGTCTGCACCTGGTCACAAAAATATATCTGTAACATGGCCTGTAGCACAGACAGTCATGCAGAGAATGTTGAATAGCACTGTACTGTTTGTAACATTTCCGATCGGAGGAGGATAGGAAATTGCTTTTTAAATCACGTTATGTCCTCTTTATGAGATGCATGTTTTTCCTCTTTTTGGTATACAACATAATATTGTTTTGTCTATTTCCTTGGTTTAATTCCCAGTAATGCCAAAGCTCACTCTTATTCTCTAAAGATTTAACAGACATAACTAAATCTGTGTTTTCTTATATTCTTAGGTTGGAGCAGGATTTTTTTTTTTTTTTAATATCTGGTCTTTTTTAACTGAATTTTACTCATAAAAATTATCGATTTTATATATAAACGATAGCAAGATAAAGACAGTAAACAGATATATATTTTACTTTATAATAATATATATAATAATAATATTAATAATACAAATAGCTCAAGCTCTGTCAGATTGGATGGAGAGTGTCCGTGAACAGCAATTTTCAAGTCTTGCCACAGATTCTCAATTGGATTTAGATCTGGACTTTGACTGGGCCATTCTAACACCATTGTAGCTCTGGTTGTGTCTTTGGGGTCATTGTTGTGCTGGAAGACAAACCTCCGCAGCAGTCTCAAGTCTTTTGCAAACAGGTTTTCTTCTAAGACTGCCCTGTATTTGGCTACATCCATATTCCCATTAACTCTGACCAGCTTCCCTGTCCCTGCTGATGAAAAGTATCCCCAAATCATGATGTTGCCACCACCATGTTTTACGGTGGGGATGGTGTGTCTAGGGTGATGTGCAGTGTTAGTTTTATGCCACACATAGCTTTTGCTTTTAGGCCAAAAAGTGCAGTTTTAGTCTCATCTGACCAAAGCACGTTCTTCCACATGTTTACTGTGTCCCCCTAATGGCTTCTCGCAAACTACAAATGGGACTTCTTATGGCTTTCTTTCAACAATGGTTTTCTTCTTGTCTCTCTTCCATAAAGGCCAGATTTGTGGAGTGTACAACTAATGGTTGTCCTGTGGACAGATTCTTCCACCTGAGATGTGGGTCTCTGCAGCTCCTCCAGAGTTACCATGGGCCTCTTGGCTGCTTCTCTGATCAATGCTCTCCTTGCCCGGCCTGTCAGTTTAGGTAGACGGCCATGTCTTGATAGGTTTGCAGTTGTGCCATACTATTTCCATTTTCGGATGATGGATTGAACAGTGCTCTGTGAGGTGTTCAAAGCTTGGGATATTATTTTATAACCTAATCCTGCTTTAAACTTCTTCACAACTTTATCCCTGACCTGTCTAGTGTGTTCCTTGGCCTTCCTGATTCTGCTTGTTCACTAAGGTTCTCTAACAAACCTCTGAGGGCTTCACAGAACAGCTGTATTTTTACTGAGATTAAATTTCACACAAGTGGACTTTATTTCCTAATCAGGTGACTTTTAAAGGCAATTGGTTCCACTGAATTTTAGTTAGGGGTATCAGAGTAAAGGGGGCTGAATACAAATGCATGCCACACTTTTCAAATATTTATTTGTAAAATATTTTAAAAAACTTTTATAATTTTCCTTCCACTTCACAATTATGTGCCGCTTTGTGTTGGTCTATCACATAAAATCCCAATAAAATACATTTAAATTTTTGGTTTTAACATGACAAAATGTGTAAAATTTCTGGGGGTAAGAACACTTTTTCAAGCCACTGTATGTTTACTTGCTAATTACCTCTAGCATTCTCTAGAATTGCTACGTAGTTTCTCTTGTGACTTTTGTATTTCCTATGCTCCTCAGATAGACATAAAAAGACAGCCACTTCCAGTGCTCAGAGGTCTTCTATGGTAAAGAACAACAGGGGCATCAGTATTCCAAGACTAGGTGGATGCTGCCCTGCTCAGATGGGGTAATCTGGTACAAAAACAAAGCAAAATGGAAGGCGCGCCCACCTAGTGCATTACCAGTGGCATGTATTGTATAATAAAAAGAGTAAAAAATGGGTACTCACAAAGTGCAACTCTCAGATGAGCCATAAAAAAAAACACAGTGTGGAATAGTGCGGACACAAGTGCTATATCACATAAAGGGGTAAAAGCTGATGCGTTTCAGGGCTCACCGGCTTCCTCAAAGCTAAGCCGCTTCCGGTTTTTATGGCTCATTTGGGAGTTGCACTTTGTGAGCGCCAGTTTTTTACTCTTTTTATTATTCAATAAATTAAATTGGTAATGCACTAGGTGTACGCGCCTTCCATTTTGCTTTGTTTTCGTAGGTCCTATGCTCCTCAGCTCCATCTAGTGACCATAATGTGGTATTTTGCTACTGCCCATAATAAAAGAACAATAGTGCAGAAGTGAAAATAGCCCAAAAAATATTTGTTTTTGTGCAATTTGCACAGTGCAAATGTAAATGCAGATTCACTGGACAAATGGCTATGCACATTCTTTTTTTTATAATTAGAGTCCTTAGAACTCGAAGCTTGAAAAATTGTTGACTTTACAACTATATCTTGACTTGGCTTTTTTTACATATCACGTTTAGTGATAGTGATAGGCTTGTTAGTTGATCACTGCACATTATTTAATTTATGTGTAGTAAACATTTTATGTTTTTTTCTGCTGAAACCATCTGCACATTGTCTTCATGCCAGCAAAAATTTGCCAACAGGGTGGGTCAGAAACTGATTGCCTTGAGTATGCTAGTAATTCTTTGGCAGGTGCCTGAGTTGATCATTGGAATTTGTTCCTCTTGAGACAAAGTCACAAAATTCCAAGATTCCTTCTATTACATTCAATTCAAGAACTGCAACATGTTCTTTGTAGGATGTTTTATTTCAGAAAGTAGTTTTATGTGTAAATCATGTACTGTATAATGAACAGATTATCCATGATCATGTGCAGATGGATTTTTGTTGTTCAGTCATCTAAAACATTTGTAAAACTTTTCAAACTCATGTATATATATATATATATATATATATTTTTTTTTAATCTAAATTAATTCAGGATTTGAACTAGATCCTCTCTCATGCTACTTTGCTTTACTCCCCTGCTCCTGCCACCGTTCACTATCGTTGGCACCACTTATTAATACTTCTTACAAAGTGCCATAAACAACCATCATTTATCACCACTTTACTAAGAATTCGATGTTACTACAGCAAATTCCCCCGCTGAGCTATTGTGTTCTGACAGGGGGATGGCCACCAGAACACTTCGGTCAGCGCTTTCAGCTATTGGCTGAGAGCGCCACCTAGGAGCCGGTCGGCAGATATCTTTTGGTCATGACCCTTTGACAGAAGAGGGTCAGCTTCTGTGGGACCGGCTGCCATACACACGGGCTGAATGTCGGCTGGTTTCTATTGGTGAGGCGATGCCGCCTGACATTTAGCCCATGTGTAGTAGGCTTTATTCTAATAACCCTGTAAAGAAAAGATGTTTATACTTACCTATTCTGAAGTTGCTCCTGTCACACAATCAGCTCCCAGAACCGGCTTCAGTGTAGAAGAGGGACAGCTGACAACGGATGCCCGATAGTAAGCCTATGGGTGATGTCATTGCCCAGGCTCTGCAGCTGATGTTGCCGATCTTTCCTCTCCTCCTCTTGACCAGACTGTCGCGCTGTCAGAATAGGTAACTATTGACATCTTTCCTTTTTGGGGTAGTTAGAGTAGGTTTAGAATGGGTGTGGGAGCAGGGTTAAGGTAGGTATAAGTATAGCTAGATTTTGAGTGTAATTCTACTTTGAGGTTTGTTATACTGTCCACCATGAAGGGGTTAATCCCTTCACTTTTAATAGTCTGCTCACTCACTATGTGAAGATAAAACAAGGTCTCGGGAGCTGTAGTTCTGGGGGTGCCTACATTAGTGGGGATTCATCTGGAGTACACCACTGCCCCTGCAAGTATTTTACAACTTCTTATTGTCACAATGGAAATTAGAGCTGTTCCACACTATTGTAAAAAGTACACAATAATGTTTAGGCACGTTGTAGAAATAAGGAGGGGTTTGGAGTAGATTTGGGCTCTGCATATACAAATTCTTTGAAACAAAATAGCTTCCAAAATGAATTTAAAAATGAATAGCCCAAGAAAGGTAAAACAGAGATTAAATGGCTTTTGCTGCAATACTCACATTCAGAGCTGCACATCCCAGTATTTTTTCTGTGCCAGAGTATGTTTTTCAGTCTTTCTGATCAAAGGACACCCAACATCATTCAACCAGCTTCTTCTGTGCTCAGATAGTCATGAGTCCACCCTGAGCCTATAACTGGACAGTGAAGGAGAAACAGCACATGAGCTCATCTACCTATTACCCTGTTTTCTCCTATTCACATGTTCCTTGTCTGCACAATAACTGATTGGCTTCTTGTGCTTCTTCTTTCTTATAAATTCAAGTACAGACGCTGTTTGTATTAAAAAAATAAAATAGGAAAGAAGTACAGCCAAAGCTGGTTTGGCTGTACTTCTCCTGTGGATCACTGGAATGCAATTCTTTCTACACTCCTGTGACCCGTTTTCAGCAGACAGCGGGCTGAAGCTGCTGACATCACAGAGACGGTCAAGGCTAGGGCCAGATCGTGACAATATGGTTGGGAACCTCCCACTGCCCTGGACTGGCACCTGGCTCTGCCTCTCGGCGAGCCACTGAGAGCCTGAGCCAACCGCTGCCACCCCCTCCACAGCCCAGCAGGGGCAGAGCAGACAGCTGGTGACTGATAGTCACCAGCTATCTGCTCACTGAACTCTGAGAACCGAGCCATCAGCGGTCTTTGATCACTTGGTTCTCAGTCTTAGAGCTAGCGGGGGACAGATTTGGCATCGGACCGATGTTGCATCCACCTAGGTAAGTATGATTCTAAAAAAAAAAATCCCATATTTCTCTTTTAATAGCACATTAATGATTATAGAGCTGCATTAGTTTGTTTCTTTTATATCAGCTTAGGGTTCGGCTTTAAGCACATATAAGAAGTATAACTAGATACTCTACCCTACGGTTCAAATGAATGAAAAATCCCTGCACTAAACCAGTGCGAAGTAAAGAATCTGTTTACAGGTCTTGCTTCCATTAGAAAGCCCAAATTTCCTAATCACATACATTAACTGTTAAAGGGTAACTCCACTTTTGTGGGGGAAAAAAAATAGCAAATAAAGAAAAAAATATATAGTGTGTACAATTGCGATACAAGTCATATCGCAATTGAATGTTATTAAAAATTACCATTCCTTTTCAATCAGCAGCCGCTGTAATTTTCTATAAATGCAATGCAATATGGCTACATGGAGTTGTTCTGTACACAGAATGTGTACTGACCACTCTCCAGAAACATCATCTCCTGCTTGTGTGATTGGCTCACCAATTTTCCCAGAAGTCTGCCTAAGATACAAATCAGATTTCAGGCATCACCTGCAGCGAAAATGTCATTTTTGGTGAGATATTTCCAAAAGGGACACGTCTAAAGGGATGCACACCCAGCAGCTTTCCTCATTAGTGCTCTGCAGCTGCCACAGCTGACTAATATTTATGAAACCACTCCCATTAGACCCACTCTACACAGAGGCACAGACAAACACACATGAATTTCTTCAGAATACCAAGGTAGGATTCTCATACAAAGTTTGGTATAATCATTGCAATATACATAGATCACCCAGGGGGGAATGTTTTTTCTCTACAAAAGTGGAGTTACGCTTTAAGCAAATTCAAAGCATTTTGAATGAATTAAGGATTTAAAACGTTTGTAGCTAGCGGGTGTCCAAGTACTACAAAAATATTTTGGTTTTCTTCACACGACTGAGGATGTAGTGAGAGTTTGACACAGGATAGCATATATTACACTTGTGTAGGGAACAGAACAGTTGGCATTATTGTGTATGTACACAGGGAGATTATTAATGAGCTTGTAGAGGAATTCTGTCTACCGTATCACAGTGTTTTTCAGGCCATTCACACATCTGGAAAAACAAAAGTGACAGTCCAATGTTTTTTGTCTACTTTTACTGCAAAGATTTCTTCTTTGTGAAGGCCACCTGCTGACCACAGTCCTATGCTTTTACTGTCAACACAGCATGGATTTTTCTGACATTAAGGTGACTAATAAATGATGTGTTTATGAGATATTTAGGTGTTTATATGTGAACATGTATTTTGTTATATAAATTAATGCCTTGACAGCACTTTGATTCTAAGCACAGTTATTTAGTGGCTGGTACTATATTGCTGTATTTTTTTTAAATAACACATGCAGTAATTTAGAGGTTGGATGAATAATTAAATTTTTTTGGAAATTAAATAGTATATGCTATAAAGTGGGTCTTTATACAAAAAAAGGGGGCAACAGAGAAGAAAAGAGGGACAGAAGGATTTGGTTTCAAAGCAAGAAATAAGGGGCATTTGGGAACTGTGGTTAGTACTATGACCCTGTGATACTGATATGTTTCATATATATATATTGTCAAAAGTATTGAGACAAATGCCTTTACACGCACATGAACTTTAAAGGCATCCCAGTCTTAGTCTGTAGGGTTCAATATTGAGTTGGCTCACCATTTGCAGCTATAACAGCTTCAACTCTTCTAAGAAAGCTGTCCACAAGGTTTAAAGCATGTATATGGGAATGTTTGACCATTCTTCCAGCGCATTTGTGAGAGGTCAGGCACTGATGTGGACGAAAAGGCCTGGCTCTCAGTCTCCACTCTAATTCATCCCAAAGGTGTTCTATCAGGTTGAGGTCAGGACTCTGTGCAGGCCAGTTAGGTTACTCCACCCCAAACTCGCTTATCCATGTTTTTATGGACCTTGCTTTGTGCACTGGTCCAAATCATTTGGTAGAAGGGGGATTATGGTGTGGGGTTGTTTTTCAGGGGTTGGGCTTGGCCCCTTAGTTCCAGTGAAGGGAAGTCTTAAGGCATCATCATACCAGGATATTTTGGACAACTCCATGCTCCCAAAGGATGAGAGGGCATTTAGGAGGAGGGAGAGATTGTGCTTTTATTGTGGCTAGGCAGGTCACTTCTTGAAGTCTTGTCCTACCCGTCCGGGAAACGCTTGTACCTTAGGTCCTGTAGACCTTAGGTGGCATTGTTACATCCCCAGTTACCTTGAAGGATTAGCCTCTAGTTTAAGTTACCCTTTCGTGGTCTGTTACCCTTTCGTGGTGTGAGTCGTCCATTGATACACAGGCTTTAATCGACTCTGGGGCTGCAGGCCTGGTCATAGACAGTGCCTTTGTGTCCAAGCACTCGATTCCGCTGCAGCTTCGTGCCACTCCACTTGCCATTGAGGCTATTGATGGGAGACCTCTACAGCCTGCCCATGTGACTCATAAGACTGCTCCATTGACCATGGCCGTAGGGGCTCTTCACCATGAGATAATCCAATTTTAAGTAATTTTCTCTCCTCATTATCTGGTGGTCATTGGTTATCATTGGTTACAGTGGAACAACCTTTCTTTTTGATTGGCTTTATGCTGAGGTTCTTTCCTGGTCGCCACAATGCAGTAAGACATGTTTTTCGGAAAGTGGCTAAGGTCTTATGCACTTCTTCCCTCTCCTCCTTGCCAGAGGAGTACCGCAAATTTAGCAATGTCTGTGACAAGGGTCAAGCCGGTAGTTTGCCTCCACACTGTTCATATGATTGCGCAATTGACTTTCAACCAGGTGCTATGCCTCCCCGTGGCCGGGTTTACCCTTTGTCTGTCTCAGAGGATAAAGCTATGGAGGACTATGTGGCTGACGCACTGTCTCAAGGGTTCACCTGCAAATCCTTGTCTCCTGCTGGTGCTGGCTTCTTCTTTGTAAAAAAGAGGAGTGGTGAACTAAGACCTTGTATTGATTATAGTGGTCTCAATTTCTTCACGATTAAGAACGTCTACCTGATTCCGTTGATTACGGAGATATTTGACAGCCTCACGGGAGCAACGGTTTTCACAAAGCTTGATCTGAGAGGGGCATACAATCTTGTAAGGATCAAGGAGGGTGACGAGGGAAAACTGCGTTTAACACCAGGACAGGACATTACGAATACCTTGTAATGCCGTTTAGTTTGCCGTCTTTGCAACGCTCCTGCAGTTTTTCAGGAGTTCAATTGCTTTTGCCCGAATTACCCGCACTGATCAAGTGCCATGATTGTGAGTAGTTGGGGGTTTTTTATTGTATGTGGAAGCAATACAATTTTAAACAGAGAGCACTAGATCTCGTATTTTGTTCTTATATACCCATTATCACCGGGGGAGACTCGAGGCAGAGCGAACCATCAGGAAGCAGTGGGACACATATACGAGTTTAAAGCCAGCAGGAAACCAAAGCGATCTTTTGATTATCCTTAAAGGGACCTGCTTAATCTGACCCACTGGTGAAACAGAGGTCAGATTGTGAGGTGAGCGGCCAGAGCACACTGGTGGAGGCGAGCACTTGCACTTTTTGAGAATTTTTTGCACTAATTGCTGAAGCAAGCTGAGGAATTTTTCTTTGCATTTTGATTATTTGTGGTTGCTTATTTTCATTTTTGAGTTTTTTCCTTTGGATTGCATATGGACTTACTATTATGGACTTAATATCACTAGAGAATGTTTATTAATTTGTTTATTTATTATTGATGTGAGATATCTTATTTGATTATTTCACTGGTAGCGCAGCTCTATGTTGGGGTTATGTTTATATGAAATGTAGTGAGCACATTTATTTCAGTGTTAGTTAGCAGCAACTGGATTTTTATATTTATATTTAATATATTTAATTAATATTTTTTTTGAACACCTAATTTATTTGTTTGGTAGGATTGCACTGATAGATCACTTTACTTTAATATTTCTTGATAAGTTCAAATCTGAAGGGTAATCTCAAATTCACTCACAACATGAGCATATTTGGTCAAAACTCCATTCCTCTTATCCTCTCCAAATTTGGAGCCCAAAAATAAGAACTATGTTAGCAAAAAGGTATAGTTTAGGTTTTGCTTAGTGACCCTCCCCAAGCATTTCTCTAGTGTAGCAAAAAGATTGCTAAAAAAGCAGGTCCAGCAAGCCCCCATAGCTGATCACAGCTTTTCCAGGAAGCTTTGACTGCTTTCCTTCATACTGATATGCATACCTCAATGAATTCTGGAGATTTGCTAAGAAATGCAATGCTATACAGCAGCCCAGCTAAGGTATTAAAACACAGGCCTCACTGGTGTTGTCTACGAAGGGATAAAGCCTATTCATTTAGTTTCAGAGATTGTTTGCTATAGCACTAAAAAATCTATTATGGTAATTTTCAGAAGTTATGTACGTTAATTCAAGAATGTGATACTGGCCATGTGCAACATGTACAAGCATATTTATCTTATCTTCAGGTATTTTCATTGTTGTTTTTATGTGCAATGTTCTGTGTCTGATAGCGGTTTCAGAAATTTTGTAATTAGTTTAGAAATTGTAAAGTGTTCTGCTGTTGTGATCAGAGCATACCTTTCCATAAGAACACTTCAGATGGAAATGCCATTTGTTTTAGCTTATGCCAAGTTATGATACACGAGACTTGGGAACATTTAAAGCAGTATAGTCAGGTTTCACTACCTACTAAGGAGTCACCAAATGCCTTAGTTAAAAGTCCGGGATGAGATCACTGAATTCTACATGTCTGCAGGAAGTATCCAGACTGCTTGAGTGTGACAGACAATTGCTGAAAGCCAGGCTGAGTTTCCAGACAAGATAAAACATTTATTTCATAAGACATGAAGCCGGCATACAGTTTTAGGTGTTTGAAAGGTAAAGTGAAAGGAATGTAAAATGTCAGATTGTTTTAAAACAGGCCAAAGTTTAAACTCTGAAGTCATTGAACTGTCTATTGCCAGCAATCATGAGCTATCCAAGTGGATCTTGTTTTTCCTTTCTAATTTAATTTGTTTCCAGTTATAAAAATGTCTCCTTTTTTCCATCAATCTGGCTGTAAGCAGGAAACGTTTATCCCAAGTCCTCCCTAATTTAAAGTGAACTTGTCACAGAATGAATACTATTGTTTTAAGTCTTTGGGTAAAATATTGTAAGGCACAAATGGATCCATATGAACAACGTCAAGGCCTGGTACACACGGGCCGAATGTTGGGTGACATCACCATGTTCAATTAAAACCGGCCGACATTAGGCCCATGTGTATGGCAGCCGGCTTCTGTCGAACAAGCATGCCGAAAAGACAGTTGCTTAACTGATCTTAGTTTACCTGCATTCAACTTGGTGGCCAACAGATATCTGTCAAACTTTATTCAAATCACCTTTTCTGAAACCTGTCTCAATTAAACTTCCCTAAATGATAACAAAGCCCAAGAACAAAAAAAACGTACAATACATTGCAGCCTACCAGTCGAGGTGAACTGCTGTCACTCCTGGCAACAAATCAGCTATTATCTTACAGTCAGACAGCTCTACATGGAAGAAGGTTGAAATTTGGTTTGGTTTTTAATAAAGTAGAACTATAGGCAAAACTTTTTTTTCATTTTTGGATAGAGCAAGGGAGGGTTATAACCCCTGTCAAATTTTTTTCACCATCTGTCTCCCATTGCGGAGATTTCTCTTCACTTCCTGCCCCAAAGCCAAACAGGAAGTGAGAGCAAATCCCTGCAAATTAAGTGAATTCCATGGGGACCCCCAGATCACCAGAACTAGTGTCTCCATTGAAAGATTTTCTCTCTGTTGCTTTTCTGGGGACAACCCAAAATTTAGGAAACAAAGAAAAAAGTTTGCCTTTAGTTATACTTTAAAGTCTCTTTAAATGTGAACTTCTTTGCACAAAGATGAATTGCACATAATGTTCGCTCCACTAAGTTATATAAAAATTGCACCATTTGTCCTGTGAGTTTTTATGATTCATGAGTAAAAACAGGGCTGCCAGATGTATGACTGTAAATGGTATTTCTTATTAGCCCTTTGTACTGTGGCCAGTAACATCAACACAGTAAACCACCCCACAATTAGGGGATGAGGTTACATTTTTCTGTTAAAGACAGTGTCATGAAATGCATTAACTGTTATTTTTGACAAGGGAAAAATGCTAAGATATTGTGAGTTTACGTAGTCAGATCTATGCAAACAGGGAATTCTGTGTTAAAGTAGACTAATAAATAATAGGAAACGATAGCCAAATAATCTGTTTTAGCTCATGTGCAGCACACGCTGGCGTGTGACTGGGTGTAACTCTGGAACCTAGTCACTAGGAACATTCTTCTAGCCTCTCCAGAGACTCTCAGCACACATTGAATAACCCACTGCTCCTTTTTTTTGTTGGTCTTTGCAGTGAATTCATCATCCAAGTGCTTTGCTAGCAAGAGCTGCCTGATTGTATTTGATACATAAAAAAAATACCAGGAAAAAAGCCATTGCTGCCTTTGTACATCTCCAAATTGCTTTGAAGTCTTTGTATTTGGATGAGATTGAGGCTTGTTAATAGAAAATAAAGTGCATTGATGAATATTATGATGAGTGTAGAGGTCATGCCTTACTGAGGCCCTGGATTGTTTCGCTGCCCAAGAGCCACTTCAACATCCAGCTGTGAAGGAAATCCTTTACTGTCGACACATTTGTCTTTTCACAGTTTATTTGCAGCTGTCACCAAAACTTTAGCCCCTTTGACCAGGCAGATTTTCAGCTTAGCATATCAGGACTTTGCACCATAATGTGAAAATTTGGTAAGCAAGACATCACCATGGTCATGATCAACAGACATTATGTATATTTACTTTAGGAAACCCTTTTGTAACATTATAATTTAATTTCCATTTGTTTGAAAAAGCTTGATAGTGAGTAATATTGATAACGTAAGTTTATTGCACAAGTCTTTCACCTTTCAAAGCTAAGTTCAAAGGCTCAACAGAATGCCAAGTGTAGTGAGTTTGATGGTATCAAGCTGGTTTTTAATTAAAATTTTAGACATCAGTAGGCAAGAAAATGGCATTGTAAAATCAGAGGAGATCAAACATATAGAAAAACATTGAATATAATAAATTAAACTTCGTTTTGCCCCTCTTTATCACTTTGTTCTTTTTAATAACATTGCATAGATCACAGTGTCATAGGTGTTTGGTGATTATGTTTTTTTTAATCTCTATTCTTCATAAAAATGGGCATAATTTTGATACACTAGCTTTTTTTGTATTACTTATGCCAAATGTAGCTAAATATAATTTATTTATGTTACTCCTTTGATGTATGTTATTTTGTGTGCTGTCATATAAAGATAATTTTACTTACTAATTCAGGATTCTGGTGCTTATTTTAGCTAAACTGTGTAACAAGTGGTAAATAAAATAAATATAAAGAATAAAGAATAAAAATGTTGATGTATTTTACGTTTTTTTCAATCATAGTTCAATTTTAAAATGTATTGTTTGTTTAAAGCAGGCATAACTATAGTGCTAGGGAATTTGATCATATTTGATGGGTTAACAAAATGTTGTTTATATATTTGTAAAAATGTAAAGGTGAACTAACACTGTATACCCTCCCCAACCCTCCAGCCCCCACTGTACTTACCTCTGACAATGCTGAGCTGTCAGTGCCCATGTAGTCGGTCCAACAGTCCGGAGAGTTGAAATTCCGCTTTTCTCCCTCCTTTCTGCATAGTTCTTCCTGGACAGATCAGAGCAATTCTTATTGGTCAGCACCTGCACAGTGAATCGCTCTGGTCCCAGAAGTCCTGCACAGAGAAGAGAGGGAAGAGCTGGGATTGCTGGATTGGCTTTATAGGCTCTGTCAGCTCAGGGTCGCCAGAGGTAAATACAGCGCATACTTGGGGGGGGTAAGACGGGTGTAAGGTGTTAGTTCACCTTTACATTTTTATCTGTGAAGGTGAACTAACCCTTTAGGTGGATATTCTGATCATTGTAGAGACAATTAGTATGTTACTGCTTTTGCTTTTTCAATTTTGTTTTTTGGATGGGCCAAAGTTGTAGCTGTATGATGGTTCTGTTGTGACGCTCTGTGTTAACATACATGCAGTAAATAGTAGTGGTGCATAGATAAACCTTTTTAAGTTTATATAGAAGGTTTAGAGTGCAGTATTACTAAAATGTAACTTTTACAACTATTACATTTACATAATTAACAACCGCTGCTGATTTTGTCAAACAGGAGGAAAACAAAGCTCCTTCCCTCCACCTCCCTGCTATCAAGCATCCCTATTGGTCATTTAATTTACTGGGAAGGCTCACTGAGTAATAGGGAAGCTTGTGAGCTTCCAGATGGAGCACAAATTTGACTTTTGCAGGAAAGAATCGTCAAGAATTGCATGTAACCAGCAGTTACAATGACTCTAAAACAGGGATATGCAATTAGCAGACCTCCAGCTGTTGCAAAACTATAAGTCCCATCATGCCTCTGCTGCTTCTGGCTGTCAGAGACTTGCTATGCCTCATGGGACTTGTAGTTCTGCAATAGCTGGAGGTCCGCTAATTGCATATCACTGCTTCAAAATAACAGTTTTAGTGGACAGCCTCCTAAAAAATTCCCTATTTAATTTCACATGCATCTTCTGCACTGTCTGGCCACATACAGAGACAGCAGGGAACAAAAGCATTTGCAATAGGACGAATAGATAGGTTAATTTCAAGAGCAAGAAAGAAGCCAATGGAACTTCAAGTCCTTTGTCAGATAATAACCTCATCCCAAACAAATCTTTCGTGTGATGCTGTCCTTACAAGTAAAGTCTGTAATTATCCATGTGTTAATACTTTAATGTAACCCATTGCACTGCATTGTAATATATATTTTAAACTGTTGCCACAAACTGTCCTAAGTAGGGTCATATTCAGACCTACATCATTGCTTCCAAGTAAGAGAAAATGTTTTTCAGTTGTTGTTTTATACAGGCGTTCTATTGTTTTGAAGCCAATGCTTCGCTAACTTAATATTTTTCCAAAGAGCAACATGTGTTTTTTTTAAGTTTCACAAAAAGAGCTTGTTATTTTGGCTCTAGACATGTTAATTAAAAACGTGTTGAAAATGATCCCTTTATTAATAAAAACTCTGATACAGTGCCTGGTGACTGCCAAGCTGCATTCGATTGGAAAGCGCCTAAGAGGGAAAATGCATATTTATTTGTAATGTCCATAATGAAATAAAAGATAGCTGTAATTTTAACAATTCAGTAAGGAAAAAAAATATTCACTTCCATCTAACAGTTTAAACCTAGGAACATTACTTAAGAAACAAAATATTTGTAGGAACAGGAAAATGGGATTTTAAAGGTGCCAAACAGACAAATCGTTTTATAAAAGTTACAAAATTTTAGTTGGACATTTTAAAACCAACATTTCATATAAAACATCTTACGTTAATCCATGCGACTATGGTACAGATGCAGTGACTTCGGCTCTACATGTTTCAGCAGGCTATGGCTTCTTCAGCATAGTCACATATGCGATATGGCATTCAGCAGAAGTGCAAAACAGCACAGTAATATGAACTGAATCATAGCAATAGAAAATATTCTCAACGATGCATACAATTGAAGATCATCAAAAAAGACCCCCTTACCTGTGTAATACCCCAAAGTGAATATGATAAAGATGATAAAATCAATAAAGTGGACCGTATATCAGGAGGGTGTTTCAAGGAAATATCAGTGAAACCGCAGGGGAGAATACAGGATCCAAGGTTAGGCTGACTGGGAAGGAAATCAACAATAATAGGTTCACTGGTGAGGGTATACCAGCAATCCAGGGAAATAAAGATTCAACCTACCAGTATATCTATACAGGATGAGACAATGCCAAGGTTTATAATCACATTCATGATGGTTAAATATACTTTAGCTCTTTAAACATCCAGTAGAGGACCCCCAATAAAAAGCAGGGAATCATATTCACTTTAGGGTATTATCCAGGTAAGGGGGTGTTTTTTGATGATCTTCGAATGTATGCATCGTTGAGAATATTGTCTATTGCTATGATTCAGTTCATATTATACTTGTGCACAATGGAAAATTTTGTTTAGTTTCGGTTCGTTGTCATTCGTAAAATACATAATTTCGCTCTGTTATATTTGTTATGTTACGTTAATTAGTTTTCAAATAATTTGTTATTTCTGTAGAGTGTCGATATTCGTTATACTGAATCTCGAATCATGTTGAATTCATTCATTATATCCGCTATAATTTCTTTCGTATTAGTTGAAATTCGATATTTATGTATGTATATATATTCATGATGATTCGTAGTTTGGAAAGTCGTTTGTTTATTGAATCTAATAACATTCACAATGACAATATCTCTTCTCCTCTGCTCAAATACAATACAACACCCTTCTCACTCAGTTCTCAGGAATGCACTTTGCCAGTAATCCAACCTCCAGCACAAAATTAATTAGCTGATTGGACTGTAAGATTTACTTTGAGTTGACCTTTTGTTTCATTAGATCTTTAATGAACTACTGAATCATGTGAAATTCATTTGTTATATCCGCTATAATTTCTTTCGTATTAGTTGAAATTTGTTATTTTTTTATTCGGACATACAGATGCATCCGAATGTCTGAAATTTGGCCAAATTTCGATTTGTTACGAAACACATTGCACATGTCTAGTTCATATTACTGTGCCGTTTTGCACTTCTGCTGAATGCCAGTCGCATATGTGACTAATATATTGTATTTATCTTTTAGTGATTATGTAGTACTTATAAAAGTCTCCTGAAGAAGCCATACTCTGGCGAAACATGTAGAGCCAAAGTCACTGCATCTGTACCATAGTCGCATGAATTACTGTATAATGTTTTATACAAAATGTTGGTTTTAAAATGTCCAAATAAAGTTTTGTAACATTTATTAAACTATTTTTCTGTTTGGCATCTTTAAAATCTCATTATCCTGTTCCTACACACATTTTGACTATTCAGGGTATAGCCTTTGACTCCTGGACACCCAGCAATTTTTCTATTAGTTAAGAAACATCAGCTTTTTGGGATTCTTAGCAATAAAAGGTAGACGGCAACTTGGTGGTACTGATTTAACAGTTGCTGATTAAAGTGTGCTATTAGTTGCCATATAGTAGGGAAGGACGATCAACTTCCTGCTCTGAAAAGTAAGTTGGTAATCCAAGTATACAAAATCCTCTTTTACAGGTTCTGATTAAACATTTACATTTCTATAAATTAAAGTTTTATATATTTCAAACACCATATAATTCTAGTCTGGACATTATAGAGTAGGACACTTACTTTATTGAGACAGCTGCTCACTCCCTCACATTCCAGCCTTGAACTTCCCCCTGGGCATTGTTTTCCGGTCCTCGGGTGAGTAGACTTGACTTGAATAGGCATATTTTGTTTCTGATTATCCGCTCTATTGCCAGACATCAGACAGCACATAGGTGGAGGTCTGGGGTTCCTTCATAGTTTAAGAACATGTTTAATAAGGTTTGCTTTATGGAAAGACTTCTTACATCTGCATGGGGTGCCATGGGACACTTCACTTGATTTGCTGCCCATGGTTTATACAATTTCAAGTCCAACATATACACTCTTAGAATAACTACTGATTGTGTATGGTATTTTTTTTTTCCTTGCAGAACATACTCATGGTGTGTTTTTTCTTCAAAATAAACTGACAAGAATGTACCTATTCATTGAACATAAAAATATAGAAAGGAGTAAACTATGTGTCCATCTTGCTTGATAGGAACATTACATATTGGTGCATTGTATCATACATGTATAAACCTAACAGTTAACTTCACTTTTTGCTCCCTTTTGGTTTGTTAAATATATATAAGTGAAAGAATTTTCTTGCACCTGTTTTACAAGTGTGAAAAAAACTGTCCATAGTATCAGAAATTCTGAGCTGTGCCCTCTGCCTGCGTTATCGTAAAGGGTCTATTTAGAACCATCCGAGTTCTTACCTTAGACCTACCAGTCAATTATTGCTTATGCTTTGGAGATAAAAACAGTGAAAGTGGTTGAGTGGTGTTGAAAAATAATACAGATGCAGTCGTTTTGATGGTAGTTTAAATGGTACAGCATACACTATCAAAAGTATTGGGACACCTGCCTTTACACACCCATGAACTTTAATGGCATCCCAGCCTTAGTCCGTAGGGTTCAATATTGAGTAGGCACACCCTTTGTAGCTATACCAGTTTCAACTCTTTTGGGAAGGCTATTCACAAGGTTTAGGAGTGTGTCTATAGGAGTGATTGACCATTCTCCCAGAAGCGCATTTGAGAGGTCAGGCACTGATGTGGACAAGAAGGCCTGGCTTCCAGTCTCCGCTTTAATTCAAGACAAAGGTGTTCTATTGGGTTTAGGTCAACTTCCTGCACCCCAAACTCACTCATCCATGTCTTTATGGACCTTGCTTTGTGCACTGATCCTAATCATTTGGTGCAGGGGGATTATGGTGTGGGGTTATTTTTCAGGGTTTGGGCTTGACCCCTCGTTCCAATGAAGGGAACTCTTAAGGGGTCAGCATACCAAGACAATTTGGACAATTTCATGCTCCCAACTTTGTGGGAACAGTTACGGTATGGCCTGTTGTGTTTCAGCATGAGTGCACTCCAGTGCACAAACAAAGTCTATAAAGACATGGATGAATGAGTTTGGGGTGGAGATACTTGACTGGCCTGCACAGAGTCCTGACCTCACTTTGCTAGAACACCTTTTGGGATGAATTACAGCAGAAACTGCAAGCCAGGCCTTCTCATCCACATCAGTGCCTGACCTCACAAATGCGTTTGTGGACAGCCTTCCCAGAAGGGTTGAAGCTGTTGTAGCTGCAAAGGGTGGGCCAACTCAATATTGAACCCTACAGACTAAGACTGGAATACCATTAAAGTTCATGTGCGTGTAAAGGCAGGTGTCCCAATACCTTTGGCAATATAGTATATGTTTATATTGGTGGTTAGTCTTGGATATTTATATGTCTTGGGGGGGGGGGGAGTTGTAGGGACTCGTCAGTTTAATGGGGGTTCATGGGTATAGGTCAACTCTGGCAGGGGAAAAATGGCTGTCAGTCCAGGGTAGGTAGATCATAGATGGTGATTAGCCTTGAGTAGAGGGTTCCTGTTTGGCATGCTGGGCTAAGGGGAGTATTAGTGGGAAGAGGCGGCCTATCACAAAAGCCTGTTATTTTTGCCTGAATGGGCTAGTCGCCTTTAGTGCCCTAAATTGAATTAATTTATTTTTCTTTTTAACATTCCTGTTTTTCAACTAAATATGACATATTGCATATGAAAGTTTCTAATTTATGACTTGTAGCTAGCAGGTCAATTACTCTATGCAAACTGTATGCCCATTGAAGGCATGTTCTTATAGCTGTTGTGGTAAAAATACTGTAGACAGTTAAGTGAAGTAAATGTTTAATAAAGCCCAGTTGGACCAATGCCGTCTATGTGGAAGCAGTAGTCTCAGTGCAGAAGTCTGACATGCCCCCTACTGAGTCAGACCAATAGTTCTGCAATCAACAGAGCTCATGCTCCCCACTGCTTGGATAGTTGTGGCACTGAGGCAGCTGGGAGCATGTTGGACCTTTGCAAAGAGATCACTGCTTCTCCGCAGAGAGCAAATCTCCCACTTTGCTGGCAGGGAAAAGGATTTTCTATATATTCCTTGGGTGCTTTACAAAAAAAAAATTGCAATACATTCAACACCTTTTGTTTTTATGCATTTAGTGTTTAGTTGATTTAAACTGAGGGTTCAGATGGAATTTTCATGGCAAAGATTGAGGGCTGACCTACCCACTCCTGTGCTTATTCTGAGCTCCAGTCGCCTCTGCTATCCGACTCTTTTGTGTGTGTCATATAATGCGTCCTTCACTGGGCACTGCAATTCTTCCAATCGACATCTACGTCACTACTATGTCCTGTAGAGATGTAGAAGTTAGTGGAAAGGACCACAGTAGCCAGCAGGTACTGTGGGTACTGTGCTTTCTAAATGGCACTTAAAAGCGTTTGATAGCAAAGGTGCCCGGAGCTGTTCAAGAGAGCAAAGATTAAACATATCACCCTTCTGGAGAGGTAAGCCTTTAGTTTATTCTTTTACATGGTGCTGTGTGTATTACAGACAGGAGTACATTTAACTGCCCAGCATCTATCAAACGCTGATACATTATAACACTCTTACAGAACAAGGACAACCAAACTTCAGTTTTATTTGAACACTGTTATAGAAACACAGAAGAGTACTGGCAGAAAAAAAACAAGCGGTCAAATGGGTCTACCCCTTTTTTTATTTTTTGTTGCCGTTGTTGCCGTGTATATGATCTCAGCTTCAGCCTGAAAATGACTGCCCTCTTGAACCATAGTAACACCATTAAAGCAGACCCTCCGCTTTTACCAAACAGCCAACAATAATGAAATGATATGGGAAACAAATGCATAATCTTATTGATACTTTTCATATGCCTCATACTTGTTCCTGTTCCCAATATTCAGTGCTCTGTCCACCCCATGTCAGGAAAGCCCATGATGTCATCGGTGCCTGGCTGCTGCTTTTTAGTTCTCTGGACCGGCCACTGATGAGGTCTGCCAGATCTTGTGAACGCACGTTTTTTCCATTAGTGTACTTTCCTGGGATCTTGCACGATTTCGCAAAATCTCATGAGAACTCGTAGATTAACTATGAGAGTTCCTTGGAAGGCAATGGTGATGTACCCTTATCAAGAGGCAGCTGGGGAACACTGGCTATGTTGCCAATGCCTCTTAGGCAAAAGTGATAGAAGCACTAAGTGTATACATAACGTTATTTTGCATTACAAGTTTAATGTGTTTATTGCTGAGCATGCAGAGGTGTATTTCAGGTACGCTTTAATATTTTTAAAAGGTTTCAGGCATGTCTCCCCTTTCCCTTCTTTCCTCCAGACTGTACATATTACGTCTCTTCAGTCTTTCCTGATATCTTTTATCCCTCAAACCCTTCACCATTGTTGTTGCCCGTCTCTGAACCCATTCTATTGTATAATTATCTTTTTGCAAGTGAAGTTGTCCGGAACTGGACACAGTATTCTAAGAACCTACTCATTCATGTCCATTGTGATGCAGCATAACTCATGAATTTTGCTGCATGAAAAAGTAGAAATCCTTCCTCCTGCTGTTGATCCTTTAATGATGTGAACCAGAATTCTATTTGCTTTCCCCACTACCTGGCCACAATGCTCATCTTGATTTGATAACTAATTTTGCTTTCTTGTACATCTTTCTGTGAACAAGACAACAAGCTTCTTTTGATGTTCTGGTGACTATTGTTTTAAAGACACCTGTGAACACTAACTGCCATGTTTCTAGATCTAGCCATACACAACAGTGTGCTAAACACACATTGAACAATCATCTAAACAAGAATGAATTGGCTCATTCCTTGTTGTTTTGTATCAGATTTAAAAAAAACAAGGGCGAGTCTTGAAAGGCTAGCTACAATCTTTAACTGAAACGCCTCCAGGATCACAGCTGTTGGGTGGTCTCCTGTTTTCCTACAGAAAGCTCTTTTTTTTTTTTATTCATTTGTTTTACAAAAATGTGCTGTAAAGTATAGGTATCCCAATAAGTGGACTTATTTAACTAGTTAATGACTAGTCAATATAGAACTACCCTCTAATTTGATATTTCCCTCACATATCAGGCTTTAGCCTACATTGGCCATTTTAAAATCTTTTTATGTGTTAAAATTTGACACAAGGACTTATGTATTAAAGTATGCATACAGTATGTAATCACACTGAAATCATCTGTCATAGTAGAACTTCTTTTTCATGAATATCTGTATTTAAACAGCGTCACTTTTTGTCAAGTGTCACAGAGATAGACTATTACACTGTGCCTGAGCCATTTGTAGCCGTCCAAGGAAAAAAAAAACATAATCAAAGCCTTCAGATCATAAAGACACAAAATACCCTTGCTTGTGAATTGGCTGATATTTACAGACCTTGTTGCCAAATCTTAATTATCATAGGCCCCTTTCACATGTCAGACCTCAAAAACAGGTGGTTAAGGTGCGTTTTAACTCTCCTCAGCCACCTGACAAAACCTGGCAATGGCTACTAGGCAGCTGCTTTCACATTATTGCCTGTAAAGCTGTGCTTCGAATAGCGGAAAAAAAATAGGGCATGTCGCTTTCGGCAGGCAATACCGCATAGAACTGAAAGGGGCTGCACTACAACTAATGAATGCAGTCAGAACATGATAAAGAGAAATTTCAGTTTGAAATCCCTCTTCAAACCTGTGTGGGAGGTGACCTAATGCCTCTCGGTCACCTGCTAACTAAGTCCATGTGCTGCTGACTATGTGGCCGCGAATTGTGAGTCAGCAGTTAGGCCCATGTGAAAGAGGCCTTATAAACATCTCACTGGTGCATAATCATTAAACACAAACTCCGCTCTTTGTTCTAGTCAATACACAGCGACCCAATTATTCCCTTGTTGGGTGCCACCACTTTGCCCTTTGCATAGACTGTACTAAATGTTAACTCTGATAATCACAGTCTGCACACCATAAACACCTCTGTCCTTCCCACAAAAGTCATGTACCACTGCTGTCTGCACAGGCTAGTAAGCATCTGGCAGAAACCAAAAAGACAAGTATCAAGTGAAGATGAGAGTGTAGTTGTTGACTTTTAATTAAAGTCAAGATTTCTACCTCAGTAATAGCACTGTTCCCCCTGCTTAGGCTACATGTAATGGGTTAAAATAGGTGTGAATTTAAAATAGCCAATAGAGCAGAAGATACAACAGTTTTTACATGCTTGGGGAATAGAAAGATTCACTTTAAAGAGAATCACCTCCAACCAAAATATTTATTTAGTTTTGGTTACAGCAGGGAATAATTAGAACCTCTGTCAGATTTATATTGCATGTTATGTTGCTGTTTGTATGATTGTCACTCACTTCCTGTTAGGACAAGAAATGATGGGAAATCTCCTACTAATATTTTTAGTAAAGTTCGGGAGGGTTAAAACTTACATTAAAATTTCTTCGATATTGTTGTCTGTCTCCCTGTACTGGTACTAAATATACTCTCCCTTTTGTGTACAGGTGACACTTGGTCAGTTATCAAGGAAAATCTCCCCAACGGGGTAGTAGATAAAATTTCAAACCCGACAGAAAACATAACATCCCCCAATCTACCAAAAACAAACAAAAATGTCTGTAGTTAAGTTATATGTTGGCAGCAGTGGGGGGATTTACACATGAAGAATGCATGTAAATCTGACAAGGTGACTGTCAGTTGTCTCCCGCCTTTTGGCCCCTGGAAACCCATGGCAGGTGCTGCCAGTTAGAGGGGGACGGAGATGAACGAACATCTATTCATTGATCTCTCTCTACCAAGTAAGAACCCAAAAGTAGTATGCAATTCTTCACTTCTGGGTGTGGCTGTAGAATTCCATGGCCGATGTGGAAAAAGTTAATGGAGCACTACCTATTCTCCATTAGCTTCAAAGGAGAGCAGGTAACACAACAGGGGTCTTAAGCTCTGGAAGGTTTACCCCCCTTCATGACCATTCCATTTTTTGCGTTATGTCACTGCATTGCTTTAACTGACAATTGCGCGGTCATGCAACGCTGTGCCCAAATAAAATGTATGTCCTTTCTTTCCCACAAATAGAGCTTTCTTTTGGCGGTATTTGATTACCTCTGCGGTTTTTATTTGTTGCTCTATAAACAAAGAAAAACAGACGATTTTGAAAAAAAAAACAATATTTTTTACTTTTTACTAAGGATGAGCTCCGGCGTGTTCGCACACTCCACGTGCCGAGCCCGCCAGGAAGTCGACACGGCGCTGCGCTAATCACAGGCAGTGAGACATTTTCCTGATGTGCGGCTGCAGAGATTGGGAAATATCTCACTGTCTGTAATTAGCCCAGCGCTGTGCCGACTTCCTGGCGGGCTCGGCACGTGGAGTGTGCGAACACGCCGGAGCTCATCCTTACTTTCTACTTTAAAACATATCTAATAAAAATTTTTTAAAAATCTAATTTCTTCATAAATTTAGGCCAATATGTATCCTGCTATATATTTTTGGTAAAAAAAAATTCCCAATAAGTGTTTATTGAGTGGTTTGTGCAAAAAGTTATAGCTACAAATTATGGGTATTTTTATGACATTTTTTTTTTTTTTTACTGGTTATGGCAGCAATCATCGACTTATAGTGGGACTGCAACATTTCGGCGGACAAATCTGACACTTTTTTGGGGAACCAGTGACACTAATACAGTGATCAGTGCTAAAAATATGCACTGTCCCTGTACTAATGACACTGGCTGGGAAGGGGTTAACATCAGGGGTGATCAAAGGGTTAAATGTGTGCCTAAAATGTGCTTGGTTACTGTGGGGGAGGTGCTTGTGCTATGGGAAGGCAGAGATCCGTGTTCCTGCTTACCTTCCCTACTAACAGAAAGACGGTCTGCCTTGTTTAAATAGGCAGACCGCTGTTCTGCTTCTTTCCCAAATGATTCCGCTGATTGGCTCCCGCTGTGTCCAATCACAGCAGGAGCAGGTTGCTGGCGGCACACACCCCAGTACGGCGCGTGCCCATACTAGGTACATGATTTGACTCAGAGCGGCCGCCCTGCCACAGTTTATGTGCGTGGGGTGGTCGCTAAGCAGTTAACCTCCCTGACAGTATTCCTGAGTGTGGCTCGGGGTTAAATTTCAGCACCATTAGCGGTAACCCCGAGCCACACTCGGGATTATATCTCAAGATCCTGGTGCAGGTTACTTACCTTGTCCCCAGGATCCTGCGATGTCCCCCCGCGCTGTCTGCGGGCTCCGTCCTCTGCCCAAAGCCTCTCTGTGCCAGGCTCCGTTCCCTGCGAGCGTCGCGATGCACGGGGGCGGAGCCTGGCGGCAAATTCAAAAAATGGAAAAATCATAACACATACAGTACTGTAATCTTGCAGATTATAGTACTGTATGGAATCATTTCACTTCCCTTTTGTCCCCATTGATTTGTCCAATGCCCTGCATGCAGTTTTATATTACATATACTGTTCTTTCTGCCTGGAAACTTGATATTGTCCATAGCAACCAAAAAGTGTCCCTTTACGTCAAAAGTGGCTTTAGACCAGCTAGAAAACAGCGATAGTAAATTAGAACACTTGCAGAATTGAGCGATAGTGAATCGTGGGGAAATGTATTTTATTTTTATTATAATATTATTTTTTTTAATTATTTATATTTATTTATTATATTATAATTTATGATTTTGTGTTTCAAACTGCATCATACCTGGGATATCTATTAGACTCTTGGTGGACATATCTAAGTGTGTTATTGCTAAGAATTACAGGCCTACAATATAAAACGCCAAATTTCTATGCAAAATAATTGTACCGCTTTGAGACACAAAAATCTGAAATAATCGTATCGCCAGGGAGGTTAAAGAGATCCTCTCACAGCAAAATTGTATCACATAGGGGACTTTTTTGTTGTGAATGCCAGAATGAGAACAGTAGTTCTAGGCCCATTATTCACGCTCAACTCTAAGCTGATGACCTGTAGGGGCTTTCAAAGCATCGCCTATGGAAAATTTTAGAATACTGACGTTTGTCACTGTTTCACAGCACGCATAAATTTAATCTTGACATGTTGGGTGTCTGTTTACTTGGTGTAAACTCATCTTTTATATGTTTCCAAAGATTGGGTAATATAGTAGTGTGTAATTTTAGTGTGTCTTTTATTGAAAATTGTATTTCCAAATTTCACGTGACATAACATTTTTTTTAACTACCACTGTTTTATTGTAGAAACCTTTATAGCTCATCAGTTAAGAGTTAATTAAAAATATTGGTCCCAAAAAGTATTTCTCTGACTCTGGCATGCACAATGAAACCTGATGTGTATTGCACAATCTTCATTTACGGGGCAGAGGGGCTTTTTCTTATTTGTTACACTTGATTTTTATACACTTTTCACATTTTTGTTTTTACTTTATTGCTATCGCAAGGGGTTAAAGCCACCCTGTGTGATTGCAATGGAAGATGGCAGGTCCTATTTATGGAAATATCAGTCTTTTAGACCCCCCAATGTCTTCCCTGCCCTCTGCTGTAACCGATCAATCTCAGACTGTGCCAGGATCTGACAGTTCTGAACCCTGAATTGAGCTTGTTTGAGCCCATTCATTGCCATGATGTGTGGTGCATGTCATTGGCAGTGAGAGGGTTAAAGTTCACAGTCCCGGATAGAACTATATGTGAATTCTTGTATTTACTAATGGGTAAACCTCCTTCAACAACAATAAGCTTCTCTAGACATTTTTTGTCACTTCTCATCAACCTTACACAACATTTAGAAGGGAATTTAGGCCATTCCTCTTTACATAACAGTAAGTTGATTGTTAATTCTAGGATTCCTTGTGTAAACAGCTTTTCTTCATGCCATGCCACATTGTCTCAATTAAGGGAATGTATATTTACATATTCTCCAGCTTGCATAATGCTTTACAAAATAAATGGAGACCGTACAGTTATAATACAATTCAAGACAAGATGATCAGGAGAGTCCTGCTCATGACAGCCTACAATCTAAAGCAGTGTTAATCAATCTTTTTTCAGTTAAGGCACCCCTTAAAATTCTGCACCCCATTCTAAAATGTAAAAAACAAACCTAATGGTTTTACACAACACAGCAACAATCACACACACAAAGGACACCCAACATTAGAGACGATATAGTCTTCCAAAGCTTCCACACCTTTGCACCCTGGTACTGACTAGTATTTCAGTGTTTCTCTCCCTCATTCAGCTAATTTGATCTCAGTGCTGAAGGACAGGGACAGGTAAGGGGCAAACAAGGATGCTGTACAGGTGCCCGATGTCCTCCTTAACAACTGATGACATCATTTGTTGTTAGATCACTGTCAGCTAGAAGGTTGTAGTGGTGCACAATGAAAACCTGTTGCTTTGTGTAACTAAAACCAGACTTGATCTACCTGCTGACTTGTAACACAGTTTGTGACCAATTTTTAGGTATTTTGCCAAGGCATCCCTGAAGAAACCTTCGTTTGTAAAAGGCTATTCTAAAGGCAAGGACAAGTGGGGTTGATTTACTAAAACTGGAGAGTGCAAAATGGTGCAGCTCTGCATAGAAACTAATCAGAACCCCATGATTTATTGTTAAATCTTAATTGAAGTAGCTGAAGTTAGAAGCTGATTGGCTACCATGCACCAGACTTTGCCTTCTCCAGTTTTAGTAAATCAACCCCAGTGATAAAAACGTAGTAATGGTGGTGGTGAGCTGGGCAAGAAAGTAAAATGCAGTTGGTACGTAGAGGCTAGACAGGCTTCCCTAAAGAATTGAAATTTAGGGGATCACCCAGAGGCAGACAGAGTAGCAAATAGCATAGTTTTTTCTTTCTCATTTTGCCCTGCCATACACGTTATGCTCATTTGTCTTTAGGTATGTACATTCTGTGGAATTTTTTTTTACTACATAACAAATTAAATTGTCTAGAAATAGTGATTGTAAAGTCTTGTTTAACCACTTCCCGCCCACCCACGTCATATGACGTCCTGTGCTTTGGGTGGGTATATCTGAATGATGCCTGTAGTTACAGACATCATTCAGATATTGCCGGTTTCAGCCGGCGAATCTCTACACCATAGGAAAGATCATAGCGGCCGTTCCCCTGCTTGATCGTTCCTGTGGGAGGCGAGAGGGGACCTCCCCCCCCTCCCGCCGCCCTCCGGTGCTTGCTCCGACTCACCGTTACGATCGGTGAGGCGGAGAGCGGATCCGCTGCCGCCAGATGTAGATCATAGAGATTTCCGGCGGACCAGATGGTCGCCGGAGCCTCTATGATCATCGGAGGCCGGGCGCGATGTTATGACTCCATTCAAAAAAACTGTGCCGCTTCGGCTGGGAAGCGGTGATCGTTTTATTTTATTTTTTTATTTCAGGCTTCCCAGCCTAGTGGTGAGATATGGGGTCTTATTGACCCCATATCTCACTATTAAGAGGACCTGTCATGTTATATTCCTATTACAAGGGATGTTTACATTCCTTGTAATAGGAATAAAAGTGATCAAAAATGTTAAAATGAAAAACATTTTTAAAGCGCCGCTGTCTCCGTGTGCTCGCACGCAGAACGTACGTCCCGCCCACATATGAAAACGGTGTTCAAACCATACATGTGAGGTATCGCCACGAACGTTGGAGCGAGAGCAATCATTTTGTCACTAGACCTCCTCTGTAACTCAAAACATGTAACCGGTAAAAAAATTTCAAGCGTCGCCTATGGGGATTTTTAAGTACCGAACATTGGCGCCATTCTACAAGCGTGTGCAATTGTGAAGCATGACATGTTAGGTATCTATTTACTCGGCGTAACTTCATCTTTCACAATATGCAAAAACATTTGCTGTTTTGGTTTTTTTTAAAACACAAAACTGTTTTTTTGCCAAAAAAAACATGTTCAAAAAATTCCTGCGCAAATACCGTGTGAGATAAAAAGTTGCAACAACCGCCATTGTATTCTCTAGGGTCTTTGCTAAAAAAAACACATATAATGTTTGGGGGTTCTATGTAATTTTCTAGCAAAAAAATGATGATTTTTACATGTAGGAGAGAAGTGTCAGAATGGGCCTGGTAAGGAAGTGGTTAAAAAAATAAATAAAATAACAAACATGTTATACTTACCTGCTCTGTGCAGTGGTTTTGCACAGGGCAGCCGAGATTCTCCTCTTCTCGGGTCCCTCTTCGCTGCTCCTGGCCCCTCCCGCCTGTTGAGGGCCCCTACAGCAAGCAGCTTGCTATGAGGCACCCAAGCTGAGCTGCAGCTCCATGTGTCTATTCTAATGTGGAGCTGCGGTTCGACCCTGCCCTCTCTCTCCTGATTGGCTAACTGACTTTGATTGACAGCAGCGGGTGCCAATGGTGCCGCTGCTGTGTCTCAGCCAATCAGGAGGGAGAGTCCCGGACAGCCAAGTGACTCGTGGACATCGCTGGATAGAGAGGGGACTCAGTAAGTATTAGGGGGGCGGCTACACACAAAAGGCACACAAAAGGCTTTTTATCTTAATGCATATGCATTGAGATTAAAAACCTTCTGCCTTTACAACCACTTTGAAAAACAAACCTAGAAGCTGATTGGTTACTATGCTTAGCTGCACCAGATTCTCTCTGCAGCAGTTTTAGTAAATCTTCTCCTTTAGATTCCACAATTTCTGTCTCAAGCATATAATAAAAAATAGTGTAAATTGGTAGTTCCGACAAAGCTCTCATATATATATATTATATTGCTGACACCTATATTGAAAATGATTGGACTATAGGACTGAAAGTGTTGCAGCGAATCAGATTTCAGCCTTCTTTTAGGAAACCATAATGCAGAAATGAGGGGTGGACCCTTATTAGTACTATTCGCTAGATTAATAAATAGGTCCCAGCAAGCACTGTACACTAGAGTGCAGGCCTAGGACTTTAAAATCAGTTCCATGACAATTCTACTGCAGATTCTGCATTGCATTTTTTTTTCTCTGTTCTCATTTTTTACAATTTCTTTCACACAAAAGGTGTGAGGAAGATGTGAGTGTAGTATTACAGTAAATTTACACTGAAATTAGTATGGGATATCTTTCTACCTTATTATTCTTAGTGTGATCACACCACGGCACAGTCCCTGGGCATCATCTTAACAGATGGGATACTGTCATCACTTGAACAGCTGCATGCTTGGTGTGTTTGTCCACCATGCTATGATGTAATCGCTGCCAATGAAGAAAATCTGCTAGTGACCCAAAGACTGTAACAAATGAGCAGCTGTGAACATTTCTCCAGAAAGAAGAGGGAAATATTATATCTTATTTGTAACAAGTAGTCTGCAGCCTTAATTTGTTTTAATAATTCATGTAATGCAAACCTCCTTTTTGTTTACTTGGTGATGGGTGTTTGTGCTAGGAATAGAAGGAATCCGTTAAGGAAGAGTAATAGAGAAGAGCATGGGATAATCACGTCGGCATTCATCACACGATACTTGGGTTTTGTGAAGTGACAATTTAATGCGCAGGAATTATCAAGACCATTTTCTAATTAGTGATAAAACTGATCAGCAAAAATATTTAGACATTCCTACCAACATACTTAGTATACTTAGGATTGGTTGAAATAGTTTTCCATTTCATATCTACATAGATGTGGATCCTTACTACATAGCATCTAGTAATTAGGATTTACAATCCAGTTCATTTCACCACTTTCCTAAACATTTTTGCAGTATTACCAATTTAAGAAAGTGATAATACGCATTATGCATAAAGATTGTTTAAAGGCCCTGTACTCTTCACTGAAGTCAGAAGGTAACTTGTTATACCAGAGTATTTTCCCAGTAGAAAATCACTGGAGCCAAAAGGAACTTCTTACTGTCTCATTGAGGTAAACATGGCATTAACTAAAGGCTCCATAGTAGGAATGGCCGGCTGTTTAATTTATTCATTTAGTGAGAGCACCTGCAGGGCTGGATAGCTTGACCGATAGCTGTCTAGAACTTGTACTCGCATTTGACGCACTTTTAGACTGCACAAGGGACACTGTCACAAAATCTCTCTGCGCCAGTTTCTGTCTGTATGACAATAAAAAGTTAAGCCAGCCATAGATGGTTTGAATCTCAGCCAGTTCAGCAAGGACCAGCCGAGATTCAATCCATCTATGGGCAGGCTGATTGTACCCAAGTCGATCCATTGATTAACCTGGGCACAACCAGGATGTAGGATTTTTACGTGGATTTTTACAACCCATGGTTGTAATTACATCATATATGGCCTGCCTTAGTCTTAATTAACTCTATTTTCGTAAGATACAAACTGGCAATATTTTATTTTGAATTGAGCACATTCATTGAGCCACAATGTAAAAGTGGGATCCATTCACAGAACCACTGCATAAAGCAAAAACGCTTGGTATATACCGCATAAAACACAAGTGAAAGTCAATTCACAAAAAAAAAATGCACATGGTAAATAAGTAGTGGTCTAGGCATACAGTATTTAAGGAACCGGCATCCTTAACAGCTGGTAAACAACCTGGTTGAGCAGGTGGTCGCTGCATCCTCAACAACCGATGAGTCAACACCTGTATGTTTGCAAGATTTTTATTATTTCTTTTCACTTATTTGTCTGTGTGCTATGCATGTTTGGTTTGTTTGGACATTGTTAACTGATTTTTTTTCTTATTTGATTTATATTGACTGCATTAGAGGATTATCATTTGGTGGGAACTTTAGGGATATCTTTACACACAGTTCATGCAGGATGATTATTAGCAATGAACTTTATTAGAATTTTAGTTAGCTCTAACAAATGCTTAACAAGTGCTTAACAAATGGGTTTAGCACTCTGCTTGCATGGGGACTCCAAAGCAAGCAGAGCTCTATTAAAATGAGTCGAATATAAAGAAAAAAAAATTCAGGAGGGGAGCCCAGAGATGTGACTTCTGACTGACCTCTTTTACTGCATTACTCAATGCTCTTCACAACAGCCTGCATTTTGTGAATGAAAAAGACAATGGTGGAGAGTAAAATTACAGTGGTCAAACTCCTTTTAAAATAGGCTCCATAATGTCAGATCATAGATTTGAGCCACTGCTCTGAACATATGGATACTGCAAAGCAAACACATATACTGTAAAGACTGTACTGACCAACTAAAATGTGTAAAGATTCTAACTAATAAAAGTCCTGGGTGGCCTAACTCCAACGTAAAAATGCATATAAAAGCAAAGGAGAAGGCCTTCAAAAAATATAAAGCTGAGGGTTCATCATCAGCATTCCAAGTCTACATAGTATGCAACAAAAAATGTAAGGGTTCAATCAGGGTGGCTAAGATAGAACACGAGAGGCACATAGCGGAGGAGAGTGAAAAAAATCTCTAGAAATTATTTAAATATATAAATAGTAAAAGATGGAGGTCAGATCATATTAGCCCCATAAAGAATAATGAAGGGAATCTGGTTACAAAGGATAGAGAGATGGCAAAAGTATTGAATTTATTCTTCTCCTCAGTCTCCACAAGGGAAATGGGGGGCTTCAGTAACCAAAACTGCAAGGTTTATACTCATGACACCTCACAGGAAGCACCCTCATGGCTAACAGTTGATAGAATTAGAATTAGACTTAAAAAACTTAACATTAATAAGTCACCGAGACCAGATGTCTTGCACCGAGGGTCCTTAAGGAACTCAGTCAAGTAATTGCCAGACCATTGTTTCAAATTTTTCCAAACAGTCTACTGACTGGAATGGTACCAGCTGATTGGAGAAAAGCCAGTGTAGCACCAATATTTTAAAAAAGGACCAAGATATATCCCTGGGAACTGCAGACCAGTTAGCCCAACGTCAATAGTTTGTAAGCTCTTGGTGGGGATGATAAGGCACTATATACAAGATTTTAGTAATGAAAATGGTATCATTAGCAGTAATCAGCATTGATTCATGAAAAATCATTCTTGCAAAACCAATCTATTAACCTTCTATGAGGAGGTGAGCTGCCATCTAGATAAAGGGAGGCCCGTAGATGTGGTTTATCTGGATTTTGCAAAGGCATTTGATACAGTTCCCCATAAACGTATACTGTATAAACTAAGGTCTGTCAGCATGGACCATAGGGTGAGTACATGGACTGAAAATTGGCTACAGGAGCGAGTTCAGAGGGTAGTGATAAATGGGGAGTACTCCCAATGGTCCGGTGCGGAAAGTGGGGTCCCCCAGGGTTCTGTCCTGGGACCAATCCTATTTAATTTATTCATAAATGACCTGGAGGATGGGATAAGCAGCTCAATCTCAGTATTTGCGGACAATACTAAGCTAAGCAGGGCAATAATTTCTCCGTAGGCGTCTGCCGATCAGCGGTTCTCCTGACAGGGGGTTTCTGTGCTGATTGTTTATCAGCGCAGCCCCCCCTTGGATGCCCACACTGGACCACCAGGGAAGCCGCCAGTACCACCAGGGAAGCCCCTAACATGTGGATGGCCAGGTACATCCCCATGGCCACCCACAGGTGCCAACATATGCCCAACATATGCCAATCAGTGCCCATAAATGGACACTGACTGTCACCATTTTAGTACAAATAAAATCAGTGATGCCCAGCAATGCCACCCATCAGGGTCATTAGTGCCACCTATCAGTGCCCATCTGTGCACATCAGTGCCCACCTATCAGTGACCATCAGTGTCCATCCTGCCACCTATCAGTGCCACCCATAAGTACCCATCAGTGCCACCCATAAGTACCCATCAGTGCCGCCTATAAGTGGCCATCAGTGCCGCCTATGAGTGCCCATCAGTGCCACCTATGTGTGCCCATCAGTCCCGCATACCAGTGCCGCCTATCAGTGCCCATCAGTGCCACCTATCAGTACCGCCTATCAGTGCCCATCATCAGTGCCACCTCATCAGTGCCACCTCATTGGTGCCACCTCATCAGTGCCGCCTTATCAGTGCCCGTCATTACAGCCATATCAGTGCCCGTCAAACATACTTATTTACAAACATTTTTAACACAAAGAAAGACTTCTGTCTTTTTTTATTTGTTGCTCAAAAAATAAAAATCGCAGAGGTGATCAAATACCACCAAAAGAAAGCTCTATTTGTGAGAACAAAATCATAAAAAATTTCTTTGGGTACAGTGTAGCATGACCGCGCAATTGTCAAATTGCGACAGCGCTGAAAGCTAAAAATTGGCTTGGGCAGGAAGGTGTATAAGTGCCTGGTATTGAAGTGGTTAATGAGCATGCTGAAGGGGGATCAGGGAAGGCAAAATATAAACAGTTTAAAACCCCAGCTTTCAGCTAATTCCCAGTAATTTGCAAATTAAGCAAATGGCATGAAACAGGAATATATGCATGTCTTATTTGTAAACTAAGAATATAGTATAAAAAAAATGCAAAAACAGAGGTAAAGGTTGCCCCCATGAAAAATGGCTGTAAAAAAAGTCAGTAGATCCATAGAATAGGTATCAAAAATGATATATATGTCCTGGGTTTTTCTGTAAATGTTGACAGGCTGTCGAGCTTCACTTTATTTACTAAGCTAACTGAAAATGTCTTTGAAAAGCAAAAGTTCACTTTGTTAGATAAACATATACTCCTGTAATAAATCAACCAAGCTGACTCCTAAAGCACTAAAAACTACAGATAGTCCGGCAACTTGTATTCCAGAAGGGGAGGTTGGCAATCGCACCCTCCATACTTCCTTAGAAGAGATTTTATTTTCAAAAAATATATGTTATATATTATTAGAATATAGGGAGATGTGCAATAACTACACAAAGGAGTCGCCCCTTAGGACTTTAACGGCAGAATAACGTATGGAGAGTAAAAAAAAGTTCCATGACTGACAGTCCAGAGGTCCGCACCTCGAATATGTTAACCTAAAGACCATATAGATCCTAATCAGGCATCTCATGTGGATGCGTTGCAGCACTCTGTTCTGTACTTACAACTGCCCATTATATTTTTCTGTGGACTCTCCAGCCAGCCTGTTCCATTTCTGGTTACTGTTTTGCTCTGTATGATTTTCTGTGAACCATATGTATATAAGGATTTGATCACCCAAATGTAAATCCCCCGATGAAGGAACAATACATAATAATTTCCGAAACATGTTGGAATACGTGCTGTAAATCTATCCGCCTGACCTTAACTCTATTTTTGGCAGCGAGTTGTAAGCTTTGGGTTGATATATTTACCTTGTATACAATGATGTGTATTTCTTAATGAATAGATTGTGTATTTGTATTTGTATATTTCTTCATATTTTTTATATAATTAATAAATAAAATTGGCACTATGTGCATTTTATAGAATTTACTCTCCATTCGTTATTCTGCCGTTAAAGTCCTAGGGGGCGACTCCTTTGTGCAGTTATTGCATATCTCCCTATATTCTATTTAACTAAGGATGTTGGCAGCACCCCATACATTTCCAATTGTCACACCACTCCTTTATCTCTTATATATTATTAAAGAATGGATGATTATACAAGTTTAAAGACAGCATATAGAAACACATTCTAAATCTATAGTAGTTAAATACTGTATGTAGTGCAATCAAAAACAACCTTTTAAAATATACGTGTAACAAATGAAGCTGTAATAACCCAGGATAAAATATGTTAAAACCCAGAATAAGCTGCAATACTGCCCTGCAGTAATAATGATTGATGGCAGGTTGGTTCACAAGTCTATAGCTTAACATTCTTGATGAAAGGTATTTTCAGTGGATGTGGAGTAATCTGTGTTATTTGTCATTGTGATACGAGGCCTAGCTATCACCACCAGCTTAAACAAAGACAAAACAAATGCCAGATGATAGATCCTGTGATATTCAGCTTCTGGAACATTGTAATGTAAGTTTTTTTTATTGCTTACTACCAGTAGAGAAGATTATATTATACTGGGTAGAGTTGTTATAGAATGTTTACACATCATTTCTGATTAAAAGTACATAACATAACAGTGCTTTATGGACCAGTGTTTGGCTGCTCACGTCATCCTGTTTCTAAATTTTTGTGGTCTGCATTTGTTGTTGCGTAGGCCTGCACTACAAATAAATAAAAGCCGTCTTTTCTGTAAATGTTTGCTGTACACATCCTCTAGCAGGGTGTCACAAGCACTTTAATTTTCTGTAGAATTTTCTTCTTTGCCCACCAAAAAAAAAATCAGGGTGGACAATTTGTGTGACAGTTGACAATTCTAAACTTTACATACAGAGGAACTGTGTGTGCAGTAAACGGCCAAGGAGCTATTAATCTGTAGTCTACATTCTTTATTGATCATTATTCATAAATTCGATTTTGAGCGAATTAATTCCTGCTTTTCTATTTTTGCCAGGTGGTTGCAATTCAATACTTTATATATCATAACACGCACCCTATAAAAATCCTACAATCCGTGCAAAAGGCAACATTCCTTTCATTACTGTACACTGATGTCTGACAGGTGAAGGATTTGTAAAATTATTTTTATGATAGGTCTCCTGTTAGAAATGTAAGATATGTGCGGTACTGTTGTGAAAAAAAGCAATATGTCTTGAATTCCAGTAAATCTAATTTAGTAGAATGATATAATGTGATTTAAATTTGTAAAACCAAGACTAAAGTTGTGTAAACTATGGCAAAAGGTTATCCATAAGCATGAGAGGATAGTTGCTTGAAAACAAGTTGCAATGGGCAACTATCTGCTGACTGCTGTCAGAGGGAACAATAGATAGAGCAGGCTAGAAAACATGTTTGTAGCACACTCTCGCAGGAGCCATTGGCTATGTCTGACTCTTTCCCCAAACTTAATGCACACACAGCCAGGTACACACCATTTTCCTCCTTCTTGGCCGATAAACAGTCTAGGGGTGTCTTTTTATGCTTTTAGTGCTAAATTAAACTTGGATTGGATTAAGGGGAGCATGGGATACCCCAAAGATATTAAACTGACTTCTTTGAAGACTCTTCTCTCAACACTAATCTGACATAAAAAATAATTCTTCACTGGCTGAGCGGTGCTCAGAACCTCCATTTGAAGAGCTGAGAACTACACACAGTCACAAACTTAGGTCAGTACTCACAATGCCACAGGATCATTGGTTGCCTCCTTCCAATATCCACCGGCAATCTTCAGTGAGGAAGACAAAGACTCAGCAAACCACAGGACATCTGGACATTCTTCCCCCCAAACTCCACTGGGTACATTTCAGTGAGCTCTCCAGGCCATAAACTCCCAGATCAAACTTTAGAAATAGGCTGCCCAGCATTAGCACCAGCTGTGACCTTGATGACATCCAGGCAATGTTTCCTGCAGCCTGCCCTTAGGGGCAGAGCCCCTAGACAGGGGACCCCTCTTGCAGGTCTGGACCCAGGCCTTACACACTCTGCTCCAGGCCTCAGCCTATTTATCAGTGCTCCAGCCACCTTCTGGACGCACCTCCCCAGGGATTGGCTGGATCCCCATTAATATTCAGTCTGCCTTTCTATTCTTCCTCCCACTGTGATTCTAGAATTCACTAGAATGCAGGGGTAAATAATCAGCAGCTTGTGAAACACTGAGCATGCTATGCTAACTTTGAGGGTGCTACACATTTAAGTGTCTATGAATTAGCTCTAAGATGAGCGAAAACAAGAGTGTCTACAAACACCGATTATCTTCTCTCCCCTCCGGTCTGCATCGCTAGTGGAAAGGACTGGCATAACTGAAAATGAAACCACTCTTCCTAATAAAAAGAGAAAACCCCACTATATGTTTGTTATGTGTTCTGATTCACACAGCATGCCCAACAATATGTTTTAAAAATGTTTCTTAAGTTTTAGATGTTTCTCAGAAGGAGGTATCATGGCTGATTGCAATCTTTTTGGACAATGTTATAAACTAGGTGTTATCCCAATTTGGCAGCAAATGTGGAAATATACTTTAAGGCCTGTATTTGGAGCACCTGTGCTAATAGAGTAATGTTTCCTCCATATTCTAAATCCTATCCAGTTTGAGGGAGGGCATTCTTTATTCTTTCTAAATGTTTTATGCAATAGTTGGATCAATGTAACACAAGAGTAACACCCAGTAAACATGTAAGTATGAATGGAGCCATCCAGCTTGGCTCACTCTTCGACACCTGGTGTTGTGGGGGGGGGGTCATTTAATGGGATGTAGAAACACTTGCCGAGCCCTCTTTTAAACTCTCACAATAAGAAGGCCTAATAGGCCTATTTATACAAATATGAAGGGACTTGTGGCAGCATGCTGGTTGAAATGTATGCATGGTTTCCTGAACTAACCAAGTTGTCGTCACATCCAAGCAATGGATAATAAACACTGTTCTAAAAATACAGAAAACATACCAATATAGACACATTTCCGTGACTTTGTACATACATTTGTCTCTAAGCGTTGTGTTGCTTGAGAATTACATTGTACAGATTCAGTGAATTTATATGTCTGAATCTTAAAGCCAGGAAAAAATTGCAGCTAAGTAAAGTGTTACACATAGCAACAAAGTAACTGTGACTACGTTTATATTTAAGATGCTTTATTTATAGTATACAGCTCTAGTGTTAGGAAACTTTCTTCACTGACTTCAAGACACAAAGCTTTTCTGTATGGATGCGATTTCAAGTTATACTAAAGTCTTGTTTTTTTTTTATATAAAAATAACAAACATATTATACTTACCTGCTCTTTGTAATGGTTTTGCACAGAGCAGCATGGATCCTCCTCTTCTCGGTTCCCTCTTCAGTGCACCTGGCCCCTGTTGAGTGCCCCCACAGCAAGCAGCTTGCTATGGGGGCACCCGAGCCAAGCCGCAGCTCTGTGTGTCAATTCAGACAAGGAGCCTCCTTTCTCTCCTCATTGGCTGACTGACTTTGATTGACAGCAGCAGGAGCCAATGGTGCCGCGCTGCTGTCTCAGCCAATGAGCAGGGGAGTTAGTTGGGACATTCCTGCAACATCACTGGATCTAGATGGAGCTCAGGTAAGTAATAGGGTGGCCGAAGGGGGGAGCTGCTCACAGAAGGCTTTTTATCTTAATGCATCGAATGCATTAAGATGAAAAACCTTCTGCAAAATCAGGGCCCTGAGGAAGTCATGTGATATGACGTAACGCGTAGGACGTAACGGACGTAACCGGATACACAACAGCGCGGACCGGAAGTGACGTAGCGGGGATTGTAAACACACTGTTTGAATTGCTGATCCAACGCTACTTATATGTAAGCAGATATTTTTAAATAAAAACTTTGGCTTTAACGTTATTACCCTTTTGGAGTATCCTCCTTTCTGATTACCCCCCTTATGTGGAGTTTATTCACCGGAGAGAACGCCATCTCCCCATAAGACGCACCAGAACAACTACACCGCTGGGACTGGAACAAGCGCAGCCCTGAATGGATACATAAAGGCATTTTATTAATGTCAGCAAGGTGAGAGTTCTGGGAGCCCCTAGTGGGTATCCAATACCACGAAAGTCACAAGATCTACTATCAACGCACCTTGACACTTTTGTTTTATCACTGTATAGAGCATTCACTCATTTTACCCACCGTATTGATTTGCACTACAGTCACGGATTTTCACTTTATGGACTATTTGATCTACTTGATTTTATTTTCATTTATATTTTACATTTATGCTTGATTAAGTATTTAGGTTTGCGCAAAATCACAGGCACAATTATTGATTGTGGTATTTTTGGATTTCAGTTAGTGAGTGGTGTACACTTTTTTGATTTTTGCGGCATTCCACACAACATTCACTTTAGTAGCGCAGAAGTCCATTTTAGATTACTTATACAACTATATTGGTGTCCCTTGTTAATTTTACATTGTATTTTTTAAAATGTAACTGCCTACACCCAAACTGTCATTTGAAGTAAAACACATAGCCAAGTATTATTCTACACAATTTTTTTTATTGTGCATTAAAAAAAGAAAACAAATAAAATGAGACTATGCTATCTGCCAATAGAACTTAACCAAAAAGTGCATTCTATGCATCCAAAAACATAGAAAATATACCAAATCTTTATTCAACCAAAAATTTAATGCCAAAGAAAAAACTCCAAGGCCAATAATAAATAACATGCTATCTCCTTCGATTCCGCAACATGGCTGGTTGACGAACGGCCGTTCAGAAACAAACTGAAAAGTGCAAAAGAAAAGTGCAAAATGAAAAGCGCGAATCAACAAAGGGTAGCGCTAAAGAGCTGAAAAACAACGTAGTACGTCACTACGTTCATAATTGTTGGCCAACAATTAAGTGGCCGTGTGTATGCAAGACAAGTTTGGGCCAACGCCCTTCGGACAAAATTCCACGATTTTATTGACCAACAATCCGATCTTGTGTACGAAGCTTAAGAGACCTGTGAGTGTGCAAAACTCTGCTGTGTTAATGATAGCAAAATTTTTTTGAACATGGGGTGGGGAATCATGAGGGGGCCTAAAAACACTATAGTATAGGCCATTGGGGTTGATTTACCAAAACTGGAGAGTGCAATATCTGGTGCAACTCTGCAAAGAAACCAATCAGTTTCCAGTTTTTTTTGCTGTCAAAGCTTAATTGAACAAGCTGAAGTTAGAAACTGATTGGCAGCCATGCAGAGCTGCACCAGATTTTGCACTCTCCCAGTTTTAGTAAATCAACCCCATTGTTTCTTATACTATGGGTCTGGAACCAAATGTCAGTCATGGATGTGTTTGAGAGGGGTCACCACATGATTATGATATAATGGACTTAAAGTGGTTGTAAACCCTTACAGACCACTTTTACCTACAGGTCAGCCTAGATTAAGGCTTACCTGTAGGTGCAAGAAATATCTCCTAAACCTACATGGTTTAGGAGATATTTCCAAAAGACAGGCATCGATGTCTACGGAGCATGCGCCGTTGACAAGGGCACGCAGGTGCACTGAGCGTGCCGTTTCTAACGGCGATCATGCCGTTAGTGGCGGCATCAGCGCGCATGCGATGCATAGTAGCCCATTATGCTTAACCTTTGCAGGGAAACAAAGAGGAGGGTTTACTTCCTCTTTAAACTAAATTTAAATAGTAGCAAGAAGGAGGTGGGACTTTATATGAGGCACACGGGAGCAAATAAATAGATTGGATGTATAAAAAAAATAATATTTGTATTGGTTAATAATACTTATATAGCATTATTAACCAATAAATATATACATTTTTCATACATCCTATCTATTCATTTACTCCCGTGTGCCTCATATAACGTCCCTCCTTCTCGCTTCCTTTTAATAATGATAGGGATGGAGGCAGAGACCTATTAGGCTCTTGCTTCATATAAAGTCCCAAAAAACCCTCTTCTTTCCCTAAATTTAAATGGTATACCACCATGGTCTGAGATATAACCTATAAACAATGTGGTTATTGTATAACAGACGGCATTGTTTCTATGGGAAAAAAGCAAAAATAAATATATCCCACCCACAACAGTTCTACTCTTCTTATAACCTGTGAAGCAATTAAACTAATATGACATCACTAACACGTATGAGAGACTAGAGTTCAGCAAAGTGAGGACAAAGGGAATTCTACAGATAATGTGAGATAAAGAGAAATGATGAAGTGACGTTTGTGATACAGCCATTGTTATTTCTCTATGCTTTGCATTGCTGATATTTTGGTAATAATTCTCTTCTTGGGTCCATGGTATTATAACAAGTTTGTGAGTTTTCAGAACAAAAAAGTTTAAGAATACCTGGCGGTAGATATACAGTATGTTTCTCATTTTACCTGGGGATACCAGTATATGTGTATATATATATATATATATATATATATATATATAGATATATGTATCTATATATATATCATGTATAAGACTGGGATCATTTAGTGTGGAGGGCATTAAAGCAAAACGAAAAATGGATCAGGGAGGTATGTACAAATCATTGGATGATCAAATTCTAATGCAGAGAATGAGTTTCTTCATTCCCATGTTGCTGTTAGATGCTGTGAACAATCAATTTGCTGACAAAGACCATGCTCATGTTCTAAAGAAACTTACTGACCCAGAGGATGCTCTCTCTGCTTCTATGGTACGACCATTTATCTCATCGTGTTCTGCAGTCTAATAATTCACCCTGATTGGTCACATTCTGAATGGTGCAGCTCAATGCCACATTTAATGACCAATATTTACATACACAAAGAAACAGTGTGGGAATTTTAAACCTTTTAATAGCACAGTAGTAGAGTATTGTACCATGTTAGCTACTAATAAATGCAAAAGGTTTGCATTTCTTAGTTTAAGTGATATCCTTTATTGGCTAACATATTTAGTTATTATAGATACAAATTTTCAGGATAACTCCAATCTCTTCATGCTTTTTCATGAAAAGAATGAAATTAAATAATTTTTGCAATATAATTTTTTCCTCTGATACTAACACTGAAGAAGGGTTTAAATGATTGTACAGCTTTAATTTTTTTCTAATTAAATACCAAACATGTTATACTTATAGCATATACTTACCTGCTGTGTGCAATAGCATTTCACAGAGCAGCCCTGAACCACCTCTTCTGGGGTGCCCTGATGACTCCTCCTCTTCTATGTGTGCCACCATAGCAAGCCTCTTGCTGTTGGGGGTGCACATGCGGCCTCTCTCCTGAGCCAGGCTGTGTGCATCCACAGATACATACAGCGTGGCTTGGTCTGCCCCACACTTCCTCCTCACAGAATGTGATTATCAGCAGCAGGAGCCAATGACTCCCACTGTTGCCTCTCTGTCCTGTGAAGAGAGAGAGAGAGACACTAGTGCCACTGCAGACAGGCATAGTGCTGGATTGAGATAGGAGATAACAAGAACTGAAACAGGTGCATCTGAGCTACTACCTCCTGTGTAATGCCTGGTCAGCCTCAAGAACCCAGCACCTGGGAAGCTAACGCTCTTCGGCCATCAGGCCTTAATCAGCCATGATTAAAGTGGTTGTAAACCCTTTACAACCACTTTTTGCTACAGGTAAGCCTATAATTAGGCTTACCTGTAACTACACTGGATATCTCCTAAACCTGCATGGTTTAGGAGATATCCCCTGTGTTTGCATGTGCCAACGTCATCGGCACATGCGCACTGAAGAAAACTGAAGCAACGGCACGTACGTTACCGGTGGCTCCCGCGCACATGCGCCGCAGTGATGGCATTGCGGTCCCGGCCAATCACAGCGCCGGAGCCTGTGATGCCCAGAAGTAACTCCGGGAGCGATGTCGGCCGCCGGAGCGGTGAAGGAGGACCACTGCAGGGGCTTCGATCTCAGGTAAGTAATTCATACTGAGCTAACAACCACTTTAAGGCCTAATGACCAAAAACATTGGATTTTATGACTGTTGTTCACCTGCATTAATAAAACAATATTTTAGCCGACTTTCATGACACCAGCCTTTCTCCCTTTTTTGTAAGTACAAGGGCGAGGGGCCAATATTACCAATGGGATATTTTTTACCTTACAGGATAGGTTCACCTGTAACATATTCCAGCAACTGCAGCCTCTCCCCTTCTCTCCCGCCCACCCCCATAGCGGGGATCTTCTCCCAGCGCCCGCTATAACTATTTGAAAATAACACAGCTGTGCAGGGCTCTGCCCACACGCCCAAGTCATTAATTCACAGTTTCCTGTGAATGACTTGAACTACAAGTGCTGTCAGCCTTAGCGGCTGATGGTTTGTAGTTCTGAATGAACTGAAGGGTCACTGATGAGAGGCCTCGTAGTTCATTCACGAGCCCTGCAGCTTGTAAACAGTCAACATGTACGCAGGTACAGGCTGAAAGCTGCAGGTCTTGTCTGCAGGGGTATTTCCAGGCTCGTGAGGGAAAGAATAATAAATGTACATTTTGTTTTCCTGCAAAAATGTGTACATTTATTATTTTTTCCCAAAAGGTGAACTTCTCCTTAAATGTAGGGAATGTATTAAGGTAAAAAAATCTTCTGTATTTAGGATCACCTTGAGCTATCTAAATTGACATACACTATATTGCCAAAAGTATTGGCATGCCTGCCTTTACACACACATGAACTTTAATGGCATCCCAGTATTAGTCCATAGGGTTCATTATTGAGTTGGCTCACCCTTTGCAGCTATGACAGCTTCAACTCTTCTGTGAAGGCTGTCCACAAGGTTTAGGAGTGTGTCTGTGTGAATGTTTGACCATTCTTCCAGAAGGGTATATTATTGGTATTATAGTGTGGATGAGCGAGTTTGGGGTGGATAAACTTGACTGGCCTGCACCCCAACCCAATAGAACACCTTTGGGATGAATTAGAGTGGAGACTGCGGACCAGGCCTTCTTGTCTAACATCAGTGCCTGACCACACAAATACTCTTCTGGAAGAATGGTCATACATTCCCATAGACACACTCCTAAAGCTTGTGGACAGCCTTCCCAGAAAAGTGGAAGCTGTTATAGCTACAAAGGGTGGGCTAACTCAATATTGAACCCTACGGAATAAGACTGGGATGCCATTAAAGTTCATGTGGGTGTAAAGGCAGGCGTCCCAATACTTTTGACAATATAGAGTATATCCCAAACCACAACACTGTAAATGATGTTAAATCAGAAATTAATTTTGAAAATGTAAACTTTTTCTACAAGTTTTCATAAAATGCATTGGAAAGTTTGAATTTCCAGTTTTTGTATTTTACCACACCTTATGTTCCTCATATTATTGATATACTAATTTCATGTCCAGGCTTTCAAAAAGCTGATTTTCAATTGCAAGAGAAGCATACAAATGTTTTGATGTTTTTCAGTTATAGGAAACGTACTATGATGGAAAAATGGGGGCCATTGCTGACCTCTCCTTCTAAAAAGTTACCTGTCTGTCTCACTTATTCATTGACTTTGATACTTTTTGAATCCTTGTTATAGAGCAGGTCTGCAGATCAGAAGCTGTATGCTTCATCCATGACAGTGAAGTGATTTAGAATGTAGTAATATCAGATAGCCAGGAAACCTGCCTTTTCATATAAAGGTCAACAATGGCATTCCACATGTTTCTCTCAGTAAAAATGTCCTTTTGTGATCTCCTGTTTTTTATTTGGATCTTAGTTGTTTTTTTTTTCCAGTATTGCCTGATATAAGATCTATTTCCTAGTTAATGAGTAAGCAGTACTTTGCTTTTGTCCTAATATTTTTTTGGTTCATATGAAAAGATGTTTGCTTTTGTCCTAATATTTTATTGGTTCATATGAAAAGATGTTTTAAACTTGCGGGTTGTTTATACATTTTTTTCATTTGTTACAGCATGATGTAACTTACGACTGATCTCTAAATAGAAGTATGTCTAAAATATCTGACTTCCACCTCATACTATCTCTTGGCAGAACACCAGCAAGGAAGACGTAATCCTTTGCAGCTGCTAAAAGGCTGTACTAAAATTGTGCTTACTGAAAATCTGGAAATGCGTAAATAGGAACACCTCGCTGAGCTAGAGGAAAATCTAACCTTAGGAAGCTCAACATAAATAAATATTCCTGTCTTTCTGAAGCATTGTTCAGCTTTGAAGTGACTCATTTTCTGTTTAATTTGTGAATATGAAGACTACAATGAAGCAGGCTTCAATTCTTGTTGGCTTTAAGTTCTTTTTATCATTTTTGATAAAAAGTCAACAGAATAATTGTTTGGAGGCTTGTAAAAAATATTTGAAAATTCTCTTCAACTAAATGCGAGGCCCACTTCAGGCCTGCCACCCCCCATTTCCAAAAACCACACTTAGGCTACTTTCACACTGGGGCAGGCTTGAGATGCATGTACTTTTTCATCTCAAGCTGTGTGCAGGCAGCCTATTGAAGTGGATGCAGATACATCGGCTGCATAGTCCTAATCATATGTCTAAATCTGACAGGCATGCAGGTGTGGGAGAACAGCCCTGATCACAGGCAGCATGCATTCGGGGTTGCTGTCCCACACGCCTGTAAAATTAGACAGAGGGGCTGTGTCCATGCAGCCCTGTGTCCCCATTGAGACGGCAGCTATTGGCTACTGGCTATTGAACTTCCGTTTTCTAGTCCCGTGTTGTACGTCACCGCATTCTGGACAGTCGGAATTGGGTGTGTGCATGCAAGACAGCTTGAGCAGTATTCTGTTGGAACTCCGTCGGAAAAATCTTCAGAGTTTATTCCGATGGGAAAACCGGTCGTGTGTACAGGGCATTAGTCACTCAGATCTGTAGATTTGCATATCAAAGTTTTTGTTTCATTACAGAGAAGAGGGGTTCCACTCTTCAGGGGCTAGCAGGGGATAAGCTTTTCAACTCAGGCTGTGGCAGATTTTTTACAGAAAACAAACCGTAAGCCTTTGCACACCTTTTTTTATACACCTAGAATGTATTTAGCTAATTTAATTTGAAAGTCCAATTTGGCTATAAAGCTTGAATATTCATGTGACTTTAAAGCCAAAACCGTCTCTAGGCTTAGATCAGTCGTCTGCAAACTGGGGCCCGTGGGCTGGATGCAGCCCTTTGCTTGCCTTTAGCCAGCCCTTGGGGTACTATTCCTCCCACTTATGCGAGGCACTATTTCTTCTACTGACATCAACAATGGGGCATAATTCCTCTCACTATTCCTATACACTATTCCTCCTACTGATACCAATGATGGGTCACTGTTCCTCCCACCGACACCAGCGATGGGACACTATTCCTCCTACTGACACCAATGATGGAACACTAATCCTTCCACTGACACCAATGATGGGTCACTATTCCTCCCACTGACGCCAACAATGGGACATTTTTTCCCCCACTGACACCAATAATGGGACATCATTCCTCTCATTGATATGAGGCACTATTCCTTCTACGGAAACCAACAATGGGGCATAATTCCACTCACTGATATAAACACTATTTCTGCCACTGACATCAATGATGGGTCACAATTCCTCCTACTGACACCAAAGGTGGAACACTATTCCTCCCACTGACACCAATGATGGGTCACTGTTCCACTGACACCAATAATGGGTCAATATTCTTCCCATTAACACCAACAATAGCATTATTCTTTTTATTTAAACAAATAATGAGGCACTATTCCTCTCAATAACACCAACAGTTAGGCAATATTACCTCCCCTGACACCAATTATGGGCACTATTCCTTCCACCACACCAATAGTGGGACACTATTTTTCCTTCTACTGACCAAAGGAGCTGTGTAATTTTTTTTACTCCCACTGACCACCAAACTTGGGGCATTGTTTACTCCCACTGATGATGTAGCTTTTTCTACTCCGACTGACAACAGTCTGATTTAAAATCTGAAGGACAGTAAACTGTCTCTTTGTTTACAAGTTTGGCAGCATCTTTTTTAGATCAAGAAGATAGAGAAGAGAATAGTAAGGACTCCTCTTTCCAAATGGTATTTAATTCTGTCTGTGACTCCACTGGGAAGATTTACCATAATTTCCATCCCTTTTCTATCCCATAGATTCATGTTTTAGGATGTCGATACCATTATACTGAGTTAAATACCTATCAGTATTAAACACTTGGCTTTTTGTATATTTCCATCCCTATGACATGGAATGACAAGGAATAAGACAAACAGATGTTACTGGAACAGGAAAACCTAGACAGCAATCCAAACCCTGGCAAAGGCTCTGATCTTCTAGTCCTCCAAAATGCATTGGTTTCTCTGTCCACATTTTGAATCACTCTCCTGGTGACCCAATGGGGTTGATTTACTAAAACTGGAGCACTCAGAATCTGGTGCAGTTCTGCATGGTAGCCAATCAGCTTCTAACCTCAGCTTGCTCAATTAAGCTTTGGCAATAAAACCTGGAAGCTGATTGGTTTCTATTCAGAGTTGCATCAGATTTTGCCCCCTCCAGCTTTAGTAAATAATCCCCCAAAGAGACATCAGTAAGCTTGAAAAGGGTTATAACAGTTCCCTGCTCTGTCCAATTTAAAAAAAAATGTATTTTTCTGGAGTTGACTTTTAACTACAAACTTAAGCAAATAGGATCTCAGCAACAAGTCAGGGAGGAGAATGCATCTTTACACATTGCTCCATAGCCTGATATAGAAGAGAACTTTAAAGGATCTTTGTTATGCCAACACGCAGTCTGCTCAATGCAATGATTTATGAGCTGCTGGTGATATATTTTCACACAGTGACAGGAGTGACCAGCATGTTCTTTGTTCTGCATGGTGGTGCAGTGAAGTTGTGATGACTGAAGGACACTCAGGTAAAAGAACGCATTCCTTAAAGTAAATGTTACTTAGTATGCTGTATATACTATGGCTAATTAGCAGCACTGGTATATAAAGTACATGTCAAACAGTGTAGTGCTAGGCCTCATTAATACTGTATTCAGCTATGCTACTCATATTTTATCACCGTATCTTAGCACACCATAGGGCCTCATTTACACAGTCAGGTAGGGGCATAGACTGCCAAAAATCAGCATAAATCTGTGTTGGGGGTTGAAGGTGTGTGCGGTAATGTACAAATCAATGACAAGCTGACAGATGCTGCAGCTGTTTGCTTGTAAATGCACATCAAGCAGTTATATGCAGTTAGGGACAGATGAGTGGCCCTGAACACAAACTGTCTGCATCCAGGGCTGCTCATATGTCCCTAATAACATATAACTGCTCAAAACATGATTGCACAAATTTACGCTGATTCTTGGTGTACGGTCTTAATCGGCTGTGTGAAAGAGGCCCTGAAGTTTACTAAGCTATGGTGATAAAATTAGTTACATAGCTAAATACAGTATTGGAACCCACACAAGGAATATGCGTAATGAGTGATACTTTTGACTATTTTACAAACACTAACATTTTACTAACATTTTACAAACACTGTAGCTGCTGACTTTAAAATTTAAAAAATTGCGGCCGGAACACCCCTTCAAAGAGGAACTATTTTACTGGCAGAAAAAAAAAATGTTTTACTATCCAAAGTTTAAACAACAAGGGCAGAAGATTTAATAGATGGAAAGATGAAAAAAATTACTGAAGTTCCACTTTAAGTGGTTAAACTTCCCTCATTTATAGACCGAAGTTCATTCCTTTGATCTAAAGAACAAAATGTTATAATGCTTATAGTTATCTCAGTGGCTGAGGAATGTTGTGAAACTTGGCAGGCTGCCTGTTTTTTTTTTTACAGCTGTTGGCTTGAGCAGAGAACTCTTCATAGAATCTGGAAAATGCTTTGGTAAAATCGTGAGGAGGGTAGAAACGCGATCTTGATTCTTAACGATTAATTGTATATCTCTAGTGCCCAGTAATGTATAGAAAACTGTCACAAGACCTTTATGAAATAACTAAAACCCCCCAAAAATACAGTATTTTGCTTACAGCCCTTAAATGTGGTGGCTGCATTTGTTTTTGTTTTTTCAACTAAGAACATTTCCAGCAAATACAGAATGTTGATATTGCTAGAAGTGCAATATATATACAGATATGTTTGTAGTCCATATCAGGAGAGCAACCTTGGTGACAACCACGGCTCCCACCATAGATAGTGGAGGGGGGACGTGGCCATCCAAAGGCAGCAAGTGTGTTCTCTGCATGTTTATCAGGTGAAAATATAGCAAAAGAATCTTGAAAAAGACTGGTGAGCTGCAAAATATTGCTTTTTGGTTTTGGGTGTAGATACACTTTACTACTTCATTAAATTCCTACCAGTGTGTTTTGCTAAACAGTGTATTCAAATGCAAAAATTATGAAATAGTAACTGACCTGCCATCTCTATTACCGATTATTGCGCCTTCTCTAAAACATTCATTTAAAGAAACTCTAACATTCAAACTGTGTATTCTTTTTTTTAATGACTATTATAATTATATACATAGGATATTAACAGAGGAATCTATTTCTTTTACTTTTTTTCAGAACTGAAGGACACGCAGACATCTGAGTATTACTCTATATCACAGAGCCCGCTGGACTACAGGATTTTGTTAATGGATGAAGACCAGGATAGAATCTATGTGGGCAGCAAGGATCATATTCTGTCATTGAACATTAACAACATAAGTCATGATCCTCTCAGCGTAAGTCAATAAGATAAGATCGCTTGTATATTTTGCTTTTCTACCTCCTCAACCCACTGCAGGATGTGTTCATTTTCCAGGATATGACGCACAAAGTATAAAATACAGGGCACACTCAATATTAGCATGGATGTGTGGAGGAGGATTTTAGTTATCTCAGGCATCTTTTTCCTAACTATCATCTTTTATCTATGGCCAGATGAAGGCTGAATGTTGACAAAAATACAAAAACAGTTTTCTAACAATTTCCAACATGTTTGATGAGCAACCACAAAAGCAGTCAAACAGAGCAAGGCAACCTACCACTAGCAATTTGTATATTTATATGATTATTTAAATAAAAGGAGTCATCTTATATTGCATTGATACATTTGACTAAGATAAATAATACAGCTATGTATTTATTAATAATTAAAGTAGTTGTAAACTCTAATATAAAACTTGTACCTACAGGTAAGCTTATAATAAAGTCGGCCATAGATGGAACATATCTGGTTCAGTAGGTACCAGCCGAGATTTGATCCATCTATAAGCAGGTGGTTGTGCCCATGTTGATGTATTGATCAACTTGGGTACAACCAGCCTGTTGGATTTTTTACATGCAATTACTGCCGGGACTACAGCGGCTAGCAATAATCATTGTGTTCTGCCAGGGCAGGAAGGCTCCCTGCTGGCAGAACACAATAGAGCTGCGTGAGGGATTTTCCCATCAAAACTGAATGTGTTCATGAGGGAAAATCCAGCAGTTTTCTTTCCTTCTACCTGCAGAGAAAAGGAAAGAAAATCGAATCATCTATGGCTTGCCCAAGTCTTAAATGTAGGTACCTCGATTTGCTTCTTGCATCGTCTAGGAGATGTTCACTTCGGCTCCTGCAGATGATATCACTACTCAAGCACAGGGTTCTATGCATTCAGAGCACACTGAGTGTGCCACGAATGCAGAGAGCACAGTGCCACAATTATGACTCCTGTGTGCCTGTGCAGAAATGACATCATCGCGACCCAACCATTCAAACCGTTGAAGAGCTTGGAAAGAGGACCGGGTGAAGATACAAGTGCCGGGAGCTGTGACAGCTCAGTGCTTAAGAGCTTTGTTTAAAAGGAAAGTGTGTCATAATGTGCTAGTATGTGGTGCATTAACCTGCAGGGGCCCATTAAAAAAAAAAGTGGGCAGCAAGGATCATATTCTGTCATTGAACATTAACAACATTAGTCATGATCCTCTCAGCGTAAGTCAGTAAGATAAGACTGGTTGTATATTTTGGTTTTCTACCTTCTCAACCCTCTGCAGGATGTGTTCATTTTCCAGGATATGACATGTGCTAGTATGTGGTGCATTAACCTGCAGGGGCCCATTAAAAAAAAAGTTGGCAGCAAGGATAGTATTCTGTCATTGAACATTAACAACATTAGTCATTAGGTAATTTTTCTACTTTTGAGATTAGGAGGCTGGGAGGCTTTCAACTGCTGAGAGGCAGGGGGGGATCAGGTGGAGCCTTGCTAGTTAAGGACTTCAGTCCCGGTTCACACTTGTGCGATGCTGGAAACCCTGTGATTCAGTGCCTGTTCCCGCATGGCACCTGAATCGCACATTGGTAAAGTTAAAGACACCCCCAGATCGCACAAGTGTGAACCCAGCCTCAGTGCTTCTGTCATGAACCTTAACAATGAATTTCTCCACAGTGTCACGTAAAAAGCTCAGACAGGGATTTTTTAAAAGCTCATTTACTGCTTGGTAAGGATCTGCAAATATTTAAATATCTATATGCAGTTCACAGCTTCACTTTTTGCAAAAAAAAAAACACATACAGAGCTATAGATCAAATACCCAGAACTTTCATTTTATTTCCAAGCATAGCACTGGCTTTACCACACTGTCTTTTTGTCAGAAATGCAGTCTCTGGGAACTCCTTTTGTTTCTGGTAATGAAGCAGAGTTATTCCCACGCACACATCGTTGAATTCTTGTTGTCTCTTACATACAAAAAGGCTGATATACTAAAGTGTCAAAGAAGTTTCTCATGGTCACTGGCAATGAGCTAATCTGTCCTGGTTAGATGTCAATGGTGTTTGGTGCATCTGAACCTGGCGCAAATGGCTTTGCATCTATAGGGGGTGGGCCAATATTATTGGTTCTGACCATTTTTGTGGCTAATAGGCAAGCTAGTAAAGAAAAAAAAAATTAAAAAAGGGGGCATAGAAAGCCAGGCACTTCCATGGAGGATATGCACCCATACCAACATTTTTTTTTTATGTTGTGAAGCGGGGAAAGGGTCTTTTTAATGTAGCTCCAGCATACTTTGTCAGCTCCTATTTAGCTCTGGAATTGATTTTTTCTTCCTTTTTACAAATAATCTTGGTTTATAACAGCAGTAACACGCTAATCTGATTCATTTCAGTTTAAAAAAAAGGGGGTTTTGGTGTAGTTTACCTATGACATATGTTTTTTCTTCAAATGGTGATGGTATCTCTTTGGCAGAGAGATATAGGGCAGTGGTTTGCTGAGGACTTCTTTGTTCTCATTGATGAAGACCTATCCTGCCACTGGCCAATTTCTAGTAAACTGTCAGATATAGATGTGTAAAATATGGCCAGCTGCAGAATAGTTTTTCATGAGGAAGATTGGGTGAAATTTAGAAACATTAGGCACAAGTAGGTGTTTTAATACAAGCATTAAAGACCACATTCTGCAGCTGTGTAAAATTGGCCAGTGGCGGGACAGTTTTCAAAGAGATAATAGCCAACAATGGCCGCACTTTATACTGAAATTGACCAGTATAACCAGTTGACACCCATAGCAGTGTTGCCAATCTACCACAGCATGGCAAAACTGGCAAAACATGGAAAAATTACTGACGGGGCACATTCTTTACTGACAACCTAAAAAAATCACATAACTCCTAAAAAAAAGTAAGACAATTAATATTTAAACAGTATAAACACAATATGAAAACACTGACAATACCCATAACATGTCATTTGCCTGGTTTATACTTAATAAGTCAGAGAGAGATGTTATAACCCTCCCTTACTCTATCAAAAATGAAAAAAAAGGTTTTGCCTTGAGTTTTACTTTAATCTGCCATTTGTTGTTGAGCACATGGAAGAAGTGTCACATTTTCACAACATGTAACGGTGCTGATACAATTGCGCGGCTATATACTAGTACATAATATTAAAAATAAGTCAATTGTTGACTGGATGAGTTAAAGTATTTTGGCCAATTTGTTTTAACTTCTGCTGATTAAAGTACATAACCTGGTCCTGTGTGGGCAATAGTACAGTAAATTAACACTTAGGACACTTTCACATTGGAGGGGGGGGGTCTCGGCTATTTCTAACAACACTTTACCATCATTTTAGTGGTGCTCTTCGGCCACTAGAGGGTTGCTTTTAACCCCTGCTAGTGGCCAAAAAAGGGTTAAAAGCAGCGCTTTGTGGGTGCTTCGGCAGCGCTGGCCATTGATTTCAATGGCAGGGGCGTTTTAGGACAGGTGTATTCACCGCTCCCGCAACGACCCAAAGATGCTACTTGCAGGACTTTTTTTGGCGTCATGCAAGCGCACCTCTCCAGTGTGAAAGCACTCAGGCTTTCACATTGGGGTGGCAGAGGAGGCTTTTTTCAGGCACTTTACAGGCGCTATTTTTAGCCCTTTAGCCCCTGAAAAATGCCTCAGTGCTAAAGAAGCCTTAGGGTTTGATTTACAAAAGGAAAATAGACTGTGCACTCTACAATGTGCAGTTGCTCCAGAGCTTAGTAACTGAGGGGAAGCTCTGTTGACTTCCATCATCCAATTATGTGCAAGCAGAAATGCTGTTTTTTATTTGTCTTGCATGCGATTGGATTTTCTTTGCAAAGTGAATCTTCACCTCATTTACTAAGCTCTGGAGCAAACGCACTTTGCAGAATGCAACTGAATTTTTACAGTGTACAGTCTATTTACGTTTAGTAAACCAAAACCATAGTTTAAAAAGGAAAAAATAACTATTCCTAAAAGAGTGTATGATTTCATTTACTTCTGATTGCACCGTAACCACAATGTAGAGTAACATGGATCCTCAGCAGTCATCTTCTGGAATTGTTTAAACCATTTAAAAAAAAAAAACTGTACACATCCTATTGATTCTGATGACTAACTGGCTTCAGCATTGTCCTCAGATGACTTTGGTTTATTGGGTCAATAGCTTCATATTACTGCAGATATTAAAGGATATGAAGCAGAATCAATTTATGATAATAAACACAGGGCTGCCAGGAAGAAGTAATTATATGTTAAACATTGCAGTGTAGCACAGTTAATACAGTAAAAAGGTGAGTAGCATCATGTGTTGTCAAGGTTAGGGACTTGTATAAATACACTTATGAACTGTTTTACACTTATTAAACTTAGATTTAAATTATGATTAATATTTAAATTAAGATTTAATTATAAGTTCTCTCTGTATGACATTGGTCATATTTACACAGTAGGTGTGTTATGCAGATAGCACATTATTTATACTGTAGGTGTGTTGTGAAGATATAATATTATCACAGTCTATGTTTAGTAGCCTTATATTTTCAAGAAACACTTGAAACTATATAAAAAGAGTAACAATTTTATTTTTATAAATTCTTTTTATTAATTTAAAGAAGTGACCATAACAATACAACACAATCAGAAACCCAGACGACCTTCATAGAATAAGCAAAAGAAAAGAAAACAATAAAAAACCATTTGAGATTCATGGACAGTATAAATAAATTGTAGTTACAAACATATACTGAAAGGTGTATCCCCTAGAAGCTTCTCCTTACAGCCATAAATATCCTACTTCTTTCCCAAGAAAGGAGGCAGGGGACATATGAGAAGTTGAGGCATCCTTTTTCTAAGTACTGATACCCTTAGACTAAAGGTAGCCAGGTTTTTCTGCCTAATCCCTGTGCCCCACACCCCCGATTTCCACCCTCCAACTCCCCCAATCACCTCTCTCTTCCTGTGTTGGTAAACAAAAATCAAACCAATGAAATATATAGACTATTTGTGATGATTTAGGGGGAAGAGTCAGGGAGGGCGACTCTTAGCTACATCCCCCCCTCCCGGATTCCACCCTTCCCTTTCCACACTGTTTCCATATCGCCCCCCCCCCATTTTTACCCAATTTGGGTATTCTATATCTGGGAACAGAGACACATAACAAATGCTTCAGTATAGTGAAAGTTCTCCTTATTGCAAACAGAGATTTATGCAATATATTATACAACCAATCTCAATCATTTACCATTCTGTTTTAGACATGTAAGACATGTAAGCTGAAACATTGTTTGAGATGTGATATGGATTGGACCAATAAAACCACCCCAGCACCACACATATGTGGGCTTTCATTCCCATGGCCTGTGACCATGAGGTAATACCCACCCTGCCCAGACCAAACTGCCCAGAAAATAGATCATCTTCTCAAAACAAAAGCATATGGCTGAGAGGACCCTCATGGCTCTCCTCCTATGGGTATTCTTGCCTTATCAAAAAACATAAAATGGGTTGGGAACCTAATAGTGAGGGCACACCTAAATGCCCAGGGGTACTCATCCTATAGAGAGTGGGGCTCAGTGGCAAAAAACAGCAGATGTAACAACAGAACTAAACTAGAGGAGGGAATAGTTGAAAGTACCACCGAAATGAGCCTCTGGGAAAAAGTACCAAAATAAATGTACAAATAGACAGTTCTAAAATAAATGAAAAAACTTTATAGTAGCAAAAAGAGAATACATATAATCAAATGTATTCTAGCCGTATTCCCAGTGTTCTGGGTCGATATCATTTGTGGCACAGATAAAAAAATCTATCAGTAAAGATATAAAGCTAAAATACAGTTAAATACCAAATTTAAATACATGTATGAGGGCTGTTTTACAGCAAAATTATTGTTATTTCTCCCCATCCAAATGTGAGATTTAGAAAGCAATTCCACACAGTACATCCAGGTGGATGAAACTTCTGTTAGAGTTATAGATGGAATACATAATACATACATAGGAGGAGACTTACTAAAATTGGTGCACACAGAATCTGGTGCAGCTGCGCATAGTAACCAATCAGCTTCCAGGTTTAAGCCTAGGTTCATACTGATGCGAGTTTGAAATAAACTTGCACGATTTCAAACTGGCAATGCAGTCTGACTTCGGAGGCGATTTGACAGTCATCTGTGCTGGTTCATGCACAAATGTTTATTCAAATCGCCTCCGAAGTCGCCAAAAGTAGTACAGAAGCTACTTTTGGGAATTGGTGCAGCGCAATGTTGGCATCGCACCAATCCAGATGGTGCCATTGCCGGCAATAACCGCCGATTTGACATGCGATTTGACATGTCAAATCGCATGCCAAATCGGCCCAATGTGAACAGAGGCTTATTGTCAAAGCTTAATTGAACAAACTGAAGTTAGAAGCTGATTGGTTATTATGCACAGCTGCACCAGATTCTGTGTGCACCAGTTTTAGTAAATTTCCCCTATAATGTTCTGTTTTTACCCCCAGTCTGTTGACGGGACAGTGAAAGAGCAGAAAGAGGCTGATGAGTCCAGCTGTCTGCTCACTTATCTCTCCTGTCAGCATGCTATTTGTAAGCATATTTGTATGCCACACACCTGATTTCACGATTGCTCAGCATTGAAGCTGAGTTCAATGGCACAAGCCTGTATTTCATCCTATGTTGTGTTCTAACTTTGCTGTTGAACATCTGCTAGCCATTTCTTTTTTTTTAAATTTAATTGCTGTTTTTAGCACTAAGGTTAAGCTTACATTGGGCATATTAAAATACATACCAATCACATTTTACAACAATTCAGGGTGTCTACATTAATATAAAGATAGAAAAAATCCTGTGATGAGGACTTTTAGTGTTTTTAACTTACCGGCTGTAAAAATAATATACCGGTCATACTAAAGTGAATTAATGTATCTATGCTGTTGTTAAATATTATTATATCTATCTTTTTTTTTCTTTTTCAACTAGGTTTTCTGGCCGGCTACACCACACAAAGTTGAAGAGTGCAAGATGGCTGGCAAGGATCCCACAGTAAGTCAGTAAGGAGAATGCTTGCTCTCTGAGTCAGGTTGAGGTCTTTGCAGCCAGAGGAAAAAAGACAATAAAATGAAGGGTGTAGCTCCTACTAGATATCCTTCGTGGAATGATGGCATTACTGCATGCATTTGCAAATGAACCTGTTAAAGTCAAAATTATTGCTTATAAACATTACTGTATAATTAATGTGTATTTACATCAACTAAAACCGATGGAGTTTGTTAATTTTTTAACAAATTTTCAAAACATATTCCAGTAAAATGTACTTTGTTTATTCAAATTATTTAGTTTGTATTTATGTTAGCTCATACTATTTTGCCCATTTTTACACATTTTTTAAAATTTTATTCCACATAAAACCTTTTATTTCAAGTAGTATTTATAGAGGAACCAAAATGTTTTCCTTCCTCCCATGACCTTATTTTTGAAAGCTGTTCAGGATGTCTTCCTATGGAGTTGGAATATTTTGATATGGATGGAAGCAAGATAAACTGTAGATCTTTCATGTGATTTCTAATAGTAAAAAACCTGCAGACCTCCCTAATACATAGGCACGTAATGGTTTTTGGTGAAAAGAATAGCTTGTTTTTAATACATTTTTGCCTCTTTTTTTGGTTCACCTGTGAATAATTGTTATGAAAAATAAACATGGTTGATTTTCAAAGATATGCCAACAAATAACACATTCATTTTACTACCTAATAATGTAGATATTTGAGCTCTAATATTCTTAGAGTAGTACAATTTTAATGGTTGGTATTGTTTTATAGTTTTGGACTATATCAAACCATGTGAAAAGAAAATCAAGCTAGAGACATCAATTTCATCGTAGGCTCAGGCTTATGTAATCTTTTAGCAAATCCAAGCCATCACGTTCATGGGAGCAGTTGGATACAAAAAGACTTTGCTGGAAATCTAAACCATCTCTTGATTCATACATTATATCAGGCTAGCACCGGAAGTCTGTCATTTACTAGACATGCTGCCACGTCAAAGAGTATCCATATAACAAGAAAACAATGTGCCGCAGTGCTATAAAGAATAGCCTGGTTCTGAAGGCAAAATTACTTTACTACACTGCAGTTCGTTGAGTAGAGAAAATAGCCAATTTATGATATAGGGTATACAGTAAGCCCACAATCATTTGCATGCACACCTTCTTCTGGAACAGTAGAGGTGTTAATATGTATTGCTATATACATATATACCTACAGCCATATTTAGTTATTGTTTGTAGCTAATTATTATGGACAATTTTTTTGCTTAAAGTGTAATTCCAGCTTACATCTAACTAGCCTTAAACATGTCCCCTCCCCCTTCTAACATCTATCCTATATAACCTGTATAAGAAAGGTGTGTATACTTACCTATTTTCAGGCCGCTCCTGTCCTCTTTTGTGACCCGGCTCCCCTGTGTCAGCCAGCATGGCAGCAGGAGAGAGGAGAGCCTATGGGTGACATCACCACTTCAGGCTTTACTAGCCGTTGTCAGAGCACTCTCTCCTCTCCCCTGCAGCCACCACTGGCTGGTGACCAGACCAGAGCAACCTGAAAATATTTAAGCATAATAGGTAAGTTATACCGAGCTGAACCACGCTGTGTGTGTTTATGGATTCATGAAGCCTGGCTCAGTAGTGCAGCCGCATGGGTGCCCCCTTAGCAGCCGGCTTACTGAGGGATCATTCATTAGAAGAAAGAGGTGACAGTGCTAGCAGATAGGTACAACTTCTATCCTATCCTTTAGAATTTAAAAAAAGTTGCAAACAGATTTTCCTTTAAAATGTTGCCTCAACTTACTACAGTTGAACCTATTCCAGAACATAAATTTTGCCTGTAATAGTTTATGTCTGCATGACAAAGCTCTGGAAGTCCCCAACAATTCCATTACCTGTTTGTTTTAGGAACTAGTTTATGAATAGCCTTTAAGAGTACAATATATTTATTATTTCACAGCTGGTGATCTTGCGTTGCTTAACATTCCATTTTTTATTTGCTGTTTTTATGACACCTCTCTATCACAGTTAACTGTATGTCTGCATATTATATTAAAATGAAATGACCAGATAATTACTCCACAAACTACAAATTTTATCTACCATGACAATTATTATTATTAAATGCTGGGGTTTTACAAAATTTTGCACTGTAAATGTGGCCTAGGTTCTGTATGGAGCGTTTAAGTTTTCCCTGTGTTTTTGTGGTTTCCTCTAGGTAACAGGTGTCAAACATGGGCTTCCACATGACATGTGACACCTTTCCTGTGGCCTGTTGAGAATATTTCTGCCTGTACCGTCAGTGAACAGAGTATTTCTTTGGCTGATGGGAAGGTGCTGCATGGCTTGCAGTTGCAGAGTCTCTCAGGGCAGGCTTTTGTAAGTGGAGAGCCCTGCATTATACAGATGATGGGTAGGAATATGCAGCATAAAGTACTGTTACAACTGTTTGCACACCTACCACCTATCAATATTTAATGTGTAAAGTTATATAGTAGGATGCTTGAAAATGATGCTATCATCCCTAATATACTGAATCAAAATAGTCTTCCCTCTATAAATGGGACTATTGCAAGGCCACACTCATAATATATATAAAAAATATCACATTTTATTAGTAAAAATGTATGCAATAAAAGATTAAAATGTACAAAGTAGTGACTGATAATTACAAGTACATATAGCACAATTACTGATTAAGTTATCCTTTATAGATCTGTCAACTTCAGTGTGCACTAGAGGACAGCAATCCAATGTGTTTTGAAGCAGGGTTTTTAATTTCTTCATCAGGGAAATTGTACAGGAAACATACTCTATAAACAGTAAAAACTGAACATAAGTACACCCACATGTAGGGAAGTTAAAACAGCAAGATTTCCATTGCTGCCGCCAACCTCAAAGTACCACCAGAGATGACTATAAAGACCAAGTTAAGACTCCATGGATCGCTGAGACCATTTAGCTGAAGCCACTGGGTCCAACTGCATAGGTGGTGACCGGTATGAGGGCACCAACTCAGATCTTGGACAAAATTATTAGTGTGGATTTTACATAGTAGTGGTAAAAGTTTTTCTGCTTTGCTGGCCAATCAAACTCACTTGCTGCTGAATTGCTTTGGGTATATCTCCACTTAAGCATTATTATGCTAGCAACTTGTGATAACTTCTTGTTGTTGGAAGAAATAAGATCATAAACCAAGTTATCCCCACCATTACTATCTCAAATCCACATTAATAATTTTGTGCAAGACCTATATTTACTTTGAGTGTGGCCATACAATAGTCCTATTTATAGAGGGAAGACAATTGCATATCACTATTACAGGCAGTCCCCGGGTTACAAACAAGATAGGGTCTGTAGGTTTGTTCTTAAGTTGAATCTGTTTATAAGTCAGAACAGGTAAATTTTGTATCCGCCACAACCCAGCCTTTACCCCAGGGATGTCCGACAACTTCCTTAAAGATACTTGGCCACACAAAGATATACTAGCCCAACACTTTTTTAGAGATGGTAATTTCACAAACCGTGACACACTCCCCATAAACACAAGGGGTGAACCCTTCCCGCTATGGACCTACTTCCAGATTCGCCATTTTCTTACAACAACACACCGAAATGCGTCTGTGTCCAGAAACTTAACCCCATTTGAAAACCTATGCTCCCAAACTACACCGCAACAGCACTTGATTGCAAATACACACTCCATGCTCTTTGCCCTGACATCCCCCAAAGACACCAAAGCTTGCCAAGCTTGGGAAAGGGAACTTCAAATAGACTTAACAGAAGAGAACTGGGAACGAATTTTCACAATAGCACACAAGGGCTCCCTCAATGTCACGATACAAGAGAACAACTACAAAACCCTATCCCGATGGTACCGTACCCCGGAACTACTAAACAAATTTAATCCTGATATGCCAAACAAATGTTGGAGGTGCTCCAATGATATAGGCACATTCTTACACATCTGGTGGTCCTGCCCTCTTCTCCAGATTTTCTGGAAACGGGTTCATGACATCACTTCTCAGGTAACCACATACCCCCTAGACTATACTCCTACCAGACTCCTTCTCCACCATTCCTCCACTTCAGCCCACACATACAGAAAATCTCTGGGAATACATATGATCAATGCAGCCAAACTATGCATCTCAGCCAAATGGAGATCCTCCTGCAGCCCAACTTTATTTGAATGGTTTTCCCGTATAGACAAAATTGCTGAAATGGAGGAATTAATCCACATTGCAAAAGACACGCCTTCAAAATACTCCCGAACGTGGGCCTGCTGGACCCACTTTTGCACCACAGAGAGATACTCCTCCATTATGAAGCCAAACCGTCCCGATTCCTCCCACAACGAATGACCGAATAAACCGAAAACCCCTCTTGAGACATACACTAACCCATCAAAACTCACTGTTTCGCTCAATCCTGCTTTAATGCGGATCCCAGGGGGAGTCCCCCTTCAGACAGGGATCCGCACACGAAAACATCCTTACTCCGGAGACCCGGTGGAGACTGGGGAGGAGTTACCCCTATCCCCTACCTCCCACACCTACCCCTATCCTCTACCTCATCCCTTTATCCCCTTCTTGCCTATGCCTACTCCCCCCTCCTTATCCATACCCCAACTGAACTGACAATGACAACCAACTACCCACTCCCATGACTACCCGAACTTTGGTGTTTAATCCGCCACCCACTTGTCACATTTCAAAAACCGACGAGACTAACCTACCTCACAGACTGACCCTAAGTAACAAGCCCGATACATTGTCACGTGTTCAGGGACAAACCTACGGACCCATAGATGACTACACTCGTACACTCCCCCATTTAACCCAAAACTCCTGACACCTTACTCTAGGTGATGCTCCTACCTAATATGGTTCCTGATCTCAGTTGATGTGGTAAACCTCGAGTTCGAGGCTTTCTTACTCTGTTATACGTCTGTATGACCTACAGTTGAATACATAAATGACTCATTATATTGTAGTGACATATGTCATGTTAATATGATTCATGTTGTCTACCCATCTACTGGTTGTAAAAACTGTGTAACTTCTTTTGTTCACAATAAAAACTTTAATGGAAAAAAAAAAAAAAAAAAAAAAAAAAAAATTTTGTAAGTGTAGCTCCATCCAAAAAACTATTATTAAGCTTTTTGTATAGCATAGGGAAGGGATAACACCTCTGTAACGTTTGTTTTTCTGTTTGTGCCCCTGTTCAGAAGATTTCACCTCACTTTCTGCCCCAATGACAATTGGATTTTGAAAATTTTGGGTTGTTGTGGAAACAAGCCTTGGTGAGGAAGCATCAGTGGAGGTACATTTTTCCCATAATACAGGAGTGAATTTCCCTTCCTAGGGGTAGATTTCCTTTCACTACCTGTTGTCTCCCTCCGTTTGTAAGTAGGAGTCGTTTGTAAGTCAGATGTTTGTAACTAGGGGACCGCCTGTAATGGGGCTAGCAGCAAGAAAAGCTTGATAGGTGGTGGGCGAGTAGGATCATCACTGCGACCCTGGCATGCATATTGACCCAACATATAGTGGACACAGCGTGTCTGTGTGTGTCAGATCGGCTGTGACTGTCTGACTGTGAATAAAGAGCATGAAGATGAATGGCTGGACATCAACATTGAACAGTGACTTTGAACTAAAGAGGATGATGTTTAGTACATTTAGGTTCTACTAAGTTTATTTGAGCTCAAGAGGAAGCAGCACAGAGAGTTTGAGCTAAACAAGGGGCAGCCCAGAGGATTAAATATAAAGGATGTGCTCAGCAGTGAAGTTGAGCTAAAGATGGCACAGGTGGTCAGTGAATATGAGTGAGTAAGTTTGCAATTAAATTTTCTAATTACCATTTATATCTGTCAAAGAGTGGCCAATGCACAAAGTTGCAGCCTCCTTTGTGGCTAATCCTTGGACATGAGTTTGAAATGCCTGTTCTAGGTGTTCCAATTGCATTTCAGAATTTAAAAACATGTCCTGGCAGAAGAGTGTGTGTGTGTGTGTGTGTGTGGGGGGGGGGGGGGCGGCATTGCGGTTGATCATTTCTGTAGATGAACCTGTTATATTGATAAATATAGACATAGCAAAAGTTTACTTTAAAGTGGTTGTGAACCTCAGGCATGAAATGTGAACAAAGCATATCCCTCTATAATGTATACTTGCCCCAATTAAGACCAGTGAGTTTCATTTCTGTCTGCAGCTTCATTCCTCTGCTATCAGCTTGAATCACTTCTGACAAGTTTTCATGACATCAAGAGAAAAATGGTGCCAGGGGAGGGAGCTCCAGCTGACTGACAACCTCAGCTCTGTTCCTGTGTGGTGTGGGAATGGGTGTATCTTTCCCTCCAATCAGCTTTCAGCTCTCTGCCCCCTTTTTTGACAGCTCAGACAAGCTTTATAAATAACGTGCTTTGAACAGATGTAGAGAAGAGAAGACTGCAGATAAAGAGTTACAACTTATGTAGGGGGATTTGTTTCATCTGTGCATCACCTGAGGCCAGCCACTTCACTTCAGGTATATGGAAGAGTTTACAACCACTTTAAGTACTGTTGGTGGGTATCTTGACATTGCTTCTGGAACACTAACATATGGTTAGTCTTATTATTAATATGTACACTAAGCAAAAGCTATATGGTCAATATTATTATTACTATTATATATAAAGTTCCTATACACTTACCCTGTGGTAATATAAAAACTGGAACATTTCTTACTTATCACAGATGATGCTCATATATCTTCTTCATGCATGACTACATAGGATGGGTAAACACTTCTTCATTTCTATACCTGACACCTTTCCTTATAATATAAACTCAGAGATAGAGTTTCTCTTTGAATTGGTCTTTATTATTGATATTAGTCATACCAAATGTTAAGCTGCTTTAACCACTTCACCCCCGGAAGAATTTACCCCCTTCCTGACCAGAGCATTTTTTGCGATTCGGCACTGCGTCGCTTTAACCGACAATTGCGCGGTCGTGCAACGTGGCTCCCAAACAAAATTGACGTCTTTTTTTTCCCACAAATAGCGCTTTCTTTTGGTGGTATTTGATCACCTCTGCGGTTTTTATTTTTTGCGCTATAAACAAAAAAATAGCAACAATTTCGAATAAATGCATTATTTTTTACTTTTTGCTATAATAAATATCCCCCAAAAATATTTTAAAAAAACATTTTTTTTCCTCAGTTTAGGCCGATACGTATTCTTCTACATATTTTTGTTAAAAAAAAATTGCAATAAGCGTTTATTGATTGATTTGCACAAAAGTTATAGCGTTTACAAAATAGGGGATAGTTTTATGGCATTTTTATTATTATTTTCTTTTTACTAGTAATGGTGGCAATCAGCGATTTTTATCATGACTGCAACATTATGACGGACACATCGGACATTTTTGACACATTTTTGGGACCATTGTCATTTATACAACAATCAGTGCTATACATGCACTGATTCCTGTGTAAATGACACTGGGAGTGAAGGTGTTAACCACTAGGGGGCTAGGGAGGGGTTAAATGTGTCCTAGGGATGTGTTACTAACTGTTGGGGGGCGTGGCCACATGTGACACATCACTGATCTCTGCTCCCAATCACAGGGCGCAGAGATCAGTGACACTGTTACTAGGCAGAACGGGGAGATGCTTGTTTACATTAGCATCTCCCCGTAAGTCCTCTCCGTAAGGCGCTCGCGGGTATCCCCGCGGCGATCGAGTCCGCGGGACCCGCGACCCGACTCACGGAGCTCCCGGCCGGCAAATGGCACGGCGGCAAATACAAAAGGACGTATGGGTACGCCCATTTGCCCAGCCATGCCATTCTGCCGACATACATCGGCGTGCGCCGGTCAGGAACCGGTTAAAGAGTAACTCAACTTTTGTTGAGAAAAACACATTCCCCTCTGAGTGATCTATGTACATTACAAGGATTTTGACAAACTTTGTTGAAGACTCCTCCCTTTTGTTATTCTGAAGAAATCCCTGTGTGTGTTGTCTGCGTCTATGGGTCTAATGGGAGTGGTTTCATAATTATCAACCAGGTGCTGCACCTGCAAAGCTCTAATGAGGAAAATTGCAGGGTCTGCATCCCTTTAGACATGATTTCCTATTGGGAGTATCTCACCAAAATGACATTTTTGTTACAGGGGATGCCAGATATCTGACTTGCATCTTAGTGCAGACCTCTGGAAAATGACATATCTGGGACGTGTTCTTTACTCATTCTGTGTACAGAACACCTCCAGGTAGCCATATTGCATTGCATTTTACAGAAAATTAAAGAGCTGCAGATTGAAAAGGAAAGATCATTTTTAATAACATTCATTTACAATATGACTTGTGTTGCAATTTTATATACTATATTATTTATATAATAATATTGCTATATTATTTTTTATTTGCTAATATTTTTTTCCTACGAAAGTGGAGTTACCCTTTAAATTTATACTTTTTACATTTATTAAAACTTTTTGTAAAGATAAGCTATGTAATTGTGACTTTGATTTACAATGTAAAAGAAGCATTTAATTGTTTTGAACTCAACCACTCACTTCAAATAAAATGTTAATCCAATATTCCAACAATGACTTACACATGAGAACTGACCCTGTCTTGTTGTTTCCTGCTACAAGTACACAGTTTTGCATGCAAATACCACAGTTATGAGTTATTTGGCTTCTTAGGCCAGAATGTAACGTCAAACAAACTTGGCATACTGTTTTCATTATTTGGAAAGCACATTATTTTTTTCTCTAAGCATTGAACTAAAGGCAAAAATTGTACAATATTTTAAATTAAAATTATATACCAGATAATGCAGTGTTGCAATTTATTGTATTCTTCAGGATGTATAATAGAACCAGATAAACATATCACGCCTTTGTAGAATGATGTAAGTTGGTGGTTTAATTGAATTGCTTGACGTCAAAACTACTATTATAAGTGTAGTGCTTACCCCAGCAGGAGCCGCTGGTGAGCATGCGTTCTCTGTTCTGCCATGACTCCTAAAGTTGCTCGGTACCCACTGACACAACTGATTATAGGTTGGTGGCTGCTTACACCTTATTAACATTAAGTGGTTCCAAAGCCTAAGGCTACTTTCACACTGAGGCGGTTTTCAGACATTTTAGCACTGGAAATAACCTCCAAATAATGCCTGAAAAACGCCTCCCATTAATTTCAGTGTGTCTTTTCACACTGGGGCGGTGCACTTGTGGGATGTTAGGAAAAGTCCTGCAGGCAGCATCTTTGAGGCGGTTTTGAAGCACTGTATACAGCACTCCTAAAACGCCCTGCCTATTGAAATGCTTCGGAAGCGCCTCAACACGGGCGTTTTTAACCCCGTCTTCAGCCCCTAGCAGGGGTTAAAAGCGTCTCGCTAAAGTGCCGCTAAAATGAGTGGTGCTTTAGCGATAATGCAGCCTTGGCTCAGTGTGAAAGTCCTCCCCAGTCCCCTCTATATTTACCTAAGCCCGATCTCGAACCAGCACTCTGCACCAGAGCAGCAGGGCCATCCTGTGACAAGAGAATGGTGGGTGGGGTGAGGCGGGGTCGAGCTGCATTGTCTGTGTTCATAGACGCAGACAGGGCAGCTGGGGAGTGAGCCTGCATGAATGTCTCCATAGAAGTGGCTTTCCATGAGGACACATACTGAAGAGGAGGCACCAGGAGCACCAGCGTTGGACCCCAGAAGATGAGGAGTGGGGCTGCTGTGTGCAATACCATCGCACAGAGCAAATAAGTATAACATGTTTATTATTTTATTAAAAATATTAAAGCTTTAAAGTTCATCTCCAGAAAAAAAAAGTTTTGGCATGCAGTGCTCACACTTCATGGATTAACTGCTTGTTTTTGTCTAGAGAAGAGGAGGAAGGAGATTTAGTTACCTAATCTTCTGATCTCCCCAGCACAAGACTGGTCCGGCACCTCAGTGCTCCAGCAGTCTTGAGTTGTGTACTGTCCCTGATGCCATCAAGCCCAGAGCAGGCTCCAAATACCAGGAACAGTCAACCGCTGGAGCATGGGGAGCGCTGTTTTCCGGTGGAATTAAGGACTGGATAAATATAAGCTTTCTCCTCACCTCTAGACATAACAAGTGGTTGACCCATGCAGTGTGGGCAAAACTTTTTTTGCTGGAGTTGGATTTTAATATCACTTTAAACATTAGTATGCTACCACTTTATAACACTTAATAGTAATTAGGCCACAAGCAACTGGTGGTAGATTAAATAGACATATTAAGGCAATGCAGTTAAACAATGTATACATCATTACGCAGGCAAACAAACAGGTTCAAAGATGCTGTACTAAGTAAAGTGAACACTAACCCATATGATGGTGATCAACTGAACTATAGAAACATTATAACCTGTGCAACAGGGTTTCAAGTAGCATCATTAATTAACCCAGAAAAACAAAAAAGGAGGTTACTGTGAAGTACTTGGCTCCTAAATATCAGTGTTAGCCAGCTTTTGTTGGGGCCCTTCTGTAAGGTGGTGCACATGTAGCTGTCTCTTTGAGAGTGCAGAATGAATAGCTAGTGGGTTGCTAAAAAGTAGCATTCTGTATTGCATAAACAATGTCAATTTTGAGATAAGCAGAGATGGTTCAACTCACTCCTCCTGGTTCACAGTACTCCAGGCCATATCACTTGGCAGTCTGCTGTCCTCAGGTACCCTGAACTCAGTGGCTCACTCTCTCAGCTCCAGTTCCCAGTGACTTGCCTCTGATCATGCGGTACACAGATGTATTTTGTCTCACTTTCTCTCTAAATCGGGCACAAGCACATGCAGCAAGTCCGCTTTCCCTTGCTCTTCTTGCAAGACTGACTGCTAAATTGCTGGGAAAATTCTGTCCTCTTCTCCTCTGATGTGCAGGGAATCGTGGGAGTTGTAGTTTTAACGGTACTTATTCCCCCCCTGTGTAGCGCTCCTCCAGGACTACATTTTCTAGTGTCCCATGTGACTGCATAACAGTTTTCCTTCCCCCTGATTGGATTGGGTCCTCTGTTGCCAGGAGGGGGGAGCAGGAGTGAAGTGGATAGAGCTGGCATGCACACACAGCCTGCATCTGCAGCTCTGGCAGGTGCTCTGTTTACATAGAGCCGCTCCAAAGCAGTGTACCAGTGGGGGGAGGGCAAGCAGAAGATCAAGCACACACAGAGCTGCTCCACCCCACTCTGCAGACAGCAGCTCGGAAGGGGAGAGACTGTAGTGGGGGGGGGGGTTGAGGAGGCCACAGGTTCACATAGCTGGCGGGCAACTTTTTGAAGTTTACTAATATGTACTTTATATTCTTACCATATTCAATCTTAATGAAAGCAGTTTGCTCTTAGAAAGTACAATAAAATGGTATCTGTCTTAAGTAAATATTTAACGCAGCACTGGTAAACCTCATTAAAAGCCCCTTCCCGCAAGTTTAGTTTTGCTGGACAGTTGAATTGATTGCTGTGTCTACTCTTAACTCCAGTAACTAAACACTTGACATGCAAAGCTGCCTAATTCAAGCTTGTGGGGGAGTAAAATTAGGTGCCACTATACCTAAAAGCTTGCTTCGCTAGGTGCTTATGCACATCCTACATAGAGTGCAGTGTGATTAGAGATCCAGAGTGCTCTGTGGTGCAAATACCAAACAAAATACTTGTTTAGTAGCTCTAGTCAGTTTCGTTGTTCTGCATATTATTATTGGTTCAAGGGCTTCCCAATATTGGCCCAATAGTAGAACACATGGAGTGAGTTAGTGATGGTGAGTGAGTTACCACTATTTGCAAGCCACTTGAAAGTGAGACACAGTGGTCTTACCTCCCTATAGTAAGATAGTATGAGGAAATGTACCCCCTGGGCTGATAGCATCATAGCTACCTGATAAATAAATCAGGTAGGTTGGATGGAGTTGGATCCATCAGAATCTCCAAATCATAACATAAGGAATGAATCTAAAGTTAATTTTGTTATATTATGGTTCAGAGATTCTGATGGATCCACCTCTATGCAACTCAAACAGAATGCATAATGAATCTCCTGAAATAACATATTGACACGTTAAAACAAATATAGCCAATCTTCCAAAATTACTGCTGAAAATACCACTCTATTTGGAACAACAATTATAGGAAACAAATCCGAATATACGAAATGAATTCTGAAAACAAATCATTCTAACATAAAGAATTTGACAAACAAAATTATTAACTTAAATTGGTTGTTAAGCCACTCTAACCTGTATACATCATCAGCAATGCCTCCTATTGTAATATCCCTCCTGTGTGTGATTTATAAAAATAAATGCTGCAAATACCTAATTTCACTGCTGAGATTGCGATCCCATGACTGGTCATCTTTCTCCTTTTCTCCTGTGAGAGATGCAGCGGGTGGGGCTGAGATTCCTCTGCTGATGTCAATCGGGAGGGGAGGAGGAGAGGAGGAGAGAGCTGGCTGGTCATGTGATCGCAATTTTGGCTCTAAAATTAGGTATTTACAGCATTTATCTTTATAAATCATTCACAGAGGGGGACACTGCAATAGGAGGCCGTGCTGATGGTGTATACAGGTTAGTGTTATGAGAGCAGCAGGAGGGGCGGCTCACACACAGACAGAGAGGGGAGAGGGGGAGGTGGACACAGGAGCAGAGAGGAGAGCAGATAGCAGGCTGCTGATGACAGAGGCATGTAAACTGACCACGTTGTCTGGTCTCAGCAGCCATGATACACTGTGGTCAGTTTACAGAGGAGTGAGGAGAAACTGGCAGGATCAGACAGGTTTTTTAGGTGTTACAGGGGACCAAATGACACAGAACAAGCACTGTCATATAACATGCTTTAAAGGAGCCGGATCCATTTTTTTTTTAGTTAACAAAGGCTTTAACAAATGAATCCGAAACAAAACAAAACAAATTTTTCCTGTCATGCATCTCTATTCATCTGTACAGTTCACAGGAAGTGACAAGGACATTGCATTTCTGGCAAGGAAAACAGGTATTTTCTGCATTTGCTAAAAATGTTTCTACTTTGAAAATAAAAATAAAAATGAGGCAGCCAGCACATCTAAGGATTTAAGCCACAATTGATTGCATTTTTGTTCCTTTTTTTTGTAAGACAGAGACAGTGATTACTCTGTATGACCAGTCTTAATGCATATATGCAAGGTTGCCCAAACAACAAGGAGCACTGGCCCTTGAAGACTAGGCAGTAAAAACTTTATTTTCTGTGTGTAAGAAGCATGTGGTTATTCAGACATTTTTGTTGTGGAGGTAGTCTGGATCCAAGCGTTTAGGCACAATTGTTGTTTAAAAACTGAAAACCCCAACAGGTAATGGCCCTTAAAAAAAAACCTTCTGGCTTTGGGAGGCTATGTAATTCCCACTGAAGCTCTATGAGTTCAATTTCATTGTGTATGACATCTATAGTGTATTTAATCTGTCAAGAAATAGAAAAATGAAAATGGAAAAAAAGTGTGTATTAATTATTGGTGGGTCATCCAGATAGGGAACAGAACTAAATATATTTGTAGAACAAATTATAATATGTTGTTATTAAGACAGGCCTTTCATAGCATTTTTATGGATTAAACACGTTTTTGTTTGTTTTTTCATAGCATGGCTGTGGTAATTTTGTACGTGTTATTCAGAGCTTCAACCGAACTCACTTGTATGTTTGTGGAAGTGGAGCCTTCAGTCCTATATGCACATATGTCAACCGAGGCCGGAGATCTGAGGTACATTGCATGATGTTGCTAAGATTAGCGAACACTGTGTCAGATTCCTTTTTAATGTACAATGTGTCTCCAAAATATCCATAGCTCATTACTTTTGTCTGTAACATGAGTTTCAGTTGTCACTGCATTTCAGAATGTGTAAGAGAGAAAACAGCTTTCATAGAGTCAAGGAGAAGACTGTGGTTCCTAATGTGACATGCCACGCAATCAGTGGGACACAGCTTAAAGCCAATTTACAAATGTGTTAAGTTCCTGTTTGGGTACACTCTTACCACCTCCATTCCCCCCCCCCCCACAACTGATCACTGCATGATCTGCTACAATAACTTACCTAAATTTGTGATCATGACATAATTTGCCAAGTCCTGAGTTTCCTCTCTTCCTACAGCAGAATGGGATTGTCTTTCTTCAGGTGTCTACATCCATAACTGCCTGGGTGACAAGAGCACTTTTCAGTGGAGGTGTACTTTTGGCCTCTAGACTAACTTTACCCGGAGATGAGCTTTTCAATATTCATTGGCACAGTTGCTATAGGAAGTTTCCTCAGTCAGTTGTTATTAAGTTAGGGGAACATGACCCAGCTAAAACAGTTCTGAAGAAAATATTTTATAAATATTTCAACACAAATATTATCCAATATTTTCAATAGAAGGCCACTGGAGAAAGACGTTTCATTGAAATGGTGTCCCAATTTGCCTCTATTTTGCCATTGTATTTACATTTTATTCTTAAATTCTTTTTTTCCCATTATTTTTTTCATCTGTCTATTTACACCAGTTTTCTATTTCCTTTTATAAAGTGAAGTACTTAATAAATAAGAGAATAAGAGGATTCATGTAAAAGAAGTCTCAGCATTTTAGTCTGTCTGCGTCCTCCCTCCCAATTTTTTTTCTTTCTTTTTCATGTGTATGGATGTTGGGGCCATAAACAGAAGTAGTTTTTTAATAGGGTTGTTTTTTTTTCATGCATGTTATCACATATATATGTATGTTATCACGTGTAGCTGGGACACATCATGTTTTTTGTTGCGGGTCTTGGAGACTCCTGTTTTAAGATCTCCCCTTTGTCTGACAACTCTCTAATTTCTAAAATGCTGCCTGTATCATTTGAGTATTACATGGTAGTAAAGCTACAAAGAGTGGCAGGTGATATAAAGTGGTTCTAAAGGTAGAAGTTTTTTTTTTTTTTTTTTGCCTTAATTAATTTCAGGCATTAAGGTAAAGAACCTTCTGTATTCAGGTCCCCATACTTACTTGAGCTAAATCTCGATCCAGCTCTGTTCCCGGGAGCTGCAGCTCTCTCTCCCCTTAGGAGATCGAGGCAACAGTTGGAGCCACTAGCTCCTGCTGCTGTCAATCACAGCCAGAAAGAAGATAATGGGGAGGGGCGGTGTTCCAAGCTGCGCTGTGTGTGTCAACAGACACACACAGTGCTGCTTGGGAGTGAGCCTGCACGAGTGTTCCCATAGCAAGTTGCTTGCTATGGGGAACTCAGAGGGGGAGAGGAGCCAGGAGCACCTGCAGTGTAGAAGAGGATCAGGGTTACTCTGCAAAACCATTAGACGGAGCAGGTAAGTATGATAGGTTTTATTTTAAAAAAATCCTTTAAAATCACTTTATATGATATTGTCATGGTTTTGATTTTAAAGCGGAGTTCCACCCAAAAGTGGAACTTCCACTCATTTGTCTCCTCTCCCTCTCCTGTGCCACAATTGGCACCTTTCGGGGGGGAGGGGGGACAGGATAACTTTCTTTGACAGGTATCCTGTTCCCACTTCCGGGACTCCGGCTAGCGGCCTGTGACATCACTGCAGAGCTCCCTCCTCCTCTCCCTGTCGCCAGGCCAGTAGGAGAGAGGAGCAGGGCTTTGCGTATACGCAGTAGGTTCTCGGCATGAAGCCATAAGGCTACACTGCCGGGTACCCTTACCCGCAATGCTGGCGGCAGCACCCGACAGTTGATGGAAACATCATTGCGGGACTCCAGGACTGGTAAGTGTCCTATTGTTAAAAGCCAGCAGCTTCAGTATGTGTAGCTGCTGGCTTTTAATTTTCTTTTTTTTGGGGGGTGGGGCGCAGAACACGGCTTTAAGTTTGTTGGGAGGATGCTGGTGCATGGACATGATTGTTGGAGGCTGTAGAATTGGGACATAAATGTTTGGATATAAGGAGCTGGAAATAGGAATGTGCTTGATTTCAGTAAATACAGTTCTAATTTATGTTCAAATAACTTCTGTTCTCACAATGAAACTGTACCTAATAATCTAAGTTTTTTTAAATAACTCTGTATGAAGTACTTCTCATATAGGTATTGATGCAGAAAGGCATAAATATGCCCTCCCTGTTTAAAAAAAATAGTCGATTGAGAATATAATCCAGACATTAAGACAATATTTTGGGCAGTTTTCAGATCTGCATTATATGTTGATAGACATTTTCTAGTCTGTCCTCCACACTAGTTCATTTCTAACAGCACAAGAATGTATCCTACAAAAGGTCACAGGAAACATTCTTTCTGCACAGTCACACTAAAATCAAAGACACTATTCATAATTTAAAGAACAGAAGACTATTTAAAAGCATGTGCTGCAGATTTGATTGCGAAAACCTATGAAACATTGTAGCTAGTCAATGACATAGGGATTTTCACTTCTGTACTTTCATTATATAGCAGTAAAAATTTGCTGTGAAAATCAGGCAGATGGGTATATAAAGTGATATTTTTTTATCCAGACATATGTTACAGAAGTTATATTACTTTTTAGTTATATGCATTTATTTCATTTCAGGATCGTGTTTTTTTAATCGATTACAAAAATGAATCTGGAAAAGGCCGCTGTTCTTTTAACCCAAAAGTAAACACAGTGTCTGTTATGATCAGTAAGTATCAATTGACTCTTATATTATGCCACGGTTTATTGCAGAATGTCAATGACACTTGCTAGTTAGTTTGGAGCAATCTTCCTAGGGATTAAAGACATCTCATTTTTTAAAGTCTGAAATGTTGTATATTTTTTCTGTAAGGGACTCCAGCAAAACCTTCTAATCAGTTATTTATTGATTCAGAGTGTTAAAGGCTTATCACAAAGTTATGCATTTGCATTGTAAATGCTGCCTTTTACCGATATTGTAGCAGACATCCAACTTGCACCATTTGATAACTAGTATGAATTTCTTTTGTTAAATTTGAGTAAAGAATTTCAGTATTGAATATTATTTACTTATCTAAGCCAACAACTTAGCATTTTACAGGTACTTAATGAGCGCTGAACTGGCATTCTGTAAATGTTAATTTTTTTGTATGTTTTTTCTGGTATTAAAACTCATTTATAGGCTAAAACGTTTTAATTTTGGTTAAAGTGTGCAAGTTTGAAGGGGACACTGTCAGCACAGAGTCACTTGTACAGAAATATATGCCTGCCAAAAGAGTCACTGTACTTACCTCTCTGGTGGCCCGTTTGTTGAAATGCCATCCCTTTACTGTTCCCCAGAAGCTGCAGGCATTTATCTGGTCGGATGGGTCAAAGACCTGTTTCCACACTGCCATCTCGAGTCTCTCCTTTGCTGAGTCACTTTAAAACCCCTCTTTTGGCTTTTATTGTATTTTTGTCTCCACCAGGGAGATTTACCTTTCCATATGTCCTGGTAACTAACTATACCACTGAGACAGAAAGTTTTGGAAAATCCAAATAGTTAAAGTTGCCAAGTAGTTATAGTTATGACCTGAATGGGAAGAGAGGGTAAATCCTCCAATGGAGATTCCTGTTCTAGTCACAGTTGTTGAGGGCTGGTTTCCCCTCAGGTTTCCCCTCACTGTAAAGACATTTCCTTTTACTTCCTGCTGTGTCTCTGGGACACAACGTGAAAGTAAATCTCCCCAATGTTACACGGACTATAACATTTTTTTTTAAAAACTCTTCACGTGGGTTTTAACCATTCCATTAAAAGTTTTGGTTTTACATATAATATTAGATGTTCTTGTTGATTAATTACATTTGACTAGGTCAGAGAGCGTGGTTTTGTTTAATATTGAACACTAGAGTACCTAGATACACTTTTACAAAGGAAGGGTCGGAATTATAAGGGCCACGTTTATTGATATTAAAAAGTAGAAAATCCCTTTAACTACAGTATGACAACATCAGTATGAATATTATAACAGCACTGACCCTTGTATCCAAAATGAATATATTCTTGCCACTAGTACATATGTTGGGGGTCACATGAGTAAATCAATCCAATAACTGTTGAATTTGGACCCATGATATGCAAATATCGCATTGTCTACCTCATAGCTACTACTGCCTGTTTTTTGCATAGCCTTTAAAAGAAAACTATGTGCAATTTTACCTACCTTCAACATTTTGGTACATCAGCCAACAATCCACATGACTAAGCTCCGGGGGGGCGGAGTGAAATGCATTTGGGGCATGGCCTGGATGGTGTCCAGGCTGAGGTTGCCACTCCATTCATTGCAGTGGGACACCATAGATAGTAACTTCCAGGGGTTACCCTTCCTTTCTTGAACATCAGCCAACATGTTAGGTTACTCAAAGCTGTCCACAGAAAGTGGAGGTGGTGTTGTGACTATATGTAATATAACATATCTAAATCCTAAACTTTTTTTTATTTTTGATCAAGCAGGGAATCCTGAAACGCCAATCAGTTTTCTTTTGCCATCGGTGTCCCATTGGGCATATTTCCCTTCACTTGCTGTCCTTTACAAACAATAGGAAGTGAAATGAAATCTGCTCTTAGATAGTTGTCACTGGCTTAAGTATACAAAAAGATGTCTTCTCTATTTCTCTTCCGGTGACAACTCAAAAAATTTGATTCTACCTCTCCAGTGACAGTGGTTACCAGTACAAGTACAGAAGGAATATCTCTATAGTAGGGAAAGCATTAAAAATATTTGAAACATATAAATAGAAACCTAGTAGGGATTCGATCCCCTCTCTATTCTACAGAAAACAAAAAATGTTTTGGCTTTGGATACACTTTAAGTTTGTACATTAACTTAGTGAACTGTGATGAGGGACCCAAAAACATTGGTTAAAAAAAATTAGAAAGGTCGAAAAGTAATTCAGTTTGGATCTTCTCTCTTCAGCTATCCTACACTACATGTCTTCATCAACAAAGATGAAGATACTGTAAATGAGAAAGATGTCCAATGGACCTTTCACCAGTACACTGGGACAGGCTAGAATGCAACCTTCGCCTGGGAAAATATTTAGTTTGGCACCTAAGAGTTCATGGACAACTTTGGATAGCAAGATTCAATCCTAGGGAATGAGATCACAAGCAAGAATCAGACAAATTGCCAGTGGGGTGTTTTTTTATTATTCTTTCAACTCTAATAGCCAAAAAAACTATGGGCAATGGACACTTACTTATACCTTACTTTTAACCTTTCTTTAACCCTGCTGAAGGTTAGAAGAAAACCAGTCTATGGGGCACTGACTGTAAATGAATACTTTTTAATGAATAGTAAATTAAGGGTTACTATAAATTAACGTAGAAAAGACATGGATGAAAATAAAATTTGTGATAACAGAATAAATTGCATTTGGAACAAATAACATATCAGTTCACAGACATGTGATATTATGTTAAGATTTAGAGCCTGATTGATATATTATTCCTGGATTGAACATTGGTGCAGAAGTTCAGACAAACCATTAAAAACACTAATTGCTTGAGGAAAGTGCCAGATGTCTTGAGCATCATACACACATCATAAAATGTTATCAATGTTACCTTTTTGTCAGATTCTATAGTAAAATAACACTTTCAAATTTTGAAGGCTTCTCTGAAGGTAACTCACATAAAATGTCTTATGTTTATCATACAAGTAATGCCAGGTATACCAAATACTTAACTGATGCATATTATGTTAGAAAATAAATTATCATCTATACAAAGTAACTAAAAAGATAAATAAAATAAGGATAGAGTCTCATAGATAGAAGTTGCTGTTTTTGTTTGTTACCATCTCTAGAAATCTGTAAAATAACAGAAATAGCAATTGATGATTGAAAAAACAATGTATTTGACATTGAATTGTCAGGAACTATATGTGCTGCCAAGTATGGTATTATTCAGAGGAAGTGCAAGCCATATTGCTATGCAAGTTCCAAATAAATGCAGCCATTTAATTTCTAATGACATATTTGTTATTTATTTTATAGATGAAGAGCTGTTTTCTGGAATGTATATAGATTTTATGGGCACAGACTCAGCTATATTTCGAAGTTTAACAAAACGTAATGCTGTACGAACTGATCAGCATAATTCAAAGTGGTTAAGCGGTAAGCCTCTTTCCAAATGTTTTCTTTTTTTTTTAAGGAAATTGTACCTAGTAGTTAGATTAGTGTCAAATAAAATAAACAGTAGATTGATGGGCCATTTACATTTTTGTGGTATGTTAATGCGTGTGTGTAAATGTGCATTGACCTGCATGGGGTTGGTGAAAACCATTGAAAGGAATGGGCTGCCAATGCACCCCAAGAGTGCTTTCACACTGATGTGGTGCAGTGCAGTGTACTCACGGGTTACCTGTGCTTTGCCATAAATCTCTTTTACATCAGGTGGTTTTGGTGCTTTTCTGAATGCAGAAAAAAAGTCCTGCATGCACTAAAACTGCCAATGTAATAGTAGTCAATGGTATAAGAGAGGGTGAGAGGCTAACCTATGTATGGGGAGGAGTGCCACATCCTGTAATCAAGACAGAAATGAAAGAAATTCCCCTAAATGGACTTTAATGGCACTCAATCAATGTTGTATAGTGGAGAATATATAACAAGGTGTACAATAATATTTAAAACAATACATACATTTTATTTGTAGAAATACATTAAAAACATTTGTGACGGAACATTGATTAATGTATACAATGCATATAACATGTCATTAATAAAGTTATATGTAACAAAAAACCTCCTCACACCCTACTCGTTTCAGTCTACATATACAGTCCTTCTTCAGGGGTGTAGAGAATTAGGAGGGGTTCAAATACGTTTGGTTGGTGGAGAGGTTTAACAATGTTTCGTTGATTCTCATAAAAGCTTGCAATTAGAGTAGCACCAAATAGTTAAGATGGTAGGAGGGCTGTCTTGGGACAAAACAATGGATCATCAGAGTTGGTATATGCAAAAAAGGAAGGTGGGTCTGTGTCTTTAAGAGGGGGAAAAACCTTCCTCTACTCCACAGCAGCGGTACGGCCAAGGAAATGTACTGAGGCAAAGGGTGATCCCTTTGTTGGAGCTAATTAAAGCACAGACCATCCACACGACCCAAGTCCAGCAAAATGATGCCTCATGCTTTAATCTGATGATCCATTGTTTTGTCCCTCAGTAGGTAGAGCAGACTTTAAATAAATGAGACAGACTGTCTAACATGTATATACCGGTATGTAAAAAAATGAATACGGAGCCTATCAGTGAACATCAAACAAATAAAATAAATGTGATAACAATCCTGCATAAAGTGAAGTGAAAAAATATTATAAAGAATGTCATAATATTTAGGTGTCAATATCAAACAACAAAAAAGTTACATAAGATTGCAGTTTCAATTAAATTCACCAATCAAAATGTAAAGTGAATTCAAAGCTTATAAGTCAATAAAGTGCAAGTGTGAACATCCAATATCATGTGCCGCATTCATGTTTTTACTTATTATCTAGAGCAGTGATGGCGAACCTTGGCACCCCAGATGTTTTGGAACTACATTTCCCATGATACTCAGCAACACTGCAGAGTGCAAGAGCATTATGGGAAATGTAGTTCCAAAACATCTGGGGTGCCAAGGCTCACCATCACTGGCCTAGGGTTTTGTATATCAGTTTTTTTGACTGGCTGCCTGCTACTACCTATAGCGCTAACTTTTTTCTGTTAACATAGATATTTTTAATTTAATAGTAATTTGTATTGCTTTTAGTAGAAACTAAAATGTAATAAAAAGTATTTTCAAATAAAATATATAATTCTCCTAAAGTATAACATATTTCTAAAGCATTATATTTCCAGCTTTATGTCCCCCTGCTGCTTAAATAAAATTAGTTACAAAACGTTTAAATACAAAAAGGGTACAAAAAGGATAAAAAAAATACTCTCAATGCTGGTTGATGTTACTGTACCTTAATGTGTTTTCACATTCAGACAACCAGTTTCATTACAGTTTACATGATCATTTTCAGACTGCTTGATCCTGTAGTGGCCACAGGGGAATCAAGGTGAGCAGGCCAGCACATTGAACAGCAATTTCCATTGCTGAATCTGTACTATATGGTGTCCTAGCCTCATGTGAAGTCTGTAGATCACTGCATTACGTTTTTAACAGATAAAAACACAAGAACAATGACGCATACAGAGGGTTGCTTGATTTGGATACATTCTCATGCAGTTAAATATACTGTATGACCAAAGGTTTATGGACACCTAACCATCACAAACTCATATTTGGCCAAAAATATGTGGACGCCCCTCCGAATTTTTGCATTCAGCTGTTTCCAGTGAAGGGTACTGGTAATCTTACAGCATACAAAGGCATTTAGACAATTGTGTACCTTCAACCTTATGGCAACAGTTTGGGTAAGATCCTTTTCTGTTTCCACCTGACTGTTCCCCTGTGCATAGTCAGGTCAATAAAGACATGGTTTGATGAGTTTGGAGCGGAGGAACTCAAGTAGCCTGTACAGAGGCTGACCTCAACCAGATTGAACACCCGGTAGCAGGGCTGTCTTAATGAGTGGGCACACCTGGGCACTGCCCAGGGGCCCCAGCTGCATGGGGGGCCCCTGCACTTTCCCCAATGCAGCTGGTCCTTGAGCCCATGCTGCCCTGAAATTGGGGGCCCCATGATGGCACTGAGAGTAATGGATACACAGGGGAGGCAGACTGGTAGCGGTGTGCCGTGCTGTGTAGAACGATACCTATTATTTCACAGCCAGCAGGGAGGGACAGGGCCGGAGTGCCAGTGATGCTCTGATCCCACCCCATGCAGCTTGAATGCTCGGGACTCGAAGGCTGCGGGGTAGGAGCGCGAGTGGGAGCTGCTGAGTCGGCAGCACTGAGAGCCCACCTGCTGTAGTAGCATTGTGGATGGTGTCATGGTGAGCCCAGCTGTCCAGCACTGTTTGCACCAAAGGGCTTGGAATGCCCAGAGGGATGCTCACTCCTCTGCCCCTCCTTCTGCCTGCTTAATTGGAATAGGTGAGTCCAGTGCTGGAGGTGGGCACATAACCAAAATGGTGCTGGGTGATATCAAGTGTGTATGGGGGAAAACAATGCTGAGGGGGGATCTGGGGTGTATAGGGGATAGCAATTCTTGGGGTAGCTTGGGTGGCTATAGTGCTAGAGGTATCAGGAATGTAGAGAGGCCACAGTGTAGGGGGTATCAGGGATGTAATGGGGTCACAATACAAGGGGTATGTTATGGTATATGGTAACAGTGCTAGGGGGAATATCTAGGGTGTAGAGGGGTCAGAGTGCTGGGGGGATATCTGGGGTGTAGAGGGGTCAGAGTGCTGGGGGGATAACAGGGGTGTAGAGGGGTCAGAGTGCTGGGGGGATATCTGGGGTGTAGAAGGGCCATAGTGCTGGGGGGGATATCTGGGGTGTAGAGGGGTCAGAATGCTGGGGGGATATCTAGGGTGTAGAGGGGTCAGAGTGCTGGGGGATATCTGGGGTGTAGAGAAGTCAGAGTGTTGGGGGGATATCTGGGGTGTAGAGGGGTCAGAATGCTGGGGGGATATCTGGGGTGTAGAGGGGTCACAGTGCTGGGGGGATATCTGGGGTGTAGAGGGGTCACAGTACTGGGGGATATCTGGGGTGTAGAGAGGTCAGAGTGCTGGGGGGATATCTGGGGTATAGAAGGGTCAGAGTGTTGGGGGGATATCTGGGGTGCAGAGGGGTCACAGTGCTGGGGTGTAGAGGAGTCAGAGTGCTGGGGGGATATCTGGGGTGTAGAGAGGTCAGAGTGCGGGGGGGATATCTGGGGTGTAGAGGTCAGAGTGATAGAGTGGCATCAATCTAGCAGATATATTATATGCACACAACAGCTTTGTTATTTTATGTATGTAGTATTTTCCCACAGTTTCTTTGCTGTACAGAGTGAATGTTCATGTAGTTAATGCAGGGCTCCACCCAAAAGGGCTCCACTTGTCTGCCTCCTACCTATTTGATGTCTGTTTACCTGCGCTGTCTCCATTGTAGGGGCCCCAGAGCATTACTTTGCCCAGGGGCCCAAGATGCTATTAAGACGGCCCTGCCCGATAGATATATTGGAATGCCAAATGAGAGTCAGGTCCTATCAAATAGCAGCACCTCATCTCCTAAATGCTTTTTTAGCTAAATGGGCACAGATCCCCACAAATATGCTCCAATATCATGCATAAAGTTTTCCCAAAATAGCGAAAGCTTTAATAGTTGCAAGGGGGAGGCCAGTTTCATTTTTCGGAATGGGATGTCCAACAAGCTTAAATACAATAGGTATGATGGCCCACACACATTTGACAGTGTAGTACAGGGGTGTCCAACGTTTTGACTTTCCTGGGCCACATTGGAAGAAGATGAACTGTCTTGGACCACACATAAAATAAAATAACAATAAGCATAGTCGGGCAGATGACATGTTAATGATCCCTGATATAGATGATGTACCTATCTGAGTTATAAAACTTAATTTTTTTGTAATATTTTTGTATTATAAAAGTAAGAGGGCAGCATAAAACTAGTGCAATATTTGACACTGTTTTTGATAAACTAACGCATTAATATCTTGTTCAATGGATGTAGTAGCAATTCTCAATAAATTCTCAAGGATGAAATATTTTGCCTTCTAGAGCCAATTTTTGTGGACGCACAGCTTCTTTCTGATGGAACAGACCCAAATGATGCAAAAGTTTATTTCTTTCTGAAAGAGAGACTGACTGACAACAGTGGGAGCACCAAGCAGATTCACTCCATGATAGCAAGAGTTTGCCCAGTAAGTTGTGTTGTGTTTACCTCTAGCAGACCCTGACATTGATAATAAAGTCTACTAAGTACATCTGGTTTGCACAGTTTAAATGCATTTCCTGTTCTTGATGAGCGCAGGAATGAGGTCATGCACTCCTACATACTGTATGCTCCTACATCTATTTAGTTCAAATCTCTTTTGCAGTGTCTGTTTCCTCCCATCTGAAGCATTTTTATTAATTACATATTTATAAATACTGTATAAAGAAAAGCTGTTTAGATGATAATCAGAATTATATACCAAATTAGAAGACTGAGATGCTGTAGAAGGATAGTTTACACATTTTTACAAATAAAGACTGTGGGTATTTTACTAATAGGGTCATTTATTTCTCTTTATTTTACTTTTTTTTTTTTTTTTTAGAATGACATTGGTGGACAAAGAAGTCTTGTTAATAAGTGGACGACATTCTTAAAGGCACGGCTTGTGTGTTCAGTGATGGATGATGATGGAACTGAAACTCATTTTGATGAATTGGGTAGGATCAATATGAATAATAATGTCTACTCTACCTTATGGGTTTAGAGCATTTTACAGCTGCAGATATTTTTTAAATGTATATTGTTCAGCAGTGACTTCCATGTTAATGCTGTTGTGGCTTTGTCTTGGGAATAACAGGTTTGAATTCCCAGCTTCCATTGAATTGATAGTGATTTTAGTGAATGCCTTTACATTTTCAAATCTTCTCACTGAAAAAAAAAAAGAGCTTGTACTTACAACATTTCATACTATGCCTAGAGCAGTCCCAGTGCCCCGAGTTTAAAGAACTTTTCTTTGTGGTTTTACTGATTACTGGCCACACTTTCAAAGGAGGTCAATAAATGATCCAAGTATTAACACTTGCCTTTGTCTCTATGAGTAATGTTTTTTCGCACTGTATTATACAGAGCTCAATTCCAGAGTGAGCGGAATGCAGAAATATTTAGATATAGTCTTAATCCAGTGTTTGTGATATGTGTAATCTTTTTCATGTTCATTCTTTAGAGAATTGTGATATTCTACTTTCATGTTTTTATTATAGAGGACATTTTTCTAATGGATGCTGACAATCCTCGGAATACTCTGGTATATGGTATTTTCACAACCTCAAGGTATGGCACTAATAATGATCCTTTACAAAATTAAATGAAAATTTAGTTTTTTTAGCTGAAGGCTTAATGGGTTTATTGTGAAAAAGATACAGTAGACAGCTACAGCATCAAAATATTCTCACTGCTGTTTATGAGAGCAGGCAACCAGTCAAGGGGGTCTCTCAGGAGTGATGTGTAGGGTCAGGGACGGTTGCTAAAACATGGTGGCGAGCAAAGACAGGCAGAAGAAAGAAAGGTGTCTGGGTATGTTATGACCCATGAGGAGTAGATTTATAGCCAGCAATTAAACAGCTCTGTGTGTTACATGTTGGTTATATGTCATCCAAATCTATAAGAGAATTTAAATATACACAATCCCTGGACAGGTAGCCTTTGTCTGCTGTATGTATTGCTGGGCCTAATTTTAAGTTTCATGCTGGACTTCTAAAAGCCAAAATGGTAAGTATTTTGGAAATAAAAAAGTCTACGAGCCAACAGCTAGGGGCATTTTGCAACAGTATAGGAAAAGTATAGTTTAGGGTTTAGTTATACCTAAATATCCCACTTGAATATGGAGTAGTCCTTTATCCATCCAGTAGGTGGAGTGTTAAACCCCTTTTTGTATGTTTTCCTCTGTGTGCTTAACTCCTTTGTTATAAAAGTATGTGTTTACGGAGCTTAATAGCGCAAGCTCAAATTTTCATACACAGCAGAATGTGTCAGAGTAGTGACCGAAGGCAGGAGACTTCTGCTCCTTAGTGTCCTGGAAACTTTTGTCCAACCTTCTTTTGTAAAACATAGACACATCTATAACATCAGGTTATTTTTTGGGGGGCTTATGTTCACATTTTTGTTCAGGGGCTGCCAGACTTCTTTTGTTAGAGGTATGTTTGTTTTCTAGGTCTCATTGTTTTTAGAGATGGTGTCACAGAGTTCTTGATCCTCTCCTCCCTGCACATCGCGCAACACTAAATGGGGATTGGAAAGGAAACTTTTGTCCCTGCTCCTATTCCTGATTACAGTAGAGTATAGTATGAGTAGTGTGGGTGGGTTTATAGTGCCCTGAAAGTTTGTACTGAAAATAAGTTTCAGGGCATTATTTCATTAAGAATAAGTATGAATTAATGATGCATGAAAAAATAGTCCATAAAGACCTCATAGTACCCCAAACCATTAAACCAAACCCATTTTGTCCTAAAGTAGGTTGCACGAATTCTGAAAACAAATGTTACCTTTTTCCACGTCTACCATGAATCAAGTAAAACATAAACCAGTGAAACAGAAATATAAGGATAGACAACACCCTACACATTTAAACATGCAGCAAAACATTTACATAAATATAATAACAGAATACTCCAGTAACTATAAAATTACAAAAATGCAATAGGTGATCTGTCATTTCATACAGGTAGACCCCAGAATGGTGAAGCAAAGCAGGGAGTTATCAGCAGCATTGATTTATACTTGGCAAGAGGTCTTACTTACCGTATATACTCGAGTATAAGTCGATCCAAGTATAAGTCGAGGCCCTAATTTACCACAAAAAAGGGAAAAACTTATTGACCCGAGTATAAGACGAGGGTGAGAAATGCACAGCTACTGTAAGTGGAAAAGAGGGTCAACAATGCCCATTTGCAGCCTCACTGTGCCCATTTGCATGCCTCACTGTGCCCATTTGCGGCCATAGGTCCCACAAACTTCAAACTCAGTAGTTAAGGGTTCCTAGATGCCCCCTAGCTGCAGCCAAAATTTGGGGTCTCTGAACCCAAAGGGTCCCGAAATGACATTGCTGCAGATGGACACAGTTGACCGAGTTTTGGGCCCCGTATCTCGGGGCCACTTAGTGCTAGGAACCCAAAGTTTAGTGCAAACCCAGTGGAACTAGCACCATAAAATATCCAAAGCTGGGGTTTCTATCACCAAGTGGCCCTGAGATATGGGGCCCCAAATTCGGTTCAGAAAATGTCAAGCACTTTTCTGCAGCACAAAATGACATTTTCCGAACCGATTTAGGGGCCCCGTATCTCAGGGCCATTTGGTGCTAGGAACTCCAGCTTTGGACATGTTGTGGTACCAGTTCCACTGGGTTTGCATACCAAATTTTGGGGTTCCTAGCACCAAGTGGCCCTGAGATACGGGGCCCCAAAGTCGGTTCATAAAATGACATTTTTTGCGGCAGAAAAGTGCTTGACTCGAGTATAAGTCGAGGGGGGCACTTTCAGCACAAAAAAAGTGCTGAAAAACTCGACTTATACTCGAGTATATACGGTACATAGTGAACATATTGATTTAAAAGAGATGTATGGGATATTTTTGTTTTTGAAGATTAATACTTATCCAGGTGGATGCAGCATTGGTCCAATGCTGCATCTGTCCCCCGCTGGCTCGAACACTGAGAACTGAGCGATCAAACATCGATTGGTTCTCAGGGCTCCATGAGCAGAGAGCTGGTGACTGTCACCGCTTTTTGCTTTGCCCCCTCCTCACTCACTGGAGCGCTGAGGGGGAGGAGCCAGTGACGTCACCCCAGTGTGTATGAGATACACGGAGGGGCTGTGAGGAGGAGTAAGCCTTTGAGCCTGACTGTTACTAACACACTTGTTGTACCTGGGCACATGTGAGTGTATCTATTTTAGTTTATTTAGCCCAGTTGTTTTCAGCAATATTGCGCTATTGTATGCTTCTTTTTCTGAGAACCGGAATCCACAGTGAAAGGATTGATTTGTGAAAGAGTAAGGACAAGCAAAAGGGGTTTAAAGAGCCCAATTGATTTCACCAGAGATTGGAGTCAGCTTGATCAGCAGATGTATGCAAGAATTCCAAAGACTTTTTTGTGCCTAGTTTTGTTGGAAGGTGAATGGGTATTGCACAGGCGATTATCACTATTGGAATTTTAGAATTTGTTATAGAAAAGTCACATTTTTTTGCATTTATATTTTTGCATCTACATTCTGGCAGGTTGATATATAATTTTTTATTCTCACACATTGTCACTAATTTCACGTGTAATAGGTGGTACTGTGTTTTATCATAGGTTGATATTAGTGCACCAATCATTTTTAATTTATGTACTGTATTAGTGTGAGATCACTTTCATTGGCTGCAGATGTTATCGTTTTTTACATTTTTTCATTTTCCAGTTTTAAATCATACCAGCACTTTAGTATTTATTATCACCTCCTCCAATGCTGCATCTGTCCCTCGCCGGCTCGAACACTGAGAACTGAGCGATGAAACACCGCTGATCGCTTGGTTCTCAGGGCTCTGTGAGCAGAGAGCTGGTGACTGTCAGTCACTGCTTTTTGCTTTGCCCCCTCCTCACTCACTGAAGCGCTGAGCTGTGGAGGGGATAGCGGCCGGCTCAGGCTCTTATCGGCTCGCTGAGAGGCTGAGCCGGGTGTCGGTCCAGGCATGTCGGCAGATCCTGACTTCATTGTCACAATCTTGCCCAAGCTTGGACCACCGCTGTGACATCAGCAGACAGCGGACTTCAGCCTGCTGTCTGCTGAAAATGGGTCACAGTAGTGCAGAAAGAACTGCACTCCTGTGATCCATAGGAGGAGTACAGCCAAACAAGGTTTGGCTGTACTTCTCCTTTAACTTATCGGTTTTGTCTGACCAGAGGAATTTCTCATTTCCATTCAAAAATGTTTGTTTTGTGTTTTTAGTAATGATTCCCAAACATTTCCCTTGTGATGCTTTAGTTTCTGTATCTTCAGCAGTGGGTGGCTTATACTTTCTAAAATGTCAAATATTATCTGTCCACTATAATTAAGATGTTTCTAGGCAGATATTTATGCATTCCAAAAGCTGCCGACACTCCAGTTTTATTTGGCAGCTTTAACAGAAGTCTGTTGATACCGTGATCTATTCAAAGGCGATAAGCAGAAAAAGTAGGAATTGGGCAGTCAGAGTACAGTATAGAATACATGTAGAACATGTATTAGCCTGGCAGACAAGCTTCCTCTTTAATGCTAACATAATTTTCTAAACTGCACTTTAAAATTAGCTTTTCAGATGGAAAAAAAAAATACATTTATGTACATCTTCCAAGTGATCCACTTAAAAGCCATTCTGAGGCTGTATAAAAACATCAGTCATTGGATATAGAGCATTAAAAGGGCTACATGGCATTTTTCCAGCTATGTTATGGAAAGTGATTCATTAATACGTTTCTTTTTTTTTTTTTTTTCTTTTTTTCATTTTCTCTTTTATCCTTCTAAGTTTTAAGTGCATAAGGAAGTCTGTGCAGGAGACTTATCAAATACGCAAATGACATGACAGCTACATATACTCCATTTCCAGCTGTGTGTGGGCTTTCTAAAAAAGATTAAATACAACACAGTGTATTCGTTTTTACTTTTGTTAAGCAATGTCTGCTTGGAGAAAAGGCAGCACTTTTCCAGTATCTGTTTAAAAAATGAATTTATTTAAGACAGCAGCCCTCCAAAGTTTAACAAATGTAAATAGAAAGTGTTTTAAATGGAGAAAAGACAGAATTGTTAAGAAATGAGACCTGGTTGCCAGCCAGTAGATAGAATTTCAGGTTTTGTTATAAAAACCTTTAGACATGTGGATTTAATCCGAGAGGGAATTCACCTATGAGTGAAACAACCTTAAAGAAAAAGTGAAATAAGCTACTGTGTCCAGACATAAGCTTTGTGGCATGTTTGAAGGAAAGAATAAAATTCCTTGGCACACCATGCCACAGGTCACGTTGAATGAATATTGCTCTTGAGTTTAGATTATAAAGCGTGGGCAGTACAATAAATATAAGGACATATTTATATGGAAGAATTTATGAAATCTGGGGCACAGCCTAAAACTAACACCCAGGAAAATTCAAATCACTTAAGAGGGTTTCATGAGAAGCAGAAGGCTTCAGCTGGAGCAGCAATATTAAAGCTGTAGTGCAACCGTATGTCTGTCTTTACGAAACAGTGCACCAAAATCAGGACTTTGAGAATATAACTGTATTCTCTGAAACATCAATGTTTCTACTGGCCAGAAACAAGAGCCCTATCCATTATAGATAGGGATGGTTCAATGAGAATTACAATTCAACCATTCTCTTCAATATTTGCACGTAGACTTGTCTAATCTGCAAATAATCAATCAATATGGGATTCCAAGTAATTATATTTCATGATTTATATAAATGACTGTGGTTTGTAGATACCTGCATGCATGTATTTAGAAGAACTTATATATATATATATCATTTTGATTATTAGTAACAGCAATTTCAAGTTTTTTTAAATATTTAGCAGGGTGCCTATGTTGGAACCATTCAACAATGGCAAATACTTGCAGTAGATGCAGCAATTGTAGCATTTTTACATGCCATTTATATACAGTGTTTATTATTTTTTTTAAGCTCTGTGTTCAAAGGATCTGCAGTATGTGTATATCACATGTCTGACATTCAGACGGTGTTCAATGGACCGTTTGCTCACAAAGAAGGACCCAACCATCAGCTGATTCCTTATCAGGGCCGAATCCCATATCCAAGGCCTGGTACAGTAAGTTGTTTCAAGTGATCTTTTGTCTTTGTGACCACTTTTGTCCTTTTTTTTTGTAGTATTTTGTCTCTCTCATTTGGAGTTCAAACAAATTTATGTCAGTTAGGCCTCTGGTAATCAGGAAGAAAAATGACAGATGGAAACAAAAAAAAAGTTAAAATTCAGAGATAATAGAAAAGAAGTTCAGTTATTAGGAAATATAGAGTATAAAGGACATTTTAACATGGGTCTTTTGGCACTGATTAAAAAAATGTTAATTTACCTGTAAACACTCATGCCACCTAAATATCACCTGTCCCTAACATTAAACCTTAACCTTTAACTTGTTTAACCTCTCCCTCACCCTAGTCATAACACTTATTTAACCCCTAAATTCAAACCTTAATTCTTGAACCCTCTTTAGCACTTACACTCAGATCCCATCTCCATATTTTCAGTTTTTTTTTTCAAAATCCCCTTCCCCCATGTGTCCAAAAAAGTTTCATTGTACTGCTCATCTCCTCCAACACCACTCTCAATGTCATCCTCAGCCACTGGCTGCTGCCCAATTCCCAGGTAAAATCCTTTGCTTTGAGCCCAAGCTATCATGGACATTAACTCTATCATTGAAAGAGGAGATGGGCTTCATACCCTGATCTTACCCTGTAAATAAACTGTTATTTAGAATTCCAAGTTAGTGACTCACACAGTACTGAAACATTGGATTTACGTGATAGCTAAGGAACTAGCATTTTTATAAGACATCCTCAAATGAAACCTCCATAAATTTTCTGTGCAAATTCCCTTTAAAAACATGGAATTGAACTCACATGTGGGTGATTGTCGTATTTCGAGAATATAGAAACCATCTGAAAAAATAGCACACAGCCATAGACATTCACGGCAGCCTTTGGCTGGTTATGCCAACAGAGAAGCATAAAACTTGGCTTAGAATATCTCTGTGGTTTTGTGTTATTTTTTATGGTTTATGATCTGCAGAAGAAAAAGGGGGAAAAACGAAATTACTGCATATTATTTCTGAGCTTGGGTATCCGTTCGACCGTTCCTAATTTCTTCAGCCCCTGCAAAGGAAAATTTATGGAGACTCCCAATGTATATCCCATGTAAATAAGTGATGTGGAGATGTTTGCAGCATGCGTCTCAACTTGCATCTTTTACCGTATGTGTCCAACCAGTTGAAGGTACATTCTTACTAAGCATATTAAACATTTGTGTAGACTTTTAGAGAAAACATGTCAGTAAATAAAAAAGGTATGTTGGCATAATAAATGCAACACAGGCACCCTCACCTATACATGTTACTTCACGTAGATGCTTATTTCTTTGGGATCCTCAACCCAGGGAACTCTAATTTGTTCTTGAGCTTACACATAGCTTTGAAAACCAAAAGAGAGTTGTTGTGGGGAAGTGTCAGAACCTTAGATTTTTATTGCTGCCTGTGTCCCTACTGCCGTAGGGGAACATTTTTCTCACTTCCTGTCTTGATGACCACACAGAAGTGATTCCCCAACGTAAACCCCAACCCCAAGGTAAACAGCATTAACATTTGTCAGAGGGTCTAATGTTTCCACTCTACTAAGGAAATGTTTTGTTTGTCTCTGACTGTAAAGGTTTCTGCACACTTCTTTTCCCATTGATCGCACAGTTGATCCAGCATTGAAAATATTTGCAGAGTTCTAACCCTTCATTATTCAACCCTGCAAATTTTTACTTGAATTTTAATTTAAAGATAGTGTTCTAGAATACATATATTCAGTAATGTAATACTTGTATTTTTCTTTGTAGTGTCCAGGAGGTGCATTTACACCAACCTTACTGACAACAAAAGAATTCCCAGATGATGTTGTTACATTTATAAGAAATCATCCACTTATGTTCAACTCCATTTATCCGGAACATAAGAAGCCACTTCTAGTAAGGACAGGAACAGACTACAAGTATACAAAGATAGCTGTGGACAGAGTGTATGCAGCAGATGGAAAGTACCATGTCCTTTTTCTTGGAACAGGTAAGAGAAATGCAATTAATACTAAACAGCTAAACATCAACATTTATTTGCCTGAGTAGTGTGTTTGTGTGCGTGTGTGCGCATGTCTGTATATTGAGCCATAGCTGAAGATATATTTAACATTTGCTATGTGTACATATGTAGTTTGCAAAATAAGAACATCTGGACAGGCTGCTAAAATGAAAGGGAGACCAGAGCAGTATGGTACATCAATCTCTTCTCAATATCTGCATTTTTGGGTAGTGAAAATACTTTAGCAGAGTTCATAATTATAGCATCTTGAGAAATATTTGTATGGTCAAAGAATAAGGTTATAGTAAATGGATAATGGTTTTGAATACATATGTCTTTATCGAGACACAAAAATGTAGGAAGTATACCGCCATCCACAGAAGGTTCAGACACTGCAAACGAAAAACTTTGAAGCCAACTTGTGTATAACCCTGCCTCCACCCATAATGGCACAGTTTTTCGCCAGTGACCTCAGCTCTGCTGAAAAAAATTCAGTTTTTTACTGAACTCTGTTTTCATCACATTCCTTTCCTTAACCTCTTGCCGCCCGAGCCAATTCTGACATTTCTCACATGTTAAAATCTGCATTTTTTTGCCAGAAAATTACTTTGTCCCCCCCAAAATGATATCTTTTTTTGAAAGGAGATGCCCTGGTGAATAAAATGGTTATTGTTGCAATTTTTTTATGTTGCATAATTGTGCAGCTATTTTTAAAATGAAAATTTTCACAACACAACACAAATACAATATAATAACCAATTTCTTGGTAAATAGATACCTAACATGTCACATGTAACATTTAAAATTGCACACGCCTGTGGAATGGCATAAAACTATGGTCCATTCAATTATCCATAGGTGACGCTTTAAAGCCCTTACAGGTTACCAGTTTAGAGTTATTCAGGCAGTCTGGCACTAGAATTATTGCTGTCACTATGATGTTTGCATGTTGCCTTGTATTTGTTGTGCAGATACCTCATATATATGGTTTACATATGTCTGCAGGACCTATGTACATGTTTGTATTTGCGTGTGAGCACCGGGAAGTGGGGATGCTTAAAAAAAAATATATATATATATATATATTTATTTTATTTACATTTTTTTACACTTGCCTTTTCATTTTTTTTGGATCAATTTATTGCTTTTACAAGAGATGAACATCCCTTTTGATAGCTTGGGCAGTGACAGATACCCTTTACTAAGGCATTTGGGGTCTGTCTCTCCTGTGCCCTCAAAAGCATCTGATCAAACCAAGAGCAGTTTGATCAGATGCTTTACAAGCCAGTAACAGCTTGTAAACAACAAACCGAGACCAGAAATGATTTCCGTTCATCACAGAAGAGAGGTGAGTGTGGCTGTACCTGCCTTTCCTCTATGTTCAACCAATAGAGACAGGTCACAACAGTTCTGGGTTACCCAATTGCACCAGAAAGCCCTGGAACAGCAGCAGTGGAGGGAGGGAGGGGGGCTTTTGCTGCCTGTAGAAGTGATCGGAATCACGGCTGTATTACGGGTACGTCTTAAGGACATGAAGTTGTTAATGACCTAAATCAAGATTGTTGATACACAGCTGATAATTTTTTTTTCTTTGTTGACTTAATTCACACTGCTGCTTGAGACTGCTGCAAAGTTAGTAAAAATTAGCAGGGCTAGCCTGGTATATGACCTTTAGATATTGGGCTCTTCATTGTGGTGCCTTCTATACCTTTGTGTGGTGTAAAGAGTGCCTTCCAGGTCTAGAGCTGTGGCACAGCCACCGGTGTCACTAAAGACTCACTTTGCATGTAAGGCTGGTCCAGATGAAGCACCAGTAAATACCTCACAATTGGTTCCATTAGAACCCCTTTCAAATTTCCTGCCACTGCCAGTTTCACCGCGGTAAAGCTTGCCTTGCCTCACTTTGGGCCTAGTTGTTTTCCACATCTTTTCACATTTTGGGGGCATTCATCCAGTATCATTGGAAGTAACCAACACCTGCACTACTGAACCTGAGATGCCTATTATTATAGGGTCATCATCTTCAGAGGCTTCTTCAGCCGATGCCTCACCTGTGTCCACAAGGACCTCCTTGTTCACATTTAAAATGTCTGTTTGTGCCCATTTGCAAGTGCAGTCTGCTTACAGAGGCTGTAAGTGAGTTCCTGTCCATTCCCAGCAGAACCTAGCTTTGACCCTTCTGGGCCTTCACATCAAATCATGCCCAAGACCTCTGTTATGATTCCCCAGTAATTCATATTAATATCCATACTTCTAAACAGGTTGATGGTGTTCTCACCTTTTTGAATTTAACTGCCAGCCAATTAAATTCCCTGCTTAGATCCCAATTTAAATTATGTAGAGTGACTCTGTGCCCTGTGTTGGAGGTGGCTTTGATTTGTAAAACTGTTATTTTAAGTTTAATCACTTAAAGAGAACACTTTGTTTCATTTTGTTTTTGAGCTTTGTGCTTTAGCTGTGATAGCATGTAGCAAACATCTAAGCTTTTTTTCTCTCATGACATCTGTGCACATTCATAGAGCACTTTGGTTACATGCCTGGGATGGAATGCAGATGATACGTCCAAGGAGCATCTGACTCAATTGTTCTTCGAGGGAAGTCACCTCTTCGTACCTGCTCTTGATACAATCTTTAGCAATGCCACTGGTGATCAGAGTATACTCCTGCCTCCTGACAGTTTAGAGGATGAAACCTGGAACCTTTCTCTCACAAGCCACAGGACTCTAAGTCAGAGGTCCTCTAACCCTTCTACAGCCTTCTGCATGATGGTGTTCTCCACCTGTTTGTTTATTTTGCTGTGTCCCTGGGCAGTTTTCTTCCATTGAATTTGGATGTTGAAGTCACCTCTGGTAGCCTTCAGCCTAGACCCAAGAATAAGTCATTTAGCTAACCCTTAGCTGTAATTCTCTGTCCTGGTCAGGAGCCTCAGGTTGACCCTCCTGCACTCCCCTTAATTGTGGTAGTTTCCTTTTTAACCATGACTTTTTCTTCATCTAGCTTTGATTTTGGCATTGATTCCTTCAAATACCCTGTTGTGGGATGGTCTCTACATCACTTGAACCTTCCAGTGGCTATTGCCCCCTCCTCAGCTGGACTGCGTTTGGAATTCTCTACTGTTTCAGAATTCCTAATTTAAAAAATCCTGTCTATCTGCCCGAGGATGGGAAGTGACGTTGGAGGTCGCTCAGGTCCTCCAAGGGCATAGAGCTGAGTGGGGGCTATATTGCCCTCACTCGACTTCCAGCCTAGCCATCGGCCGCATCATATCCATTCTGAGGTTACTGATGGCTCCGGTAAGCTCAGAATTGACCAGGAAGCAGTGTGGGGGGGGGGGGGCACCTCTCTCTCCGCCTATAAAAGTGATCTTGCAGCGAATCTGCCACCAGGACAACTTTTATCTTAAAGCCGACCGCCTAAGGGAATAAACAATATAGGGGTTATGGCAGCTAGCTGCTGCCACAACAACGGTATTTAACGTCAAATTAATGATGTACATTCCCAGTTAGGCGGTCGGCAAGTGATTACAATATCAGTGTCGCTCTGTAAGTCATGTGTCATAAGTGCACCCTGTGTTATGTGTTTATTGGTAAAATGTCTAATAAAAAATTCTAAAAATATATATTCATTTAAAGAAGTTAAAAAAAAAAAAAAAGAATCTTATGAGAAGCAAATTCTCATAAAAAGCGCTGATGGAACTAAGCACTGGCTGCAATTCAAAATAGAAGATTCTGCTTGTAGATGATGTCCATTGTAACAGATTTTTTGTGGTTTTCCTGAATTTAATGTCTCTTTAAGAAATTTAATTAAAATATCTCAGACTGTGTTTTGTTAGTTTGAACTCACATATTGTGATATTGGGCCAGTATTCTGTGTGTGGCAAGTTTGAATGTTGTATTATACACATCTGTCTTATTGTTTAAACTAGATATTGTTTAAACTAGATAATGTGTTCCCTTTTAAAAAATAATAAGATTGGTAGCTGTTTCAGAGTTTATCTTGTACACATATGCTTACAGTATGTAAGTTTTCAGTTTATTTAAGGATATATTTACATATGGAAATACAATTTTAATTACATCAGAGAGTGAAAGTTTCTGTTATGTTCTGCCATATACTACATTTGATCTGGCCTGTTTTCACCACAAACTGCAGAACCAAGCTCTATTGTGCAATACAGAGTTTGATACATAGCTATAGAGACTAGACAGCTACATTCCTTTAGAGATCTAATAAATCATAATATCCCAAAAGCACATTACATTTGCTGCATAGCATCTACACTAGTAGAAGTGAGCAAATCACTTTGTACAATTCAGGATGAGAACTGTGTAAACTCTGACACAGAATTTACCAGTAGGTGGCCCATATCACTGAAAAAAACAGTAAAATAGTTTTAGATCATAAATCAGTTCCCTACAGGCAATACAAAATGACAGTGGATCCCCTTTTAACATCTCAGGGGGTTTTGAGGCAGGGGAAATTCTGTCTAGGACTGGGTTTAATATACCTTTGTGAAGCCATAGGAGGCGTTTCACTAAAACTGGTGCACACAGAATCTGGTGCAGCTGTGCATAGTAACCAATGAGCGCCTACTTTCAGCTTGCTCATTTCAGCTTTGACAGCAAAACCTGGAAGTTTATTGGTTACTATGCATAGCTGCACCAGATTCTGTGTACACCAGTTTCAGTTAATCTCCCCCATAGTGTTGCTAAATTATGCCTTTTAAACGCGCACTTGCTCTGTTTATTTCATAATAACAATGTAATGTAGCCACACTCACTGGCTCACTGACACCTAAAGCACACCTTGCACAAAAATGCATTGAACAATTAAGATTTTTCTGCCTCTGCTAGGTAAAAAGTATATTACTTAAAGTGTTACTAAACCCACAAGAGTAAAATCAGTCTGTATATGCAGTAAAGCATGCTTGTTTTACTCACTATGGAACCTAAGGGGTTAATCCTCTGTATTGAGTAAAAAAGCAGTTTGGTCCTGTCTTCTCTGACCTTCCTCTTTACTGCACATGCTGGAGTGTATTGCTAGAGAGCTTATTTTGGGGGGGGGGGGGGGGGGGGTGTGCATGTCATTACCCCATAGGACAGTCAGAGGAGAATGAAAACTGCTTTAACCGGTGCTCAGCTGTACACTGATAGAAGTCATAGGACTGTTCTAACTGCTGATGAGAAAAGTTATTTAGCAGTTTATATTTACTAAAGTATTTGCATTTCCATGTTCTGTGTACTGTGGGAGACCAGATATAGTGAATTCAGAGTCCTGGGTTTAGTAACACATTAATTATACCTTCTACTTTTACTTTGAGTTTACGTATTTTAAGGCAAAACCCTCTGTTTTGCTTTGGGTTTATCTAGTAAGGTTACTTTGCAGTATAAGCGTGATCTCAGTTGACAATGAGGTTTCTTAAGCAGTTGCTGCAGATCAGACGAAAGTGTCTTCAGGTCTTCTGGCTGGTTACAGACCTTTCTTCCCTGGTCTTAAGGCATTATGGAGAGTCATCTCCAGCTTATCCCTGACAATCTTTTATATGTCAGGTTGTTTACCATAATTACCGACAACGGTTACAAACTTATTTGCCTTAGTTACAATACAGACTGCTCAAACTGTCCCATTGTTTGAGGACAGCTTGTGTACTTGTTACCAAGGCATTAGTTTGAGAAGCATCCATTCAAACACACTCAACAGTAACCTGATTTCTGTTTTTATCTATACAGATTTTTTTTTTAACTAGCCTGATGGAGAAAAATTATTATTAATATCAAATGCAACACACCCTCCCAAAAATGTTATTTGCATCTTTGGTTGATGACTGTATATTGGACTTCTTATATCTTTTGAAAACTCCAGCAATTATGGCTGAATTCACACCACGTATGCACGCTGACACAGTTGATCCACTTAAGTTAACATGCATTTTTTAAAGCATTGGGGTTGATTTACTAAAACTAAAGAGTGCACAATTTTGTGCAGTTGTACATAATAGCCAATCAGCTTTTAACTTGTGCTTGTTCAATTAAGCTTTGAGAAAAAAAGAAGGAAGCTGATTGGTTTGTTTGCAGAGCTGCACCAGATTTTGCACTCTTAAACTTTGGTAAATCAACCCCAATGTATTGATGTGTGCCTTTTTTGCCCACAGAAAAAGCCACAATTATTTATTTAATTTCCTTAACACCCACTGCAGTGCGTTGCCAGGCAATGCACTTTGTATAAATGCAGCATGTAACATTTTAACCTGGCTCTTATCAGTGCAGTTGGTAAGTGTGAACTGGGCCAATTTTAAAACAACGAATGTCAACTTTTCATTACCTTGGGCCTGTATTGAGCACTGAAGCCCAACAAATGTGGTGTGAATGTGCCCTTAATCTACCTGCTTGAGTTCACAGCTCTACCCTCATTTTGCAGTCATCAAACTCAAGCAAACTTATTTCAACCCTACTCTCATTCTCTGTAACCTAAAATCAGCTAATCAAAAAAATGTTTATTTAGTGGCTGTAGTAGATGAGATTTCATGTGCAGTGGTCTCACCAATGAACAATAACTAAAACTTGCGGGCAAATAAGAAAAGAGCTCAGATTTGATTGAGCAATGGGGTTTATTTACTAAAGCCAGAGAATGCAAAATCAGGCTCTCTTCTGCATAGAAACCAATCAGTTTCCAGGTTTTATTGCCAAAGCTTAATTGAACAAGCTGAGGTTAGAAGCTGATTGGTTTCTATGCAGAAGAGAGCCTGATTTTGCACTCTCCAGCTTTAGTTAATAAACCCCAATGCCTTTTATTGAATAGGGAAAGAAATATTATGGTGATTAAGTAACCCAATAATAAATATTTGCAGCAAATATAAACTCAGCAAATTAAGGTGTCAGATTATACAACATATTTACACATATAAGAACTGTTTTCATTTTAGACACATTAGTCAAATTTTATCATTCTTCGCAATAAAAACAATGTTAGTATTGGCTACTCATTTTATATAATGCAGTTAATCACAGAAGGCCTTAAGTTTTTTTCTGCTGTAATCCGTGGCAGTGATATAGAATTATGTGTAGAGTGTATTTCCCATCTTCGGCTACATTAGCTTTATAGTTAGCTAGGCATGTTTATTACTGTGTGCCAAAGCATTAAGACACTGCTAGGCTTAACATTCCTATTGGATAACTTTATAGTGTTGGACCAGACTGTGTCATACTGTTTAAATTTTATGGAATTGCTATCACAAAGAGGTTCAAGCGAAAAGAGTTTCATATAAACTCCATCTATTCTCACTTACATTTATCAAGTGATGACAAGCTATGTGTTCTGCAAAAGCTTTCATGATCCCTTTTCTTCCAAAGAAGCCACTTGAACACACAGGATTTTACAAGCAAATGCTGAATAATGTATTTTGATGCTAAAAAGTAGAAAGTAGAATTGCAAAGTAGAAGAATTGTGTTTTCAGCAAATATATGTAAAACAAGAGGTAGAAAATAACCTTATTTTTGAACGTATAGGGGGTTTAACTCTCAGACTTTTAGGTAAAAATGAGATTACAAGAACTGAAAACCAAGACTTTGGAAATAGCAGGCACTCCTAGGCACTTTGTTCAAAACACAAGTATCAGCAATGCCACTTCGAGCATACAGAAATGTCTTATGGCCACCACTACTACCTGTGAACTTCTTAAAATATCATGGTCATGGAAAGACTCTATATATAAGCAATACCTGAGGTGTTTGAGAACTCCTATCATGGCCTGTGGACATTACATGATTTAAGATGTCCAGCAATACATTTTAGATGGTTTCTCAATTATACCAAAATAGTCAGGACTGCTAGAATAGCTAGGAGATACCCCACAGGACACCTTTATCACTTATTTTTGGTGTCCATTGGTTGGGTTCTATTCTTTGTTGAGAGCTTCTTGCTCTCTTGAGACCCAGGTGTGTCTGTAGTGGGCGCAAACCTGTATGTGCAAGGGGTACTTGATCTATAAAACCCTTGCACCACTGCAAACTCTGACAGTAGAGGTGGACAGAACTTTACAACTGTTCTTACAGTTTTATCTGCTATAGAGTATGATTTGCCTAAAAGGCTAAAATACACAAGCTTGAATAATGCAACAGGAATCTTTCACACCACACTGTTTGCACCCTGTGAACAAGCGTAAATAAATGTATGCTTCTTTCGGCACCTAAAAGGAAATAGACTTGAAGGGTACCCTCATAATAATGGTATGCAGTATGCCAAGTATAACAAAACTGTCTAGTATCTGTTAACAAATGTAGTGTTTTCAGCATAAGTCAGGCATACATGGACACTGTTATGTAAAAGAAATATAGAAAGTTTAAACAGTCTTTTTTAATAAGACAGCAGTGTATTAGTGTTGTAGCTTGCCAACTAGGCAGTATCCTAATCCAATTTCCAGAATGTAAATCTAGTAGTAAGATTCTGAAATGGCAAAACCTTTCGGGTTTGTGTTAATCCATAAGTACTGCTAACTATACAGAATTACACAGATAGGGAAGTTACTAAGTAAACAGCATTTATTGGTCTTATAATTTATGGCAATTATATTTCTGAAATGAAACAGGACCCCCAAACAAAATACAGTATATTGTTAAAATATGTTGCAATTGGCATGTTAACATAACAAAATATCACAAGAGAAGAAATTCTACTTCTTTTACACTTGCAATAAGCTGTTCCAATTTTACACCAGCAAGCAAGGCTAGCTTAGTTTATACAGTTTCTGACAATTTGAAGACGGTGGACTAATACGGTGATAGAATAGAAGTGTAGGGCTGCCAAAATCACAGGGGGAACAGATCCAAAACTTACAGGAGGCTTTGATTTGAATAGCTTGGTGCCAAGTGAACTGTGTCAGCTCTGTTTGTCTGCAGTTATTGTGTAAACTCAGTATCAATAGGGTTCAGATACATCAGCATGAAAATACAGATACTACACAGCTGGCAAGACTAGGAAGTCCCAGCCCCCAAACAACATTTATTTCATTTTATACACTATTCATATTTGCAAATGTGTGCCTAGTCATGAATGGGGCCATGTTTGGAGTTGTGAGCGGGTTGTTGATTGTGTTTTTTTTCTTTATGTAAATGTATATGTTATAGGATCAATGTTATGCTTGATGAGTTGAATACTGCTGTATGGAATATCACAAAAAAATCCACATTAAGGCCACATGCATGCCATTTAGCCCCTGTTCGTTCCAATTCTGGCACAGGTGGCTGCAGCCTGTCAAAGTCTATGACATACTGAAATACACGGCGACTGGACAGTGCTGGATGTTGTACTGAGTGATATTTAGGGCCTTATGGGTTTAGGGACATATGGTCTCACTGGCTAGCCATAGCATATTTCAGCCTGTCATAGACTTTGACTGGGCACAGGAAAACTCTGAGATTGGATGCGCAACAGCTAAACTCCCAGTGTGCATGTGGCCTGAAGAAAACAGCAGACCTGAAATCAGATTAGGAACCATGCATCAAACGGGGGCTTGCAGAACTTCAGGCTGTCATTAGTGAAAAAGAGACATCGTTTGGTAGAAAAAAAAACTAAATAGGTGGGCTTTTATGTTTTCCATGTTTCATGAGACATACATCTCATGAGAACATGCAGACCACACCTAGAGGTGTCCCTTGGATAAAGGGTGCCTGATCCTCTATGCCCAAACAGAAAACAGGTATACTTTTACTGGTTGGTAATATATTGTATACATTGACATTAGCAGGTGTGAGCTATTAGTAGGTGTAATAGTTGCTAGACACAATATACACAATATTCTGAACAGTAATATTAGTCATTATGAGATAGATTAGATACCCTGACATAAATCAGTGTAAAAGCTGGTATAACCGATTACACAGTGGCATTAGTCAATGTAATAGTTGGTGAAAGATTATATGCAGTCATACTAGCTGATATGACAGTCAGTGGGAGATTCTGCGAAATGCTATAAGTGAGTCCACCTGCGAGGAGAACTGGTAGAGCTATAGAGGTGGAGCAGAGCACATTGCAGTAAAGGATCAGGGAAGGCACACAGTATGGACAATGGTTGGTAAATAGGAGGGAACGCTGCTTTAAATGCAGACATTGGTGAGAGTAGACCTATCACAAACCTAGGGCCAACAGTGGGGGAACCAAAGGCAAAATGGGTCACATACAATTCTTTAAAAGTGAAGTGTGGGAATCGCAAAAAAAAAGACATACATCGATCCCAGCTGCAGCTATCGCCACTAAGACCAAGAACTGAGCCAAACCCCACTGGTCGCTCAGCTCTCGGTCTTCAGGTTGCAGAGAACCAGTGTTCACTGGAGGGCCAGGCCATGAAGCAGTTGGCTCAGGTTCTCAGGGGATCCCTGAGAGCCTGAGCCACCTGTCATTCCAGACTTCTAGGTGGATCTTTTCAGAGCCTGGACCAGTTCTGTATAGTCAGCCTACAGCAGACTGTAGCCCTCTGTCAGCTGAAAACGGGTCACAGGAGTGTAGAACTAACCGCACTCCTGTCACCTACAGGAGAAGTATAGCCAAAAGTGCTTTGGCCATACTTTAGTCCTTTAATAAATACACAATCCTGCTGCACTACACACACATACACACAGTCTTAAACCGCACACGCATTCCTATACTACAGACTCTCACATACAAACCAGCCATCCTTCCTTTTCCAACATAATTACTAAAACGTGATTAGAAACTTTCTTTCTGTTGGGAGAGTAGGCTGCTAAGCTTTGCTTCACTTTGAGCACTGAACCTCTGTTCTTAGTGTCAGTGTGTGTAATGTCTGTGTGCTGTTAGAGTGTGTGTACTGCACAGTGAGTAGTCTTTGGGGGAGAAACAGGAGAATACGTGTGCTAGGGAATAGATTTTTATTATTATTATTATTATTATATGAGATTTATATAGCGCCAAAAGTTTACTCTGCGCTTTACAATGTATAAGGGGGACAACACAATTACAGTACAATACAAAAGGTACAGGAGGGCCCTGCTCGTAGAGCTTACATTCTAAAGGGAGGGGGTGGTGGTACAAAAGGTAATAGCTGAAAAGAATGATTTAATGGGGGTGGCTCAGGGACAGTTATGTGGGTGTGGGATAGGCTTCCCATTTTGTATGCTGGAGGTGGGATTGTACTACTAGAGCATGCTCTATTCAGTTCAATTCAAGATTGAAGACATAATTCACCAATGAAAAAGTGACAGTGGCTTTTGTAGTATCGTTTTGGAGAGGATAGGTTGGATAGAAGATAGAAAGAAAAGGATTTGATAGGCCGCATAACACAGAGTATAAGATAGGTAGAGCAGAGTAACAAGCAACATTAAATCAAGCTGTTGTATCAGGCATGACAGTGTGAGAGGCCAGAGTGTTTAGGGTATAGGGGAACATTCTACATGATTACTATACACATTCATGTTAGTTAAATATCACAAAACTACTTTAACATCAGTACTAAAGCTGGCCATAGATGGATAGAATTGAAATGAAAATTCTTAGACAAAGTCAAAGCTTGTTAAGCTTTTAACAAATTTTGTTAGCTTTTAGCATTTGATTTTGGAATGAATGGACGTTACCGAACAAAAACCACATACACTATTAGAAAGTCTTTTGCTGGAGAAACAATTTCCATCCTGCTCCTTTGAATGTTATCACAGCGACCAAAAACAAACATTGGTTTGACATAATAATGATTGGAAAAACTGAATGAACTTTCTTATGCCCTGTACACACGACCGGTTTTGCTGTCGGAATAAACTCTGAAGGTTTTTCCGACGGAATTCCGCCTTGCATACACTCGGTCACACCAAATTCCGACCGTCAAGAACACGGTGATGTACAACACGTACGACGGGACAACATGTACGACGTCTCGTACTTGCTTCAGAGCATGCGTCATTTTTGGTACGTCAGAACAGCATACAGAGGAGCGGTTTTCCCGATAGGAATTTGTTCCGTCGGAAAAATATAGAACATGTTCTCTATCTAAGTCCGTCTGAATTTTCGACGTAAAAAGACCGATGGGGCATACACATGGTTGGAATATATGATGAAAAGCTCCCATCGGACTTTTTCTGAAAACATTCTTTTCCCAAGAATTTTCATTCAAAATTCTACACATCTATGGCCAGCTTAACATTGATCAAAAATGTAGAATTCCTTTTAGTCCAAGATACGTTTGAATGCAAAAAAAAATTGCTTAAAAAGATAATGTATTGTCTGCCTGTTTCCTTGTATTGGGCCAGTAGCATGTCAGCACAGGGATTGCCTCTGACAGTACAATCATTGAATGGATAAAGCAAATGTAGGTAACCACACTGCCACATCCCACCTCTATGAACCTTTAAAGTATGTAAACATCATTGAAATTGTTTTGTGATTTAAACAATTTTTTTTCTTTAATATGTTTACTTCTAGACAAGGGAACAGTACAGAAAGTGGTTGTCCTCCCTGGTAATAGCTCCACAAGCAGCGAGCTGATTCTGGAAGAGCTGGAGGTTTTCAAGGTTTGGCACAAGCTTCTGTTTCTAAAAAGTGTTTACATACAGCTTTGATCTGACAATCTGGGCATTGTAAATCACACTATAGAAATGGTGTTTCACTTACCAGAAACCAGCCTCGAAATAACGTAATGTTTTGTAAACTGCAACTATGACCTCAGTGAGCATATTCAGACCTAATGTTAGACAAGATAAATTCAGCTATCCCTGTGTATAGCCATTGCAGGTTCGCAAACAATTTTTTTCTTAGCTGGCTGTCTCTGAAATCTGATTCACATTATTTTTATTATGCTATTATTATTTATTTTGTTCATTCCAAATGAGGTACCCATTGTCAGTGATGTAAACATTCATCAACTTTCGTGATGTGATGTATCTTTATATAAAATTTAAAACGTTTCCCTTAAGGTGGTTGTTAACTTCAAACACGAACTATGAACAAAGCATATCCTTCTACAGTGTGTACGTGTCTCAATCCAAAACATTAAATGTCATTTCTGTCTGCTGCTTCGTACTTCTGCTATCAGCATGAGTTATTTTGACACGTTTTTCTGACACAAAGAGAAAAAAGGTGACAGGGGAGGGACCTCCAGCTGACTGACAGCCTCAGCTCTGCTTCTGTGTGCTGTCTAAAAGGGGTGTGTCCCTTCCCTCCAATCAGCTCTCAGAGCTCTCCTCGCTGAGCTCTGCAGAGTGTGATTTCAGTGCTCTGCTCCCTTTTTTCTGACAGCTTAGACAAGCTTTATAAATTCTGCACTTTGATTGGATTTAGAGAGGAGAATGCTGCAGATAAACAGGTACAACTTATGTAGGCAGATTTATTTAATCTCTGTGTATCACCTGAGGCCAGTCACTATACTGTGAAGGTTTTCAACCACTTTAATGTCCGGCAACACTCAAAAAGTTTTGTAAGTTTTATGCAATATGAGAAAGTGTTTGTATCTTTGTCAAGGTTTTTTATTGCTCTTTATATGGATAGGGAGGATTTCACCATAGCCTACTTTGTTAACTAATCTTATTTGCAAAGTAAGAACTCTCTACATCTTTAGCAAATCAACTCATCAGTGTCAGTTGCTTGTTATATACACTGATTTTTGCCAGTGATAATCAGAGGGGTCTCTGTCATATCATCTATGCTTAGTTTTTAATGTACTCTGTGGGTTGCATACTTCAGTGGGGTAAATCTCTACGAGGGCTTATGCACACTGTACCAAACATGTTGCTTTCAGAAAAGTTCTATGCTAGTCAATGTGCCCATGCATATTCAGGTGTTTAAACCTTTATTTTGGGAGCGGCATTCAGGGACTTAAAAAAACACCTAAAAAACGCATTTTGGGAGGAGCGTATTGGTAGTTTATGCTGTATGCATGAGCAGTTATGCTAATGTTTACATGTGTACTGCACAAATGTACCCTATTGGCCACCGCTGTCCAGGACCCACATAAATATCAACAATGCATTGCCAGCAGCACCTGGGCTGTTGCATACACACCATTAATACTTATAAGTTGGCCCTGAGTGAGTCATTCAGTCCAACACTGTGTGGAGTGAACTTAATGCTCCTTGTAGATACACTATATTGTCAAGTATTGGTACACCTACCTTTAAACGCACACTAACTTTAATGGCATAAATGGCTTCTCCCACTGGCCATTGAAGCTGACCTGATTGGTGTCCGCAACACCCTAAATAATTCTGGTCAATCCCCCTATGTTTGTTCATTCACTATGAAAATGTCAGCGCATGACACTGAGTAGAGTGGACTTCACCCCCCTTGTCCTAAATGTAAATGTGAAGGGTTGGGAACTAATCGCCTTAAGAATAGCCCATAATGTAATGTATACAATGATCACCAGCTCCCCTGACATTGTTGCTAGAATGTAGGCAGCTTGAACTGTATACATCCTTCATTGCAAGCCTAGGATTCTTCTTTGTAAGCTGCTCAGCATTTTTTATTGCTGTGATGGGGGCGGCTTGAGACCCCTAGAGTTCCAGTGGCTGCAAGATTCATAGGTGTATTTTTTTTTGGCCCATGTGCACGATCCCTTACTGTCATATGAGTACACAGTGCCTATTATTGTTATTGTAAAGTTGCAGTGATAGGGATATAACCTCCTTTCATTTAGAAAATTGACATGTGGTTTTATTTCTCACTTGAGTGTTTTTTTTCTCAATTTTTAGAGTCAAGCTCCAGTAACCTCCATGAAGATTTCTTCAAAAAAGGTAATGCTCCTTAACCTGATTCAAACTGAACTTGGGATACACATTTATTTTTACGAGGTGTACAAAACTTGCAGCTGAACTGTGTAGCATGAAAGTCATAATAATCGTCTTGATGTTGGATGTTTCTTAATTCCATGTATGGCTCTTTCTCAGCACAGCTTTATCTAATTTGAAGTGGGAGCTGTAGCCACAAGCTTAGTGTTACACAACTCTAAGGTTCTATTTATTTAATGAAGACTAGTGACAGATTCAATTCATTTTGCCAGTAACTGTAAGACTATAATTACAGTTTGAGCTTGAAAAAATTAATTTCCTAAGCTATATTATAATACGTTATTATTATTATTATTTTTTTTTTGTTTTATCTTCCCCCACCCCATATTAAAAAGGCATTGCCATGATTAACTTATCCTCTCCACACCCCATCGCTGTCCCTGGCTTTCCCATTTTACAAGAGCCAAATCTTTCTGCCCATTTGCTGTATGCCCATCCTGTTCGTTATACACCCCCTAGGGGGAGCACCATCTTGCTGGCTAGGCTTGCAGTACTCCAGATGTTATTGCATATTACATGTTATTACATGAGTGCTGCTCAGTCCTAGAGGAATACTTGCCACTATCAGGAAGAAAAGGAAGCTACTGTGAACTAGAACTTTGGAAAAAAGGTAAGTATGGAGATTTTTTTATTATTAAAAAAAAAAAAAACAGGAGGGAGGGTGTTTGGAAGTTACAAGGAGATGCTTTTTGGTAGCAAAAGGCTGGATTCTGCTTTTAATAGGCAATATACATATAATTTCAGGCACATTTAAACTGTTGTGTCAGTAATGATTACTAGAATAGTTTTGAATTTTCACTTGTTAAAACATATCCTGTTCTCTTAAAATATTGTAAAGAAATACCGTATATCAGTAAAATCTTTCAATCAATGGTAAAAGAAGGTGTAAAGGAAGTACATTTTTACACTGCATTTACACAGCTGCTATCTAGAGATAGGATATAGAACTAGTTCCTGCTGGCTATTTATATGAAGAATATTGGGCTCCATTCACAGAAGCATTTCACATGTGGCATTTAGGCATTTAGGTGCCCGGACACATTTTCCCTAAATATCGCATGAGATCCGGAAACTGTCAATTCACTGTGGTATTTACCACAAGACGCTCAAAACTGTCAGTAAATACAGCATGGAAAGGGGTTAAAGCCAATGCACAGAAGGAAATAAATTATTAAATGCATGCAGCAATTAAGTAGTGGTCCAGGTATGCGGTATTTAAAGAGGAGGTCCACCTAAAAAAAAAAATATTAAAAGCCAGCAGCTACAAATACTGCAGCTGCTGACTTTTAATAAATGGCCACTTACCTGTCCCAGGGTCCAGCGATGTTGGCAGCCGAAACCGATTAATCGCTCGGCTCTTGGCAGCTGCCGCCGCCATCCTCAGTGAGGGAATCAGGAAGTAAAGCGTTGCAGCTTCACTTCCCGGTTCCCTACTGCGCATGCGCGAATCGTGTGTTTCCCAGGAGACAGCGGTGGGGGGGGGAGGGGGCGTGACTCCCACGGGAGTCTATTCCTGGAAGTGGGTGCAAATACCTGTACAGGGGGTCCCCGGGTTACAAACAAGATAGGGACTGTAGGTTTGTTCTTAAGTTGAATCTGTTTGTAAGTCTGAACAGGTAAATTTTTTAGGTGTAGCTCCAGCCAAAAAAACTATTTTTAAGCTTTTTGGATAGCATAGGGAAGGGTTAATACCCCTGTAACATTTGTTTTGCTGTGTGTGCCCCTGTTCAGAAGATTTCACCTCACTTTCTGTCCCAATGACAATTGGATTTTGAAAATTTTGGTTTGTTGTGGAAACAAACCTTGGTGATAAAGCATCAGTGGAGGTACCTTTTCCCCATAATAGCTCTTACAGGAGTGAATTTCCCTTCCTAGGGGTAGATTTCCTCTCACTTCCTGTTGTCTCCCTCCGTTTGTAAGTAGGAGTCGTTTGTAAGTTGGATGTTTGTAACTAGGGGACCCCCTGTATTATACAGGTATCTGCACCCCCCTCCCCCCTGAAAGGTGCCAAATGTGACATCGGAGGGTTCCGAAAAGCAGAGATTCCATTTTTGTGAACCTCCGCTTTAACCACTTCATGCCTAAGCCTTTTTCTGACATTTGTTGCTTACAAGTTAAAATTCGTATTATTTTCTAGAAAATTACTTAGAACCCCAATCATTATATATATATATTTTTTTAGCAGAGACCCTAGAGAATACAATATTTTATGTCACATGGTATTTTCCCAGTGGTCTGCAGTTTTTTTGGGGGAAAAAAGACACTTTCATGAATAAAAAAAAAACCAAAACAGTAAAGTTAGCCCATTTTTTTTTGTATAATGTGAATGATGATGTTACGCCAAGTAAACAGATACCCAACATGTCATGCTGTGAAATTGCACACACTCCTGAAATGGCGACAAACTATGGTACTTAAAAATCTCCATAGGCTACGCTTTAAAAATTTCTACAGGTTACCAGTTTAGAGGTACAGAGGAGGTCTTGTGCTAGAACTATTGCTCTTCCTCTTATGATTTCGGCAATACCTCACATGTATGGTTTGAACACTGTTTACATTTGCAGGCGCGACTTACGTATGCGTTCGCTTCTGCGCATGAGCACGGAGGGACAGGGTGCTTTAAATTTTTTATTTTTATTTTCTTATTTATTTTATTTTTATTTTATTTTTTTTACACTGTCTCTTTAAAAAAAAAAAATCTGATCATTTTTATTGCTATCGGTACCGGGGTGATGAGTGCAGCTGGAGGCCTCACCCCGATACAACCCCTTCAAGCCGAGGCCGCATATTTGCATATGGTCGGCGTGTAGGGGTTAAGGAATGTGAAAATATAATCACCAATTTTGAGTAGTCTCTGTTTTTTTGGATCTGTTCTCTCAATAGTAATGCTTAGAAAGCTAAATATGGAAATAGGGAAATCATTGGGGTTGATTTACTTAACCGAGTGCCGCCCGCCGGACGTCATATGAAAGCCAGGGGGCGCGCCTCTCGTTCTGGGCAGGCATCATATGATGATCCCCCCCCAATAAAGAGGACCTGTCACCACCAATCAAAGTACCTGTCACAGTCCATATGAGTATCTGTCACGGTTCATCTGAGTACCTGTCACAGTCCATCTGAGTACCTGTCACGGTCCATCTAAGCACCCAAGTACCTGTCACAGTCCATCTGATACCCAAGTACCTGTCACAGTTCATCTGAGTACCCGAGTACCTGAGTACCTGTCACAGTCCATATGAGTACCCGAGTACCTGTCACAGCCCATATGAGTACCCGAGTACCTGCCACAGTCCATATGAGTACCAGAGTACCTGAGTACCTGTCACAGTCCATATGAGTACCCGAGTACCTGTCACAGTCCATATGAGTACCAGAGTACCTGTCACAGTCCATCTGAGTACCTGTCAGAGTTCATCTGAGTGTTGTATGCATATGCTGTGTGTGAGAAATAACCTGATAATATGACAATTAAAAAAAAAAAAATCTTCATTTTGCAAAGAATTGTGGGAAAAAATTACAACTTCAAAAAAAACTCACCATGCTACTTACTTAATACCTTGGAATGTCTACTTTCTAAAAATGGGTCATTTGAGGGGTATTTGTACTTTCCTGACTTGTTAGTGTCTCAAGAAAGGAGATACACCTGATGTACTGAAGGCCTGATCAGATGTGATCAATTTTAAGTGATTGGCACCATAGTTTGTAGACTCTATAACTTTCACAAAGACCAAATAATATACACTAATATGGGTTATTTTTTACCAAAGATATGTAGCAGTATAAATTTTGGCCAAAATGTATGAAGAAAAATTACTAATTAGCAAAATTTTATGACAGAAACAAAGAAAGAGGCATTTTTTTTTCACAAAATTTACAGGCTTTTTTTATTTATAGCACAAAAAATAAAAAACCTATTAGTGATTAAATACCACCAAAAGAAAGCTCTATTTGTGTGAAAAGAAGGACGCAAATTTCATATGGGTACAGTGTTGCATGACTGAGTAATTGTCGTTCAAAATGTGAGGTTAAAGTATAACTAAAGGAAAAACTTTTTTAGTTTTGTGTAGAGTGGAGGTGGATTAGAACACCCGTCAGGTTTTTATTGCTGTCTGTGCTCCCATTAGGGAGATTCACCCTCTCTATCTGTCCTGTTTACCATTATCATTGAAAGTAAAAGTAAATGCCAAATTTTGGGTTGTCTCAGAAAAGTAATAGAATGAAAATCTTCCAATGGGACACATATCGCAAAAAAAAACTGACGGGAAAAAAAGCTGTGCTTATAGTTCTACTTTAAGGCAAATAGACTGCAATTTGCAAGTTGCTCTACAGCTTAGTAAATGAGGTAAAGCTTCACTTTACAAAGAATACCCAATCACATGCAAGGAAAGTAAAAAACAATAATTTTTGCTTGTACATGATTAGATCATGGAAGCTAGCAGAGACCCCCCCCTCATTTACTAAGCTCTGGAGTATGTGCACTTGCAAACTCCTTAGTCTGTGCCTTTAGTAAATCCACCACATTACATGTAGTAAAATATACTTATTTTCTCTTGTAATTTCTCCAGTTTTTGGAGACTTTTTTGCGTATATACAAGCATATATATCAATTGCTTCAAAAAACCTCCCAATCACTCCAAACATAATACAATGTACATGCATATCACAATGGTCTTGTTAGAACATATGTCATATGTAGTGGGAATACTTATTTTTAGATGTCTTTGGCTCAAATATTGGATTAGGGATTCACAAGTATTCTTACAAAGGTGTGGAACTTGAGCTGTTAGGAGAGGGGTGTTATCAATTTGAAGGTTTGACAGATAAATACCAGAGTGACACTTCCAAGAACATCAGAGAATAACGATGACTATTCTCTAACAAGAAAAAACAGACCTGTCCAAAGATATAGCAATGACTTTGCAATTATTACAGCAAAAAAATTACGTTAAAGCACGGTTCCTCCAGATATTACCAGGGGAAAATAGTATCAAAAATCACACGCATATAAATACCCTTCTTCAACCAATAAAAAAGACAACATTGTAATGTTTTTATTGGTGGAAGAATGGGTATTTATATGTATGTGATTTTGATACTATTTTCATACAATATTTGAATTTTTTAAAGATAATATGTATTTACTTAATTTAACTTACCCTGTGTCCCCGACAATAAGACCTAGTGTGATTGTCGGTGATGGCTGCAATATAAGCCCTAACCCCCAAATAAGCCCTAGTTAAAGTCCTTGTAGGTGGTATTTTCAGGGTGGGGCTTATTTTCGGGGAAACAGGGTAGGGATTATTTGGGAGGTAGGGCTTATATTGCAGCCATCACTGACAATCACGCTAGGTCTTATTTTTGGGGAAACAGGGTAGTTGTTTTTGATACACCACGTGTGTCCTGTGAAAGCAGCTTCCCTTTGACTGGTATTCTAGTCACCTTTTTTATTTTGCATTAAAGCAGAGTTCCAGCCTGGGGGAAAACAATTAAGTCAACAGCAACAAATACTGTAGCTGCTGACTTTTAATATAAAGACACTTTCTTGTCCAGGGAGCCTGTGATTTCGGCACCCCAAGCCGATCCATCCATCGACTACGGGTGCAGGTGCCAGCATTGCTAGTAAGGAAAACCAGCAGAGAAGCCTTCAGGCCCTCAGCCGGTTTCCTACTGCGCATGTGAAAGTCGCGTGGCGCTTTCTGAATGGTCCCGTCGTCTTCTGGGATACACACAGGTCCCAGAAGGCAGGGGGGGGCACGATCCGATCGCAGAAATGACTTACCTCGTCGCGGCGGTGCTAAACAGGAAGACAGCAAATTACCCCATTGAAACAAGGTAAATCAAGTCCAAAAAAATAAAAAAAACATCCAATGTGGTTTTAACTTACTGCTATGAAGCGGACGTGCAAACATCCAAATGTGGGTGGAACTCCGTTTAATACATATGCTGCAGAGTTGGCATATTTCTACGGTTTAAACCATTTTACCTCTTTATGAGCGCTAAAAACCAACAGGGGTTCTACTTCTTCTCCTCTGCATCTATCCCACTGGATATCGCATGAGATAAAATGAGATGTGAATTGCAAAAGAATTATGGAAAAATGCTATGAGCTATTTTACTGGAAATTTTAAAGATGAAAAAACATTTTGTGAATGGGGCCCAGTATCTTGCATCTCAATGTGTGCCATTCCAGAGTTTGTAATTCGGTAAAGCCAGTGACATGCATAGTTCTTGAATAGGTGTATTTATAGACAAAACTGTTCTTATTTTTTAGTTTTGTATAGAATAGGGAAGGGTTAAAAGGTTATTAGGTTATTTTTTTGCAGTTTGTGTTACATTGCAGAGATTTCCCTTTACTTTTGATTACTTCCTGTTCCTTAGATGCAAATGGAATTAAAAGTTAATCCCTACAAAATGCAGACCTTCAGCCCATCCTCCATTCATAGAGCTCCTTTTCTTCATTGTAAAGCTTCTTTGAATTTATTAATTGATAATTGATTGGTTATAGTCGTCATTCTTGAGGAGTGCATATGACAGGTTCCTCAGCTCATATTAACCACTTGCCTACTGGGCACTTTTACCCCCTTCCTGCCCAGGCCAATTTTCAGCTTTCAGTGCTGTTGCACCTTGAATAACAATTGTGCGGTCATGCAACACTGTACCCATATGATTTTTTAATATTCTTTTTGATTTTTTAATATTCACATAAATAGAGCTTTATTTTAGTGGTATTTAATCACCACTGGGTTTTTTATTTTTTGCTAAACAAATGAAAAAATACAGAAAATTGTGGAAAAAAAAACAGAAAAATTATTTTTTCACAGTTTGTTATAAAATTTTGCAAACAGGTAATTTTTCTCCTTTACTGATGTGCGCTGATAAGGCTGCACACTGATGGACACTGATAGGCTGTACTGATGGGCACTGATGAGGTGGCACTGATGGGCACTGATAGGTGGCACTGATGGGCACTGATAGATGGCACTGGTGGGCACTGATGAGGCTGCACTAATAGGCGGCACTGATGAGCACTGATAGGCAGCACTGATGGGCACTGATAGGCAGCACTGACAGGCGACACTGATAGGTGGCACTGATAGGATGCACTGATGGGCACTGATAGGCAGCACTGATAGGTGACACTGATGATGAGGCACTGTTGGGCACCGATTGGCAGCACTGATTGACAGCAGAGATTAACACTGATTGGCAGCACTGGTGGGCACTGATTGGCAGCACTGTTGGGACCGCACTGATTATCAGGACACTGCCCTGATTATCAGTGCCGATGTCCCTTTAACAAAAAACCTCTGCACAATATTATTTATTGTTTATGAATTGTTAGGGGCTGATGAACGTGGAAAGAAGCTGTCCTATAGCAGTTTTTTTATTATTATGCCATAGTAAAATAAGGTTTGTTTAAAAATCCAATTTATATTTTCACAGCAACAACTGTATGTCAGTTCAGAAGAGGGGGTAACTCAAGTATCTTTACATCGCTGCCATATCTATGGAACTGCCTGTGCCGACTGCTGCCTTGCCAGGGATCCCTACTGTGCTTGGGATGGAAAGGATTGTTCCAGATTTTATCCATCAGGGAAAAGGTGAGCATCTGGAGGGTAATATGAGCCTAAGCAACATTATGATCAATCTACTGTATGACCCAGTTTTCAAAAATTATCATTATTCTGGTTTAACAATGAATTCAGTTTTATAAGATTAAGGAGTTATAGCAAAGACCTCAAACCTAGTGCTGTTATGGTTCTTTGTCATTAACTGAAAATATTTCTATGGAGAAACCAGAAGTAGCTGGGTAAAAAAAGATGACACTATACTGCTGAACCTGCACTCTCTCTATAACATGATTGTACTTGTCCATGGTGGATTTCGTTAAAGATGGGGTTTTTAAGATTTGGGTGGATCTACCCCTCTACTGAATTATCTACATTTTCAGACTAATCATAAAGCGTTTGCTGGAACGCCGCTAGCAAGCGTTATGCAGTCTGACAACAGTTAAATGATAGCACAATGGGCAACAAACTTACTCATAGACAAAGCAACATTTTGATAATTGGAAATTTTGGTCATCTTCAGTCTATACAATTACTGTGATAGGCCAGTAATCAAGCAAAACTTTTAGAGGGCAATCTATTATTATTTCAACATTCTTGCAAGTGTAACAAATAATTCCTGTAATGTTTGTAATATGTGTGTAGTAGTTTCCCTTTTGCCTTTCACTGAGTAAATGTAACAACTGCTAACATTCAATGCTAAGAGAAAAATAGCTTAAGAACATTTGACCATGGAATTTAATAGGCGAAGATCAACCAACAGAGGACATATCATGAAGAAGACTCCTGTACTGTGTCCGGTCTATGGGAAATCTTGAGCGAACAGCCAAACAAATGGGTGCTAGGCCTGCGAAAAGAACCTCCAGATTCTGCAGCAAAACATTTAGTAGTGGTATTATTCCAATAAGCCTTACACCATAACCCCCCACCCCTGCCTTCATCATCCCCTTAACTGGAAACCCAGGCTGCATGCTTGGATAAGGGCCTGGAATAGATTTTGGGGTAACCTCACACTTTTCTTTTTTCATGAGGTTCCCCCTTAAAATCCATACCAGACTCAAATGGTCTGGTATGGAATTGGGGGGGGGGGGGCTCTTAAAACCCTCTCTTAAAACCTACACCAGACCTAAAGGGCTTGGTATGATGTCTTTTACACTCTTCCCACTGTTTGTATACATTTACCTGTCAATTGGGAATCCCTGCCTGACAGCTGAAAGTGCCAGCGAGGGTTGAGTCATTGGTTGTTGGGACACCATTGGATGCTGGCTTTCTAACAAACAAGAGAAAGCTGTCACATTTAGCAGTGGTAATAATACCAGCTGGAGGTTCATTCAGCTGGGGGAACACCTATTCTTTCAGTCGTTTGCATAAGAGATTCCAAAGACTGCACGCAGTGCAGAAGTTTTCCTTATGGTATGTCCCCTGTTGGTCGAATGTTCTTAGCCTATCAACTTTTATGTTCAAATGTTCATAAGTTATTTTTCTCTTAGCATGGAATGTTACATTTGCAACAAGGAAACAAAAACACATAATGGATATTATCCGTTATGCTTCCGCAAATGTTGAGAAAATGTTTTTATAAATCGGCCCCTTACTGTATTATTGTGTGTAGCTACAGAGAAGTAGGACTTAATGTCTAGTAACTGCTAATTTCTAAGAATATTTAATATGTTACATTTTGGTTCCAGGACTGTGGTAAAGTACACTTGGCACCAAGCTTCAATTCCTATACAAGCACAGATTTTCCACAAACACTAATCCTTTCCTAAACCATTAACTCTGCCACCTTCTAATCTTTACATTAACCTACTTTACATTAACCCATTTACCTTGTCACCTATAATTTCAAGATATGCTGTAAATTAACACAGAATTTTAATCCTCCACACTTAACTTTAATTTGGGTCCACACGGGCTTTTTTTTTGCGCTCAACACAGCAGGTTGAACAAAAAAAAAACTCACCAACCACTGCATCAACGCAATGTTGTGTGCGGCATGGATCTTTCCTGCTGTTCTTATGTATTCAAAGGGGGATACGCCCCCCTCCCCCCATCAGAATACACTGATCAGTGCTTGCAGCCTGAGAGTGCTAATTGAATGCTGGTTTTCCAACAAGACCGTTCGTCAGAAGCTGGTTGTTAGACCGGCTTCTCTTGAACAAACAGCGGTACACACATGGCATGCATACCAGGCTTTAGCCTATCACATAACCCTAAACTTAGCCCTTATATTGGATCTCCAAACTCCTAAGTTAGAACTTAACATAGCCCTTAACACGTATCCTAATCCTAATACTTTATTTTATCTCCCTTTCTAGCCTTAACCCTATATTTAACACCTATATTTAAGCCCCCAATCCTTTGAAGAAACCTGTACTAAGAAAACATAGAGAATATGTGTGGAAATATCAGTTGTCACATTGTACTGCTAAAACATGCTACTCCATTAATATATACCACTATGCTTGGCTATCATACCACAGCAGCTTACGCATCAGTATTCACAATAATTGCTCCAAGCTGTGGCCATGTGACCAAAGTTTAACCATAATGGCTGTAGCTGTGAGTTATAGGAAGCCAACAAATGTACCTTAAGTTTTACTGAGGTTTGGTAACTGTTTTTGCATGTGAAACTGCCAGTAGTATGCAAAAAACAATATAGTTTTTTTAATATATATAAATTGCTCTTTGTATTTCTAGAAATGTATATCTGAGCCTAGAATATCAATGAATCTTGAATTGTTTTTCTGTGTTGTAGAAGAAGTAGAAGACAGGACATAAAACATGGAAATCCAGTTACCCAGTGCCGTGGATATAACTTGAAAGGTGCATAACACATTGTCTTCATTTGTCTTTTTGTAATTGTTCTATGTTGAAATAATAATGTATATTACTTTCACTGGATACATAATCACTAGGTGGATCCCTCATAAATAACCAAGGTTTACTGACTTGTATAGTTAAAGGTGACAAGAAGTGGTGCCACACAATTGGTGAAAGTTGATTGAAGCTGGATAAACCACTCAAATTAGTAAAAACTTGAAAAAGTGTGGTGCTGCCTCATATATCAACTGTGCAAAATATATCTGTAAATGTGATCACCTCCTACAACACATAAATACCATCAATTAAATTGCCTGCTATACCACATCAGGAGTGAGTTTATCCCCAATTTTTTTTTAAATAAATGGGTATAACTTCACTAGGAGAAAAGATCAAAAGGAAGTCCAATCACCGTGAAAAAAGAAAACACTGAATATTAAATGAAATGTCCTTCAAATGAAGCTCCACCTCAAACCGTGCGTGAGAACTTCTATCTCACCAGAGTTAGAAATTGAAAAAACCTTACGGCAATGATGGGTTTCTCATAACCAGCCTCATGGATGAAGGTGGTCCCCTTTTTCTTAGATGAAGCTTAGACCATGGAACTCAGAGAAAACATACAAGGAATCATAGCGTAATATGCCTGACAATATGGTAAAAGGTAGGTAAATGAAGCAATACCCACTCACATTTGTGTGTGCTATAAGTTAGCACCAACATGTATGGCTTAGGGTACCTCTGCACGCCGTCCTGCCCCCCAGTGGCATGCGTTTCAAAGCCTGGGGTTTGGAAATCAGCAAGACCGGATGTGACGTCAGCAAACAGCAGACACGCAGCCTCTATGCATTTCGTGCTATACACGTCATCAGGAAGCTTCCCACAAATATGAGTGTGTATTGCTTCATTTTCCTACTTTTTACCATATTGCCAAGCACATTACGCTATGATTCCTTGTATATTTTCTTTGAGTTCCATTGTCTAAGCTCCTTGTTTTTTTTTTTAACAAAAACAAGGCTTTTATATTACTTTAACATATACTTTAGCCCCTATTCCCCCCTGAGCATTTTGTTGTGCTTTTTCATGAATTACCTTGCAAATGAAAACACTCAACATCAAAAATTGTATTCTTTTCTGTTGTGGCTGTTTACTTCTCTACACTGATTGAAGCTTGAATCTTAAAAATGTACATGAGCTTTTTCTGTGTCGCACTCCTGGCCCCAGAGATAATAATGGAGGCTCCTGTAAACATGCAATGCAAGCATTTTTACATTAGAACTACTGTTCTCCTCCTCCTCCTCATCCCTTCCCACCCAGGATGCCCAATTAAGGAAAAATGGAGGTTCACACCCCAGTTAACTGCAACTGCTACCAAAACACGTGAAATAGTGTACATAGTTCAAGAGCTCTGAGAGAAGAAGACAACCCAGGGAGAAGACCACAAACCAGGGAGAAGATACAGGAAGACAATTACATATGATGTCACAGATTAAACTGCTTTTCGTTCACCCAAACAAAAATGTCTGAGTGTGCATATATGAGCAAGAAGGTTTGCAAAACACTTCGATAATGCATCTCTACGCACATAAAATGCTTCAAAATTGTCTTTAAAACATTCAGCTAAAGTGTGAAGGGGAGCTACAATTTTTTTAAAAAAAAGCTCTACCCAAGATTTTGCTGTTATTCTGCATCAGGCATTGTACTGTATTTTCCTTGTATGCTAAGGATGTGAGATCTAAATTGCCACAGCCATTGAAGTGTTGTTAAAGCAATGCTATTTCTTATTAAATAGATGAGAAACCAGGCCTATTCCCAAAACAAACAAGCGCTTTTGAAGTGGTGAAATGAAACAGATTGAATCAAATGGCCAAAATAATGGCAACAGCTGCTGCCTAAAAAACAACTCTTTTTGGAAAAAAGAATCAAAATACAATTTAAACAAACAAAATCCGATGGACTCGGGCAGCGCTTATATATATGATTAATCATATGACATGAGAAATCTATTCAATATATGTCCATTCTATGTAGTCCGTATACAAATATAAAATTATATATATATATATATATATATATATATATATATATATATATATATATATATTTATATATAAAACCCAGGAGTTTGTCATCGATTGTTGCAGAAAAACAGCCAGTCCTTTAAAATCATTTAAGATAAAGTCACTTGAAATGAAGTCACTTGAAATGAAGCATTACTGTCACCAGAAGAAAGCACCTTCACACGTGCACAGAGAGAGAGGAGGGTGTGCAGGAAGACCCCCTCTTGAAAAAACTCTTACCAGATAAGAGATTAATCTTTGCATGTATATCTCAAAGCAGTGGAATGTCTCTGCAGGTATCTTCCTTCCCTGTTCACTCCATGACAGCCACTCAGATTGCTCAGTTAATCAGATGAAGAAAAGAGGGAACGTCTCGTTTTCAACAATCTTTAATACCATTAAAAAAGCAAACCTCCCTTCACAATGTACACTTACAAGAAATCACATATATTATGGCAATGTTTACAACATGACATCAGATAACATCAGGTATCGTACAGCGTCTCCTACCACTCCCGGCATATATAACCTTTGAGGGTCCGTGCTGTGTTCCTGGGCTTACTAATATGACTACGTACATCGTATGGCTCCAACCTGATGCGTTTTGTCACTCACGACATCATCTGAGGGAACCTCAGATGATGAAACGCGTCAAAATTTTAATAAATTAACATGATAAAGAAATCAAACGTGTATTTACATATCCAAGCACGGACCTGGAGGTGTATGTGTGCGGGATGACATCATAGATACAGCTCCACCCATCGTGTTTCCCCGTAGTAGGCATCCTCAGGAAAGGAAACTCAAGTCTGGTATTCAGGTTTTTTTCAGGTGGTGCAGACAGTAGTTTTAGACCAAGCGCATATATTTTATTTTTTATTCTTATGTAATATGCTTGTAGTCTCTGACCATGTAGCAATTCTGCAATCTCATATAATCATCTATTGCAATTCTACAGTTTTTAAAGGTCTCTCTTGTACTTATATGTGCAGTCTCTGACAATCGTCAGTAGCTTTAGATTTCCTGAAGATTATGTGTTACTCTTGGTGATGTCAAGAGCTCCAGTTGACCTCCCCTGGTGAACACATATTAACTAAGTTTAATTAGGTATACCACATTGCAATGTTTTCAACATTTAGCAGAAAAACATGTCTATTATAATGGAAAATGCTTTCCTGCCTTGCACTTTGGTATTTAGGAAGAAAAGAATAGAAAACTTGCTTCTGCGTGTTAGGAAAATACTATAATTTTGTTTTTTATATTTTCATTTTTATACTGTTATGTGGAAACAAAGTACAGACAAAAACATTTATAAAGGATATATTGTATAAGCAAACAGTGGGGTTTATTTACTAAAACTATAGTGCACAATCCAGTGCAGCTCTGCATAGAAACCAATCAGCTTCCAGATTTGATTGACAAAGCTAAATTGAACAAGCTGAAGTTAGAAGCTGATTGGATACCATGGACAGCTGCACCAGATTCTGAGTGCACCGATTTTTGTAAATCTCCCCCCAGTATATCAAGTATGGTGCAGCAAGACACTGAAAGTGAACCTAGACTCCGGCAACCTTTTTCTCCAAACAACACAAGATGTGATGTGACAAATGCTGTGCTCAGGCCCACTTTTTCATCCATTCCACAGCACTTTATGGCTACGTGCCAACACCAGGCAGTATTCCTGATTCCTTATGGCATCATCAATGACATCATCAATGAGGCCTGTGAGGCCAGAAAACAGAGAGTGTCTGGGCACTGTTATATGTGCAGAAGTGCTCTCCTGCTTATAAATGAGAATTATATGTGAAAGGAACATTTTTACTGATTTTTTTGGCACATTAAAGCTGTTAATGGTTTTTTGAAAGACAGCCAAACTTTATATTTTAAGTATATGTCTGCTTAAAGTTGAATGACTTCAGTGGCAATAAATATCTAATCAGTGTGCCGGAACAGCAAGATAAGTAATTGCTTTTTATTTTTAGAAGTCTAATTTAAGATGCAGCTGACATGTCACATGTACTCTTTGCTTATGTGCAGTTATAGTCAATTATAATGTAGGTTAAAGCTGTCAATTTTACTGCTAATATGAATTTACCATCAGTTCTAAATAAGAAATAAAGCAAATGTAACTTAGTACACATGAATAGTTTCCTTCATGTGGTCAAGTGAAATGCATACAAATGCTTGTAGATTGTACAGTTGCCACTTACTATATTTAGTGTAAGTCAATGCAAAAGTCCAAAAGCCAATAATCCTATTGCTAACCACTGTAAAAGAAATAACCACAGTAGTATACTATTTCCAATAGCCACAAAATATTCAACATTTTAATGAAAAATAGAATCTTTTTAGGGCATTTTTTATGAAATTACATTATTTACTAGTCACTGTATAGTGTTTCAATTTGAAAGTAAAATATTACTTTTGTTAATGCCATTCACCACAAAATCTGAAAATAGAGCATAGTTTCCGATTTTCAATCCCCCTGGCTTTTCACTTTACATTTCGATTATTGCAGAATAAAGTCATGGTTCAGTAATAATTGATGATGTATGCCCACAGCCCAAGGTGCTGTCCAGCTCATAATGGTTTGCACCCAATGATGTGGCTGCGTTATATTTAATTTTTTCCTTTGGCTGTGTCCAAGATGGCTAAATATATTTAACAGATTTGGAAAAACTGATGTTTCTGGCATGGTTTGAATTTTTTTTTCTCTTTCACTCTTATAAGGCTACAGGAGCACTGAAGAAATTGTACAGTATGGTGTGAGAAATAACACAACTTTCTTGGAGTGCAGTTCAAAATCTCCACAGGCCTCTGTCAGATGGCTGCTTCAAAAGGATAATGACCGAAGGAAAGAGGTGAGTTATGGTCCTGCAATATACAGCTCAACAAAGATGACTCGTTTATTAATTTTTCAGCATATTCCAACCAAATAAAAACCAAGTCAAAGTAATATTTCACTGGCTAACCACAAGCATTCCCACAGGAGGGGCAGCTGTAGGCATTCTAATGGGGCAGACTAGTTAAATCTGGTGAAGCAAAAGTTACCTGCCTTGAACCCCATAAATGTTCTCCTTTTGAAAGCCAACTCTGTGTGGTTGTTAACTTCCCATCATGGCTTTTACTGACAGTTTGGGTCCCCACAAATGATGAGAAACCACAGTGGCTCCTCATCTTGGGATCACTATGGCAGCTGCCATAGTGATTTAGGGACTATTCATACCTGAGCATTTTCAGCTCGTAAAACTCTTATCTCAAAAGTTCCAAAACACCCAACAAGGAAAATCCCATTAATTTAAATGGCCCCTGTTCACATCTGAGTGTTCTGTCTCCTGAAGCAAAACACCTGAAGCTCAAAAAAGTACATGAGCTTCTTTTAAGGCAGATTACAGGCAATATTCTGCTTTTTACACTGGTGACCTTTTGACCTGTACAAAAACGCTGCAAAAACGCCCAAAAGAACATCAGAAAAAACACAAGAAAAGCGCCCTAAAAAACGACTGAAAACGATACACTCAGGTGTAAATGCAGCCTTAATGTAGGCGTGAGGCTTAATTAAAAAAATTAGCCATCAAGCTGCAGATAAACTCGTGCCATCCTTAGGGCCTGTGTTGACAGGCTTTGAGCTTGTCAGGGGAAGTTGGCTAAATGTTACTGGCCTTCATACAACCTAGAAGACTGAGGACACCTAGCAGCAGATGAGAAGTACTGCGGAGGGGGGGTAGTTTTAGATTGAAGGTGAGTATTGCAGCATAAGCTTTTTTTTTTTATCTTTTATGGACTTTTATTTTTTTGTATGAAGTTTTGATTAAAATTCTATTTTAGCGAATTTACAGTTAAGTTCTGTCGCCAGTTTTAATTTAGCTGTTTTCTGTAATCTAACAAAAAATAGTGATAGAAATTTTTTTCTTATGCAAAATACACAACACGTCACAATTTGTTTTGCAATCGCATTTAAAGTGGTTGTAAACCCTTACAGACCACTTTTACCTACAGGTAAGCCTAGGTTAAGGCTTACCTGTAGGTGCAAGAAATATCTCCTTAACCTACACGGTTAAGGAGATATTTTCCTAAAAAGGGGCACCGATGTCTACGATGCATGCGCACCGTAGGCAACGGCGCAAGCGCTCTGAGCATGCCGTTAGTGAAGGCTAACATGCCGTCACTGACGGCTCCCGCGCGCATGCGCCGGAGTGACATCATCACTGCTCCGGCCACTCACAGCGCCGGAGCATCGATACACGGAAGGAAGATGGACGCTTCGTGGAAGGGCGGACATCAGTGACATCGCAGGCTCCTGTGTCAGGTAAGTGACACATAATGGGCTACTATGCAATGCATAGTAGCCCATTGTGCTTTACCTTTGCAGGGAAACAAAGAAGAAGTAAACCCATCAGGGTTTGCTTCCCCTTACGATAACATTAAAGAACCGCCAGGTAGGTACCACTTTTGTAGAAAGACCTCCATTGAAAAACAGATAGAAACATTACACACTACACACTGGGTTAAGTGGAGCAAGAAAAGGTATAGTAGAACAAAGTCAATGAATATTTGCTTGTAATGTCTATTATTTTACTATCCTGCCTTACAAAAGATGGAGTGATACACTAGTTTGATACTGAAAAATAGTATATCAGACCAGGTAATGTATGCTGAGAAGAGGCAAGCGTATACAGTTTTTACACGCATAAATTATGTTTGCCTAAACAGATTGCTTCTTTTTTAACTTTGGATCAAGCAGGAGGATGTAGATATCCTTTGGGATTTGTATTACTTTCTCTGCTGTCCTACTAGCTAGAATTTCCTGATTACCTGTCCTAGCAACCACCACAGCGGTGCACTGGAATGAACCTCCTTTTTTCCTGTCTGTCTTGTCTGATGATGGTCTCACTTGTTCCATGGCTAATATTTCATGTGACTATGAAGTGAGCGAATGCCTTTGGCTACATTAACATGACAGTTTAGCAGTAGATAGTTCGCTGCATTCAGAGGCAGCTAAAGCCAACCAGTTCAGCAAAGACTGACCAAGATTCGATCCATGCACGGGCAGGCTAATTTCTCCATCATCAACTTGGGTACAACCAGCCTGTCTAATTTTTAACATTTAATTACTGCTGGCAGCTACAGCCACTAACAGTAATCATTATGTTCCGTGGCCAGGGAGGCTTCCCATGACCAAGCCCCCCCCCCCCCGCCAGAAGAACGCAGTGGCAACTGTGTTGATGGGAATATCAAGCGATTTTCTTTCCATCACCTGTGGTGGCAGTAAAGAAAATCAAGTCAGCCAGAGTCAGCCATTTGTATGTAAATTCTAAGATTAGCAGTAAACATCAACATACGGAGTACAAGTCAAGTGTGTATAGTCAACATTTACATCCAACAGCAAGCATCTACTAATATTTGCCAGCAGCTGCCCCTGGCTGCTGCCAACCTGCCATGTGAATGTAGCCTTAGTTTTCCTGATGGGAATGGAGAAATATGTGACACAGTTACCCCTGCCCCGCCACCCACCTAAATAATAATCATTTTTAAGTAGAAGGGACAACGCTTCACTAAATTTTATTTAATTCATCTAGAAATATGACTTTCCCCATTCTATCAATCACTAAAAATGTTTTGGACTTACACTTTATAAGGTATATTTATAACAGTGAATGTGACATTCACTAAACATTCACTGCAGGTGAATATTCCTGGTGCATGTGTTTCAAATGACAGCATGCCCCGTGTTCTTTTGCTTCCTGTTGAAATTCCAGGAGTATTTTGGGCACTTTCATTTCCATCTTTATCTGTCATCTGATGGAAGGCATTCCTTTGCGCATAGGACCTGGAGGAGCAGGCTTTGGACTTTAGATGTAGCTTGGCCATGACTTCACCTCAAACAGGAGTATGAGGGAATATAATTGATTTTATTATTTTCTGTAAGTCAGCTATTCTATGCTATTTTATATACATTTTATGAATATCAAAAGTTTTGGTATTCTGGAGTTTATATTATTTTTTTTCAGGTAAGTCTTATATGCATTATTATTAATAATAATAATAATACATTGTTTTTTTTTGCCAATTCAAGTCTCAGGGCAAACTCTAACAATAAAACGTGTGTGCAGAAAATAGTTAAAGTGGATGTAAACCCAATGTCATCCTTTCTAAACTACTGCCATAGGGGTTATCTATAAGGATATACATGCCTCCTGCATGTATCTTTACCCCTCTGTCTGTTATGAGACCCGAAAAACTGCAGATTCTGTGGGTGCGTCTGTTGTCTGGAGCTCGGTGGGTGGAGTCGTGATGTCAGTAGACTCCCCGCCCACCTCTAAACTCCACTTGTCAATATGCATTTTCTCCTATGTATTTCTTACACTGAACTTCTGCTATGATCTCTAACATCCAGTGAAAAGACGGGAAAGTAACCACATGATTTCAGCATGCCAAATCACACTGAGGTGTGGAACAGCCAATCCTTGCAGCGCTGCTGAAGAAAGGAGTGGGGGTGGGAATTAAAAAATAATGCATGTCTTAGGCTATTGCACGAGATATGTAAATCACCTGTCACTCACAGCAAGGGGGAGGATTTGACAATGTTTTTCCCTGTTTGTCAAGTTTTATCTCACTGAACAATAAAAGAGGATTGCTCAGAGCTGGATTAACTCTTTGTGGCATAACTGGGCTCAAATGATAGGAAATCTTATACTCTACATTATGACATAAAAAAAAAAAATTGGGGTTTACATCCACTGTAATGTTATATGTCTTGCTTATTTTTTGTCCTTTTTTTGTAATAACCAATCAGCCCCAGTAGAGAGGAGCTTGAACTTTGCTGCATAGAAGAGCTTTTGCTCCCTGTGTGAAAGCAACATTATCTCTGTAGCAATCTTATGTCCTTCCCACTAAGTCAAACTTACAGTGTGGGGGGCATGGCTAATCAATGGCGCTGCCAAGACATACCAGCTGGGAGCTCTGAGTTTTTTATGCCACCAGTGGGTGATCCACCTGTGGCCTCTCTGGAGATCTGGGGACCTGACAGAACCATATACTTTTTGCAGAACTCCACCTTACTCAGGGATCCAATATGACGCTACAGTGCCCAGCTGCAGCTGGATCTTCTCTACAAAAGAGACCAGGGAAGTCCAACAAGCAACACAGGCTGCCACCACACAGCTAGATGCTCACCTGGATCCCCAATTCAGTCAATACTTCTGCCTAGATCACACTCACCTACCGGCTCAGTGGCATCCATGGACCATGATCAACAGATTAATAAGAATCTACAAGCCCTCTTGACCCTCTTCCCAACTAAGCAAGACATATCAGAGATGGTAGCATCTATAGTGAGTACACTGTCTAAGAATATCAGTAACTTAAAACAACAGATAGATTCAGTTCAAACACAGGTGACTACTGTATAGACATCACATCTAATCTAGAGACACACGGGTAGCCGCTCTGGAACAGGCCCTGGTGTGGGAGTTGGACCATTTCCACAACGTACAGGGAGCGTGTGGGGGCAGCACTTCTCTCCCCAGAGACTTTCTCACAAGAGTTCACTTTTACATGGTCAAGGAGGAGATCATATGGAGAACGTAGTCCAGAAGCCTTGTAGACTTTGACGGAGCCAGGATCTAATTTTTCCAGACCTCCCTTAACCTACTCTCCATATGAGGAGTGCTATAAGTCCCCTCCTGGAGATCCTCAGGACTGCGGGAGCAACAAACTGCTGGGGACACCCTTTTCACTTGTTAGTGCGCAAGGATGGAGCCTCCTTTGCTCTCCACTACCGATACCCGACTGGCTGGAACTTCCTGACAGCACACCTGGGCCAAGGCCCCTACCTCCTAGACCGTAACACGCTCAGAGACTCATATCATGCACGGTATCCAGAGACAACGTAGAGCACCCCACCCAACCAGAGACCTGATAGTCAGCTATCACAGTGGGGTCATCCTTGCAGTTATTGGACATTCAGCAGACATCCTCCTACAGGTAGTCCAGAGAGGGAGTCTGTCTTTCATTTCTGTTTCAAAACTCTCTACACGGCAGCAGCATGGTTATAATTTGACACTTGTTATGTCTATATCCCACCTTGTGGGGGTTTACATTTTCTGTTGCTTTAATATATGCTAAGTTTGGTTGGAACATTTCATTTTGGGTTTACAGTGAGACTCTGCTTTCAGTGGCTGTATCTGAACATCATGATTCCACTGGAAATTTTTCCTTTTCGCTGGGCAGATAAGGCAATTATGTTCTTGGGCACACACATAACCAGGGAAACCACCAATTTTAAACCTTTGCTCCACAATATTAAACATGACCTCATGCAGTGGCATGCATTGACCCTTGAAAAAGTCACATGACTGTGATGTAACGCGTGGGAGGAGCCAAGGACGCTCTGTGCAGATCAGCAGTATCACACAGTGTACTGCAGAGAATCTACTCCTGTCTAAGGCGGCTGACTGCTATAGTAAAACCTGCATATGCCTTATCATTATAAGGCACACGTGAGTGGATTGAAGTTTGCCTGTCAATGAGCACCTTAATTAAGCAAGTGTTTTTAAACAGCTTTGCTAGTGGGACCGGATCAAAGCTCTATACCAATCTGATTCTACACTTGTATAATTGAAATTTCTGAATACATCCCTATATATTTATTATTTATTTTTATGTGGATTTTTTATGTGGATTTTTTTACACATTTGGTGTCACAAATTTTTTATAATTTTACACTATTTTGATTGCTGGATTTTTTAGGAATTTTTACTCACCGCTGGATTTATTTGAGTATTTATATTTATTCATGTATATTCATTTTTATGCACATTGTGAAGCGCTTCAAATATCATTATTTATTCTTTTTAAGTGACTCTGAAAACACCCTCTTTTGATAGCAGCCTCACTTGGTTTTATGTGTAATTATCAGCTATTTAGCATCACAGCGCTTTGTGTTTTATATATGTATTGACACTGACTTGGTTTGGATGCTGTAGTGCCTTCAAAATGGTCATTGTGCCAAGGATACTCTTCCTTCTCCAAACTCTACTGCTACAGCTCCCAGCATAATTTTTCCTCAGAATACAGTCTCTATTTAGTGCATTTCTTTGGTCACATAAGGCCAAGGTTGAACGCCCAGCTTTTAGACAGACCCAGGGACAGAGGAGGCATTGGCCTTCTGGATATAGATCACTATTACTGGGTAGTCCATCTTACACACATTGTGGACAGGAATTGCAACAAACAAGTCAAACAATGGGTATACATGGAGCTCAAAGTCTATCCTAGTCCACTGCATGGAATGCCTTGGCTACTGACCCAGGTAGTTTTCCCTTGGACTGCTTAGTGGCACTGTACAAGTGACAAGAGCTGCCTTTAGGACAACAGTTCTGTCATCCCCATATCGCCTATGACACCTATTATCAGACACCCGGATTTCATACCTTGGTTCAGTAATAAAAAGCTTAGGCAATTACAACAGACGGGAGTGCCATCTTCTTGATTTTTGGTCTTATGATAACCTTTCATCCCAAGAGAACTATCCTCCTGCTCTGATCCACCTTTGGACTTTTGGAGCACTATCCAGCTTAGACATTTTCTTCAGACATTTTGAAAAGCCATTTATGCATCTAGCAATCTTACCCATTATGAATCCATATTTCACAGGGGTGAATCGACTAGACACATGCTCTCACTTATTTATGGTCTCTTGACCACTCCATCTGATGCCCCAAATCTAAAGTTTATTCATCAATGGGAGACAGACTATCAGGCTCCTACTTACCAGACCGGCGAGTCCAGTTGGGCAGAGGGTAGGCTCCCTTACCCTCCGACTGTCGGCCCCTGGTAGAGTAAACAGGAGGCGCGAGAGTACGGAGTGGTATGAGGGCCTGTATTGCAGTCCAGGTATAGTAGTCCAGATATTGCAGGGTTAACCGGAGAGAAGGCTGGAACTGGCTGGAGCACAGACACAAGGCAGAGCAGGCTTGTATAGACAGCAGGCTGGACGGCTGCAGACAGGCAGACAGACCCAAAGGAGCAGGCGGACGGATGGTCAGGAGACAGGCCGGGTTCGGTAACAGGCGGGCGGCAAAGGTACAGTGGAGCAGGCAAGCGGATGGTCAAACAGGCAGAGGTCAGGTTCAGGCAGAGTTCAAAGAGAGGTCGGAATCAAGGCCGGGTCAGAAGGTATCACAGGAACAGACAAGGAACAAGGTAAGGCACTGGTACGACTAGCTGTTGATTAGGCAGCACCGGTCACCAGAACTCACTGGCTTAAATAGGGCTTTTGGCGCCAAACGACGTGCACGCGCGCGCCCCGGCTCACACAGGCACGCGCGCCCGCCAACGCCCGCGCGCGCGCCCCCGCACGCCGGCGTGCACAGTGGAACGATCCCGGACACACACACCGGCGCCGCGAGGAGCCCGCACGGCGAGGTCCGCAGAAACGCGCGCGCCAACGCGCGCCGACGCACCCTGACGCACACCACCGCGGGCGCCCCGCCTGCCATGGTAAGAACCCTGACAGTGCCCCCTCCTCAAGGGCAGCCTCCGGATGCCCAGCTGGGCCAGCCTGGGAGCATGGGAGTTCTTGAAAGTTTGTAGCAATTCGTTGGCATGCAGGTTACCTTCGGGTTCCCAAGAATTATCCTCGGGGCCATACCCCTTCCATTTAATGAGGTACTGGAGCTGATTCTGCCTTTTCCTGCAATCCAAGATTGCCTCGACCTCGAACTCCTCCTCATTGTTGACCAAAACAGCCTCCGGTGGCTTGGCCTTACGGTCAGGAAAAGGATCGTGGATAACTGGTTTCAGTAAAGAAACGTGGAAGACCGGGTGGATTCTAAGGGACTCTGGCAGACTAAGCTCAAAGGCAACATCATTCACCTTTCTCTTCACCCGAAACGGGCCCAGAAACTTAGGTCCCAACTTCTTGGAGGGACAAGCCAACTTTAGATTAGTTGTAGCGAGCCATACTTGGTTACCAGGTTCAAGGACGAGTTCTCCTCGCCTTTTCTTATCGAACATCCTCTTGAAGGAAGCCTGGGATTGGGCCATGGTTTCCTGCAGGATCTTACAGTTACTAGAGAAAAACTCCATTGTTTCCGTTACTGCGGGTAGAGAACATTCCGGGATAGAACTGGGAAGGAAAGAAGGATTGAATCCATAATTCGCAAAGAAAGGAGTCTGGTTGATGGCAGAGTGTAAGGAGTTGTTATATGAGAATTCGGCGAGTGGTAGCAAGGACACCCAGTTGTCTTGAGTAAACACAGAGAAACAACGGAGGTATTGCTCCAGCGTCTGGTTAGTTCTTTCCGTCTGGCCGTTCGTCTGAGGGTGGTAGGCCGAGGAGAACGCCAATTCAATTTCCAAAGCGGCACACAGTGCTCTCCAAAACCGGGAGGTAAATTGAACACCTCGGTCGGATACGATATTTGCGGGCACCCCATGTAACCTTACTACTTCCTTGACGAATATCTTCGCCGTTTCTGCGGCTGTGGGAGTACCCTTCATAGGGATGAAGTGTGCCATCTTGGATAGCCTATCAATCACCACAAAGATGGTTGAGAAACCTTCAGAGGGGGGTAACTCCACAATGAAATCCATCGATAGCATTCTCCAAGGCCTGTCAGGAATCGGTAAGGGTCTCAATAAACCCCAGGCCTTTGAGCGGTTACATTTATTCCGGGCACAGGTGCGGCAAGAACCCACGTACCTCTTACAGTCCTCCAGAAGACATGGCCACCAAAAGGTGCGTAGCACCAATTCTGAGGTTTTCCGGGCCCCGAAGTGACCCGCCAGCTTGTGGTCATGACATAGTTCCAGTACCAGTACCCTACATCTTTCAGGAACGAAAATCTTGCCTTCATGCCAGAGCAACCCATCATTTAAACTGGTTCCAGTAGGTAGAGGAATTTCAGAGGAGGCCTGTTTAATCCTGGAGATTAAATCTCCCTGGAGAAGTAAGAAACTACCTGCAGGCAGAATAGTATCAGGAGAAGTTCTTTCCTTGGAGTCATGGAACATCCGTGATAGGGCATCAGGTTTTCCATTCTTGGATCCGGGCCTGTACGTGATGTGAAAGGAGAAGCGGGAAAAAAAAAGTGCCCATCTAGCCTGTCGTGGTCTGAGTCGCTTGGCTGCTCTTAAGTATTCTAAGTTCTTGTGGTCGGTAAAGATAAGAACCGGATGTACCGCACCCTCTAGTAGATAGCGCCATTCTTCCAAAGCCGCTTTGATGGCCAACAGTTCCCGGTCTCCCACGTCATAATTTCTCTCCGAGGATGAGAGCTTACGGGAAAAGAAGGCTACAGGAAACAGGAGGGCCTTGGGGCCCTGGCGTTGAGAAAGTACCGCCCCCACTGCGATCTCCGAAGCATCCACCTCCAATACAAACGGTAGCGCAGGGTCCGGGTGTTTGAGGATAGAAGCAGAAGTAAATAGTCCCTTTAATTTCTCAAAAGCTGCCTGTGCTCGGGGTGACCAACAGAATCGTGTCCCCTGTTTAGTAAGTTCCGTTATAGGCGAAATGATTTTAGAGAAGTCTTTAATGAATTTCCTGTAGAAGTTAGAGAATCCTACAAAACGTTGGACCCCTTTCTTGTCAGTAGGGGCAGGCCAGTCCAGGATGGCCGACACTTTTTGTGGATCCATCTTAATTCCTTCTACAGAAATGATGAGTCCCAAAAACTGGATACTCTGACGTTCAAACTCACACTTGTCAAGTTTAGCGTATAAGCCATGTTGCCTGAGCCGGGCAAGAACATTCCTGACGTGCCTGCGGTGATCAGCCAAAGAAGAGGAGAAGATGAGTATGTCGTCCAGGTAGACAATGACGTAGAGGTCCAGGAATTCTCTAAAGATGTCGTTCACAAAGTGCTGGAACGTAGCTGGGGCATTACAGAGGCCGAAGGGCATGACCTGGTACTCGAAATGCCCGAAACGAGTGCGGAACGCAGTCTTCCACTCGTCCCCCTCTCGGATGCGGACTAAATTGTAAGCACCCCGAAGATCCAATTTAGTAAAGATTCGGGCGGTGCCCAGTCTTTGGAATAGCTCAGGTACCAGAGGAAGTGGGTAACGGTTTTTAATAGTTATTTTGTTTAATTCACGGTAGTCAATACATGGCCGCAAAGAATGGTCTTTCTTTTCAACAAAGAATAAGCCTGCACCAGCTGGGGAGGTGGACGGGCGGATACATTTTTTCTTCAGATTTTCGTCTAAATACTGTTTCAGGGTGCCCAGCTCCTGCTCGGTTAGTGGGAAGATCCGGCCAAAAGGTACCTCGGTTCCAGGAAGCAGTTCAATTGGGCAGTCGTAGGGCCTGTGTGGTGGTAGTAATTCTGCCCCCTTTTTGTTAAACACATCCGCAAAATCTTGGTAAGGCTCAGGAATAGCTTGGAGCAGATCTACATCTGGATGTAGACAGAGGAGTTGGGTAGCCTCATGGCCTGTCCCTTGCAGACAGTGTTGAAGGCAGTATCCAGAGAGGAACTCGACACTACCAGAAGCCCAGTCGATTCGAGGGTTGTGCGCCTGCAGCCATGGTATTCCAAGAATGACTGGAAAAAGAGGGGAAGAGATGGCGTCCAAACAAAGATGTTCACGGTGTCGTTGGCCCATTAATGGCTTTTAAGGGGACGGTTTCTTGAGTGACCGGACCGGAGCGGAGAGCAGAACCGTCTGCAAGATGTACAGCTAGGCTTTGAGTTTTGGATTGGAGAGGGATGTCATGTTGGGAGGCGAAGGTCCGGTCGATAAAGCAGCTGCAGGCTCCGGAATCAATGATAGCTGGGACTTGGATGGCCTTTCCGGGAAGCTGTAAAGTGATAGAGATGGTTAGGTGTGTGCCAATAGTAGGTACAATAGTAGCACAGGTACGATCAGCAGAACGACACTTACGCATCTTGTTGGGGCAACCACTGGCGTAGTGCCCGGGTTCTCCACAGTAGAGGCAGAGGTTGTGTGTACGTCTGCGTGCTTTTTCCTCTGGGGTCAAGGAAGGGCGGAATAGACCGAGTTGCATGGGTTCTGGCACATCATAGGCCGAGGCAGGTGTAGGAGTGGGAGATCTGCTGGGAGGACTGGGTACTTGTGGCATCATCCAGGTGGGACGAAAGGTACTGGTGGTCCTTTCAGTGCGTCGCTCTCGCAACCTGCGGTCTATTTGGATGGACAAGTTGATAAGCTCTTCCAGGGTTTGTGGTACCCCTACCCGTGCCAACTCATCCTTGAGGGGATCTGACAACCCCATCCTGAACTGATGGCGCAACGCGGCGTCATTCCATGCCGTGTCAGAGCTCCAGCGTCTGAACTCGACGGCATAATCTTCTGCTGCTTGACGACCCTGGCGTAGGGCCTGTAAAGTGGCTTCTGCAGTGGCGGTAAGCTGGGGGTCTTCGTATAGTTGGGACATAGCATCAAAGAAGGCATCCAGACTATCCAAGGCAACTGATTTCTGCTCCAAAAGTCGGTGGGCCCATGTTTGTGGCTGACCGGAAAGTAAGGAGATAACAAAACCCACCTTAGTGGCCTCAAGGGAGAACGTGCGTGGCTGCAGGGCGAAGTAGAGATTACAGGCATTCCGGAAAGCACGATACCTACTTCGGTCTCCAAGAAATCTTTCAGGTACTGGTACTTTTGGCTCTGGGGGTAACATGACCACGGAGGGTGCTGAGGTGGCTGATGTGGACCCTTGCGGACCGGAAGGTGCGGACAAGGCCTGTACTCGCTCCTCCAGACTGGAGTATCCCTCTTGCAGGCTCTTCACCGCCTGGGTTAGACCCGCCAGATGTCGGCAAAGTTCATCCATGGGGGAAGCCCCCTGCCCGGACTCGGTCATGGCTGCCTAATACTATCAGGCTCCTACTTACCAGACCGGCGAGTCCAGTTGGGCAGAGGGTAGGCTCCCTTACCCTCCGACTGTCGGCCCCTGGTAGAGTAAACAGGAGGCGCGAGAGTACGGAGTGGTATGAGGGCCTGTATTGCAGTCCAGGTATAGTAGTCCAGATATTGCAGGGTTAACCGGAGAGAAGGCTGGAACTGGCTGGAGCACAGACACAAGGCAGAGCAGGCTTGTATAGACAGCAGGCTGGACGGCTGCAGACAGGCAGACAGACCCAAAGGAGCAGGCGGACGGATGGTCAGGAGACAGGCCGGGTTCGGTAACAGGCGGGCGGCAAAGGTACAGTGGAGCAGGCAAGCGGATGGTCAAACAGGCAGAGGTCAGGTTCAGGCAGAGTTCAAAGAGAGGTCGGAATCAAGGCCGGGTCAGAAGGTATCACAGGAACAGACAAGGAACAAGGTAAGGCACTGGTACGACTAGCTGTTGATTAGGCAGCACCGGTCACCAGAACTCACTGGCTTAAATAGGGCTTTTGGCGCCAAACGACGTGCACGCGCGCGCCCCGGCTCACACAGGCACGCGCGCCCGCCAACGCCCGCGTGCGCGCCCCCGCACGCCGGCGTGCACAGTGGAACGATCCCGGACACACACACCGGCGCCGCGAGGAGCCCGCACGGCGAGGTCCGCAGAAACGCGCGCGCCAACGCGCGCCGACGCACCCTGACGCACACCACCGCGGGCGCCCCGCCTGCCATGGTAAGAACCCTGACACAGACCTTGGCGTGACTTTTATGCCTAAAAAGATTGACAAGATCCTTTACCTCTCTCACAAATAATCTATTGCAAATAGGTAACAATAAATGGGTTACAAGATACTATCCAGATAGTATCAGGTCCCATACTTTCTTCATAAAATCGACTCAAAAATTCAAGACATATGTTGGCTCTGCCTTGAGGTAGTGGCACAACTGTTCAAATCTTTTCGCATTGCCACAAATTCAGGCCTTTCTTTTTTTTCTGTAGGGTCTCTGCTAGAAAAATATATATATGATGTTTAGGGGTCCTAAGTAATTTTCTAGCAAAAATACTAATTTTAACTTGTAAGCAACAAGTGTCAGAAAAAGGCCTGGTCTTTAAGTGGTTAAACTGACCTCATTTACAGACCGAAGGTCATCCCTTTGATGTAAAAGAATCAAATGATACAATGTTTCTTTTTATCTCTCAGCGCTGAGCAATGTTGTGATAAACTTTGCTAGCTTTTTCTTTTTTTTTCTTTAACCACTAGCTTACTGGGCACTTAAACCTCCTTCCTGCCCAGACCAATTAACCACTTGACGACCGCCTCACGCCGATGTACGTCGGCAAAGTGGCACGGACAGGCAAAATCACGTACAGGGTACGTGATTTGCCTTCCGCGGGTGGGGGGTCCGATCGGACCCCCCCCCGGTGCCCGAGGCGGTCGTCCTATGTCCAGCGGCGATCGGTGATGAGGGGGAGACCATCCGTTCGTGGCCCCCCCCTCGCGATCGCCGCCGGCCAATGAAAACGCTCCTTTGCTGCTGTATGCTAAACAGCAGCAAAGGAAGTGATGTCATCTCCCCTCGGGTCGGTATTTTCCGTTCCGGCCCGAGGAGAGACGACAAGTATGTGAGTGCACAACACTACACACACACAGTAGAACATGCCAGGCACACAAATCACCCCGATCCCCCCCCCGATCGCCCCCCGATCCCCCCCCAATCACCCCCCCCCCCCTGTCACAAACTGACACCAGCAGTTTTTTTTTTTTTTTTTTTTTTTTTTCCTGATTACTGCTAGCTGTCAGTTTGTGACAGTTACTGTGTTGGCACAGTTAGTATTACCCCCCTTTATGTCTAGGGTACCCCCCTAACCCCCCCTAATAAAGTTTTAACCCCTTGATCACCCCCTGTCACCAGTGTCGCTAAGCGATCATTTTTCTGATCGCTGTATTAGTGTCGCTGGTGACGCTAGTTAGTGAGGTAAATATTTAGGTTCGCCGTCAGCGTTTTATAGCGTCAGGGACCCCCATATACTACCTAATAAATGTTTTAACCCCTTGATTGCCCCCTAGTTAACCCTTTCACCACTGATCACCGTATAACCGTTACGGGTGACGCTGGTTAGTTCGTTTATTTTTTATAGTGTCAGGGCACCCGCCGTTTATTACCGAATAAAGGTTTAGCCCCCCGATCGCCCGGCGGTGATATGCGTCGCCCCAGGCAGCGTCAGATTAGCGCCAGTACCGCGAACACCCACGCACGCAGCATACGCCTCCCTTAGTGGTATAGTATCTGAACGGATCAATATCTGATCCGATCAGATCTATACTAGCGTCCCCAGCAGTTTAGGGTTCCCAAAAACGCAGTGTTAGCGGGATCAGCCCAGATACCTGCTAGCACCTGCGTTTTGTGCCTCCGCCCAGCCCACCCAAGTGCAGTATCGATCGATCACTGTCACTTACAAGGCACTAAACGCATAACTGCAGCGTTCGCAGAGTCAGGCCTGATCCCTGCGATTGCTAACAGTTTTTTTGGTAGCATTTTGGTGAACTGGCAAGCACCAGCCCCAGGCGTCAGGTTAGCGCCAGTACCGCTAACACCCACGCACGCACCATACGCCTCCCTTAGTGGTATAGTATCTGTACGGATCAATATCTGATCCGATCAGATCTATACTAGCGTCACCAGCAGTTTAGGGTTCCCAAAAACGCAGTGTTAGCGGAATCAGCCCAGATACCTGCTAGCACCTGCGTTTTGCCCCTCCGCCCGGCCCAGCCCAGCCCACCCAAGTGCAGTATCGATCGATCACTGTCACTTACAAAACACTAAACGCATAACTGCAGCGTTCACAGAGTCAGGCCTGATCCCTGCGATCGCTAACAGTTTTTTTTGTAGCATTTTGGTGAACTGGTAAGCACCAGCCCCAGGCAGCGTCAGATTAGCGCCAGTACCACTAACACCCACGCACGCAGCATACACCTCCCTTAGTGGTATAGTATCTGAACGGATCAATATCTGATCCGATCAGATCTATACTAGCGTCACCAGCAGTTTAGGGTTCCCAAAAACGCAGTGTTAGCGGGATCAGCCCAGATACCTGCTAGCACCTGCGTTTTGCCCCTCCGCCCGGCCCGGCCCAGCCCACCCAAGTGCAGTATCAATCGATCACTGTCACTTACAAGGCACTAAACGCATAACTGCAGCGTTCGCAGAGTCAGGCCTGATCCCTGCGATCGCTAACAGTTTTTTTGTAGCGTTTTGGTGAACTGGCAAGCACCAGCGGCCTAGTACACCCCGGTCGTAGTCAAACCAGCACTGCAGTAACACTTGGTGACGTGGCGAGTCCCATAAGTGCAGTTCAAGCTGGTGAGGTGGCAAGCACAAGTAGTGTCCCGCTGCCACCAAAAAGACAAACACAGGCCCGTCGTGCCCATAATGCCCTTCCTGCTGCATTCGCCAATCCTAATTGGGAACCCACCGCTTCTGCAGCGCCCGTACTTCCCCCATTCACATCCCCAACCAAATGCAGTCGGCTGCATGAGAGGCATTTTTATGTCCTCCCGAGTACCCCTACCCAACAAACCCCCCCAAAAAAAGGTTGTGTCTGCAGCAAGCGCGGATATAGGCGTGACACCCGCTATTATTGTCCCTCCTGTCCTGACAATCCTGGTCTTTGCATTGGTGAATGTTTTGAACGCTACCATTCACTAGTTGAGTATTAGCGTAGGGTACAGCATTGCACAGACTAGGCACACTTTCACAGGGTCTCCCAAGATGCCATCGCATTTTGAGAGACCCGAACCTGGAACCGGTTACCGTTATAAAAGTTAGTTACAAAAAAAGTGTAAAAAAAAAAAAAAAATATGAAATAAAAAAAATAGTTGTTGTTTTATTGTTCTCTCTCTCTCTATTCTCTCTCTCTATTGTTCTGCTCTTTTTTACTGTATTCTATTCTGCAATGTTTTATTGTTATTGTTATTGTTATTGTTATTGATTGTTATTGTTATTGTTATTGTTATTGTTATTATGTTTTATCATGTTTGTTTTTCAGGTGTGTAATTATTTACACTTTACTGTGCTTTATTGTTAACCATTGTTAACCATTTTTTTGTCTTCAGGTACGCCATTCACGACTTTGAGTGGTTATACCAGAATGATGCCTGCAGGTTTAGGTATCATCTTGGTATCATTCTTTTCAGCCAGCGGTCGGCTTTCATGTAAAAGCAATCCTAGCGGCTAATTAGCCTCTAGACTGCTTTTACAAGCCGTGGGAGGGAATGCCCCCCCCCCCCACCGTCTTCCGTGTTTTTCTCTGGATCTCCTGTCTCAACAGGGAACCTGAGAATGCAGCCGGTGATTCAGCCAGCTGACCATAGAGCTGATCAGAGACCAGAGTGGCTCCAAACATCTCTATGGCCTAAGAAACCGGAAGCTACGAGTATTTCATGACTTAGATTTCGCCGGATGTAAATAGCGCCATTGGGAAATTGGGGAAGCATTTTATCACACCGATCTTGGTGTGGTCAGATGCTTTGAGGGCAGAGGAGAGATCTAGGGTCTAATAGACCACAATTTTTTCAAAAAAGAGTACCTGTCACTACCTATTGCTATCATAGGGGATATTTACATTCCCCGAGATAACAATAAAAATGATTAAAAAAAAAAATATGAAAGGAACAGTTTAAAAGTAAGATTAAAAAAGCAAAAAAATAATAAAGAAAAAAAAAAAAAAAAAAAAAAACACCCCTGTCGCCCCCTGCTCTCGCGCTAAGGCGAACGCAAGCGGCGGTCTGTCGTCAAACGTAAACAGCAATTGCACCATGCATGTGAGGTATCACCGCGAAGGCCAGATCGAGTGCAGTAATTTTTCCAGTAGACCTCCTCTGTAAATCTAAAGTGGTAACCTGTAAAGGCTTTTGAAGGCTTTTAAACATGTATTTATTTTGTTGCCACTGCACGTTTGTGCGCAATTTTAAAGCATGTCATGTTTGGTATCCATGTACTCGGCCTAAGATCATCTTTTTTATTTCATCAAACATTTGGGCAATATAGCGTGTTTTAGTGCATTAAAATTAAAAAAAGTGTGTTTTTTCCCCAAAAAATGCGTTTGAAAAATCGCTGCGCAATTACTGTGTGAAAAAAAAAAATGAAACACCCACCATTTTAATCTGTAGGGCATTTGCTTTAAAAAAATATATAATGTTTGGGGGTTCAAAGTAATTTTTTTGCAAAAAAAAAAAAAACTTTTTCATGTAAACAATAAGTGTCAGAAAGGGCTTTGTCTTCAAGTGGTTAGAAGAGTGGGTGATGTGTGACATAAGCTTCTAAATGTTGTGCATAAAATGCCAGGACAGTTCAAAACCCCCCCAAATGACCCCATTTTGGAAAGTAGACACCCCAAGCTATTTGCTGAGAGGCATGTCGAGTCCATGGAATATTTTATATTGCGACACAAGTTGCGGGAAAGAGACAAATTTTTTTTTTTTTTTTTTTTTTTTTGCACAAAGTTGTCACTAAATGATATATTGCTCAAACATGCCATGAGAATATATGAAATTACACCCCAAAATACATTCTGCTGCTTCTCCTGAGTACGGGGATACCACATGTGTGAGACTTTTTGGGAGCCTAGCCGCGTACGGGACCCCGAAAACCAAGCACCGCCTTCAGGCTTTCTAAGGGCGTGAATTTTTGATTTCACTCTTCACTGCCTATCACAGTTTCGGAGGCCATGGAATGCCCAGGTGGCACAAAACCCCCCCAAATGACCCCATTTTGGAAAGTAGACACCCCAAGCTATTTGCTGAGAGGTATAGTGAGTATTTTGCAGACCTCACTTTTTGTCACAAAGTTTTGAAAATTGAAAAAAGAAAAAAAAAAATTTTTTTTCTTGTCTTTCTTCATTTTCAAAAACAAATGAGAGCTGCAAAATACTCACCATGCCTCTCAGCAAATAGCTTGGGGTGTCTACTTTCCAAAATGGGGTCATTTGGGGGGGTTTTGTGCCGCCTGGGCATTCCATGGCCTCCGAAACTGTGATAGGCAGTAAAGAGTGAAATCAAAAATTTTCACCCTTAGAAATCCTGAAGGCAGTGATTGGTTTTCGGGGTCCCGTACGCAGCTAGGCTCCCAAAAAGTCCCACACATGTGGTATCCCCATACTCAGGAGAAGCAGCTAAATGTATTTTGGGGTGCAATTCCACATATGCCCATGGCCTGTGTGAGCAATATATCATTTAGTGACAACTTTATGAAAAAAAAAAAAAAATAAAATAAAAAGTGTCACTTTCCCGCAACTTGTGTCAAAATATAAAATATTCCATGGACTCAATATGCCTCTCAGCAAATAGCTTGGGGTGTCTACTTTCCAAAATGGGGTCATTTTGGGGGGTTTTGTGCCACCTGGGCATTCCATGGCCTCCGAAACTGTGATAGGCAGTGAAGAGTGAAAGCAAAAATTTACACCCTTAGAAATCCTGAAGGCGGTGCTTGGTTTTCGGGGCCCCGTACGCGGCTAGGCTCCCAAAAAGTCCCACACATGTGGTATCCCCGTACTCAGGAGAAGCAGCTAAATGTATTTTGGGGTGCAATTCCACATAGGCCCATGGCCTGTGTGAGCAATATATCATTTAGTGACGACTTTTTGTAAATATTTTTTTTTTTTTTTTTTTTTGTCATTTTTCAATCACTTGGGACAAAAAAAATAAATATTCAATGGGTTCAACATGCCTCTCAGCAATTTCCTTGGGGTGTCTACTTTCCAAAATGGGGTCATTTGGGGGGGTTTTGTACTGCCCTGCCATTTTAGCACCTCAAGAAATGACATAGGCAGTCATAAACTAAAAGCTGTGTAAATTCCAGAAAATGTACCCTAGTTTGTAGACGCTATAACTTTTGCGCAAACCAATAAATATACGCTTATTGACATTTTTTTTACCAAAGACATGTGGCCGAATACATTTTGGCCTAAATGTATGACTAAAATTTAGTTTATTGGATTTTTTTTATAACAAAAAGTAGAAAATATCATTTTTTTTCAAAATTTTCGGTCTTTTTCCGTTTATAGCGCAAAAAATAAAAACCGCAGAGGTGATCAAATACCATCAAAAGAAAGCTCTATTTGTGGGAAGAAAAGGACGCAAATTTCGTTTGGGTACAGCATTGCATGACCGCGCAATTAGCAGTTAAAGCGACGCAGTGCCAAATTGGAAAAAGACCTCTGGTCCTTAGGCAGCATAATGGTCCGGGGCTCAAGTGGTTAACAGCTTTCAGCGCTCTCACCCTTTGAATGACAATAATTGCGCGGTCATACAACAATGTACCCAAATTCAATTTTTATCATTTTTTTTCCACAAATCCACAAAACTGTTTTCTATTTTGTTATAAAATTTTGCAAACAGGTAATTTTTCTCCTTCATTGGTATACGCTGATGAGGCTGCACTGATGTGCACTGATAGGCTGCACTGATGGGCACTAATGGGCACTGATAAGGCAGCACTGGTCGACACTGATGAGGCGGCACTGGTGTGCACTGAGAGGTGGCACTGAGGGGTGGCAGCGATAGGCACTGATGGGTGGCAATGATGGGCACTGGTAGGTGACACTGATGGGCAGCACTGCTAGGTAGCACTGATGATAAGGCACTGATGGGCACTGATTGGCACCACTGGTGGGCATTGATAGGTGGCATGGTGGGCATTGATAGGTGGTACTGATTGGTGGCACTGATATGCATGGTGGGCCCTGATTGGTGGCACTGATATGCACTGGTGGGCATTGGCAGGTGGTACTGGCAGGCGGCACTGATGGGCACAGATGATGTGGCTGTGCCTTTTCCTCTTCGGGACCGATGTCCCTTCCACAGAAGCCGGCGATCAGCTTATTTTTTCTCCTCGCACTGTCAGCGTGAGGAGAGAAAAAAAAAGCGATTACCGATTTTGTTTACATCACGTGATCAGCTGTCATTGGCTGAAAGCTGACCACGTGGTAAAGGGCCGGGATTGGCCCCTTATTCCGATCTGTGATCAGCCGAGTCTCATTGACTCATTGATCACAGAGCGCGAACAACCCGCAGGGTAAGACGTCCTATGATGGTCTCCCGGAAAAGTAGGTCCATGCTGTAGCCGTCATTCAGCTATAGTGCGGACGCAAACGAGTTAAAAAGCTCTGAGCAGAGAACTGCTCTGCACTTGTTACATGAATCGTAGAAATGCCGGATTTAGATCGTGAGGAGGGTTGAATCGAGATCGTGATTTGTTAACGATTAATCATGCAGCTCTAATCTATATATATATATATATATATATATATATATATATATATATATATATATACATAAAACCTGCATGAATTCAAGTTTTACAAATTGACCATGAGTACAGTTTGATATATACTGTAACAATGAATTGGGTTCATGTCATACGAAAGGGGGACAGATTGCGTTGGTATGACCATTATAAAAATTTGTTTTCAGAAGGAGAAGAGAGGAGAAGTTTGTCCTCTGAGAACACCTGAGAACTGTCTAGAAGGAGGAGGGCTGCTTGTGATCTCCTGATACACTTGTGTGATTACAGAGCAGCTGAGTTTTAAAAATGAATCCAAAGTTAAAAAGGCCGTGTAATTACATGAAAATAATAAGGACTGACCACTGGCGCTTTTTTTAACTCACATTTTGGCACATTCTTGAAATGTGTATTTTGGCCTTTTTTATTGCTCATTTTTGCATTATTTATGCACATTTTCGTTTTTTAACATTAACATTAACATTAACGTTTCCAGAATGCACACCAAAACGCAGGTAAAAAATCAGCCAAAATACAAAAAGCACCAAAATGCACAGAAAAATGTGCTAAAATGCGTTTTAATATTCCTGGCAGTATGATTATGTCAGATTTTTGCATCTCAAAACGGTACATTGTTTTGCATGGAAATTTGGCGTTTTATATTGTAGGCCTGTAACTCTTATGCCCTGTACATACGGTCGGATTTTCCGACAGAAAATGTGTGATAGGACCTTGTTGTCGGAAATTCCGACCGTGTGTGGGCTCCATCACACATTTTCCATCGGAATTTCCAACACACAAAGTTTGAGAGCTTGCTATAAAATTCCGATCGTGTGAACACAAATCCAACGCACAAAGTGCCACGCATGCTCAGAATAAATTAAGAGACAAAAGCCATTGGCTACTGCCCCGTTTATAGTCCCGACGTACGTGTTTTACGTCACCGCGTTTAGAACGATCGGATTTTCCGACAACTTTGTGTGACCGTGCGTATGCTAAACAAGTTTGAGCCAACATCCGTTTAAAACAGTTTTTTTGCTAGAAAATTACTTAGAACCCCCAAACATTATATATTGTTTTTTTCAAACACCCTAGAGAATAAAATGGTAGTCATTGCAATTCTTTTTTTCACACCGTATTTGCGCAGCGGTCTTACAAGCGTGCTTTTTTTGGAAAAAATTCACTTTTTTGAATAAAAAAATAAGACAACAGTAAAGTTAGCCCAATTTTTTTTTTATATTGTGAAAGATAATGTTACGCAGAGTAAATTGATACCCAACATGTCACACTTCAAAATTGCGCCCGCTCGTGGAATGGCGTCAAACTTTTACCCTCAAAAATCTCCATAGGCGACGTTTAAAAAGTTCTACAGGTTGCATGTTTTGCGTTTCAGAGGAGGCCTAGGGCTAGAATTATTGCTCTTGCTCTAACGATCGTCGCGATACCTCACATGTGTGGTTTGACCACCGTTTTCATATGCGTTCGCTTCTGCGCGCAAGCTCATCGTGACAGAGCGTTTAAAAATTTTTTTTTTTCTTATTTATTTTACATGATTTTATTTATTTTTACACTGTTTAAAAAAGAAAAAAATTGTGTCACTTTTATTCCTATTACAAGGAATGTAAACATCCCTTGTAATAGAAAAAAGCATGACAGGTCCTCTTAAATATGAGATCTGGGGTCAAAAAGACCTCAGATCTCATATTTACACTAAAATGCAATAGAAAAAAAAAAAGGTAATTTAAAAAAATGGCATTGAAAAAAATGTGCCTTTAAGACGTATGGGCGGAAGTGACGTTTTGATGTCGCTTCCGCCCTGCAGTGTTATGGAGACGAGTGGGCACCATCTTCCCCTCACTCGTCTCCATGCACAGCTAGGCAACAGATGGGATCGCCTCCGCCGCTGCCGATGGCTCTGGTAAGCACCAGATCGCGGCGGGAGGGGGGCCCTCTCCCGCCACCGATAAAAGTGATCTTGCGGCGAATCCGCCAGAGAGACCACTTTTATCTTGTAGCTGACCACCGGCCAAAAACGGGGATACTGGGGTTATGGCAGCTAGCTGCTGCCATAACAATGATATCCGTCCCCAAAAAAGGGACGTGCATCGGCGTGCGGCGGTCGGCAAGTGGTTAAATCTGTCCAAACAAGAGTCTAGTAGATATCCCGGGTATGATAAAAGTTTGCAACATGAAATCATAAATTATAATATAATAAATAACTATAAATAATTATAGCAAAAAATAATATAATATTAATACATTTCAATAATGTAATCAAATCAAAAAAACACAGAAATTTGCTCAGTCTCAGAATTGTCACTGTCGTTACTTTCAGTGTCTGATGACAAATTTGCCCACGAATCACAATCGCTCAATTCTGCAAGTGATTCTTATTTACTATTTACTATCCTTATTTACTATCGAGCTGGTCTAAAACCGATTTTGACGTAAAGGGACCCTTTTTGATTGCCATGGACATTCTCAAGTTTCCAGGCAGAAAGAACAGTATATATAATATAAAACTGCAGGCAGGGCACTGGATAAATCACAAGGGACAAAAGGGAGGTGACATGATTTGATACAGTAATGTAATGTTACAGATTACAGTGTACTGTATTTATTCTGTATTTTTCACTTTTTGAATTTGCCGACAGGCTCCACCCCCTGTGCGTCACGACGCTTGCAGGTCACGGAGCTCAGAACAGTAATACATTGGGCGGATGATACGGTGGAGTACACAGCGGGGGGACATCGCAGGATCTTGGGGACAAGGTAAGTATGCTGTACCAGGATACTGCGATGCAAGCCCGAGGGGTTACCTCAGGGTTACCGCTTCTGGTACTGAAAATTCACCCCAAGCCACACTCAGGAGTACCATCCGGGCAGGTTAAAAAACATGCCAAAATGTGTGTTGAAAAAAGCTGCAAAAAGTGCAATCAAAAACTGTACCAAAATGCGCAAAAAAAAGGCCCAAAAAGCCAAATTGAAAGGTTTTTTTGGAGCACGGAGCATTGTGCATTTTTTCAATGCGCATTTTGTCATGTTGGTAGTGTATTTGTCAAATGACAAAATGTGTGGCAAAATGCATATCTGCTAACTACATTTGGGGTGCCATTAACAATGAATGGCACCCAAAAGCACAATGACACAATTGACACAATTTTACAGCAGTTTGGAATCGTGGCAAAAATTGTGCAATTCTGCCAACAATTCTGCATTGCTCAAATTTGAATGGGTCCTAAAAGAAAATACATTATAACTATACTGTGTGTGTGTGTTTGTACTGTGTGTGTGTATATATATATATATATATATATATAAAACTTGCATGAAATCAAGTTTTACAAACTGACCATGAGTACAGTTTGATATATACTGTAACAATGAATGGGGTTAATGTCATACGAAAGGGGGGACAGATTGCGTTGGTATGAGCATTATGAAAATAGGAGACCTATAATACGTATAACAGCATTTTGCTGCACCCTGATAAAATTTTATCATTTGCACTGAGAGTTTAATTGGGCTTTAAATTGATGTTATTATCGATTTCTATAGAAGCAGTTTTTTTTTGTGTCTTCTGCAATTTAGAGCTGTTAACCTTACTGTATGACCCAAATCAGCAGCTGCGCTTTCCTTCTAGACAATGTCAGCATCATTGTCTGGAAATTAGTCTTCTGATTGCCAAGAAACAAATGTTACTGGCTTATTTTACAGGGGGAAATACGTCCAAGTATTTTGCGATCTTCTGAGTGAACATTAAGATGGGGAATTATTTAGAACCAGATGGAATACGTGATGAAAGTGAGCGTATCAGTCCTTTCTACCATACAACGGGGTCTTTGTACAGAAGGGTCGCAAATATAAAATCGTCCTATATATATAAAGTCAGGATATTCACACTTATGTCAGTAGTCGTATCCTGCGATGCACACTTTTCCATGATCACATAACATGTATAAGTTTCAAATTCACACCATGTATCACATATTTATTTATAGAGAAAATAGCCAATTCAACACGTACCATTTTTTTTTACTTTTGTCTTCAGTTTTTAAGGCCTACTGTAATACTCTGCCTGTCTGTTGCATCTAATGTTTATGTAATTAGTATACTATTTAACTTCTTTCCATAATGTCATTAGTAGTTATCAAGTGTCAATTGAATTGTTTACATATAGAGATGTTTGAACTAGGGTTGCACCGATACCAGTTTTTTATCTGCGAGTATGAGTACCGATACTTTCAGTCAAATACTCGCTGATACTGAGTACCGATACCTTTGGCTGAAATACCCAGGCTGAATTCACTATGACAAACCTTGGTGTACACAGGAGCGGTGAGGGAAACCGCATGTGATTCAGACAGGAATCCCACCGCATTTCTGTTCAAATTGCATGTGATTCTTTGTTATGCGATTTTAGCCCATTCATTTTGTATGGGCTCAAACAGCACTGCAAAAGTGTCAGTTTCGGGTGTTGACAATTACTTGATCAAAACTGGTATTGGTGCAACCCTGGTTTGAACTATACTGAACTATAGCATATCAAATACTGTCCATTTTCCCCCAAATTTTGCAAAAGCATATGGCATCTCACTTTTCTCCAAGTGTGACTTTACAGATGTTTTATATAGTGCAGTTCTTGATTCTCGTATGTGGAATGAAAGACTGTCTGTTTTGCCCAAAGCAGCCTAAAGCAGTCTTCCTTTGATGGATATAGAGCATGGATTTGAGAAGCTAACAGGAAGAAAGAGACAGTTTTTCTTTTAGACTACATATGGGCCATTAATTTTGTATACTATGCTTAGTTACCATCATACAGAGTACCTTAACAGTATGGCAGATTAAATTATAACTTAACCTAAAACAAGAAATCACATTTTAGATTAACCTCCCTGGCGGTATTCCGGAGTGTGGCTCGGGGGGAATTTTCAGTACCAAAAGCCGTAACCCCGAGCCACACTCTGGATCGCATCCCAGGATCCTGCAATGTCTACCTGCCGTGTGAGCGAGCCGTCCTCTTCAGGATCTATCATAGTGCCGAGCTCCGTTCCCTGTGAGCGTTGCGACGCACGGGGATGCAGCATGGCACCAAATTCAAAAAGTTAAAAACACACAACACATACAGTACACTGTAATCTTACAGATTACATTACTGCATCAAATTATTTCACATCTCTTTTGTCCCTAGTGGTTTGTCCAGTGCCCTGCATGCAGTTTTATATTATAAATACTGTTCTTTCTGCCTGGAAGCTGGAGATTGTCCATAGCAACCAAAAAGGTGTCTCTTTACATCAAAAGTGGTTTTAGACCAGCTAGAAAACAGCGATAATAAATTAGAATCACTTGCAAAATTCAGCGATAGTGATTTGTGGGTAAATCCGTCATCAAACACTGAAAGTAATGACAGCGACAATTCTGCAACTGAGCAAATTTCAGTGTTATTGATTTGATTGCATTATTGAATAATTTTTATTATTATTATATTATTACTTGTTATAATTATTTATAGTTATTTATTGTATTATAGTTTATGATTTCGTGTTTCAAACTTTATCATACCCGGGATGTCTACTAGACTCTTGTTTGGACAAATTTAAGTTTGTTATTCCTAAGAATTACAGGCCTACAATATAAAATGCCAAATTTCCATGCAAAATATTGCACCAGAACAAGTGATTGGAACATTTCCCCTCTATTACTTTTCTGGGGACAACACAAAATTTGCAATTTTCTTTGTAATTTCAGTGAAACAAAGGGATTGTATTGCTCCAGGCAAATCATCTCTGCTGCTATAAAGGAATCCAGGTGCCAGCCTTGGTCCAGAGCCAAAAGATGCAGAATGATGAAGAAAAGGGTGGTGGCAATTCCAGCTTAAAATGATTATTTTATTGAAATTCCATTAAAAATGAGGACATGACTTGACATGCAGCCAGCTCAGAAAGTTAAGTTCAGTTTTTTGAGCTGGCTGCATGTCATGTCATGTCCTCGTTTTTAATAGAATTTCAATTCCATCATTCTTGTCATTTCACTTTCAATGATAATGGTAAACAGGACAAATAGAGAGGGTGACTCTCTATAATGGGGACACAGACAGAAATAAAAACTGACAGGTGTTCTAATCCCCCTCCACTCTATCTAAACTAAAAAAAAAGTGTTGCCTTAAGTTACTTTAACTCTGACTCAGCAAGGTGTGTGCGGACCTCTGCAGAGAAATGGCTTTCACCCCACAGTTCATGCTCTGCATAGGTATGTATGTAAATGTTCTTTTAATACATTAATGTCTGAAATCTCTATCCCTTTGTAAAATGCAGATAAGATAAATTTATATTTTAAGTTAGTTATTCTAGTTATAATTGTTTTTGATTATTTTAAACAAAGCCTTATTTTTCCTTCACAGGTGAAACTAAATGAAAGGCTAATTTCAACTGGTCAGGGACTTCTTATCCGTTCCATCCAAGACTCTGATATAGGATTGTATCACTGTATAGCAACTGAAAATGGCTTTAAGCAAACGGTAGCCAAAATCAATTTGAAAATCTTAGAACCGGAACTTGTGAGTTTTATGACTGACAAATCACAGTGGATCTGGGCAAGTACATTGAGTGGCCTGCAATTTCATCCCAAGGACCTTACTGGATCATTCAGTCACTCAGAGATGCAGATGATTAACCAGTACTGCAAAGAAAGCAGACAGAAAAAAAGCCAGGTGTCAGAAGTTCCAAAACTTAAAGGGGATTACGGCAAATTAAAAGTTCTCTTGAATACCAGAAAAAGTAGAAATCGGAGAAATCAGTTACCTGGGTCTTAAGCATTTTTTTATGATTACAGCCATATAATTGAAAATGTTGTTACAAGTCACCTAGGCAAAAAGTATAAAAATTAAAAAATGCAAGGAATTATTTATATTCAGTAGAGCAAAATAAGAGTCAGTCCTAAGCTTTGTTTGGGCTCTTGTAAACTGAAGGTTTTTTTTTTTTTTTACACTTTATTTATTAGATTTTTTTTATTAACGTGGAAATAAATTGAATTTGTTGACAATTTGCTGTATGCAAAAAAAAAATAGCTCTTAAGGAGTTTATGTTTATACTGTTGTCTTATCAAATGTTGCACAGAAATACTGGGTTGCAATCCTTAGCAAACTATCAGTTATCTAATTGTATTAGTCTAACTACTGTTGGCAAATGCAAAAAGTGAATATCATAGGCTGCAACACATCATCAGTCTTTGCATCATGTGTACAAGGCACCTTTAATGTAAATTAGACTTTTTGGGGAAACATTTGCATTTCTCAAATACCGAAAGTTGAATACATATGGAATTAAAATGATCATTTTAAAAAATTGCAAAGAAAAAAAGCACACAAATAACTTGTCACTATAAACATTTGCTATAAGCATGCATGGATGCATTAATTTATATTAAGATATGTTATGTTCAAAGGTAATTCTGCTAAATTTTTTGAAGGAATACTTTCCAACAGGAAGAGAGAACAATGTAAAATCTGTTGCTGCTGTTTACTCTTCTGTAGACCAAATTTTCTTACTTAAATCAGCGGGCTGCCATGTGATAAAACACTAAGAGCAGAAGCATACTGAGAGAGCAGAAAGTGGACAGGATTAGGAGAAATGAGGAGATGACCTAGACCTCCAGAATGTCAGATCCCAAGTAAATTGGGATTGGGATCTAGGTATTGTTTGAAGGGGTTCAACCGGGAACATTACCAGCATAATGTGAATGTCCCCCGGGAAAAATACACAGATATGGGAATAAATAAGGCATATTTGTTAAATGGATGGAGCAAAGTTTGAAAGTGATGAAAATTATAAATGTGAGCAGCAAATGTTTTTACTGTTAAAAGGGATAGAATTGCAAAAAAAGCACCAACTGTTTTGCTACTTTTTGCTGCTCAAATTATATCAATGGCAGTTTTTTGCGCATGTATCTTTTCACTAGTCCAAGAACTCAGTCAATCCTACTGTACTATTAATTCAAATGCATTGGTGTGAATAAGAAAGTACTGTGGAGAGTTTGTTAAGATAAGATGCCTTTTTTAATTCTGCAAATTGTTACAAAGTGTTGGTGACAAAAAAGATGTCAGTTAATGTGAAAATAATACATAAAAATAATTCTTAATAATATTTAAATGTAAAATTAATAATGCTAACGTAATAAAAAAATAATAGACTTATTAGATTACAGGAGTGCTGACAGAAGAACATTTTCTTTGAAGGGAAAGTGTTTCCGTCACATTACTACAACATTCATCACTGTCTGAAAGTAATGAAAGCTCTCCTTTGTGCAGCATTTCAATGCTGGACAATAATCCTGCTGTTCATTTCCATGAAACATAAGGAAAAGCTTTGCTTTTTCCTTGCTGTGGCTGCTACACACACTTCCAATAAAGTTTAATGTGCCAGTTGCTGATATCATTGCTGTCAGCTGGTGGGTATGTCGTTTATGTTGTCAGGGCTGTATGTGTACTTTTGATGTCCAGCATTCTATATTATGATATACTCCAGTAATCAAAATTTGATTTAAGTTTGTATGTCCTCAATTATAAAACAATAAAAATTGTCACGCCAGGTATATCTGTAGCAAGAGAAAAAGACACCCCTATATTGGCCCAAGAATTATCTAGTGGAAATGAGTGGTAGGGGCAAATTAATATAGTTTATAGGATATAAAATAGTGAATGCTGGAGTATTACAAGAAATATCATGCAAAGTCCATACAACCTGGGTATAACCACAGGAGTAGCAAATTAGTTCTTTTGCTTATTCAGAAGAGGCAGCACGCTGGAGAGCAGATGAGACTCTAGGATATAAAAACATAAAGGACAAAGAGCAGCGCCATTCTGAGTGTAGCAATAAAGTTTAAAACAATTTATTCTGTAAGTAATACACTCACTAGAAGGTAGGCTGGATGGAAGAGGCGCAGTAGGAAGCCATCAGCAGGAAATCTCTGAGGGGAAGACTGAATCATGCACACATTCAGAGCATGCGTGCTCCTTCATCAGGCAAGATTGCGTGCAAGATTGCCTGACGAAGGAGCTCACATGCTCCAAACTCGTGCACGATTCAGTCTTCCCCTTAGAGATTTCCCGCTGACGGCTTTCTCCTGTGCCTCTCCCATCCAGCCCGGGACCCTGGACACCACCGGCACTGCCGGGTGTGATGACAGCGCGCCTCCTCTATGCCTCCTTGGATCTCTGCAACCATCTGATATACTTCATCTGATGTGCCTGTATATCACTACCTTCTAGTGAGTGCATTACATACAGAATAAATTGTTTTAAACTTTATTGCTACACTCAGAATGGTGCTGCTCTTTGTCCTTTATGTCCTCAATTATCTTTTCTTGAGAAATGTTAAAATCTTGTGTGTAAAAAGATTATCTCGGCTTCAGCATCATCAAAACTAATACTCATATTTATGATTATAGTTTGTTTTAACAAATGGGATTTATAACTAACACTACATTTTAGGTCACTGATATACATTATTTACCTGTATTCAACAGTATTTAACAGTATATAACAGAATTCCAGCTTATATCTAACTAGCCTAAAAACTGTCCCCCCCCCCATAACACCTATGTTAACTAACCTATGTAGAAAAGATGTATATACTTACCTATATTCAGGCTGATCCAGTTCGGTCATGTGATTTTCCCTCTGTCAGCCAGTGGTGACAGCAGGAGAGAGGAGGAAGTACTGTGACAACACCTATAAAGTGTTACTAAACCCAGGACCCTGCATTCACTATATATGATTTTACACATTACACAGAACATGGAAATGCAATTTTTTTTAAATATAAACTGCTAAATACTTTTTACTCATCAGCAGTTAGAGCAGTCTTTTGACTTCTATTAGTGTTTGGTTAAAGTTTGTAGGAGGAGTTTTCATTCCACTCTGATTATCCTATAAGGCTGCAGAACCCCTGACCCTCTATCTGGACAGTGCTGATTGGCCCTGTGCTGATCACATGCACCCTTACAAGAATCCCCCCCACGACTCTGTTCTGTCAGGAGATAGTTTGGGGACTGTGGAAGAAGGGGAAGATCAGAGAAGACAGCCTTTTTACACAATGCAATGAATTAGCCCCTTAGGTTGCACATTGAGTATAACAAGCCTATTTTACTGCATATACAGACTGATGTTACTGTTGTGGGTTTAGTAACACTTTAAAGCCTGAAGTAGTAACCTCACCCATAGACTTCGATAGCCCGTCTGTTGTCTGCGCTTTCTCAAGTAAATACATCTTTCTTACACAGGTTAGTTGGCATAGGTGTTAGGGGGAAGAGGGGACAGTTTAAGATTAGTTAGTTGTAAGCTGGAATTTCACTTTAAGCATTTTTCATTGTATAGCTGCTTTTTAACATTATTTTGACTAAAGAACCATAAAACTATTTGAGCAAGTGGTCCGTTTAGTTTGCTCATTTCAAATTTCCATAAATATTAACAGCCGAATCATCCATATGTTTCTTATATCTGTAGGACACTTTGGTGATGTGCTTTCCATGAATGGGTGCCTAGCTCCACCCATCTGTTAAAGCCATAACAAACCATTCTCACACTGGTCACAGTATTCTCTACTGGTTTTACATTAAAATGAAACTTTGATTTCCTTGGTAATCATGTCATTGTAATCTCTAACTAAGATATCAAGAAAAATTAGACAGGTGAATTGACCAATTGATAGCCCCTCAAAACTGAAGAAGTAGTTTGGGTATATCTGTCTTGAAATGCTTTCTGTAGGCACAGACCTTACTTTGACATGGTATGTTTAAAGTATTCCCAACACACTGCTGGTTGTGGGCTCCAGGCAAATACTTGACCTCCGGTAAAATTAGGAGAACAGGGTAATATTCTTCAGTATACAAGTGAGGACTGAGTTATAGTAGCTAGAACAAAATAGGAGCTAGTGTCAGTAGCAACCTAGTTTCTTTTTAGAAAAAAAAAACAGGGCTTATGTGCTGTTGGTAAGAGCTCCATTTTTGCAATTATGTTTTCTCAATTTTTTATATATCATTCCCAAGGTATGCCATTTATGTTATACACAATGTGGCTAATGTTTAAACTACTGTCTTTGCCTTCTGTTGATAAAAAGTACAGTTTTGTATGAATTCTCCACATGTGGTGGGGGTACACCAGCCATTACACAGCAGAAGAAAAGAGGCAGAGCTTTTTGAGAGCCAGGGATTCAAATCAGCAATGCCCACACCACAATAGTAAAATATAACCCAACTTTTTATTTGTGCTGGGGAGTCTACAGTCACTATAGCAGTCAAGCACTGCAATACAAGAGCTATGTAGTGGCACTTAAATGAATAAAGTATCGTAGGATAATCCTGCAGCAGCCTCTTGTATTAGGAATTAAGATCAGAAAATCTTCACTTTCATGCATGAGGCTAAAAGCTACAATAATTGTCTGAAATATGATTTATTCCACAGTGAACAGTCTAGCCTGAAAAAAGACCTTATACGGTATATACATAAGAGTAAATGTCAAGTTTGTTATGTCTTTGGTGACCTTTAACTGGGTCTTTTCTTAAGTTTGTACATTGGAACTGGGCAACGTCTGGACTAGAGATATTTGTTTCTAGGTGTTGTTATATGTGTGTGAAGAATTATTTCTCCCTTATTTCACAACAATATTTGCATCTTTTGAAATTGTGTTAGAAATTATTTAGATTTCTTTACCTGTTTGTGGTAGTTAATCCTCCTAATTGTTAAAATATGTAGTCCTTAAACATATGTCTTGCTACATTATATTTCAATAAGGTATGAAAAGAAAAGGTATGAAAGGGTATGATTTTAATATTGGACCTACATAAACAGTTGTTGCCTTACTTAGTGTAAATAGAGTGGAGAGGGATTAGAACACCTACATGTTTGCATTGCTGTTTGTGCCCCTTTTGGAGAGATTTGCCTTCTCTGTCTGTCCTGTTTACTATTATCACTGATAAAATCACAAATTTTGTGTTGTCATCAGAACAGGAATAAAGGGGAAATCTTCCAAAGGGGGGGTGACCCTGGTGACAAACAGAGATGCCTTTGGAGGGATTTCCTGTAACTTCCTGTTTTTGCTGTGGAACAGGAAAGTGGGGGCAAATCAACACGTGTGGCAAAAACAAACTTACCATGTTTATCCAAAATGAAAAAGGTTTTCATTTTATTTTTCATTTTAGCAAACACCTAAAAATGGGAACCCATCAGCCACTAATCCCCCACTAATACAGAGAAAAGCCTATATATATATATTACATTTCTAAAAATTGTAAACATGATTGGTTAAAGCCCAGACCATTATTGTAGGTATGATTAGGCTATAATATGACCAGGATTAATTTAATCTTTATGTGCTAGCAAACTATATTTTGAATTGCTTTTAGCTTCACCTATTTGTAAATACAAATTGCATTTTGCTATGAATTACCTTTTGGGAGTTCATGTTTTTGCACAATAAGTCTTACTTACTAAGCTAGTTATTGGCTTCATAAAGTCACATTTGAACTTTCCTGATTTTCCTGCTGCTTATTTCCTTTTACATAAATAGCTTATAAAGTGTAGATTATTGTCAGCAAACATATTGTTTTTGCATTCAAGTCTCATAATCAATAGGCTTCATACTTGGGTTTTAGAGTCTAGGTATTCGGTGATGAATGTGTGAATCATTTCACCCCCTTAGAAAAGGTACGTGCATTAAGTGCTGAAATCTGTTCTAAGTTGCTAACTGAAGAAGGTTTGCAAACTGCCTAAACCCCACTTTATAATGTAAGACTGCTTTAACATTTTTCAAGATATTAATATATTATCTGTTGAATTTGACTGATAGTTATCTGTGCCATTATTTTTTTTTAAATATTGTTGGCATTATTTACTACAACTACAAACATTTCAGTGTATCTTGCTATTGTAACAACAGTTTGTTCCTAATTTGCTAACAAGGTTTCTTAGAATCCGTACTTTCCTATTCCTGTAATTGCCTCACTACCCTCACAGAAGTGTGCAGGGAACTTAAGTCTATCTACAGGCAGCCCATGTTGCATGGAATATGACAGTACTGGCAGTTACCTCAAGTTGATCAAGTTTAATATGTACATTTTTTTTGCAAGTCTACAGTTGTGACAGGCATACAGTGTTTCTTGCTATAATACGGTACAGATCTTGTGATTATGATAGAGAGAAAAATTCCACTTAGCATTCATTTGAGAGGTTTTAACAAGTGCACTGCAGTAGCTCATCATAGTAGCTACAAAACATAAACAATACACAGTATATTATATATATATATATATATATATATATATATATATATATATATATATATTTCACCACAAAGAATCAATCTTCCTCTTCAACACAGTTGCTCTCCTATAGTTTTGTTCTATACTCTGCATGCAATTCAGTTACAAACAGACTTCTAAGATTTTTGTCTCTTAATTTACCACAGTGCACCATATGAATTACTAGAAAAAATATATGACAGCACTATTAACACAAAGCTAGATAAATCTTGCAGTCTGCATACAAGTTATGACTGCCTTGTGTAGTACATTCTTGTTTCTAATGTATACACCTGCATAAAAATAATTCATAGTTAAGTAATAAGAATACTATTACTACAACTTCATTTTTTCATTTAACTCAAGCTATCTACAGTTTAATTTCAGTTTTAAAAGATCATGACCTAAAACTATTAATTTTTTATTTTTTTTTGGATGGATCATGATGGTTTAAAGCTGAGCATGTATGCCCTGTTTTTAATACCTATATTGTGACATTTCCATGGAAATCCTTTCATCCTGATTGTGTGTCAGACCCATTTGCCTGAATGATAGTCCCCTCCGCGTAGACATGGGAATAAACCAGGAGCACTGTGGATTACAGATCATAAAATGCATGTTAAAGCTTTATGTCTAAAAAATAGGAGGTAGATTTGCATTTTGTCTCATTACACTCTACCGAAACTATCCTGTGAATAAAAGCTTTTCAAAATAGTTGTCATTGGACATCATGTGTACAGTGTTTCTAATTTGATGGCATGTTCTCCTGCTGGTGCCTTTCATAAAAGGGTTTACTAGTTCTACAGTCTGAGCATTTAAGAAAACCTGTGAGGCCATCTTAATTGTTTAAAAATTCTGCCCAAGAGTAGGTTTATGCTATTACCTTTATTAGCCTGAAAATTTTCCTCTGTGTACCCCTTATGTATTTTCACTTTGTTACTTTGGACTAGACTTTCTTTTCTAACCAGATAAGCCTCGTCCAACTTTCACCTCCCTGCCCAAAGAGAGTGACCTCAGTTAAAATAAAACATTCTAACAATACTTTTATTGGGTAGTGGATGGTCCATAATATTCAGGTAGATGGAGCTCAGTCCATGATATGCAGGATGCTACCACCCCTATCACTGAGGACCAGAGGGATTGGTTTTCTCTCTGCTTTGATGGTGCTCCTAGTCTAACCATACAGGTAGATACAGCTTAGTCCATAATACTGAAAAGTCAAGCCCCTAGTAACTAAGTGAAAGTAAATCTGGTAGGTACATGAAGGAAGTTTTTGTGGTTGACAAAGATATTAACAAACCCCTAGTAGTACTTGTGCTTCTGCAGGATGTTTACTCAATAGTAGACATGTTCTGTTTAATGTACATGTGCCATGCATATTTTCAGTAAGCTCAATTATTGTAAGATAATGCTTAAGCAAAGAATTTGCTATAATTTGTCACTGACGGTTTCTCCAACATTATTTGAGAAACAAGAATATGTTTGTCTACTAATAAATGTATTTCCTAAAGGTTAAATCCACCCAAAACTGATATTTTAACTTTACATGAATGCAGGTAGGGTCAACCTCTAACTGGTTTCTTATCTCTCTCTTTATAACTCCTCTTTATAACTCTGTAGATGCCTTAGCTCTGCCTCACTCCCTGCAGCCATTGCTAGGATAATGATTCTTGCCACTATAATCTCCATTTATTTTTTATAAAGTAGGAGGCAGGAAGAGTGAGATTCCTTTGCTTGGATTTGTAACGATAGCGACAGAGTCATGAAATCAAGTAGAAGATATCACTTGTAGTGTCCCCAAAACATATAAGGAGCCATTGGGAGTTTCATTACTTCAGCATCCATCAAAAAATCTTAAATATATTGCTTTTGTGTGGATTCATCGTTTTAGATGTCTTTAATTTTGTAATATAATTGTTAGAATGTATTTGTTTGTGCTATTTAATGTCTCAGTCCTAAACCCTTTCAGAAATGATGTATATAGATTGTTTTATATATCTTTAATTATATCTGCCAAACACACATATTATTCTGCCAAAATTATTTTTTTTAGTTTTGTTTTTTTATACAGTCGGTACTTACTAATTTTGTTCTGTGTGATCTACAAAGTCTGTCTGCACTGTGCCCCCATATTGTATATAACTAGACAACAGAAATGTATAGCAGGATGAAACTGTTATTATGGTAAATATGAATGTGTTTACAAGTTCAAGTAGCAAACTGAATAGTTATTTCGTGCTATATACATTGCTTGTTTCAATACAATAAACTTTACATTTATGTATTTGTGAACTACATTTTTTTTTATATAAACATATATTAGAAACAGTACTGGGTACTTATATTTTCCATCTCAAAGCAAGACACATTTGTTAAAATAGTTTTGGAAGTTTGGCAACAATTTCTGTTCTCTATCAGTACCTTTTTTTCAGAAATAACATTTGACAATTAATCGGTGATTAGAAAAATATGGAGGCTGCTATCGCTGGCCTCTCCTCCACTCTTACTTGAAATACTTTAAGTCACCAACCTGGAATAAGAGATGTATGAAGGACAAACTTGTTTCTATCAGCAGAGGTAAACCTTAGCAAAGACAGGGACACGTTGGGAACAGTCCAAGCAGGTTTTGCGGTTCCTTTATTTGTATTCAGCAAGGGAGTAAAGACAATTTTAAAGCAAGAGGGCTTTATACGGTAAGTCCATAGCATAAAACAAACAGAACATCTGAGCCATTAACGAAGCTCAGGTCAGTTGCCGACTAAAGCATTGCCTCCTAATGGGTTCCTAAAAACGAACAGTCTACATTTTAGTATTCTGTCAGAAGAAAGCCTTTTACACAGCAGCAGGCTCTCACAGCAGAAAGATAGAGAAAGAGTCCTGAGCATCAGTTAGCTTACATATAAAATACCTGTGGACTACTGAGACAAATTAATGAGGTCTGGATACCAGATTGGATATTGACCTAGGAATGGAGTGTTTGTTCCATCCAAAGCTCCTCAAAGCCAACAGACTCCAGGACACAGACCAGGATGTATTAACCACTTCAGCCCCGGAGCATTTGGCTGGTCAAAGACCAGAGCGTTTTTTGCGATTCGGCACTGCGTCGCTTTAACTGACAAGACGTATGACGTGGCTCCCAAACAAAATTGATGTCCTTTTTTTCCCACAAATAGAGCTTTCTTTTGGTGGTATTTGATCACCTCTGCGGTTTTCATTTTTTGCGCTATAAACAAAAAAAGCGTCAATTTTGAAAAAAATGCAATATTTTTTACTTTTTGCTATAATAAATATCCCCCAAAAATATATGAAAAAACATTTTTTCCTCAGTTTAGGCCGATATTTTTGGTAAAAAAAATTGCAATAAGCGTTTATTGATTGGTTTACACAAAAGTTATAGTGTCTACAAAATAGGGGATAGTTTTATGGCATTTTTAATAATAATTTTTTTTACTAGTAATGTCGGCGATCAGCGATTTTTATCATGACTGTGACACTATGGCGGACACATCGGACACTTTTGGTGCTATATTGGGTCCATTCACATTTATACAGCGATCAGTGCGATTAAAATGCACTAATTACTGTGTAAATGTGACTGGCAGTGAAGGGGTTAACCAGTAGGGGGTGCTGCAGGGGTTAAGTGTGTCCTAGGAAGTGATTCTAACTGTGGGGGGATGGGCTACTCACCGCTCCTGATCACAGGAAGCAGTGATCAGTGTCCTTTCACTAGGAAGAATGGAATGGGGAAATGCTTGTTTACATCAGCATTTCTCTGTTCTTCCTCTCCATGAGATGATTGCAGGTATCACACTCACGGAGCTCGCGGCGGGTGCGTGCGTGCGCACCCACAGTTCCACATATTAATGAGCATTGTATAGGTACGTTAATATGCCTGTACGTGCCCTTCTGCCAACGTATATCGGTGTGAGCCGGTCGTCAAGGGGTTAACGTTCAGAGAAAATAAAATGTCTGCTTTCTCCATATTGGTTACCAATCCTGGAGCCCCTTACCATGTTTTGATTAGAACCTTAGGTCACATATACACTGTACACAGCTTGATAGGGATGTTGAATCCCCCCCCAACAACTACCCACTCAAATTCAGCAAAACTGTAACAACATTTTGTTTAGACGCATTTTAAGAACTGGATACCTGCTTTTCCCCTCACAGCTCTCAAGTATTGTAATGTGTAGCAAGTTCTTAACCACACCAATTACATGCTTTCCAGTTCCACTAGCCATCCGCACTGAGAGCACGTGGTGTTGACATGTCTGCCTCCCAGTCTCAGTTCCTAGGTGTGCTGCAAGAACAGGCTTAGCAAATAGTGACAGACACCTCCCCAGGTCACATTCCAGAGGCTCATGTAATATGGGGCAGTTGACAGCCACATGTCCCAGTCCTTGGCACTGCCAGCACCTAAAATGCCTTCTCTCTCAAAAAAGAGGCATGTTTTGGCTTTGGAGATTACCCCTTGGATAAAAAGGAACAGTCTTACCCGCAATCAACATTGCCCTGTTTCTAGGGGTTACTGGAAAGGATCCTGGAGATCTCTTCCTTTTTGATAGGGCTTGTATCTGCTGCTGCAGAGACAGGCTCGCTTGCCTTTTTCCCTCCAAGGAAGCCTGGTGGGCTTCAATCAGCTGTTGCATCTGTCAGGTGGTTAGGTGGGTAACCTCTTGAAGTAGCTAATTAGTTGGTGGCTAGTTAGCAATTGCCTCTAAAATAATTTTTTACAAGCTCCTCCATTTTATTCAAGCATTTGTTTTTTTAAAAGCGCTGCCCACATCTGAGCACCAGGTTGTACGTGAGGACAAGCTCAGCTGATGCTGGCAACAGTAAACTATGCACAAGAAAGGGACAGGCAGGAACAGTCTAGGTAGGTTTGTCTTGCACTTTTATTCTGCAAGGCAGTAAAAATTGTCTCAATGCAAGAAGGCATTGTACAAAAAATACATAACAAAAAACAAACATTTGCTTCTTGCTTAAGTCAACTAACTAAACTTATATCAGTTCATAACCAACAAAAAGGCAAAAAAAGTGTAAACTACGCTGTGGTGCAAGATGAAATTTAAAGTGCATAAGAAGGGAAAAGCAGCAAACATACTATGCAATATTAACACAGGCCATTAGAATATGAAAAACATAGCCCAAAATACATGTGAATATCAATCCAGTCATATATTATAAAAACAAGTGTAATTTAAAAAGAGTCCTAATAGCAACAAATATGTGAATAATAATCCAACAAAAAGATTGTGAAGTCACAGTCCACTGACGTAAGGAAGGTGATAACTGTGACCTGAAGATAGAATATGGAATCCAACACCAGATAGGATCCAGGAAGGCTTACCAAAAAGCCATAATCCTTTTATAATAGGAAGGGCCAGTAACACCTCTGAGCCAAAGGGCTATTCAGGGATCCTTAAAGTGGTTGTAAAGCCTAAACATTTTTTACCTTAATGCATTCCTTGCATTAAGGAAAAAAATGTTGTGGTGTCAGCAACCTTCCTCACCCTCCCTTTTACTTACCTGAGCCCTCATTTGATCCAGCACTGTGCACGTCTACAGCTCTTCTCTCCCCTCATTTCTGGGTCTTTCTGGCTTTGCTGTGGCCCCGGGAGCCATTTGCTCCCTATGCTGTCAATAAAGCAGTGACGAGGGAGCGGGGGGCTGGGCCGAGTCCATTGACACAGACAGTGGGGCTTGGGTGCAAGCACGCACGTGTGCCCCCAAGGGAAGCGGTTTCCTATTGGGGCACTGGACAGAAGGGAGGTGCCAGGAGCACCAGCGGGGGACCCAAAAAGAGGAGGTTCGTGGCCACTCAGCAATTCTATTGCACAGAGCAGGTAAGTATAGACATGTTTGTTTTTTTGGGGGTTTTTTTAATTACCTTTACAATCACTTTAAGGCTTAGGTCCTCCTGGTATTAATACAGCTTATCACCCAGGGAGCATCTCATAACTCTCGATCAGAGGTTTAAATGTACCCAAAAGGAAAGAAAGATCCACATAGTGTATACCCGTATAATAAAATCTTTATTAAAATGAAGATAAAACATACATTTACATAATGTTCCAGCAGCTCAATAGAAAAACTCCAGTTGGGAAACAGTATGGCTGATCACGACCGTCCAATCACATGATGACATCACAGCAGGCTCACGCAATTGGTGAGCCAGCCAGATCTGTTAGTAAGCAGCACATATTACACACTTTACACTTGTTAGGCACTCAGCGGCTGCTCAGGCTTCTCTGTCTTGAATGAATGAATGAAAAAAAATGTATAAAGCGCTGCAAATGAGAACTGAATCGCCTCTTCTGTCAGGTGGATGTGATGACGTCAGGTCAGGCTGCATTTATAGGACTGGTAAGGCTGCATTTATGGGACTGGTAAGGCTGCATTTATGGGACTGGTAAGGCTGCATTTCATGGGCACTGGTAAATATTTTAGTACACCATTTGGTTCAGAATATTTTTTTCTTGTTTTCCTCCTTTAAAACCTAGGTGCGTCTTATGGAGCGAAAAATACGGTACTTTGGTGTATAATTTGTTTAATTACTACGCAAATTAAGAAACATTTTACTTAATTAGTTGAATATTAATTTATGCTTATTTAAACAGTTTTGGACCTTGAACCTCATCATGTACAAGAGAAAATCTTATATATAATTTATTCATTTTTAATTAATATTTTTTTCTGCTCTAGGTTGGATATTTGAAGTGAACACTGGTTAACCAGGCTAAGTGACCTGTTTATCCATTTCCCAAAAAATCAAAGTTTTTTTGACTGCTACATCTATGATTCGTTTGTTTTTAAAACTTGGCTTTTTTCAGGGTTTTTAGATGTGGAACACCACTATGCTCTGAAGGAAAAAAGAAGCCGGAGGAGAGGCAGACATACAAACATAACAGTCACAGCAAGATAGGGTCAGACAGCACTGCCTAAAATTGATTCGCACCATAAGGAAGTTCACAAGACAATAAATGCTATTGAAAAAGCAAACGGTAGGCGACAACGTCTAGCTCCTACTGAGATACCACTAACCATGTCTAAGCATCAGATCCACCCAAACTGTTGGGAGATTATACTTTTACCTCATCTTCTTTCATCCTTTCCTCAAGTTCTGCATTCCAGCCGTGTTTATTGTCCTGAGGAAAGACAAACAAACCACAAGAGGATGTGTATTTGACAATGAGATGATGACAGGCACTGTACGCTGTAGAGCTTTGAGTGTTAGTTTTGGAAATCCTGTGTACTTGAACAACATCTACACGCCATATGGAGCCAAAATGATGTCACCAACATGTGCAGTGGACACATTCATTTTAATGCTAATTTGTCACTTGCACTGTATCCAAAAAGAACATGCAAAGGTTTAGCTTCATCTAAATCTACTAAATGGAGTGAGTGATAAAGTGAAATAAAGAAATACATAGGTTGGTGAAGAAGAAAACCCATCTTTAATTTATAAACTGATTAGCTTTTATTCACAACTATTTGTTATCAGCATAGTACAGTATTTCACCAATAAAAATTCACAGTGCTGAGATGACAACAATGGGAACAATGAGGCCTCGTCCGGATTTCATTGGCAGGCGGGGAGGCAGTCTGGAACTTTGTATAAAGCACGTGACTGTGTTACTGATAGCCATGGCCTGTGTTTGCTGTGCAGATATCCCAACCTGATTCTGATAGCTACATAGACTTATCCCATACAATAATAGTACGTTAGAAAATCTTAAATTACTTTTTTTTTTCCACATTTGCACACAGACCAAGCTGTTCAGCAAAAGTGCTACTGAAAGAGGTTGAGACAAACTTTAATATCTCTGAGGGTGCTGTAGCAATTACACAAATACATTTTTACAGAAAAAAAGATTTCTACTATTATAAAAATAAAAGTAACTGATATAAGCACACTTTGCTTATATTATGATTTGTTCCAACCCATCAATGCAACTTTTTCTTAATAAGTTTACTGACTTTTGATAAAAATGTAATTTGTAAGATTGAAAAAAAAAGGCAAGAACCATTAAAAAAGGAATCTTGGATCATTTAAAAAAGCCCCATATGAAATTAAACTATTTCCCTTGTGGATAATAGCACACGCTTTTCAGTTCCCTAAATAGAAGCACAGGTGAAAAAATGGATTTGGTTTACAAAAGGAGTAGAGGCTGTTAGGACAAACTGGATGCTGATTGAGCTTAGGTGATGTAGAATTCACTTTGAATACCTAATCATGTACCTGAAAAAAGATATTTTCATGCACATGATTGGGTAATGGAAGTGAACACAGCTTCACCTTATTTACTAAGCTGAATGATCATTTATTTTACTAAGTTACCAGACTCGATTCCCTTAGCAAATTATCCCTGATGAGAGGAAAACCATTGCTAGTGGGCCTTGAGGATCAGAGTTAGGTGTAACTGCTCTTGTATACATTTAAAGAGTTAAAAATTATAATTATTTATAAGGAGATAAAGTCAAAACAGTGTTTTTTATTTTTTTTGTTTACTTATTTCACAAAGTTCACTGTACTTTTACAAAAACAAAGCTATTTGTTTTGAATGCTTTGTCTTCACTATTGATAGCTATGTTGTTAACCCCTTAATGCCTGAAGATAAAACAAAACTCAATGCCTGAACGTAGTTTTACAACTTTAACATATGTTAGTAAAACTGTATCAGCACAACTTCTTAGTGTATCTACAAGAATTATACTTTGTTTTTTTAGGATAAATTGGGCTTTCATTTGTTCAGATATGGTAATGTATTTTTCCTGATCTTGTCTTATGTATCAAAGGAAAACTAGCACAAAATAATTTAAAAAAATTTAAAACTTCAACTGTATGTTTCTTGTCATTGCCATGACCCCCCCAAAAAAACATAAATTTTCCTACACCTGATATTTGCAAGGAAACATGTGTCTATGATATTTGTTGTTTGTAGCCATAATAGGGCCAAGAAACAATAACACATATTTTGATATTTTTTTTTTTATCCTACCTAAAGAGGAGGTGCAGCCCCCCCCCACACACGAAAAATTATAAGTTATCAGCTACAAATACTGCAGCTGCTGACTTTTAATATATGGACAATTACCTGTCCAGGGAGCACACAATGTGGGCACCGCAGCCAATCTTTGGATCGGCTGTTGGGTGCAGCCACCACTATTCCTGGTAAGGGAACCCAGCAGTGAAGCCTTTCGGCTTCACAGCCAGTTCCCTACTGCACATGCGCGAAGCACGCTGTGCTTCTTTCTGTGATTGGCTACCATGCACAGCTGCACCAGATTTTGCACTCTCCAGTTTTAGTAAATGAACCCCACTGACAATAAATAAAAGGGACTTGTTCAAACCATACAAGGTGCATTAGAGCATGTGCATTTTTAACAGCCCATTCCTTTTAATGATCTTCAAAACACACAGGAACACACAAAATGTAGGTCAGGCAAAATTTTTTTAAATCATGCCACACCAAAATCGCATGATACTGTGATACCATATGTTTTGGTGCCAGTGAACACATTAATGTTTGCTAGATGCATGGGGCTGCCATTAGGAGTTAATTTGTGTTCCTTGCTGTGAAGGCCAGTTATAGATGGGACAGGGACAGGTTGTATGTTACTCATGTAATATTGGTGGGGGACACACTGGACACCTTTAGCTGCCATTGTGCTATGTGCTGGGTGCCCAGTGTGCTCCTGTGCTTTTAAGGAGGGGTGGGCTACATCCAGGCTTACCTGCCCTCTATCTACCATATCTACCAGACGCTAGTGCACACTTTCTGGAGCGCAAAGCGATGTGGTCTGTGACCGCAGTGTCCATCGGACACAGCAGATCACCAATCATTCTACTGAGCTGCTGTGAGCAGCCTTGGTACCATGTGATTACTTTGACCAATCACAGCATCACAATTACAGTAGCAAACAATGCAGTCATTCATGACACCATTGTTTACTACTGTGTAATCCATGCGATTGGTCACAGCGATCACATGGTACCAGGACCAATCACAGGAGTAAACAAAGGTTTCGTCGTGAAAAGAGCATTTGAACATTTTTACTGGTTGCTTATATAGTGATCATCACTGTAATAGGCAACCACAGTATGAAAGCTATCTATCTATCTATCTATCTATCTATCTATCTATCTATCTATCTATCTATCTATCTATCTATCTATCTATCTATCTATCTATCTATCTATCTATCTATCTATCTATCTATCTATCTATCTATCTATATACACATATAAAGGTGCATCTCAAAAAATTGGAATATCGTCAAAAAGTTAATTTATTTCAGTAACCCAATTCAAGAAGTGAAACTCATATATTTCAAAATCGTCACTGACTATGGAAACTTCACACTGGACCTCACACAACTTGGATTCTGCGCCTCTCCGCTCTTTCTCCAGACTCTGGGACCTTGATTTCCAAATGAAATGCAAAATTTTCCACAGTCCATGATGATTTGGGGAGCCATGTCATCTGCTGGTGTTGGTCCATTGTGTTTTATCAAGTCCAAAGTCAGCGAAGCCCTCTACCAGGAAATTCTAGAGAACTTCATGCTTCCATCTGCTGACCAACTTTATGGAGATACTGATTTCATTTTCCAGCAGGACTTTGTACCTGCCCACACTGCCAAAGGTACCAATACCTGGTTTAATGATCACTGTGCTTGATTGGCCAGCAAACTCGCCTGACCTAAACCCCATAGAGAATCTGTGGGGTATTGTCAGGAGGAAGATGAGAGACACCAGACCCAACAATGCAGACGAGCTGAAGGCACTATCAAAGCAACCTGGGATTCCATAACACCTCATCAGTGCCACACGCTGATCGCCTCCATGCCACGCTGCATTGATGCAGTAATTCATGCAAAAGGAGCCCCACCAAGTATTGGTATAGTGTATACTAAACTATACCTGGACATACTTTTCAGTAAGCCAACATTTCTGTATTAAAAATATTTTTTTATTGGCCTTATCTAATATTCTAGTTTTCTGAGATACTGAATTTTGGGTTTTCACAAGCTGTAAGTCATAATCATCAAAATAAAAAAAGGGATTGCTTGAAATATATCACTCTGTGTGTAGAGCATCTATATAAAATATACAAGTTTAACTTTTTTAAATGAAATTACTGGAATAAATAAACTTTTTGATGATATTCACGTTTTTTGAGATGCACCTGTATATATATATACAGTATCTCACAAAAATGAGTACACCCCTCACATTTTTGTAAATTATAATTTTTATTATATCTTTTCATGTGACAACACTGAAGAAATTACACTTTGTTACAATGTAAAGTAATGAGTGTACAGCTTGTATAACAGTGTAAATTTGCTGTCCCCTCAAAATAACTCAACACACAGCCATTATTGTCTAAACCACTGGCAACAAACGTGAGTACACCCCTAAGTCAAAATGACCAAATTGGGCCCAATTAGCCATTTTCCCTCCCCAGTGTCATGTGACTCATTACTGTTACAAGGTCTCAGGTGTGAATGGGGTCAGGTGTGTTAAATGTGGTGTTATCACTCTCACTCTCTCATGCTGGTCACTGGAAGTTCAACATGATACCTCATGGCAAAGAACTCTCTGAGGATCTGAAAAAAAGAATTGTTGCTCTACATAATGATAGCCTAGGCTATAAGAAGATTAGAAGGACCCTGAAACTGAGCTGCAGCATGGTGGCCAAGACCATACAGCGGTTTAACAGGACAGGTTCCACTCAGAGCAGGCCTCACCATGGTCGACCAAAGAAGTTGAGTGCACAAGCTCAGCGTCATATCCAGAGGCTGTCTTTGGAAAATAGACGTATGAATGCTGCCAGCATCGCTGCAGAGGCTGAAAGGGTGGGGCGTCAGCCTGTCAGTACTCAGACCATACACCGCACACTGCATTAAAGATGTTGCACAAGAAAGCCGGCAAACAGTTTGCTGAAGACAAGCAGACAAGGGACATGGATTACTGGAACCATGTCCTGTGGTCTAATGAGACCAAGATAAACTTATTTGGTTCAGATGGTGTCAAACGTGTGTGGCAGCAACCAGGTGAGGAGTACAAAGACAAGTGTGTCTTGCCTATAGTCAAGCATGGTGGTGGGAGTGTCATGGTCTGGGGCTACATGAGTGCTGCCGGCACGGAGGAGCTACAGTTCATTGAGGAAACCGTGAATGTCAACATGTACTGTGACATACTGAAGCAGAGCATGATCCCCTCCCTTCAGAGACTGGGCTGCAGGGCAGTATTTCAACATGATAACGACCCCAAACTCACCTCCAAGATGACCACTGCCTTGCTAAAGAAGCTGAAGGTAAAGGTGATGAACTGACCAAGCATGTCTCCAGACCTAAACCCTATTGAGCATCTGTGGGGCATCCTCAAATGGAAGGTGGAGGTGCACAACGTCTCTAACATCCACCAGCTCTGTGATGTTGTCATGGAGGAGTGGAAGAGGATTCCAGGGGCAACCTGTGATGCTCTGGTGAACTCCATGCCTAAGAGGGTTAAGGCAGTGCCGGAAAATAATGATGAGCACACAAAATATTGACACTTTGGGCCCAATTTGGACATTTTGCCTTAGGGATATATTCACTTTTTTTGACAGTGGACTAGACATTAATGGCTGTGTGTTGAGTTATTTTGAGGGGACAGCATATTTACACTGTTATACAAGGTGTACACTCACTACTTTACATTGTAGCAAAGTGTCATTTCTTCAGTGTTGAAAAGAAAATGAAGTAGATATGGCGCTGTTCTATTATGCACCTGTCCTTGATAAACCAAATAACTGCAGGTATATGCAAATGAAATTAAATAAATGAATTGGTGAATGTGCACTAGTACATGAATGTGCATGAGGGTGCAATTAACGTGTTTACTACATAGCTTTAAATGTGTCCTTCCAACCGAGGAAAGGAAAAACAAAATCTCAAAATTAAATAAAAATAATAAAATAAATAAAAATACCAAGTGGTTAAATAACCTCTGTGCAAATATGCCAAGTGTTGAACAAATAACAGGACTAATTAGTCCCAATACATCCTCCAAAAAATATGCATTAGAAGATATATAGTTCCATTAATACTTAAACAAAGTAAAGTGCTTCTGTGCTGGTAAAAAACTTTTTTTGAAATATATGCATTTGAAAATAAAAGATAAAATATATATATAGTCCCAACAATAAATATCAAAGAGTAAAGTGCTTCTGTGCTGGTGAAAACAATAATTGTGTTGATAATTTCCACTTTGCAAAGGTGATTACAGCATGCGTGTCTTATCCGTGCTTTTATTGTGGCTGCATTCACTGGAATTCTCCCCCCCCCCCCTCTTGGGGTATGGAGCATTCACAGTTTCTGCCATTGTGTAGCACTTTGGAGGCTGGATATTCCCCGGTGTGATAGCAGTTGTTACTCTTGTCCCATAAATCATATAGAGCATAGGAGAAAAGGATTCCAATAGTGTTGTCACATGAAAAGTTATAATAAAATATTATAATTTACAAAAATGTGAGGGGTGTACTCACTTTTGTGAGATACTGTATATATAAATATATACATATTTTATTTTTTTTCCTTTACATACTGTCACTAGTCAGTGTCTTTAATCACCCCCACAGCAGTCATAGCGCCACTATAAGGATTTGTTCAGATGTGCGATGCTCTCTGAAGAGCCATCTGTGTTTGGACACCTTTGGAGAACAATGTAATGCTTCCTCACCACCTGCTATTAACCCCTTGGACCCAACACAAGCAACCCTATTCACTTGAATGGGTCACAATCAGCATGCGAACAGGGGAAAAATTCGTACCACAGCTGCAAAGCATTGCAGCTGCAGCATGTGTACACCCCAGCCACTGCATCTGCAGCTAAAGGGTGTAAAGGTTGAGGGGAGGTATAACCAAGAATAATTGGGCGGTTTTACCACCCCCCAACCTCACGTGTGAATGAGCCCTTAATAGTGCAATAATTTTCCTTTTCATTTCATGTTTTCCAATAAACTTGTGGCAAAAAATTAAGCCTTCAAAAGACTAACCATGCCTAGTAAAATATACTATGGGGTGTTTACTCTCCAAAATGTGGTGCATTTTTGGGTGTTTCAACTGTCCTGGTGCTCCAGGGCCTCCAAAAATGTTATACATAGTCAGGAAAATAGATCCGTGAATTATGCCTGAAGGTACTCCTTGGATTTTGGGCTCCTTTTTGTGGCCAGGCTGTGAAAATGTCTCACGGTTATGGTATCACCATACATTTTTGTTTTCCTTACTGCATTTTCCCAAAAAACTTAAGATAAAATAATTACATTTTTAAAAGACTCGCTAGGCCTTTCAGAAAATAGTGTGTTTGCTTTCTAAAATGGGGTTATTTTGTTGGTGTCTCCACTGTCTTGGTGCTCCAGGGCCTATGCTGTATATGTATAAAAACATGTTAAAATGACAACTTTGTAAATTTGTACTGTCTTGGCATTTTAGAGGCTCAGAAAATGAGATGCACCGTCAGTACATCAGGATTGATTAATTTTCAAATATATTTACCATAATTTGTATACTATAACTTTCACACAGAATAAATAATATATATTCGGGCATGACACCTCTCTCTAACACATCATATTGCAGTAAGCTCAAACAGCAAGTGGCAGAAACAATATAATCTGTGCCTAAAGATCACTCCTGCTGCAGGACAGACTGACTACAGCCCATTGCTTCCCACAAAATCCCCCAAAAATACAAAAAAAGAATTTAGCTACATCTTTACATAAACATAAATGTGTCATTTTTTCAATTGTACCTTCCATTCTTTCTATAAAACAGCCTTAACCAAGTACGTGATCTGACGGTGTCTCTGTGATCATACACAACAGGAACTGGTCTGAGGTACGGCGGACTCGATGTCCGTCGGCACCCGCTGATCATTAGGCAGAGAGCCAGAACGGTAATCTGCCTATGTAAACAAGGCAGATCACCATTCTGTCAGTAAAGAAGCCATTGATCCTGTGTTCCTGCAAAGCAGGAACATGCAACAATGCCCTCCCCTAGTCAAAGCACCTCCCACACAGTACACAAGCACTGGCTAGGCACACAGTTAACCTTTTCCCAGTCAGTGTCATTAGTACAGTGACAGTGCATATTTTTTAGCACTGATCATAGGTGTGCAGACTATTACATTAGGGTGTGCACCCCAAAGCTCAAACACACATGCCTTTCTCCACAGCCTCAGCTACACTGGACAGTAAGTGAAAGGGAAGTGCTCTGTGCAGAGCGACATCCTGTTTATTCACAAATTGAAGCATAGTAAACACAGTTTACTATATTTCAGTTATGAATGGACATAGTGAGTGAGTGTGTTCACTGTGTTCATTTGGAAGGGGCTGATAAATGACATATTTACCAGCCCCTTCCCGCAATCTCCATTCTGAAATATCCCCTGCAGCAGCTGAGAGGAGAGGAGGGAAGCCAGCAGCACTGTGGGGCGGGTGGAGGCAACACAGGCAGGAGGGTAGCCCAGGATGTAGGGGGAATCTGCACGTCACGTAGGGATTAGGGTGTGCTCAGGCACACCTGGCACACCCCCTATGCACGCCTATGGCACTGATCACTGTATTAGTGTCACTGGTCCTAAAAGGTATCAGTTAGTGTCCGACTGTCTGCCCCAATAGAATGTCAGTCCTGCTATATGTTGCTGATCGCCGCCATTACTAGTAATAAATAAATAAGTAAAAATATCCCATAGTTTGTAGACACTATAACTTTTGTGCAAACCAATCAATATGCTTATTGGGATTTTTTTTACCAAAAATATGTAGCAAAGTACATATTGGCCTAAATTCAAGAAGAAATTCTTTTTTTATTGGATATGTTTTATACTGTAGCTGAAAGTAAAAAATATATATATTTTTTTTTTTCAAAATTGTCGGTCTTTTTTTGTTTATAGCGCAAAAAAACAAAAATCACAGAGGTGATCAAACACCGCCAAAAGAAATCTGTATTTGTGGGTAACAAAATACATACATTTTATTTGGGTACAGCATCACACAACCGCGCAATTGTCAGTTAATGTAACGCAGTGTTGTATCGCAAAAAATGGCCTGGTCATGAAGGGGGGGTAAATTTTCCTAAGCTCAAGTGGTTATTTATACATACCACTGGATGAAAGCTGGACACTATTTTTTTTTTTTGGTTAACAATAACATCATTTTATTTTCCTTTTCTGTGCAACCCTTCTGAAGCTGTTCTACGTAATATCAACCACTTCTTATTCACCAACTGACTGCCTTTTGTATATAGCACTTTGCATTCACACACCTTAATTTTGATGCTTTATAAATTTGCCCGAATTGTGAAATCACACATAATAGCGGTGAAGTGCAGCTAATTTGTAGAAGGAAAAATAACCACACAATCTCCACATAAATCAATTACGTGAAACTTCAATGCTTCCTATCAGTCACCAGGTTGTAAGAACCAGAATAAGACATCCAGGTGACAAGGCCAAGAGTTCTCAGATGGTTCTCTCCAGGGGGCCTTTCCAAGCAGGTTAAAAGCTTTAGAAGGCTTTTAAAACCCAGTGGGTAAGGCATCCACATATAGGTTTGCCATATAAAATTTCTGCCACTTCTGTACTTTATCTTGTAAAAGTCCTGTAGCTTTAGGCTGCTTTCATATTGATGCCTTTTTGGTACAGTTAAACACAAGTGACACAACATGCGTAATGAGATATGGGACTGAAAGTGCATGAAGAAATAGTACTAATAGTATAGTAGCATTTCACATGTATTTGGATAATGTATTAAACTATGAAAAAGCTAGAATATTTCAGTTATGTGTATGTTTTACTAATACAAGGTTTAACAGACATGATGGGACCTAAAGCCTGTGTTACACTGCCATCTGCTGATCCTTTGGGGCTGATTTCCTGAAGGATTAAAGATAACTTTTATAGAGCAAAGAATATTCAAGGTAGCTTGCTTAGCTTAGTAAATAATGCAACGCTATGTTCACATCACTGATCAAATCATGTTCAAATTGTACAGGACTGGGTATTTAAAGTGAGCACAATTTCTATTTGCACCCAGAACCTTTCCCTTTCTCTTAATTTTTTTTAACTGTATTTGAAGGTATCACGTAGCATTTTTGACAACCTACCAAGTTGCAATTTACTGACATGACACTCACAATTTACTGGCACAGCCAAGTTTTTACTGGCGTTTCCAAAAGTTACTAAATTACAGTGCAAATTTCATTATTAAGGCTACAAACAAGTACAATATGCAAACTAGTAGTGTGATTTAAGGTAGATATTAGGGCAAAAAACATATTTCTTATTTTATTCTTGATATAGTAAGTAAGTAACTCAGGGACAGGACTCAGGAAGGCAACAAATTAGAATGGACAGGTGCACACATGAAATTGACTCTCACAGCATTACAGAGGATGATGACACCTCACCGACACAACACGTCCCCTCCTAAATCATAGTGACAGTGTCTCTCCATGGCAGGTGGTCCCATCAGTCCACTCCTGTCCAAACAGCACTGACAGTCCTGCTCCCAGCTTGCTGTGCTCCCATCCTGCAGACCCGCTCATGAAGCTCCAGCCACTATGCTCAGCTCCCTTGCACCATGACAGCCCCAGACACACTTAGGCACTGCCTCCACCAGACCTGTTCCCTGCCAGCACCACCCGAACACACTGTAGCAGGCACTTGGATGGTTTTGGACGACTCTGGACCGGAACCGTGGAACCAAGTGTCAGATCCATATTCTATACTGGCAACCTTTTCCTGTCACTGGCATTTGCTGGCAGGGGAAAAGTGCCCTTTTTTTACTGCCTGCCGTAAAAATACTGACAGTTGGCAATACTGTTATTGGTAAAAGCTGTGAAAGTCATTCATGCAAAGGTAAGTAATATTTAACTGGGTCGCTGCTGCTCTGAAAGGTCTATGATCCCATATAGAAAAACAGGGAGGGCGCACCGACCTTGTGCATTACCAAAGATAAAATTAATTTAAATAGTAAAAGCAAGAGTCATACTCACAAACAAACGTTTAAAAGAGGCTTAAATTTGCTAAAAGAATTTGTAGCTGTGTCTTCTAGACATCTACAACCTGGACTGGGTATATAGGAGGAACCAGATGGCATCGCAAACGGCTTACGCCGTACCCTCTTCATCAGAGCCTTAGCAGTGCTAAGGTACGAGGGTACTCCCTCGTAACGCGTAAGCCATTTGCAATGTCATCTGGTTCCTCCTATACACCAAGTCCAGGTTATAGGTGTCTAGAAGACACAGCTCCAAATTCTTTGAGCAATGTCAAGCCTCTTTTAGAAATGTGAAAAAGAGGGGATAGGTATGGCGCTGCTCTTATTAAGAGGTGACCTACAACCTCTAAATACTTGAGGGGTGTGTGCATTTAATGCAAAAAGTGACAATAAAAGTGCAGAAAATAAATATTTGTATATTCACAAAACTCCACAAAAAATCCTACTGTGTAAACTTCCTAACCGCTTTTATATAATGTATATTGTTATGTTCAAATGAAAATAAAATAAACACAATCCTGAGCAAAACCTGTAATTCAAAGTGACATTTCTGTGCAAAAAAATCCAACATATATGACTGGTGTATATTGGGTTCAGAAATATGCATATACCGTCCTTAAACCCTGGTGTATAAAAAAAAGTCCAATAAAGTGACAATGTGCTCCTTCAAATTGTTCTGTGCTTCTTGGAAAACAGTGCCCCATAAGAAACGCACTCACCACTAATATTCACTCCACAAGGAGGTATTTCACCTTCACAGTATGAGCCACTGTGTAGCCTATGGAGTGGGGGGAAACTTCCTGTCCTGTGTTCTCCAAGTGCCTCCTTGTCTGCGATGTAAGTGGTCTCCTCACTGTTAACCTCTTAGATGTTGCCCACATGTAGAGAAGAAAGAGACTCCATAGTGTGATACCGTACAAATATCCAAAAATGTATGAATAATACTGAGGGGTCTCACATTTAATAAAAATTATTAAAAGCGAAAACAGTGTTTAAAAACAGGAAACCGGAGCGATCTGCGCTGCACGGCTCAAAACTGGAAGTGATGCAATAACGCTGTATAGTCCTGCCCTACGCATTTCGTCAATGGGGTGTCATCTGGAGCTGTGCCATCTTGCTACACCATCTGGTTTTTATATGGTATGAGGTGTGTCCTAAATTGACATTTTTGGTTAGTTCAGGCTTTGGCATGATGGATACTATTGCTAGTAGTGTGATTTAAAATGCCAATAGACAACACTACTCCGCAGCATGACAAGGAGGTCATTTTAAAAGGACTACTTAACTCCAAGTTGTAATGGACACACCGCATAATACCAAAATACATATCATATTACACAATATTACAAAATTAAATTTAAGTTAAAAAATGGGTAAGAAATATAATTGCATTATGGTATTCTGCAGGACTAGAGGTAAAAAATGATGTTAGAGGATGTATAGTGACATCCAAAGGTGGACATAAGAGAAAAGAGGGTGTTATTGCGATAAAAAATGCAAAAAATGGCAAAAATTGCAGCAAGTCGCAAGTTGCAAAAAATTGCTAGAAAGTCGCATAATATTGCAAATTGCAAAAAAGTTGCTAAAAATTGCTAAAAAAGTATGTAAAGTGCATTTATACATACAAAAATGCCTTCATCATTCAAAATAGTGTAATGGTGTTTTACTAGTGGCATCTTAGATTAAATGTGGAAGTGATGTGTAGTGTAGTAACATCATTGGAAAAACAGACAATGTTGAAGAGATGAAAAAGTTGCTAAGTGTCACGTATACATACAAAAAACTCAAGGGCAACCCAAAAGGGGAATATGAGAAGAAACTGAAAACATTTGTACAAAAAGGAAAAGATAAGAGGATTCTATCCAAGAAAGAAGTGAAATTTCTAGTTCCGGAAGCGGCTAAAACCCCAATTATTTATTATGTCCCTAAGATTCATAAGAACCAAGAAAAACCACCGGGCAGACCCATAATAAGTGGCATAGACTCCCTATTTTCCAGGCTAGGGGAATACTTAGACACTTTTCTACAGCCACTTGTTCCAAAGGGTAAATCCTATCTGAAGGATAGCAAACAACTAATCCTGGAGTTGAAAAACATGGAGATAACAGATGAGGATTTTTTAGTAACAATCGATGTCAACTCACTCTATACCAACATTATACAAGAGGATGGTATTAGCAGTGTAGAATGGGCTCTGCAGACCCAAACACAGCAAAAACAAGCCCAGATCAACTATATTTTAGAGGGCTTAAGGATGGCAATGAGCCACAACTTCTTTTCGTACAAGGGAGAATATTACATGCAAACTAAGGTAGTAAGCTATGGGGGCCAAATATGCCCCCAGCGTTGTGAACCTGTTTCTTAATAGATGGGAGGAGGAACAAATTTATGGTGTGAGAATAGAAAATCTAAAATTGTACAAACGGTACATTGATGACATCATTATTATAGGGAGAGGCACAGAAAATGGTTTGAAGAGTTTCCTTGAAGAAATAAATCACAATATTTATGGCATTACGTTCACAGGAGTATGGGACAAACAAAGCATTGATTATCTGGACCTCCAAATTTTTAAGGCAGGAAGGGAAGTACACACCAGAACTTTTTTCAAGAAGACCGATCGCAACAGATACATTCCCACTAATAGCTGTCATCACCCCAAATGGGTAGAAAATGTACCAAAAGGCCAATTTATGCGCATCCGACGCAATTGCAGTACCCTCAAAGACTATGATTACCAGGCCAATATACTCATTGAGAGGTTCATGGAAAAGAAAGAAGAACCTGGAATCCCTAAAGAATCAAACCAGAGCAATGAACAGAAATAACATGATAATGCAGAAGAAAAATGAGAAAAATAATCGGTACAACGAGATGACCTTCCTCACAGGTTTCAGCCGACAACATAACTTAGTAGAAAAGGTTCTTAAAAAACACTGGCCTGGGGGGAGATGGGCGGAGCCTAACGGAGCAGACATGCATTGTTAGAGCTCTGCACCGCTGAGGAGAGAAGAGAAGGACAAAGCGGAGCCTGCAGGCTCAAAAGGTATCCATTTGAACCTTTTTACCCCAGGGAACAAACTGTGAAAGTTTGGGCAGGAAATATGGTACTGGGAGGAAACCGTGGCAGAAATAAAAATCACCTCACAAAGAGCTCACAGGCACTCACTGCAGCTGAAGCAGCTCCGGTCACCTCACAAGATACAGCATCAGGGCGCTCTCACAGACAAAAAATGTCACAGCAAGACTCTCCATTTGAGTCAGATACAGAACAAATCCTCTCACAAACTTCTCCACAAGCCTCCTCAGTATCCCCAGTAATATTATTACAATTTGAAAAGATGCTTCATAAGCCTTTAAAACAAACCTCAGACCAAATAACAAAAAGCCTAACCAAAGAAATAAGAGAGCTGGGAAACCGCACCGCAGCCTTAGAAATAAAAATGGATGAAATTGAAATTACAACCCAAGTAAATATAACAGAATTGGAACAATTAAAAGAAGAGAATTTAATACTTCAAACTAAGCTCGAAGATTACGAAAATAGAGCCAGACGTTCAAACTTGCGCATAAGGGGAATACCTGAAACCGTGACAGACCTGCAATCTACTATTACTGCTCTATTACAAGAACTAAAGCCAGATATCCCTATTGAACGTTTATAACTGGACAGAGTACACAGAGCCCTCACAGCCAAAAAGAAAGATGGACCCCCACGTGATATAATCACAAAATTTCATTATTACAGAACGAAAGAACAAATGCTGCAAGAGAAAAAAAGGAACTTAATTTTCAAGGACACAATTATCAAATTTTTGCTGACCTATCCCAACTTACTATTACTAAAAGACGATCCATGAAACCCCAACTAATGGAACTGCAACGCCACAACATTATGTATCAATGGGGCTTCCCCTTTTCAGTCAGATTTAACTACCAAGGTACAATTTACAGAAGCAGATCAGCAGATGAACTACAACAAACCCTTTTAAAATTAAATCTGACAGAACCCACAAGCAGCAACTCTCCCACACGCAGAAGAATGACATCATCTTCACCTTCAGGCAGCACTCAGAAAATTTCAGAACAAAATGGGAATCATCATTCTCACAAAAGAGGCCATTATGCCACATCATCCATGGACCAAGAAGATTCAATGGACTGACATCCTAATTCCTGATATCTCCTCATTTATTATACTAAGAGATGGTTCTCTATAAAAAACCTATATTTATAACTGAATGTAACTGCATTCTGATAGTCACACACTGTGTGGGATCATGTTACATTCCAGTTATATTTCTTATTACTTCTGATTCATATAGCCTTAGAATATATAAGTGAAATAAGGAAATTCTTGTTCAGTTATATATTATCAGGTAATAACAATAGATTTATTACTTTTTAGGACAAATATGTTCAATAATCCAGAAGTAATGGAAGCTTTTTCTTTCTTTTCCTAACTAGTTCCTAGAATTATGTTTTTGTTTATTCTAATCTAAAGCAATACAACCTCAATTTTATGAGTTAACATATCTAAACAGTTACATATGAATAAAATATGTAATTGTTTACTCTAAAAGGGTTAAAATCCCAAAATAATTCAAACTATCTTCATCAATACCAAAGTTATTAACAGTACCTTTCTAACCTAATTATTTAGCCTAGGGCAAGACTAACCATATACAACCACCCTGGAATAAATAATTTCAACAAAAACTATATTCTGCACTCCAATTAATGAAACATCATTTTGATGTCTTTTGACATAGCACTTCTCTCCTGTAAGCGGAAGATCCGTGTACCCCCATTAGCCCTCCTCATTCTCCCAACCATATTATGTGGGAGTGTGACGAAGGCACTTATTCCCCTGAGAGAGATATTTATTCTCTTTCACGGGTAAATTGTGATTACTTGCAAAAAATAATTTATACAATGTATCAACTAATCTCATATGTTTTTTGTTTACTCTTTACTCCAGAGTTCACTGGTTTCTTTTCTATCTATTCATCTCTTCAGTCCACACAGGTTGATCTGCGCAGTCAGCTCTGCATAACAAAAAGTAAGTCAAAACTATTTGATCTGTTGACATGGCACCACTGAATATACTTTCCCTGAATGTTCAGGGAATAAATGTCCCTCAAAAAAGGACCAAAGCCTTCCGTACTTTTCATAACAAGAAGGCTCACATAGTATGCCTCCAAGAAACACACTTCACCAAAGATTCTACTCCAAAATATATTTCTCCTTTTTATCAACAAATTTACACGGCTTCTGCCTGTACCAAGCAAAGGGGAACTCTAATTGCATTTCACCGATCCACACCATTCACCTTATCATCAGAAATTAAAGACCCAGAAGGTAGATACCTGATACTCATGGGTTATATAATGGATACAGCAATCACGGTGATTTCCTACTACGCTCCTAACAAACAACCTACACCATTCCTCTCACATATATTACAAGTGATTAATACACACAAAATAGGAACAGTGATAATGTGTGGGGATTCGAACCAGGTCCTCCTCCTATTTCTAGATAAATCACCTTTTACACCATCCAAAATAACCTCTAGATTACCTTTTTCTCAACTTCTTTCCAAATACAATCTGGTAGATTCGTGGAGAGAAAGTAACCCAATGAAAAAGAAATTCACTTATTTCTCGCACCCTCATCAAACCTTCACCAGAATAGATCATATTTTTCTAACAATAGGAATGATACCAGAAATTATGGCATCAGATATAATTCCGATTCCGTGGTCTGACCATAATGCAGTATACACTACTATAGCCTCAGCCATACCAAAAGCGCATGACCCAACGTGGTACTTACCGGACATAATGCTCAAACACCCACTACATCAGATGGCCATTGAACAAGCTTTAAAGGAATACATATCAATTAATAATACAACAGACATCTCTCCAATAACACTGTGGGAAGCTCATAAGCCTGTCTTGCGTGGTACAATACAAAGACAAATGGCACTATTTAAACGGGAACGCAAAAATCTAGCAAAAAAACTAGAACTCAATTTTAATGCAGCCTACATATCATTTCAAGATAATCCATCTCAGAGTACAAAATCTCATCTGGAAAAATCTAGATTGGAATACGATCTATTTCTCACAGAGTCAGTTGATAAATCCCTCAAACGCTCCAAACACAATTTCTACATGAATACAAACAAACCAGGTACATATTTGGCTCGGGCATTAAATTCAACTAACAAATCTTTCAAACCAATACGTTTGAAATTATCAAAAAATGTTTACACTTGTAATCCAGTTAAAATAGTCCATAAATTTCACTCACATCTCGCAACTTTATACAAGAAAAACAATGAATTTAATCCTACAGAGGCTGAATCCTTCTTCTCAAAAATAACCTTACCTGAGTTATCTCAGAATCAAAAAAGCAGTTTGGATGAGCCTATAACTATAGATGAAGTTGCTAACGCCATAAAAGACCTAAAACTTAACAAAAGACCAGGCCCAGACGGCTACTCGGCTTTATACTATAAAACATTCTCAGAAATACTCTCTCCCATTCTCACTGAAACTTTTAACAAACTTCTAGATGGACATTCTTTTCGGCAAGAAACACTAATGGCAATTGTTTGTATGATCCCAAAACCCCTTTCTGATGATACTTCCTGTGTGAATTATCGGCCTATTTCTCTGGTAAACCTCGATATTAAATTATTAGCAAAAATAATAGCAAAACGCCTCAATAGCATTATAGGAAAATTAATACATAGAGATCAAGTAGGCTTCATGCCAAATAGACAGGCAGGCGATAATATACGCAGGGCAGTGTTATTGGCACATATTGCTAAAAAACGGAAAATCCCTTTATGTTTTCTATCTCTCGATATTAAGAGGGCATTTGACACAGTATCCTGGCAATATATGCAATATTCATTACAAAAATGGGGTTTTGGACCCCACTTTTTAACATGGATCAAAGCATTATATAATAAACCCAAAGCCTATATAAAATATGCTGGATACAAATCTGAAGCCTTTAATATCGAAAGAGGTACCCGACAGGGTTGCCCATTATCTCCCTTATTATTTGCCCTTATACTCAAACCCATGGCCCAATACATCAGAACAAACCAAACTATAACTGGCATTGAAGTAGGAGGTATTACACACAAATTATGTATATTTGCAGACGATATATTACTTTTTCTATCATCACCACAGGTCTCTGGTCCTAACTTAATACCAGCTCTTGATGGATTTGCAGCCCTATCCGGCCTTATGATTAATCCTAAGAAATGCCTAGTGCTTAATATTTCGCTCACAAACATGGAATTGATCCCGGGTAGGGCTGCACTCCCATTCACATGGGCAGAAAAATCAATCCCATATCTTGGAATTCATTTAACAGCATCTCATTCTGACTTATTCTCAACCAATTATCCTCCTGTATTAAGACAGATCACAAATCTAATAAAACAATGGTCGCAACTTCCTTTATCCTGGATAGGGAAGATTAATGCAATCAAAATGACTATTCTACCCAAATTGCTTTATCTATTCAGAGTCCTCCCTATTCCAATTCCTTCCTATTTTTTGAGAATAGTACAAAAAAGAGAAACTTTGTTTATATGGGGCTCTTCTAAACCACGTATACCTATACACACACTACATCTTCCCAAAAATAAAGGAGGCCTGGGATACCCTAATTTTACTAACTACTACAGAGCAGCACATTTGGCCAGTCTGTCCAAATACCATGCAAAACAGGAAATCCCATTATGGGTATTTATAGAGGCTTCAGAAAATGACCCTCTATTAATATCAAATTTATTATGGCTTGATCCTAAAGACCGCTTTAAAATTCATAATCCCATAACTAAACACTTCTTATCTCTCTGGGATAAACTAAAAATCAAATATCAGTTAAAATCTCCACACAATCCTCTCCTTTCTTTTATCAGAAATCCGGCCTTTTATCCGGCATGGATCTACCCAAATTCTTTTAAAGCTTGGACAACATCAGGCATTCAGACACTAAATGACTTCATAGCATCTAAATCATTCCTTTCATTCCCATCGCTTAGAGAAAAATATGATCTACCAAACTCTGAGATATTTAGATATCTCCAAATCAAAAATTTCTATACACCATTCCTAAAGGGGGATACACCATTATCCCAATTATCCATTTTTGAATCAATCTGTACAAAAGATCCATTTGCTAAAGGTACAATTTCATCACTTTATAATCAATTATATGGAGTAGCAAATCTTAATAGACCCTCTTACGTTCAGAGGTGGGAGGAGGACCTGGGACGAACTTTAGAAGACACGGACTGGTCTAACATATGGCTCACATCTAAGTCATCTTCACCCAACATCTTAGCACTGGAGACAAATTATAAAGTCCTAACTCGCTGGTACCTTGTACCCGCTAGAGTGGCAAAATATTCACCTAATACCTCAGCTCTTTGTTTTCGAGGATGCCCAGAAATAGGCACATATTTACACATATGGTGGACGTGCCCAGTAATCCAAACCTTCTGGAAGGAAGTCTTCGTGATTGCATCTAAAATATTTAAAAAAATAATACAACCAGATCCATATTTAACCTTACTTAATCTAAAACCGGAATGGTTAACACTCTCTCAATTCAAACTTATGATCCAACTAATAACGGCTGCAAAACAAACAGTGGCCAAGGCATGGAAATCTCCTACATTGGTACTAGCAGAAACAATTCACAGAATGAATAATACAATGTCCCATGCTAAGATGGTAGCCATCGATCAAAATCAAATTCCAAAATTTGAAAAACTTTGGCACCCTTGGATAAAACAACAGTTCCTGTCAAACTTCAATGACTCTGTCCTGTTGCCATGGTAACAGATTAATGACTTACAGAGACACCCATTCTAAGGCTTCAAAGAGAACTAAAAAGAATAATAAACTGACGAGCGGGACAACCTTGTGGACCATACCTCTACCTTTCAACCCTTTTTCTTCTTTCTCTTTCCTTTTCTCCACCTTACGATTAAAGCTCATTATCAGAATTTATTTGACCTATATACACTCTACTTGTAAACAATATGTATAGTAGGTATAAATCATTTAAATACCTACAAAAGTAACTAAGGAAATGATATATATCTTTAATTTAGGTTTACGTGAACCCAATGTTTAATATTTGAAATTTCATGATATTTACCTATATAAACCCTACTGTAAAACAATGAGCTTACTTTATAGATCCTTGTAAACTTACTTTATGTATCTTTATAATATTGTATACTCAATAAACTTCTTTTGACAAGGAAAAAACACTGGCCTTTTCTACAGTCGGACAACATTTTAAGAAATTTACTTCCAAATAAATCCTCTTTCATTTACAGAAGAGTTCCTGCTCTAAGAAATAGGTTGGTGCACAATGCACTAGATCCCCCTAAACAATTCAAGATTTCCAAAGATCTAAAAGGATTTTTTAAATGTGGAAAGTGTCTTCCCTGTAGAAAAAGCAAAAAAAGGAACAAAAGAAGGTGGCTTTTAGATCTATTACTACAGGGAAAGAATACAAAATAAAGGAGTTAATAACGTGCACCAGCACACATGTCACCTATGTTCTGGAATGCCCTTGCCACAAGCAATATGTGGGCAGAACTACCAGACCCTTATTCGTCAGAATTAGGGAACACATAAACAATATGAAAACAGAGGCTTTATAAAACATGGTGTATCCAGACGCTTTAAAGAGTGCCACAATGGGGACCCATCTGGTCTCATTTTTTATGGTATAGACAAGATCAAGGGACACTGGAGAGGAGATAATAAAAGAATAAAAATCTCCCAAAACGAGGCCAGGTGGATCTTTACTTTAGACACCCTTCAGCCTAAAGGCCTGAACATTGACATAGATTTAAACTGCTTCCTCACCAACTTCTAATTTTAACTCCTTTTGTCGAAGTTTTTACTATAAAGGGTTCCCTTATCAACTATGGTCTTCATGATATGTTTTTAAAGCATTTCTGTACGCATGTGATACATCTGACTTGCATTTCTCAGAAATTTCAGCTATTTGCGGCTTTATTCGATTTGTGGCGTTTTTTGCAATTTTTGGCTTTTTTGCTTTTTTGCACTTTCGCCACAATTTCACCCCCTTCTTTTTCCTTTTTTCCTACCTCTCATGACCTATTGATGTTACTATACTATACATCACTTCCACCTTTAATCTAAGATGCCATTAGTAAAACACCATTACACTATTTTGAATGATGAAGGTATTTTTTATATGTATAAATGCACTTTACATACTTTTTTAGCAACTTTTTTGCAATTTGCGACTTTATGCGACTTGCTTTGATTTTCTGCTTTTTTTGCATTGTTTGCATTTTTGAATGATGAAGGCATGTAAAAATGCACTTTACATACCTTTTTAGCAATTTTTAGCAATTTCTAGCAATTTTTTTGCAACTTGCGACTTTATGTGACTTGCTGTGATTTTTTCCATTGTTTGCATTTTTTTATCGCAATAACACCCTCTTTTCTCTTATGTCCACCTTCGGATGTCACTATACATCCTCTAACATCATTTTTTACCTCTAGTCCAGCAGAATACCATAATGCAATTATATTTCTTTCCCATTTTTTAACTTAAATTTACTTTTGTAATATTGTTTAATATTATATGTTTTTTGGTATTATGCGGTGTGTCCATTACAACTTGGAGTTAAGTAGTCCTTTTAAAATCACCCCTCATCATGTTGTGGAGTAGTGTTGTCTATTGGCATTTTAAATCACACTACTAGCAATACCATGCCGAATCCTGGACTAACCAAAAATGGCTGCGGTCACATGGCCATCAATTTAGGACACACCTCATACCATATAAAACCCGGATGGTGTAGCAAGATGGCACTGCGCCAGATGACATCCCACTGAGGAAACGCGTAGGAAAGGACTATACAGCATCATTGCATCACTTCCGGTTTCGAGCTGTGGAGCGCAGATCGCTCTGGTTTCCTGTTTTTAAACACTGTTTTTGCTTTTAATGATTTTTATTATATGTGAGTACCCATTAGTATTTTTAATACATTTTTGGATATTTGTACGGTATCACACTATGGAGTCTCTTTCCTCTCTACAGGTGGGCAACATCTAAGAGGTTAGCAGTGAGGAGACCACTTACATCAGAGACAAGGAGGCACTTGGAGAACACAAGACAGGAAGTTTCCTCCCACTCCACAGGCTGCACAGTGGCTCATATTGTGAAGGTGAAATACCTCCTTGTGGGGTGAATAATAGCGGTGAGTGCGTTTCTTATGGGGCACTGTTTTCCAAGAAGCACAGAACAATTTGAAGGAGCACATTGTGACTTTATTGGACTTTTTTTTATATACCAGGGTTTAAGGACGGTATATGCATATTTCTGAACCCAGTTTCACAGCAACAATATACACCAGTCATATATGTTGGATTTTTTTGCACAGAAATGTCACTTTGAATTGCAGGTTTTGCACAGGATTATGTTTATTTTATTTTATTTTCGTTTGACCATAACAATATGCATTATATATAAGCGGTTAGGAAGTTTACACAGTAGGATTTTTTGTGGATTTTTATGAATATACAAATATTTATTTTCTGCACTTTTATTGTGACTTTTTGCATTAAATGCACCCGTGACACACACCCCTCAAGTATTTAGAGGTTGTAGGTCACCTCTTAATAGGAGCAGCGCCATACCTATCCCCTCTTTTTTCACATTTCTTCTAGATTTACCTTAGGATGAATTTATTGATAGAGGCTGCAGCTCCTCATTTTTAATTTTCACCATAAACTCGGCGGTCTAATAATTTTTTCACTCCAGCCTCTTTTAAACATTTGTTTGTGAGTATGACTCTTGCTTTTACTATTTAAATAAATGTTATCTTTGGTAATGCATAAGGACGGTGCGCCATCCCTGTTTTTCTATATGTTTCAGCTCCAAGGACCCCCATTGTATGAGGAGGGCAGCAAGACCTTTGACTTTCCATATTTTGTCCCAAGGGTTGGCTACACCACGTACATATGGACTAAGTTCCTGAGCGCAGGAGATTGTTTTATGTTGCTATGATCCCATATACCTTTCAATAAGTGAATTGTTGTGTGAAAGAGCTGTGCTTACCCTATCAACATTACAGTGAAGACAAATGAAAAGACGTGCATATATCCACGAAAATATTATTGTATTTATTTTTGTGGATATATGTACATTTCTTTTCATTTGTCTTCACTGTAGTGTTGATAGGGTAAGCTCACCTTTTTCACACAACAATTCACTTTTTGTATGGCATTTTATTGATGTCACTGCACCACGCCGTGGTGTATTGCAATACTATGTGGTGACATGAGTTTCCATTCAGTGCAGTGCCGGAAAATGCAGACACAAAGGGGGTTGATTTACTAAAGGCAAAAAGACTGTGCACTTTGGAAAGTGCAGTTGCTCCAGAGTTTAGTAAATGAGGTAAACCTTCACTTTGCAAAGAATACCCAATCACATGCAAGGAAAAAAAAACAAAAAAAAAAAGCATTTTTGCTTACACATCATTGGATGATGGAAGTCACCAGAGCTTCCGCTCATTTACTAAGCTTTGGAGCAACTGCACTTTGCAAAGTGCATAGTCTATTCGTCTTTAGTAAATCAACCCCACTGCATTGTTCTGCACTGCAACGCACCACACATTACACCAGTGTTGTGGAGAGAATGGGGCACATAGTAAGCAATTGTTTTATATGGTGCCTAGCAATCACCTGCATTTCTCCAGTGTAAAAAAAAACACAGGTCACCACACATAGTCTGAATTAGCGCTAAATCAAGTCAACAAGTTCACTAATTTGTCTTTAAAGTAAACTTGTACTAAGAGAAATATCTGGACTATCATAAACTTCTGTTCAAAGTGTAAGTTGCCTGGCTGTCATACTGATTTTAATAGCTTTATCAGAGTCACTGACCCAGAATAATATTTAGCTTTTACTTTAACCACATGAAAGCTAAGCCTATCAGGCACCTGGCATTTTTAGAAGGTCTACAATGAAAGTCTACTTACTTGTCTCACTTACAGTTTTTTTTCTAATATCTTTTTCTATGTCTAATATCTTTGCAGACATTTCCTTCAAGCTATACCTAATAGAGTACAGGGTTTTAGCCTCAGAAGGTGCAATGTATCAGTAGATTTATTTGATAATTGCTATACACTCGTGCTTATTTGTAAGTAAGCCAAAGATCAATGTTGAGGTGCAAAGTGCTATAGTCCACAACAAACAAAACACATTACAGCTTTACTTTGTTTAGAGGCCTTATTATAATAATAAATGGAATTTTGTCCGAAGGGCGTTGGCTCAAACTTCTCTTGCATACACATGGTCACGCAAATGTTGGCCAACAATTACCAACGTAGTAACGTGCTAGATGTACTACTTGGTTTTTCAACTCTTTAGCGCCACCCTTTGGGCCCCTTCTGCTAATTTTATGTTAGTAGAAGTTTGGTGAGTGTTGATTCACGCACTCACTTGACCCTGCCCCTTTGTATATAACAGCTGTTATCCACTGGATATGTCATTCAGACCACACTTTGAGCTCATTCCTGGTGACAGGACATAGCCTTATACTGCCAGTGCCCACGCTTGCTGTCTTCTTGCAGCCTGCTGTAGTCTGCTCTCCATTCTACTACAGTCAGTCTCCTGCTGCAGTCTGCTACATTCAGTCTCCAGTTATGCTACAGTCAACTACAGTCAATCCCCTGTCCAACACCAGTCTTCCAAAGTCTGTTACAATCAGTCTTCTCTCCAGCTACAGTTTGCCATAGTCTTGTTTGAGTCACTTACTAGTCCAACTACCATCTGCAACCTGTCCCCTTCAGTACTGTTCACCTAAACCACCCATCCACACTAGTCTACTTCCAGTACAAGTTTTGAAAACAGTCTGCTACATCTCTGCTTCCTGTTTGCTGCCAGTAAATCCAACACCTGTTCTACCTAGGCCACTTGCTACTGATACTATGCAGTTGCCTCTACAGCTCTTGGTTCACCTATTGTTCCCTGCAGGCATGAGTACCTATTGCAGTTAAGTCTAAATTTCTGCGAGGAGTTCCCTGGGGGCACACCAGCTATCTCTTAGACTCCAACCCCAGTGAAAGCCATTATGTTAAGATAACAGTCTACACATCCTCAGTGCGATTTACTCAAGGTAAAGGTCTACACCCAGGGTTCATAACAAAATAGACTCAAAACCATCAAGCAAGATTCACACTGTTGTGTTGTGGTAATGCACATGTAGCAGAGGGGTTTGCTACCAAAAGTTATCATGTTAAGTAATGTATTGTTTCTTAAGTAAGGGTTTGGTTCCATCTAGTGACGGCTAAAACGTTGTCAGGACCTTTTCTTTCATTAAAAGTGCAAACAGTTATGCATTGTGGGATGTGTAGTGTGATGAGGAAGTGACTCATGTTGTTAACTTAGTTTGGGAACTACTGGACCCACAATGCCAAGTCACAGACCCACAATGCCAAGTCACAGAACAGCCTGCTGGGTAAACAGATAAAAGGAACAGCACGGCCATCTTTCAGCCTCTTGGGATGCCATCCAACAACCAGCAGGGAGATCTCTGTGTGTGTGGGAACAAAAGACTGTAGCCCACATTTTTACATTTTTACTTATATTGCAAAAAAATAAAAAACCCAGTGGTGATTAAATACCACCAAAAGAAAGCTCTATTTGTGTAAAAAAATCCCAAAAAATGTGTTTGGATACAGTGTTGCATGATAGAGTAATTGTCATTCAAAGTGCGAGAGCGCTGAAAGCTGAAAAATTGTCTGGGCAGGAAGGGCGTATAAGTGCCCTGTATTGAAGTGGGGCCCTGTATTGAAGTAGGGGCCATGTTACTTATGTTTTTTATCTATAAATTTATGATAACAGATATGTTTCACTGTTATTCTATGTTTGGTGTCTTCCGAATGTGGCAGTTAACTGAAAAAATACAGTAAGAATAAGTCTGTGATTTATATACACATACTGTATTTATATGAGTAGTGCACCCAGTTCTAACCAGCAGTTTAAGGTATAAAGGATATTTATGTGTGTGTATATACAGTATAAGGCCACTTTCACACGATCGGACCGTCTATCCATTTTTCATCCATCTGTCAACGGATGGCAATGCATTCCTATGGGCAAACAGATGACCAACCGTTACCGTTCGTTAACCTCCATTTCCGATCTTGTCTGTTTTTTTTTAACATACAAGGCTACATCGAAATCCATGAAAACAGATATTAACTGACATTAACGGACAATGTCCATCAACGTCTGATCAGTTAAGATCCATTTTGAAAAACAAAAGGGTAGAGGGCAAAAAGAATTCTTCAATGAGGAACCAGCAGGTTTAGCAAAAATATAAATGTTTATTATAAAGAAAATGATACCACATATACACCAGATAGTGTCAACAAAAATTGACAATGAATAAACCAATAACCACCACTAACACTAACAATAAAATAGACAACGTTGTCTAAAAACAAAGAACAACATACAGGTGGCCACCACTACACATACAGTCACATATAGTTGGCCAGCTGGACTTGTATCGTCTCATGTATGATATCTCTAGCTAGAAATAGGAAGCCAGTGGGTGACGGTATGCAGCCTTGGATGGAGGGATTCCGCTATGTACACTGCCGATGGCAGGCTTGAGTTTCACTACAAATGTAGGTACAGACCACAAAGGTTGCTAATAATAGCATAGGTAGATGGATATACAGCCACAGCTGATGACCTGCATGAGCGGCTGTGTGGGTACTAGGCAGAGGTGCAGGAGGGGGTGTGTGCCTGTGTAGCTATTGATGTATAGAAACAGCGTGTGAGCTGGATGTAATGATACCATCTCACCAGACCATGGACATCCGGATACATCAGGCAATTTGGACACTCCAATCCTCCTCAAGCTGGAACATCCTCTGATCAATATGAAGTAGCTAATAAGTCCGTATGGATAGATGCCCACCAGGATAATGGAATTGAGGGGACGTGGTGGCGTACCGCCTGATTGCGGAGTGAGGCCACAGTTACTTCCGGGTTCCGTGCTGTAGGGCTTACAACGGGCTTTCGGCAGAGCTTGAGCGGCTTCAGCAAGTAGCGAATCAGATCCCAAGGGCTGGTGGGTGGGTCTGTATGGGTACTACGTCGAGCGTGATGGCGTCATGCTGACGCGTTTCATCCGTCAAGGATTTCAAGGATTTCTTCAGAGCATATGCTCTGAAGAAATCCTTGACGGATGAAACGCGTCAGCATGACGCCATCACGCTCGACGTAGTACCCATACAGACCCACCCACCAGCCCTTGGGATCTGATTCGCTACTTGCTGAAGCCGCTCAAGCTGTTTATATGTGAACTCAACCTATGACCCAGGCAGTAGTTAGACAATAGGAAGTACATTGGAAGTACATCCCCAAGAAGAAACATGACCAGAGATGTTTCCCAGGAGCAACTAATAAACTAATATTACAAACAATGTCATGCTGTTACAAAAATTGGTGGAGTCCATTGCACTAAACAGATAGCACACACAAAGGACAAGAACACAGCAAGGACAAGTCACTCACTGAAAGCTGCAATGCAGCATGAGAGGAGCAATGCTTTCTGTCATCAAAGCCACAGAAACTGATGTAAACAGATCAAAACGGATGCAAAAACTGATGTAAACAGGCAAATTAATGGATGTAAAGGGATGTTAACAGAACGGAAGACAAATAAAAATGGAATAAAAATGGATGAAGCAATGGATAAGAACTTTAACGTGGCTAAACTGACGGCGCCCATGTGAATGAGGCCTAAAACATTCACAGACAATTATCATTCACATCTGGGTCACCCCTGCTGTAAATACTCAAACATATCTATATTCTATATTTACATATTGACCTCCTTCTTCAGTATACCACCTTTATTTTACTTTAGTCATTACAGGGATGTTATCAGAACCTGCTAAGAAAATATGTTTCATATCAGTTATATTGCCTTAGATATCTCCACAGTATTTTGAAATGGTCAAGGACATAATTTCTCCTGATATTGCTGCATCTGATAAGTCTTAGATGACTATGACGCAAACAGCCATAATCTTAGTTGCATAATTTTCTTTTTGACAAACTTTTTCTATGCTCTAACAAATACTGACATCCTGCAGGACTATAGGAATTTTTTTTAAGGTTACAGACACCCTGAGTTGCAAAACTTGTGTTTTAGAGGGTTGATAGTCTTAGTTATATTAAAAAAGTAACGTTTTTAAAATGTAAGTACATACATCGAGATCATGATTACATACAAACCAATCGTTTTTTTTTAAATTAACATTATTGCTGTTCTGAATGATTTACCAGCTGGATACACATGCATTTCATAATACTGTTTTTAATTTGTGGAACATAATGTAAATTATAAACATAAATCATTTATACAGCATTATATGTTAATGTGGAAATCATTACAATAATGATGCGCAGATAAGTTAACTTGTCTATTATAAGAGAAGTAAAGGATTTTTTTTTTCAGTTTTGGATGCAGTATGGGTCCAATGCTGCATCTGTCCCCCCCCCCCCGAGCGATCGATCATCGCCAATGGCTCAGTTCTCTCAGCTCCCTGAGCAGAGAGCTGCTGACTGTCAGTCAGCAGCTCTCCGCTCTGCTCCTCCATACTCACTGGAGCGCTGAGCTGTGGAGGGGCGGGGAGCGGTGTCTCAGACTCTCAGTGGTTCACAGATAGGCTGAGCTGTTTGTCGGTCCAGGCACCTGGCGAATCCAGACTCCCATTGTCAAGATGACGCAGTGCCTGGACTGAAATCTGATGTCAGCAGAGAACAGAATTCAGCCTGCTATCTGTTGAAAACAAGTCACAGGAGTGCAAAACGAATTGCACTCCTGTGATCCATAGGAGAAGTACAGCCGAATGAGCTCTCGCTATACTTCTCCTTTAAGTCAATCAGATTTTAAAAGCTTTCCTTAAAGCGAAGAATTTTATTTTCTATTGATAAGACTTCACCCTAATTAATTTATCCGTTGATCCCCCAGTTGTATTTAAATCAGAACTTGATGTTTGGTGGGGAAAGCATGTGTAGTAGTATACAAGTAGTCACAGCATACTAGCTCATTATAGCAAACATACCTCTTGCTTTTTAAAAGTCCATTAAAGTGGATGTAAACCCTTACATATAACCAGTGAAATGAACAGCCTCAGATGCTACACAGGGATGAAACAAATCTCCCTACATAAGTTTTACATGTATATCTGCTGTCTTTCCCTTTATACACTCTTTAGAAAGTGCAGATGGTGTTACAAATCATGTTTCCTCTTCCAGCAGTGGGAGGGGAGTCTGGGCTTATGCTGTGTGACAGCTGATTGGAAGAAAGGGACACACACAAAGCCAGAGGGACAAAGAAACTTGCAGAGCTGTGCTGTGAATAGACAAGCTCTCTGCTTATCTGTTTCTAAGTTATCTCCCCGACACAAATTTCCAGCTGCTTTTATCTCCTGTGTCAGAGAACTTGTCAGACGTTATTCTGATAACAGAGGCAGCATAAAGACGTAGAGCTTTGGAGAGAGATAAGTAAACACTACAGATATATGTGCCTGGGTCAGATTTCATGAACGGAGTTTACATCCATTTTAATGTAGCCCTGTGCTCTTCCTCACTATTCAACGGTCACCAGTGATACCTCATTGGAAGCTTTTCCTTCTGCTGTCATCTGATTTCACTGATATGCTTGCCTGTAATAATGCGATTCCTGAAGCAGCGCTAGGCTTAATTGTTCAGCATCAGAAATCAGGCAGTGGTATGCTTGGGATACATTGAAAGTTTTGTGTTTGTTCAACCAATGGGTTGAAAGATAAAAAAAAATCACAGATCCTCACATCCACACAAGTGATGTGGATGCAGGGACTTTCCCTGCTTTGCTATTGTATTCTGACAGCGTGGACTCCTCCTCCTGTCAGAATACACAGATCAGCTCTGCAGCCATTGGCTGCAGCAACTGATTGAATGCTGACTTTCCAGCAGGACCATTCGACCGAGAGGGATACACACACATTGAAAGTCAGCTGGTTCATGCTGAACCGGACGAATTTCGATACATATATGCTGCTTTAGAAACATTTTTATTACAACGTTTTGCCTCTTGTTTCATACATATATTTTAGTAAAAACTAATGCAAGTATTTTCTTCATGCTGCCTTTATAGTCATTATGTTAGCTTTAAACTTTAACCATTTGACCACCAGAAGGTTCTAACCCCTTTGTGACCAGAGCATTTTTCACTAGTCAGCACTGTGCTACTTTAACTGATAATTTTTTCTTTTTTGTGATAAGAAAAGAAAAAATACCAAAAAAATTTTGAAAAGAAAAACCCTTTTTACTACTTTCCGTTATAAATTTTTGCAAACAATCTTTCTTAAATAAATTTAGGCCAAAATATAGTCTGCAAAATTTCTTTGGTAAAAATAACCCAACTCAGTATATATTATTTAGTCTGTGTGAAGAGTCTGCAAACTATGGTATATACTGTATATTTAAAGATTGATCAATCCTGATGTACTCATTTCATTTCTTGAGGCTCTAAAAATGCTAGGACAGTACAAATACTGCCCAAACGACCCTTTTTTGGAAGAAAAAAAAGACAGTCCATGGTATTTAGTAAGAGGCATGGTGAGTTTTTTGAAGTTGTAATTTTTTGTCACAATTTTTTTTTTGAAAATGAAAAAAATTAGTTTTTTTTTTTCACATTTTGTTTTTTTTTACATACAGTGGGGATGGAAAGTATTCAGACCCCCTTAAATTTTTCACTCTTTGTTATATTGCAGCCATTTACTAAAATCATTTAAGTTCATTTTTTTTCCTTATCAACGTACACACAGCACCCCATATTGACAGAAAAATACAGAATTGTTGACATTTTTGCAGATTTATTAAAAAAGAAAAACTGAAGTATCACATGGTCCTAAGTATTCCCTTTGCTCAGTATTTAGTAGAAGCACCCTTTTGATCTAATACAGCCATGAGTCTTTTTGGAAAAGAAGCAACAAATTTTTCACACCTGGATTTGGGGATCCTCTGCCATTCCTCCTTGCAGATCCTCTCCAGTTCTGTCAGGTTGGATGGTAAATGTTGGTGGGCAGCCATTTTTAGGTCTCTCCAGAGATGCTCAATTGGGTTTAAGTCAGGGCTCTGGCTGGGCCATTCAAGAACAGTCATGGAGTTGTTGTGAAGCCACTCCTTCGTTATTTTTACTGTGTGCTTAGGGTCATTGTCTTGTTGGAAGGTAAACCTTCGGCCCAGTCTGAGGTCCTGAGCACTCTGAAGAAGGTTTTCGTCCAGGATATCCCTGTACTTTGCTGCATTCATCTTTCCCTCGATTGAAACCAGTCGTCCTGTCCCTGCAGCTGAAAAACATCCCCACAGCAAGATGCTGCCACCACCATGCTTCACTGTTGGGACTGTATTGGACAGGTGATGAGCAGTGCCTGGTTTTCTCCACACATACCGCTTAGAATTAAGGCCAAAAAGTTCTATCTTGGTCTCATCAGACCAAAGAATCCTTTTTCTCACCATCTTGGAGTCCTTTGGGTGTTTTTTAGCAAACTCCATATGGGCTTTCATGTGTCTTGCACTGAGGAGAGGCTTCCGTCGGGCCACTCTGCCATAAAGCCTCGACTGGTGGAGGGCTGCAGTGATGGTTGACTTTCTATAACTTTCTCCCATCTCCCGACTGCATCTCTGGAGCTCAGCCACAGTGATCTTTGGGTTCTTCTTTACTTCTCTCACCAAGGCTCTTCTCCCCCGATTGCTCAGTTTGGCTGGACGGCCAGCTCTACGAAGGGTTCTGGTCGTCCCAAACACCTTCCATTTAAGGCCATTGTGCTCTTAGGAACCTTAAGTGCAGCAGAAATTTTTTTGTAACCTTGGCCAGATCTGTGCCTTGCCACAATTCTGTCTCTGGGCTCTTCAGGCAGTTCCTTTGACCTCATGATTCTTATTTGCTCTGACATGCACTGTGAGCTGTAAGGTCTTAGACAGGTGTGTGACTTTCCTAATCAAGTCCAATCAGTATAATCAAACACAGCTGGACTCAAATGAAGGTATAGAACCATCTCAAGGATGATCAGAAGAAATTGACAGCACCTGAGTTAAATATATGAGTGTCACAGCAAAGGGTCTGAATACTTAGGACAATGTGATATTTCAGTTTTTCTTTTTTAATAAATCTGCAAAAATGTCAACAATTCTGTGTTTTTCTGTCAATATGGGGTGCTGTGTGTACATTAATGAGGAAAAAAATGAACTTAAATGATTTTAGCAAATGGCTGCAATATAACAAAGAGTGAAAAAATTTAAGGGGGTCTGAATACTTTCTGTCCCCACTGTACTGTCACCTGAACAGAACAGCATCATCATATGTCTGGTGTGGCAATGATCAGGGAAACTGACTGATGACAGTACGTACAGTAGGTGCCGCCGATATTGTGATAATCTCACCGCTGTTAGCGGCGAGCTTGACACCTGCAAGCCCGTCGCGGGAGCCAGCGCCAAGCTCTGTCGGTCCTCCCGCTCGCCGCCCCCAATGGATTCCTATGCTCTGTCGCTCCTCCTGCTTGCTGCCCCCAATGGATTGCTATGGATGCGCGGCATCTCATGGGGACGGCAAGTGCGAGAAGCACAGCCTCGCAGCGGTGATTTCCAGCGCGAGATCGATATTGGTGGCAGGTACTGTAAAATAATTTAATTTTTATTAAATTTTTTTAACATTTTTTTTAAACTATTTTTTCCATACTTTCATCAGAGTAGTTCAGTGACATTGTACCACTTTAGTGAGGTGATCACGGATTAATTTTTTATTTTTACACTGCTATTGCTTATAACAGTGATGATCACTATTATAAGCAAAAGTTAACTGTCATGAATGACTTTCCATTCATGACAGCTTGCGTACTGTTAACATGCTGTGATTGGCTACAGCTAATCACATGGTACATGGTGCTGTGATTGGCCCAGGCACCATGTGATAGCTGTGGATCAATCATAGCATCACAATACAGTCATTAATGGAAGCCATTCATTACTGTTTTATTGACATTGTAATCATGTGATCGCTATGACCAATCATAGCGATTACATAATACCATGGCCACTCACAGCAGCTGGGTACAGGGGGGCATGCTAGTGCCAGGGGGCATGCTAGTGCGCATGTCATCTAGCCTGGCTGTGCCGCCTGTCTGCAGTGAATGTATTGTGAGTAGGTGGCAAGAAGTTAAAGAAAGAGGAAGAAAAGAGTTGTCTTATGCTCAATTGAAATATAGTCGTGTGACTCCTCTTAACAGCTCCTGCAGACTTATAGTTAATTTTCTGAATTTACAATGGGATATTCAGGGATAAAAAAAATAGAAAGAAACCAAATTAAAAAAGTTATTATCATTTGTACAATTTGTGCTCACAGTTAGGGTATTCTTACAGCCGTGAGGGGCAGTGTCTGTGAAAATAGCCATCAAGGAAGATTCCTCCATCGGCACTGTTTAACGTGTATGCAGGAGTCAAGTGGTTGCTCTCATTCAACCTGCGTGGGGCTAAACTAAAAAAAGCAACCTGTATATGGCTAGCTTTTGTCCTGAGCACACCGCTATTTATGATCACACTGTACATTACAGTAAATATACTTAGTTGTATTTATATTACACAGTAAAAACATATGGTTCATGTTTTATCTTTTACCTTGTAACAGTCTTTGGTTTTCATTGTTGTTTATTGGTCATATTATAGATCTTGAATTCCACCTGTGATTTGCTGCCCCTGAAACACACCTCTGTTTTGCCTCTCTTGTGCTATATGTCTTATCTAATAAATGGGGCCAAAGATAACATAAATTGATAAAGATGCTGTAAAGTAATTCATATAATGCCTATTCAAAATGTTAATGCTCTACATTGTTATGACATTGTTAGACTTTTAAAGATTCAATCATTAGTTTGCTCAGTCAGTCAGTCCAATGATCCTTTTTACAGTGGAAGAAATCTTCAAAGAGTTATATATTTTTGACACATTACTGCTCTGGGGGTGATCAAGATTTTTCTTTTGTTTTTACACTTTTATTGCTTATATAGTAATGATCACTACATAAACAATAGTTTTAGCTGTCGTGAATGGGCTTCCTATTCATGAACAGCTTATTAATGGTTGTGATCTGTGATTGGCTACAGCTAATCACATGGTACAGGTAGCCAGGTACCGTGTGATTGCTGTGGGCCAATCACAGATCACAACAGTAAGCAAGCTGTTTATGAATAGAAAGCCATTAATGACAGGTTGTTTACATTGTTATCATGTGATCGCTATGACCAATCACAGCAATCACATGATACCCGGTTGCCAGTAACAGTAATCTGCCGTGTCCAAACCCAGAAGCAGAATCACGTATATTGTATATACGGTACTGAGTCTGCAGCTGCCACTCTGCCACAGTAACTGTGCTGTGGCGGGGCAGCAAGTGCTTAAAGTGCCGATGAAAAAGGAAGGGAAGGGAATGGTGGTGGGGGGGAGGGATAAAATGCCACTGACCACCAATAGTTGTGGGATTGTTTGGGGGATATAAAAGAGAAGTATGGTCAAAGCTTTTTTGACCATTCCTCTCCCATGGGTCACAGGAGTGCACTACTAGTCACTACTAGTCAGTGAATAGTGGGCTACTGCTATCAGCTGATGTCATAGAACTGCTCCAGGCTAGGGAAATATCCCGATCACAGGATTCACCCAGCTGCCTGACTGACAGCGTTGGAGGGGCAAAATGATCAGTGGTCATGTGATTGCTCAGTTCTCAGTTTTAGAGCCAATGTGGGACAGCTAGAGAAACACACAGATGCTGCAGCATAGTTTTACCCCCTCCCCCCCCCCCCCCCCGCTATTGGGCGAGAAAGGGTTAAAAACCACCGCAAAGCACCTCTGCTGATTTCAATGGGCAGGAGCGGTGAAGGAGCGGTGTATACACCGCTCCTTCACCACTCAGAAGATGCTGCTAGCAGGGCTTTTTTTCCCTTCCTGCTAGCGCACCGCTCCAGTGTGAAAGCCCTCGGGGCTTTCACACTGGAGTCACAGCAGCGGCTGTTTCGGGTTAGTTTGCAGGCGCTATTTTTAGCGCAATAGCGCCTGCAAACCGCCCCAGTGTGAAAGGGGTCTTACACATGTCCCATAAGCCATTTATTCTATATGCTTAACAGCATTATTGTATTCAGCTTCATCTTCGTTAACATCTTTTTTCTTAACTACTTCAATACAGGGCACTTTTACCACCTTCCAGCCCAGGCCAATTTTCAGCTTTCAGTGCTGCCGCACTTTGAATGACAATTGCGCGGTCATGCAACACTGTACCCATAAGAAAATTTTATCATTTTCTTTCTTTTGGTGGTATTTATTCACTGCTGTTTTTTTATGCTAAATAAACGGAAATAGACTGAACATTTTGAAGAAAAACATATTTTTCTTTGTTTTTGTTATAAAATTTTGCAAATAAATAATTATTCTTCATAAATTTAGGGCAACATGTATTATGCAACATTTCTTTGGTGAAATAACCCAAATTAGTGTATATTATTTAGTCTGTTGTGAGTCCACAAAGGATGGTAAATATCTGAAAATTGATCAATCCTGATGTACTGATCCAAAATGTCAGGACATTTTTTTTTTTTTTCCACAAAAAAAAGATTTTATTGAGAGGTTATCACAAATACATGTATAGGCAGTTGAACAGATTTTGACAGGTGCTCCATGACATTTTATACAATAATGATACACACAGTATTACTGTCACTGACGTCATGGGGAATACAGACATATGGTAGGAAAATAAGGATGCATGAAAGGAGAACCCGCTAAATACTTTACTACGAGACATTATCTGTATACAAGTATTATAGGAATCATGAGTACTTTGCGTGGTCCAAGTACACCAGAATCAGTCACATAGTAAGTGGGGGTATGAGACTTGTGTGGAACTAAAGCGGGAAGGTTTGTCTCTATTAGGTCCTAGACTGTGTCGTATTGTCACAGTCTGATATTGCGGAAAGGTTACGTAAGGGTATGGGTAAGAAGGGAATATACATTGGGTGAGGTGGGAGTAATATAAAGGTTTAGAAGGGGAAACTGTGGGGGTAGGGAGAAACAGAGGGAGGAGAGGGAAAAAGAGGAAGACAATAGGGGAAGGATATAGATACAGTGTTAGGGTAAGAAAGGGGGGATAGGATAGGGGGTAGAGGGGCCGCCCCCCCTTCCCGGCCAGCCCATCCCGTGTTTAGGGGTTTCTGAGGATCTTCTCGTCTCTCAAGAGAGGGAAAATATCAGATTGGGAAGTACGACTTATAACAATTAGTGGTTTTGAAATGTGACCAGCAGGCCCATATATTGGTGAATTTTTGTATGCGGTCTTGTGAGATATAGATCAATTCCTCCATCTCCTCTATCTTAGCAATCTTTGTCAACCATTCTCTGATTGTCGGGGGACTGGTTGAGCGCCATTTGACAGGAATGCATAGTCTGGCTGCATTTACCATATGCATGGCCAGCGATCTATGGTAAGATCTTTTAGGTAAGGTTGTATGATGGAGGAGATATTGTGCTGGTGTGAAATCCAGGGTGTAAGTAGTGACTCTTTGTATTATGTCGTGAACCTCCCTCCAAAAAACCTGAAGGATCGGGCATTCCCACCATATGTGGATCATAGAGCCTACGTCATTATTACACCTCCAGCATGTATTTGGGATCGAGGGCGAGAATTTATGTATGCGAGATGGTGTTCTGTACCATTTGGTAAGTATTTTGTACCCATTCTCTTGGATGGCAACATTTAGTGAGCCTTTGTGGGTATGAGTATGGTCTCCCAATCTTCCTCAGTGAGGTCTAAGTGTAGATCTTTGTTCCAGGATGAGTGAAGAGATTCGGTTTGAGAGTGGTGTGGTGTTTCTTGGAGGAGAGAATAGATGGTGGATATTAGGTGTCTTTGAGACGTATTCTGGGTGCATAATGTTTCAAGTGGGGTTAGTTTTCTCGCCCATGTGTTATTGGAGGTAGCAGAAGAGAGAAAGTGTGTCAGCTGTCTATATGTCCAAAAAGGAAAGTTTTTTGTAAGGTATAAGGATATGAGATTATCATATGTTCGTAGCCGGTCTGCGTGGAAGAAGTGGTGAGCTTGGACTTCTTCATGTGGCCATTCTTGTTTTAAGAATGTGTTTGACGACCCCGGGGGGAAATCTGGATTTCCCCTCAGGGAGGTCAAAGGCCCTGGTCGTGAAGATAATTGAGAGGTTGTCATGGCAGAGGTAAGGGCGAGTAGTGACGGGTAGATGAGAGGGTGTTTCTTGATTGGTTGTGTCCAGTGTTTGGATGAGATCCAGGGGAGGTAGTGTAAATGGCCAGGCGCAAATGAGTTTTCCAGAGTCACCCAGGGTTTCCCTGATCTGGTAGTACACCAGTCCACTACTCTGGTTAAATGGCAGGCCAAGTAATATTTGTAGAGATCTGGAAGTGCAATCCCACCTTTGGTCTTGCTACAGGTCAAACGAGAGTATTTGATTCTTGGAGGGCTGCCCTTCCAGATAAAGGTCGTACATGCCTTTTTATAGGAGCAAAAAAATGCAGGGGGTAAATGTATTGGGATGGTCTGCATTAAATATAAGAGGCGAGGGAGGACAATCATTTTAATCAAGGCCGAGCGTCCGAACCATGAAACGTTGAGCGTGGCCCACTCCTTTAGATCCGTCTGAATTTTCGAGAGGGCAGGAAGGAAATTCTGGTCATATAGGTCTGTAAGTTGTTTGGTAATTTGGATGCCTAGGTAAGTAATGGCGGTGCTTTTCCACTGAAAGGGAAAGGAGTCTTGGCAGTGAGTGACCACCTGTGGGGGAAGGGATATGTTCAGAGCGTGTGATTTAGGATAATTTATCTTAAGATTCGATAAGACCCCAAAGTGGTTAATGTCTTTCAATAAGTTGGGTAGGGTGATGTGAGGTGATTGGAGTGTTAGCAGGATATCGTCTGCGAAAGCTGCTACCTTAAATTCCCTCCGATTTATAGTTATTCCTTGAATGTCCGTGTTCGCACGCAGTCTATTTAGAAGGGGTTCCAAAGATAAGATAAAAATGAGAGGGGACAAAGGACATCCCTGGCGGGTACCATTGGCTATTGGGAAGGCGTTTGACAGGAGGCCGTTTGCTTTTACTTTTGCCGAGGGATTGTCATATAGAGCGTTGACGTAGTTACACATGTGAGGTGGTAGACCAATGCCCTTCAGTACTGCCCGCATATAATCCCAAGCCACCCTGTCAAACGCCTTCTCGGCATCGAGAGACAGCAGGAATCCCTCTGTTCCCGAGGAGGTAAGCCAGTGGTGTATGTTTAAGGTGCGGATGGTGTTCTCTCTGGCCTCCCTTCCCGGGACAAAACCCACCTGGTCTGCTGAGATCAGGCCAGGAATCAGGGGCAATAACCTATTTGCTAGTATTTTTGCATATAGTTTGATATCCACGTTGAGTAGTGAGATGGGTCTGTAATTGGATGCCAGGGATGGATCCTTATCTGCTTTTGGTATGACTGCTATATGGGCTTCAAGCATATTGCCTGGTGAGGTGGAAGGGACCGACAGGGAATTGAAGGCATTGAGCATTTGCGGTGAGAGCGTTTCTAGGAAGCTTTTGTAGTAAATTAGTGGTAGGCCGTCTGGGCCTGGGCTCTTGCCTACTTTCATTTGTTTTATTGCCAAACCCAACTCCTCTGTGGTCATGTGGCCTTCCAGGGTAGCGGCCTGTTGTGGAGTTATCGGTTTAGGGCAGTATTGGGTTAGGAAGTCATGAATTTGAGATTGGCGAGGTGAGGTGTTGGGTGAGTCTGTGTTATGGGATGGCAGATTATATAGTTTAGAGTAAAAGCTTTCGAAATGGGCCGCAATGTCCTCATTTTTAGAGATCATCGCACCCCCATCGGTGCGAAGGTGGTGAATTATGGAAGAAGTCTTGGCCGCTTGTATAGTGCGTGCAAGCAATCTCCCACTTTTGTTGCCGTGTTCGTAGAACACTTTTTGTCTGAGTACATACTGACGCCTCGTGCGTTTTCCTAGTTCCTCCAGTAGAGTGGTTCTAGCATAAAGGAGGTCCTGTAGTGTGGAGTGGGATGTGGATTGCTTGTGTGTTTTTTCGAGTCTATTAATAGTTTCGATGAGGGATGCAATATGGGCCTGTCTGATTTTCTTCTCTTTTGTTGCCAGGGCTATGAGTTTCCCCCTTATGACACATTTGTGGGCTTCCCAGAGCGTGACCGGGGTTGTCTCTGGGGAGGAGTTTTCTTGAAAGTACTGTTGAAGTCGGGTTCGGGTGTTTATTTGTCTTATTACGTCAGGGTCTTTAAGGAGGGATGGGTTAAGTCTCCATGTCTTGGTTCTGGTATTGTAGTCTGGGAACGTTAGAGTGATCGTGATGGGGTGATGGTCTGATAGGAACATAGGTTCTATTGTGGCGTGGGAGAGAAGTGTTAAGTCTGTTTGGGATAGAAATATGTAGTCAATTCTCGAGTATTTTTGGTGTGGGGAGGAGAAGAATGTATAATCTTTGTCAGTCGGGTGCATGGTGCACCAGGAGTCGTGGAGTGTCAAGTTCTGTAATTGGAGTTTAATTTGTCATAGTGCCCGATAGGGGAGCGCAGAAGCTCCCGTGGAGGAATCTAGATTTGGATTTAGTGGGACATTGAAATCGCCACCAAGAAGTAATATACCCTCTTGAAATGTGGAGAGGAGGTCACAAATTCGTCTGAAGAAAGTTACTTGGTGGTCATTTGGGCAGTACACATTAGCAATTGTGATTGGTTTTGATGCGTAAGTGCCTTTGATAAAAATGTATCTACCCTCTTGGTCAATCAGGGAGTCTTTCAATTGAAAGTCAGCGTGTTTGGAGATAAGGATAGAGACTCCTTTCATTTTTGATGTTGGATTCGTAGAGTGGAGTGCATGTTTATATAAATGATTCGACAGTTTGGGAATATGTTTTGCGCAGAAGTGCGTTTCCTGTAGCAGGAGGAAGTGGGCTTTGTGTTTTGTCAGTGCTGATAATACTTGCGTCCTTTTTTCTGGGATATTTAAACCTTTTACATTTAGTGATAGGCATTTGAGAGAGAGTTGTTGTGTAGAGATTGCAGCTCTCCTCGACATTGTGGGTGTCTATAAGTTCAAAGGGTGCTAAGTTGAGCTAGCTAGTGTCGTGTCCTGCACACGTAGTGTAAGGTGGATCAATGGGCAAATGAATGCTGGAGGGAAGGAAGGAGGGGCGGCCCCCGCCCCGTAGAGTAGATGGGAGGTAGAGAAAGTGCAGAATGGGCAGGAGGGGTTAGACCCAATAGAGATAATAGGGCAAAAAGGGAGTGGGAGGGTAGAAAATAGAGGGAGCGGGAGGGGGAAGGGGAAGGGGGTAAGAAAAGAGGTGAAGGAAAATCAAATTAGGTAAACTTAAAGTCTGGGGAGTAAGGGGACGTACCTCAAAATTAAAATGGGTACGTAAATAGGGTGCACCGGAGGTGGGCGTAGGCTTGCCTATCCACCTATGGGGTAGATGTCCGGATTAGTAGCTCTAGTCTGTACGGACAGCTGTGTGGGGTAAGCGAGCTGTGGTAGGAATGAGTGCTGCAGCACTATGGAGGACGAAACATGCTGAGTAATAGTGGCTGGAGGCTTGTGGATGTGTGCATTAGACTGCAGTATGGGAGTTTATGTGTGGGTGATCAGGGACCATATGACTGTTAATTCAGTCCTGTGAATAGTATAAGTTGTGGTACCTTATGTATTATTTCTGGTAATAATAATAGTATCCCAGGATCCCTGAGGTTTATCTATGTTTCTGCACAGTAAAACATAACCAAAAAAAAAAAAAAAAGGGGGGGGGGGTAAAAAAGAAAAAGAAAACTCCCCTCTCAAAACATAATAAACATGTAGAAAGTAAACAAGAACAACCACCTATGATAGCCTGACCTCTTGGGGGGCTTAATCATTAGGGAAGGGAGAGTAAACTGCTACTTATAAACTTCTGTGTCATACTGTAGTTAAGTTTGTTCAGTATTCCTTTACATTTTGAATTTTCTGCTCCCCTTATCAAGGGGGCGTACCTGCTAGTGTGGGAGTCTGGATCTCCGCGCCAAGTGTAATAAGAAGCTTAGGTGATGCAAACCTTAACTTAAAGGGGTGTTCGTATTGGTAAGGGTTTGCTGTTAATGGGATGGGTTGGCATCACTTCCTTCCAGCTAGTGGTCCCGTAGGGTTGCAGAGTGCTTAATATAGGTTCATAGGGCATGGATGAGGTATGAAATATCATTGGAAGGGAGAATTAACTGCAGGTCTGGCGAGTATAGATCTCCCTTACCCCATGTTAGGCAAGAGTAAGGGGTTTAAGGATCCAGGCTCCCACTATTTGTCTTACACGAACAGTCTTAACCATTTAAAACAAACAAAACAAGCGTAACATAACTAAGAAAAGAAAAAGAAATAATTCCCTTTGCTTTAAGCAAGAGAGAATGGCCCATTTGGGTAGCAGATGTTATAACTAAGGTAAGTGTAGACCTGGCATTAGTGTTAGGGCTGCGGCTGAAAAGGATAACAGATCGGCCACCTCTGGCTGAGGCGTTACTCACAAGTCCAGATGAGGTGGTGGAGTGTCTGCCAGGATTATGTATATGCGTCTCTTATCTAAGCGAAGAGTTGACAGTGTTAGTCTTTGAAGAGGCTGGTGTTGCTCCTTCAGCTAAACGGAGAGGAGGATAAAAACATAAGAAGGAATAAAACAAAAAGGTAACCGGGGGAGGGGGATAGGAAGTGTGCTAGAAGGGGGGAAAAGTTAGTGTGTAAAAACAGTATGGTCAGTACAAATTGAGGCGGTGTCTTCTAGTAGTTCCGACGAGGAGTGCCTGCCAGGCCTGGACTGCGTGCTGGGAGGTCACGGCGGGACTGACGATCTCCAGGTGAGGTAGGGTCCAGTCTGCGGCGTCTGGAACGTTGTCTTTGGGCTTTGGGAGATGACTCGTATGAGACTGGCTTCCATGGATCCATAGGGAAGTAGAAAGCATGCCACTCAGGTATGTCCATCTGAGGAATGTCCATTTGTTCGCAAAAGGCGGGTAGATCTTCCGGGGTTCTAAGAAAGGCTGTGCGACCCCTAGTGGATGCCGACAGGCAGAACGGGAATTTCCATCTATACTGGATGTTATGCGAGCGAAGAACTTCCAGCAGGGGGCGCAGGGTACGTCTGTTTTGTAGAGTGATTTGAGATAAGTCCTGAAACAATTTCACTTCAGTGCCATTGAGTAGTATGCGGCCTCTATCTCTTGCTTTTTTAAGAATCTCCTCTTTCAAGGGGAAGTTGACAATACAACAGATAATGTCCCTGGGTGGTTCATTATCGCGGGGAGGGGGGCCTTAATGCGCGGTGTATGCGTTCCATTTCTATGGGGGAGTCTGCTGGTCGGCCCAATAAATCATTAAAGATGGAACATACTGTGTGTTGTAGTGCAGCCTGGTCAATTCCCTCTGGAACCCCCCTCACTCTCACGTTGTGCCTGCGTCCCCTATTGTCCAGGTCCTCCACTTGTCTATGGAGCTCAAATAAGTGTGGCAGATGTGCATCATACGTTTTCTGTACTTGCCTGATAGCGGTCGCCTGTGTACGAGCGTTCTCCTCCACTGCTGCGATTCGATCGTTCATTGAGTGAATGTCCGCCTTGAGATCTGAAATCGCCGACATCATGGTATGTTTGATATCTAGGGCCACGTCAGGACATTTTTTAACACACTGTGACCAGAGCAATATAATGTTTCTGTAGTAACATTGTACTACTCTGAGGAAGTGATCAGGATTTTTTTCCACACATTATGATTGCTTATAGCAGTGAATTTAATTGCTATAAGCAAGGATTTTACTGAATGAAACTGATTTTTTCAGTTTGTTTTGTTGTGATTGGCTGTGATTGGCCAGAGCTAATCACATGGCACAGATGGGCTGTGATTGTCCCTGTCTGTACCATGTGATCATATGGACATGCAATCACAGCTAGCAACACAATTATCCCTTTCATGACTAAGCCTATTTTTGACATTTGGTGTTTACAAGTTAAAATCTGTATTTTTTGCTAGAAAATTACTTAGAGCCCCCAAACATTATATATATTTTTTAGCAGAGAATCTAGAGAATAAAATGGTGATTGTTGCAATATTTTTTATCACACGGTATTTGTGCAGCGGTGTTTTAAACGCAACTTTTTTGGGAAAAGGGACACTTTCATGAATTTTAAAAAAATCAAACAGTAAAGTTAGCCCAATTTTTTTGTATAATGTGAAAGATGATGTTACGCCGAGTAAATAGATACCAAACATGTCACGCTTTATAATTGCACACATTCGTGGAATGGCAACAAACTACGGTACCTAAAAATCTCCATAGGCTACGCTTTTAATTTTTTTTATGGTTACCAGGTTAGAGTTACAGAGGAGGTCTAGTGCTAGAATTATTGCTCTCGCTCTGACGATCGTGGCGATACCTCACATGTGTGATTTGAACACTGTTTACATATGCGGGCGCGACTTCCGTATGCGTTTTCTTTGCTGCGCGAGCTCGCGGGGATGGGGCGCTTTAAAAAATAGTTTTCTTATTTATTTTATTTATTTTTATATTTAGAAATTGTGTTTTAGAAAAAAAAAATTTTGATCACTTTTATTGCTGTCACAAGGAATGTAAACATCCCTTGTGACAGTAATAGGTGGTGACAGGTACTCTTTTTGGAGGGAACGGGGGTCTAAAATACCCCCGATCCCTCCTCTGCACTTCACAGTATTCAGATCGCTGAAAACGGCGATTCTGAATACTGTATATTTTTTTAAAACCGGTGCCATTGGCAGCCAAGTAAACGCGAAGTGACGTCATCGCTTTGTTCCAGACTGTCAGCAGCCGCCGGAGGCGGCGGATTGGTGATCGGGCCTCCTGGTGGATCGGGAGGCCTGGTGAGAGCAGTGGGAGGCAACGGGAGGGGGGACATCCCCTCCCGCTCCTCCGGTATAACAGCCGAGTGGCTTTTAGCTGCATCGGTTGTTATACATGGATAGCCGATCGCCCGCTCTACAAAATGGTACCGGGATGATGCCTGCAGTTGCGGGCATCATCCCGGTATAACCCCCGAAAGCCGAGTGCGCACATCTGCGTACGCTGGGCGGGAAGGGGTTATACACAATGGATGGCATGAAAGGAAGCCATCCATTGTTTACAGCTGTCATGTGACTGGTCACAGCAGTCACATGGTACTGTCGTGAGCCGGAACACTGATCAGTCATCTGCTGTGTCCAATAAACACAGCCAATGTCAGATCGTTCTGCAATAAAGCCCTGCGGCCACATGCGAGGAGTGATCTGGAAGGATGTCATATAACAAAATAACGCCCAGGCAAGAACTGCTTAAACAGGCAGTATGAGACAGGCAAGGCTGGGCTAAAGATGACCAAATCAATAACTGGAAATGATGCCCCATGACATTGCTTTTATATAGGGGACTATGTGCAATGACCCTAACCCTGCTGGGTGACATGTGGATAGGGCAAGAAAGGATCAGGAAAGGCAAGGAGGGATGTGAGATATCATAGTATTATATCTAAAGCCATAGCTCTTTATTTTAGCTAAAGTAGGGAATGGCTAATCCTTGCTAGGTTTTTCTTTCACATTTCCCCTCATCTTCTATCCTATAGACACAACAGGAAAAAACAGGGAATGACTCCAAAGTGAAGGTTGTCCCCCAAAAAAGTATCCCTACAGTAAGATTTCCGCTCTATTGCTGTTCGGTGACAACCAACATTTTGGGTTTCCCTAACTTCAGATCAAGTGGGTGTTTTAATGAAAACTGGATTAGTTGCTCACAACAGGAAACTACAAAGAATATGTCTACATGTTTCACCTTAAATGTATCAGGTGTTCTGTTATCTCTTTAGTTGCTATTGAAATAAATTGCATGTTTTGAAATTCACTTCAATATACTTATCTAAGATTTCAGAGGAATTCCAGATTAGTATGATGTGACTCTAAACCAGACAATCTCTAGATAGCAGCTCAGCCTTTAACTCCAATGATAAGATGCATAATCAATTATTTTATAGGTACTGTGACACTGGCATTGGTTCAACAATTCTTCCAGATGCAAGTTGTATTTTGTTCTGTATGCAATAAATTGATAAAAAGGAAAAAGAAAAAAGAAAACATGCATACAGTAAGTTGAGAAGCAAGTCTGCGATTCACCATGCAAATTAGCACTGATTTTTTAAGGATAATCTGCATAATATGCGTGCATTCATTATAGTATATGTAAATCTAATCACTAGAATCTAATGTTAGCCTTAACATGTTTTTGTAATTTCAAGAGTCTTTTTCAATATATTTCAATTTGCTGCTTGCATTAACATGCCACACAGTATTTCTGCCACAAAAACCCTTTTTCGGGCACTTTTTGTTGTAGGGTGACATTGCTCTGTCCCTGTCACCTGATTGTACTCCTGCAGCACACAGGTTCCAGTAGAGACTACTAGTGTCCAATTTAACACACATTGTAAAAAAGGTGAAAACAAATATATATTTTTTTCCCATAGCAATAGTTTACTACCATGGTGATCTAGCAAACAAAATGTTATTCATTTAGGATTTACATATACTGTACTTTAATATACTCTGTAACTTCAACTTCCTCATTTGTTTTTTGACAAAAAAAGACTAATGTATTGCTATTTTTGATTTATGATTTTAGCAGAATACCTTTTGCACTAGCAGGGAAGGATAATATATTTAAGTACCAGTGTGCCATTGTAAAGATTTTTTTGTTACTAACAAAAGATATTTTGATACATCCCAAAATGTAATATCCCTTTACATTTGTATCTATTTAAATAGGTGTTCCAGCTCCATAGGTAAATAGACCATTGGAATACATATTTATAAATTGTTCCAGCAGTGAAAATATTGGCAACGTCTGTTCCTCTCACAACCTTGCCACATTACATACCCAGTCTGATAAAACCATTATTGCATTTTCTTGTATCATCTGTCTGCTCAGTGGAATATGGCTGGCCATTAACAGACAGCTCTAAGCTGCCTAAACCCCCAATCCTCCAGATCCTGTTTCTTCTGGACATGTAAGATTGACTACACACCACTACAGATGACATAGTGTAAAGGTAGTTTGTAAGGGTTAGCTAGTTCAATTTCAGTTGCATGTGGACATGGTTGTTATGCTGCCTGCATTGTTTTAAAATCATGCTCCCTATATTTTTGGTTAATTTTACTAGACAGATGATGGCCCATAGGGTTCATACTTGCACTTTCATACTTGTGCCAGCACCTTGAAGGAGTCCTGCTCTGGCATTTTGTTTTTCTTTTTGTACTTACTTTCTAAAAAAAAAAATGATGAAACAAAAAAAAAAGGGGCTCTAGTTTTTGAGAGAATAAAAACGATACTCTTTTGACGAATTATGTAGATTACAAATATTTCAACATAGTTTATTGCAATTATTGTCTATTTATGTTCTGTGGATATAGACGATCCTAGCAAAATCCAGTAGCACATGAAATACGCTCCTTCTTAAAGAGAAGGTCCAGCCCCCCCATGAAAAATTAAAAGTCCGCAGCTACAAATACTGCAGCTGCTGACTTTTAATATATGGACACTTACCTGTCCAGGGAGCACATGATGTTGGCACCGTAGCCGATCTTTGGATCGGCTGTCGCGGGCAACCGCTGCCATTACTGGTAAGGGAAACCAGCAATGATGCCTTTCAGCTTCACAGCTGGTTGCTTCACAGCTGGTTCCCTACTGTGCATGCACAAAGTGTTCTGCACTTTCTAATTGGTCAGGCGGCAGAGGAAGGAGGAGGGGGCAAACAGAGCTTCCTGATGATGGCCTTTCCTATTGGCTGAAACGTGTCTAGGCTTGATTGCATCATCGCAACACCAGACTAGCCCGAAAAATAAGTACAAGCCTCACCACAACTGAGTGGTGTCCAATGGAGACAGGCCGAATTACCCTCCATTAAAACACATGCTGATCACACCAGGTGCCAGGCACAGGCACCAAACCATGTGAGTGCATCTTATATGTTTTACTTTGAATTCTTTTAATAAATTACGGTTTTACACCATAGGAGCCCCCTTCTGACATTTTTTCTTCCCATCTATGGAGGATCATCTTAAGTACAGCTTGGAACAAACCATCTAGGGGTCTTTATTCCCCACAAAGTGCAAGTGACCACTCTCGCGATAGGTGGTCAGCATTTAGGGGTGAGTCTACATCCATGTGGGGCACCTCTGTCTGAACAATAATAGCATAAAACAAGTAAAAATTCGCGCTGAACTGAAAAAAGCAAGCGGCCAACAAAGTTTGAAGATAACAAACAAAAAGTCACATGCATAAAAATTATTGCGGCGCTGAAAAGTTCAAAAATGAAATTGAAGAGTGGGAGGAATCCAATCACCAAATAATTTGTGCAGATGTAGAAAGAGTCACTCGTCACCACGTGGTAATGTAGTCTGCTTACCAGAAGGTGTTAAGGATTAGGCATAGATGATAAATTCTCAATAGCATCCAGCAAATCCATCTCACTGGAACCCCTCATTAGACCACAACATCCGTGGGATTTCCTTCACATATAAACATCTCCCAATGGGGAGATGTTTATATGTTTGAACACTGAGCACTGGAGCACTGATTATTTATCTACGCATGAGCATTTTATTTCACTGAGTTTATAACAATTTACCGTATATGTTTGATTCACCCATTTATGTTTAATATGTTTGAATTTTGTATCAGCTAAGCACGGTGTCTAACTATTTAATTTTTATATATTTAATAGTCATGCATTTAAAATAGGGTAGATAGGGAGTTGTTTAAAAAAAGCACTTTACCTATGGTCTCAGGGGTATGGGGGTCCAGGTACTGCCCTGGGGGACATGTATCAATGCAAAAATGTTTTTTTTTTTAAACTATAGTTTTTTTTTAGGAGCAGTAATTTTAATGATGCTTAAAGTGCAACAATAAAAATGGAAAATTCCTTTAAATATAGTGCCTGGGGGTCCCCTTAGTCTGCCAGCAAAGTTGCATCTGTAGCATATATATAGCATATATGTAGCATATATATCTGTAGCATATATATCTATATAGAACATGCTGCAGCAAAAATTACATTTCTAAAGAAAAAAAAATGAATCAGCTGGCACCTGGCTATTGAAAAAGAAAATTAAGAAAAAAACAGCTTGGGTCTCCCACCCCCTTAAGATCTGGCATGGATTTTAAGGGGACCTAAGGGGTCTAGTATGGAATGGGGGGGTGATCTCCACACCATTTTTTTTCTATTTTTACCAGCAAATTTTTTCTTATTCAGCTGTCAGCGGGGAAGCCCAAACCACAGCAGGATTCAGATGTATAATGAATAGGAGATATCCCTACAGATTGATCAAACTGCATAAAACATGGACTGTTGATGAAGTAAAACACAGTCATGTGCACAGTGACATGTAGACACACTGAATTAAATAAGATAAAAAATGATGAATTCACATCTAGGATAGTGTATATGGAGGTTTTCTATGTATGTGTGTGTTTTTTCTATGTTGTTTGAACTGGATGAACTTGTATATTTTTTTCAACCAGATTAACAATGTAACTATGTAACATACAATTGTTGATGTGACACAAATTTCAGTGCTGATGCAGAGTAATGCCCAGTTAGTTCTGTGTGCATAGCAAAATGCAAATACACTTGCGTGTGCTGTTTTTTTTACATATACACTACAAAAGACAATTAAATCCTGTCGTAAATTAAAGCTGTCATTACAATAGAAATAGGTAGGTAGGACAGGCTACTTCAACTTCATATCAAATAATGCAAAATGTCTTCAAGTGGTTGTGTAATTTATAATTATGTTACAACCCTGGCAAACCGACAACATCACAAATCTCAAGAGACATCGCCGTGCTCTTGAACAACTGTGGCGTAAAACCAAATCCCTGCAGGATTTCACCCTATATAAATCTGCACCCATAAAATACAATTCCTGCCTCCATGCTGCCAAACAAACCTACTTTGTCTCTATTTTAAATACCTTGTCATCCTGTGCCTGTTGGTTCTTTCTACCTTTAACTCTCTGCTTCGTCCCCAAGCCCCTCTACCCACTAAGTCACTCACTGCCCAAGAGATTGCCAATCACTTCAAAGACAAGATTGATGCAATATGTGAGGACACCTCCACTGTACAAGCATCTTCCTCACGTAACACCCCTATACAACTCCACAGTCAACACTTTCCTCTTTTGACTACTGAGGTTGAAAAACATTTCTCTGATGCCTACCTAACCAATTGTCCCCTGGATCCTGTTCCTGCACAGCTACTAAAGTCACCCTCTTATTCTATGCTATGCTCCCTCATTCACATCTTTAATCTCTCCCTCTCTACTGGCACCTTCCCCTCCCCTCTACAGCATGCACAGATTACTCCCATACTTAAAAAGCTCTCACTGGACCCCACTAACCTGAACAACTTAAGATCCATCTAATTGATCCCATTTACCTCTAAACTTTTATAATGCTTAGTCTACAACTGTCTGAGCTCCTACCTTATTGAAAACAACCTTCTTGACCCCTTACAGTCTGGCTCTCACTCGCAGCACTCCACAGAAACTGCCCTACTCAAACTCACTAACGATCTACTAGCTGCCACCTTCAATACTGTTGATCACTGGCTCCTTCTCAATAAACTCTGTTCCCTTGGCCTACAAGATTCTGCTCTATCCTGGTTCTCCTCCTACTTATCACAGCGTTCCTCCAGTGTTACCTACAACTTTGTCTCCTCCTCTTCATTTTCTCTTTCTGTAGGGGTCCCCAAGGCTCTGTTCTTGGACCCCTTATCTTCTCTATCTACCGGTCCTCCCTTGGTTACTTGAAAACCTCCCCTGGCTTTCAATACCATCTCTACACCGATGACACCCAAATCTATCTCTCTACTCCTCACCTTACTGCTTCACATTACTAACTGACATATTGTCATGGATGTCGCACGACTTCCTTAAACTAAATATCTCTAAAACTGAGCTGATAATATTCCCCCCTGCCCGTGCCCCCCTCCATGACTTTTTCATTGAGGTCAATAATGCAACCATCAATCCCTCCCCTCACGCCAGAGTACTAGGTGCAATCCTAGACTCTGACCTGTTCTTTCAGTCCCAAATCCAATCGTCAAAAGCTTGTAGACTTCACCTCATTAACATCTCTAAAATTTGCCCTTTTTTAACTAATGAAACCACCAAGCTGCTCATTCACTCCCTTGTTATGTCAAGTCTTGACTATTGCAACTTCCTTCTCATAGGCCTACCTCTTCATAGGCTAGCCCCTATTTAGTCTATTAGGAATTCTGCTGCCAGACTCATCTACCTGCTCATCTGCCACCCCTCTCTGCCAATCCCTACACTGACTTCCGATCTCCCAGCGAATTAAATTAAAATACTAACAACAACATACAAAACCATTCACAACTCTTCCCTGAGCTACATCACCAATCTTGTCTCCAAATATCACCCATATATCCCCTCTCTGCTTAAGACCTCCTGCTCTCAAGCTCCCTTTTCTCCTCCTCCCATGCTTGTCTCCAGGACTTCTCCAGAGCCTCTCCTATCCTCTGGCACTCTCAACTGGATCTGTCCAGCTATCTCCTACTCTGCCTACCTTCAAGCGATCCCTGAAAACTCATCTCTTCATGGAAGCCTATCATGCCTCCAACTAATATTTTATTATTTCCTTCAGCTCATCCCCTACAGTTTCAACCTTCTGTAGCACTTGCCCCATCCTATTAGAGTGTAAGCTCTTATGAGCAGGGCCCTCCTAACCCTCTTGTATTTTATTGTATTGTACTGTCTTGTAACCTGTTGGTGCTATATAAATCCTGTGTAATAATAACAATAAAAAAAATAATGGTACCACTAAAGGGGTTTGCACGGTGCTGTATCTTAGATGAGACAGTCTGGTGATGACATGTAATTAACATATTACACTTACTTCTTGTAGTTCTATCTGAACACTTTTCAGTCATCTGGAGTTAGTCATGTGGACTTGGAGAATCACTGCCTGTATACTATCTACATCTATATAGCAATAATCAGATGAATCAAATATTCACATTATGGATAGGGTGAGAAAGGCTCAGAACTTTAGTCTATTTCCGTGGGAAACATTAGAATATGTATTTTTTTACGTAGGTGCTGATACTTTGCCCTGTCCGATGCAGTTTCCCAATGACCAGCTATGAGTAAGCGCTTGAATTAGAGTGCGAAACGCGTCAGCTGTGTCTGTACTATCTGCCTGATTGTCATGTATTTTTGATGATCAAAGTTTTACAATAAAGAAGATTTTTCAACTTTATCCGGTGTGCGGCATCCAGATTCTCCTGTTTCAAACCTTGCATCCACCACAGGGGCCTGTGGATAGCACCGTCCCTGCCTAGTGTCATCTTTATTACTGGACCACAGGACTGTCCTATGTAATTGTTTTATGTGTCATTTGAGAATGTTCATTAATAGTGTTTCTTGTCTGCCGTACTAAAATGTAAACTTTTTTTCTTTGTAAAATCCTTCCTAAATAAACAATGCATAAAAATAGGTACTGATGACACTCATCTTGTTTTTTTTTGTTTTCTATTTTTGGATGTGGATTGTTTGTAATGAGATGTTTTTCTATGGTATATGTGTTTGTTGGGAACAAAAATATTTTCAATCAATAAAGTATAAAAAACATAACTCTTCTTGTTTCTTAATAAATAAATATTATTTTGTTAAACAATCAGATTTATCTACTTGCAGTATTAAAAAAAATAACACATTTAACAACAGATACCAAAATATATTATTTATTAATTTTACATCATATTAGTAGGGCACTTGTTTTAGAGATACAAATACAAATTGTGTGTACAATGTGTTGGTAAACATCCTTTTTCTTTTAAAGGGTAACAACAAAAACAAAGTCTGTAGAGATACAAATATATTATTTAGAATATTTTAGGGGAGTTACACAAAATTATTTTGAACAATGGCTTCTGACAAATTAAATACATATTACAATAATAAAAAATAAACAAATCGTGATGTTCACAAGTGATTTCAAGTGCTGTAAGTTCACATTTAGTCAATGATAGCTATGTGTGTCATAAAGAATGGTACCAATCAAATCAATCTACCCTTTCGCTGTACAGCACGACTGTAATTGGTTGGATCTACTTCACTAAAAGATTTAGAATCTCCTTGTCACCGTATCAATTATTGCACAAGTACAGTACATGGATGCATCCATACTTTTCATGTACACCCTGTACTTAATATTACTTTATTTACTCTCTAAGTTAATTACAGTACTTAGTGCCTCTTTTATTTCAATGCAAGTCCAAGGACAGAACTTTGCTCATGAGACCTAAGCAATACTCTCACAATGAATAATACTCTCGCATTAATATATCTTGTATATATATCTCATGTGGCAGACATTTAGTAAGAGTGTTGACATTATTGTCTGAGAGTTATTTGCCATTCAATGATCAACTAAAAACATTTATTACAGAGCAAGCAAGCAAAGATTGTGAAAATGAATCCCAAACTGCTTTTAGGTAAACATTAGAATTCTGTTCTGCAAATCCATGATATATGGAAACATCTCCGTGGATGGGGCAGGATCTTTTCTTTACACTCTATGCTAATTGATCATCCTAGGCAACACTTGAATCTTGTATGGGTTTCATATGGTTTAGGGCATTGATCTTTATTCGGTATATCACTCAGTTTTTAACTTTAACGCTAGCTATTCATAGTTAGCAATGTTTAGATTGGGAGCATAGTTTTTGTGCTAAAACACGCTGTATTTGTTCAGCAGCTAAATAGGAGGATTGCATTCTAACTCAATAATATGGGTCTATTATATCTGATCAGGTCTGCCTAAAGTGTTAGTCAAACAGTTGCAGGAACTAAGTAAACATTACCACTCTATGCGGAGTGAGAAATTCAAAGTAGGGTCAGTCAACTTTGTACATAAAAGTTCAGTAGTAGCTTGAGAGCTTTTCATAATGCTTGTTGAACTATCACATTTACATTCATTTTCCCACATAGCACTCGGAGAATGAAGAACACACAATCATTATTCTTGTTTCAATACACAGAGAGACTATCTCCCCCAATAGAATGCCTAAATTAATTACACCTACTTTTGTTTAAAGCGTTTACCTCTTATCTATATTAATATTACAGAATCCAACTGCATTTAACATTTAATTAACAACATTCCCTTAGTCATATAAAATAATATATTTATTGATGATACATATTTACATCTATGTTACAACCTGATCACAAATCAGTACATTTAGATCTAAATGATAATTAATGGATTGGTAAAATAGGAAACAAAAACATACAATGATGGTAGTGTTGCACCCATACAAGTCAACATGGTGTTCTCTGTTAAAAGTAAATGATATATATAATTAGAATTCAGCTTTTTTTTTGTGCAATCCTTTATGGGACAAGTGAACCCTTCAGCCATTTGAAGCATGTAAATGTCCTGACTACCAAACCACAGGGTGCCTCTTGCCTTTGCTAGCCAGAAAATTCTTATCTGTGCTCACCTCTGACCTTCATTACCCTGTTATTCTATGGCCTGATAGACCTGGCTTTTTATAGCAAAGCTCTTCCCACTATCAATCCCTTTATTTAGCCAGAGTGCCTCAGTTGTCAGTATGACTGCTTTTATTGGACAAAGGATGGGGAGTATTCAACGCCTTACTAACAAAATAAAACTGGCACAGATAGAAGTAAAACTGGCACACATGGCAGAGTTATTTTGGTTAACACAGATAATAGTAGGTGCGTTCTGGTGCTCTGTTCTTAGATAAGGCTTTTACAATAAACGTGCGAAATAAAGCACAGTTTCTTGACTCTCCAGTAATCGATGGATGACAGTATATATTAAATGTATAGGTCATTGAAAAAGATTATATACTTGCCTTTAATGGGGCACATTTTCCAAAAAAGTACAAAACTAAGATTGCAACCAGTCATTAATTTGTTTTCATTAGTCTACAATGAATTAGACCGATCATAGAAAATTGCTGATTGGCTGCTATGGATTATTGCACACAAAGCTGCTGTAGGGAAAGCTACCCACTTTGCGTATTCTATTAATGGAACGGCAGCAACTCTCCTGAAGAAGTAAACGTTGTTCATGAAATGTGTAGAGAGTTTCGACACTTCTTTTAATGGAATAAGCAAAACATGTAGTTCAAAATGTTATTAACAGGTCTAATAGTGGATGTGTGGTAGATTTTATATAAGGCAAAAATGTAGTCAAATAACACATACATTTACAGTAAAATGTGTATGACTACATCAATAAAGCACTTTTATTTTTTTAAATGTTTCAAAAATGATTTATTTTTTGATCTGTATTAAAACAAAATTACTGGCTATCATTTAAGATTCATGCTGATGCAATAGACCTCTTTTTGTGACTTGATGCAGTAGTTTACATTTCATACTATTGTTGTCTTCAAAATTTTTTTCAGTAAGTCAGTTTGCGTCCGGAATAGCAATTATTTCCTAAAAAAAAGAAATGCAAAAAATGACTTTAACAATAATTACCAGTAGTAATGCTGAACAGTTTAATCATGTGTAAACCTAAATCTATTTTTATTATGTGTGGCACCATGCCTTAATCCAAAATACTGACACTAAAAACCTCAAATCTAACTAAAGCATATTAAAGTGATTGTAAAATGCTGAACTAAAAAAAAAAGTAAAAAAAAAATACTTACCTTAAAACAAAGCCCTCTAGTAGTGCGCTGTCACCGCTGACAGGGCTTCCATCTTACCCTGATCTTTCTTCTGGGTTCGCGGACTCCGGCTGTGTGAGTGACCAGAGCCGTGATGATGTCACTCCCGCGCATGCGCACAGGAGCCCTTCAGAGCGCATGCTCCAATGATATCATCGTCTGCATCCAGTGTAAATATCTCCTAAACGTTGCCCAATTAGGAGTTATTAATTATACCTACAGATAAGCCTTATTATATTTTATTTACCTGTAGGTAAAAATCACAAAGCAGACTTTACTACCGCTTTAAAGTGGTTGTAAACCCTTACAGACCACTTTGTGCTACAGGTGAGCCTATAATAAGGCTTACCTGTAGCTACCCAGGATATCTCCTAAACCTGCATGATATCCCCTGTATTTGCATGTGCCGACGTCATTGGCACATGCGCACTGACACAAACCGAAGCAATGGCACGTATGTGCCGTTGCTTCAGCGAGTGTGGCGTTACCGCACGCATTCGCAGGAGTGACGTCATCAATCACAGGGTCGGAGCCGCGATACCCGGGAGTGATGTTGGCCGCCGGAGCGGTGTACAGGCACCGCAGTGAGGGCTTTGATCTCAGGTGAGTATTACATAATGAGCTAGTATGCTCATTATGCCTTTGTCTTGCAGGTGTTTGTTTTGTTTTTTTGTTTTTTTTAAGTGGGGTTACAACCACTTTAATGCCTGTCTTATAAGTGGAGTAGCCTTTGGTTTTATACCAGTATGCCTTAATGCAAACAGTTTCCTTAACCGCTTCTGGACCGCCCCACATTCGTGTACTGCAGTAGGGCGGCCCTTCAGTGCAAAATCATGTACCTGTACGTCATCTTTAGTTCTGGGTCTGGGGCACGCATACACGCCGCTGGTGACCAAGTCCCTCTGTGATTGGACACAGCGAGAGCCAATCAGCGTGTCTGGCAGAGGTCGATGTTCGCCAGCACCGGGCGATCATTCCCAAGAGAGGCAGGATGGTGATCTGCCTATGTAAACAAGGCAGATCGCCTTTCTGTATGAGGGGAAGATGGAGTTCCTGTGTTTCTGCTAAGCAGGAACACAGAACTCTGTCTTCCCCCAGTCAAGCATCCCCCACACAGTTAGAGAGCCCTCCCAGGAAACATATTTAACCCTTTGATCGCCCCTGATGTTAACACTTTCCCTGCCAGTGTCATTAGTACAATGACACTGCATATTTTTAACACTGACTACTGTGTTAGTGTCACTGGTCCCCAAAAAAGTGTCACTTAGTGACCGATTTGTCCGCCACAATGTGGCAGTCCCACTATAAATCGCTGATTGCCGCCATTAATAGTAAAAAAAAATTAAAAATCCTATAGTTTGTAGATGCTATAACTTTTGTGAAAACCAATCAATATACGCTTATTGGGATATTTTTTTTTACCAAAAACATGTAGCAGAATAAATACTGGCCTAAATTGACGAAGAAATTAGATTTTTTACATTTTTTTTTATTGGATATGTTTTTTTAGCAGAAAGTAAAAAATATTGTTTTTTTTTTTAAAATTGTCGCAATACAGCGCAAAAAATGGCTTGGTCATGAAGGTGGGTAAACCTTCAGGATCTGAAGTGGTTAAGCAAACCATTTTTTGATTTACACTTCCTGTTGTAGGCTGATAACTCTAAACCACTGCCTCACAATTAGCAGTAATGTTGTCAGCCTGCTGTGCAAGCCTAATCAGTCCAGAGGCTGATTAACCTTACGTTCACACCCATGCGTTCTTTAGTGCGTTTTGCAGTTTGCAGAAACGCACTACAGTCCATTTAACATGGTTTTCTATGGCACTAGTTCACATCTATGCATTTTGCGTCCGGTGTGTTTTTGGAAAGGGTTGGGGACTTTTTTCCTGTGATTTGTGGCTAATAGATTTCAATAGAACCGCACCACAAACGCAAGTGTTTTGCGTTTGTGGTGCAATTTTTGATGTGTTTTGCATTTTGTGGTTCTTATTTTACCACTGTATATAGCTGGTTGATAAGCAGGGGGCCGGGAAGGGGGCTGTCCTTAGCAACGATGAGTCATCAGCTGTCAGCTGAATGTACAAAAAATTAAATAAGGGTCTGGTATGGATTTTGGGGGGACCATACGCCATTTTTTTTAAATTTTGGTGCGGGGATCCCCTCCAAATGCATATTAGACCAGAAGGGCCTGGTATATACCTGGGGGGGGGGGGGAACCCCACGCCGTTTATTTCACAAATTTTTTTGCCAGCAAATTTTTCTATTTTTTTTTTACATTCGGCTTTCAGCAGGGAACCCCACTGACAGCTGATGCCCCCTCCTTAGCAACCAGCTATATACAGTGTGTTTTACTGTGTGTTTAAAGAGGGAAAAAGAAGTAAAACTCAAAATGCATGAAAACTGCATGCAAAAATGCATAAAAAACGTTGGTTTAAAAACGCAAATTCACTGAAAAATATGCCTAAAAATGCATCAAGCGCAGTCGCATAGCTGCTAAAGGAGCACCCATAGCATGCTGACAACTCTGCTTCTAACTGTGAAGTAGTGGCTTAGTGTTATCAGCCTACAACAAGATATGTTGGTACTGCACAATCTTTAGGTAAAATACTCTGTAACAATATTCTCCAAAAAGTATTTGATTAATATACTATAAGGCTAAACTGTAGGCAAAAAGATGAAATGAGTAACAAATACATTAGGAGAATCACAAATGCATCTTCAAGCCATCTGCCACAGTGGTGGTTCATTCATTCACAGAACTCTGAACAAATGACATGGCTGTGTGGATGGAGCCATGTGTCATGTTACACCCTAAATACAGGTACCAAAAGGATTTATAATTATTTTCAGCCAATATGTGTTCCAGGAACACCTGCCAGAGAGCAAACCTAGGCCCTGGACCCAATGCAGCCCAGTCCAAGACTGTCCCTGTCTATGATAAAACAAGGTCCAGCAGTACTCTGATGAAGTCACCCCTCTGCTCTCCCCTTCTGTGAGCATTATTACAGACCACACTATGCAAAGCAGTAGGCATTGATTGTCCCAGATTGTTGTCCATTGCTCTCTACAGTGCTGCATGAAGTGGATTACAACAGGCTGAAATTCAAAACAGATTCGGTGCTATGTTTTAACGTTTAGAGTCAGCATTAGAAGAATGAAAATATAAATTAGAATGGGCACTAACTTTTGCATACATTTAGTAGACTTACTTCTTAGATCTTCTAACACAAAGTGTTATAGAACAGGCAAGGAAAATAACACCACCCAGACATATTAGCACGATCCGTATAACTTCCAGCACCTTCATTGGCACAGTCACACTTGATTTAAATGTATTTGCTGAGTCATCACCAATAAGAGCCGTCTAAAAAAAACAAAGCAAAACATTACTGATTGTATCTGATTTGTAGTAGTCTAGTATAATACATTACAATGAATAGAAGAGAAATTGTGCTGCAATTGGTAACACAATTGCCTGTACAGTTGTTATGTTGTAGGCTTTGAATTTTTAAAAAATAAAATAACTAACATTAGAATCCAGGACAAAACTTAGTTACTGGAATGTTGATTTCTACTTATTGGTAACTTACAGTAAGTTATCACATACAGGAAAACATTAATATATAAGCGATCAGCCTCATAACTTTTTAAATCACGCAAAAGTGTTTTTTTTTCCTCAAAACTATTAAGGTACCAAGAGATACCACATATCTGTCATTCAAGGCCAAAAGGGGACGTGGATATGTAATGACTGTATAATGTATGTGGCATACAAACAATAGTAGGTTAAAAAGTAAAAAAAAAAATTATATATATATATATATATATATATATATATATATATATATATTTATATATATATATTACATATAATATGTAGCGCCCCCCTGGGCCTACTGGGAGCAAAAAGGTACCTCCAGGGGCATGTCCATGGCTATAATGGGAAGTTAGAACAGAATTTGGGTGCCAGTCACTATATATATTTGTAATGCTTTAATAAGGAACTTGGAAGAAGTAGTAAGAGAGAGGGTTAGGTAAGGTTTCAGATACCATTTGCAGATCACTTACAGACTCCTTGAATGCAAAGGTAAAAAAGCTTTCTCTTTTAGCAGATCTTGAATACGTGGATAGGCCTCTCACACAGACCTAGCAGCCGGTAGAATTTCTGGACAAGCCTCTCTCACAGACTTAGCAGCCAGTAGAACTCCTGGACAAGCCTCTCTCACAGACTTGGCAACCAGTAGCACACCGGAAAAGCCTCTCTCTCACAGACATAGCAGCCAGGAGTTAGTTACCACGGTTTAGATTGTAGAATAGGATTCAGCTTAACAGTGTCAGAACCTTTAAGCCATCTGGCAACATTACAAGAGTAGTTTAGATATAGGTGTGTCCTCCAAACGAGTCACCAGGCCCTCCTGAGAGATCAGCCTTCATCCTGGCTCTCTCCAGCAAGGGTCCTCCCCTGGATTTCCTCAGTTTGGCTCGGCTTCTTCCACACAGGCAAGACAGCCTAGAACCACCAAAGGATTAGTAGGCCCCAGACAGGCTTCTGGGCCTACTTGCAGAACTTGTAGCAACACACCCTCAGGCCAGGAGGGCTCAGAGGAAATTAATGATACAAGAGCACATGGCTCTGCCCAATAAATACCCCCAGAACGCACAGTGGCCAGGAACCTCCTACTGGGCTGTTCTAGAAAGAATATTCATTACATAGCTCAACCTAGTTGTAATTCTCATTAAGGATGAGCTGAACACCCCCCCATGTTCACACCAGAACATGTGAACAGGCAAATAATTTAGACGAATATGCGAACACCGTTAAAGTCTATGGGACACGAACATGAAAAATCAAAAGTGCTCATTTTAAAGGCTTATATGCAAGTTATTGCCATAAAAAGTGTTTGGGGACCCAGGTCCTGCCCCAGGGAACATGTATCAATGGAAAAAAAAGTTTTAAAAACAGCCGTTTTTTCAGGAGCAGTGATTTTAAAGATGCTTAAAGTGAAACAATAAAAATGAAATATTCCTTTAAATATCGTGCCTGGGGGGGTGTCTATAGTATGCCTGTAAAGTGGTGCAGTTTTCCCGTGTTTAGAACAATACCACAGCAAAATGAAATTTCTAAAGGAAAAAAGTCATTTAAAACTGATCGCGTCTGTAATGAATTGTCATAGGGGTCTGTAATGGAAATGGCATGGGGTCCCCCAAAATCCATACCTGAGCCTTTTCCAAGCACACAACCTGGCAGGCCACAGGAAAAGAGGGGGACAAGAGAGCGCCCCCCCTCCTGAACCGTACCAGGCCACATGCCCTCAACGGGGTCTGGTATGTATTTTGGGGGGGACCCCTACGCCATTTTTTTAAATTTTGGCACAGGGTTCCCATTAAAATCCATACCAGATCTAAAGGGCCTGCTATGGATTTTGGGGGAACCCCCACGCAATTTATTTTTACATTTTTGGTTAGGGTTCCCCTTAATATTCATACCATGGTAATAGACTCGGGGGGGGGGACCCATGCCGTTTTTTTCAATGAGTTTTACCTATATTGCCGAGACCCGACAATTCATTACAGCCTCGATCAGTTTTAAATTACTTTTATTCCTTTAGAAATGTCATTTTGCTGTGGTACTGTTCTAAACACGGAAAACCACAGGCATACTACAGACACCACCCCCTACCCCCCCCCCCCCCGCACGATATTTAAAGGAATATTTCATTTTTATTGTTTCACTTTAAGCATCATTAAAATCACTGCTCCTTAAAAAAGTCTGTTTTTAAAACTTTTTTTTGCATTGATACATGTCCCCTGGGGCAGGACCTGGGTCCCCAAACACTTTTTATGGCAATACATTGCATATAAGCCTTTAGAATCAGCACTTTTGGATTTTCATGTTAATGTCCCATAGACTTTAACAGTGTTCCGTGGCTTTCGAATTTGCCGCAAACACCACATATTGTTTGCTGTTCGGCGAACACCCGAAGTTCGACTCAAACATCAGGCTCATCCCTAATTCTCATACTGGCCTGTGATACCAATGACACCTACTGGCAATAGCATAGCTCCCAACTGTCCCTGATTTCGAGGGACTGTCCCTGATTTGGAGCGATGTCCCTCTATCCCTCATTCCTTCTCATTTGTCCCTCATTTTGTTCTGATCTATATAGATGTATATAAAATGCAATTTTTATCTATCAAAAAGTGTTTTCCAGCGCTAAACCTTTCATCTGATTTCTAAATTGCTGCATTTGTAAATTCCAAAAGCCAATATAAAGGAATAATAGTGGTAAAAAAAGCACTTGTGGGTTTAACCAATCTTGTTTTTTGTCCAATTCTCCTTTAATGGGGTGTGACAAGGGGTGTGTCCTATGCCTGCATACTTTTGCTGATAGGTGTCCCTCATTCCCATCTCAGAAAGTTGGGAGGTATGGCAATAGTGAGAAATGCACAACTCAGTTAAGTTTAGAACAGAACCAAATAAACTATTCAATCAAATCTGAGCTGATTACGGCTCAGCCAAAAACTAAATTTACACTATAGCCCCATTTTTAGGAACAGGGGGCTATATATATATATATATATATATATATATATATATATATATACACACACTGTATACATACAAAATATTATTACTGTTATCACAAACAATATTTTATTAGTGAAATTATATTGTATTGCCTTTGTCATGCCAATAATAAACATAGAAAGAAACTATGTTTAAAATCACTGCATAGCTTGCTTATTGGATTTAAATATATGTGCATTCATGATTGTGCATTAATCAAGGAAAACATTATTGTGCAGGTAAATATCAGTGTAGCTACTGTATGTACAATTATAAGTGTTCTGACAGGAGGACTCGTGTTAGCTAACTGTGGACAGCTGTATTGACTTATTGAATGTATAGAAATGGATACATATCATTTATTTATAACTAATATTTTCAATAGACACTGTATAAATACACTATAGCAAGTACATTAGTATTTGCTTACTTCGTTCAGCCACAACACAGGAAACACAAATTCTGATGTGAGATTTGCCAAAACACTGAAAAATAAAGTTTAAAAAAATAAATAAATGCAACTTGTATTACTCATACCTGTATATTTGACAGATTGCAAGTAGGAAACAGCAAGAAGCCTGCAGTGGGTGCTTATTGGAATATCTTTCCTTTAGCAGGGGTTCTCAGGGGATCACCATCTGGATGAAAAACTAAAGTATTCAGCAGGTAGGTTGTGCTACCCGTATGCAGCACAATGTTTAACTTTCTGCTTTGAACACAGTGTACATTTAATGGTCCAAAAATGAGAAGACCATGGCAACAATAAATCTGTAAATACCATACAAAAGTAGGAGTATAACATAGTAAGATTTAGTTAAATCATCATAGCTGCTATTATATTATATAAAGTAACACCTCGGATTGCGAGTAACGCGGTTTACAAGCGTTTCGTAATATAAGCTATTTTTTTTAAATCCTGACTCGGTTTGCGAGAGTTGTCTCGCAAGACAAGCAGGATTCAAGCCTCTGGCGTGTGCATTACCACATTTGGCTAGAGGTGCGGGGGCGCCAGTGACACTCTGAGCCACTTGGAGACACTCGGAGACACTCGGAAACACTCGAAAAAAACACTCCATTCCCGAGTGCATCCGAGCAGCTCTGAGCGCTCTCCGAGTGTTTCCAAGTGTCTCCGGCGCCCCCCTCTGGCCACATATGGTACTGCATACATTATCAGTGCCTCTGGAACTAATTATCTGAGTTTCCATTGACTCCTATGGGGAAACTCGCTTTGATATATGAGTGCTTTGGATTACAGGCATTCTTCTGGAACTAATTATGATCATAATCTGAAGGCAGGTATATATATACAGATATATATATATATATATATATATATATATATATATATATATATATATATATATATACCTGCCTTCAGCTAACAACTGGATCGTCTACTTCCCTCATCAGTTCATTCCCCACAGTCACTAGCTTTTGTTTCACCAGCCCCTCACGCTTAGATTGTAAGCTTGCAGGAGCAGGGCCCTTCTAACCCTTTTGTATTAAATTGTACTGTTGGTGTATTGTCTCCCTTTATATTGTAAAGCGCTGTGCAAACTGTTGGCGCTATATAAATCCTGTATTATAATATTAATAATTATATATATATATATCTATATCTATATATCTATATAGATATAGATATATAAATTATATATTAAATAATGTTTTCTTAAAGCAGACAGTCATCCAGTACAGGTTTGTCAAAGTGACATTCACACAGTATAGCAGGAACCATAAGGTGCCTCACCTACCTGCCCTAAACTCTACTGCCATCAAAGCTACGGATTCATGGGTCAAGATAAACCCAATTCTTCGGGACACAGAGGCTAATACCCCCACTTCAATTCAGCACTTGATATCTGAGCACTGTCACATGGAGGTAGGGGCTTTTGTTGTTCTGTGTAGGTTTCAGCATTCTGGACCTTGCACAGGAATCTCAGGGGACACCAGAAGCAGATTTAGCTAGCGGTGGAACTTGGGGTAGGTACAGACGGGCACCATTTACTTTAAAGCAAACCTCTTAGATATGAGTTATGGTCACACTGTTTGCCAATTGCCCTTTTCAGGCAATCAATAGCGGAAACATCAGCAAATTTGTGCTCTTTTTTTAAATTTGGAAAGCTATAAAAGAAAGCAGCTGACATTGGTCTTGGTATATTTTGAATCTTTTATACCAAGTGCATTGCATTGTAATATAAATCAAACTGCAGACAGACTCAGTGAAAATATGTTAATATTTCTCATTTATAAGGTAATGCTCTGCAAATAGTTGTTTCTTGGCAACAGGCTACTTTTTAAAGTAGAACTCAACTGACTATTATTTCTAAAATCAGAATCTAAAATGGCTACATAACATCACTCGTTTTAATTATACCAAAACTAAATCCAAGCTAAATTTATTATTTCTACATTTGAAATGATATTCCTGTATGTAAGCACTCTGAAGCGGTCTAAACAGTCTCTGTGATTTATTAGGAGTTTAAAAATGTACATTATGCTGCAAGTTAATGCAGTTGATGGGAATCAATATACATACACATTTTAAGGCTGTCAGGTACTCCGCAGAAAATTAAAAGCTCCCTAGATGGGATAAAATTGATATGGTCTGATCAGTTATAACTTGAGAAAAATGTAATATTGCGTATTATAGAGACCGGATTTCCTTATTTCTACTTTAGGAAGAAAAGACTATTGCATTAATGATTGCATGTTTAAGCTATAAGAAGGAGATAATGTATAGTGAAAAATGCTTGGAAAATATTACTAGGAGTTGGTGCATGCGCGGAGGCTAGCGGGACTGACATGTCTGGCTAGAGCTCTGCTCCGTGAGGGGGAGAAAGCCGAGATAACGAACTAACCCGGCGGCACAAAAACGAATAAAACATTATTCATCTGTTCCTGGAAGGTGAGAGGAGCATTTTGACACTAAAATGGTGTTGGGGGGTGCCAGAAACAAAACTAAACAGACCCCTAACAACGGCACACAAGCACGGAACACCACAAAAAAAGCACCAGTCTCCTCAGCTACATTTACCTCACAGAAAAGAAATAAGCCTAAGATGTTACAGCATATCTCCCCTGGGAACTCAGATTCAGAAAGTGAATTAACTTTACCACATACATCATTTCAAGAACATGTAGTTCCCTCAAATATATTAAAACAATTTGAAAAAATGCTTCATAAAGCGTTAAGGCAAACTTCAGAACAAATCACTAATAACCTGACTAAGGAAATTAGAGAATTGGGACAACGCACAGCCTCTCTGGAACTTAAAGTAGAGGATATTGAAAGCACAACCCAAGATTGTGTGTCTGAATTGGAAATATTAAAGGAAGAAAATATCACTTTGCAAAATAGGTTGGAAGATTATGAAAACCGAACCAGAAGGTCCAATATACGTTTAAGAGGAATTCCTGAAACTGTAATAGATTTGCAAGCAACTGTTACAGCACTGTGCCAAGAACTATTACCAGGCATACCAAAGGAAAGGCTGGAAATGGATAGAGTGCATAGGGCTCTTAAGCCCAAGAAAGTGGATGGCCCCCCGAGAGACATTATAGCAAAATTTCATTTCTATAAAACAAAGGAACAGCTTTTAAACGCAGCCAGAGAAATGAACAATCTTGTATTTCAAGGTTATAACTATCAACTCTTTGCTGATATCTCTCAATTAACAATCTCAAAAAGGAGGTCCATGAAACCCCAATTGATAGTATTACAACAGCACAATATAAAATATCAATGGGGCTTCCCATTTTCTTTACGCTTCACCCACCAAGGTAATAGAATTTCCTGCAGAACAGCTGAAGAATTGCAACAAACCCTCCAAGATCTCAATCTAGTAGAAGGGAACCTCACAACTACTGTATCAAGAAGAAGATCAGCTTCAACCTCTTCCCTCCAAAACGCACATCAACCTGAGGTAAAAAATGGAACTCAGCATCTGAATAAAAGAGGTCGATTTGCATCATCACCCCAAAGTCAAGAAGATTCCATGGACTGATGAATTTTTTCTTTAATATCCAATTTAATACATGTTACTAATACTGAATCCTTTGGGGATAAGAATAATATTTAGATATTGCTCTAATTGGTCCCCTTTTTTTCCTTTTTTTTTGTTTTTCTTTGCTTAAATTACCCCTTATTGCTCCCTGATTTACGGGTTATAATATGGGATGTAATTAAATACATATACTACATATTATACATTTATGTAATTTTACTAATTATTCCTAAGCTTCAAAGGAAAATTTATTATTTTATGTGATCCCCCCTTTTTTTTTTTATTTTTTTTTTTTTTATTTATTTATTTATTTATTTTTTTTAATGTTCAGTATAAAATAAGATTGAATTTTATATTATGAACATTTATTTTTTATAATCCTTTACTGGAGTTTTATTGTATTTTTTGAATTCATAGTAAATTATTTTTTTATTTATTTTTTCTCAGAAAGGGGGATCTATTATTATCAACAGCTAATAGGCTCAGATTAATTTACAGGTTAATGTTATTTAGCTAAAACGTAGTGAATTACTCTATAACAATGTATCCCTTTTTTTTTTTTTTTTTTTTTTTTTTTAACTTTGAAACATATTAGCATAGTATGTGGGATTAGTTCATTCTGGCTATTTCATTATAGAAGTTAGTTTTATTTATATAAGCCTAAACTCAATTTATTTTACTTATACAGATATTTTTTTGAAATTTCTCATTCCATATTCACTTTCTTTATTTTGCCACATTAGACTCTAACATATGTATGACACCATAATACATATTTAGGGCTATTATCACCACATTTTTGTGCTGTACAATATTTATTTTTCATGCGGCTCCCCAGTGCACGGAAGCTTCATGCGCCTCCACCTGCTTTCCTCAGATCCCCACAGCGTTATGTGGAGATTCGACGAAGGCCCCTCGTCCCCTGATGGTGAACTCTACTCCCCATCACGGGTATTTTTTGAATACAGATATTTCTTTACTGTATTATTATGCTATATACTTCATTATTTTTCCTTTTTCGTTACTATGATTGACTGTGCTAAATTTTCTTTTCTTTTCTCCTTTCTTGTGTCCGCGAAGGTGAGTCTAAAAAATAATTGTGATAAATATATTCTAAAGAAAATAGCAAGACTGTGGATTACTTTGACATGGCTCCTTTAAACATATTATCACTCAATGTACAGGGTTTTAATGTACCTCAGAAACGTACAAAAGCATTTAGGTCATTTCAAACTAAGAAGGCACACATTGTCTGCCTGCAAGAAACGCATTTTACGCAGACTAATACTCCCAAATTTTTTAGTAACTCCTACCCTCAAGTGTATACAGCATCAGCTAATGTTAAAAAACGTGGCACTCTTATAGCTTTCCATCGCTCCACACCATTTATATTACAATCTGAAATTAAAGATCCAGAAGGAAGATACCTATTACTAACAGGATTTGTGATGGATACAGCTATAACAGTGGTCTCTTATTATGCCCCTAATCGTCATCCATTACCATTCTTATCGCATCTCTTTCAAGTTATAAATACTCACAGAATTGGTTCAATCTTTGTGTGTGGTGACTCTAACCAGGTACTCCTACCATTTTTAGACAAAACACCTTATACCTCACCAAGATACAAATCCAAATGGTCTCTTTCTCAGCTTCTTTCCAGGCACAATTTGGTTGATGCCTGGAGAGAAGCGAATCCAACCAAAAGAAACTATACATATTTTTCAAACCCTCATCAAACATTTAGCCGTATAGATCACACATTCCTAACAATAGGTATGGTACCAGAAATAATTACGTCAATTATTATTCCTATTCCTTGGTCTGATCACAACGCAGTATATACCTCCGTTGCCTCTATTATACCTAAAGCGCACGACCCTACCTGGTACCTCCCTGACATAATAATCAAACATCCATCCCACCGTTTAATCATTGAGCAAGCATTAAAAGACTATTTGAAAAATAACACCAGTACTGACATCTCTTCACTCACATTGTGGGAAGCGCACAAGCCGGTCCTTAGAGGCATAATACAACAACAAACGGGTATTCTAAAACGTGAAAGTAGAACCCTAGCAAAACAATTAGAGACGGAATTTAATTCAGCATTTCAGTCATTCCAATCTAATCCTAATTCATCTGCAAAAACTCGTTTAGACAAGGCACGTATGGAATACGACCTTTTTCTCACCAAATCAGCAGATAAAGCAATACATAGAACTAAACATAACTTCTATGTAAAATCTAATAAACATGGTACATTATTGGCCAAAGCATTAAAATCCATTAATAAATCTTTTAAACCTATTAAACTTAAATTGGCCAATAATGTATATACCAGTAATCCCCAAAAAATAGTACAAAAATTTAAATCTCATTTAAAAGATCTATACACTGAAACAAATATATTTGATACTAAAGAAGCAGATTCCTTTTTCTCACAAATAAATATTCCACAAATGACTGAAGAACAAAAATCGCACCTAGAAAATCACATTACAGTAAATGATGTAGCAGAAGCTATTAAAGATTTAAAATTAAATAAGAGACCGGGTCCAGACGGTTATTCAACTTTGTACTATCGAACATATAGTGATATCATTTCTCCTATGCTCGCAGAAGCATTTAATGACATACTAAAAAACAGATCATTCAGACAAGAATCATTAATAGCCATTGTCTGCATGATCCCAAAATCACAATCAGATGATACGCTCAGCACAAATTATCGCCCAATATCCATGATAAACACAGATATCAAGATATTGGCGAAGATTTTGGCTGCCCGATTAAAATTGATCATTGGCACCCTTGTTCATTCGGATCAAGTCGGCTTTATGCCTTCAAGACAGGCAGGTGACAATGTGCGTAGAGCAGTACTGTTAGCACACATTGCTAAAACACGGAATATCCCTGCTTGTTTTCTCTCTCTTGATATCAAAAAAGCTTTTGATTCCATATCCTGGCAATACTTACATTATACATTACAGAAATGGGGATTTGGTCCAAATTTCACAAATTGGATCTTTGCACTATATAATAAACCAAAAGCGTATGTTAAGTATGCTGGATATAAGTCGGATTCTTTTAACATAGAAAGAGGCACTAGACAAGGATGTCCACTCTCCCCATTACTTTTTGCCCTTCTTATTGAGCCCCTTGCACAGAAAATTAGAAATGATCCTACCATAACTGGAATTGAAATAGGGGGATATCAACACAAGCTTTGTCTATTCGCAGACGACATCCTCCTATTTCTCTCATCACCACAAGTGACAGGCCCTAATCTCACTCCAATTCTTAATAATTTTGCTGCAATCTCAGGCCTATACATTAACCCTAAAAAATGCCTAGCACTAAATATATCTCTTTCAAATCTAGAATTATCATCTGCAAAAACTGGACTCCCTTTTCAATGGACTGACAAATCAATTCCATTTCTTGGGATACAATTTACATCCTCTTTATCAGAACTATTTACTGCCAATTACCCACAGATATTGAAAAATCTTTCCAATATGATGAATTCATGGTCTCACCTCCCAATCTCATGGCTCGGAAGAATAAATGCCATTAAAATGACATTATTGCCTAAACTTTTATATTTGTTCAGAGTATTACCAATTCCTATCCCAGCATACTACCTAAGAATTATACAAAGGAAAGTAATGTCATTTATATGGGGCTCTTCCAAACCAAGAATACAGCAAAATACTCTTTATCTTCCTAAAACAAATGGAGGTTTGGGTTGTCCTAATTTTGCGTGCTACTATAGAGCAGCCCATATAGCAAGCATAACTAAGTACCATGCACAACATGAAGTCCCACTTTGGGTATCTATTGAAGCAGCTGAATGTGACCCTATCTCAATTTCAAACTTACTTTGGATGTCCTCAAAGGACCGTAGAGGGTTACGTAACCCAATTACCAAGCACTACATCTCCCTATGGGATAGATTTAAAACTAAAAATAAATTGAAATCCTTACATAGCCCTCTACTCTCCTTCTACAAGAATCCTACATTTTATCCTGCATGGGTGTATCCTAAAACCTTCAAGGAATGGATATCTCGTGATGTATTATATATGTATAATTTTGTAGATTCTTCATCATTTATCCCTTTTCAGACTTTAAGTGAAAAGTATAATATACCTTCATCGGAGCTGTTTAGATACCTCCAGATTAAAAACTTTTTCGCACCATTATTAAAGACTACAACCCCACTAACCCAACTAACTCCTTTTGAAACATTATGTAGGAACAACCCACATTCTAGAGGCATAATCTCCATTTTATATTCACATTTATTGGTTCAAACCAATAACAATGCACCACAATATACCCAGAAATGGGAAAAAGATTTAAATCGAAAATTAGATAATTCTGAATGGAATCAAATATGGAATACTACAAAAGCAGCATCCTCTAATATATTAGCGATTGAGACGAGTTATAAGGTGTTAATGAGATGGTACCTTGTACCAGCAAGGATAGCAAAATATGTACCAAATTATTCTGCACAATGTTTTAGGGACTGCTCTGAACCGGGAACGTTGTTTCATATTTGGTGGTCGTGTCCAAAAGCACAAACATTTTGGAAGGAAATTTTTGAAATTGCCTCTAACCTATTTGATAGAATAATTCCCTTTGATCCTGCAATAGCGTTAATAAATTTAAAACCTGTAAATCTAACGTATGTACAGTTCAATTTGCTAGTGCAATTATTCACAGCAGCTAAACAAACACTAGCAAGAGCTTGGAAAACATCTAATTTGATCATAAGTGAAGTGCTAATTAAAATGAATAGCACCATGTCCCACGCTAAAATGATAGCTATTGAAAAGGACACGATCCAAAAATTTGAAATAACGTGGCAACCCTGGATTGATTATACTATACCACAAACCTTTGACAATCAAGTACTATTACCGTGGTAGTTTGAATGTTGAATTGTACAATATATATTTCATCATAGTAGTAAAGGTATATGGCCTCACTTCGCGGACTTTTCCTTTCTTCCTCCTTTCTTCTCTCTTTCTCCTTTCCTGTATTTTTCTTATGATTTAAACTATGATTTCGAAGCTCTCAGTTTTTCTTACTCAATAGTTTTTATGTATAATCTACATTTTGATAACTCATGTTGCTGCTTGACATTGTTTTATTATTTTTTAAGGAAAAGCCATTAGATTCTATATAAAAAAACAATTGAGCTTCCTTTTTGACTGTATTACTATTGCAACATGTAATTTGTGCATTGTTACTACTCTACTGAATTATAAAATAAAATATTTTGACAAGGAAAATATTACTAGAATGGATGCAGTGATCATTCTAAGGCATTAACAAATACACAAAAATATATATAGAATTTATACAATGACTGGCTTTAACTACAGCTAATTTTTCACACTTCCAAGATGACAGTTCAAGAACATTAAAGATCATGAAATTTAGCCTCCTAGACCGATTTATGAAAATTGCTGCAAAAACACTGCAGTTAACTACAGCATACAGTATCAGTGTTGTTTGTTTCCATCTTTAAAGATGATAAATAATGGTCACTGTCAAGCAACAGTTCTACATTTTCTCCAGTTTTCTGCGTTTCTGTTTTTTATTAACCAGTCACATTTAGTACACAGGACTCCAACATTCTGTCCATGAGATACAATGCAAAACAGGCCGCAAGTATGCTGAGAACACAATTTTTATCTACAAATATTATTACTATAATCCTACAGACCACAGCTGGAACAAATGACATGACTACTTCAGGTGAGATATAATACTTGTTGCATACTCACTCTATTTGGCTTGTTGGCTGAAACATTACATTGACCTGTAATCTTTTAGCAAAGTGCATTGTAAACCCAGTTATCTGAAAAAGAAACGTATTAAGTGCATGAAACTGGCATATCAGCACAGAAATAAGACTGGAAAATAGCAAGACTTTGTTACTGTTGATTACTATGGGAAATATCAAGTATTTTCTTGTTTCTTAAAGTCATAAAACCCACAACAGAAATAACCATTCTATTATTGCATAGCTTTATTTAATATATAGATCACAGTACGTAAAGCCCAGCTGAAATCACAGACGTAAACATGCAGTCTGATAGACAGTGTACTAGCAACCTTCATCTTCATTGACTTACCACTATTTTCCTGTTATCTCAGTTCTGCGGCTTGTTAAAATGACTGTGCAGCTTAAAGTGGAAGTAAACCCTCTTATCAGTTTCAGCGAAGGAAGCTGCCATCTTTGCCTCTGTTTAATCTTCAACTGCCATGGTGCTGCACATCTGATCCGTTATGGCACTAGCCATTGGATGGTTTGGCAGTTTGGTTGAGAGCACAGCCAATTTGCAGTTAGCATTCCTGGCATGCCGGGAATGTAACTGTGTTTTGAAACAATTGAATTGATGGGTTTATTATCGCTTTAATAAACATCAGAGCTAGACCCAGTGCACTCTGTAACCAGTTCTCAGTACCAGACCTGGCCAGGAACACTGCCTGCTCTTCTCTTCAATACAAGTCTGTGTGGGGACACTTGTGCTAAGGGGTGTAGCTGTTACTTAGCTGTACCTGCATAAAGCACTGGAGAAAGCAGCATTTTCACTAAGAGAACATGTATCTTACAGCATTTACAAGCAAAAAAAAAGCGAAGACTATAATAAGATTAAAAAAGGTGTGAGACTTCAGTTGGGCTTTAAACTTTCTAAACCTCTAACTGTTGGATAATGTGCCAGATGACACCTCTATAGTTTCCAATACAATATCATAGAGCACTTTCAGAGAACCATCCCAAAAACTTTTTCCTATAAAGTTAAAAGACATATCTCTCCTTCATCCAACAATTCAGCATTTGGTGTCTAAGGGACCTATTGGCAGTTGTAAACACGCCTATGATTAAAAATCAGTTTTCAGAAAGTCATTATCCTATAGTTGCTTGAGATGTCTTCTGCTGTGTCTTAAGGAAACTTAATGTGAGGCATCGCCCAGTACTGTTCCTGTAGCTAGTACACCACTGTGACAGCTAACTGACTTGTCACTGCCTCTTGTCAATACAGAAGCAGCACCGAAAGGCATGTGGGAGACACAGTTACGATAGCAAATATGTTTTAAGAAACACAGATTGCTGGATGGAGTGAGAACAAGACATGAAACACTGAAGCCTTGTTTTGGACAATGCTTTGAGGAGGTGAGAATGAGGCTTGCAGCAGGGAAGCCTTGGACTACAGACTTAAGTTATCTTATCTTACTGGTGTGTTTAGAATGCTGCTATTCCTTGCAAGCATCTGTAATGAGAATTCCCAAGGCTGTTTTCAATCCAGGAACATTGCTGAACAGGAATGAGATGATCTGGTGGATGCTATATATTATACCAAGAGAGTGCAAAATCTGGTGCAGCTCTGCCCAGAAACCAATTAGCTTCCAGGTTTGTTTTTGCCAAAGCTTAATTGAACAAGCTAAAGTTAGAAGCTGATTGGCTACCGTGCAGAGCTGCACCAGATTTTGCACTCTCCAGTTTTAGTAAATGAACACCAAAGTGTCCTAGGCTGAAAAATGTCACAATTATATTGAAGTGTATAAAGCACTGTTACTTTATTTAAATGCTTTTGAGCAGAAGGTTTATTAGGATTGGGTATGAGCTTCGGGTTCAGCCTGAACATAGTTTGCAGTTCAGCAAAAGGGCAAACAAGCTGGCCATATTGACCAGTTCAACCAATTGATCACCCAGCTGATGTTTGTGCACTGGCGCTGCAAAATTACAGGTCCCGGACAGCTTCTGTTTGAAAACAAACTAGCTGGTGGGGTTCCTGAGATATGTCATTGACCAAATATGTTCACAAATATCATCATTTCTAGCTGGTTTGTTGTCATACAGCAGCCAGCCGGGATCTGTCATTTGAGCTGGGAGCAGCGGTGGGAGAACATCGTTGGGCAAGGTGGGTCGCTGTGTCACCGAGTTATCATAATTCATGACAGCTGGCCCACTCAAACAGCAGCTTTATCTGATTGGATGCAGCCACTTTTTGTCTGACAATTTTCCTCCTGGCACCTTCAATATTTCAGTTCAGGGATGTTGACAGGGCTACCCACTGAGGCCACCGACCTTAGGAACAGATTCACTATTTACAGATTCACAGGGGGGGTGATCTGAGGTGGAGGGGGGGCACAGAGACAAGTATGGGGGTAAGGGATGGGAGTACCTGTACCTATCCTCTTTCCTGACAGTAACACTACTCCACAACTGAACAATAAAAAGCATTTAGCACATTGCTAATTACCTTATAATACACAGATCATTGTGAAAGGTAGAATAACTGAAGGAGTTTTTACACTAGCCCAGTGTTAGCTCCAGGCATTTATTGTGAATAAAAAAAAGAAACAGAACATTTCTCTGAACCTTATTGAATAGACGTGAGCATACATTAGATTTATTGTAGAAATTTAAGCACCATAACTCCTACCTTTTTTTAATAATGCTGCCTCCACTGTCCCCATCACATATAGAGTTGGGCGAATGGTTGGGCCTGAGCATAAGTTTGGACTGAACATTGGCTATTCACCCCATTCGGGAAACACCTGAATTTGCAGGGTGTTCGGTGGATGTTCACCCTGCCAAATGCCCTACAATGCACTGTGTGCAACTTTGCCCAATCAGGGCGCAGTATAAGCTGGTTGTTAAGGAGCAGAGTCGGGAAGCTGGCCGCGGCGTCCTTAACAACCGATGAGTCATCAGTGTGGGGTCCCCCCAAAATCTATACCACCCCCCACCGCCCCCCACCTCAAGGCACCTTGTCCCCATGTTGATGGGGACAAGGGCCTCATCCCCACAGCTGTGGCCGGTGGTTGTGGGGGTCTGCGGGCAGGGGGCTTATCGGAATCTGGAAATCCCCACTGTCACTGTGTGTTTTGAAGGGGGCTGTGGGCTGGCCTCCTTCCCACAGATTTTGGCCCAGAAGAGACTGAGAGACTTGGGGACAAAATGGCAATGAGATAATGTAATGTAATGCTACATCCCTTCTCCCCCATCCCCCCTCTTGTTGCTGTGTTTAATTGTGTTGGGTCATGGCACATAGACAAAGGTCTGGAGACACATCCCAGCAGGGGGTGTGTAAGGAGGGGCTGCCTGCTTATCATAATCCCTTTATGTATTTCAAATGTAGTTGTTTGAATATACAAGTGTTGAGTTTCGATTGGTTCTTCCTTGTCTCCTACCCACTCTATGACAAGGCTAAGGGGAGTGTCCCTAACTGTGTTTAAAAATGTATGTTTGGTACTTAATAAAGAGTTTATGTTTTGCATGTTTAACTCTCAACACCTGTGTGGCTTGTCTCGCGATTGATGGGTTAAGGGCTGGTTATGGCGAGTCTGCAGGCTGCGGGTGCGTTTGGAGGACAGGAGACACAGGTCTGGCGGAGGTTCCCATACAGAGTATCCGAGATCCGTCACAATATCTATACAGCAGGTGACGGTATATGCAGGACTGCATTCTGAAAGCACAGCTGCATAATTATTTCCTTAATGCAACCTCTCAGTGGCCCTTTAGGTTGGCTTTAATGCCTGGGAGGCTGTGTGGCTTCTCTAACATGTTACTGGCTCTCACAGAAGTTACATGATCGGGAGCCCTTCCCTATGACAGTGACAGCTCCAGTCAGCATGCTTGGAGCACACTGTGAGCACAACCTCCTGCCATCATGAATACATATGTTCTGTGGCTAGACATTAAAGCCCAACTTACTTGCTGCTGCATACTGTATATACATTACATGATCAGCAAGAGGTTAAGAGCAAGTTTTCTTGGAAGAGCAAGTTTATTGTAAACTTCTATAATTAGAACATGTAGTTCAGACCCAACTGACAGGATAAAGAAGGGAATGTTAAGAGTTGCCATACATTAAGAAGTTACAGCATGTCTTCCAGCACTGATCATATTGCAATGAGTATATCTGCAATGTGTCTGGCAGCACAGGTCTAAATCACGGGTCAGATTTCAGTGAAACTCTGTAGGGTATCTAACCTCAGAATAAACCTCTGTAGGGTTGTATAAAGAATACAGCACTGTATGAATACAGAAAACATCACCTCCAGGTCTTGCATTATCACTAGGGGCCTCACATTTCAGAATGCCCAATTTTTGGTATTTAATCAAAATGACCAATCTGGTGTTATTTTTAACTGGGGTAAATTAAAACTGTGTATAACAAGAACTCCTGTAATGCTCACCCAACAAAAAATCAAATTACTTCTCCAGATCACTACAGCCGCGAAACAAACAATCACGAAAGCTTGGAAAACCCCAATTCTCACTCTTGCTGAAACTAATCACAGAATAAACCAGGCAATGATCCACGTTATAATTGAAGCAATTTGTCTGGACAGGGTTCCACACTGGCCCCGCTGGGTGACGCACTATTTCCCTGTGGAGTTTAATGAATCCTTACTTCAGCCTTGGCGATTGTTTTTTTTAAGTTTGCTTACAGCATCTGTGAACACTGGGAACTGCGTTGCTCCCTGGGGTCCCCCTTCCCCAGTGACTTCTTCCCCTCCTCTCCTGCCCTCATCTTCTTCTCCCTCTCTCTTATCTTATCTTCCCCTTCTTTTTTTTTCCTTACTTTTTACTCTTACTATTCCCTTTTTTCCCTACCTGTTTTCTTTTAACCAGTTTGTCATATTTGCCTCTCTTTGCTCAACTAGAGGGAGCAGCAACGTCCCATCTGGCACCCTATCATGCATGGTACTCCCAGAGTTTTTACTATCACTGTGCTCTTAGAGCGCCTTAGACCTGACATCACTTCCCTTATATATTAAGGTTTGCTACCATTTCTCATGACTCACTATGTATAATTGTTAGTACTCCTCAAGACTATGCCTCTGTATATACACAACTGCAGACCTACCCCTATAAAACTCTTATTTCCTTTTTGAATGTTGCATCTGAACTTACTTTAACTGGTCTGTTATATTCTTGATGCCTTTTCTCAATAAACAAATTTACAAGAAACAAGAACTCCTGTAGTGAAAATCAGGCAGTCATTTGTTTGTTTTACTCACAGGCTCAACATCTACAAAAGTCTCATGTTCTTCTTTACTAGGATTCAGACCAGACACTTGTTCCAACAGGAAGTCACTTCCATACAAGAAGTGAGGCAGAGATAGGAATATAGGTTTACCTAGACAAAAATAAATATATATTATGCCCAAAGAAAATGTCAACATTGAATCATGACATCTCCTGTTGACCAAGCAAGCTATAAACATAAATTTGTTAGGCAACTACTGTTACATGGCTATGCACCCATGTAACCATGCAATATAATGCTCATGACAGACTTTAGCCTCATTTATTTTATTATTTTCGGTTAAAGCCCAACTCTGGGCACAATAACTTTACCAGGATCAAAGCAGTTATAAATTATGTTTTCTCAAAAGCAACCCCCATCATGCAGATTTTGAGGTCATGTGTTCACCTCCATCTCCTCCAGGCCATTCACAAGACACAGACCCAGAGGCGTCATTTTGCGAATAGCCAGGAGAAAAGGAAATTAAAGACAGGACCTTAGCACTTAGGTCTATGAGACCTGCAGCACTTACATATGAATGACCTGGAATAACATCTGAGCGGCCTGGAAAAAAACCTGAATGGCCTGGAAGTACAGGGCAAGGGCTATACTAATCTCGGCATGTAAACAGACAGATTTGCCAGATGTAGAAAAAAGACTGCATGATAAGGGATTGCTTCTGAGGCAAAGGCATGTATGACTAATTTAACGCTGGTAAGGTTGGACTTGTATGTTGGGCTTTAAATAAATTGTAGAAAATGATAGCAATACATTGACTTACTGAAGAGACAGTTGATCCAGTGCTATTTTTAAATTCAACATTTTACACATGCACATTCAAAAACAGAGGTTTGGGCCCCTGGATATGAAATGCATTGTTTTTTACATGCCAAACTTACCACCTTGGCAAGCTCGAAGGTCCAACACACCAGCACCTGTACAGTTTCTGGATAGCACTTCATCAGTGCAAAAGCATTGATTGTCTGGATTGGTGACGGGTGAGGCAAGAGCTGCGCTTGGCACTACAAATCGATACAGTTTAATTCCCTTCTGCATATATTCAGTTTCAAATAATCCATATATGGACCTATAGAGAGGGTAAATGAATAATGTATTATTAACATTTATAATAGTTATTCTTAAACTTCAGAGGAGCAGCTAAATAGGTGGGTTAACAATGCATTTTAACTAGCTGCAGACTCTGGACATGCTAGACATGCCACAAAAAAGTGATCAGTGTACACAGGGCATGTCTAGTACATCCAGCCCTTCTGCCCTGCTGCTGGGATTTCCCATGTCCCAGTACACAGCAATTTAGCTCTGATGAATCATAGATGCATTACCGAGTACACAGAGAAGGTCCAGCTAGAGCTGTCAAAAAAAGCTGTCTGACAATGTTTTCCATAACATTGCTCAGCTGCAAATACAGAAAGATACAAAGAAACATGGTTACATTTTGTATCTTTCTGTTTATTCATCTACAGCAAGGATATGCAATTAGCGGACCTCCAGCTGTTGCAGAACTACAAGTCCCATGATGCATAGCAAAACTCTGACAGCCACAAGCATGACACCCAGAGGCAGAGGCATGATGGGATTTGTAGTTTTGCAACAGCTGGAGGTCCGCTAATTGCATATCCCTGATCTACAGGGATGAACTTCAATCTGCAGATGAAGTTAGTTAAAGCAACCTAACAAGTAAAAAAAAAAGGTTTTTTTTTAAATTAAATGTTCCTCTGCTTAACCCCTTCTTAACTCTCAGACCCCCATACACACTATTAGATTTTCTGCAGATTTTTATCTCCAGATTTACCTAAACCATGTAGTGCAAGGGGCCTGCCTGATTGCATACAAATTGAAACTCTTAAGATTTGACCTCATATTATATGGTTTTGGTAAATCTGAAGACAAAAATCCGCAGAAAATCTAATAGTGTGTATTGGGCATAAGGGGTTGATTTACTACAGATTTGAGAAAGCCTACTTAGTAATTCATGTAAAGCAGTATGCACTTTAGGCACCAAATCATTAGCAGAAGAATAAAATATAACTTGCCACAATATTAGATGATTGACATGAGCATGACTCAACTCTGCTAACTGAACATTATCTACTGTTTTAGTTAATCAGTCGCACTGATAAGCTACACTTTATTAGGGTGGTGTAAATTATTGCCAACATTTTCAGAGAAAGAATGGTGTGATTGACAACCTGGACAATATATCTATAAATTAGCACTTGGTTATTTCTTTTTTTAGCTAAATGATGCCTAACATGAAGGAAATAAAAAAATAAAACCTTACCTGCAGATTTCAGATGAAAAGAAATATAAAGCTTTCTTTTTATCAACCGATGGAGGAAATGAAGCTGCATCTGTTATACAAAAAATCCTAATATTAGTTTTGTGGTAAACATTATTTAATACAGCCCACTGGCAGTTAATTAGGTGAGATGTATCTTGTTCTTTTTCTAGGATCTCTAGGGCTCTAGGACTGTGGCCATAAACAGGCAGCTCTCTATTTGACAACAATACGAAGTGGGAGTTCTGCACACATTTACTCAAACTGTATGCCTACCAAACCAGCCACAATGCTTTTTCCCAGCACACTCAGTAAACTGAAGTTCTTTCAATGTTCAAAAGTGCTTAACATTGGTCAAAGCTAACATGTACATGGCTTGATTAGTACTACTGTCTTCTGCTGCTGTAATCGTGCTGCTGGTACTCTCTTCTAACCTTCCTCTAAAAGTGTTAGTATACTGTATGCCTGTATGCTGGTGCTTTAGCATAAGGAAAATACCATTTTCAATTATTACCACATAATTATACCATTTCTGTGCATGCCACAGCAAAAAGAAAAGACTGGTGTTTCCTTGTTAGCAAAACACAATGTTTCCCTTTATTTATTAAAAAAGAAGTGCAGTGTTTATAAAGCATAAATTATACCCAACTAATAATATTGTGCATAAAGTGCATGTATATCCAACAAGTGCTGGAGACTTACGTATATCACATGTGTATTACATCAAAAATCTATGTATCAGAATGAAAAACATATCACACTAGAAACCAATAATAAAAGTGCTCAGAAAAGCGTCTGAAAGGTGCTGGTCCTTTAAATAGCCAACGCGTATGGCTCCACCCGACACGTTTCGTGCGCATGCAAAATATTGTTTTTATGGCTGTTTTTATGGATGTACTGGAATACCACTAAATACTACACTATATACCACTTTTCTGGCTCCCAGGGGTGTGTGCATTTACCTAACAGGTTGGATGTTTGGCAGCACTTTATACTTGGAAGGTGGATTACGATTACAGGCTAATATCCATTAGTCTTCTGGTGAGTGCTTGGTAATGGAGGATTTGCACCAGCGGATGAGTGGATGTATCGTACACTTCTACTTTTGTATACTGCACCAAGGCACTTTATGGTTGGCAACTTGGAGCGATAGCCACATTTTAGGATTATGCTTTTCTAAGCGCCTCTATTATTGGTTTCTAGTGTGATATGTTTTTTCATTCTGATATATATTTTTGATATAATACACATGTGAGATAAGTCTCCAGCACTTGTTAGATATACATGCACTTTATGCAAAATATTATTTGTGAGGTATAATTAATACTTTATAAGCAGTGCACTTCCATTTTGAATTATTGCTTTAGGGTGGTCACCTATTTAGTGCGAGCTGCTCTTTTTGTTTTTGAGTGCTCACTGTTTCCTTTTTACTTCTAAGTTCCCTTTATTTATGTCTGCACCTTTCCCCTTCTGCTCCAAAAAACAAAACAAAAACAAAAACATTTTACAATATAGTCAGCATTCAGCAATTTTTGCTTTTAAGACATTTTTGGCAAAACGATTGAAGATAATTACACACACCTGTTCCATTTATCATGTCACAGTACTTATCCTTCCAGTATGAGAGAGTACTGAAAGAGAAACATTCATTTTAGTATGATTTGTAACTTTAACAAAACATGGGAAAATAATTAAATAACGTCTATAGTAAACCTTTGTTTGTTAACATTGTGGGCAATACATTGGCATAGTTAAAGGGGTTGTAAAGGCAGAAGGTTTTATATCTTAATGCATTCTATACAGTAAGATAAAAAGCCTTCAGTGTGCAGCAGCCCCCCTAATACTTACTTGAGCCCCATTTCTATCCAGCGATGTTGCACGAGTGTCTCGTCTGCCCAGGACACCCCTCTTCATTGATTGAGACAGCAGCTCAACGCCATTGGCTCCCGCTGCTGTCAATCAAAATCAGTCAGCCGATCAGGAGAGAAAGGGGGTGGGGCCAGGTCGCGGTTCCATGTCTGAATGGACACAGGGAGCTGTGACTCGGCTCGATGCCCCCATAGCAAGCTTCTTGCCGTGGGGGCACTCAACAGGAGGGAGGGGCCAGGAGCACCGAAGAGGGACCCGAGACGAGGGAGATCTGGGCTGCTCTGTGCAAAACCACTGCAGATTTTCATCTGATCCCCCTTAGAAGAGAGCGGAGCTCTGACAGGTCTGTCCTTGCACAGTGTGCAGAGACGGACCTGTCATCCGTCTGCTCAGCGGGGATCAACGGAGCGATCCCTGCTGAGCAAAGTGGAGTCCGTATACGGACACGCCCGTGTGAAAGGGGCCTAAAGCAAAAAAAAAAAACTAGACTTTACAATTACTTTACACCTATTATGCATTTATACTGTAATACATATTTTCTTTTTTTGTATGTATGAGGAACATTTGTCTAGGAGAGACCTGGCAGCAGTGTTAATTTCGTCGACTAAAATATTTTCGCCGACTAAATTAACATTATTTTAGTCAACTAGAATATGACTAAAACTAAAACAATTCAGATGACTAAAATATGACTAAAACTAAAATTGCATTTTAGTCTAGAGATTATGAATAAAACAAAATTGAATTTTGATGTCAAAATGAACACTGCACTACCACATAAGAATAAGTAGGGAACATTTACTAAGCTGCGGTAGAAAAAAGAAAAAAGAAAAAGGCTTGTCTTGTTTTTTGTTTTTTTATTATTATTTAATGTAGGTAATATATTCAATAGCATTACGGCCAATAGAGTGTACAGTCTTTTTTTTTCACATTTTAAAGTTGCACTTCTGTTTGTCAAAAAGCAATATTTATGTTTTATTCGGTTTTATTTATAAAGACGTTATATATCACAATGGCTGAATCTGTGTCAATAGTGCATGCTCAAACCTTAATACCATACATAATAATAATAATAATTAATGTTATTAAGGTATTAATGTTAATACATTTTTAGTCCAGTAAATAATACGTTTCGCAATTCTAGAAAAATTTTTAAGCTCCTGTTCACACCGCTGCAACTTGCAATGCGATTTGACAGGTCCAAATGACATGACAAGTCGCACTCTATTGTCGGCAATGGAACTGTTCAAATCAGTACGACTCCTGCTTTGCAGTGCTGCACAGATTTGAAAAAAAGGTTCCTGCACTATGTTTTGCGATTTCAGGTACAACTTGCATAGTCATTTGTGCATGAAGTTGCACAGATGTCAGCCAAGTCGCACCAGAAGTTGCACTGACCTGCTGCTTTGAAATTGTGTGACTTCAAGTGAAGTCTCACAATTTCAAAGTCGGATTCAGTGTGAACGGAGCCTTAATAATGCATTACAATTTAACTAAACCCATTAGATTTTAGTAAACTAAAATGTACTGGGGATTTTAGTCGACTAAAATATGACTAAAATTAAAACAATATAGATGACTAAAATACAACTAAAACTAAAATTGCATTTTGGTCAACAGACTATGACTAAAACTAAATCAAAATTTGTCGTCAAAATTAACACTGCCTGGCAGGGATGATTTCAGAATAAAGGGTGTGTGGCACCAGGCAAGGCTGTACAGCGAAAATCGCTGGAATAGGGAAGTATTTATCAGGGCCGGCTTTGGGGGGATTTATTACAGGATAATATCACTAAAACCGAATGTGTCTCTTAAGTCACTATATATATATATATATATATATATATATATATATATATATATATATGTATATATATATATGCATATATATATATATATATATATGTATATATATATATGCATATATATATATATATATATATGTATATATATATATATATATATATATATATATATATATATATATATATATATATATATATATATATATATATACTATATTGCCAAAAGTATTATGACGCCTGCCTTTACACGGACATGAACTTTAATGGCATCCCAGTCTTAGTCCGTAGGGTTCAATACTGAGTTGGCCCACTCTTTGCAGCTAAAACAGTTTCAACTCTTCTGGGAAGGTTGTCCACAAGGTTTTGGAGTGTGTCTGTATGACCATTCTTCCAGAAGGGCATTTGTGAGGTCAGGCACTGATGTTGGATGAGAAGGCCTGGCTCGCAGTCTCTGCTCTATTTCATCCCAAAGGTACTCTATTGGGTTGAGGTCAGGACTCGGTGCAGGCCAGTCATGTTCCTCCACCTCACTCATCCATGTCTTTATGGACCTTGCTTTGTGCACTGGTGCGCAGTTATGTTGAAACAGAAAGGGGCCATCCCCAAACTGTTCCCACCAAGTTAGGAGCATGAAATTGTCCAAAATATCTTGATATGCGGACCCCTTAAGAGTTCCCTTCACTGGAACTAAGGAGCCAAGCCCAACCCCTGAAAAACAACCCCACACCATAATCCCCCCTCCACCAAATTATTTGGACCAGTGCACAGAGCAAAGTCCATAAAAACATGGATGAGCAAGTTTGGGGTGGAGGAACTTGACTGGTCTACACAGAGTCCTGACCTCAACCTGATAAAACACCTTTGGGATGAATTAAAATTGAGACTGCGAGCCAGGCCTTCTCATCCACATCAGTGCCTGACCTCACAAATGTACTTCCGGAAGAATGGTCAAACATTCCCATAGACACACTCCTAAACCTTGTGGACAGCCTTCCCAGAAGAGTTGAAACTGTTATAGCTGCAAAGGGTTGGGCACCTCAATATTGAACCCTACGGACTAAGACTGGGATGCCATGAAAGTTCATGTGTGTGTAAAGGCAGGCGCCCCAATACTTATGGTAATATAGTGTATATATTTTAATATATACACTATATATATAGTTCTTTCATTGATTACACTTGTAGCACTATCTGTGAAAATGGAATAGTCTGATCAGTCACAGGATTCTCTCCCCCATACACAGACAGGTCCCATGGATCATCTGTAATGCTGTTCTGCCTGCAGAGCCAAAGCTGTTAACTTTTGCTGTGTTAGAAGTTTAGAGACAGGAAGAGGACAGGCACTCCTGCAATGAAGATTTCTTCAGGATCCTGCTGCCTGCACAATGTGGGATATCCTTCATTACATGTAAGGCCCCTTTCACACTACCACGACTTCAAAGTCACACAATTTCGCGGATGCGATTTTGACGCAATTTCAGGGAATGCCTGTGTAACTCGCATCAAAGTCGGATCAAAGTATTACAGGGACTACTTTGATGTTGGTGTGACTAAAGTCGCACTGATATGAATGGTATTAATTGGAAATCATGGATTACAACTTGTCATGCGACTTTGCAGTCCCAAGTCGCAGGACAAGTCGCACAAGTGTGAAAGGGGCCTGAGAGATATGACTGAAGCTTTAAGACACCTTATTTTTTGAGTCCTATAACAGTCTAACACTATAATTGTCCATTAAGCTTCACAAATGTGACAGATCTAGTAGCAAACAAAGCAAAGAATACTACAATATTTACCTTTCTCCCTTATATTTGGTAATTATGGCTACTCTACTGATATCATTCTTGCCATTATACACTGTGTAAGGCCCGTCCATTGTTCCATTGTACTGCAGGTAAGAAATTATAATTAGTTCAAACATTAAAGCAATCATTGCCATTTTTAGAAGACAAAAATGAACACACACTAAAAATGTTTTGTAACGAGAACTTAAAGTGAAGTTCCACCCAAAAGGGAAAGCTCTGCTTGTTTGCTTCCTCTCCCCTCCGCTACCACATTTGCCACCTTTCTGGGGGAGCGGGCACCTGGTTTTGACAGGTACCCGCTCCCACTTCTGGGTGACTTCGCCACAACGAAGACACCTGGAAGTTTGGCCCTCCTCCTTCCACCGCCGCCAGGCCATTCACAAAGCACAGCATGCTTCACTCACGTGCAGTAGGGAGCCGGCTGTGAAGCTGCAAGTCTTCACCACCTGTTTCCCATACTAGAGATGGTGGCGGCATCACCCGAGAGCTGGATTCATGGACAGTGCCCTATATAAAAGTCAGCAGCTACAGTATTTGTAGCTGATAACTTTTATTTTTTCTGAAGGAGCCTGGAGCTCCTCTTTAAAGATTCTAGCTGTTCACTGCCCAATTCATCTCAGAAAGCACCGCATTTAGTACAGTTTGGCTGGTCAGCAACACACATTTTAAGCAATGTTGTCACTCTAGAACAGGAAGGGGTTTAAGACTACAGAACACAACCCCATCTACACTTTTTTATGACATAGGGGAATGTGTTCTGTAGTCCACAGAGAGAAATGGGGATTTTTTTTTTTTTTTTGCATGTATCAAATAGATCCAACAAAACACATTAAATGGTATATCTAACAGTCTAGCCATCTAAAAGGGAGCAAATAAAATAAGTAAGGGTTTACACAATCAACTTAAATAAACAAGTGTTACTAAACCCAGGACCCTGCATTCACTATATCTGGTCTCCCACAGTACACAGAACACGGAAATACAATTATTTTAGTAAATATAAACTGCTAAATACCTTTTCTCCTCAGCAGTATTAAACAATCTTTTAACTCCTATCAGTTCCTGGTAAAGCTTATAGGAGGAGTTTTCATACTGCACTGAGCTGTCCTATCAGGATCCAGGACCCCTGATCCTCTGTCTGGACAGTGCTGATTGGCCCTGTGCTGAATACATGCACTCTCCCAAAAAAAACAAACTCTCTAGCAATACACACCAAACTGAGCATGTCCAACCTGACTCCAAAGGCTCTGTATTATCCAGACATATTCTGGAGTCAGTGGAAGAAGAGGAGCATCTGTGCATACAGGATCAAACAGCGTTTTTATGCAATGCAGAGGATTAACCCCTTAGGTTCCACAGTGAGTAAGACAAGCATGCTTTACAGTATATACACACTGGTTTTACTGTTGTGGGTTTAGTAACACTTTAACTTTAAACAATAAACTTTATTTACTATAATGTACAAGGTCCTCTATTTAGCTTTACAGTGGACCTTTTAATATGTAATTCCTTAGTGCAGTCCTGAAGAAAAAAAACAAAAAAACGTTTATCCTAAATGTGCTGGTAATGCTTTTGATGATTACAGCTCTTTCAATTTGCAACTAAATAAATAAATAAGTTTGTTCAGTAAAGCACTTTGCACACAATAAAAAACAAACCCCATCCCTGTCTTGTCCCACTGCTTGTCAAAAATATCAGGAGCTTGTTGTGAACCTGAGTTATATAAAAGATAAGAGAGTAAGTTAGTAGGAAGCAACTTGCTTCAGGGTGGCCCACTATTCTCAGAGCAGACCTCATGAAATATAACATCATCACAACTTTTGCAGTTCTGTTGCAAAATTGATGCACAGGAAGGATAAATCTGTGTATTACACATTTTCTTGTGATTTTTGTTGAAGTAGCCAAAGAGAATAGTCTTTAGTGCATACAGCTAAAGAACGATGTTAGACTGGTGTCTAAGGCCGGGTTCACATTTGTGCAATGCGGGAACGCACACACAATTGTGCATTTTCCTGCAGTGTATAAAAACATGCTTTGCTTTTGCAGGTGTGGTGGAGTCATTAACTCTTAATGGCACCCGAACGCACCTTGCTAATGTGATGATCCTACTAAAATAGAGTTTCATGTATAGGGTAGCCTATTGAAAAGAAAGGGCTCCCCTATCATGACTCTACAAAAACGCACATAAACACGCACTGATACACCTATATAAGTGTGAACAAATCCTAAGGCAAAGGTGATAATAGTTTTCATAGAAACAGTAATATGTAAGCTTTAAAATTGACCTGAGTTTGTTCTATAACTTACTTGAATCTTCTTGCCTCATTTTTGAACTAACAGAAGGATTTACAAGAGGGGACTTATTAAATGAACATGGAATCATTGGTCTGAGGAACCACAAATAGATATGTTATAATTATTACACTTGTATTTAGACCCTTGTACAACTTTATCATCATTTTTGATGTCTTGTGGTATACTAGTTCTATACTTACCGGATAGAATACTCCAGTAGTTGTATCTTTTAATAAGGCTAATTGTACCAAGAATGGATCTTTGTAGCCCCACAGTAACTCCTTCACACTTCTGAGTTGAAACAATGATGAATTGGAAGACTTTATGGCAAGGTTTAATAGCCGCAAAAGGTTTGGAAACATGTCTGGGGCAGCCTGATGTGCACAAATGATAGTAGGTGATCAGTAAAAAGAAATTGAGCAGTATATGCTAATTCATTGATTTAATGATCTTAAAGTAGAACTGGTGGTATTCATCAAGTATAGAAATGCAAAAAAATTTTTTTTTAAATGAAAATATTACATTTTACTTGAACGGTTTAGTCTCACATGGCTAATCACCAGGAACCCCCCTGATGGGGTTCTCACATATAGTCGTTGTCGTGCACATTCGCTAGATATGTGCGGTTCATTTCATTCTGAATTGAAATTCGGACAAATTTTTGTTTTTCGGAAATTCGGCTGTATCCAAATTTCCAAATTACAATAGTACCGAATTTAAACGAATCCAAAATAACAAATCGTTTTAGACTAGTTTTCAAATTCAAATAGATTTCAAATTTGAAATCAAAAAGTTTTCTCATACGAATAGTTTTCAAATTTGAATTCGAAATTTTTTTCGAATTCGAATAGTTTTCCAATTTCCAAAGAGAATAAAATAGAATAGAAAATAAAGGAATAGAATATAAAAAAAAATATTAGAATAGAAAAGAATATAACAGAAAATAAAAGAATAGAATATAATAGAGTAAAACAGAACAAAACAGAATAGAAAATAAAAGAAGAGAATAGACTAGAATTTAATAGTAACAAATAGAATAGAATAACATAGAAAGAATATAACCATCTTCTAAAATTCGAATTTCAAATAGAATAAATTTGAATTTGAATACATAAGAAAAGAATAGAATAGAAAAAAAGAGTAGAACAGAACAGACTATAATAGAATAGAAAAGAATACAATTAAAAAACAACAGAATAGAATAGAATAGGAAGAATATAATCATCTTCCGAAAATCGAATTTCAAATAGAATAAATTTGAATAGAAAAGAATAGAATAGAATAAAATAGAAAAGAAAAGAATAGATTTAACAAATAGAAAAATTATATAATTGAAAAAACAATAGAATAGAATAGAAAGAATATAACCATTTCCCAAAATTCAAATAGAATTTGAATTTGAATAGAATAGAAAAGAATAAATTAGAATAGGAAGATAGTTATATTCATTTTATTATATTTTGTTGTTTTTTTTATACTATTGAGTCATTTTTCTATTCTATTCTACTCTATTCTATTCTATTCAAATTTTAATTGATTCTATTTGAATTTTGGAAAATTATTATATTATTTCTATTCTATTTTATTTAATTTTTTAATTATATTCTTTTCTATTCTATTTGAATTTCAGAAGATGGTTATAATCTATTTAATTATATTTTTTTTATTCTATTCTATTCCTTTCTATTCCATTCTATTCTGTTCTTTTATTTTCTATTCTATTTTGTTCTGTTTTACTCTATTATATTCTATTATTTTATTTTCTGCTATATTCTTTTCTATTCTATTATTTTTTTTTTCTATTCTATTTGATTCTCTTTGGAAATTGGAAAACGATTCGAATTTGAAAACTTTTTTTGAATCGATTCGAATTTGACTTTGAAAATTCGAATCGATTCGAATACAAATAAATGAAATTAATTCCGAAAACAAATTAAATGGATTAAACAAATTTAACTAAAAAAATGTATGTAAATAACGAATCGAAATGAAACAAAACAATTTTTTTCATTCTGCATATGTCTAACAGTCGCTAGTGTGAATATAACCTAAATAAAACATAACATAGTAGGGTTGATTTACTAAACAGACAGGCTTAACTTAAAGCGGAGGTCCGTCCACCGCTGCAAAAATGAAAAGCCAGCAGCTACACATACTGCAGCTGCTGACTTTTAAAAATAGGACACTTACCTGTCCTGGAGTCCAGCGATGTCGGCAACGCAGCTGATATTTCCATGATTTGTCGGGTGCTGCCGCTGCCATTGCCATTAAGGGAACCCGGTAATGAAGCATTACGGCTTCACGCCGGGTCCCTACTGTGCATGCGTGAGGCACCCACTGCGCCATCCTACTGGCCCAGCGCAAGGGGAAGGAGGGGGGAGGAGGAGGGAGCCGAGTGCTGACATCAGTGGCCGCGGCCGAGACTCATTGGAGTGGGGACAGGATACCTGTCAAAGACAGGTATTCTTTCCCCCCTCCCCACCAAAAGGTGCCAAATGTGGTACCTGAGGGGGAGGGAGACAAATGAGTGGAAGTTCCACTTTTGGGTAGAACCCCGCTTTAAAGCCTTACTCTGGGGGAATTTTGAAATAGTCCCCCACCAGTGCTCATCACCAATCCAGTGCTCACAGTAATTCTGGGTGGAATTATTCTGACTTAGAATATATGTGAATGCAGGATTTCATGGACCTGCCCCCTGAGGAGGCATAACCATGGCTTTTTACATTCACAGTAATGATTAGGAGAGTGGCAATGATGTAATCAAGTCAGCTCCACTCTATGTACTGTTGGGGACCGCTCAGTCTCCATCAGGAGAAAAGGAAGAAGACCCTGAGTGTCATGTACCTGGTCTGAAAACAAATGTAAATATATTATAATGAAACAAACAATAAAGGGGGCCAGTGGCAAAGCTAGACATTCTTTCACCTAGGGGCAAAGACTCGGCACCCCCCCCAATACCGGGACAAAGTCATTTAGTGCCCAGGGCAAAAATGGCTAAACAGGCCCCTGATGTCTGATTTTTGAGACACAGAAAGGGACTGAAGACAGATTCCGCAATCCCTTTCTCTGCAGTCTCAGTTGCACTGAACAGTGAATGAATGCGAAGTGCTCTGTGCTTTCTGTTCATTCACAAACTGAAGCATAGTAAACACAACTGTGTTCATTCAGAAAAGGAAGGGGCTGGTAAACAAAATATTTACTGTCCTCTTCACCCGCTCTCAAGAGAAAAATTAAATTACTACAGGGTGGCAATTACCATACTGCATGCCAACTCACAAAATGTGTGCTTTGATCTGGTGGTCATCAAAACAATCAACGCAACTACAAATCAAGGCATAGACACCCTGAACTAAAGCGCCCACGTCCGATGGACTCTCCGTGACTTGTGCACAGTTAATTAGGACCAAAAATCACAGATTGAAAAAAAAAGTTTTGTCTATTGTTCTTCCTCAATTGTTCATACTTACAGCCACAGCCAGATTAAGAACTGTATATGTATCTTCTTCGGGCCCAATAGACAAATGCCGTTGAAAGATGGCTTCATTTGGCTGATAAAATGACACTGTATCATTACTGTTCTGTGTCACATTACTCTTTTTTACATGTCTGACCCTTTAAAAGAAAACAATGATTATATGAGTGTGGTGAGAATTTAAAAGAAATACTGTACGTTTCTCTGTAAATTTCATTATAAAGAGATGTTAGGCTAGAAATATGGGAGCAGTAATTGCCAACTTATTTTAAAGGTTCTGGTGATGTGGACTTTCTTCACTATTTGGTGAATAGATGACCTGGAACAAGCATGTATATATCAAGGTGGAAGGCGGTGCTGCTAACATTTCACAAGCTGCATGCCAGTCCCAAGTCACTGACTCACTAAGTAGAGAAGCATGGATAGGTAAGACAGCCCCAACTTAGCAACAGCTTCTCTCATATTTCTGTCCTGACAGCTTTCATTTAAAGTAAATCTCTGTCTTTATTCTGCGCAAATTATAAATACATGGAAAAAAATGTTGTTTTCAAAGATTAACTGCAGTCTGCTCACATAATTTGTAATAAAAACATCTTTGCCATTCCAAAGCTTCCCTCCAACCACATTCGATATTATTTTATATATACTGTGATTCTGTACTTGCCAAATATTCTGCAGAAATCTCCCTCCACTGAGTCTGGCTGTATCCATTTTAATGGTGGGCAGCTGAAGCTGCTGCCTGTTCACTTCCTGGATTTACACAGACACACAAAGACACACCTCCAGCTCTCATTGGCCCTCTTATGACTCATCCCCCTCTCCCTTCCTGGCAAACTCCCACGAGAGAGAGAGAGCTGTGCATGATTTCCTAAGCCTAGGCTTTTTACCAGACAAGAAACAGGAAGTGGGCTGTATAAGGTATTTACTGGCAGAAAAAAAAGTTTTACTATCCAAAGTTAAAACAACAAGGGCAGAAGATTTAATAGATGGAAAGCTGAAAACAATGACTGAAGTTCCGCTTTAAGTTAAAGTAGTTTAGTTTTTAATTTTGATATAACATACAATACAGGCTTGTATTAGCTCAAATGTATACTAGATAACAAGGTATTGCCGATTGTTTATATTTGTGACATGGTACTGTATATATAACGTATCTGTAATGGAACTACAAAATTGTCTTTCAGAATTACATTTTTCCCAAAATATTAATGAATTACAAATGTTACCCAACCATTTTTTTTTGTTTTGTAGAAATGTTATGTTTAATTAGTCAGTGGTCTCCTTCAGAGAATTAGGAAGGTTAGGATGTGGCAAAAAGAAAAAAAAAACACTAAATAAGAAATTGTGCCCCAGAACCCCAAATGATCCAAGTCCAGCTGCTCCCTTCATTTAATCAAAGTAGATTCTGAAATTTTGATCCAAACACAAATGATCTCCTCTTACTATATGACAGTAGATCTGTTATGCTAGCACATACTGTAACAGGCCAAACTGTCCTTCAAATGTGGCACATACAGGAAGTCTGCTAAATGTCTAGAGCAGCGGAGGCATTGGCTGCAATGGATTGGAATAAAGCACAGTTGCCTGTCGTTCATATATGGAGGATGACAAAGTTCTTGACGCATTAGGGGTTGGTAGTCATCCTATTAAAGTGGTTGTAAATCCTTACATATACCCAGTAGAGTGACTGGCCTCAGGTGATACACAGAGATTAAACAAATCCCCCCACATAAGTTGTACCTATTTATCTGCAGCTTTCTTTTCTCTACAGCTGTTCAAAGTCCAAAATGTATTAAGTTGTCTATCAGATAACAGGGGCAGAGAGCTGAAATTACACTCTGCAGAGCTCAGTGAAGAGAGCTCTGAGAGCTGATTGGAGGGAAAGAACACACCCCCTTTCACACAGCACACGGAAACAGAGCTGGGACTGTCAATCAGCTGGAGGTCCCTCCCCTGTCTCCTTTTTTCTCTTGGTGTCAGGAAAGCTTGTCAGAAGTGACTCATGCTGTTAGCAGAGGAATAAAGCAGCAAACAGAAATGAGACAAGTACACATTATAGAGGGATTTGCTTTTTTCATATATCATGTCTGAGGTTCGCAACCACTTTAACCACTAGACATCCGCGCTATAGCCGAATGACGGCCACAGCACGGACCTGCATTCCCGGGATGCCGTCATATGACGGCCTCCCCTGTGTAAGCTCCCTGCACGCGCCCTGCAGGGCGCCCGCCGGGCGCGCTATGATCACCGAGTCACTGAGACTCGGCTGATCACCGATCCGTGTAAGGGGCCGGTCCCGGCCCCTTACCATGTGATCAGCTGTCAGCCATTGACAGCTGATCACATGATGTAAACAAAAGATCGGTAATTGTTTTTTTTTTTTACTCACGCTGACAGCGCGAGTAGAAAAAAAAGCCGATCACCGGCTCAGATGTCAGGGACACCGGTCCCAAAGTGGAAGAGGCACATCTGCCTCATCAGTGCCACCTAAAAGTGGCACCTAACAGTGCCCACAGTGCCACCTAACAGTGCCCACAAGTGCCACCTATCAATGCCAACAAGTGCCACCTATCAATGCCCACAAGTAGGGATGAGCTTCGAGTTCGAGTCGAACTCATGTTCTACTCGAACATTGGCTGTTCGCAAGTTCGCCGAACAGCGAACAATTTGGGGTGTTCGCGGCAAATTCGAAAGCCGCGGAACACCCTTTAAAAGTCTATGGGAGAAATCAAAAGTGCTAATTTTAAAGGCTTATATGCAAGTTATTGTCATAAAAAGTGTTTGGGGACCCTGGTCCTGCCCCAGGGGACATGGATCAATGCAAAAAAAAGTTTTAAAAACGGACGTTTTTTCAGGAGCAGTGATTTTATTAATGCTTAAAGTCAAACAATAAAAGTGTAATATCCCTTTAAATTTCGTACCTGGGGGGTGTCTATAGTATGCCTGTAAAGGGGCGCATGTTTCCTGTGTTTAGAACAGTCTGACAGCAAAATGACATTTGGAAGGAAAAAACTCATTTAAAACTACCCGCGGCTATTGCATTGCCGACAATACACATAGAAGTTCATTGATAAAAACGGCATGGGAATTCCCCACAGGGCAACCCCGAACCAAAAAAAAAAAAAAAAAATGATGTGGGGGTCCCCCTAAATTCCATACAAGGCCCTTCAGGTCTGGTATGGATATTAAGGGGAACCCCAGCCAAAATTTAAAAAAAAAATTGACGTGGGGTTCCCCCTAAATTCCATACCAGACCCTTCAGGTCTGGTATGGATTTTAAGGGGAACCCCGCGCCAAAAAAAAAAAAAAAACGGTGTGGGGTCCCCCTAAAAATCCATACCAGACCCTTATCCGAGCACGCAACCTGGCAGGCCGCAGGAAAAGAGGGGGGGACGAGAGTGTGCCCCCCCCCCTCCTGAACCGTACCAGGCCACATGCCCTCAACATTGGGAGGGTGCTTTGGGGTAGCCCCCCAAAACACCTTGTCCCCATGTTGATGAAGACAAGGGCCTCATCCCCACAACCCTGGCCGGTGGTTGTGGGGGTCTGCGGGCGGGGGGCTTATCGGAATCTGGAAGCCCCCTTTAACAAGGGGACCCCCAGATCCCGGCCCCCCCCCCTGTGTGAAATGGTAAGGGGGTACTTACCCCTACCATTTCACTAAAAAACTGTCAAAAATGTTAAAAATGACAAGAGACAGTTTTTGACAATTCCTTTATTTAAATGCTTCTTCTTTCTTCCTTCATCTTCTTCTTCTTCTGGTTCTTCTGGCTCTTCTGGTTCTTCCTCCGGCATTCTCGTCCAGCATCTCCTCCGCGGCGTCTTCTATCTTCTTCTCCTCGGGCCGCTCCGCACCCATGGCATGAGGGGAGGCTCCCGCTCTTCTCTTCATCTTCTTCTCTTCTTCATCTTCTTCTTCATCTTCTTCTTCTTCTTCTTATCTTCTTCATCTCTTCTTCCTTCTTCATTTCTTCTCCGAGCCGCTCCGCAGCCATGCTGGCATGGTGGGAGGCTCCCGCTGTGTGACGGCGTCTCTTCGTCTGACGGTTCTTAAATAAAAGGGGGCGGGGCCATCCGGTGACCCCGCCCCCCTCTGACGCAGGGTGACTTGACAGGACTTCCCTGTGACGTCACGGGGAATGCCACAGGGAAGTCCCGTGCGTCAGAGGGGGGCGGGGTCACCGGGTGGCCCCGCCCCCCGTTATTTAAGAACCGTCAGACGAAGAGACGCCGTCACACAGCGGGAGCCTCCCTCCATGCCACAGCATGGCTGCGGAGCGGCCCGGAGAAGAAATGAAGAAGGAAGAAGAGATGAAGAAGAGAAGAAGAAGAAGAAGAAGATGAAGAAGAAGATGAAGAAGAGAAGAAGATGAAGAGAAGAGCGGGAGCCTCCCCTCATGCCATGGGTGCGGAGCGGCCCGAGGAGAAGAAGATAGAAGACGCCGCGGAGGAGATGCTGGGCGAGAACGCCGGAGGAAGAACCAGAAGAGCCAGAAGAACCAGAAGAAGAAGAAGATGAAGGAAGAAAGAAGAAGCATTTAAATAAAGGAATTGTCAAAAACTGTCTCTTGTCATTTTTAACATTTTTGACAGTTTTTTAGTGAAATGGTAGGGGTAAGTACCCCCTTACCATTTCACACAGGGGGGGGGCCGGGATCTGGGGGTCCCCTTGTTAAAGGGGGCTTCCAGATTCCGATAAGCCCCCCGCCCGCAGACCCCCACAACCACCGGCCAGGGTTGTGGGGATGAGGCCCTTGTCTTCATCAACATGGGGACAAGGTGTTTTGGGGGGCTACCCCAAAGCACCCTCCCAATGTTGAGGGCATGTGGCCTGGTACGGTTCAGGAGGGGGGGGGGCCGCACTCTCGTCCCCCCCTCTTTTCCTGCGGCCTGCCAGGTTGCGTGCTCGGATAAGGGTCTGGTATGGATTGTTAGGGGGACCCCACGCCGTTTTTTTTTTTTTTTTGGCGCGGGGTTCCCCTAAAATCCATACCAGACCTGAAGGGTCTGGTATGGAATTTAGGGGGAACCCCACGTCAATTTTTTTTAAAAATTTTGGCTGGGGTTCCCCTTAATATCCATACCAGACCTGAAGGGCCTTGTATGGAATTTAGGGGGACTCCCACATCATTTTTTTTTTTTTAATTTTGGTTCGGGGTTGCCCTGTGGGGAATTCCCATGCCGTTTTTATCAATGAACTTCTATGTGTATTGTCGGCAATGCAATAGCCGCGGTAGTTTTAAATGAGTTTTTTCCTTCAAAATGTCATTTTGCTGTCAGACTGTTCTAAACACGGGAAACATGCGCCCCTTTACAGGCATACTATAGACACCCCCCAGGTATGAAATTTAAAGGGATATTACACTTTTATTGTTTGACTTTAAGCATTATTAAAATCACTGCTCCTGAAAAAACGGCCGTTTTTAAAACTTTTTTTTGCATTGATCCATGTCCCCTGGGGCAGGACCCAGGTCCCCAAACACTTTTATTGACAATAACTTGCATATAAGCCTTTAAAATTAGCACTTTTGATTATTCATGTTCGTGTCCCATAGACTTTAACGGTGTTCGCGTGTTCGAACAAATTTTTTTCCTGTTCGCATGTTCTGGTGCGAACCGAACAGGGGGGTGTTCGGCTCATCCCTACCCACAAGTGCCACCTATCAATGCCCACCTGTAGTGCCAATCAGTGCCACCTGCCAGTGCTGCCCATCACTGCCACCCATCAGTGCCCATCACTGCCACCCATCATTGCCCATCACTGCCGCCTATCAGTGCCCATCACTGCCGCCTCATCAGCATACATCAATGAAGGAGAAAAATTACCCGTTTTAAATTTTTTATAACAACAGACGACAGAGCCATTCAGAAAGCGCTGCGTGACTCGCGCGTGCGCAGTAGGAAACCGGCGGTGTAAGTGCGGCTGGAACACCGCTTTAATAAGTTGGTACACCTGGTGCAACCAAAGTAAACATGAAAAGTAGATGCAGTATATACCCTGTTTCCCCAAAAATAAGACCTAGCGTGATTGTCTGTGATGGCTGCAATATAAGCCTTACCCCCCAAATAAGACCTACCCTGTTTCCCCAAAAATAAGCCCTACCCTGAAAATAAGACCTACAAGGACTTTAACTAGGGCTTATTTGGAGGGTAGGGCTTATATTGCAGCCACCACCGACAATCACACTAGGTCTTATTTTCGGGAAACAGGGTAGCTAGGTTGGGTCCTCTGTCTATTTAAAGGGCAACTTTTAATTCATGGCAACTTTTGATTCTTTTACCCTAAAGGGCACTGTTATCAGTGGATCCAGCATAGAACTTGCATCATGGTTAGGTAACTGTCCAAAAGGAGCATGTTTAATTATTACATAACCCCTCTAAAATACAAGCCTTTTAATCCTGGATAGAGTTGGTTCTCTTCTTAATATTTACTGAATATGTGCATTCATAAAATCTCAAAATCATACTAGAGCAATGCCACTCCTATTTTGACATGCTCAGTTTTAGAGATGAGTACAAATATTTCAGTAACTATTTGACTTCAATGTTAGGAACTCTCAATTTCTCCCCATGAGCATTTTAGGCAAAATTTGTTTGACAAAAACATCTACTACTTCTTTGTGTATTTATAGCAGTTTAGTTTATTTAATTTATTGTTCTTTGTGTTTGTGTTTTTTTTTTTCTTTTTGTGCATTGTCAATTTTGTTTTTTTTCACTCTTTTTTCGCTGTTTTTCTATTTCTTTGAAAAAAAATGGTAAAATAATGAGGCTAATGAGTGGCTGTTTTTGGCACAAAAATAATTCCTGACAAGAGTATAATTTAAAGCCCATTGCATCCTTACAGAGACACCGTTAGCTTGCCAAAATATGAAGTACAACATAAAATATATATACTTACAAATATGCATAAGGTCCTTTTTGTTCTAAATGTGGTTTTCCTCCTTTTAAAACTGCATCTGGATTTGTAACATGGAAAATCCAAAAAGATCTATAGACGGAACTTCCAGGTACGATCCAGTTGTCATAAGCAATAGTTCCTTCCTCAATGACAGCTTCCTAATAAAAAAAAATACTGAGATGAGATGATAAATCAAGATAAGGATAAATTACTTCAGATAACGATCTCCAGTTCACAACCTACTGACTTTTGGGGGTATTTTGAGTGAAACACACCACACCACTTTCTAAACTTTTTAGGTTACAAAGGAGTACCTGATTTACAGTCATGTAAAAAGTAAGTACATCCTGTGGAAATATTTGACTTTTTTGTTGACTTGACAGATATTGACAGAACAAGCAAACACTAGATTCCAATTTCAATTTTGTCTAAAGATTCATGCAATAAAATTGAATAAAAATACATAAAACTATTTTTCCTTTTAGTCATTCATTTAACAAAATGATCTGTGAAAGAAGGTGGTATTGCCCTGTTAGCAGATATTTCTTTTGATAGGTGTTTTGCGTAGCTGTCCACCAGTCTCTGGCATTTACCACTCCACTATGTAAAATTCATTCAGTTTCAAGATATTTGCATCCCACAACATTTTAATCGGATTTAAATCAGAGCTTGGACTAGGCCAGTCGATAACCCTTCTTTTCCTCTAAAAAAATACAAAAAATTTGCAGCACTCAAAAAAACATACAAAGAGTCCAAATAGTAATCAACAGTTCATCAATGTTTCAAGAATCTTAGCCTTTGAAACATCTTTCCATGTGCTTAACAGAATAAGTGGCAACTCACCAGAAATAAATGCTGTCTCAATCAAGAGAACAGCAAAACCACTTAGTATAATCCCTCTGTGGTATGGTTGTCAGAATTAAGCTGTTCAAACTTCTCCTCATGTTACCGCAATACCATAGCATGTGAATCACCATGGAATCAAAAAAAGCTTATAGTGTAGTAATTTAAAATGAAAAACTATACAAATAAACACCAATGCAGGCAGTAAAGAACAGTATACACAGTATACACTTGTGATCTAAAGTTCTTCCTTCTCATGCAATGCACTCTCACCAGAAGTATTGTGCTGCAGAAGAAACTGCACAAGCCAGGACTCCTCCCCCTCATGCAGTGCACACTCACCAAATCTATTGAGCTGCCACAGAGAGCACAGCTAACATGCAGGATGGATGAATGGATGGATGGACACAAGAAAGATAACAATCTCCTCCAGTGCTTTCATTGATCTTCTTTAAGGACACTTTACAGCTCATTCGGTTAAGCAATACCACCAAAACGACATAAATGATGAATCATATTGTAGCATTCTTTATTGAACCAAATGTAGCAGCAATACAATCACTCTCAAAAGTAATGATCAGCCAGTAATAGAATAAAAAGATGCCACTCATTCCCTTACATCTAAGAGCTGCCAGCTTCGAGACCGGTGTGGTGGTGTGATGTCGCGTAGATAGCTCTGTCCTACATGTTCCCAGCCAATGTGCATCCTCAGGAGTCTCTTTCTGCTGTGTCCTTTTCCACTGAGCCATTCCTTGGTGGAATTGTTAGTGCACTTCAGATCATTTTAGTGTTGTTTAGTCAACTTAAACTTTCTATACAGATAGCTGCAATTTGATATGATGTAGAATAGTGGACTGCAGGTTGCCTAGGCCCTATCAACCCCAAACTATAACCACTTGCTGCCAAATCACATGCATGTACATGATTGACTGCAAGTGGTTATACCAGGGTTATGGCTGCAACTGTCAGCCACAACCACAGTATCAACATTTTCAGCTGGCAATGCTCTAACAAGTAAAAGGAATCCTAGCAGCTAATTAGCTGCTGTATTGCTTTTACAGGAAGTGGAAGGGGGTCCCCCGTCCTGCTACCCTCAGATGCCTTTTCAGGCTCTCCTGTTCTGGCGAGGAGCCCGGCATCCAATCCGGCACTTTCGCCGGCTTACAATAGAGGTGACTGGAGACTAGATTATCTATGATCACCTCTATGGTCTAGAACAGTGGTCTCCAAACTGTGGCCTCGAGGCCAGATGGCCCTTGGCTTGCCTTTATCTGGGCTTTGGGGCACTATTCCTCCCATTGATATAAGACACTATTCTATCAACTGATATCAGCAGTGGTGCACCTTTTCTCCCACTGACACCAACAATGGGGAACTATTCATCCCCAAGACACTAACAATGGGCCACTATTCCTCCCAATGACACCACCAATAGGGCACTATTCCTCCCAATGACACCAACAATGGGACACCATTCTCCCACTGACATCAACGACGGGGCACTATTCCTCCCCCTCATACCAAATGTGGTGATGTTTACTCCTGTTGATTCCAGGAAGATTTCCACTCCTGCTGGACACAGTCCGGTCCCCCTAAAGCCTGAAGGACAATAAACCGACCCTTTGTTTAGAAAGTTTGGAGACCCCTGGTCTAGGAAATCAGAAGCGACAAGCATTTTCGTCACTTGAAATTGGCGCAGATGTGTCTTTTTTTTTTGGAAGGCATGAAATCAATGTTTTTTTTTATCTCATGCTTTCAAGGGTAGAAGAGAGATCTGGGGTCTTATAGACCCCAGATGTCTCCAGAATGCGGACCTGTCATGCTTTATTTCTATCAAAAGGCATGCTTACATTCCTCGTGATAGGAAAAAAAGTGATAAAACAAGGGACAATTAAAAAAGTTTTAAAGCCCACCATCCTCATGTGTTAGCAGGCAGAGGTGAACGCATATGTAAGTCGTGCATGCATATGTAAACGGTGTTGAGAGCAATAATTCTTGCGGTGACCCCGCCCCCCTCTGACACATGGGGACATCCCTATGGCTTCCCCGCAGCGTCAGAGGGGGCGGGGCCATCCAGTGGTGTAACCAAGTCTCCCCGCCCCCTCTGATGCTATGGGGAAGTCATAGTGATGTCCCGGTGCGTCAGAGGGGGGGTGGGGTCCATAGTGATGTCCCGGTGCGTCAGAGGGGGGGTGGGGTCAGCCGGCAACGTCACCACGTGGCTCCGCCCTCAGTTATAAAAGAACTGTCACCTGAGAGGCCGGTCATTACGGCGGGTGCCTCCCATGGAGGCAGATCGGTGGCAGCGTGCGGCTTTTTTCTTTTCATTTTCGGTCCGTCGGAGCGAGAGAAGAAGAAGATGAATGGACTTCGTGGGACACTTTTATTTTTTTTATTTTTTATTGAAGGACTTGTTCCAAGGCGTGTATTGTCGTTTTTACCATTTTCACAATTTTTTGTGAATTGATTGGGGTACATTCGTACCCTGTTACCATTTCACACAGGGGGGAGGCCAGGGTCTGGGGGTCCTCTTGTTAAAGGGGGCTTCCAGACTCTGATAAGCCCCCTGCCCGCAGACCCCCACAACCACTGGGCAAGGGTTGTAGGGATGAGGCCCTTGTCCCCATCAACATGGGGATAAGGTGCTTTTGGGGAGCCCCTACCTCAAAGTACCCTCCCCATGTTGAGGGCATGTGGCCTGTTAAGGTTCAGGAAGGGGGGGCGCTCTCTTGTCCCCCCTCTTTTCCTGTGGCCTGCCAGGTTGCGTGCTCGGATAAGGGTCTGGTATGGGTTTTTGGAGGGACCCCCACGCCATTTTTTTAAAAATTTTGGCGCGGGGTTCCCCTTAAAATCCATACCAGACCTGAAGGGCCTGGTATGGAATTTGGGGGGACCCCCATGCTATTTTTTTTTTAAATTTTGGTTCAGGGTTCCCCTTAATATTCAAAGGGCCTGGTAATGGACTGTGGGGGAATCCCATGCCATTTTTTTCCATGACTTTTATGTGTATTGCCAGGACCGACAATTCATTATAGCCGCGAGTACTTTTAAATGACTTTTTTTCCTTTAGAAATGCCATTTTGCTCTCGGACTGTTCTAAACATGGGAAACATGCGCCACTTTACAGGCATACTATAGACACCCGCCAGGTACGAAATTTAAAGGAATATTTCACTTTTATTGTTTCACTTTAAGCATTATTAAAATCACTGCTCCCGAAAAAATGGCCGTTTTTAAAACTTTTTTTTGCATTGATACATGTCCCCTGGGGCAGGACCCAGGTCCCCAAACACTTTTTATGACAATACCATGCATATAAGCCTTTAAAATTAGCACTTTTGATTATTCATGTTTGTGTCCTATAGACTTTAACGGTGTTCGCGTGTTCGAACTAATTTTTTGCCTGTTCGCATGTTCTGTTGCGAACCGAACCGGGGGGTGTTCGGCTCATCCCTATTTCTGACTAATTCTGACTAACTTTACTGTGTCCAAACAACTCATCAGCCCATCACAGTTTTTTGGAGACTTTTTTTAGCTCCAAATCATCAGTTCTTTGGCTAAATTTGCCAGGTTGGCTAGTTCTGGACATATTAGCAGTTATTTTAACATCTAGTGAAATTGATGTTAAAATAATTGTTAATTTGTTCAAAAATGATTAAATGAAATGATCAGTTTCAAATTATTTGTTGACATTTTTATTAATAATTTATTTTTTTTTAATGGCGGCGATCAGCGATTTTTATTGTGACTGTGACATTATGGCGGACACATCGGACATTTTTGACACATTTTTGGGACCATTGTCATTTATACAGCAATCAGTGCTATACAAATGCACTGATTCCTGTGTAAATGACAATGGCAGTGAAGGGGTTAACCACTAGGTGGCAGTGTAGGGGTTAAGTGTGTCCTAGGGGTGTGTTTCTAACTGTGGGGGGGCGTGGCTGTGTGTGACATGTCACTGTTCTCTGCTCTGATGACATGGAGCAGAGAACAGTGACACTGTCACTAAGCAGAACAGGGAGATGCTTGTTTACTTTAGCATCTCCGCGTTCTTCCTCCCCGTGAGGCGATCGCGGGTATCCCCGTGGCGATCGAGTCCGCGAGACCCGCGACCCGACTCACAGAGCTTGCCGCGGGCACGCCCGCTGGCCGCCTCTTAAAGGGAAAAAATTGTGTGAATATTTATTTCAATTATCCAATCATGTTAAAAGCAAATTCCAGTTCACTTTGTTCAATCATCTGCAGATGCTTTTAAAATAACTGGGTAACTGTTTACACAATTTTGTCAGTGAAGATGCTCAACTTTTTTAGTAAATCAGTGTCAATAACTGCTTGCAGAACAGAAGGAGATAGTTGCTATATGGCCACAAAAACTCAAAGAAATAAATATGTCCCTTCAGATGCAAAACAGACAGAAAGATTCATGCTAACATTTTAACACACAACTTGTACCACAATTAACACACAGCTGCTTTAATAAATGTCCCCCAACATAACCAACTAAGGGCTCATGCACACTGCAGCTCAAAAAAAACAGCTGTGCATTTGAGAATTTTAGTTTGAAGAAGCTTGTATGTTTTTATTGAGCTTCTTTGAGCTCCTTTGGGCTTCTTTGAGCTTTTTTTGATCATAAGTGTTTTTTTTCACAAACCCTCCCCTTAGTTTTTTTTTAATTTTTTGTGTGCTTTCGAGTTTCTTTGAGCTTTTCCATGATCATTTGTGTTTTTGTGCCCATTTTTGCATGTTTTTGGGCACTTAGGCATCTTTTCTGCTCAAAAACTCCTCTCAAAAACGTGAGCTTGGTGGGGGGGTTTTCTGCCTGTAGTAGCTTATGCCTGTGAACTCCTGAAAAAGCCATAGTGTGCATGGACACATTGGCTAACAAGGAGAGGAGTTTCCAGGCAGAAAAAATGAGAGCTCCAAATAGCTCAAAAGCCTGAAGGAGCCGCTTCTTTGAACTGCAGTGTGCATGAGCCCTTAGAGCTCCGCAGAAAACATTATATTCATTTTTCCCCTAAAGATTAAAATATCCATCTTAGTGATTTTTTAACCACTTCCATACTGAGCCATTGTAAAATGACACCAGCAGGAACATCTCCTCCCTCCGGGTGGACGTCATATGACGTCCTCCGGTTCTTGCTGCTCCTGCGGGGCCCGCAGTGCTGCAATCGCTGATGAAGCATGTCCCTCGGGACACAGCCCATCCCCCACCAGTGTAAAGAGCCAATAAAAAATTTCTCTTTACCCAGTGACCAGCTGTGTCCAATCACAGCCAGTCACATGCGCTGTCCTCGTGCGCGCCCCTAGGGGCACGAAGAACGGCAATCGGGAATAAGGTGTGTCACCCTGACACAGCCCATGCCCCATTAGGGTAAAGAGCCAATGAAATTTTTCATTACCAGGTTTTCCTCCTCACACACCAATTGTGTTTGAGGAGGAGATTGCGGTAACAGCTAGTTACCGTCTACAGTAAAAAGTAAAACACACTGATTGCCCCCTGTAATTAGGAGGACCTGTCAATAGGCCATTAAAGTACTTGTCACCACCCCATTAAAGTACCTGTCACCACCCCATCAAAGTACCTGTCACCACCCCATCAAAGTACCTGTCACCACCCCATCAAAGTACCTGTCACCACTCCATCAAAGTACATGTCACCAGCCCATTAAAGTACCTGTCACCACCCCATCAAAGTACCTTTCACTAGCCCACCAAAGTACCTGTCACCACCCCATCAAAATCTCTGACACCATCCCATTAGAGTATCTGTCACCAGCCCATCAGAGTACCCGAGTACCTGTCACAACCCCTTAGAGTAAACAAGTACCTGTCACCAACCCATCAGAGTACCTGAGTACCTGTCACCAGAACTGCATGGCAAGTCGTCATATGTCTGGTCAAGCATGTGGTGCCCAAGCGGCTGCTGTTCTTGCCACGCTTGATCCGCTTCAGACATACAGTAGGTTGCAAACAGCATTGGTGTGATCTGCTGCACACGGGTTGAAAATGGCCCACACGAAGGAACTTTTACCTTTACTTTTGTGCTGCAATAGGGTGGCTGCCCTTAAGCTACCCCCTAGAGGACATCCTGCCTCGTTAGAGTTGTGCCTCCTCCTCCTCCTCTCTTCTCTCAGGCACCCAAGTAGGGTCAATGACCTCATCATCCCCTCCCTTCTCGTCACTGGAGCAAACTTGGCAGTATACTGCAGCTGGGGGAACATGACTGCCAGTTTCTTGTCCTTCTTGGCACCCCCTCTCTCTGGGCTCACCTTACTTCCTTCCTTAACCTGGGAACCAACATTGGAGCCTTCAAATCGCTGCGCATCGTCCAGCAGCATGTACTCGTCACTGTGGTTGAATAGTTCTGAGGACTCCTCTGTGCACATTGGTGGGGCTACGGAAGGAGTGACTGTGAAAAAAGGAGCTGGTGGAATAGGTCGCTTTGGCAGCTGCGTTGGAAGGCAAACTAGTATGAGCCTGGGTGACAGAGGATGAGGTGGATGAGGACAACTTTGTTATCCACTCCACCAACTCTTCTGTATGTTCTGGCTCAATAAATGGCCAGCAGCAGAAAAAAAGGACCAGCGTGCCCCATGGCCACCTGCAGAGGATGCACCATGTCCATGACCAGCACTGTTGACTGTAGACACAGAGGCTGCTTGCCCTCTTTTAGTGGCCTGTGAGCGTCTGTCTCTCCTTGGGGGCCTTCCGGACATGATGTATAATTTGTTTTGCAACACCACACTACACTGTATTAGATACTGTGTACACCACCAGAAGCGTAGTAGAAACTGTACACACTGTGTTAGATACTGTGTACACCGCCTTCACTGTATTAGCAACTGTACAATGGCTGCACTGTATTGTATACTGTGTACACCACCAGAAGTGTAGTAGAAACTGTATACACTGTATTAGATACTGTGTACCCCGCCTGCACTGTATTAGCAACTGTACTATGGATGTACTGTATTTTATACTGAGTATACCACCAGAAGTGTAGTAGACACTGTACACACTGTATTAGATACTGTGTACACCGCCTGCACTGTATTAACACTTGTACTATGGCTGCACTGTATTGTGTACTGTGTACACCACCAGAAGTGTAGTAGAAACTGTACACTCTGTATTAGGTACTGTGTACACCGCCTGCACTGTATTAACAACTGTACTATGGCTGCACTGTATTGTGTACACCACCAGAAGTGTAGTAGAAACTGTACACACTGTATTAGGTACTGTGTACACCGCCTGAAGTGTATTAGGAACAGCACACCACAGAATGCACTGTAGATATAGACTACACTGGATGCAGAGTGTATATATATATATATATATATATATATATATATATATATATATAAATAAGACTGTATATATATATATATAGGACACTGCCTGAAGTGTATTAGAAAGAGTACACCCTGCCTTTGGCCAAATATGGCTCTCTTAGCAGAGGGCGCTGGGATTGGCCAAAGCATGCAGGTCGGGTGCATGCTTTGTCCAATCATCATACAGCAATGCACTGCGATCTTGCAGTGCATTATGGGGCGTTCCGCGGCGCTCAAATTTACCGCGAACGCCCCATAATGTTTGCTCTTCGGCGAACGGGCTAACACCCGATGTTCAAGAGTTGGATTTCTAGATCTTCATTTTCACTGCTGTTAGTGTAATTACCTTTACTACTACAACTACCATTGCTGCTATTAGCTGCTACTACTGTTACCTCTGCTGTTACTATTATGGCTACTCCAAGATAGTGGTGATTATTTTCTATGTATTAGAAGACTAAATAGTATTGGCAACCAAACTTAAACCAAACATAAGATTAGACAGGTGATGGTCCATGCTAACATTAAGACAACTCTACATGACAGAGTCAATAAGTGCCCTAGAGTATGGCAGCCTTGGATCGATGTTTACTTACCTCCTTATTTTGACAAAACCTTAATAGAGCCTTTGCAGCCTGACCTCTCTTTATGACAGTCCTGAGTGCTATAAGTTATGTCCAGCGAACCTACCCACCCTAATCCCCTCTTCTCTTCCCCCCATCTACTACACTGTTATCTTTAAGTGGGCTATCTGTCCCATCAAAACCCCAAGCTATGGCTGGGGAGGGAAGGACACCGCTGCCTTTCTTATTAGTCCTGATGTCTTTTATATATGAATATATGTACATTTTCAATGTTATTTACTAAGAGTTAATGTTGTCAATTACGCTATGACTTGTTATGCATTGTACGAGGCAACCACAAACCAAGTCCCATTATATGATATTGTTTCCTGTGCGGAGACTATTGTTGTACACGGTTGCATGACCTGCTGTATAAGTAATGCTTTTATTTTCTTGTTTAGTAAAATGTTTAAACAAGAAAAAAAAAGAAGACTAAATAGTACCTATTAGGTACGGAGTCTGTTAAATGTTAAATAACTCATATGAAAATCATAAATTAAATATTCAGTTAACATTGAAATAATACATAGATGGTTAAAGAGGAAGTTGTAGGTAAGCCTTTAATAAGGCTTACCTGTAGGTACTGTAAATATCTCCTAAACTTGCACCATTTGGAGATATTTATATACGCCAACTTCATTGGCGCATGTGCACTGAAGGAACGGACGATCATGCCATTTCTTCAGGGCCCTGTGCCGTAACTGGCATCACCCATGGGCATGCGTGGGAGTGATGTTATCGCAGCACAGGAGCCCACAAATCCAGAAGAAACTCAGAGTAAAATGTCAGTCGTCTCAGCGGTGTGCTAGTATGCGATACAAAGGCTCATTATGTCTTTATCTTACAGGTTTTTTTTTTGTTTTTTTTGTTTTGGTTTTTACAACCTCTTTAAGGGCTGGGGCATGTTGTAATCTATTTAAATGCACTCTACAATGATGCTATATAAAGTATAATACTGTAACACAGCCATAGCAATAACTGGAAAAATATATACATTATATAGAAAGTGAGCGCTAAAAGAGTGACTATATAACTCCCTCTATAACAAACAAAAACAGATACGTTTTTAATCCATTGATCAATGCACTATGTAATTTAAAAAATGCAAAAATGTATGATACAGTCCCAGAATTTGATGTGAACACTATTCTTGACATAAAATAGGTCTCCACTTTGTGCATAAATGATCTTCCAGTTGTTCAACACAGTTCAGTCATGCACTCACCGCCATTACACTTCACCAGGTGTCATGTAGACAAAATGAACTTCAGTGAGTCTCCACTAACATATACACTCACCAGAGGTCTCAGTCACTGACCTGCCTCCTCCGCCTGAGCCTAACTCAGCTGTGGCTTCAGAAGGAAGCATACATTGTCCTCATTGTCATAGGCAGTAAGTACACATCTGGAGAGATTTACTAAAACTGGAGCACTCAGAATCTGGTGCAGCCATGCACGGTAGTCAATCAGCTTCTAACTTAAGCTTGTTCAATGAAGCTATGAAAATAAAGCCTGGAAGCTGATTGGTTTCTATGCACAGCTGCACCAGATTTTGCATGCTCCAATTTTAGTAAATCCTCCCTATCATTTACAAAATACCAGCTACTCTTTGAATACTTTAAATGACCACAGCGTAAATGATGATTTAAAATTAAGACAGATTATATTGTAAACCCTGGATTTAACTAAGGTAATACAAATAGTTATCAAGAGGTTTCATGTATTTGTAGGTACCAGTTAGCACCAAGTTGTTAATATTTAAATCATGCAGATGTTTGCTATATCACCAAGTAATGGAATAGGAAGAAATAATAGGCATACTGTACCTTGTCTATTGTATTGCTAATGATTAAATCTCCCGCAGGAAACAAGACTCCTCCAAGGATGACCAGTAGTCCTCCTACCACAGATCCCACTATTAGACAGCATTTTTTATTGCAGCACATGTTGTTTTTTTGTTAAAGGGAATCCAAACAGGTTGGAGAGACAGACTGAAAGGCATCAGTCCTTTATATAGTGAATTTTTGTACCATGATAGATAACTCCCCCATTACCAGTAACGACAGTGATAAAGAAAATTATGTCTGTTATTATGGACCAAAGTTCAAGAAACCACAAGTCTGTGATAAGATAATAAGTTTTGCAAGCACTATAGTTTGCTTTGTTACATTGATTTTCAAGTATACATTGTATACATTCATAGAATATGTGGTTTAAAACAGTAACTAGTTTGTGGGTAAAATATCAGCGTGTAGCTTTGCAAAAAATGTAAAAGAACGTTTGTGTTATTAGGGGAGGGGTGGCATGCTGTCTAAAGCACTGGCCATGTATGTTACAATATGATTGTACTATATACATTAGATCAACCAACAGCTTTTTTACAGTAAGGGCCTGCCTAATTGATTTTTTTTAATGGATTATTAAGTCAGAGATTAACCACTTAACGCCTGCCCTCCCACAATGTACTACAGGCGAGCGGCAGCTGTAGGCAAAGCAATGTACTCATATGTCGCTGCCTTCTCCTGGGTTTAGGGCGCCATCTGCCTGATTCCCGCTGTGATTGTACACAGCGGGAGCCTGCCATCAAGTCCCGGCCAATGATTCACGGCTAAGACCTGCTGATCAGCTGTGTGCAATCACAGCTGAGAGCTCTGTGTTGGTAAACAATTCAGAGCTCTGTACCCAGGGAGGAATCTGTCAGTTTTACATCCCTGCAAAGCAGGCATATAAAACTAAGAGATCTGTAGTAAATAAGTAAATATCAGCACACTGTACACACATTACACATAGTTAGGCAATCTTTTAATTCCTTGATCGCACTAGATGTTAACCCCTTCCCAGCCAGTGTCATTAGCACAGTGACAGTGAACAGTATTATTACTGATCACTGCTGAGTGAACATGATTAAATTAGGAGGGAAAAGTGGGATAAGGTAGCCTGAGGATGTAATTTCTGTATTAAAGAGGAGGGCCCATTAAAAAAAAAAAAAAAATTAAAAGTCAGCAGCTACAAATACTGCAGCTGCTGACTTTTAATTGGACACTTACCTGTCCCAGGGTCCAGCGATGCGGGGGATCGAAGCCCCGCTCGCCTCCCCCTCCGTTCGGCGGCACCGGCATTGCAACTGTGGGCGCCGGGCTGTGGCTTCACAGCCGGGCACCCACTGCGCATGCGTGAGCAGCGCCGTGCGCCGTAATTGGCCGCTCAGTCACCTGGGACCTGTAATGAGTCCCAGATGATTGACAAGAGGGAGGGAGCAGGGCCGAGTCCTTCCTGTGCCAAGGGGAAAGTGATGTCACCAGCCCAGGCACTGAAAGAGGCAGACTACGAGGGACCCCCTGGCAACAGGCATTTGGAGGTGAGTTAAAAAAAAAATTCCAAATGTTTTTTTTTAATTTTTTTTAGGAATTTTCATGTATTTTTTATTTTTTGGGTGGAACACCACTTTAATGTCACTGGTGATGTCAGTGGCGGTTAGTCAGTTCCCCCCAGTGGCAGTAAAGCCTCATACACACGATCCGATTTTCCACAGACAAAGCGTAAGACTTTTGTCCAAAGGGCGTTGGCCAGGAACTTGTCTTGCATACAAACGGCACACAATTGTTGGCCAACAAACACGAACATAGTGACGTACTACGTGGCTTTTCAGCTCTTTAGCGCCACCCTTTGGGCACCTTCTGCTAATGTTGTGTTTGGTGAGCATTGATTCTGAGCCTGCGTGTTTGTACTTTGGACTTTTGTCTTACGAACTTGTGTACACACGATCAGAAAATCTGACAACAGATCGCTGTCCGCGGAAAATTTATAAGCCTGCCATCCAACATTTGTCCATTGAAAATCCGACAACAATTGTCCGATGGAGCATACAAACAGCCAGATTTTAGGCCAACAGTCTGTCAACACACAATTCCCGTCGAAAAATCCGATCTTGTGTACGAAGCTTTAGTGTCAGATTGACTGTCACACTATTGCAGTCCCATTATAAGTTACTGATTGCCTCCATTAGTAGTATAAAGAAAAAAAATGAAAAAATTACAGTATGTATACCATAGTTTGTAGGCGCTACAACTTTAATGCAAACCAATCAATAGACACTCATTGGGATTTTTTTTTTTAAAAAACATGTGGCAAAATACATTTTGGCCAAAATATTTGAAGAAATTGGATTTTTAAATTTTGTTTTTTGGATGTTTTATAGTGGAAAGTAAAAAATATTGAAGCACTTACCCCCGAAGGAGCTGCTGAATTTTTGATTGGGCCTGTAGTCTGCTCTTACACCCCCTATAACTTGGCTCAGTCCCCTTGACACAGCTGTGGTGCAGTGTTAGTGTGGAACTAATAGTGAAGGATAACCCCACAATGTGCAATACAACAATAGTATACCTTTGTTATTACCTGGGTATCCGATGTTCCACCTGCTGGAAAAGGAACAACACTCCACACCAATTGTACTTAACCAGGAACGTAACTTTTACTGGAATCAGTATAAAAGTAGTATTACAATATTTGGTCTGTCACACAAACATAATGCAACAGCCCAAAAGGTATTCACAACAGTTTGTACATATGAGGTTGTCCTAGATGACCCATGGAAGTGCGTCTCCAGGTGGGACTAATGCTCAGAGCACAAACGCCTTAACTCTGGGCACCTTCCCACTTCCAGCATGCTCTGGTGACCACAAGAAGACAATGTTATTCAATAAAGCCCAACACAATTCCTAGGGAGCTCACCCTACTTTTATAATGCAGTCCCTCTTATCATTAATATGATGCAAGGCCTTGCAATGAGAGATGCAGTCTTTTCAGTCTTCTGTCTTCTGCTAGCTATTTGTGTGGTACCAATTGTAACAGTTGAACAAACCAGGATTAAATGAAAGTGGATGTTAGAACTATTCTTGTAGTCCAGTACACCTGCAACTGCCTTCGATGCAGTTTGGCTATTATAACACAGTGTCAGTAGTACAGTGAAGGATAGGCTTGAGGCCTGTTCAAACTCAGTCCTTTTGCTTAAGATCTTCTCTGTGGGACTACAGGTCCCAGCAACACTGTGTCAACAGTCTAAGTGTGAAAAGGTGCGGTACAAACATTCTGGGCATCAGCCCTCTCACCAATCTAGGTCCAGACAGATGGGTGCCTCCACTCCACAGTATCTTAGTTCGTTCGCTGAGGCCACACTGTCACGCCGTTCCGTTTCACAGACGACCAGGAGTCCTCGGTTACCTCCTTCAAGGGTCTCTGGAACGATCACATTGCTGCTCCAGCACGCTGTGATGTAAGGCAGGATCAAAGGGCTGCTCACAGACGACCAGGAGTCCTTGGTTACCTCCTTCAAGGGTCTCTGGAATGATCACACTGCTACTCTAGCATGCTTTGATGTAAGGCAGGATCGCTGGCTGTTCCGCTCCGCACAAGGTAGGCCGCAACTCTGTGGGACACACACACCCACAGAGCCCTGCTGGCAGGCCATGCGTCCCAGGAACAAGAGCAAGAAAAAGGCCGCGCGGGCCCTTTTATAACTTACCCAGCATGCAGTTCAGTGCTGAGTGTCCATGGGAGGTCACTTGGCATTGTGGTTAGGTTAGCTCTTTCTAAAATGTAAACAAACAGTCACTTCCTGTAACATTCCTCCAATGTGCTTGAAACAGAATGTAAAATAAAGTCCATTTCACATTTTGGCCACTAGATGGCGCCAAATACCAAAGAATGCATTGTCCATACTTTTAACATTACATTAAGGAAACAGGCAAAAATCTGTCAGCGCTACATATTGTTTTTTTTTTTTTTCAAATGTTCAGTCTCATTGGGATTTTTTTTATCAAAAACATGTAGCAGAATACATTTTGGCCAAAATGTTTGAAGAAATTGGATTTTTTAATTATGTTTATTTGATGTTTTATAGCAGAAAGTAAAAAAAATTTTTTTTTTTTAAATGTTCAGTCTGTTTTCATTTATATCGCAAAAAATAAAAAAACCCAATTGTGAGCAAATATCACCAAAAGAATAAGTTACTGATTGCCTCCATTAGTAGTATAAAGAAAAAAAATGAAACAAGTTCCAGTATGTATACCATAGTTTGTAGGTGCTATAACTTTCACGCAAACCAATCAATAGACACTCATTGGGATTTTTTTTATCAAAAACATGTAGCAAAATACATTTTGGCCAAAATGTTTGAAGAAATTTGATTTTTTAATTTTGTTTTATTGGATATTTTATAGTGGAAGGTTAAAAATATTGTTGTTTTTTTTTTTAAAATGTTCAGTCTTTTTTCATTTATATCGCAAAAAATAAAAAACCCAGTGGTGAGCAAATACCACCAAAAGATGTGAAAAAAAAAGATATAAATTTGGTTTGGGTGCATGACTGGGCAATTACCAGTTAAAGTAGCGCAGTGCTAAATAGCAAAAAATGGCCTGGCCATAAAGGGGTAAAATCTTCCAAAGCACAAGTGATTAATCACTGCTTAAAAATCACTAATTCTAGTGGTTGACAGCCATTGATTTAATCACAAGAGTCGCTGGAGATTTGCTACAGCATTGGGTTGTGTTCTGCTACAAATCATTCTCCTTCAGCGATTTGTAGCTAAGACTAGCAATTGCTGCAACATTTCATAGAAAATATTGATGAATCTCAATCGCTGACACGGAGCAACACATTGCTTTAAAAATGTCACTGTTGGCGACCCTACAAAAAATCATCATGAGTTTCTTAGTGACAAATTCCTGTAACAAAACTGTGGGGGGGGGGTCGCTGCAAAAAAATCGCCTAGCAGCCAAAAGAAGATTGTGCAATTAGATTATAAAGTGTATGGCCATCAATGGGTTTTCCTTCATTTTTCCGTTTTCTGCTCTATTTCTGTTCTTAGAAACATGCCTAGCAAAGGGCGCTGAATGACTATGTTTGAATTAGGAGGGAAAAGTGGGACATGGAAGTCTGAGGATGTAATGGCTGTGGCTTGGCAACACAACAGCTACAGGTGGTGGTGCTGGTGATGATGGTTGCAATGAAAGATGGAGTCTCTACCAAGGCAAAGGGCTACCTGTGATCATTACAAATCCAAACCCCAATTTTGACTTTTGTTGAAAGATTGCAACGAATGGTCTACTGGATGAGTTTTCATAAACTCTAAACTATTTCTCTCTCTTCTTTTGGTCATCATGAGGGCCAGTATTACTGAGTAGTTCTAGGACAGAAAACCACTCTTGGTTTATTTGTTCAGCTGTGGTTAGGGACAAATGTCCAAGCCTTGATGCAGCTGACTGCGTCCAGGCTCAAACATTTGTTCCTATCTGCTCTGTGTGCGGCTTCATGCGAATAGCAGCAGCTTCTCTCAGACCAGACAACTATTAATTTAAATGGGCTGAGCGGCCACTGCTGAACACAATCTGGTCATTTGAACAGCAAGAATCCATTGATTCTTGCCATAGGAATCTGACGGCCGCAGCTACCTGGAAGTAAGAAAGAGGCCTGATTGGTCACTGACAGTTTCTAGATTTATAGTTGGTATTTTGTATACATTGTATTAATTTAAAAGAGAAGGGGATTTGTAAGGACTTTCAGGAAGCCTAAACCTGGTAGAGCTACATGATGCCGTGTTTCCATCTATTTTACATCTGGTTCAAGTTTCTATACAATTATCACCTTTACAGGTTCAGTGAGGCCATAGGTCCTGTAGTTTTTATCTTATATATTACAATTTTATTCAATTATGTTTCTGTGGAACTTTGGAATTTTTCTGGGAATCACCATGCTCTTAATTGAGATTCTGTTACTATTTTATTGTCTATTGTTTACTATCATGCTTACCCTTCTTTTACCTTTGACATTAGTGGTTATGATTCAAGACACTTTTGTTACCATCTTATTAGTGCTGTTACCATGTATCAACATTCTATGTACATTTATATTGTAATATTAATAAAATTCCTCTGAATTACTATTCTTTCGCTTTCATGTGCTTCAATCAAAGTCCCACCTTCCTTGTCCCCTCTTCGATTGTATTAATTTACATCTGATTACTGTGTTTCTTGCCAGTTTAGGATGGAGTACTTGTGTTTTGGTGTATTTTTATTACACACTCTCCTGGTTGCTACAGTAAGTCGACTGTCAGGTGAAAGTGATCCATCCACTGTACGCCTCCTCTTTTCCACCTGCAGGCAGAGAACCCCTTGGCCGGTCCCCTGGGTAGAGAGGAAGTAGACCAGTGAATGTCAGTTCATTGATCCCCCCTACCAAGTAAAAGGCCAGGAGCAACATGCATTACATCACTTCCGGGTTTGGCTGTCTATTTTACTACCCAGGCTACAATGGAGGTAAGGTGGGACATCAGGGGTCAGTTTCCCCAGCTAAATAGACAAACAAACATCATTTGTTAAGGATAATCCTCATGTGATCAAAAAAGTGGATGGAAAGAAGGTCTCTCCTTATACCCTCGCCTTAATGTAGAGTCACTCTATCTTGTGAAGATTACTGTGCGGGCACACTCCCGAGTCCAGCATTTGCGTCCATAGACACAGAATGCCGGACTCGGCCCCACCCCCTGACCCCCACGTCATTGGATTTGATTGACAATGGCTGCCCTGCTATCAATCTATCCAATCAAGAGCCAAGACAACGGGCAGAGAGGTAAAGCGCGTCTCCGCCATGGGAAGGAATGGGCTCAGGTGAGAAAAACTGGGGGCTGGGGCGCTGGTCAATGTCAGAAGTTTTTTCACCTTAACCACTTAAGCCCCGAACCATTTGGCTGGCCAAAGACCAGAGCACTTTTTGCGATTCGGCCTTGTGTTGCTTTAACTGACAATTGCACGGTCGTGCGACGTGGCTCCCAAACAAAACTGACCTTTTTACCCCATAAATAGAGCTTTCTCTTGGTGGTATTTGATCACCTCTGCGGTTTTTTTGCGCTATAAACAAAAAAAGAGCGACAATTTTGAAAAAAAAAGCAATATTTTTTACTTTTTGCTATAATAAATATCCCCAAAAAATGTATTAAAAAAAACCTTTTTTCTCCTCTCTTCTCTCTCTACATATTTTTGGTAAAAAAAATCGCAATAAGCGTTTATTGATTAGTTTGCGGAAAGTTATACCGTTTACAAAATAGGGAATAGTTTTATGGCATTTTTATTTTTATTTTTTACTAGTAATGGCGGCTATCTTCTCTTTTTATCATGACTGCAACATTATGGCGGACAGATCGGACATTTTTGACACATTTTTGGGACCATTGTCATTTATACAGCAATCGGTGCTATACAAATGCATTGATTCCTGTGTAAATGACACTGGCAGTGAAGGGGTAACCACTAGGGGGCAGTGTAGGGGTTAAGTGTGTCCTAGGGAGTGATTCTAACTGCGGGGGGAGGGGCTACGTGTGACACATCACTGATCAGCGCTCCCGATTACAGGGAGCTGTGATCAGTGACAGTGTCACTAGGCAAATGCTTGTTTACATTAGCATTTCCCCGTTCTTCAGCTTCGTGAGACGATTGCAGGTATCCCTACGGACATCGAGTCCGCGGGACCCGCAATCACACGGAGCTTGCGACAGGGTCACGCGCACGTGCCGCTGGCGGTGCGCATGTGACCACACGGTGGCAAATTCAAAGGGATGTACAGGTACGCCCATTTGCGCAGCCATGCCATTTTGCCGATGTATATGTATATGTATATGTATATGTACATGCGGCGGTCAACAAGCGGTTAATGCATAGAATGCATTAAGGTGAAAAAACCCGAGGGTTTACAACCCCTTAAAGTCTTGCAATTTCAATCCACAAAAAGGCATGTGGTGTCATTCCATAAAAGGAAATTAAAAGTCTATTTTTGGCAGATCAACTGCTTTTTTTCTCTATTTGCAGAATCTTTAATGCCCAGCTTTGGGTACCTTGATTTTTTTTAAATTGTACAATTTTTACAGTTTTCTATAACGACTGTTTACTTAGTAAATGAATGTCAGCTGGGCTATAATGGAAATATATACTTTATGGTATATACAGTAGATGGCTGCAACACCCTGAATTTCCTTTTCTTTAGCTGCTATACTTTTTTTTTTGTTCTTTAGATATGTAACGGTTTAGCTGGTTATGGTAGTTGCAGTTGCATCACTTCATATGACATATTTCTAACTGATGTAGCTAGTGAATTAAAAGCTTTATTCATTTAGACTCTGAAAAAAGGAAAAAACTAATTAAGTACAATTTTGAATCATTTTGTAAACTCTTGCTTAAGCATTTGCTGATCACTTCTGCTTGACCTATGTATATTCTACTGATTGCTGTTCAGTATATTTGGTGATAGACTATACAGTATAATATAATAGTGACATCTGGTGGCTATATGTCAGTATTCCATATGTCACATATGGCTGGTGCTTTCTTGTTCTACTGAAAAACAACAGATGCAAAGAGACAGAAAATTACATCGTAACCATGTAGTGTCATTAGAAAGACCATTACATTATACAAGCATTAAAGTAACATTACCTCCTTGTAGCATAACTACTGATCAAAGTATATGATGGTACAAAAGGTTCTAACTGTGGGGAATGAGCTGATGGAAGTGGTAGAATATTAGTTGAGGTGTGATAGGCTTCCCTGAAGAGATGAGTTTTCAGGGATTGGGTAGGGGATAGCCAGACCGGTGGAGGTAGCGAGTTCCAGAGGATGGGAGAAGCTCTGCAGAAGTCCTGGAGATGAGCATGGGAGGAGGAGACAAGAGAGCTTGAGAGTAGGAGGTCTTGAGGAGCGGATAGGACTGTTTGGGTGATATTTGAAGACAAGATTGGTGATGTAGCTCAGGGCAGAATTGAGAATGGCTTTATATGTTGTGGTTAGTAGTTTGAATTTAATTTGCTGGGCGATTGGGAGCCAGTGTAGGAATTGGCGGAGAGGGGTGGCAGGCACTTAATGGTTGGTAAGGTGGATAAGTCAGGCAGCAGCATTCATGATAGACTAAATGAAGAGGTGCAACGCTTATTAGATAAAAGTCCAATAAGTAATTTAAAGTTCATAAAGAGTCAAAACACTTCTTGAGATGAATACTGGTACGCTGGATAGAAAAATCTGTCACCAACACCCAACAGTACTGACTCTTACCCTAAATCAAAGTGATTTGCACAGTGGATGGTCAAATGATGGAAACAGCGATCATCACAAGCAGGTAGAACCACTCCGCCAGAGGTATGCTGATCAATGCACAGGTATGGATATCAATACTCTAATGCCCCGTACACACGGTCGGACTTTGTTCGGACATTCCGACAACAAAATCCTAGGATTTTTTCCGATGGATGTTGGCTCAAACTTGTCTTGCATACACACGGTCACACAAAGTTGTCGGAAAATCCGATCGTTCTGAACGTGGTGATGTAAAACACGTACATCGGGACTATAAACGGGGCAGTGGCCAATAGCTTTCATCTTTTTATTTATTCTGAGCATGCGTGGCACTTTGTCCGTTGGATTTGTGTACACATGATCAGAATTTCCGACAACGGATTTTGTGTGTCGGAAAATCCGATGGAAAATGTCTGATGGAGCCCACACACGGTCGGAATTTCGGAATTTCCGACAACACGCTCCGATCGGACATTTTCCATCGGAAAATCCGACCGTGTGTACGGGGCATTAGACCGCCAGGAAGACCAATGGATGGACCTCATCTCAGCACAGGTACTCTCCTCTGCTGCCTGTTTCAATGATGTCTTCCCTTCATGATAGACTATATTCATGATAGACTGAAGAGGGGATAGGGGATAGCCTATTGAGAGGCAGGTCATTGCATAAGAGATTCTGTTTTCTGTCTCTCTCCGCTGAATTTTTACAGGCAACTACCACTGAGCGCCGGCATCATGTTCTGATTTATATATATATATATATATATATATATATTTGTAGTATACACTTTTTAGGATTGTAAAAGACCTGGGACACCATTAGATGCCACATGCAGAGCAGCAATTCGGCAAACAGTGGGTGTGGCCAAATTGTGTTTACAATGGGAGGGGCTTAAATGGGCATGGTTAAATAAAACAAAAGCATCTGGCACTTGGCTCCACAAACTTGCCTAGGGTGGACACCCAGGGCAATTGCCCTACATCTAGGTGGATGGAGAAGAAGGGGAGGACAGAGCAGGGTGGACAGAAGAGAGGAGGGTGGACAGAAGAGAGGAGGGGGAGATGGAGCAAGGTGGACCTGCATTAACCGTTAACGGAGTTGGAACAGGGGACACTAAAAGAGTATGTTGATGAAAACTTAAAGAAAGGTTTCATCTGTCCATCCACATCCCCAGCAGGTGCAGGTATCTTTTTTGTGAAAAGAAAGATCACACCCTTTGGCCTTGCATAGACTATCGTGAGCTAAACAAGATCACTGTTAAAAACCGGTATCCCCTTCCCTTGGTACCCGAGTTATTCCAGAGACTGGAGGCTGCTACCATCTTTACCAAGCTTGATCTCCGAGGGACTTATAACTTGGTCCGTATTAGGGAAGGGGACCAGTGGAAAACAGCTTATCGCACCAGATTCTGGCACTTTGAGTACCTAGTAATGCCCTTCAGATTATGTAACGCTCCTGCCACGTTCCAGTACTTTATTAATGATGTTATTCGGGACTATTTGGATTAGTTTGTCATCGTCTACCTATACGATATTCTAATCTTTTCTTCTTCCCTAGATGCCCATTGCAGACATGTCAGATGTGTGTTAGCACAGCTCCGACAGCATGGCCTGTACGCAAAGTCTGAAAAATATGAGTTTGAGCGAAAGAGTATTCCGTTCCTGGGATTGATCATCTCTATAGAAGGTATTAAGATAGATCCTCAAAAGATTGCTGCAATACTAGACTGGCCGATTCCTGAAGATAAGAAAGGAGTCCGTTTCGTTGGATTCGCTAATTTCTACCGGAAATTCATTAAGGGGTTCTCTGCCATCATTGCCCCCATCACCCAGTTAACTAAACAGGGAATCCGCTTCCATTGGTCACTAGAGGCCCAAGCTGGCTTTGAGTCCCTCAAGAGACTGTTTACATCCGCCTCTGTTTTGAAGCATCCTGACTCTACCCTGCAGTTTGTAGACGCTTCCGAAATCGCTGTTGGGGCAGTCCTCTCCCAATGTCAAGGAACCAAGTCCCTGCTTCATCCAGTAGCCTTCTTCTCCCACAAATTATCGGCAGCAGAGAGGAACTACAATGTGGGAGATCGAGAACTACTGGCAAAAAAATCTGCACTGGAGGAGTGCCGATACATATTGGAAGGAGCGGCTCACCCAATTTTGATTTTTTACAGATCACAAGAACCTGGAGTACCTGAGGTCTGCAAAGAGGTTGAAACCACGACAAGCCAGGTGGGCATTGTTTTTCTCCAGGTTCTTTTCATGGCACTTATTGACCAGGCTCAAAGAACACAAAACCTGACGCTCTGTCCAGGATGTTTCATAGATCTAAAGAAACTTCGACTCCAGATACTATTCTCTCTCCAGGGAATTTTCTTCTGGTACAAAAAGATCTGCTTTCTCGGATCAAGCAAGATTCTGTGGTGTGGGCGCCCCCCGTTGAATCAGAGCTACAAGCGAAGGATGGTTTATTCTGGTACAGGGACAAGATTTTTGTACCCGGAAGTTTACAAATTTCTATACTGGAACTTTGTCATGATCATGCACTAGCAAGGCATTTTGGCATAACCAAGACTACTGACCTGGTACAACGCACTTTTTGGTGGTCGCGAGTACGTGGAGACTGCAAGAAGTTTGCAGAATCCTGCACCACCTGCATTCAGAACAAAAACAGTAGAGCTAAGGCCTGGGGATTATTAAAACCATTACCTGTTCCAGATAGACCATTGAAGATGTTATCCATAGACTTCATTGTTGAGTTGCAGAGGGCCATACCACTATCTTTGTGGTGGTAGACCAGCTGTTGAAGATGGCACACTTTATTCCAATGAAAGGCACTCCCTCAGCCCCTGAAATAGCGCAGGTATTCATCAAAAAAATGATTAGACTCCATGGAGTACCGGCTAACATTGTCTCAGATCGGGGAGTACAATTTACTTCCCGATTCTGGAAATCTCTGTGCAAGGCTCTGGGAATCGAGTTATCGTTCTCTTCTCCTTACCACCCACATGCAAATGGGCAGATGGAGAGGATCAATCAGACCCTTGAAAAATACTTATGCTGCTTTTCTTCATTTGCCCAAGATGACTGGATTCCTCTGCTTCCATTGGCTGAATTCGCCTACAACAACTCCACTCACTCCGCTAGAAAACAAACCACATTTTTTGCCAATTATGGCTTTCATCCATCATTTCTGCCTAATTCCACCCCAGAATGCCCTGTACCAGCAGTCCATGAAACAATACATTTTTTCTCCTCCAACAATCAGTTGTTAGAGGAAACCATGATCAGGACACAGGAACACAACGAGGAAGTCTTTGACAAGAAAAGAAGAGGGGAACTAATAATGGCACTGGTAATTTAGTATGGTTGTCCACAGTGAACCTAAAGTTGGCGTGTCCTTCAAGAAAGTTGGGTCCTATGTTCATAGGCCCATTTCCCGTATAGAGGAAAATCAAGAAAGTGGCTTATGAACTAGAACTCCCTGATTCACTTAAAATTCATCCCATTTTTCATGTGACACTGCTGAAGCCCTCTGTTTCCAAACCTTTTTCTGGCCGAAGTTCGGATCCTCCTGACGCTGTAATAGTGGACGGAGAAGAGGAGTTTGAAGTGAAAACAATCTTGGATTGCAGGAAAAGAAACAATCAAATCCAATTCTTGATTAAATGGAAGGGTTATGGGCCTGAAGAGAACTCATGGGAACCTGAAGAGAATATCCACGCTAAGAGTCTGATCCAATCCTTTAAAAGGTCCCATCCTGAGAAGTTGGCCCAGATGGGCATCCGGAGGCTGCCCCTTAGGGGGCAATGTCAGGAAGATACTGCCAGCAACAGTTGATCCAGACCTGCTGGTGCGCGATTGCGGGTGCCAATGTGCATGTGCACACGCGCACGCGCGCACTCATTAGTGCCAGGCAGGCTATTTAAACCTGCCTCACACAGGTGAACTTTGCTGTCTGCTCTACAGCATTCCGTGTGTTACTTGCCTATCTGAAATCTGTTCCTGTGTTGATCCAGCTTGCCTGAAGACTATCCCTGCCATCCGCCTGCATCTGGCCTCCGGCCTGTCTGACTATTCTTCTGCCTGCTCCTCTGATCCTTTTGCTGCCCACCTGATAACCGACCCAGCTTGTCTGACCTTCCACAAGTCTTTATCCGGCTTGTTCCTGGTTCCAGTCCATTGATCCGGTTCCAAACTGCTGTGCCTGTTTGCTGTTCAAGCCTGTTCCTGGTTCCAGTCTGCTGATCCAGTTCCAGTGTGCTGAGCCTGTTTGCTGTTCCAGCTTGTTCCTGGTTCCAGTCTGCTGATCTGGTTCTGCTGTGCCTGTTTGATGATCCAGCTTGTTTCTGGTTCCAGTCCGCTGATCCAGTTCCTGCCTGCTGTGCCTGCCTACCCTTCCTGCCTGCTCTGGGTACCAGCCTTCTGTACCAGTTCTTGCCTTCTATCTTCTGCAAGGAATCTCCCGAACCTCTGGACTGATCTCCCGCTGTTAATCCTGCCAGGCTCTGGTACAACTCCTCACTCCTGTGCTTCCTGTTTATCCTATTAGGGGCCTCGAGTCAGAGGCATAAGAGAGGCCATCCTCTGCAATTCGGGCTCACCTACTAGGTACGTAAGAGCAAATCTTAGAAATAAACTGTACTTAATTAGAAAGTTATACAAGACTACGGTGATGAAAGGCCAGCACATGCATGACTATATAAGATGTACCCTAGACATAGTGGAATGCCTGTAATCTCCAGCAGAAGAAATTAAAGATTGTAATAAAGCAGCAGTGGTCTCCAAGACAGTTATGAGAAACTTGATACAGCACTTGATGCTCACCCAGAAGATGGCCTTTCCCAGGAATACAGTAAGGCAAGCATAAGGATGAAAGTAAGTGAAAAACAGATAAAAATGCTCCCATGGCAGAATCTGCTTTTAGAGTCAATGACCACAATAATAGTAATATGCAGCTGTGAATGTTTTGTGTGCAATAAGACAGGTCACCTAAAGACAGACTGCAGAACTTGGAAAGCTAGAATGCATCAGCAAAAGACACAAGTTAAGCAATAAAAGGCCAAAAGTGTTAAAGAAGAAATAGTACATGCTTCAGATACTAAGTGTGCCTTTCATTCCAAGGAGGGTACTTCATAATTTTTGACTTACCAAATAGACTCTGGAGCAGCAAATCATATGGCCAATTATAAAAATTTCTTCATTTACCTTGATCAAAGCAAGATAGCCAGACTTACAACAGCTAATGAACAATATATAGTATAGTGTCAGAAGGAATAGGAGACAGTTATCTACATTGCCCTCTACCCCCAACAGTCACCAGAAAGATACCTATTAAAATTTGCTATAGGTTTCTACTCTTGGAAGCAACCTTCTGTCATTTAAGAATGTCACCAACCAAGGACCTGTAGTGCGGTAACAGCTGTAATATCAAGAAAAGAAGCAAATACCAGGTAATAAAAAAAAATTACAGATGAACTGTATCAGCTGAAGTTCAGTGAAGTGCACTGTCAAAGAGGAAAACCTTTTAGCTGTGTTCACATCTAGCACTGTTGTCTTAAATAATGGATCCTAAAACTTATAAAAAGCTAGCTGAAGATCAGCATGTCAGTGGCATTGATCTATGCAGTCAACAAATGAAGTGTAGCACTTACATAAGGAGAAAATACCTAGTAATTATTTTCCAAAAGTAACAACAGCAGAGCCCATCAATAAGTTTTTTACCTTAGTGCATTCTATGCATTTGCGTAGAAAAAACTTTCTGCATGCAGCATGCCATTGGCTTTCGCTGCTGTCAATCACAGCCAGTGAGGAGGGGTCGAGAGTCAGGAGCAAGCACTTGGTGGTAGGAGAATCCAGAAGCGCTGACAGAGGACTCAAGAAGGTAAGTATATCGTTTTTGGCATGTAGACACAGGAGAAAGGTGCCAAGGAGCCTAATATACATGCGGTCCCCGGGTTACAAACAAGATCAGGTCTGTAGGTTTGTTCTTAAGTTGAATCTGTTTGTAAGTCGGAACTGGTACATTTTTTAAGTGTAGCTCCAGCCAAAATAAATATTTTTAAGCTTTTTGGATAGCATGGGGAAGGGTTAACACCCCTGTAACATTTGTTTGCTGTCTGTGCCCCTGTTCAGAAGATGTCACCTCACTTTCTGTCCCAATGACAATTGGATTTTGAAAATTTTGGGTTGTTGTGGAAACAAGCCTTGATGATAAAGCATCAGTGGAGACACCTTTTTCCCATAATGACTCTTACAGGAGTGAATTTGTGTCAGCCAGTTTCAGTTTAATTGTGTCTAGTATTAAGCTATACCTCCGGAATATCTTTGCTTGTATTATCACACTTTGTATCTTTTTATATTTTAAATATTTTTGTTGGTTGCTACTTTTTATCTTAACACTATTCCAGGTTATCTATTTCAGCCGGCAGACAGCTTACATTATAGCTACCAAATGTCTCATCATATCCTCCGATCTCTTGCCATATTTTAACCCCTAATGATTTGGATTAGGAATGAGCACTACAGACACTTTTACAATTACTTTAATTCACTTGGATTTTTGTGGTCCTATGAAAGCTCAGGCTCCAGAAAAGAAAGAGTCCCTTGTCTCATGCATTTATGACTCCTCAAGGTATACTGTGCTCTACCTGTGCAAAAGTGCAAATGCTAATGAAGCACCTATATGTTAAAAGTCTCATTAAGTGACATAGTCAGCATCCCCTGCACAACAATCTGAGCAAAAAGCTCCACCAGTACTGCAGAAAGAGAAACAAACCATTAATCAATATTATAAAAATCGAAACTGGTGTCACTGATTTATCTTCTGTAAAGGAAGAACCACTGTCCTTTATTTTATGGAAAATAGGGGAGGAGTGGGGTTCTACAGTTCTATCTTGTTTCTGTTGCCTGATAGAGAACTGTAAGTACATGTTGTGTTCCTAGAGATGGAAGTCTGCTACTGGCAGAATCACAAGGATAAAATACAGGGGAAAAAAATCGTAAAAGTAAAAATAATACAGCCACCACATTTAAAGACTGGTAAGCAGTATAGTTTTATGTTTTTGGGTTTAGATACTCTTTAAAGAGGCGTTCCATCCCCCCCCCCCCATTAAAAAGTTAAAAGTCAGCAGCTACAAATACTGTAGCTGCTGACTTTTAATATTAGGACACTTACCTGTCCAGGGTTCCTGCGATGTGGGCACCCCAGACGATTTTTGGATCGGCTCTCAAGTTCTGCCATCACCATTCATGTTAAGGGAATCTGTGATCCCTACTGCGCATTTGCGAAGTGCGCTTTCTAGCTGGATCGGCAGTGGAGGAAGGAGGAGGGGGTCAGAACTTCTGAGGGACAGCGCCGTGGTGCTGTCTCCAGGAGATAGGGAACGGTACCTGTCAAAAACAGGTACTCGTTTCCCTCTCCTCCCTGAAAGGTGCCAAATGTGGCACCAGAGAGGGGGAGGAAGCAGGTAAGCGAAGGTTCCACTTTTGGGTGAAACACCGCTTTAATTCCATGCTTCTTTTTCTTGTATAGAGTGAAAGGATAATAGTGCCAAGCTGTAAGGTTTGGTCCAGATATGTATATTTTTTTTTTGTCACAATAAAGGGTCTATAAAAATATATATATGGACTAATCCCTGAGGCTTGGTACTCTCGTCTTTTACTCCATACAACTAATTCTCAAAAGAAGCACACTGTGGATCAAGTATTTAGTCAGACTAAGAGGAACGTTCTAAAATTTAAATATATATATATATATATATATATATATATATATATATATATATATATATATATATATATATATATATATATATATATATATATATATATATATATATATATATATATATATATATATATATATATATATATATATATATATATATATATATATATATATATATACATATATTTAAAGCCTAACTTCAGGATAAACTTCTTTTTTTTCCTTTCCAAGAAGAAGAGTCCAAATCTTAGCCAAGGTTTTATTACTATCTGAAAGTTTTAGAGAGATTTCCTCTCACTTCCTTTGTGACATTGGAGTTCCGTCCCTTTGCCACTCTGTTAAAATGTTTTTGCATTGCTCTCTGTATTACACTTGGGGTGAATTCCAGGTCAGTTTCTGTTCTGTGTGGCATCCATGGAATAGCACGAAATCAGAGACACTATATTGTTAAAAAAAAAAGTTCAAACCCCATTCAAATCATAAAAAAAACAAAACAGGAGTGCATGTTGACCGGGTGTTTGAAACAAGTGCAGCTATGCTTAGTCGGGAGAAAACATATTCTTATACTAAATAATCCTCAGGTTGGCAGATCTCAACAAAACATAATTTTGAGCAAACTGTTTTTCCATTACAAACCACTAGATGGGAGCAAAGAGTCTTCTTTGCTTTCATCAATTATTTACTAAATTCCATCTCCATGATTTGGATACCGTACTTTCTTAAGTCTTGCATAAAATATTTTTGGGGGATTTTTTTTAATCTTTGTTTATTGTTTCACAAACAGTTTAAAACGCCTGACAGAATGAGATCCAACTTACTACAGTATACACTTTAAAATTACATAAATATGAAAGGACATATATTGCTTGTATGATAAAAAACATACATGCATAACCTAACATTGTGGAATTGACGTTGTAGTATTGGTGGTGGAATCTACTGTTAAGGGTTAGAATGGTGAAGGGGATATGGGATATAGGGTGGTACCATTACTAACGGTAAGAGTGGTAAAGGTGATATGTTTTACAGTATATGGTCGCTTCTTAGTTAAGGCTAAGGTTAGAGTGGTGCGGCTGAAACTAATTGTGTTGACAGTACACAAAGTGAAAGAAGGAAAAAGATGTAAAGAGCATGAAGGGTATGTTGTTGAGGGATGGACATGGATGGAATTAATATATGAGGGTGGGAGGAAAAGGAAGGGAAGTAAAATGAGGAGGAAAGGAGGAGGGGGAAGGAGAATTAGGGAAAGAAGGCGAAGGGAAGTAGCAGAAGGGGTTGGGAGGTGGGAAAAAGGGCAATGGTACCCAGAGAAGTCACAGAATGATGGAGCCAGGGGTTAGTTTCAGGTTCATGTTATGATGTTTTTACATTGTGTTGAGTTATTGTAGCGTATCCAGGATGCTCCTGCAGTACTAAAGTTTTCTTTTTGTTGTGGCTGTAAGGTTTTCCATATACGCATACTGTTGTTCACATTGTTAAACCAGAGGGGTTAATCTGAAAGTGATGTTTATTTACATTTGTCAGAAATGAAAGATCTTTCTGAAATAAGAAGGTGCATAGGCTTGCGCAGGGGGTGTGCCAGGGCACACCCTAATCACTACGTGCGGTAATGATCCCCCCTCCTGGCCAGATGCTTCAGAATGGAGAATGGGGGAAGGGGCTAGTAAATATGTCATTTACCGGTCCCTTACTTTTCTAAATGAACACAGTGAACGCATCCAATCACTGTGTTTATTCATAACTTAAGCATAGGAAACTATTCTGTCCGAGACATATATGAGACAGGGTGGATCACAAGAACTGATAACCACCCTGTCAAAGGCCTACTCTGCATAAGTGGAAAGAAGCATCATCAGAGTAGAGCTTAAAAAACATTTATGAATCTCCCATATGGTGAGGGGAGCTGTTAATGTTCGAAAGTTTCAGGAGAAAAAAAAAACAAGTGCAGAAGAGACATCAGATCATATGGGATCTTGGAATAAAAACTCATTGAGTTTCCATGAAGGAGGTTTAGACTATGATGGTGTCAGAGCCAAGGTAACATAAACTGGGGAATGGTTAGATACAAGCATAGTACATTACTGATTAGTGATTACTGACAGTGATTACTGATTATTATTAAAAAATTGTTGTTTTTTAAAGATTATCAAATGCACAAAAATAATATCAAAGTGGTGTCACTATGCTTACTATGCTTTATGCAATATGGGAAACACAGGATCACCAGCCAGCTGCTTATAAAAGTAAAAACATTTTTATTGTTATTCAAAAATCAAGCAAACAGCTTTCTTCAACAAAGGTAAACATAAACAGTCCATAATTCTGTCATTATGAAAAACAGCCTGATGGCTTACCACCAATATGCCTATCCCAAACCAAGGTTTAGGATTCCCATCTGCGTCAGGGTGCTGCAAAGGCCACAGGAGCTCAGCTAAACATGTCTAAGTTGCCAGGCAGTCCACTTACACTCATAGCTTTGAACTGTCTTCCTCTTGCTCCTTTTCAGGTCTTTCCTACAGGGGGGTTAAGACTTTAAGGACAAAAGTCCCTGTATTCAGAATTGGAGGCTCTTTCTCACCAAAAGTCTTCCAAGCCTCCAAATTACATGTTTACATAAAAGGACTTATCAATCTTGGGCAAACTGCAAGTCAGCGCATCCCCTTTCCAACCCTGCATGGGTGAGGACGCCTGAGTACTCCAAACTGCATTCAAGATGTCCCCCTTAAAGGGTCTATAGCCCAAATAATGGAGACATGTATCTCCCATCCAAGACCCATCCCTGGCATCCTGTGGAACTAGTATTAATACATTAAAAAATTATTTAAAAAACTATGTAAAAGGATAGTTGTGGACCTATTTTTTAACAAGCACAATGTCCTAATCTTTAGCTGATGCTGACAGCAGGACATACTCACAGGACTTCAGTAACACGTTTCCTGTGTCACCTACCAGCTATACCTTTGTCACACAATTCTGAACTGATGAGGGTACATCATTGAATTTTGTCTCACAGAGTGGCAAATTAATGATCATTGTAATCAGCTACCTCCAAATGAGATTATAGAAACCTTATATGTACAATATACAGTTTTGGACTCCAGTTTTCAAAAAGGATATTGGGGAACTGGAGAAAGTGCAGAGAAGAGCAAACAAACTGTTAAGAGGCATGGAGGAGCTCAGCTATGAGGAAAGATTAGAGGAACTGAATGTATTCTTTCTTGAAAAGAGGAGATTAAGGGGGGATATGATCAACATGTACAAATACATACGTAGTCCATATAAAGAACTTGGTGTTGAGTTATTCACTTTTAAGGTCATCACAGAGGACAAGGGGGACCTCTTTACGTCTAGATTTTATCTCCAAATACAGAAAGGTTTCTTCACAGTAAGAGCTGTAAAAATGTGGAATAGGCTCCCTCCAGAGGTGGTTCTGGCAAGCTCAGTAGATTGCTTTAAATAAGGTCTGAATTATTTCCTAAATGTACATAATATAACTGGGTACTGACATTTATAGGTAAAGTTGATTCAGGGAAAATCTGAATGCCTCTCGGGGGATCAGGAAGGAATTTTTTCCCCTACTGTAGCAAATTGGATCATGCTTTGCTGGGGTTTTTTGCCTTCCTCTGGATCAACTGTGGGTGAAGGATTGTGTATATGGGATTTTTTATTTTTTTTGGTTGAACTAGATGGACTTGTGTCTTTTTTAAAACCTAAATAAACATTGTAACAATGCAATATTTTTTTTATAGATAGATATTTAATACATTACAATGGAATCCCAGGGCAGTTTGGAAAGCCCACAGCAGTAACAGGCTGCCTTGAGGTAGGTTTTGATTGACTGAAACCTCGGACTGAGCTGTCTGGTAAGGGATAACTCACAGTGATTACCTGTTCAGTTCTTTGTATAAATAGCAGCTTGAGCTACTGATCACTGCAAACAGGCTTTTTTTTCTAAATTACCATAGGGAGCTAACATCTAGACATGTGAAAATGTGCACAGAATGCAGCCTGCTGGTTAAAAAAAAATTACCTGACTATATACTGTATTTATCTGACTAAAACAAAATATTTATTCATTGTTTTAATATTAACGAAGTAAAGAAAATATTTACAAAACCACCGTGCCTTCTTTTTAATGGATTTCTTTGGAATTTTGGAATTCCTTAGAAGAGCCCTCTCTCTGCCTGTGCACTAATTGTTGTGGCATTACTATAAGGTGAGCCTTTCATTGCTGTCATTAATTCCTTTCTCCCAGCAATAGAATCTCTGTCTGGAGTCAACTGAGAGTTGTCAAATCTCACTGGGATCACGTTATCCTGATACAGATGTGTTTGCTGTGGTGTACAGAGTGTGTGTTTAGTATGATTTGAATGATGCGCATAGAGGTGCTTCTGTCCATTTTATTTTGGAGTTTGGAGTTTCCCGCTATCTGTTTGGAGCTGCCTCAGAAGATTTTACCTGTTTACCATTCCACATCTCACATACAGCACAGTCTTTTACTTTCCCAATTATGTTTTTTCTTCCTTTTAAAAAGACTGACATAAACATTGTTAGACATAATGGGGAGATAATGGGTTGAGAAAAATTATCAAGCATGAATAAATCTGTCAAACCAAATAAGTATTGTGTCCATTATCCCACAGACGAGAGGTAATCCTTAGCTCTTGTATATGGCATAAAAATGGAAAAAAAGGCTCTCCTACTGGAGAAAGAGCACTCAGTAAGTTCATCTGGGCACCAAATGTTTGGGAGATTGATAGGCCTTTCCCATCAAAACTCATTGTCTAATGCCCCGTACACACGGTCGGATTTTCCGATGGAAAATGTCCGATAGGAGCGTGTTGTCGGAAATTCCGACCGTGTGTGGGCTCCATCGGACATTTTCCATCGGATTTTCCGACACACAAAGTTGGAGAGCAGGAGATAAAATTTTCCGACAACAAAATCCGTTGTCGGAAATTCCGATCGTGTGTACACAAAGCCGACGGACAAAGTGCCACGCATGCTCAGAATAAATAAAGAGATGAAAGCTATTGGCCACTGCCCCGTTTATAGTCCCGACGTACGTGTTTTACGTCACCGCGTTCAAAACGATCGGATTTTCCGACAACTTTGTGTGACCGTGTGTATGCAAGACAAGTTTGAGCCAACATCCGTCGGAAAAAATCCTAGGATTTTGTTGTCGGAATGTCCGAACAAAGTCCGACCGTGTGTACGGGGCATAAGTCTGGTATGTATTTTCTTTACAAAGAATATTTTGTAAAATCTTTAAGGAGAACAACATAAAAAAGTTAGCATTAAAGAGTAACTCCACTTCTGTTGTGAAGGAAATCTTCCTCTCTGGGTGATCTATGTACATTGTATAAATAAAGTGAAATTTGTGCGAATAACACAATGCACGTGATATATGCAAACATCCAAAAGGATATACTAAAGTGCAATCTGTGCAGTCAATATTATATGAGCAAAACAAGAAAACAATAAAAATTGCATAAAGACTGTGAATAAATTCTAAAACAAATATGCAATATTACATCACATGTGAATGGATGCAATTATGTGCAAAAAGAAAAAGTTCACATAGAGTTGAATTTCATCAAAGAAAAGTCCCATGGAGGAAAAGTGTATTGGAAATGACAATCAGACACCTGGCAGCGTGATACCCATCACCACAACAAAATGGAGGCTTACCAGAAAGCCAGCGACCCCCCCTTACTCAGGGAGGTCACAAAGCGCTTGTTTGGATCTGAGTGAATCTGCATGGGAGTGGTTTTATAATTATCAATGAGCTGCTGCACCTACAGGGCTCTAATGCGGAAACTTGCAGGGTTTTCATCCCTTTAGACGACATTTCCCTTTGAGCTTATCTCACTAAAATGAATTTTTTTGTTGCAGGGGATGCTCAAAATCTGATTTGTATCTTAGTGCAGACTTCTTGGAAAATCAGTAAGCCAATCACAGAAGCAGACAACGACATATCTGGGGGCCGTTCTGTACACATACTTTGTACAGAACGCCACCAGGTTGCCATATTTCATTGCATTTCACAGAAAATGACAGTAGATGCAGATTGAAAAGGAAAGGTAATTTTTCAATAACATAACATTCAATCACAATATGACTTTTGTCGCAATTGTATACACATTATTTTTATTACACTATATTACACTATATTATTTTTTTATTCAAGATTTTTTTTACCACAAAAGTGGAGTTACCCTTTAACATTAATTCTAAAGGAATAACTGTTTTTTTACCTTTGAAAAGCAGGCATGTGGAGCACAATTTATTGGAATGATTATCCGGAGGTATTTTATTTAAAAAATTATGTTGTGAACATGTATAAGAGGTGTTCTCGAGCTGTCATGGTTGACCACTAAACCCCCCCATACACTCTGTTGTCTGACCACAGGGCTGATTGACAATGCTCATCTCTGCCAGCAGGCACATGCTGGAAACAGGTGCTGTCATTCAGTATAGTAGCAAGGCTTATCTCCATTTATAACACAAGTAACTAGAAAAAGATCAATCAGCGCTGGTGGGACTGTGTAATTTATCTGCAAGTGCTGTAGATGTTTGCTAGCAGATAGATCACCAAGGCCCCATCAGTGATGATTGATTGTTTACTATTGTGAATGAACAGTCAGTGCTGATGGGGCTATGTGATAGATCTGCCAGCTGGTAGTAAACATCCACTGCTGTAGCAAATAGATCACACAGTGTTGACTGATTATCTACTATTGTGAATGAATAGTCAGTGCTGATAGGACTGTGTGTAATAGATCTGCTTGCTGCTAGTAAACATCCAGTGCACTGGCAGATAGATCACACAGCTCTGCCAGTGCCAGAGCAATCAGCATTCATGGGGCTGTGTGATTTATTTGCCAGTGCAGTGAATGATTTCTAGCAGCCTGCAGTTTTATCACAAAGCTTAACTAGAGATGACTGGCATGGAGGGCATGAATGGCAATGGTAAATGCATGTAAATGTATATGTTCGTCCACATTTACAGTTAGAATCTTGTAGAGAGGGTGGTGCTTAGTGCAGGGCTGTGGATCCCCCAATAGAAATGCTCATATTTAGCTTGGGGTATAAAGATAAAGGTGATTAAGCTCCGTTAGGTGCCACATCCCTGAACATTGGACACAAAGAAAGTGGGGGTTCCCCTATTGATTGGACTTTCTAGATACTAAAGTATATACCAAGTGAAAAATGAATTTCATAAAAACAAAATGTTTTATTGATACATCACTAGATAAAAGAAACAGACACATGGTATGAATAGACATTAGATACACCAACTGTGAGAATGATGATGACACAGTATAGCTTTCTCTACCAGACGTGTTTCAGAGACTAAACATCTCCTTCATTAGGATTATAAGAGGTATTATTCGTCTACAATATAAATGCATAAATCAAAAACATGCCTATATCAAAAATCTAAGGCTTAGGCAACATTGCTATCAAATCCAAGACTTAAGATCAATTAAATGGTGCTATAGAGAAACATTCCATGTTTCAATTAAAAGCAGAGTCTTAAAGTTCTGCTGGTCTGCCCAACCTTCAAGGTAATAAGCATCATTTTATTTGAGAAGCCAGTAGTAGCACAAGAGGGTGCCAAAGAGCGCTGTACCCATGAGAGAGAAATAGGAAGCACTGAGGCCTGGAAAGCTCGATCCTATAATTAGAGAGAGTATTTGAAAGTACCTGTGTCATTAAGACATAGGGCATTGATTAAATATACATTCAGGGGGTGGATATAGTTCAGCCTACCTGCACCTAAAGAGCATACATAGACCTAGATGTTTCCGTATTAAAGTGATAGAGCGGGCCTCAAATCTGTGGTAGTATGGTTGTAAACTGCAAGGCAAAATATATATACTGTATATACATACCTGCACATATATATCTCTATATCTATGGATGTACTGCAGTATATGTATGAAATTAAAATTGATTCAAAAAGGTAATAAATATGTGTAAGAAAAAAGAAAAATATTGTAGATAACAGTTGTACCATATATGTATACAGGCATGTATGCAAAAAGATATGATACTTTTATGGTTAACCTTCTATTGCTCTCAGCTTCCTCCAAATCTACAAATTCCATTTTTTGCTGCTGTCATCCACCTTCCTGTTACGGGTGGCTATGTTCATCTCTATGGTCCCACTGTATGTAGGAACGTAGCCACCATCTATTGCTCACTCTTAAGATGGATTAGGGACTATTGAATTTGTAGCGTGCATAGAGCAATGCACATGACCAGAACTAATACGCACTGCTTGTATCAAATAAACAGAAGTGAGAAGAAAAGGAGAGGTTCTTGAGCTCACAGAGGACATTACTTGGAGACAGAAATAAACAGTAAGAAACTATTTCATGAAAAATAGATTGCAGGGCCATTAAGTTATAGATGTGTATGTATTATTTTTGGAGAATAGGGATATTTGTGTCACTTTAACTGCAGTGGAGAAATTTGAATTCACTGAACTGGCTGTTTAGTGTGGTAGGAGTGTACTAATCACAAGACTGACTGAACAGAATTCCAAATCTTTCAGCAGGTAAGGTAGATCGCATTTATGTGCTTTAAATGAATATTGAGCTGTTTGTTTAGCGTGAAGCCATAAGCAGATTCACATTATCCACTTATGCAACCAGCGCTATGTGCTGTTTTGGATTGTCCATATCATTTGGTTGTAATGAGATATTTATTGCAGTTAGCAAATACAGTATCATTTCATAAAGTATTCATTTGGCAAAAGAGCGTATGCAACCTACATGCTCAAAAGTAGGTCAAATCACAGTTTGACATTTTCTGTGAATTAGGCATAATAAAGCCTTTTTTCTATTATTAAAATATATGAGATTCTAAAACACTCAACTGATTCAATAATATTCACAATTAAACCATTTGTCCAGTCCCAAAACAAGGATGACTGTTTGCCATACATATAAGATAAAAAAAAAAAACTATACAGATGTTTGCTAAGACATTTTTATGAAAGAAATTTTATTTTATAAAGAAAGATGAATACAAATAATTGCCAGCATAGGTTCTACTGTACTTTTCAGGTACTGTAAGCCTTCAAAGTGTATCTAAACAAAAATCTATTTTTCAATATGTTTGTGATTCACTGTATTAAAGAGGTTGTAAGGGCTAAATTTTTTTTTTACCTTCATGTATTCTATGCTTGAAGGTAAAAAAACATTCAGTGTGCAGCAGCCCCCCCCCCCCTCCAATACTTACCCGTGCCTCTTCTCGATCAAGTAATGTTGCACAAGAGCTTCAGCTCCCAGGAGTTTCTCCCTCCACATTGGCTCAGACAGCAGCGAGAGCCATTGGCAGACAATGAGCCAATGAGAAGAGAGAGGGGGTGGGGCCAAGCCATGGCTCTGGGTGTGAACAGACACACAGAGCAGTGGCTCGGGAGCGAGCCTGCTTGGGTGGCCACACAGCAAGCTGTTTGCACTGGGGGCCCTCAGCAGGAGGGAGGGACCAGGAGCACCAGCAGAGAACCAGAGAAGAGGAGGATCAGAGCTGCTCTGTGCAAAACCACAGAGCAAGTAAGTATAAGTAACATTTGTTGTTTTTTTTTTTTGAACATTTGTTATTTTTAATAAAAAAAAAAAACCTGCCTTTAATAACACTTGAAGCAAACATTTTTTTGTGAATCTATTGTAAAGCTTCTTATTTGGAGATCCTGCCAGCAACAGCATGTCCTGTTATAGGCTTACAAGCATAAAGCACTGCCTTGCAGTAAGTGGAAGTGTTGTTGGCCTACCTTGTGCACTCCTTCAGCTGGTCGATAGGCCCATGACTCCTTATTTGAATCATTGATTCTTGTCCAACGTTTCAACAATTGTGTGGTGAACATGTGCTGTTGACCACTTTTATCTATGTGCTTTCCCTCCTCTTTGTCGACCTGTCTATAGCGTACCAGCTGGCTTGCCCTTTTGTTCTCCTTGTGTCCTTAGGCCAGCCATACATAGATCGAAATTAAGCCAGTTCAGCAGAGACCAGCCTAATTTCGATCCATATATGGGCAGGATGGTTGTACAGAAGTCGACTTACCAATCGATTTCTGTACAACCGCCATGTCAGAAAATTTTCACTCGATCAGTGCTGCAGGCTATAGCCAGCAGCGCTGATCAGTGTATTCTGACAGAAAGGTCATCCCGCTGTCAGAATACAAAGTCTTAGCAGGGGGGATTCCCCCTGTCCACATGTGTGGTTGGGGGAATCAAGTACAAATAAAAAAAAAAAAAAAAAAAAAAAAAAGGATCTATGGGCTGCCTTAGTCGCTTGTGTTCCAGGCCTTGTGATTGCTCCTGTGCCTGTGTCTTTCTTTACTGGATCCTGGCACCCACACAGGCCTAAGTACAGAAGGAGAGCAAACAGGCAGTACAGTAAGGTTTTTATTCGCTTTCAGTTAATTATGAACAACAGTAAAACTCATACACAGTCAGTGATATTGCTCATTTATAACTTTATTATTTAAGGTTTTAAAAAAAAACGTGTGTATGAATTTAATATGACGCTTAGGAATGATGTATATGTAGACATGACACCCACACACCGATTTCTAAATTCCCTGACTTAGGCCAGACATACACGGTTCGAATCGGTTCAGCAGGAACCGGCTGAGATTCGAAACGTTAATGGGTAGGCTGATTGTACCAAGTTAAATGATCGTGTTAATGGAATCGTGGATTGGGATGGAATCCTTCATGGGAATCGTGTGAATTTCTTTCTTGCAACCCGTGGTTGCAGGAAAGAAATTTGCACCATGTATGGCCAGCCTTAAAAATGTGGAAACATTTTCTGCTGTTAAAGACTTTGATTAAGAGTTCAGAACAATTAATGTTTGTACTTAAAAATTATGAGGTCACAGAAATGAGATGGTGGTTGAAGGTTATGAAGCATTTAACTGCCAAGCAGTCTTTAGTGTGCTCCTAGTTAAAGCTGAACTCCAGAATAAGCAAATATTGTCTAAATACAAGTATTCCTTCTTGAATCTTATGCCGCGTACACACGAGCGGACTTTTCAGCATCAAAGGTCCAACGGTCTTTCCGACGGACTTTTGACGGAAGTTACAACGGACTTTCGAATGACCTGACTTGCCCACACACGAACGGACTAAAGTCCGGTCGAAAGTCCGTTGGTTTGAACGTGGTGCTATTAGCCAGTAGCCAATAGCTGCCCTTGCGTCCTTTTATGTCCGTTGGACTAGCATACAGACGAACTGATTTTTCGACCGGACTCGAGTCCATCGGAAAGATTTGAAACAAGTTCTAAATCTAAAGTCCGTCTGATTTTCGACAGAAAAAGTCCACTGAAGATCCAATGAAGCCCACACACGGTCGGATTGTCCGACGGATTCGTTCCGTTGGACCAGTGTGGTCAAAAAGTCCGCCCGTGTGTACGCGGCTTTAGTGTGCTTTGTGTATTTATTCCAGATGTGTGGGATAATTCATTCTATTGTCTGTTGAATAGGTAAAAAATGTAAGAGTCTTATTGCTGGTTTGTAGGCAATCAGATTTTCCCATGCACAGCTATTGATAGACAGTGCCTTAAGGCAATTGTGTGCTATTGTAGCACATAGGAATTTGATCATCCACAGTGAAATCATATTTAGCTCAGAGACCAGTGCTATTTAAATGTATCAAGTCTTGTAACATATCATTTACTATAGTTGTGTAAAGTGTAGTGTTTGTAGATTTTTCTCTAGTATTCCTTACAAAATGATTACTTAAATATAGCTGTGTGTTTTACGGATGGCAGACGACTATAAGGATCTTGACATTGAATATTAAGTGTAGTTGTAGAAACTGTTCTTTTGTTTTAATGCACTTAGGTTAGGTTGATGTTTAAAAGTCATATGGACTGTTCCTTTTTGTTTGGCTTGCTACACAAAGATTTATTTTTTTACTAAGTTTATTGGAAATTGAGATATATTCAAAGTTTAAAACAGTAAGACGCAACAAGACTAGTGCTGCACATATACAATATAGTGCAAATTATAAATAGCAAAGAAAACTAGTAAATTAAATTATATCAATAAATAAAGTGTAGTGAAAAAAGTCCAAAAAAATGTCAGATGTGAACGGGGTTAAATCTCACTAATGTGTACTTCTATCAAACACTAAATGGCTCCTGTTTACTAGAATGCTTTGGCCCCCATTACTGAACAGACAAAATGGCCAGGCGATGACCAAGCTTCCACCGCAGAACCATCCATAATCGCCATTTCAGGTGAGGACTCACTGATCACCCTACGGTTCAAACCAGGGGAACAACACATTGTAAAACTGATAAAAAGTGCTTCTCATTTATTTAAACCAAGTAACAAAGTTGAAAAAGCAGTAAAACATATGTGAATCACAGCCAGTCTCAGTAGAGGGGCGGGCTCACAGATCGTGACATCACAAACTTAGACTCCACCCTATAGCATGTACCGAAAAATGCTATTTGTAGCAAAACGCGTAGGGTGGAGTCTAAGTGCATGACATCATCACTTTTTTGCATGGGGTTCATAAACGTAAAAAAAAGGACATGAGTACAAGCTACACTTAGAAAAAAAAAAACAACTAAACACCTCAAAAAAAAAAAAGACCTAAAAAAGAATGCTGGGTCCATTCAAATCCAAGTGAATCAGGTGGGTTTACACTTCACTATCCCTAGCCACTGCAATGTAAAAGTGTCATGCCAACCCCTAACATAGGTGGTCAGGCATTATAGCTGGTTCTGTGTTCTTCATCTATAGCAGCCCCCTTTCCCATAAGGCAAGTAGGCCTGCTGGTACTCGGTTGCCTCCAGCTCTTATACACAATGCTATAGTGCCTGGTCACCATGCTAGGGCAGAAGTGAGCTAAGCAGAGCAAACAGGTACTTGTGGTTGGCAAACAGGTAGAGTGATCTAAAGGCAGTCTGGGTTCAGAACAGGCAATGTTCAGAGAGTAGTCAGGGTCAAATCAATGGTCAAAAGGCAGGCAGAGTAAGTAGGGCTTGGGTGAAGGTAAAGGTCAAAGCACTGGAACAAGGCAGGTAAACAGGGAGCCTGAATTATGTGTGCCAAACACTATCACAAGCATGACACTATGGGCTTGCAGGCTTAAATCTGGTTTGGACTCAGACATATGTCTACATCAATCCCCCCTGCAGGTGGATAGTCAGACAGGGAGAGTGCAGCCCAGCCAAAACTGGATGCTGCAATGAGACCAGCAGCTGCCATGGAACAGGAGTGTTACATGCTCTTGACAATTAGTAGCAATATACAGCACTGAATATAGTACTGTATATAGCACTATATAGCTCTGTAGTAGCACACTACACTAGTGAAGACACAACTCTCTGTCTGAAAACACGGTCAGCAGTCCTTCACTCTCACTAAACTCCAACACACAAAGGGTTGCTGGGAGAACTGCCTTTTATAGTGTGTGGACTGAGACTTTGGCCAAGCTGGTGTAAGACTTTGGCCAATTATGCTTTTTTTGGCAATGCAATGTGGGATGATCCGCTGGCCAATTCCAACTGAACGCTCTTAAAGGAAAAGTATGGAATCAAACATACATACTCACTTCCATGTCCCCTGCCATCTCTAAATTTGAGAACTAGGTGATCATGTGACTGCTGATTACCCAGTTCTTTGTTTGCTCAGAGCTGAGAGCGGGGACTGTTATCCTCACTGGTTCTCCTAGTTTGCTTACTTCTTAATACTAATGAATGAGGCGAGAGTATCTTTGGAGTTTCGTGTTGGTCATCAACTTTTCCCTCATGTTTTTTGCAGTTGCCAACTTCTTACTTGTCCAAGGAATCTAAACTCTCTGTAGTTAGTGTACAGGGTGGGCCTTAATGGGAAGATTTGGATTTGTTTTTGTAGTATTAGGAAGACTGTTTAATCTCTTGCACTGTATTTGCCATTTCATGGAATACAGTGGGGGGAAAAAGGATTTGATCCCCTGCTGATTGTGTACTTGTGCCCACTGACAAGAAAATGATCAGTCTATAATTTTAATGGTAGAGACAGAATAACAATACAAATATCCAGGAAAAAGCATTTCTAATAAGTTATAAATTGATTTGCATTATAATGAGTGAAATAAGTATTTGATCCCTTAATAATAAGCAGGATTTATGGCTCCCAGGTATCTTCTATACAGGTAATGAGCTGAGATTAGGAGCACTCTCTTAAAGGGAGTGCTCCTAATCTCAGCTTGTTACCTGTATAAAAGTGTTGCCTTATTGGATTATGTGAAATCTCCATTAATCGCTGTAAAATATTGCAATTAGAAATATATTTCAGTTAGAGGGAAATATATTTAAAATACTGAGTGTTGTGTTGGTGTTATTGTAATTAGTTCAACTTCAAAGGTTGGCCTTTTGTTCTCCCTGAGAACATCTTCCCTGGGTAGTAAACAACAGCCTTCTTTGACTCATCCAATCAGGCTGTGCCCAATATACATTTACTAGGTACAGTGACCAATTAGGGAGAATTATATTAGCCACACTACAGAAAGGAGGGGGGGATATAATGCTTTGTGACCAAGCTAACTCACTCTTTGGTGTGGGAACAGACAGCAGTCACCATGGGCTGACCTGAAGTTAACAGGTAATCTAATATACTTATATTTTTTACTGTACTGTAAATATGGGTGTTGTGGGTAATTTGTAAATACCATGTAAGCCAGGAGACCTACAATGTACATTGTGTTGTAAATACTGTCGGGTGTCTACTTTGTATAGATTATGTAACCCTATTAATAAATGTGTATTGTGGAACGAACTACCTCTTTGTTGTAAGATCTCTCAGATCTAGATATGTATATGTCCATACTACTACAATGATTGAGGTGTATGCACAAAATACAGAACTAGTCAACAAAATGGCGACCACGAAGGGACAGAAAAATTTGGTGGTCTCTTTCAGCAATATCTCAAGGGGTTGCAATATCTACAAAAGGCACACTTTGAAAGGGTTTTTCATTTGAATGCTAAAAAAATGAACATTGGGTGCTCTATGTGCTCGATATAGAAATGGGCTATAAGAAATAGCTGTGTTCTACAGTGGGTAATTAATAGGGAGCCTACGAGGAACACATAACTTTTGTTAAAAGCTAAATATAATATAGAATTGGTACATGAAGAGTCCAGATGCATTAGAAGGAGATTAAAAGAGCTGTTGCCCAATGTTTCTATGCATGAAGATTCAGTCTATTTAAAAAAAAAAAAATTTTTTTTGTAAGATGTTTCCTGTATGTATGCATATCAACAGGAATTGAGAGCACAGCACAAAAAATGGATAGGGAGGACAGACAGTCTTTAGAAAATGTGCTACTTGTAGCTAACAATATTGGCAAACTGTTGCCAGGAGTGCACATAACATTTCATGCAGATAATGTCTTGCAACGATGTAAATTGCTGGGAGTTGCCAACTCCAGAGATCAGGTTAAAGTTTTACTATTAACCGTTAACTTAGACACATGGTCTTCCCTACCAGACCATGTTAAAGAAGGAAGAGCAGATTACAATGAAACTGTAGATGAATTGCTAAAAATTATATATCCCTTTGACCTAGGCTTAAAAGCAGCGTATAGAACAAAACAGGAAAATAATGAGAATCCACTTCTTTATGCAAACAGGCTATGGTCAGCTTACTATGTAGGCAAACGGAGAAATGTACACAGAGAGGACTCAGAGTACAAAACCCTCCTAATAGCTAATGCCCATCCAAAATTTAAAATTAAATGTGGATTTTTTATAAATCCCCTTAAAGATTCATATCAATGCATCATGGACTGTATGCACAATTTTTTTCATGTAGCCAGAAGGTCTAATTCTGTGAAATCAAAGATTTATCACCAGAGTGCAAACAACAAAACCTGTTTAGCAAGTCACACTACAGGAGAATTTGCCACCTTTTCAAACAGAAAGAGGCACCATTACAATTACAATGCCTCCAAAGATAAGATCTATAGGCATGGCCCCCCAGGTACTAGTCAAAGGCAAATAGCCTCATGCTCCCCTTTGAATGTAAATTCCATGGAAAGTGATCTCAGATTACAGCACAGGAAATCAGTTCTGAAAGAGGTTATGTTAATTAGCACAATTACCTCTCTTGAAAATGAGATTGAACTACTGAAGTCGCATATTCATAATTGGGAAAATACCAATAAAATAATGGAAACATCACAACATGTTCTTAAGGTAAAATATGAAGCATGCCATGCAGATGTGGTACAGTGTAGGAAAGAACTGAAAGAAATAAAACAATCTTTTGATCAAATTGTTAAGGTCCCACAGAAAACCATCTGTTCCATTCAAGCAGAAAATACTGGAGGGGGGCCAACCTATCTATGCTATGTACTAGGACTTTACCTTACTGGGAACAAACCTTAAATATAAGCAATGTAGAAAAAGCAAAATAAATACCAGATTTAATGTGTCATTCAGATGTCTATGATCTGAGTCATTTGTTTTCACCAGATCCAAGGGTGAATGTCAGTGAACATATACCAATGTAAATATGTAAATGTAACAATGTCTCAGTGTTTGTTTTCTTTGTGTGAAAGAAAGGGAAAAGGGTAATAACTTTTGTCTAAGTTATATTTTCCAGGTGCAGGGAGCTCATTAAAAAGTATTTACATATTAATCAGGTGTATCAATATAGATGTATTTATACATAAATACATACACCTAAGGTAATGTATATTAGGCTAGGTATTCAAACATGGTTATTAGTAATACAGGTGTTTATCTTCCCCAAAGGATCAGAAGACTGCCATAAATATTCAAAGGTATAGGGTACGAGTAGTGTTTAGTACAGAAGCCTACTCTTGCTTCATTTTATATATTTTTTATTTATGTATTTGTTTTTGGTTGGTGTTCTTGGTTTTTGTTTGTTTTTTTGTTTCCTTTCTCCTGTTTGCGTAAACACATAACAATTCATTTGCGATTTATCAAAGCTCTATCCAGGATGAAAATCAGACACCTGGCTGAAGGGCGTAACCATTCAAATTGTTACACATGTCACTGGGAAAGGGGTCTCATTAGTATATCGCAGTATATCTATGACAATTCTAATCAAAGGTCCTTACGGCTCAGACTTACCAGACACGCATTCAGTTGAATGCATATGTTTTAAATGTACTTGTGTTTTTATTTCTCTACCTTTGTCCACATTAATAAAGTATAATCTTAGAAAGCCAGGAAAAGCTGGTCCCCAGGCTATTATTGTATGCTGTATCCACTTGGAATCACCAGTGAAGGCCATCCCAGAAGCAAGGGCAACATGACCAGATTCGCCTTATGGACTTTCGTACTGTTATTATCGGACTATTGTTATTATTGGACTGTTGAGAACAAGGATCCTCATGTTTTTTTTTTTTTTCCTTATTGTTTTGTTTTGGTGCTGTTTCTCATGATTTCTATTTTGGACTTATGACATCCAGAACAAGTGATGACTACCAATACTGGGATCCAGAAGTGTGAACTGTAGAGATGGAGAGTTTAAAAGTTTTTTTTTCTTCTCAAAGAGTTTTATTTCATTTCAGAGGACAAAGTCAAACGTGCCAGATATTGAAGGAGATTGCACATAAACCATTATTCTAGGTGTGGCCGAGTCTCATATTTTCAACTGGCCACAAGGGGCCATCTGTTGCCTTATTGGATTATGTGAAATCTCCATTATTCGCTGTAAAATATTGCAATTAGAAATATATTTCAGTTAGAGGGAAATATATTTAAAATACTGAGTGTTGTGTTGGTGTTATTGTAATTAGTTCAACTTCAAAGGTTGGCCTTTTGTTCTCCCTAAGAACATCTTCCCTGGGTAGTAAACAACAGCCTTCTTTGACTCATCCAATCAGGCTGTGCCCAATATACATTTACTAGGTACCAATTAGGGAGAATTATATTAGCCACACTACAGAAAGGAGGGGGGGGATATAATGCTTTGTGACCAAGCTAACTCACTCTTTGGTGTGGGAACAGACAGCAGTCACCATGGGCTGACCTGAAGTTAACAGGTAATCTAATATACTTGTATTTTATACTGTACTGTAAATATGGGTGTTGTGGGTAATTTGTAAATACCATGTAAGCCAGGAGACCTACACTGTACATTGTGTTGTAAATACTGTCGGGTGTGTACTTTGTATAGATTATGTAACCCTATTAATAAATGTGTATTGTGGAACGAACTACCTCTTTGTTGTAAGATCTCTCAGATCTAGATATGTATATGTCCATACTACTACAATGATTGAGGTGTATGCACAAAATACAGAACTAGTCAACAAAAGACACCTGTCCAAAGAAGCAATCAATCAGATTCCAATCTCTCCTCCATGGCCAAGACCAAATAGCTGTCCAAGGATGTCAAGGACAAGATTGTAGACCTACACAAGGCTGGAATGGGCTACAAGACCATTGGCAAGCAGCTTGGTGAGAGGGTGACAACAGTTGATGCGATTATTCGCAAGTGGAAGAAACACAAAATAACCGTCAATCTCCCTCGGTCTGGGGCTCTGTGCAAGATCTCACCTCGTGGAATTTCAATGATCATAAGAACAGTGAGTAATCAGCCCAGAACTACATGGGAGAATCTTGTCAATGATCTCAAGGCAGCTGGGACCATAGTCACCAAGAAAACAATTGGTAACACACTACGTCATGAAGTACTTTTTCAACATTTAGATATTGTTCTTGAAGCTTTTAAAAACTTTGGTGGTTTTGCTTGGTATAATTATGACGAGGCTTTTCGTCAAAAATTATTGGTACATCCTACATTAAAATGGGGAGTAAAGGACGTTGGCCTATGGCTAAACCTTTTTCTACCCCACAGATCAGTTTATACCAGGCAGAACCCAAATTCTCAGCCATTAAGCAATGCCGTATATAAAAAAGGAATTTGCTTCAATTTCAACAATAGCCAATGTAAGTGGCCGAACTCCTGTAAATACCGACGTGAGTGTGCCTTTTGTGCCGGACCACATTCAGTGTCAAAATGTTTTAAAAAAATGATCGCAGCAAATCAACTACCTGGGAATTTTTCCAAAAGCAGTAACTCCGGTGAAATTACAAAATATGCTCCCATGGCTCAGAATATTTCCAGACAAGCTGAGGGCCCAGCTTCTAATTGAAGGCTTTTGGGATGGATTTTTGTTACCTATAATTTCTGGTCAAGGATGGATTTTTATTACCTATAATTTCTGGTCAAGGATGCACTTTGGTAAAGAATTTAAAATCGGTTGAGAATTTTTCAGATATTGTTTCTGCTAAAATTTCTAGAGAGATTAAGAAAGGTAGGGTAGGGGGCCCTTTTAGCTCTCCTCCTTTTAGTAATTTTAGGATTTGTCCTTTGGGCATTTTCCCTAAAAAGGAGAAGAACTGTTTTAGGTTAATACATCATCTGTCCTTTCCTAAGGGGTAATCATTCAATGACCAAATTGTCGATAATCTTTCATCAGTGACTTATGCCTCTTCTGAGGACGCTTTAGAAAAGCTTAGAATTTTAGGGAAAGTAGATCTTATGGCAAAGGCGGATGTTAAATTGGCCTTTCACCTTCTTCCAATTAACCCGGTATGTTTTAATTCTTTGGGTTTTTTTTTTAAAGGTAGCTTTTATTTTGATAAATGTTTACCAATGGGTTGTTCACCGTCTTGCTTTTATTTTGAAGCATTTTCTTCTTTTTTAGAATGAGTGGTTAGTTCAGAATCTGGTTCCACGTTCATAATTCATTACTTGTTTTTTTTTTTAGGCTCGACCAATTCTCCTGACTGTTCTTTTTTATTGGAGATATTTTTTAAAGTTTGTTCTTAATTTGGTGTTCCTTTCGCTTTGGAAAAGACAGCCTGGCCATCCGCTCGTCTGGAATTTTTGGGTACCACAATGGATACTAATTTAATGGAGTTTTGGCTACCCAAAGAAAAAATAACCAAGCTTAGGGCTTTGTTATTGGTCGTAATTTGTCCAGTAAAGTTATTAAAAAACTATTTTCACATTAGACCTTTAGTGGGTTCACATTTTTTCATACATAAATCAAGTTCTTCCCTTACTAAATACCAATTCATATGTGTTTAAAAAAAAAGTTTAACAGTTTTGAACTTACAAGATTCTCATCCCATGTCACATTCATTTAGAATTGGAGCAGCTACTGAAGCTTCAAGGCTAGGATTAGATGTTAACATAATTAAAAAAGTAGGTATATGGAAATCTGATAGCTAATTGTTATATATTTATTCTAATCAATTTTTTGATTCATTGCAGGAAAATGCCAGGTAATATGGATTATTGGACATTCCTATGTTTTTTGGGCACAACTAAGAGCTAGGAAAAGAGTTTACACTGTTAATTTAGGTTTGGAGCCGAAGAAGTTTAAGGTTTTTTGGAGTGGGAGGAGAGGTGTGGCGTGGGCCGATTTACTAGGAGAAATAGGGAAGCTTTTACAGACTTTCCCCCCACCGGATGTATTGATTGTACATCTTGGGGGGAATGATATTGGAAAACGAAAAACATTAGACATCTTTTTGGAATTAGGGACGATTTACACAGGATTTAGTTGTCTTTACCCAACACTCATTGTTTTCTCAGAGAGTGCAGAGATTGCGTTGGCTTTTCCTTCCTTCACTGCGCCCCTTGGAAAAAACTAGAAAACGGTTAAATAGGGCAGTAGCCAAGTTACTTAACATATTAGGCATTTTATCGTTTAGACATTTGGAATTAGAAGGTGGTGTACAGGGTTTGTATAGAAAGAATGCAATCCATTTATCAGACATTGGTTTGGACATTTTTAATGCAGACTTAAATTCTTGTGTTGAGATGGCCGTTGTGCGGGGGTTTGGGGACAGGTGGTTTTAAGACCACCTGTCTTTTGGAAAGTTATGAAGTCGGTAATATATTATATGCAGCCTGAGTCATAGTGGCTAGGTTGCTTAAAGTTTATATATTTAGTCTTTTATATGATGAATTTATATATTGTTTTTGAAACCAATAATAAATAGCCTTGGCCTTATAAAATCCAACACTTGTCTGAGTTTCTTTAATTTTAATTATAGTTTGTTATTTATGGTTCCTGTCTGCTGTCCCATGATAGGAAAAGGAGAAGGCGGTTTCAATTCCCCTTTTTCTCATGGGAGAGTGGCAGGAATAGGCAGTTTCAAGTTCCTCCTGGGAGCTCGTGCTCTCAGGGGAAACTTTTGGTGCGCACATGGCCTGGGAGAGGCATACAGGTGACCTCTTCTGGGTCTTGTGTGTGTGCCCAGGAAAATCCAGTTTAACCACCTCAATACAGGGTACTTAAACCCCCTTCCTGCCCAGACCAATTTTCAGCTTTCGGTGCTCTCACACTTTGAATGACAATTACTCAGTCATGCAACACTGTACCCAAATGAAATTTGTGTCCTTTTTTTCACACAAATAGACCTATCTATTGGTGGTATTTAATCACTAATGGTTTTTTTATTTTTTTGTGCTATAAATAAAAAAAGACCGTAAATTTTGTGAAAAATTGCCCTTTTCTTTGTTTTTGTCATAAAATTTAGCAAATTAGTAATTTTTCTTCATAAATTTTGGCCAAAATTTATACTGCTATATATCTTTGGTAAAAATAACCCATATTCGTGTATGTTATTTGGTCTTTGTGAAATTTATAGAGTCTACAAACTATGGTGCCAATCACTGAAAATTGAAAACATCTGATCAGGCCTTCAGTACATCAGGTGAATCTCATTTCTTGAGGTACTAACAAGTCAGAAAAGTACAAATACCCCCAAATGACCCCTTTTTTAGAAAGTAGACATTCCAAGGTATTAAGTAAGTAGCATGGTGAGTTTTTTTAAGTTGTAATTTTTTCCCACAATTCTTTGCAAAAGGAAGATTTTTTTATTTTTTTTTTACAAAATTGTCATTAACTGGTTATTTCTCTCACAGGGCATATGCATACAACAAATTACACCCCAAAATACATTCTGCTACTCCTCCTGAGTATGGCAATACCACATGTGTGGGTTTTTTACACAGCCTGGCCACATACAAAGGCCCAACATTGAAGTAGCACCATCAGGCGATCTACAGGCATAAATTGCACATCTCATTTCTCAAACACCTATTACACTTTTGAAGGTCCTGGAGCACCAGAAAAATGGAATTGCCCACAAAATGACCCCATTTTGCAAAGCAAACACCCCAACGTATAATCTATGAGGCATAATGAGTCTTTTGAACGGTTTTTTTTCCAGAAGTTTTTGGAAAATGTGGAAAAAAAATTAAAACGCATTATTTTGTTGTCTATAAGATATCTCCAACACATAGCAAAAGTGACACCCCAAAATCCATTCTCCTAGTCCTCCTGAGTATGGGGATACCACATGTGTGAGAATTACACAGCTTGGCCACATACAGAGGCCCAACATCCAAGTAGCACCATCAGGCGTTCTAGGAGCATACATTACATAGATAATTTCCTGGCAACCTATCATTTTTGAAAGCCCTTCATATTTCTAACACATAGCGTGTACATACCAAGAATTACAATCCAAAATAAAAGTATTACCTGTGCTTTTAGTAGTGTCCACAGAAGAGAGCACTGGTCCAGGCAGCAGTCAGGGATGTGCTTAGCGACAGCAATAGTAATTATCCAGGTAGCAGGCAGGAATATTGTCTATAGTCAGCACAAGGATATTGTCAGCACAGCCAAAGCATTTGTCCATAGAAATTGTCCAGGCAGAGACACCCAGCACAGCCATAATATTGGTCCTGGTACACTGTTACCTGCAGACACTCATTTTTGTACCACTCTCCAGCCCTTCATAAACATACTGCCTCTTGCTACAGCTAATTATTTGCATAGTCCAGGTAGCAGGCAGAGGTGTGGTCCGTTCATGCGGCAGGCAAAGGGATGATGGCAGTAAGTCCTGTGCTCAGGGGCACAGGGGTAGAGGCTTCGACCCACCCAAATCTCTATGAAGCCTCCGGACTCCAGACCCTAGTCCGGAAATTACAAAACCTGGAGAAAACAAAAAGAATTGTTTTCTCCATCCAGAAAAACTATTCTGGAACCCCTTACATATGTGAGACCCCTGTGTAATACAGTAGCAGAACAACAGTTCAGTACAAGCGGTAGGCAAAAGCATAGTCCATAAAACAGGCCAGGGTCAGTTCACGTGCAAGCAGTCCAAGCAGTAGGAAGAAGCATAGTCACAAAACAGGCCAGGGTCAGTTCACGTAGAAGCAGTCCAAACGGTAGACAGAGGCATAGTCACAAAACAGGCCAGGGTCAGTTCACATGCAAGCAGTCCAAACGGTAGGCAGAGGCATAGTCACAAAAGTAGGCCAGGTCAGTTCACATGGAAGGCAGTGGCATGGTTATTTGGGGAAGCATGGAAAATGGTCAGCACAGATGATGAAAATGGGGAAAATATGGGCTAATATTTTAGGGATGTATGATAAAGTTCAAAGCATTCACCAATGCAAAGGCCAGGTTGGGAGGGACACTGGGGACAATGGAAGCTGGTATCTTTTCGAAATCCTCTTCTGCTGCACACGCAACATCTTTTTTGCCATCTTCGGCCTGCTTCCAGTGGTCGAATGTTGTACGGGAAGTGGCGTTCATGAAGTCGGCTACTACTTCTATGAATTTTAGGAAGGGGGCGGGGCTTTCTGTGGATTTTGTGTGGACTATGTAGGAATTATAAACGGCCAAATGGATGAGATAAATTGCTAACTTCTTGTACCAGAATCGGGACCTCCTTATTGACAAATAGGGCTGAATCATTTGATCATTGAAACATTGAAATCCACCCCCCCATGTAGAGATTATAATCTTGGACACATGTGGGTTTTTCAATGGGACCTCATCTTTGCTGAACTAAATTGTAGTGTCATCGTGAATGGTGGATATCATGTGCACGTTCCTGTTATCCTTCCACCTCAAGGCCAGCACTTCATTGCGTGTCTGTGTTGCTCTTTCCCCCCTTTGCAGCTTTTTGTTTACTATGGATTGTGGGAAGCCCTTCCTATTTTTTCTTGAGGTTCCGCAGGCCAGGGTTTTTTCGATATATAGGTGTCTGAAAAGGGGCAGGCTGGTATAAAAGTTGTCAAGGTATATATCATATCCTTTTTTCAGAAGTGGGTAAGCCAGGTCCCATACGATTTTTCCAGTTGTGCCTATGTAGGCCAGGCACTCAGGGGGCTGGAGCTGGGAATCTCTTCCTTCATATATGCGGAACGCATAAAGATATCCCGTGGCTCTCTCACAGAGCTTGTAAAATTTTACTCCGTATTTGGCCTTTTTGCTAGGAATATATTGTTTTATTCCTAGCCGGCCTGAAAATGATACCAGGGACTCATCCACACATATATGCTATAGAGTTCTGCAAATCATTGGGAAAATACATTTATCAGTGGGACAATATTTTTGAACTGATTGGAATTTGGACGATTGCAGGGAGGGCACTGGGTGTTGTCATTAAAATGAAAGAATCTCATAATCATCTCATATCGGGACCTGGGCATTGCGGCAGAATACATGGGCATATGGTGGATGGGGTTGGTGGACCAATAGGCATGTCCTTAATTTTTTTTTGTAAGCCCCGCCCCTGTTATTTAAGAACCGTCAGAAGAGGAGAAGCGTCACACAGCAGGAGCCTCCCTTCATGCCATCATGAAAAGAAGGGAAGAAGGGAAGAAGACACCGCGGAGGAAGATGCCGGACGAGAACACCGGAGGAAGAACCAGAAGAACCAGAAGAAGATGGAGGAAGAAACCGAAGGAAGTTAGAAGATAGAAGATAGAAGAAAGAAGATAGAAGATAGAAGAAAGAAGAAGCATTTAAATAAAGGAATTGTCAAAAACTGTCTCTTTTCATTTTTAACATTTTTGACAGTTTTTTTGTGAAATGGTAAGTACCCCCTTACCATTTCACACAGGGGGGAGGGCCGGGATGTGGGGGTCCCCTTGTTAAAGGGGGCTTCTAGATTCCGATAAGCCCCCCACCCGCAGACCCCCACAACCACCGGGCAAGGGTTGTGGGGATGAGGCCCTTGTCCCCATCAACATGGGGACAAGGTGTTTTGGGGGGCCACCCCAAAGCGCCCTCAACATTGGGAGGGTATGTGGCCTGGTACGGTTCAGGGGGGGTGCTCTCTCATCCCCCCCTCTTTTCTTGTGGCCTGCCAGGTTGCGTGCTCGAATAAGGGTCTGGTATAGATTTTGAGGGGGACCCCACGCCATTTTTATTTTTTTAATTTTAGCTGAGGTTCCCCTTAATATCCATACCAGACCTGAAGGGCCTGGTATGGAATTTAGGGGGACCCCCCACGTCATTTTTTTTTTTTAAGTTTTGGTTCGGGGTTCCCCTGTGGGGAATTCCCATGCCATTTTTATCAATGAACTTTTATGTGTATTGTCGGGCCGGCAATTCATTAACCACTTGCCGACCGCCTACCGCATATATACTGCGGCAGAATGGCACGGGCAGGCAAAATCACGTACCCATACGTGATCTGCCTCCCGCGGGCGGGGGGTCCGATCGGACCCCCCCCCGGTGCCATCGGCGGTCGGCATCTGACTGGGAGCGTCGGGAGGCGAGGGGGAGACCATCCGATCGTGGCCCCCCCCTCGCGATCGCTCCCAGCCAATAGGAATCCTCCTCTGCCTGTGTGTCGTTTCACACAGGCAGAGGATGTGATGTCATCTCTCCCCGGTCTGGCAGTTTCCGTTCCAGCGCCGAGGAGAGATGACAAGTGAGTGCACAACACACACACACACACAGTAGAACATGCCAGGCATATTTACACCCCCGATCCCCCCCCCGATCGCCCCCCGATCCCCCCCCAATCACCCCCCCCCCCTGTCACAAACTGACATTAGCAGTATTTTTTTTTTTTTTTTTTCTGATTACTGCATAGTGTCAGTTTGTGACAGTTAGTGTTAGGGCAGTTAGTGTTAGGCCCCCTTTAGGTCTAGGATACCCCCCTAACCCCCCCTAATAAAGTTTTAACCCCTTGATCACCCCCCCTCACCAGTGTCGCTAAGCGATCATTTTTCTGATCGCTGTATTAGTGTCGCTGGTGACGCTAGTTAGGAACGTAAATATTTAGGTTCGCCGTCAGTGTTTTATAGCGACAGGGACCCCCATATACTATCTAATAAATGTTTTAACCCCTTGATTGCCCCCTAGTTAACCCTTTCACCACTGATCACCGTATAACCGTTACGGTTGACGCTGGTTAGTTCGTTTATTTTTTATAGTGTCAGGGCACCCGCCGTTTATTACCGAATAAAGGTTTAGCCCCCTGATCGCCCGGCGGTGATATGCGTCGCCCCAGGCAGCGTCAGATTAGCGCCAGTACCGCGAACACCCACGCACGCAGCATGCGCCTCCCTTAGTGGTATAGTATCTGTACGGATCAATATCTGATCCGATCAGATCTATACTAGCGTCCCCAGCAGTTTAGGGTTCCCGAAAACGCAGTGTTAGCGGGATCAGCCCAGATACCCGCTAGCACCTGCGTTTTGCCCCTCCGCCCAGCCCAGCCCAGCCCACCCAAGTGCAGTATCGATCGATCACTGTCACTTACAAAACACTAAACGCATAACTGCAGCGTTCGCAGAGTCAGGCCTGATCCCTGCGATCGCTAACAGTTTTTTTGGTAGCGTTTTGGTGAACTGGCAAGCACCAGCCCCAGGCAGCGTCAGGTTAGCGCCAGTACCGCTAACACCCACGCACGCACCGTATACCTCCCTTAGTGGTATAGTATCTGAACGGATCAATATCTGATCCGATCAGATCTATACTAGCGTCCCCAGCAGTTTAGGGTTCCCAAAAACGCAGTGTTAGCGGGATCAGCCCAGATACCTGCTAGCACCTGCGTTTTGCCCCTCCGCCCGGCCCACCCAAGTGCAGTATCGATCGATCACTGTCACTTACAAAAGACTAAACGCATAACTGCAGCGTTCGCAGGGTCAGGCCTGATCCCTGCGATCGCTAACAGTTTTTTTGGTAGTATTTTGGTGAACTGGCAAGCACCAGCCCCAGGCAGCGTCAGATTAGCGCCAGTACCGCTAACACCCACGCACGCACCGTACACCTCCCTTAGTGGTATAGTATCTGATCGCATCAATATCTGATCCGATCTGATCTATACTAGCGTCCCCAGCAGTTTAGGGTTCCCAAAAACGCAGTGTTAGCGGGATCAGCCCAGATACCTGCTAGCACCTGCGTTTTGCCCCTCCGCCCGGCCCGGCCCAGCCCACCCAAGTGCAGTATCGATCGATCACTGTCACTTACAAAACTCTAAACGCATAACTGCAGCGTTCGCAGGGTCAGGCCTGATCCCTGTGATCGCTAACAGTTTTTTTTGTAGCGTTTTGGTGAACTGGCAAGCGCCAGCGGCCTAGTACACCCCGGTCGTAGTCAAACCAGCACTGCAGTAACACTTGGTGACGTGGCGAGTCCCATAAGTGCAGTTCAAGCTGGTGAGGTGGCAAGCACAAGTAGTGTCCCGCTGCCACCAAGAAGACAAACACAGGCCCATCGTGCCCATAGTGCCCTTCCTACTGCATTCGCCAATCCTAATTGGGAACCCACCACTTCTGCAGCGCCCCTACTTCCCCCATTCACATCCCCAACCAAATGCAGTCGGCTGCATGAGAGGCATTTTTATGTCCTCCCGAGTACCCCTACCCAACGAACCCCCCCAAAAAAGATGTCGTGTCTGCAGCAAGCGCGTATATAGACGTGACACCCGCTATTATTGTCCCTCCTGTCCTGACAATCCTGGTCTTTGCATTGGTGAATGTTTTGAACGCTACCATGCACTAGTTGACTATTAGCGTAGGGTACAGCATTGCACAGACTAGGCACACTTTCACAGGGTCTCCCAAGATGCCATCGCATTTTGAGAGACCCGAACCTGGAACCGGTTACAGTTATAAAAGTTAGTTACAAAAAAAAGTGTAAAAAAAAAAAAAAAAAAAACACAAACAAAAATATAAAATAAAAATAGTTGTCGTTTTATTGTTCTCTCTCTCTCTATTCTCTCTCTATTGTTCTGCTCTTTTTTACTGTATTCTATTCTGCAATGTTTTATTGTTGTTATGTTTTATCACGTTTGCTTTTCAGGTATGTAATTATTTATACTTTACTGTTTACTGTGTATTATTGTTAACCATTTTTTTGTCTTCAGGTATGCCATTCACGACTTTGAGTGGTTATACCAGAATGATGCCTGCAGGTTTAGGTATCATCTTGGTATCATTCTTTTCAGCCAGCGGTCGGCTTTCATGTAAAAGCAATCCTAGTGGCTAATTAGCCTCTAGACTGCTTTTACAAGCAGTGGGAGGGAATGCCCCCCCCCCCCCAACATCTTCCGTGTTTTTCTCTGGCTCTCCTGTCTCAACAGGGAACCTGAGAATGCAGCCGGTGATTCAGCCAGCTGACCATAGAGCTGATCAGAGACCAGAGTGGCTCCAAACATCTCTATGACCTAAGAAACCGGAAGCTACGAGCATTTTATGACGTAGATTTCGCCGGATGTAAACAGTGCCATTGGGAAATTGGGAAAGCATTTTATCACACCGATCTTGGTGTGATCAGATGCTTTGAGGGCAGAGGAGAAATCTAGGGTCTAATAGACCCCAATTTTTGCAAAAAAGAGTACCTGTCACTACCTATTGCTATCATAGGGGATATTTACATTCCCTGAGATAACAATAAAAATGATTTAAAAAAAAAAAAAATGAAAGGAACAGTTTAAAAATAAGATAAAAAAATAATAATAATAAAGAAAAAAAAAAAAAAAAAAAAAAAGCACCCCTGTCCCCCCTGCTCTCGCGCTAAGGTGAACGCAAGCGTTGGTCTGGCGTCAAATGTAAACAGCAATTGCACCATGCATGTGAGGTATCGCCGCGAAGGTCAGATCGAGGGCAGTAAGTTTAGCAGTAGACCTCCTCTGTAAATCTAAAGTGGTAACCTGTAAAGGCTTTTAAAGGCTTTTAAAAATGTATTTAGTTTGTCGCCACTGCACGTTTGTGCGCAATTTTAAAGCATGTCATGTTTGGTATCCATGTACTCGGCCTAAGATCATCTTTTTTATTTCATCAAACATTTGGGCAATATAGTGTGTTTTAGTGCATTAAAATGTAAAAAAGTGTGTTTTTTCCCCAAAAAATGCGTTTGAAAAATCGCTGCGCAAATACTGTGTGAAAAAAAAAAATGAAACACCCACCATTTTAATCTGTAGGGCATTTGCTTTAAAAAAAATATATAATGTTTGGGGGTTCAAAGTAATTTTCTTGCAAAAAAAATTATTTTTTTATGTAAACAATAAGTGTCAGAAAGGGCTTTGTCTTCAAGTGGTTAGAAGAGTGGGTGATGTGTGACATAAGCTTCTAGATGTTGTGCATAAAATGCCAGGACAGTTCAAAACCCCCCCAAATGACCCCATTTTGGAAAGTAGACACCCCAAGCTATTTGCTGAGAGTCATGTTGAGTCCATGGAATAATTTATATTGTGACACAAGTTGCGGGAAAGAGACAATTTTTTATTTTTTTTATTTTTTTTTGCGCAAAGTTGTCACTAAATGATATATTGCTCAAACATGCCATGGGAATATGTGAAATTACACCCCAAAATACATTCTGTTGCTTCTCCTGAGTACGGGGATACCACATGTGTGGGACTTTTTGGGAGCCTAGCCGCGTACGGGACCCCGAAAACCAAGCACCGCCTTCAGGCTTTCTAAGGCCGTAAATTTTTGATTTCACTCTTCACTGCCTATCACAGTTTCGGAGGCCATGGAATGCCCAGGTGGCACAAACCCCCCCCAAATGACCCCATTTTGGAAAGTAGACACCCCAAGCTATTTGATGAGAGGTATAGTGAGTATTTTGCAGACCTCACTTTTTGTCACAAAGTTTTGAAAATTGAAAAAAGAAAAAAAAAAAAATTTTTTCTCGTCTTTCTTTATTTTCAAAAACAAATGAGAGCTGCAAAATACTCTCCATGCCTCTCAGCAAATAGCTTGGGGTGTCTACTTTCCAAAATGGGGTCATTTGGGGGGGGTTTGTGCCACCTGGGCATTCCATGGCCTCCGAAACTGTGATAGGCAGTGAGGAGTAAAATCAAAAATGTACGCCCTTAGAAATCCTGAAGGCGGTGCTTGGTTTTCGGGGTCCCGTACGCGGCTAGGCTCCTAAAAAGTCCCACACATGTGGTATCCCCGTACTCAGGAGAAGCAGCTAAATGTATTTTGGGGTGCAATTCCACATATGCCCATGGCCTGTGTGAGCAATATATCATTTAGTGACAACTTTGTGCAAAAAAAAAAAAAAAAAAAAAAAATTTGTCACTTTCCCGCAACTTGTGTCAAAATATAAAACATTCCATGGACTCAACATGCCTCAAAGCAAATAGCTTGGGGTGTCTACTTTCCAAAATGGGGTCATTTGGGGGGGTTTTATGTCATCTGGGCATTTTATGGCCTTCAAAACTGTGATAGGTAGTGAGGAGTAAAATCAAAAATGTACGCCCTTAGAAATCCTGAAGGCGGTGCTTGGTTTTCGGGGCCCCGTACGCGGCTAGGCTCCCAAAAAGTCCCACACATGTGGTATCCCCGTACTCAGGAGAAGCAGCTAAATGTATTTTGGGGTGCAATTCCACATATGCCCATGGCCTGTGTGAGCAATATATCATTTAGTGACAACTTTTTGTAATTTTTTTTTTTTTTTTTGTCATTATTCAATCACTTGGGACAAAAAAAATGAATATTCAATGGGCTCAACATGCCTCTCAGCAAATTCCTTGGGGTGTCTACTTTCCAAAATGGGGTCATTTGTGGGGGTTTTGTACTGCCCTGCCATTTTAGCACCTCAAGAATCGACATAGGCAGTCATAAATTAAAGGCTGTGTAAATTCCAGAAAATGTACCCTAGTTTGTAGACGCTATAACTTTTGCGCAAACCAATAAATATACACTTATTGACATTTTTTTTACCAAAGACATGTGGCCGAATACATTTTGGCCTAAATGTATGACTAAAATTGAGTTTATTGGATTTTTTTTAGAACAAAAAGTAGAAAATATCATTTTTTTTCAAAATTTTCGGTCTTTTTCCGTGTATAGCGCAAAAAATAAAAACGGCAGAGGTGATCAAATACCATCAAAAGAAAGCTCTATTTGTGGGAAGAAAAGGACGCAAATTTCGTTTGGGTACAGCATTGCATGACCGCGCAATTAGCAGTTAAAGCGACGCAGTGCCGAATTGTAAAAAGTGCTCTGGTCAGGAAGGGGGTAAAACCTTCCGGGGCTGAAGTGGTTAATAGCCGCGAGTAGTTTTAAATGACTTTTTTTCCTTTGAATTGTCCTTTTGCTGCCAGACTGTTGTAAACACGGGAAACATGCGTCCCTTTACAGGCATACTATAGACACCCCCAGGTACGAAATTTAAAGGTATATTACACTTTTATTGTTTCACTTTAAGCATTATAAAAATCACTGCTCCCAAAATAACGGCCGTTTTTAAAACTTTTTTGCATTGATCCATGTCCCCTGGGGCAGGACCCAGGTCCCCAAACACTTTTTATGACAATAACTTGCATATAAGCCTTTAAAATTAGCACTTTTGATTATTCATGTTCGTGTCCCATAGACTTTAAAGGTGTTCACGTGTTCGAACAAATTTTTTGCCTGTTCGCAAGTACTGGTGCGAACCGAACAGGGGGTGTTCGGCTCATCCCTACTCTCCACTCAAACGCATGGGCATAAGATGATTGGGGGTTGTTGGCAATATACTGCTGGGCATACAAATTTGTCTGGTCCACAATGAATTGCAGCAAAGTGTCGGGCAAAAACAGATGAAAGCAATCAATCTCTGTGAAATTGGGTGTTGGCCTGCACACCTGGCTGTGCTGTGAAAGGGGGAATAATTGGTGATCCTGAGTTGGAAGGCAGCCATGTTGGGTTGGCAAGACCATCTGGCATGTATGTAGCTGCCCTGGCTCTTGGGGGACGTAACACTCCAGTAGTTGGGGGAGTTGAATTTCCTGTGTTGGTACTCAGGTATGGTGTGGCAGTACTGGTACTGGGCCTGGGCATTTGTTTGCGGGGCCTATCGCTGGCGGCAGCACTGTTACTGGGCCTTTGTTCCTGGGGCCTATTGCTGGTGGCAGCACTGGTACTGGACCTTTGTTCCTGGGGCCTATTGCTGGCGGCAGCCCTGGTACTGGGCCTGGGAATATAATCCTGGTTACTGGCGGCTGCCTGGTTTTCAGAGTGTCGTGCCCTTTTAGGAGGGACCCATTCTTCATCTCGATCGGTTCAAATGCCGAATTTGATTCGGAATCAGAATTGGAATCTGATGAGAACTCCCCAGTGCTCTCATCAGTCATGGAGAGGATGACTCCTCACTAGTATATACTCTTTTGGACATGGCTGTGTGGCGGGTAGCTGTGCGACGGGTGACAGATGGAAGCCAGGTGATGGTCACTGATGGGCTGTGCAATGGGTGGCAGGTGACGTTCACAGAAAGGTGATGATGGTGTGATGGTCACTGATGGGTGACAGGCGATGGTCACTAATGGGTGACAGGCTACGAACGGTGAAGAGTGATGGTCACAGATGGTTGACAGGCGACGGTCACTGATGGGTGTCGAGTGATGGGTGACAGGTCACGGTCACTGATGGGTGATGAGTGCACCGCTGATGGTCACTGATGGGTGACGGGTGATGGGTGACAGGGCATGGTCACTGATGGGTGATGGGTGCACCGCTGATGGTCACTGATTGGTGACAGGTGACAAGGCATGGTCACTGATAGGTGACAGGCGATGGTGACTGATGGGTGACAGGCCAAGGACAGTGATGGGTGATGGTCACAGATGGTTGACAGGCGACGGTCACTGATGGTGATGGGTGACAGGCCATGGTCACTGATGTGACGGGTGCACTGCTGATGGTTACTGATGGGTGATGGGTGACAGGGCACGGTCACTGATGGGTGACAGGTGCACTACTGATGGTCACTGATGGGTGACAGGGCACGGTCACTGATGGGTGATGGGTGACAGGGCATGGTCACTGATGGGTGACAGACGATGGTCACTGATGGGTGACAGGCTAAGGACGGTGAAGGGTGATGGTCACAGATGGTTGACAGGCGACGGTCACTGATGGGTGACGGGTGATGGGTGACAGGCCACGGTCACTGATGGGTGACGGGTGCACCAATGACGGTCACTGATGAGTGATGGGTGACAGAGCACGGTCACTGATTGGTGACGGGTGCACCGCTGATGGTCACTGATGGGTGATGGGTGACAGGGCACGGTCACTGATGGGTGACGGGTGACAGGGCACGGTTACTGATGGGTGATGGGTGACAGGGCACGGTCACTGATGGGTGATGGTTGCACCGCTGATGGTCACTGATGGCAGTCTCTTATGTGACAGGTGCACTTTTATGGGGTGACTGTTGGGTGACAGATGACAATTGGGGGGGCAATGGGACAGGTGTGGTGTTGGTGCAGACACTACTAAACACAGATCTTGAACTCACTGCTCCTAGCTCTTCTCTCCTCACACTGGAAATGGTGTGTGAGGAGAGAAGAGCTGGTAACAGCTAGTTACCGCTCTGTGTTTACATTTAGTGATCGGCTGTGAATGGATCACAGCCGATCAGGTGGTACACAGCCCTGGCCAATGGCTGTTTACTATCGTCGGCGACGTGCATGCACAGCGCGCTCATGATCACGCGCATGCACTGTGCAATGCGGGGAGTTACCATTCGTGATCGTCCGTGACTTCATCACGGCCAAACACGTGGTAAACAGCCATGCTCAGTGGCTGTTCACCCCTGTCGGCGACAAGCGGTGTCTCGGTGATACGCCGTCACCGAAAGTACAGGGCTGCGCACACACAATTGTGTACATGCCCTGTTTAAACGGGCTCACGTCATATGAAGTCTGCCCAGAACTAGAGCCTTACCGTCCCACCGTCATATGACAGTGGGCGGTAGGCTAGTGGTTAAACTGGGTTTATCTGGCCCCTGAAGGGGCTATAAAAAGGGGGTTCTGTCCCGTTAGGCTCAATCGCCTCAGAAGACTGAGCTGTGGTGTTCCCTTCCCCCCTCCCCTTTTGTCGCGGCTGTAATTATGTGGTGGTGTCACCTTTGTATAAATAACAATACAAAGGTGGACTAATATGTTAAAGTTGATAAAGTTTTCAAATATTTATTTAATGTTTGTATTGTGTGGAAAGTTATGAAGTTGGTAATATATGCAGCCTGAGTCGTAGTGGCTAGGTTGCGTAAAGTTTATATATTTAGTCTTTTATATGATGAATTTATGTATTGTTTTTGAAACCAATAATAAACAGCCGTAGCCTTATAAAATCCAATACTTGTCTGCGTTTCTTTAATTTTAATTATAGTTTATTTATGGTTCCTGCCTGCTGTCCCATATGTCCTGAACTCTTAACTCAATCACTTGTGTTCAATTTTCCTTTCCTTTCACAAACCACATATTGTATGCTTACAGGAAACTCACCTAGTAAGTTGTAAAATCTTAGTGCTTAAAAGCACTAGATATCTAAAATATTAATGACACACATTAATATTCCAGGTGAGTCTCTATACTAATTGGTAAATCACTTCCGGCGGAGATTCTATACAGACCCGGAAAGTTGCTGTTATACTTAAACTAGAGATAGCCAGAAAAAAAAATAACCAACCCTAGTAAATATTTACCTCTCCCCCACTCCTTTGACTAAACCTTGCTGATCAAAATAAGTGCTTGATATAGCAGAAGGACCTCTTTTAATTATGTTCCGGGGGCTATAAGAGATCACTTGGGAGGTTCACGTCAGCCTCATACTGTATCTGTGGACTGGATACCAAAATATGGTTTTGCTCATGGAGAAATTTCTCTATGAGCAAATTAAGAAATAAACCATAAATCGTTGATACAATATGAATGCCTTGGGTTACAATGACCCACACACTTTCTCTTCTGGAACCAGGTTTACTACGCTTTCATTCTGTGCATAGATCTGAAAACCCTACTGCGCTCTTGCACTTTTTTTCAAGGCATTACCATTCATATGCTGCTTTGTACTATTGTATAGTGTGACTAGACAGATTATATTTTAAGTTGTGATGTGTTTTTTGTTGTTAATGTAAGGTACAAATCTTTAAAGAAAATATTTTTATAGGTATCTGTGTCCTTGCTGGGAAGATTTAACCTTTCTTTGTTCTTTTGGCCATTGTTACCAAGAGGAAAAAATGGGGTGGTATCTTTAATTTTAAAACTGTGAGGGTAAATATTCCAATGGGGCACCTGTTCTGGTGACAACTGTCTAAGAGGGGAATACCCCTTATTTTAAAAAATGTGCCCTAACATCCTGTTGCAACAGGAAGTGAAGGTAAATATCCTTCACAGGACAACAAAAAACAACCCAATAGGGGTTTAAAGGATAAGGTCACCTTTGGGAATATGTTACAAGTTCCACCTGTTTTTAGGGTGGAACATGTAACATGTTGCCACTCCTGCAGTGTCTCCCTGATCCGCTGCATCTAGTGACAGCAAACGGATGATCTTCTCCCCCCCTGCTCGCTGTCACTATTTAAAAAAAACGCAGCCTTGTGGGGCTTCGCCCTCATCATTGCTGCTGAGTGCATTGATGCCTGTATGAGGCATGAGCAGACAGATACACTGAAAAGTCTAAAGAGAAAAAAGTAACTCCTGCGACACTGAAAAGTCTGCAGGAGTCCTGCATTACACCCGCAATCTGCTGATCGTGGGTATAATGCTTTCCAGGCTCATAGTAAAAAAAATATTGAATCCAATTTTTTTTTTTAAGTGGTGAACTCATCCTTTAAGTATACTTTAAGTGTATACAAACTAAATTATGCTTAACCGTAATGCATACAGGTATTTATAACCTCTCAGAGATCACAGTACTCACCCTGACAATGTATTCACTGCTTTTCTCTCCAGAAAAAAGGTCATCATCCAGAGTCAGCAATTATTTCCTGTACTGAGCTAAAACTTGTAAAGGTACTTAAAAAATCCACTTTCCACTGGAAAAGTGAAGATTTTCTAAGTCATAGGAAACATATACAAATGTTAATGATGGCTAGGCAGTACTCTAAATATCGACCTTTTGGAACTCCTCCTAAAAAAATAATAGTGCATGGGCTAGCACAAAGGAGTTATTAAACAAAGAGACAACAACAAATCTTTCTTTAACCATTTATTAATTTGGTAATAAATATTGGCCATGGTGTTGTTCAAGGGTAACCTGTCAATGTTTAAATAAATACAAATAAATATGAAGCCATCTTGGCTATATAACCATCAGAATTTATACGGTGTCCATCCAGACAATGCTGGACGACTATTCCCCACTGAACAACCCATGACTAATGCATTAAATAAAGGGGTGGGGGGGTGGGAGTCCCGGTCCTGCTCCACACGGTCTGGCGGTAACGGCCGGACGGCCCTCTTTTATCACCTCCGAAATTCGCGGGCTTAAGGGGCCCGCCAGATTGCACCAATCAGCTGCTTGTTGCTACCCTGCGGAGGCTGCTGCCCACCAATTGCCATCCTGAAATACAGAACAGGGAACATGCATTCCCCTTTGGCTCTCCCATGTTGGTCCTGCATATTGCATGGACCTTTCATGGGCTAGCACAAAGGAGTTATTAAACAAAGAGACAACAACAAATCTTTCTTTAACCATTTATTAATTTGGTAATAAATATTGGCCATGGTGTTGTTCAAGGGTAACCTGTCAATGTTTAAATAAATACAAATAAATATGAAGCCATCTTGGCTATATAACCATCAGAATTTATACGGTGTCCATCCAGACAATGCTGGACGACTATTCCCCACCGACCAAGGCCAGGAGAGCAGCTGCTGGCTGAGGTCCCCCCAACACCATGGCATTCTCAATCAAACTTTGCAGACCCATATTGAAAATATCTATACCAATGTCTGATAGGTGCACCAAATCTTCCCTAAATAATCCTGGAATAAAACCCTCCAACTCTAAGTGGCGGAAGGACAAACTCCCAGATGATGCAAGGAAATTATGAATGGTCCTATTCAAACGTCTCCTAATTTTATCCACATAAAAGAAATTACCCCAGGGGGACCAAAGGAGCCTAGGGACCATTTCAGAAAAGGCCAAAATAGAACTAGGAAATAGCAGCTTGATGGCACAAAAATCGTTTTTCATCTCGCAAAGCAATTCCCACGTCCTAACCTTGCCAATATCGTTCGCTCCCAAATGAATAACCAAAACCACCGGGGCGGGCCAAATAGAAGATAAATAAAGTAAATGGTCTCTAAGATTACGCCATCTCAGACCCCTAACACCAGACCACAAAATCTTAAATTTGTTAAAGTCCAGACCTAAATTGCTGGAATAGCTCCTGGATGCAGCCAGCCTTTCAGCCCAATAAACGTAGGAGTGGCCTACAATCCAAATAATGTATTTAGGAGGATCTGAAAAATAAAAATTAGACAATTAACAATTCAGGGCGAACATAAAGCTTATACCTATTACTAACCCATCTGCCAACCCTCTTTTGACTTTCAGGAGGGAAACCCAATAGGTTAGCCATAGTGGCAGCCCCAATTCTCAAGGAGTGTGATGAGAAATTCAAACCTGCTAGATTAAGGCGCTTAATGCATGAGGAAAGCACAGCAGAAAACTGATATCTGGTCAAAGGAGACAAGTCCTGATGGATAAAGAAAGAACCGTCAAAGCAGGGTCTAATCGCTATATAATTGGCCATGTGGGCGACAGGGCAAAGCAACAGGTTGGGAGAGGAGGCCAGAGATAACCACTTACCATTACCCAACCCAAAAGTTTTGGACCTGCAAAGAAAAAGCCGTAAACCATCCGGTTGCATGGACACATGAGAAAACAACAGAAAAGAAGAAGATGATTTGTTTGGAGCCGTAAACTCACCCACCCGCAGGGCACCGAAAAGGGTCACCGAAAATGCTGCCCTGAAAAGCAGGAGTTCAAAACTAGAAAAACAAACATCCTCTAAAACTGACATTAGTCTGATTAATAAAGAAACTGAAATAGGGCGCCTAGCATCCTTTGTAGGTGAGGACTTCCGAAATCCTTTAAGGATCTGACTGACCGAGAAAAAAGAGGTCAAGGCAGGTCTGCCAGAAAATTTAAGAAAAAAGGAAACCCCGGCTAAAATCTTACTAACTGAGGCAGGGCCGAGCTGGGCCTGCATCAGGTATGACACAAAAGCCAAAGCGATATAATCATTAACGTCTAAAACATCCACCACCATGTCAGAGCAAAAAGAGCACCATCTGGACCAGGCTAGGTTATAGTCTTGCCATGTCTTCTGTGCTACCGAATTCTGGAGATGAGCAGTTATCAGTCCCAAATCAAGCCCCAGAGGCAATCTGGGCAAGGGGTGCCGTGTCGATCCGCTGATGGAACCAACTCCCGGAATCTGTGAAACTGCAAACGAGAAAGAGCGTCAGCTATTGTATTATCTATACCTGCAATGTGGCGAGCTTTCAACCAGATATTGAAACGCATACAGTGCAAAACTAAAAAACGTAAGAGTTTGATAACTGGCTCTGACTTGGATGACAATGTGTTGATAGCAAAAAGTACTCCTTTGTTATCTGTATGAACCATTACTCTGCGATTCATGAAGTTATCTTTCCAGATTACCACAGAAACTACCACCGGAAACAACTCGAGGAGGACTATATTATGCAGAATTTCTGGAAGCCGCCAACTGGGATGCCATTCGGCGGCACACCAGAGGCCATTCAGGAAGGCTCCAAATCCGGATGAACCAGCGGCATCTGTAAAGAAATTCAGCTTAAAATCGTCTATAAAAGGATGCTGCCATGCCGTAGACCCATTAAAATTACAAAGAAAAGAATCCCATATTCTTAAGTCTTCTTTGACATTTGCAGAAATGCAAACATGAGAGTAAGGATTCTTCAAACCCCTCGTAGCCAAAGCAAAGCGCCTAGAAAAAATTCTGGCAATAGGAATGACCCGAGCTGCAAACGCGAAAAGACCTAATAGGGATTGAGCCTCTTTCAACAACACCTTTCGTTTGGATAAAAACAACGAAATCATTTCTCTCATACGGAACAACTTTTCTCTGGGTAGCCTAAACTCCATCAGTGATGAGTCTATGATAATCCCCAGGAATTCAATAGTAGTTGACGGAAATAAAGTTTTCTCATGCGCAATTGGAATCCCAAAGGAATCACAGATATCAAAGAAAGAGTTTAATGATTCAAGACATAACTGTGAGTCCCTAGGGCCAATAAAAAGGAAATCATCTAAGTAATGTAACAGCCCCCCATTAGGGGCACCTTCCGACAAAACCCAATGTAAAAATGTAGCGAAAGCCTCAAAATAAAAACATGATAAGGAGAAGCCCATGGGCAAGCATTTGTCAAAATAAAACTTGTTTTGGAAATGAAAACCCAGGGAATTGAAACCTTGCGGGTGCACGGGTAGCAGACGGAAAGCAGATTTGATGTCTGCCTTAGCTAACAACGCCCCCTGTCCAAAACGCCTCAAAAGCATTAGAGCTTCATCAAAAGAGGAGTAAGAAACAGGGGCAAGGGTTTCTGAAACCTCGTCATTAAGTGAATTGTCAGCTGGGAAGGACAAATGGTGGATAAGTCTGAAAGTACCCTGCTCCTTCTTGGGGACAATGCCCAAAGGAGAAAGACGGAAATTAGAAAATGGTGGACTGCGGAAAGGGCCAGCTACCCGGCCTTCACTAACTTCTTTATCTATTTTTTCTTGAACAATGACAGGGTGCCTCCTAGCAGACAGTAAGTTCTTTACAAAAACGCAACCCGGCCCAGAAAATGAGGGAACCAAGAAACCAACCTGGAAACCGTCAATTAGGAGCCGTGCCATCGTGCGATCTGGGTAGAGATCTAACCACGGTCGCATTCTTAACAAACTCACTGGAGTCATGGCTTTTGCCACCAGTGTCCCTGGATAAGGATGGGAGGGAAGTTGCTGATGATTTCCGAAAGCACCTATTCGCTGGGTGGGCCCCATTGCAATAGGTGCACTCGTGTTTATACCTACAGTTTGACAGGAATTTACACTGCCCTTCATTAAAAGCGAAACAGAACCCTTTACGAAAGGCATTCTGTGGGGGAAAGGTTCGAGGTGTAAATGAGGGCTTCTGCGGCAGCATTAGGTTCAGCCACAAGCCGACATCCTTACAACCCCATTTTAAAGATGGATGAACCGCCAATTTCTGTCTGAAATTTTCATCATAGGTAAACCATGAGGTACCACCAAAATGACGAAAAGCTTCCGCAATTATGTCCACGTGCTGAAATAAGCCTGAACATTTATCTGGGGATTGTTCGCCCAGCACCGCTGCATAAATGCAGAAAGCTTGCAACCAATTTTGAAAAGTTTTGGGCACAGAACGTCTCCTATCTTCCTCAGAGCGGTCCTCTGCCTTCCTTTCAAACTTAGGTACAAAATCCTTGGAAGCGGGCAATAGTGACAATAAATCTACAAATTCCCCCCTCCAAATCTTCCCTTTAACAGCGACAGGCAAATGAAAACCTAACGGTGAAATTTCACACGGCATAGGGATTTTAAAGGAGGACTCCGCCACTACAGGGTGGATGGCGCACTGAGAAGGGTTAATAGAATGAGGTATTTGTAAAGGTTTTTGCACTGGTGCACTTGTATTGGTAGTAAAGGGCACCTCCGACAAATTGCGCCATATAGGGCTGACATCATTCAGACTATGCTGTGACATACCATCATTTGTATTCATAGCACCAGATAGCTGTGCCCTTTGTAAAGCATCATTAACAGTGACATGCAAAGCACCAGAGCACTGTGCACCTAATGCTGTACCAACATTAGCACCAACTGTGTGTGCCCCTTTAATTTCTCTCACAATACTAGCTAACGTATCAGCCAAACTATTTATATCAGTGACATTACTAAAAGTGCGAGTCTCACCCATAGGCAGACTCCTTGTCTGCTCATTGCTTGCTGCAACAGCTGGCTGAGCTCTTTCCTGACATGGGGGGGTCTTCATATAGGGGGCACTGCGGGCTCGCCCTCTGCCAGCATGGCACTGTAAAGCCTCTTCTCTGTCTTTCTTCTTCGCCCTCTTCGGCTGTCGGCGCGGACTGCGCATGTCTGCTGCGGACTCCTCCATTTTCTCCTGGGCTGTGCTAAAAGACGGCTCGGGCGGAGCTTCGGACTGACCAGCCTCCAGGCAGTGAAGGAGCCACTCCTCCCCTCCGGCACTCTCCGCCTTCTCAATAAGGCGACGAAGAAGGCTCTCTCTTCCCACAGGCGAACGGTCCATCCTTGCGCTGCGGTGTGAGTCCCGGTCCTGCTCCACACGGTCTGGCGGTAACGGCCGGACGGCCCTCTTTTATCACCTCCGAAATTCGCGGGCTTAAGGGGCCCGCCAGATTGCACCAATCAGCTGCTTGTTGCTACCCTGCGGAGGCTGCTGCCCACCAATTGCCATCCTGAAATACAGAACAGGGAACATGCATTCCCCTTTGGCTCTCCCATGTTGGTCCTGCATATTGCATGGACCTTTCATTCCCTGGTATTTGAGTGTGCCAAGGTACACCTGTGCCTACAGCCGTATAGCTGTATATCTGCATTGTGAGATTTAAAACACTGATGCCTGTGACTGTTAAGCCTAGTACACAAGATGAGATTATCAGAAGAATGACTGTCATTTTGTTTTTTTTTGCATGCTAGTCTCATATTGAAAATGAATAGGTTACTGAAGTACGAAAATACTCGTACGACAGAATAAAAAATGCGGAAGTGATGTAATGTATTGTATTGTATTTTCGGACGAAAACTGTACTGATTAAACAAAAATTGTACGATCTGGTATCGTGCGGGAAAAATTTTTGTGTTTGCCCCTTCAGAAAATTTAGAAAAAAAAGCTGTGTACCAACGATCAGATTATCATACAATCGATTTGAAAGTGGTATTTTTTGTATAATATTCTGATCGTGTGTATTTGGGCTTTAGCCTAACGAGATATGAATTGAGATTTGGTGGTGTCACTACTATGTTGCTTCCTGGAGAGCAATTTGCACTTCATGTACCCTCCTGCTTCTGCTTTAATTCATTCTGTGAATATGTGCTTTCTGCACCTCTCCTGCTGCTTTTTTAATATTTCCCCCCATTATCGGCTCACTAATCATCAAGGGGACAACTTTGACATAGGAGAAGCCTAGTCCTACTTCTAGTCCTAATAGACAAACACAAGTGGAACTTACGCTCATTTGTTTCCTCCCCCTCCTCCGGTGCCACATTTGGCACCTTTCGGGGGGGGGGGGGGCGGATACCTGTCCCCACTTCCGGGAGTCAGGGCCACGGCGAATTATATAACAGCTTGGCTCCCTCCTCCTTCTCCCACTGCTGGGCCAATAGGAGAGCGCAGCGGTGCCTCGCCCATGCGCAGTAGGGACCCGGCGTGAAGCCGTAATGCTACACTGCTGGGTTACCTTATCTGCAATGGTGGTGGCAGCACCCGACAGCTGATGAAAACATCAGCTGCAGTGCCGACAACGCTTGACTCCAGGACAGGTAAGTGTCCTATTATTAAAAGTCAGCAGCTGCAGTATGTGTAGCTGCTGGATTTTAATTTTTGCAGGGGTGGGCGGACCTCCTCTTTAAGCTGATAACACCCAAACAAGTCTACTTTCTAGTGTCTTTATTTAATACACCATTAAACATTTACAGTGCAGGAGGAAAAAGTAGGTGCACTTTTTGAGTCAATAGTTGGTCAAACCTCCTATGGCAGCAATGACTTCAAGCAAGTACTTTTAGTAGCTCTGAATCAGACATGTACAACATTCAGGAGGAATGTTTAACCATTTCTCTTTGTAAAACTGCTTTAGCTCATGTACATTTGTAGGATGTCTGCTGTGAACAGCTCTTGAGGTCATTCCTCAGCATCGCTATGGGATTAAGGTCTGGCCTTGGACTGGGCCACTCTAATGGGCTCATTTTTTTTCTGAAGCCAGTCTGTGGTGGATTTATTTTTATGCTTAGTTCATTGTCCTGCTGCATCGCTCAACTTCTACTAAGCTTCAGCTGGCAGACTGCTGCCCTGACATTATCATGGAGGATATTTTCGTAAACTTGGGAATTTTATTTATTTTTTTACCAAACAGGATGTCTTTATCAAGAGAATTAAAAGAAGTTCATTAGCCTAACAAGGTCTTTACATGGATATAAAGTGTATACTATAAGATACAATCCAGGATGGGAGATTACACGTACTAGAAATACATATCTCTATTACAGTAGTTCTGAATACAGCAATGGTAAGAGTGGGGGCAGGAAAAGGGGTTTGGGAGAGCGAGGAATGGGCAAAAGAAAGGTGGGGAGAAAAAAAGGGCAGATAAAGGAAAAAAAAAAATCTTGGGAATTAATTTTCCCCTCAATGATGGCACGTCGTCCAGGCCCTAAGGCAGAGAAGGAAACCCAAATCATGTTTCCTCCATCATGTTTCACTGTTGAGATGATGTTTTGATGTTGTTAGGCTGTGCCCATATACATATTGCTGAGTATTCTTCCCAAACAATTCAACTTCTGTTTCATCAGTCCACAAAAAATTTTCCCAGTAGCATTGCAGTTTTGCCAGGGCACTTTTTGGAAAACATCAAGCGCTTAGCAATGTTTTTTTTGGAGGGCAGCAGCTTCCTCCGTGGTATTTTGCCATGAACGCCCTGCCGGTTCAAAGACTTATGTAGACTCGTGAACGTTTGAATTAATGTTTGCCAGTTCCAGTAATGTCTTCAAGCCTTTATCAGTTACTCGTAGGTTCTTCTTTATTTTATTGAGGATTATGCGTTGTGCCTTGGAAGTCATCTTGGCTGGGTGCCCACTTCTAGGAAAAGTAGCCACAGTACTAAACTGTCTCAATTTACAGACAATTTGTCTAACCATCAACTGACTCCTTTTTGCAAGGCATTTTTCACATCAGCTGATGCTTCTTATGAACAGCAATCTTAAAATGTTTGCGTATCTTTTATCAAAGTAGCTTTTGTTAAATAATTACCGGTAGTCTATGGGTTCACTTATTTTTTTCTTTCAGCACTGTGATGTTTCATGGATGTGTTCAATACAAGAAAATTTTAATTGTTAGTGTGTTATCAGCTTAAGCACATTGCGTTTGTCTAATGTTGTGACTTAGATAAGGATCAATCAGATAACATTTTACGGCAAATTACTGCAGAAAACCAGTCGATTCTAGGGGGTTCACATATTTTTTTCTTGCCACTGTACTTCATGCACTGTGATTTTCTCATTCTTTAGGTTTTTTCTTTTTTTTCTGATATTTTGATTTCATGTTCTCTGAGCTGCTGACCTCCAACAAGTTTAGCAATTAGTAGTTCTAAGAGAACAGCAATGGCAGCCCCCATACTTCATGACAGAGTCACTTTTTTCTTTCCTTTGTATCTTCATTTAACTTTTTTTTCAAATACCTATAAATAGTATGTCCTTCTGTTACTCCGCGTCATATTTTTTCCCAACTAGCTTCTGGATCTGTTGCTATCAAAGAAGCCATTAACTGGAGCTGAGCAAAGCATTTCTGCAAATATAGATTCTTCTATGAGTTTCAGATGATTTTAGCAAGCTTATCATTTTACAGACACAAAGTAAAGTTTTTGCAATTCAGAACAAAAGTTTCTTTTAAAGTGTTATTCACTAAAATTATCTTAAAAAATATAATCTATGCAACTAAATGGTAATATATAATTTAAAACGTGTTAACAATGACAGTAGATTTGCAAAGTTTGTAAAATATTTCCTAAAAAGTTTTGTAGTTGTTGAAAATAAGCATTTCACCAAAGTATGGTCATCAGAGTAGATGCACAATGTTATCACAGAGTGTTAATATAGGGAATTCAGACCGCAAAACAACCTAACAGGGGTTTTAACCCTTCTCTACTGTATCCAAAAAATAAAGTTTCGGCTTAACATTTGATTTGATGCTGACTTCAATGATCATGTAGTGATGATCTTTTAAATATCTGTATGATATTTTTTTCTGAGACTGAAAGTAAATGTAATCTTTATCAAATATTATTTTTAAATCTGTAGCTTTCATTGGTATAATACATCTGCTTTAAAATGTTGTGTTACTTTAAATTTTGTTGTTTTCAGCTTTAGTGTTGCAGACAGTATTACTTAGCCAAAAACCCATATCTACAGATCACATTACTGCAGACTTTTTCCAAATAAACCAGGGTTATCAACAGAATCTAATTCATGCATCTCCACATTGATATTAAGTAGAAGGGTTGGAGCCACTCTATGAACCCAGCTGTGCTCACCAGTTGTTTTGTTAACACACAGACTGGTAGGCAGCTGATGAAATCATTTTGCACGGTTGCCAGCTCAGTGAGCAACGCTTCTGGCCAACAGTCTCCTTGATGGAATAGGAAGAGATATTTTGCCCTGATTAATGCACATTGAACTCTAAATTAATTTGTAGGTCTAGATATATATATGTTGTGTGCATGTGTATGTGTATACACAGGTGTAGAATGCAAAATGAATATAACACTAAACATTTTGAATGAAAATACTCTCAGAGGCATATTCATAGCAATAAGAACAAATTGGGTTCAATCTCATTGGCTACCTGCTTTTATGCAATTGATTACATTTACCAGAGTTGAATGTCAACATAGCAAATGAGCATTTTAGGCTTAAACGCTCATTTGGAGAGCGCCAAATGTATGCAGGACTGAGTGGTTCAGTAAGTATCATATAGAAAATATTGAATCATTAATGAAATCAATAGCTTTTATGTGATAAATAAACTGTATAGGGTGTCCCAAAAAATGTATACCGTATTTATCGGCGTATAACAAGCACTTTTTTCCCTTTAAAATCAGGGGAAAATCACGGGTGCGTGTTATACGCCGATCCCCTGCGATCCTGAGCTTCAAAATCGCCGACCGCGATTTGAAAATGGCGCCGCCGGCGCCGAAATACACAGAGCCGGTCCTTGGCTCTTCTTGGCCACTTTCGGCTTCAATCGAGCACCGCACGAACCTAGCCGAGTGTACTCGGCTAGGTTCGGATAGCTCCGCTCACAGTCACGCCCATCCCAGGCGGGACTACGAGTGGAGCCGAAAGTGAACGAGAGCCGCCGAGAAGAGCCGAGGACCGGCTCTGTGTATTTCGGCGCCGGCGGCGCCATTTTCAAATCACGGTCAGCGATTTTGAAGTTCGGGATCACAGGATTTTCAAACTGCGAGCTGCAAGGCTGTACTGGGGCAAGGCTGCACTGGGGCAAGGCTGCACTGGACACTGGGGAAGGCTGCACTGACATGGCTGCACTGACAAGGCTGCACTGACAAGGCTGCACTGACATGGCTGCACTGGGGCAAGGCTGCACTGGGGCAAGGCTGCAATGGACACTGGGGAAGGCTGCACTGACATGGCTGCACTGACAAGGCTGCATTGACAAGGCTGCACTGACAAGGCTGCACTGACAAGGCTGCACTGACATGGCTGCACTGACATGGCTGCACTGGGGCAAGGCTGCACTGGGGCAAGGCTGCAATGGACACTGGGGAAGGCTGCACTGACAAGGCTGCACTGACAAGGCTGCACTGACATGGCTGCACTGACAAGGCTGCATTGACAAGGCTGCACTGACATGGCTGCACTGACATGGCTGCACTGACATGGCTGCACTGACAAGGCTGCATTGACAAGGCTGCATTGACAAGGCTGCACTGACAAGGCTGCACTGACAAGGCTGCATTGACAAGGCTGCACTGACAAGGCTGCACTGACAAGGCTGCACTGACATGGCTGCACTGGGGCAAGGCTGCACTGGGGCAAGGCTGCAATGGACACTGGGGAAGGCTGCAGTGACAAGGCTGCATTGAAAAGGCTGCACTGACAAGGCTGCACTGACAAGGCTGCACTGACAAGGCTGCACTGACATGGCTGCACTGACATGGCTGCACTGACATGGCTGCACTGACAAGGCTGCACTGACATGGCTGCACTGACATGGCTGCACTGACAAGGCTGCATTGACAAGGCTGCATTGACAAGGCTGCACTGACAAGGCTGCACTGACAAGGCTGCATTGACAAGGCTGCACTGACAAGGCTGCACTGACAAGGCTGCACTGACATGGCTGCACTGGGGCAAGGCTGCACTGGGGCAAGGCTGCAATGGACACTGGGGAAGGCTGCAGTGACAAGGCTGCATTGAAAAGGCTGCACTGACAAGGCTGCACTGACAAGGCTGCACTGACAAGGCTGCACTGACATGGCTGCACTGACATGGCTACACTGACATGGCTGCACTGGGGCAAGGCTGCACTGAGAAGGCTGCAATGATGGGCATTTACATGTAAGTTTTTTTTCCCTTAAACTTCCCTCCGAAAAGTTTTTTTTTCCTTAAAATTCCCTCCTAAACTTGGGGTGCGTGTTATACGCCGGTGCGTGTTATACGCCGATAAATACGGTACACAATTTGAATGATTATAAAGTCAGAATGTTTTACCATACAATTCACTTTCAAATTTAAAATAAAATATATAAATGTACTTTTTTTTACTTTAAAGTGATTGTAAACGATCACCTTGTAAAACAACTCATTAAGTTTAAAATAGAAATGAAAGGCAAAACATTTTTGCATAGATATAAAAAAACATTATAAATACCTTTTTTCCCTTTTTTATAAGTGATCACATTCCCTCTATTCTCAGTTGCTGGGGGGGGGGGGGGGGGCGAGAAGCAGCAGCACACTGAGCTTCCCAGTGAATGGCTGTGCAGCAAGGTTGTCTGCACACAGGCGAGTCTGATCATTGGAGGAGAGTACACTAAGTTCCCAGCATAGCTAGAGAACTGTACTCTCCTGCTTAGTGTGATCAGCTTTTAACCATTAAAGACCACCCACCGCATATATACTGAGGCAGGGCAGCTCTATTGCATGAAACAATGTACCTGTACATCATTTTGTGCAATAGACACACACAGTTAGAAAACACTTCCAGGGAACACAACCCTTTGATTGTCCCTAATGTTAACCCCTCCCCTGCCAATGCCTTTTATACAGTAACAGTGCATTTCTTTACCACTGATCACTATATTGGTGTCACTGGTCCCAAAAAAGTGTCACATAGTGTCAGATTTGTCTGCCGCAATGTCATAGTCCCGCTAAAAATCGCTGATCGCCATCATTACCAGTAAAAACAATTTAAAAAAAATTCAAAGTCCATAAATTTATCCCATAGTTTGTAGACACTATAACTTTTGTGCAAACCAATCAATATACACTTATTGAAATTTTCCAAAAATATGTAGAAGAATGCATATTGGCCTATATTGATGAAGAAATTAGATTTTTTTTTTACATTTTTTTTTTGGATATGTATTATAGCAGAAAGTAACAAATATTGTTTTTTTTCAAAATTGTCAGTGTTTTTTTGTTTATAGCGCAAAAAAAAATTAAACCGCAGAGGTGATCAAATACCATCAAAAGAAAGCTCTATTTAATGGGAAAAAAAGGACATAAATTTTGTCTGGGTACAGCATCGCACGGCTGTGCAATTGTCAGTTAAAATAACGCAGTGCCGTATCGCAAAAAATGGCCTGGTCATTAAGGGGGTAAAACCTTCCGGGGCTGAAGTGGTTAATAGGAAAGATAGCTGGCAAGAATACCAGTGATTTCACACAAAGGAAGCAATACAAAGAGAACAGGATATTTTCTCATACAAGTACTTGGTACAGCAGACACATATCAGGAATATGAAGTGTTGGGGTAACAAACACTTTAATGCCTGTTCTCAAACTGATGACCATTCTGGTCCAGGCATTATTGATAACACGAAGCAATAGAATTGCAAACGTTGAGATTTATTGCTATTTAAGTGCATTCCCTTTCAATGGCTACTGCTAATTTGTTAACTGTTGCCGGTTTTGTAGTATAAATGCCCTATAAGAAAAAATCCAGTGCCGTGAGGTCTGGTGAACACAGAGGGTATTCTACTGAACCTCTTTGCCCAATCCATCAGTTTGGCATATTCTCATCAAGATAGGTCCTTACATCGCAATTGTAGTGTGGGGGCACCCCATATTGTTTGAAATAAAAGTCCTCATCTCAGAATTCTTCTTGATTATGTGGCATGATAGATTCCAGCAGCATGTTCAAGTAAACTGCACCAGTTACAGTACTATCAAAAAGGAATGGTCTAATTAACCCATGTGCTGACAAGCCACACCACACCACAATGTCATACCTGGTAAATTAACCACTTGCTGACCACCTCACGACGATATACGTCGGCAGAATGGCACGAGCAGGCAGAGTAACGGATGGGTACCTTACTCCACTCCCGCAGACGGGGGGGCGCTACCGTGCCCCCGGTGCCCGAGGCAGTCGGCATTGTTGCAGGAGTGATCCGTCCTGAGGGGGAGGCCACTGATTCATGTCCTCTCCCTCACGATCGCTCCTGAAGAATGGGACGCTTCCTCTGCTTCTGAAACTGTAAACAGAAGCAGAGGAAGTGATGTCATCTCTCCTTGTGGAGCCTTTTAGTTCCAGCTCCCGAGGAGAGAAGACATCACTGTGAGTTTGCACCAACAGCACACTAACACCAGTACACATAGGCACATAAATCACCCCCCAATCACCCCCGATCACCCCCCCCCTGCACCCCTGTCACAGTGACACCAATAGCAGTTTTCATTTTTTTACTGATCACTGCATTGGTGTAATTTTGTGACTGTTATAAGTGTTAGGGCAATTAGTGGTAGGCCCCTTTAGGTCTAGGCTCCCCCTAACCCCCCCAAATAAAGTGTTGAAAAATGGGGGGTGTGACCTATCCACTGACTAACAAAAAATGCACCAACATGCCTCCATCCCAATTGGGTAATAAATGAAGATAGAGGAGAAAAGCAGGACTTTACGTGAGGCATGTTGGTGGAGATGTAAACTGAATAATATATGCTAAAGTATGTTATCTGGGATGTATCCTATACATAGTTGTGTTCACAAAGAGTGAACCAAACATGAATAGTATAAAAGGTTTTTTATTTGCATGGGTCCTAGAACCAAATACAGTCATGAAAAAACATCATATGCAATATTTAGGCATGCAGTAGACAATATATTTTGAAAAACATAATACAAACACTGGTTGTTCAATTTACAGCAGAGGATAAATACAATATATGCTGGATAAATATGTGCATCGATAGTTATTAACTCAACGCGTTTCTTGGCTTGTAACCAATCATCAGGAGTCCGATGCGATTTAAGCTGCATTGAAACAATAAACGTGTATTAATGTGTGGGCAGATATGTAGGAGAGAAATGCAAAAGAAGTTCCAATTAGCCATCGTACTCACAGACAATGTCTTGGTCCATGATACCTAAATCCTAGAGTGCAGCAATGATCCGGGTCTATAAAGTCTCCCCCGGGGTTGAGGCAGGAAGCTCGCCCCAGGAGATCGCCGGCCACAGCCACCAAGATGACCAGGGCACACATAGGGGCCGCCAGGCAGGGACAAACAACGAAGCCACAAAACCCTGGAATGGCTGTGAAAAATGAAAGAAGTGTTTGAGCATGGGACAACCATGAGGAAAAGGGTTTTTTTTTCTCTCTTCCTTCTTGTTCTCTGTTTTCTTTTTTCATCAATCTACTTTTTATTTTTATTATTATTTTTGAATATTGATACATATATCTTTATCCTACCATTCCCTGAGTGCAGTTGGTGTTGTGGTCTGTTCGGTCCCATACCCGGGGTTGCGATGCGCCCAGCTCTTGACCTGTCTCCCGTCCTGTCATATGACGGGGGCGGGCCTTGACCTTGGCGCATCGGCGTCATCTTTCCACGCCCCGCACGCGGCGCCGGGTGCCGCCGCTCTGCGGGAACTAGTGGCATACCACTCTCTGGTCTTTGCGCTGCGGGGATGGGAGGCGGCCGCCTTTGTGTCCGGGCTGTCGATCCCTCCCCTATTGCGCAATTACACCAGCAGATGACGTTGGCAGGTGCACGCCCCCGGTCCGCGGCATATAATGGCGGCCCCAGGTCGGGTGCATGTAGGTTCGCTAGGAATTTGTGGCAATCGGCCGAGCCCATCACTCTCAATACACAGGTAACCTTGTTGCACTTCTCCACTTTGGCTCTTCTGCTTCCCAGCTCAACACACATTCTCCCCCTTTTGTCTTCACACACTACCCCATCTCTACTTTTATGTTCCTTTGGGCTCCGGTCTACAATCCACATTCATTCACCCTTTGGTTTTTCACTTTTTTGTCACCTCACCCTTTTCCTCATGGTTGTCCCATGCTCAAACACTTCTTTCATTTTTCACAGCCATTCCAGGGTTTTGTGGCTTCGTTGTTTGTCCCTGCCTGGCGGCCCCTATGTGTGCCCTGGTCATCTTGGTGGCTGTGGCCGGCGATCTCCTGGGGCGAGCTTCCTGCCTCAACCCCGGGGGAGACTTTATAGACCCGGATCATTGCTGCACTCTAGGATTTAGGTATCATGGACCAAGACATTGTCTGTGAGTACGATGGCTAATTGGAACTTCTTTTGCATTTCTCTCCTACATATCTGCCCACACATTAATACACGTTTATTGTTTCAATGCAGCTTAAATCGCATCGGACTCCTGATGATTGGTTACAAGCCAAGAAACGCGTTGAGTTAATAACTATCGATGCACATATTTATCCAGCATATATTGTATTTATCCTCTGCTGTAAATTGAACAACCAGTGTTTGTATTATGTTTTTCAAAATATATTGTCTACTGCATGCCTAAATATTGCATATGATGTTTTTTCATGACTGTATTTGGTTCTAGGACCCATGCAAATAAAAAACCTTTTATACTATTCATGTTTGGTTCACTCTTTGTGAACACAACTATGTATAGGATACATCCCAGATAACATACTTTAGCATATATTATTCAGTTTACATCTCCACCAACATGCCTCACGTAAAGTCCTGCTTTTCTCCTCTATCTTCATTTATTACCCAATTGGGATGGAGGCATGTTGGTGCATTTTTTGTTAGTCAGTGGATAGGTCACACCCCCCATTTTTCAACACTTAACACCGGGTGGCAAACACCTATTTCCTGTGACCTAACTCCACCTACCAAGTCTATATATATCCTTTGCAATTTACTCCATCTATTCTCATGTATCTTATTCATACTCCGTCTTATGTTTTACTTTTTCTCTCAATTTCCACACATGTTGTGTTTTTCTTTTCCCCCCTTTTTCTAGAGTAATTTATAATAGATTGAGACCCATGGTCCCCCCCCTTTTGTCTATTGAAACATTTTCAGTGCAAGAGTGGTATATTATTTTTATAACTTATATATACTTCTTTACATAATATTTATTTACTGTCATAAACTTTGAATAAATAATAATTTTTTTTTATTTTCAATACCCCTGAAACTCTCTTTTTTTTTTTTTTTTTTTTTTTTTTTTTTTTTTTTTTCCCCCCATTTTTTATTTATTTTTATTCTTCTTTAGTCAGATAATACTGATTAAATTCAGGGCTAAAGTTCCTGTTCTTCCTTCAGTCAGATAAATACTGATTTAATTCAGGGCTGAAGTTTTTGTTTTTGTTTTTGTGTATCTTTAGTCAATATTATGCTGATTCAATTCAGGACTAAAGTTTATACTTTTCACACTTTCTTGTATTTTGATTTATTCAATGCAAAGAACGTGTATTTTGTTACTGTGCCATTTCTATTTCTTCTAAAAAAATTTTTTTAATTTTCCCCCCTTTTTCCCCCCATTTTTTTTTTTTTCTCTCTTCCTTCTTGTTCTCTGTTTTCTTTTTTCATCAATCTACTTTTTATTTTTATTATTATTTTTGAATATTGATACATATATCTTTATCCTACCATTCCCTGAGTGCAGTTGGTGTTGTGGTCTGTTCGGTCCCATACCCGGGGTTGCGATGCGCCCAGCTCTTGACCTGTCTCCCGTCCTGTCATATGACGGGGGCGGGCCTTGACCTTGGCGCATCGGCGTCATCTTTCCACGCCCCGCACGCGGCGCCGGGTGCCGCCGCTCTGCGGGAACTAGTGGCATACCACTCTCTGGTCTTTGCGCTGCGGGGATGGGAGGCGGCCGCCTTTGTGTCCGGGCTGTCGATCCCTCCCCTATTGCGCAATTACACCAGCAGATGACGTTGGCAGGTGCACGCCCCCGGTCCGCGGCATATAATGGCGGCCCCAGGTCGGGTGCATGTAGGTTCGCTAGGAATTTGTGGCAATCGGCCGAGCCCATCACTCTCAATACACAGGTAACCTTGTTGCACTTCTCCACTTTGGCTCTTCTGCTTCCCAGCTCAACACACATTCTCCCCCTTTTGTCTTCACACACTACCCCATCTCTACTTTTATGTTCCTTTGGGCTCCGGTCTACAATCCACATTCATTCACCCTTTGGTTTTTCACTTTTTTGTCACCTCACCCTTTTCCTCATGGTTGTCCCATGCTCAAACACTTCTTTCATTTTTCACAGCCATTCCAGGGTTTTGTGGCTTCGTTGTTTGTCCCTGCCTGGCGGCCCCTATGTGTGCCCTGGTCATCTTGGTGGCTGTGGCCGGCGATCTCCTGGGGCGAGCTTCCTGCCTCAACCCCGGGGGAGACTTTATAGACCCGGATCATTGCTGCACTCTAGGATTTAGGTATCATGGACCAAGACATTGTCTGTGAGTACGATGGCTAATTGGAACTTCTTTTGCATTTCTCTCCTACATATCTGCCCACACATTAATACACGTTTATTGTTTCAATGCAGCTTAAATCGCATCGGACTCCTGATGATTGGTTACAAGCCAAGAAACGCGTTGAGTTAATAACTATCGATGCACATATTTATCCAGCATATATTGTATTTATCCTCTGCTGTAAATTGAACAACCAGTGTTTGTATTATGTTTTTCAAAATATATTGTCTACTGCATGCCTAAATATTGCATATGATGTTTTTTCATGACTGTATTTGGTTCTAGGACCCATGCAAATAAAAAACCTTTTATACTATTCATGTTTGGTTCACTCTTTGTGAACACAACTATGTATAGGATACATCCCAGATAACATACTTTAGCATATATTATTCAGTTTACATCTCCACCAACATGCCTCACGTAAAGTCCTGCTTTTCTCCTCTATCTTCATTTATTACCCAATTGGGATGGAGGCATGTTGGTGCATTTTTTGTTAGTCAGTGGATAGGTCACACCCCCCATTTTTCAACACTTAACACCGGGTGGCAAACACCTATTTCCTGTGACCTAACTCCACCTACCAAGTCTATATATATCCTTTGCAATTTACTCCATCTATTCTCATGTATCTTATTCATACTCCGTCTTATGTTTTACTTTTTCTCTCAATTTCCACACATGTTGTGTTTTTCTTTTCCCCCCTTTTTCTAGAGTAATTTATAATAGATTGAGACCCATGGTCCCCCCCCTTTTGTCTATTGAAACATTTTCAGTGCAAGAGTGGTATATTATTTTTATAACTTATATATACTTCTTTACATAATATTTATTTACTGTCATAAACTTTGAATAAATAATAATTTTTTTTTATTTTCAATACCCCTGAAACTCTCTTTTTTTTTTTTTTTTTTTTTTTTTTTTTTTTTTTTTTTTTTTTTCCCCCCATTTTTTATTTATTTTTATTCTTCTTTAGTCAGATAATACTGATTAAATTCAGGGCTAAAGTTCCTGTTCTTCCTTCAGTCAGATAAATACTGATTTAATTCAGGGCTGAAGTTTTTGTTTTTGTTTTTGTGTATCTTTAGTCAATATTATGCTGATTCAATTCAGGACTAAAGTTTATACTTTTCACACTTTCTTGTATTTTGATTTATTCAATGCAAAGAACGTGTATTTTGTTACTGTGCCATTTCTATTTCTTCTAAAAAAATTTTTTTAATTTTCCCCCCTTTTTCCCCCCATTTTTTTTTTTTCTCTCTTCCTTCTTGTTCTCTGTTTTCTTTTTTCATCAATCTACTTTTTATTTTTATTATTATTTTTGAATATTGATACATATATCTTTATCCTACCATTCCCTGAGTGCAGTTGGTGTTGTGGTCTGTTCGGTCCCATACCCGGGGTTGCGATGCGCCCAGCTCTTGACCTGTCTCCCGTCCTGTCATATGACGGGGGCGGGCCTTGACCTTGGCGCATCGGCGTCATCTTTCCACGCCCCGCACGCGGCGCCGGGTGCCGCCGCTCTGCGGGAACTAGTGGCATACCACTCTCTGGTCTTTGCGCTGCGGGGATGGGAGGCGGCCGCCTTTGTGTCCGGGCTGTCGATCCCTCCCCTATTGCGCAATTACACCAGCAGATGACGTTGGCAGGTGCACGCCCCCGGTCCGCGGCATATAATGGCGGCCCCAGGTCGGGTGCATGTAGGTTCGCTAGGAATTTGTGGCAATCGGCCGAGCCCATCACTCTCAATACACAGGTAACCTTGTTGCACTTCTCCACTTTGGCTCTTCTGCTTCCCAGCTCAACACACATTCTCCCCCTTTTGTCTTCACACACTACCCCATCTCTACTTTTATGTTCCTTTGGGCTCCGGTCTACAATCCACATTCATTCACCCTTTGGTTTTTCACTTTTTTGTCACCTCACCCTTTTCCTCATGGTTGTCCCATGCTCAAACACTTCTTTCATTTTTCACAGCCATTCCAGGGTTTTGTGGCTTCGTTGTTTGTCCCTGCCTGGCGGCCCCTATGTGTGCCCTGGTCATCTTGGTGGCTGTGGCCGGCGATCTCCTGGGGCGAGCTTCCTGCCTCAACCCCGGGGGAGACTTTATAGACCCGGATCATTGCTGCACTCTAGGATTTAGGTATCATGGACCAAGACATTGTCTGTGAGTACGATGGCTAATTGGAACTTCTTTTGCATTTCTCTCCTACATATCTGCCCACACATTAATACACGTTTATTGTTTCAATGCAGCTTAAATCGCATCGGACTCCTGATGATTGGTTACAAGCCAAGAAACGCGTTGAGTTAATAACTATCGATGCACATATTTATCCAGCATATATTGTATTTATCCTCTGCTGTAAATTGAACAACCAGTGTTTGTATTATGTTTTTCAAAATATATTGTCTACTGCATGCCTAAATATTGCATATGATGTTTTTTCATGACTGTATTTGGTTCTAGGACCCATGCAAATAAAAAACCTTTTATACTATTCATGTTTGGTTCACTCTTTGTGAACACAACTATGTATAGGATACATCCCAGATAACATACTTTAGCATATATTATTCAGTTTACATCTCCACCAACATGCCTCACGTAAAGTCCTGCTTTTCTCCTCTATCTTCATTTATTACCCAATTGGGATGGAGGCATGTTGGTGCATTTTTTGTTAGTCAGTGGATAGGTCACACCCCCCATTTTTCAACACTTAACACCGGGTGGCAAACACCTATTTCCTGTGACCTAACTCCACCTACCAAGTCTATATATATCCTTTGCAATTTACTCCATCTATTCTCATGTATCTTATTCATACTCCGTCTTATGTTTTACTTTTTCTCTCAATTTCCACACATGTTGTGTTTTTCTTTTCCCCCCTTTTTCTAGAGTAATTTATAATAGATTGAGACCCATGGTCCCCCCCCTTTTGTCTATTGAAACATTTTCAGTGCAAGAGTGGTATATTATTTTTATAACTTATATATACTTCTTTACATAATATTTATTTACTGTCATAAACTTTGAATAAATAATAATTTTTTTTTTTATTTTCAATACCCCTGAAACTCTCTTTTTTTTTTTTTTTTTTTTTTTTTTTTTTTTTTTTTTCCCCCCATTTTTTATTTATTTTTATTCTTCTTTAGTCAGATAATACTGATTAAATTCAGGGCTAAAGTTCCTGTTCTTCCTTCAGTCAGATAAATACTGATTTAATTCAGGGCTGAAGTTTTTGTTTTTGTTTTTGTGTATCTTTAGTCAATATTATGCTGATTCAATTCAGGACTAAAGTTTATACTTTTCACACTTTCTTGTATTTTGATTTATTCAATGCAAAGAACGTGTATTTTGTTACTGTGCCATTTCTATTTCTTCTAAAAAAATTTTTTTAATTTTCCCCCCTTTCTCCCCCCATTTTTTTTTTTTCTCTCTTCCTTCTTGTTCTCTGTTTTCTTTTTTCATCAATCTACTTTTTATTTTTATTATTATTTTTGAATATTGATACATATATCTTTATCCTACCATTCCCTGAGTGCAGTTGGTGTTGTGGTCTGTTCGGTCCCATACCCGGGGTTGCGATGCGCCCAGCTCTTGACCTGTCTCCCGTCCTGTCATATGACGGGGGCGGGCCTTGACCTTGGCGCATCGGCGTCATCTTTCCACGCCCCGCACGCGGCGCCGGGTGCCGCCGCTCTGCGGGAACTAGTGGCATACCACTCTCTGGTCTTTGCGCTGCGGGGATGGGAGGCGGCCGCCTTTGTGTCCGGGCTGTCGATCCCTCCCCTATTGCGCAATTACACCAGCAGATGACGTTGGCAGGTGCACGCCCCCGGTCCGCGGCATATAATGGCGGCCCCAGGTCGGGTGCATGTAGGTTCGCTAGGAATTTGTGGCAATCGGCCGAGCCCATCACTCTCAATACACAGGTAACCTTGTTGCACTTCTCCACTTTGGCTCTTCTGCTTCCCAGCTCAACACACATTCTCCCCCTTTTGTCTTCACACACTACCCCATCTCTACTTTTATGTTCCTTTGGGCTCCGGTCTACAATCCACATTCATTCACCCTTTGGTTTTTCACTTTTTTGTCACCTCACCCTTTTCCTCATGGTTGTCCCATGCTCAAACACTTCTTTCATTTTTCACAGCCATTCCAGGGTTTTGTGGCTTCGTTGTTTGTCCCTGCCTGGCGGCCCCTATGTGTGCCCTGGTCATCTTGGTGGCTGTGGCCGGCGACCTCCTGGGGCGAGCTTCCTGCCTCAACCCCGGGGGAGACTTTATAGACCCGGATCATTGCTGCACTCTAGGATTTAGGTATCATGGACCAAGACATTGTCTGTGAGTACGATGGCTAATTGGAACTTCTTTTGCATTTCTCTCCTACATATCTGCCCACACATTAATACACGTTTATTGTTTCAATGCAGCTTAAATCGCATCGGACTCCTGATGATTGGTTACAAGCCAAGAAACGCGTTGAGTTAATAACTATCGATGCACATATTTATCCAGCATATATTGTATTTATCCTCTGCTGTAAATTGAACAACCAGTGTTTGTATTATGTTTTTCAAAATATATTGTCTACTGCATGCCTAAATATTGCATATGATGTTTTTTCATGACTGTATTTGGTTCTAGGACCCATGCAAATAAAAAACCTTTTATACTATTCATGTTTGGTTCACTCTTTGTGAACACAACTATGTATAGGATACATCCCAGATAACATACTTTAGCATATATTATTCAGTTTACATCTCCACCAACATGCCTCACGTAAAGTCCTGCTTTTCTCCTCTATCTTCATTTATTACCCCCCAAATAAAGGTTTAACCCTTTGATCGCCCCCCAGGTAACCCTTTCACCCCCTGGCGCCAGTGTCACTAATCGATAATTTTTCTGATCGCCATATTGGTGTCACAGGGGACGCTAGTTAGCCTGTTAGTTATTTAGGTTCACCGTCAGCTTTTTATAGCGTCAGGTACCCTCATATACTACCTAATAAAGGTTTTAACCCCCTGATTGCCCCCTAGTTAACTCACCAGTGATCACCGTATAAGTGTTACGGGTGACGCTGGTTAGTTAGTTTGTTTTTTATACCCACCGTTTATTACCTAATAAAAGTTTAACCCCCTGATTGCCCGGCTGGTGATATCAGGTTTTAGGGTCAGTTAGGGTCTGCATCGCCCAAGGCAGCGTCAGCTTAGTGCCAGTACCGCTAACACCCACGCACGCAGCATACACCTCCCTTAGTGGTATAGTGTCTGAATGGATCAATATCTGATCAGATCTATACTAGCGTCCCCAGCAGTTTAGGGTTCCCAAAAATGCAGTGCTAGCAGGATCAGCCCAGATACCTGCTAGCACATGCGTTTTACCCCTCCGCCCAGCCCAGCCCACTCAAGTGCAGTATCGATCGATCACTGCCACTTACAAAACACTAAACACATAACTGCTGCATTCGCAGAGTCAGGCCTGATCCCTGCGATTGCTAACAGTTTTTTGATAGCGTTTGATACAGTTGCTGATAGCCTAGGAGCTTTTTAACCTGTGAGTCTCACTACTGTACCAGTAAATTTAGAGCCCAAAATCGCAAATCGAAGGTACACTAGTGAAGAGGCCTACACGTTTCTGAGCATGACAGATAGTGAAGAAGAAGTCACTCATCTGTCAGATTCAGGCTCAGAATACAATCCTGTAGACCACAGCGGCTCCATGAAAGATAGCTCTGATGACAGAGTTGAGGTCCCTGCCAAGGTCAAGAATACCAGACCCCGATCTTCTTCTGCTGTTGTTGAAGTGCAAGAACCGCAGGGCTCTCATATGGAGCAGAGAAGTACTAGTGCTGCTCATCCTTGTGGTGAACTGGCAAGCACCAGCAGCCTAGTACACCCTAGTCGTACATCCAGCACTGCAGTATTACGTGGTGACGTGGCGAGTCCCATAAGTGCAGTTCAAGCTGGCGAGGTGGCAAGCACAAGTAGTGTCCCGCTGCCACCAAGAAGACAAAGACAGGCCTGTCGTGCCCATAGTGTCCTGACTGCAGAATTTGCCAATCCTAATTGGGAGCCCACTACTTCTGCAGCTCCCATACTTCCCCCATTCACTGGCCAACCTGGAATTCAGATGGAAACAGTTGATTTTACGTCACTTGATTTTTATTCAGTTTTTAACGGAAGATCTCTATAGATCTATTGTGGACCAAAGTAATTTGTATGCTGGCCAATTATCCTCGCTAATCCCCAGTCCTCCCTTGCCAGAGATTGGAAACCAATTACAGTTTCCGAATTTAAGACCTTTCTGGGCCTATCCCATGGGCATAGTTAAAATGAGTACATTGCGGTCATATTGGCCCACTGACCCAATTTACCATATGCCCGTGTTCTCTGCCCCCATGACCAGGGCACGATACGAGCAGATCTTGCGGTTCATGCACTTCAACAACAATGAACTCTGTCGTCCTCGTGGAGACCCTGGATACGATCGGCAAAATTCGGCCCCTCATAAACCACTTCAACTAACGTTTTGCAGTCTTGTTTACTCCCCATCAAGTTGTCTGCGTTGATGAGTCCCTGATTACATTTTCTGGCTGCTTGGCTTTCACACAGTATCTTCCCAGCAAGCGTGCCAGATATGGGGTCAAGATGTATAAGCTCTGTGACAGGGCCGCAGGCAATACATATAGTTTTCTGGTTTACAAGGGAAGAGATAGTCACGTGGAGCCCCCGAACTGCCCAGATTACATAGGGAGCACTGGCAAGATTTTGTGGGACTTGGTGTCACCCTTATTCGGAAAGGGGTACCATTTGTATGTGGACAATTATTACACGAGCGTGACACTTTTTAGTCACTTGTTTGATCATCAGATTGGTGCATGTGGCACTGTGCGATCTAATCACCGGGGCTTACCCCAGAGGCTTGTAGATTCCCGTCTTAGGCTAGGGGAGAGAGTATGCTTGAAGTGTAATAACTTGCTTGCTGTGAAGTGGAGGGATAATAAGAATGTTTTTGTTCTGTCCTCCCTTCATGCAGACACGATGGTCCAAATTCCTACAGCGACTGGTGTTGTGGAGAAACCCCTCTGTGTCCACGAATATAACCAAAATATGGGAGGGGTGGACCTCAACGACCAGTTGTTGGCGCTGTACCTAGTTGCCCGTAAGGCCAGACGCTGGTACAAAAGAGTGTCTGTATACTTATTTCAATTGGCTTTGCGAACACTCATGTGCTATACAGACCTTCAGGACGGACTGGATCCTTCCTTAAATTCCAGGAAGAGATCGTCAGAGCCCTTCTGTTTCCAGACGGTGCTCCTCCTCACCTTCCCAATCCAAATGCAGTAAGCCGGCTGCATGAGAGGCATATTCTGTATGTCCTCCCGAGTACCCCTACCCAACGAGCCCCCCAAAGAAGATGTTGTGTCTGTAGCAAGCGCGGATATAGGCGTGACACCCGCTATTATTGTCCCTCCTGTCCTGACGATCCTGGTCTTTGCATTGGTGAATGTTTTTAAAGCTACCATACACTAGTGGAGCTTTAGCCTAGGGTACAGCACTGCACAGACTAGGACACACTTTCACAGGGTCTCCCAAGATGCCATTGCATTTTGAGAGACCCGAACCTGGAACCGAATCGTTACAGTTACAGTTACAAATAAAAGTGTAAAAAAAAAAAAGTAAAAAAAAGACACAAAAAAAAACAAAAATAGTTGTCGCTTTATTATTCTCTCTCTCTCTCTCTCTATTCTCTCTCTATTGTTCTGCTCTTTTTTACTGTATTCTATTCTGCAATGTTTTATTGTTATTATGTTTTATCATGTTTGCTTTTCAGGTATGTCATTTTTTTATACTTTACTGTTTACTGTGTTTTATTGTTAACAATTTTTTTTGTTTTCAGGTAAGCCATTCAGCTGCAGCGCGGATTTATTCATCTTGACAGCAACAGCGTTTGCTCCCACAATACATAAAGCCATGACACCAGCACTGTCGGAGGTAATTTCACCACCACAGTTAAAAAAAGAGCATATATGCCGAAGCATGGGGCAGCAGGGGTGGAGGAGCGATTTGCTCCTAACTTTTGGGGTGGATGTCCCCATGCTTTGCCATATATTTTTTAGGCTATTCAGCTGCAGCACTGATTTATTTATCTTGACAGCAACAGCGTTTGCTCCCACGATACATAAAGCCAAGACTCCAGCGCTGTAGGAGGTGATTTCACCACCACAGTTAAAAACAAAATGATGCATGTATGCCCATCATTAGAAGTGGGCGGATGAAGGGAGGTATTCTAATGGTGGGCATACCCACCGATCAATCTCCTTTTTTCGTTCAGCCCACAGGCTGCATGAAAAAAAGATTACAATATATGCCCAACAAGGACCAGAAACGTACTGGTATGTTGCTGCAGTGGCGTAGCGTGGGGGGTGCAGGGGGTGCCGTGGCCCCGGGCGCGACATTTAGGGGGCGCCAGTATGTGTCACTGGCTGCCTCCTCCTAATTTTAAATTCCTGTGTCCCCAGGCTCCGGCCGCCATGTTCAGTGTCCGGCGCCCTGTGATTGGGCGTATGGGGGTCATGTGAGGCGTAGAGCTGGCCTATCCTCGATCACTCCTGAAGTCCCGCCTCCGCACATGACTCCCATAACGCCCAATCACATTGCACTGCGCCGGACACTGAATATGGCAGCTAGAGCACGGGGGAGGGAAGCAATGTGAGCCGCCGAGCCGCTGCTGTCTTCTTCTTCTCCTCCTCCTCCTCCTCCTCCTCCAGACTGATGCAGGCCAGCCAGACATGAAGGTGAGTGAGACTCCCTCATAAGATTCGTGTTACTGGCTCCGGGGGGGAGAGAAAGTCAGTTAGTGTAGTATGGTGGGTCAGTTAGTGTAGTATGGTGGGTAGTTAGTGTAGTATGGTGGGTAGTTAGTGTAGTATGGTGGGTAGTTAGTGTAGTATGGTGGGTCAGTTAGTGTAGTATGGTGAGTCAGTTAGTGGAGTATGGTGGGTAGTTAGTGTAGTATGGTGAGTCAGTTAGTGTAGTATGGTGGGTCAGTTAGTGTAGTATGGTGGCTAGTTAGTGTAGTATGGTGAGTCAGCTAGTGTAGTATGGTGGGTAGTTAGTGTAGTATGGTGGGTCAGTTATTGTAGTATGGTGGGTCAGTTAGTGTAGTATGGTGGGGTAGTTAGTGTAGTATGGTGGGTAGTTAGTGTAGTATGGTGGGTCAGTTAGAGTAGTATGGCGGGTCAGTTAGAGTAGTATGGTGGGTCAGTTAGTGTAGTATGGTGGGTCAGTTAGTGTAGTATGGTGGGTCAGTTAGTGTAGTATGGTTGGTCAGTTAGTGTAGTATGGTGGAGTAGTTAGTGTAGTATGGTGGGTAGTTAGTGTAGTATGGTGAGTCAGTTAGTGTAGTATGGTGGGTAGTTAGTGTAGTATGGTGGGTCAGTTAGTGTAGTATGGTGGATAGTTAGTGTAGTATGGTGGGTAGTTAGTGTAGTATGGTGAGTCAGTTAGTGTAGTATGGTGGGTCAGTTAGTGTAGTATGGTGGGTCAGTTAGTGTAGTATGGTGGGGCAGTTAGTGTAGTATGGTGGGTCAGTTAGTGTAGTATGGTGGGTCAGTTAGTGTAGTATAGTGGTCAGTGTAGTGTGTAATGGTCAGTAAAGGAATCAGGTTGGTCAGTGTTGAAATCAAGTAGGTTAGTGTAGTGGTCAGTATAGGAATCAGGTAGGGCAGTACTATTGTATTTGAAGGCACTCGGGGAGTGCTAAAAGTCCGCAGGTTAGGGGGGCGCAAATTATTTGCCTTGCCCCGGGTGCTGGCAACCCACGCTACGTCACTGTGTTGCTGGATTTGAGTGGTTATACCAGAATGATGCCTGTGGGTTTAGGTATCATCTTGGTATCATTCTTTTCAGCCAGTGGTCGGCTTTCATGTAAAAGCAATCCTAGAGGCTAATTAGCCTCTAGACTGCTTTTACAAGCAGTGGGAGGGAATGGCCCCCCCTCCCACCGTCTTCCATGGTTTTCTCTGGCTCTCCTGTCTCAACAGGAAACCTGAGAATGCAGCTGGTGGTTCTGCCAGCTGACCATAGAGCTAATCAGAGACCAGAACAGCTCCAATAATCTCTATGGCCTAAGAAACTGGAAGCTACGAGCATTTCATGACTTCGATTTCGCCGGATATAAGCAGGGCCATTGGGAAATTGGGAAAGCATTTTATCACACCGATCTTGGTGTGGTCAGATGCTTTGTGGGCAGAGGAGAGATCTAGGGTCTAAAATTGGGGTCTAGACCCCATTTTTTTTCAAAAAAGAGTACCTGTCACTACCTATTGCTATCATAGGGGATATTTACATTCCCTGAGATAATAATAAAAATGATAAAAAAAAAAAGAAAGGAACAGTTTAAAAATAAAATAAAAAAGCAAAATAAATTATTAAAAAAAAAAAAAAAGCACCCCTGTTCCCCCCTGCTCTTGCGCAAAGGAGAACGCAAGCGTCGGTCTGGTGTCATATGTAAACAGCAATTGTGCCATGCATGTGAGGTATCACCACGAAGGTCAGATCGAGGGCAGTAATTTTAGCAGTAGACCTCCTCTGTAAATCTAAAGTGATAATCTGTGAAGGCTTTTAAAGGCTTTTAAAATGTAGTTTGTCACCGCTGCACGTTTGTGCACGTTTGCGCAATTTTAAAGCATGTCGTGTTTTGTATCCGTGTACTCGGCCTAAGATCATCTTTTTTTATTTCATCAAACATTTGGGCAATATAGTGTGTTTTAGTGCATTAAAATTTTAAAAAGTGGGTTTTTTCCAAAACAAATGCGTTTGAAAAATCGCTGCGCAAATACTGTGTGAAAAAAAATGAAACACCCACCATTTTAATCTATAGGGCCTTTGCTTTAAAAAAAAAATATAATGTTTGGGGGTTCAAAGTAATTTTCTTGCAAAAAAAATATTTTTTCATGTAAACAAAAAGTGTCAGAAAGGGCTTTGTCTTCAAGTGGTTAGAAGAGTGGGTGAAGTGTGACATAAGCTTCTAAATGTTGTGCATAAAATGCCAATGCCAGGACAGTTCAACCCCCCCCCCCCCAAATGACCCCATTTTGGAAAGTAAACACCCCAAGCTATTTGCTGAGAGGCATGTCGAGTCCACGGAATATTTTATATTTTGACACAAGTTGCAGGAAAAAGACAAATTTTTTGTCACTAAATGATATATTGCTCAAACATGCCATGAACATATGTGAAATTACACCCCAAAATAAATTCTGTTGCTTCTCCTGATTATGGGGATACCACATGTGTGAAACTTTTTGGGAGCCTAGCCCCGGGGGTGTCTAGTTTCCAAAATGGGGTCCTTTGGGGGGGTTTGTGGCATCTTGGCATTTTATGGCCTTCAAAACTGTGATAGGTAGTGAGGAGTGAAATGAAACATTTACGCCCTTAGAAATCCTGAAGGCGGTGTTTGGTTTTCGGGGCCCCGTAAGCGGCTAGGCTCCCAAAAGGTCCCACATATGTGGTATCTCCGTACTCAGGAGAAGCAGCAGAATGTATTTTGGGGTGTAATTCCACATATGCCCATGGCATGTGTGAGCAATATATCATTTAATGACAACTTTGTGCAAAAAAAGTTTGTCATTTTCCCGCAACTTGTGGCAAAATATAAAATATTCCATGGACTCAACATGCCTCTCAGCAAATAGCTTGGGTGTCTACTTTCCAAAATGGGGTCATTTGGGGGGGTTTTGTGCCATCTTGGCATTTTATGGCCTTCAAAACTGTGATAGGTAGTGAGGAGTGAAATCAAAAATTTGTGCCCTTAGAAATGCTGAAGGATTTTTTTTTTTGTCATTATTCAGTCACTTGGGACAAAAAAAATAAATATTCAATGGGCTCAACATGCCTCTCAGCAATTTCCTTGGGGTGTTTATTTTCCAAAATGGGGTACTTTGGGTGGGGAGGTTGTACTGCCCTGCCATTTTAGCACCTCAAGAAATGAGATAGGCAGTCATAAACTAAAAGCTGTGTAAATTCCAGAAAATGTACCCTAGTTTGTAGACGCTATGACTTTTGCGAAAACCTATAAATATACACTTGTTAACTTTTTTTTAACAAAGATATGTGGCTGAATACATTTTGGCCTAAATGTATGACTAAAATTGAGTTTATTGGATTTTTCTTATAACAAAAATTAGAAAATATCATTTTTTTTTCAAAATTTTCGGTCTTTTTCCGTTTATATCGCAAAAAATAAAAATTGCAGAGGCAATCAAACACCATCAAAAGAAAGCCCTATTTATGGGAAATAAAGGACACAAATTAAGTTTGGGTACAACATTGCACGACTGCGCAATTACCAGTTAAAGCAGAGCAGTGCCAAATTGTAAAAAGTCCTCTGGTCTTTAGGCAGCCAAATGGTCCGGGGCTTAAGTAGTTAACATGATGTTCCTCCATAATGTGTGGATTCTAAGGTGCCCAGTAGGTTCAATTGTGGCAGTTATTTGAACCACGCGCTAAGTATAAAAAAGCACATTTATGTGTTTTATTTTTAAATTTAAAAGTGAACTGTATGATGAAAAATACTGACTTTAAAATCATTCAAATTATGTATACATTTGGGACACCCTGTATAGCTACAGGAGGAGATTTTGTTTAAGTTTATTATTTGAACTGTTATTTTGAATTCTTTATTAGGTACCAGCAGCACCTGCCAGAAGTACCTTCAGGGCTACATGTGATATTGACTGAGAAACCGTCAGTTACTGGATGTGCTGGTATGCATTTTGTATGGTCTTGCTTCTATTCATTAGCATATTACGTGCAACAGGGATCCCCAACCTTTGACTTTGAAGCAACATCAATTGGAGCCAGAAGTCTTTATGTGGCTTCCAAGGCACAGGTTGGGATTTCTGGTTTTACATGCTTTACTATAGCTATATGTGTGAAAGAATGTCTTTAGGACAATATGCGTACAAGTATGAAAGAAGTAATTCATTTTCACATAATTGTTATTTACCTGAAGGATTGGATCATTTGTATAAACTTTTGTGAGTACTTATTGTGCTTCATGTCATATTTAAATTTGACAGTCAAAAAAAGGATTTTGTGCTGTATAACCGGGGCTGTAGATCTGAGGGGAAGATCTGAAATGAGGGGAAGCTCTGCCAATTTTTTCTATCATGTGCAAGCAAAAATGCTGTTTTTTATTTTCCTTGCATGCCCACCTCAGATCTACAGCAACTGCACTTTCAAGTGCATTTGTAGTGCAAAGTGGATTTGCCTTTAATAAATAACCCCCACAGTGGATATGTATAATGCGCAAGGAAGTAATAATTTATTTATAAGCCACAGCATTTTTCACTATTTGATAAAAGCTTTAACCTATAGATTTTCTCAGAGCAGGGGATCTGTAGAATAAAAATGCGGTTGCAGCATTGTCAGTTGTGCAATTGTTTATGCTTAGTGCATACAATAGCAAAATATCTAACTGTTTTGTAAGTAAAATGCACAGAAGGAGCAATAACCCATTCAAATCTATGGCACCTTAGTCATGAGCAGGAAATAGCAACCCAGCATTTAAATGGACCAAGATATAGACTGTTTGGGAAGTCACTGCCGTTGGAGGCGGTAAGTAACCATCTTTAGAGGGATGGTTCAGTTTAGCATATGTAGGAGGCTAGGGAGGGGAGGTTGGGGAGTTTTTCATTACTTAATTGCTGAAATTGTCCTGTAACTTTAACACACAGCAAGAAAATGCAAGCACAGCTAGAACCTGATATTCATTATACTTATTGATGTATAAGGAAGAACACTTGGCAAGCAACTTACAATCCCATCACTCAAAGAGAAGACAAGGTCTTACACAGAGATGAATGCACTGTCATTGGTTTCCAGCTCTCGTCATTACTACTCCCAGACTTTTTGATAATATAGAATTTCTGGACCTACCAGCAGCCTCACAAAGCTCACCCTTTAGTAGGGTAAAAGAAAACAAAAAATGGACTTCAGATTTTTTTCTGGGCTGTAACTTTAAAAACCTTATGGCCTCTCAGTCATTGAAGAACTTTCTGATGTTGTCCACCATAGGGCAGAAAAACTTGACATGAGAAGAGCTAGTGGGCAATCTAAATGTACCTGTTCCTATCCCTTTGCAGGTGACAAGGTCAAATCTCAGTTGTGCTGTCGTTGAGTATACCTAAAATAATAACATCCCCATGAGATGAACACTTCTTCCATCTGCTGCTACATTCAGCCTAGGCTGGTGCATATCCCTGGCCAACTTTTATATACCTATTTATTTTTACATACTATATATATATGATGGTGTTGATTTACTAAAACTATAGAGTGCACAATCTGGTGCAGCTCTGCATAGAAATCAATCAGCTTCCAGGTTTTTTGTCAAAGCTTAATTGAGCAAGCTCCGGTCAGAAGCTGATTGGCTACCATTTTCCTGGAGAAATTGCCATAACAAAGGTCTAAAGAAGCACTTTACATTTTTTTCTAACTTTTGCCAAGGGCCAAAAAAATAATCTTTATATCAAACACCTATTATGAGAAAAATAGATAGATAGATAGATAGATAGATAGATAGATAGATAGATAGATAGATAGATAGATAGATAGATAGATAGATAGATAGATAGATAGATACATTTATATTTTAGTTATCCAACTAAACTAGACGTTATCTGTGTTTCATTCTCTTGATCTGTCTGTGTTTTGCAAGACTCCCCACAAAAAAAGATGACAAATAAATGAAAACAAGGCAGAGGGGAGAGGAGTCATTCAGCATATTAGATGTAGTCACAGTTGCCAGACATCTGCATCCAATTAGTAACAGAGCAAGTCAATCAGAAAACATGACCTAGATTTACGAGGAGTTATTCCCAAAGCAAGTAACATCACCGAACATGTAGGATACCTTAACAACTTGGCATACCTTCTGTTAAAAAATCTCAGTACATGATTTAAAGTTCATTTATAGCTATATTATCTATTTAAAAGTGAATAATAATTTCCTATGTGCAGTACATAAATGTGGACTTCAATCAGAAATGCTATACCTCCTGTTTGCTGTGTAAAGGCAGATATAAAAGCACAGTTTAAAGTGTTTGTCAAACCATTTATTTAGGTCAATGCCAGACCATCTATTAGAGCCTGGCATAGCAGACTTTGTAAGTCTTTTATAAAAACGAGCGTTGTAAATACCTGTTTAGAGCTGTCTGCAGGCCGGTCACATGACCCACGGCCGCTGTACAGCTCCGCTGGAGGGCTTCTGTAGGAGGGACCGAGATCACTCTTTGACGTCAGCTGGGGAGATCACATGGCCGCTCAGCCCCTCCTGCAGTAACCGGCTGAGAGTCACGTGACCGGCCTGAAGATCGTGCTAAACAGGTATTTACAAGCCTCATTTTTAATAAAGAATTACACAGTGTGGTAGACCAGGCTCTAATAGAGGGTCTGGCAGTGAGCAGTTATCAGTTTTTATTTTAATAATACTGGCAGCGGTGGGGCGGAGACACAGACACGGCGCAGGCAGGGAGGAGGGGGTGAGGGGGGTAGGTAATAGCAGGGCTGCGAATGATGGAGGGACGTACGCTGACCACTAGGGATGAGCCGAACACCCCCCTGTTCGGTTCGCACCAGAACTTGCGAACAGGCAAAAAATTTGTTCGAACACCGTTAAAGTCTATGGGACACGAACATGAATAATCAAAAGTGCTAATTTTAAAGGCTTATATGCAAGTTATTGTCATAAAAAGTGTTTGGGGACCTGGGTCCTGCCCCAGGGGACATGGATCAATGCAAAAAAAAGTTTTAAAAACGGCCGTTTTTTCGGGAGCAGTGATTTTAATAATGCTTAAAGTGAAACAATAAAAATGTAATTTCCCTTTAAATTTCGTACCTGGGGGGTGTCTATAGTATGCCTGTAAAGGGGCGCATGTTTCCCGTATTTAGAACAGTCTGACAGCAAAATGACCTTTCAAAGGAAAAAAAGTCATTTAAAACTACTTGCGACTATTAATGAATTGCCAGTCCGACAATACACATAAAAGTTCATTGATAAAAATGGCACGGGAATTCCCCACAGGGGAACCCCAAAACAAAATTGAAAAAAAAAATGACGTGGGGGGGTCCCCCTAAATTCCATACCAGGCCCTTCAGGTCTGGTATAGATATTAAGGGGAACCCCAGCCAAATTTTTTTTTTAAAAATGGCGTGGGGTCCCCCTCAAAATCTATACCAGACCCTTCAGGTCTTATTTGGATTTTAAGGGGAACCCCGCGCCAAAATTTTTAAAAAAATGGCGTGGGGTCCCCCCAAAAATCCATACCAGACCCTTATCCGAGCACGCAACCTGGCAGGCTGCAGGAAAAGAGGGGGGACGAGAGAGCGCCCCCCCTGAACCATACCAGGCCACATGCCCTCAACATTGGGAGGGTGCTTTGGGGTAGCCCCCCAAAAAACCTTGTCCCCATGTTGATGGGGACAAGGGCCTCATCCCCACAACCCTTGCCCGGTGGTTGTGGGGGTCTGCGGGCGGGGGCTTTTCAGAATCTGGAAGGCCCCTTTAACAACGGGAACCCCAGATCCCGGCCCTCCACCCTGTGTGAAATGGTAAGGGGGTACAAAAGTACCCCTACCATTTCACAAAAAAACTGTCAAAAATGTTAAAAATGACAAGAGACAGTTTTTGATAATTCCTTTATTTAAATGCTTCTTCTTTCTTCTATCTTCTATCTTCCTTCGGTTTCTTCCTCCTGTAGCACTAACTCACGGTGGAGCTGCTGGTTTAAGCGGGTCTGTTACCTTCACTCTGCTTCTCTCTGTTTCACCGGCACCGGGTCTAGGGTTCCGTTGAGTTTACTTCTGGACGACACACGCACCAACACTGGAGTACTTTTTCATTGCTTTATTAAGATAAGCGACTTAGGAAGTAGCAGGAAAGAGGTAGAAAGGAAACTTGCAGAAGAAACTCAAATATTCTCTGGTAGGGTTCTCTTGATAAAATGTCCTGGTAGAATTCAAATACTATTTGAAATGCGCTCCCCTCGTGGGACACACTCCTTGCTCGTCTGGATAGGCCTCTCTCACCGGTCCAGCAGCCAGCACGCAGCACGAATCAAATTCTCTGCCACAGACTTGTTTGGGAACAAAATCCGTACGATCCTCTGTCACAGGATGTATAGGTTTTTCTATAGTGAAAGTCAGTCACAGTGCTTGAACCTTTAAGCTGAGCCGGCAGCACTATGCTGTATGGTTACTTTCGGATACGTCCTCCAACCGAGTCACCAGGCCCCTCTACAGACCAGCACGCTGCGTGATCTCTCCAAGACGGGTCCTCCCCTGGGATCTCCTCTGTTGTCCAGCTTCGTCACACAGGACCGACAGCTCAGGACCATTCCTCGGCCGCGGTGGTAGGCTCCAGACAAGCCTCTGGACCCACCCCTGCGCCACTGTATCGTGGGCCTCCCGAACGGAGGACCACGAGGTAGCTCCTTAACGCATACCTGTCGGCCAGGAGGGCCAGCAGGTGGCTGTAAAACGAACCTAAAACATGGCGTCTGTCCCATAAATACCCTCACCCAGAATGCAACTCGGAGGACCACCTCCATAGAGCGTGCCTATGGGACAGAGGAGCATCCATACGCTTCAACACGTTGCCTTTCCAACCCTGACCAGTGGCAACAGCAATACCCACCGGTCAGCACGGAAACACACCCAACGTCAGCCAAGCTGGAACAGAGGCAAACTTTAACCTTCCTAACGCACAATTTACTAAATTTACCTAACATGCGGTAGATTGCAAATCTACCAGTGCTACACTCCATATTCTTCTCCTTCTGGTTCTTGTGGTTCTTCCTCCGGTGTTCTCATCCGGCATCTTCCTCCGCGGCGGCGGCGTCTTCTTTCCTTCTTCTCCTTGGGCCGCTCTGCATCCATGATGGCATGGAGGGAGGCTCCCGCTGTGTGACGCTTCTCCTCTTCTGATGGTTCTTAAATAACGGGGGCGGGGCCACCCGGTGACCCCGCCCCCTCTGACGCATGGGGACTTGACAGGGACTTCCCTGTGGCATTTCCCGTGACGTCAGAAGGGGCGGGGTTACGTATTGGGTGACCCCGCCCCCGTTGACGTCACGGGGAATGCCACAGAGAAGTCCCCATCAAGTCCCCATGTGTCAGAGGGGGGCAGGGTCACCAGGTGGCCCCGCCCCCCGTTATGTAAGAACCGTCAGAAGAGGAGAAGCGTCACACAGCGGGAGCTTCCCTTCATGCCATCATGGATGCAGAGCGGCCCGAGGAGAAGAAGGAAAGAAGACGCTGACGCCGCGGAGGAAGATGCCGGACGAGAACACCGGAGGAAGAACCAGAAGAACCAGAAGAAGAAGAAGATGGAGGAAGAAACCGAAGGAAGATAGAAGATAGAAGAAAGAAGATAGAAGAAAGAAGAAGCATTTAAATAAAGGAATTGTCAAAAACTGTCTCTTGTCATTTTTAACATTTTTGACAGTTTTTTGTGAAATGGTAGGGGTACTTTTGTACCCCCTTACCATTTCACACAGGGGGGAGGGCCGGGATATGGGGGTCCCGTTGTTAAAGGGGGCTTCCAGATTCCAATAAGCCCCCAGCCCGCAGACCCCCACAACCACCGGGCAAAGGTTGTGGGGATGAGGCCCTTGTCCCCATCAACATGGGGACAAGGTGTTTTGGGAGCTACCCCAAAGCACCCTCCCAATGTTGAGGGTATGTGGCCTGGTACGGTTAAGGAGGAGGGGGCCGCTCTCGCCCCTCCTCTTTTCCTGCTGCCTGCCAGGTTGCATGCTCGGATAAGGGTCTGGTATGGATTTTTGGGGGGACCCCATGCCATTTTTTTTTAAAATTTTGGTTCGGGGTTCCCCTGTGGGGAAATCCCATGCCGTTCTTATCAATGAACTTTTATGTGTATTGTCGGACCGACAATTCATTATAGCCGCGAGTAGTTTTAAATTACTTTTTTTCCTTTGAAATGTCATTTTGCTGTCAGACTGTTCTAAACACGGAAAACATGCACCCCTTTACAGGCATACTATAGACACCCCCAGGTATGAAATTTAAAGGGATATTACACTTTTATTGTTTCACTTCAAGCATTATTAAAATCACTGCTCCCGAAAAAACGGCTGTTTTTAAAACTTTTTTTTGCATTGATCCTTCTCCCCTGGGGCAGGACCCAGGTCCCCAAACACTTTTTATGACAATACCATGCATATAAGCCTTTAAAATTAGCACTTTTGATTTCTCCCATAGACTTTTAAAGGGTGTTCCGCGGCTTTCGAATTTGCTGCGAACACCCCAAATTGTTCGCTGTTCGGCGAACTGGCAAACAGCCGATGTTCGAGTCGAACATGAGTTTGACTCGAACTCGAAGCTCATCCCTACTGACCACGATGGTCAGGGCTCAGAAGCCCTAATTTTCATGATCAGTGCAGAGAGGGAGATACAGGAAGTGACAGATTCAGGGAGGTTTTTTACAGTTTAGAGTTTAAAAGCACTGTGCTGTTTAAGGGAACAGGATCTGTATTTTTTTTGTTGGGGGGGTTAACAAACACTTTAATTCAGTTATACATTTATTGAAAATAAGAACATGTAGTTTAACATTGAACTAGCCTTTTGTAATACAACAGCAACCAGAGTGAGAAAGGAAGAGATAGCAGTCAGTCTATTTGTTTTTGCACAGACAAACCTACAATTTAAATACATATCTGGACATGTTTTTCTCAGCCAGTCTTATGATCCATGCACTCCTGTCAGAGAGAATAACCTGATCCTGTACCTTTCTGATGTCTATACTGTACAATACTGCCTGGTCCAGAATATACACCAACCTGCGATTGAAGAGTGATGGAGCAAAATCACACTGATGAGCTTGGCTGTGTGACATTGGTGCCTGGATCATAAGACAGTGTCATAAAAACTACAAATCCTTTGCCAGGTACATATACAGTGGGGATCGAAAGTTTGGGCACCCCAGGTAAAAATGTGTATTAATGTGCATAACGAAGCCAAGGAAAGATGGCAAAATCTCCAAATGGCATCAAATTACAGATTAGACATTCTTATAATATGTCAAAAAAAGTTAGATTTTATTTCCATCATTTACATCTTCAAAATTACAGAAAACAAAAAAATGGCATCTGCAAAAGTTTGGGCACCCTGCAGAGTTAATATCTTGTACTGCCTCCTTTGGCAAGTATCACAGCTTGTAAACGCTTTTTGTAGCCAGCCAAGAGTCTTTCAATTCTTGTTTGAGGTATCTTTGCCCATTCTTCCTTACAAAAGTCTTCCAGTTCTTTGAGATTTCTGGGCTGTCTGTCATGCACCGCTCTTTTAAGGTCTATCCATAGATTTTCAATAATGTTGAGGTCAGGAGATTGTGAAGGCCATGGCAAAACCTTCAGTTTACGCCTCTTGATGTAATCCCCCGTAGATTTTGAGGTGCGTTTAGGATCATTATCCATTTGTAGAAGCCATCCTCTCTTTAACTTCAGCTTTTTCACAGATGGCATCAAGTTACCATCCAAAATTTGCTGAAATTTTATTGAATCCATTTTTCCTTCTACTCGTTAAATGTTCCCTGTGCCGCTGGCTGCAATACAACCCCAAAGCATGATTGATCCACCCCCATGCTTAACAGTTGGACAGAGATTGTTTTCATTAAATTCTGTGCCCTTTCTTCTCCAAACGTACCTTTGCTCATTCCGGCCAAAAAGTTCTATTTTAACCTCATCGGTCCAAAGGAACTTGTTTCCAAAATGCCTCAGGCTTGTCTATATGTTCATTTGCAAAGTTCAAACGCTGATTTTTGTGGTGAGGACGTAGAAGAGGTTTTCTTCTGATGACTCTTCCATGAAGACCATATTTGTACAAGTATCTCTTTATAGTGGAATAGTGTACCACAACTCCAGTGTCTGCCAGATCTTTCTGGAGGAATCGTGCAGTGAAACGTGGGTTTTGAATTGCTTTTCTCACAATCCTGCGAGCTGTTCCGTCTGATATTTTTCTTGGTCTTCCAGATCTTGCTTTAACTTCCACTGTTCCTGATGACTGCCATTTCTTAATTACATTCCGAACAGAGGATATTGACATCTGAAAACTATCTTCTTATAGCCTTCTCCAGCTTTGTGAGCGTCAACTATTTTTAGTTTCAAATTTCTAGACAACTGCTTAGAAGAACCCATGGTGCTGATTGTTGGGGCAAGGTCAGATGAGTCTGGCCATTAAAACCTTTGAGATTGACATCACCTGGTCTTCCCAGACGATGATTGAGAACAATCCATGACACTGGCAGGTCTCAGCTTTGCAAAGGGGGCAGTGCATGCTATAAATTCTGCAGGGTGCCCAAACTTTTGCAGACGCCATTTTTTTGTTTTCTGTAATTTTGAAAGTGTAAATGATGGAAATAAAAACTTTTTTGACATATTATAAGAATGTCTAATCTGTAATTTGATGCCATTTGGAGATTTTGCCATCTTTCCTTGGCTTCGTTATGCACATTAATATACATTTTTACCTGGGGTGCCCAAACGTTCGATCCCCACTGTATGTATTTCAACTCTGTTTCAACTGTGTATTTAGCTGTTTTTCTGGAATTCGGCTTTAAAGTGGAACTATAGGCAAAACTTTTTTTTTCATTTTGGATAGAGTAAGGGAGGGTTGTAACCCCTGTAAGGTTTATTTTTGCCATCTTTGTCCCATTGGGGAGATCTACCTTCACTTCCTGCCCCGCCCCATATCCAAACAGGAAGTGAGAGGTAATCCCTGCAAATTAAGGGAATGTTTTGGGGACCCCCAGATCACCAGAACTAGTGATCCCATTGGAAGATTTCACCTTTATTACTTTTCTGGGGACAACCCAAAGTTTAGAATTTTCTTTTACTTTCACTTTCAATGATAATGGTAAACAAGACAAATAAAGAGGGTGATTCTCCTGAATGGGGGCAAAGAGAAAATAAAAACCTGACAGGTGTTATAATCAATTTCCACTCCAAAACTAAAAAGAAAAAATGTTGGCTTTAGTTATACTTTAAGCAAAAACAAAGGAAATAATTCGAATACAGCAATTTTATGGTATTCTCTTGGCAACTTTATCACACTCTTACCAATACCCAAAATCTTTTTAAACTTGAACGTGCATGTAAAAATCTGGATAATTGTGTGGTAACCACATACAGATGGTTACATACAGATGTGATCAACCATCAAACTGATTACTGATACTACCCACAGATTGACCAAGAAAAGCATAATCAAATGGGTTAGTTTGCTTCATCCCACATATCTTCTGAAGGAGCCTAACATTGTCAATACCTGACACATGTATGAGCAACTTAAAAGTGCAAGTATTTGCTGTATATAACTAGTCCTAAACTATTTAATTAATTTAAATTTGGCAGCCAGGCAGTATATCTGCTATTCTCCATCCCAAAATTACCAGACTCATGGTCCTGGACAGCTTGATAGTACCATCTTTTATTACATAGGAAAATCATCAACCTCATTTTTTTCTTCCATTTCTAATTGACTTGCTCAAGGAAGTAGGAAAATCCTCACTAGGATTTAAATTCTGAATCTAGTGTGCTGTCTTGTCAGAGCACTTACATTCATACTTATTTAAAGAATATTGAAGTACCTTGACCTCTCTATGCCCTTCCCTCTTCATTAGACATACAGATACATTCTGCTGCATAAAATGTCATTTCCAAGGGAAGCACAGTTAATGAAATATGTATCTCTGTTTTAAATGTGTGCTTTACATATCTCTATAGTTCTAGAATTCATGAAAATAGTATGCTGTACAATCCCAGGTTTACAATTTTGCCTGTGGCGAGCATACTAAATTAGCACAATGACGCTAAGCTAACAGTGCATGCTTTACCCTCTACCAGGTAAGGCAGCTGCCTTAATTAGTAACCTTTATAAGGGACTGACAGTCAAATTAATTGAGGCTTAAAGAGGTCTTAACAGAGTCAGAATACTTTGCAGAGTGTGACTATAAAGAAGCAGAAGCAGGGTTTGTTAAACTTGTCATGGTAATGTTATGGATAGTGGGCAAGAATACTCATTATTACTACTCTCCCCCTATCCCTCCAGTGTGACTCATATAGTATAACAGAATACTTACCTTCAGCCATGCTCCACACAACTTCACTATGTGGCCTAGCACATGCTTTGAACAAAAAATGTCCCGGCCATGATCTGCATCTTTTATCTTTTGCACATGTAAAGATCATGTTGTCTGGTTTTCACTGAGAGCGTAGAATGAAGCAGTAAGGAACAATTAGTAGGCAGGTGCCTACAGAGTAATGTGGCATATGTCTTTGTTTGCTGTATGTCATAAAAGTTATGTTTTTCATTGTATTGTTCAAATACTGCATGTGGTTGCCCCTGGATTTGAAAGAGTTAATATGTTTTGATTATTATGCTTAGTGATGTTGATCTTAGATGTGCATGTATCTGAGAAGTGTATAAATACAAAAGATCAGTAGTCTGAGAGGTTGGTTGTTGCTTTATGATGGGAACTAGGTACAAGATCTTGTCACAATGTGATTGATTTTGCTCTATTGTGGTCCCCCTTGGCGAGAACCCAGTCAGGGTACCCAGGACATGGGCATTATGAATTATAAGGACTTTCTGCATTATGAAGTTGTGAAAACGAATGGGGCAGGGGCCACCAGGAGGCACCACAGTTAGAGAGCTTTGGTGTAGACTTTAAAACATGTTGGAAGAATTACAGTAAAACCTTGGATTGCAAGCATAATTTGTTCCAGAAACAGGCTTGTAATCCAAAGCACTTGTATATCAAATCAAATTTCCCCATAAGAAATAATGGAAACTCAAATGATTTGTTTCACAACCACGTATTCATAGGTCCTTCAATTTATAGTCCATATAAAAAGCAATGTGACCAGGTTGTGTAACCATAAAATGTCCATCCACAAATGGCAGCCTCCACAAGGGGAGTAGAAGAAAAATCCAGAAGGAGCTAGAGTATTAAATTGAAGAGAGGCGCCTCTAAGTGTAGCGATATGTTGCTAAATGTTGTACCTTCATTAAATGTAACCATATTGCTACACTTAGAGGTACCTCTCTCTCTCAGTTGTGACATGATTCTACTTGTATATCAAAACATCGCTTGTATATCAAGTCAAAATTTATTTTAAAAATGTGCTTGTCTTGCAAAACCCTCTCAAACCAAGTTACTCTCAAACCAAGGTTTTACTGTATAATATTCTTTGAGCTGTAACATATAAAGCTTTGTGAAAAGTAAGATTTTATATCCAATGGCGATTTCCTGGTCTGAAGTTATTCCACCATATAGAAAAGGGGTGCATGCATGGCATATTACTCAACAGGGTTCACACCTGGGGACAGGACAACATTAAATTAAAAAGCAGTACAAAGGTCTGATGTGCGGTCAAGCTAAACATTAAACACTATGTTGCCATTGCTAATGACTACAGTTCTAGTGTCTATGTGCATAAGCAGCCAAACAGTCGGGAAGCTGAGGTGACATGGCATAGGTGATGGATGGGTCTGGTAGAGAAGGAGCTTCCCCAGTGGCCGGAACCCCATTATGGGTTTGGCTTGTGACATAGGGCATCCTAGGGACCCAGCCTATAATGTCAAATCATATTCTGAACTACAGGTTTGGGTTATGAAAGAATTTCCAATTAATTTACGAAATTTTGTCCATGAAGCGCATATCCATCATAAGCAATGAACATCAGTCCGCAGTGGTACCATCCTATGGGGGGTTTTCACCACTGTAACAGATACAGTAAACATTCTCCTCATAGTTCCAACTCTCACTTCACATTATCTATTACCTTGCCACTCTTCAAGATCAGAAGTGTGCAGTATGATCAAGACTGCTCTGTTAATATCAGCTTTAATTCAAATTGTTATAACAGCAAAATTTGTGATATACTGGGAAGTTGTGTACCAGATATGTGATTATTTACAACTTATTTTGTCTATGCTACATGATATATGGAATTTATGATGTGTAACCCATCATATCTCCGTTGTTTCTTGAACTACTGAAGACAAACTTTTCCTTTGGTTTTGTTTTTATTTTCTACTGCAACGTTCTCTATTTGTACTTTTGATTATAAACTTTTCAATAAAACTGATTATTAAAAAATAGAGCAAAATTTGCTTACTGCACAGAAGGAGGCACAATAGTAAAATATTAGATACGCTTTTATAAAACCAATAGCTGGCCTTGATAAGCAAAAGTAAAAAAAAGCATGTGCTATTGGAGAGCCCTGAAGACCAAATATTGCAAATACCTCTTTTACTATAATGACACATAATGTCCAATACAAATGTAAAACTGAAACCTTGCTATCTTGAAAATTCCATAAAGTGTTCCCTTTTAATGTATTTTTTATCTGTCTAAAAACTGGCTCATTCCAGACTGTCTTGTTGTAGAATAGTTGCACGGGCACATTGGAAGAATCAGGAAAACATGGGAACAAGGTAACACTCGCCCCCCAGTCGCTGCATTGTTCTATCATAGGAGCTGCTGCACATGGTGACACCATATGGAATTTTCCCACTGCCCTGCATGGGCTGCCAATAAGGGAACCTAAAACTATTTTCAAATACAGATACATCATAATAAATACATTTCACAATATAAATGTGCATCAGAAGTATATATTCAATAAGGTTGCAACAGATCCACTTTAATGAGCTTAAAATACATCATATGACAAATGGCAAGTTCACAAATCAAAATTACAGCATTAAAAGTAATGCATTAATATGAAATGTGTGTTTCTCTGCTTTCTATTAGGATAGAACCAAGGGAGAGGAACATGTTGATGCATTGCCAAATTTACCGCAAGAAAGCCGACCTCCTTGTAATTTTATAAAAAATGAATATTTTTAGCAGAAAAGGATGTCCCATGGAACTTCCATTGACAAAAAGCGTTAAATTATTTAGGAATGTATTTAAATGTTTATTCTTGAGCCAGCTGGAGTCATACATAATGGATCGGTAAGAGGGAAAGGTTCTGAATACAGTCTTGTAAAAAGGGAAATTCAGATCGCTGCCAGGCGTTAGTTATAAATCTGATTATCTGGTAAAAAAAAAGTGGATTCCTGTTTAAAAAAACATGTCACTGTAAAACCATAAACTAAAATATTCAAATACTTCCCACATTTTGACACAAAGTAAACTTTGTGAACACTTGATCTGTTACATGTCCTTTGTCAGTTATCTATGCAAGATTTAACAAAAAATTTAAACAAACAAACCGAGGCAGTCTTTTTTAGAAAAGAGGGCGAAGGCTTTGAGCATGTGCAGCAGCTTTTGACAGAAGCCAGCCCACATTCTCTATCATTCTAAATTGGTTGGTGTTTTGGAGCTTTTGAAGACACTCATGGCCTAGACAGGAAATAAGATAGTTTGGATGTTGTTGCTGCACCAAAATTATTTGTATTATTATTATTTGTATTATTATTATTATTATTATTATTATTATTATTATTATCATAGTAAACCTGCTCTGAGAAAATGCATACACTGCTGTTCCTGAACTCCCCTTTGGAAAATAATCATTGCCTTGCTGTTATGTAGTTACAAAGGCTACAATACTTTCTATACTTTTTTCAAGCACAGATCTAAATCAAGTATGCATATCAAGGGTCCTGACTTCTCTCCAACTTCAGAAACTACATGCTTGTTTCAGGTCAACGCAAAAAGTAGGGATGAGCCAAACACCCCCCCCCCCCCCCCCCACTGCAGAACTTGCGAACGGACCAAAACTTCGCACGAACATTAGAACCTGACTAGGTCATTCCAACACATTTACATGTCCTCCAGGGTTACCTTAGGTCTCTGTGCTGCCTCTCTGATTAATTCCCTCCTTATCAGGTCCGTGAGTTTTGGTGTGTGGCTGTCTCTTGGCAGGCTTGCTGTTGTGTCATGTTCTTTCCATTTAGTTATGATAGATTTGATGGTGCTCCTAGGGATCATCAAAGATTTGCATATTTTTTTATAACCTAACCCTGACTTATACTTCTTAACAACATTGTCCCTTGCTTGTTTGGAGAGTTCCTTGGTCTTCATGGCAGTGTTTGGTTAGTGGTGCCTCTTGCTTAGGTGTTTCAACCTCTGGGACCTTTCAAAAAGGTGTGTATATGGAATGACAGATCATGTGACACTTAGAGTGCACACAGGTAGACATCATTTCACTACAGTTAGGTCCATATATATTTGGACACAGGCACAATTTCAGTTTTTTCAGGTATTTACCAAAACATATTCAAGCTATAGCTATATAATGGATATGAGCCGAAAGTTCACACTCTCAGGTTTAATTTGAGGGTATCTACATCCAAATTAGAGGAAGGGTTTAGGAATTACAGCTCTTAAGAATAGCCATCCCCCATTTTTAAGGGACCAAAAGTATTCAGACACTTGAATAAAGAGCAGTTTCACAGCCAGGTGTGGGCTACTCCTTTGTTATTTCTTCATTAAGTAAGCAGGTAAAAGGTCTGGAGTTGATTCTAAGTGTGGTATTTGCATTTGGAATCTACTGCTGTGAGCCTACATCATGCGTTTAAAGGAGCTGACCATGTAAGTGAAACAGGCCATTGTAAGGCTTCAAAAATGAAAGAAATCGATCAGAGAGATAGCAGCAACATTAGGAGTGGCCAAATCAACAGGTTGTTACATTCTAAGGAAAGAAGAACGCACTGGTGAGCTCAGCAACATAAAAAGGCTTGGACGTCCCAGAAGACAACACCGGTGAATGATCGCAGGATCCTCTCTATGGTAAAGAAAAACCCATTCATAACATCCAGACAAGTGAAAGACACTCTCCAGGAGGTGGGGGTATCATTGTCAAAGTCTACAATCAAGAGAAAACTTCACTAGAGAAAATACGGTGGGTTCACCACAAGGTGCAAACCATTCATAAGCCTGAAAAATAGAACAGATATAAAAAAATTTAAATAAGCCAGGCCAGTTCTGGAAAAGCATTTTTTGGAAGGATGAAACTAAGATTAATCTGTACCAGAATTATGGGAAGAAAAAAGTATGAAGAAGGCATGTTACAGCTCATGATCCAAAGCACACAACGTCATCTGTAAAACATCGTGAAGGCAGTGTGATGGCATGGGCATGCATGGCTTCCAGTGGCACAGGGTCATTGGTGTATATTGATGATGTGACAGAAGACAGAAGCAGCTGGATGAATTCTGCAGTGTTTAGAGATATACAGTCAGCCCAGATTCAGCCAAATGCAGCAAAGTTGATTGAACGGCGCTTCACACTACAGATGGACAATGATCCAAAACACACAGGAAAAGCAACCCAGGAGCTTTTGAAGGAAAAGAAGTGGAAGACGTGAAATATACTGCAATAGCCGAGTCAATTGCCTGATCTCAACCCAATTGAGCATGCATTTCATCACGTGCCACATTTGGAACCTTTCAGGGGGGAGGGGGAGCAGATACCTGTCTTTGACAGGTATCCTGTCCCTACTTCCGGGAGTCTGGGCCGCAGGGAATTATGTCACAGCTCGGCACCCTCCTTTTTCCCCCGCCGCCTGGCCAGTAGGAGAGCGCAGTGGTGCCTCGCACATGCGCAGTAGGGACCCGGCGTGAAGTAGTAATGCTTCACTACCGTGTTCCCTTACCGGCAATGGAAACATCAGTTTATACATGTTTAAGTTTATACCTGGATAAGGTCTTGCTATCTGGTAAGAGGCTTATTATGCTCATTCTGGAGTGGAGCAATTGCTGGTGATCACTTGCAGCACTAAGGAATTAGGGGTGCACGTTCTAAGTATCACTTCTATAAATCATACATTGGAACTTTTTATAATCCATATTTTTACATTTGGACTTTGTACTTTATTATCTCCTTCTTGCATGACGGCACTGATGTTATGAATTTTATTTTAATTAAAATTTTTGGATGTATTTATTATGTGTATTGGATGTGTTTAATAATTTTATTATATGCACTTTATTAATTATATGAGGATATGAATAAGTTTAATGACAGTGCAACATTTTTCTTTTTTTCTATAAGTTAGATATTGGTGTGTACAATATTGTGAGTGCAGCTGTCGGCATACACTGATTTTTTCACTACCTTCGCACCGTGCGCAGATAGTACTTTTTAGATTAAACATGTTGAGGACTAGGGATGAGCTCGATGTTTAAGTCGAACGCAAGTTCAACTCGAACATCGGATGTTCGCCCGTTTGCCGAACAGCGAACATTATGGGGCGTTTGTGGGAAATTTGAGCGCAGCGGAACGCCCAATAATGCACTGCGAGATCTCAGTGCATTATTGGGCATTCCGCTGCGCCCAATAATGCACTGCGAGATCTCACAGTGCATTATTGGGCGCAGCAGAATGCCCAATAATGCACTGAGATCTCGCAGTGCATTATTGGGCATTCCGCTGCGCCCAATAATGCACTGCGAGATCTCAGTGCATTGCTGTATGATGAATGGCCAAAGCATGCACCTGATCTGCATGCTTTGGCCAATCACAGTGCGCTCTGCTGTGGGAGCCATGATTGGCCAAAGGCAGGGTGCTTTTGGCCAATCATGGCTCAGGGGGACTAAGTCCACACCACACTATATAAGGCTGCTTACATAGCAGCTGCATGTAGTGTTGGTGGCGTGGACAGAGAGATAGCTTGAGTTAGATTAACCCCTTCAGATCTGCGATATAGCCGAATGACGGCTACAGCACAGATCTACTTTGCCGGGAGGCCGTCAATAGACGTCCTCCCCTTTGCATGCTCCCCACACACCCCATGCAGGGCGCACGTGGTGTATGCTGTGATCATCGAGTAAATGAGACTCGAGTGATCACAGATCGGAGTAAGGGGTCGATTCTGGCCCCTTACTACGTGATCAGCTGTCAGCCAATGACAGCTGATCACGTGATATAAACAGAAGATCGGTAATCTTTTTTTTTTCTTCTCACGCTGATAGCGTGAGGAGAAAAAAAAGCCAATCACCGCCTTCTGTTGAAGGGACATTGGTCCCGAAGAGGAAGAAGCACAGCCACCTCATCTGTGCCCACCAGTACCGCTTGCCGGTACCACCTGCCAGTGCCCACAGTGCCACGAATCAGTGCCCACAGTGCCACAAATCAGTGCCCACCAGTACATAACAGTGCCAGCAATCGGTGCCACCTATCAATGCCCACCAGTGGTGCCACCTATCAATGCCCACCAGTGGTGCCAATCAGTGCCACCTAGCGGTGCTGCCTATCAGTATCACCTACCAGTGCTGATCAGTGCCCATCACTGCCACCCATCAGTGCCCATCACTGCCACCCATCAGTGTCCATCACTGCCACCCATCAGTGCCAGCTATCAGTGCCAGCTATCAGTGCCACCTATTAGTGCCCTTCAGTGCCACCCATCAGTGCCACCTCTCAGTGCCCACCAGTGCCACCTCATCAGTGCCCACCAGTGCCGCCTATTAGTACCCATCAGTGCCGCCTTATCAGTGCCCATCAATGCAGCCTATCAGTGCCCATCAGTGCAGCCTCATCAGCGTACATCAATGAAGGAGAAAAATTACCTGTTTGCAAAATTGAAATTAATTTCGGTCTTTTTAAATTTTGACAAAAAATGTAAAAAAACGGACGCTAATTGCCGGGAGGCCATCCCTGGACGGCCTCCTGTTTACTTCCGCATTGCGCGCTCCCGCGGACGCACATTGGGGAAGTTCTGTGCTGGCCATGTCCCTTGGACACAGCCAGTCACAGATCGCTGAAAACGGCCAATCCTAGCGGCCGTTTTCAGCGTGATCGGCGGTGCCAATGAGAGATGATCTCATATGTAAACATATGAGATCATCTCTCATTGCCGGTGTTCTGCGGCTCTGCCTCCTCACACAGAGACAGCGTGTGAGGAGGGAGAGAGAACCGCTGCGGCGGTAAGTGAATAAAAAAAAAACGAAAAAATAAAGTGTCTTTACTGACATCTGTCCCTGCCATCTGTCCTTGTCATCTGTCCCTGCCATCTGTCCCTGCTGTCATGTCCCTGCCATCTGTCCCTGCCATCTGTCCCTGCTGTCATGTCCCTGCCATCTGTTCCCACTGTCATGTCCCTGCCATCTGTCCCCACTGCCATCTGTCCCCACTGCCATCTGTCCCCACTGCCACGTATAAGTGCCATCTGTCATCAGTGCCACATAGTGCCATCTGTCATCAGTGCCACTTGTCAGTGTCACGTGCCATCTGTCATCAGTGTCACGTGTCATCAGTGCCACGTATCAGTGTCATCTGTCATCAGTGTCATCAGTGCCAAGTATCAGTGCCATCTGTCATCAGTGTCATCAGTGCCACGTATTAGTGCCATCTGTCATCAGTGCCACTTATTAGTGCCATCTGTCATCAGTGCCACGTATTAGTTCCATCTGTCATCAGTGCCACGTGTCATCAGTGCCACATATTAGTGCCATCTGTCATCAGTGCCACGTGTCATCAGTGCCACATATTAGTGCCATTTGTCATCAGTGTCACGTGTCATCAGTGCCACGTATTAGTGCCATCTCTCAGTGCCACGTATTAGTGCCATCTGTTTTCAGTGCCATGTATCAGTGCCATCTGTCATCAGTGCCACATCAGTGTCAGTGCCACGTATCAGTGCCATCTGTCATCAGTGCCACATCAGTGCCACGTATCAGTGCCATCTGACGTCAGTGTCACGTGTCATTGTCCTGGTGCTCCAGGGCCTTCAAAAGTGTAATAGGTAGTCAACAAGTTAGATGTGTAATTTATGCTCCTAGAACACCTGATGGTGCTCCCTGCATGTTGGGCCTCTCTATGTGGCCAGGCTGTGAAAAAGTCCCACACATGTGGTATCGTAATACTCAGGAGGAGTAGCAGAATGTATTTTGGGGTGTTATTTGTGGTATACACATGCCATGTGAGAGAAATAACCTATTATAATGACAATTTTGTGGGGGAAAAAAAAAATCTTCGTTTTGCAAAGAATTGTGGGAAAAAATGACAACATCAAAAACCTCACCATGCATCTTACTGAATACCTTGGAATGTCTACTTTCAAAAAGGGGTCATTTGGGGGGTAGTTGTACTGTCCTGACATGTTAGGGTCTCAAGAAATGAGATAGGCCGTCCGTACATCAGGTGTGACCAATTTTTTTATGATTTGCACCATAGTTTGTAGATTCTCTAACTTTCACAAAGACCAAATAATATACACTAATTTTGGTTATTTTTACCAAAGATATGTAGCAGTATAAATTGTGGCCAAAATTTATGGAGAAAAATTAATAATTTGCAAAATGATATCACAGAAACGAAGAAAAATGCGTTTTTTTTCTAAATTTTCTGTCTTTTTTCATTTAAAGCACAAAAAATAAAAAGCCCAGAGGTGATCAAATACCACCAAAAGAAAGCTCTATTTGTATGAAAAGGACACAAAATTAATTTGGGTACATTATTACATGACTGAGTAATTGTCATTCAAGTGTGAGAGCGCTGAAAGCTGAAAATTGGTCTGGTCACGAGGGGGGTTTAAGTGCCCAGTTGTCAAGTGGTTAAAAAAGAAAAACTGAAATATCACATGGTCCTAAGTATTCAGACCCTTTGCTGTGACACTCATATATTTAACTCAGGTGCTGTCCATTTCTTGACTTGATTAGGAAAGCCACACACCTGTTTATATAAGACCTTACAGCTCACAGTGCATGTCAGAGCAAATGAGAATCATGAGGTTAAAGGAACTGCCTGAAGAGCTCAGAGACAGAATTGTGGCAAGGCACAGATCTGGCCAAAGTTACAAAAACATTTCTGCTGCACGGTTCCTAAGAGCACAGTGGACTCCATAATCCTTAAATGGAAGACGCTTGGGATGACCAGAACCCTTCCTAGAGCTGGCCGTCCAGGCCAAACTGAGCTATCAGGGGGAGAAGAACCTTGGTGAGAGAGGTAAGGAAAAACCCAAATATCACTGTGGCTGAGCTCCAGAGATGCAGTCGGGAGATGGGAGAAAGTTGTAGAAAGTCAACCATCACTGCAGCCCTCCATTGTTCAGAGCTGTATGGCACATTGGCCCAATGGAAGCCTCTCCTCAGTGCAAGACACATTAAAGCCCGCATGGAGTTTGCTAAAAAAACACCTGAAGGACTCCAAGATGGTGAGAAATAAGATTCTCTGGTCTGATGAGACCAAGATAGAACTTTTTGGCCTTAGTTCTAAGCGGTATGTGTGGAGAAAACCAGGCACTGCTCATCACCTGTCCAATACAGTCCCAACAGTGAAGCATGCTGGTGGCAGCATCATGCTGTGGGGGTGTTTTTCAGCTGCAGGGACAGGATGACTGGTTGCAATCGAGGGAAACATGAATGCGGCCAAGTACAGGGATATCCTGGATGAAAACCTTCTCCAGAGTGCTCAGGACCTCAGACTGGGCTGAAGGTTTACCTTCCAACAAGACAATGACCCTAAGCACACAGATAAAATAATGAAGGAGTGGCTTCACAAGAACTCCGTGACTGTTCTTGAATGGCCCAGCCAGAGCCCTGACTTAAACCCAATTGAGCATCTCTGGAGAGACCTAAAAATGGCTTTCCACCAACGTTTACCATCCAACCTGACAGAACTGGAGAGGATCTGCGAGGAATGGCAGAGGCTCCCCAAATCCAGGTGTGAAAAACTTGTTGCATCTTTCCCAAAAAGACTCATGGCTGTATTATATCAAAAGGGTACTTCTACTAAATACTGAGCAAAGGTTCTGAATATTTAGGACCATGTGATATTTCAGTTTTTCTTTTTTAATAAATCTGTAAAAATGTCAACAATTCTGTGTTTTCTGTAAATATGGGGTGCTGTGTGTACATTAATGAGGTAAAAAAATGAGCTTAAATGATTTTAGCAAATGGCTGCAATATAACAAAGAGTGAAAAATTTAAGGGGGTCCGAATACTTTCCATCCCCACTATATATATATATATATATATATATATATATATATATATATATACTCAGCATTTAGCATAAACGCATAAACTACATATTCAGTGTATACTCCATATTCAGTCAGTGCCTAAATACATATATACAGTCTAGTGTATATATATATATATATATATATATATATATATATATATATATATATATATATATATATATATATATATATGGGGTCCCCGGGTTACAAACAAGTTAGGGACTGTAGGTTTGTTCTTAAGTTGAATCTGTTTGTAAGTCGGAACAGGTACATCTTTTAAGTGTAGCTCCAGCCAAAAAAACTATTTTTAAGACCCCTGCAACATTTGTTTTGCTGTGTGTGCCCCTGTTCAGAAGATTTCACCTCACTTTCTCTCCCAATGACAATTAGATTTTGAAAAATGTGGGTTGTTGTGGAAACAAGCCTTGGTGATAAAGCATCAGTGGAGGTACCTTTTCCCCATAATAGCTCTTACAGGAGTGAATTTCCCTTCCTAGGGGTAGATTTCCTCTCACTTCCTGTTGCCTCCCTCCGTTTGTAAGTAGGAGTCGTTTGTAAGTCGGATGTTTGTAACTAGGGGACCCCCTGTATATACATATACACTGCATTCAGTGTAGCGTATATATACAGTGCATTCGGTGGTGTATAGTTTCCAATACACTTCAGGCAGTATACACTGTATATAATACAGGGTGCACAGTATCTAATATACTTCAGGTGGTGTAGACAGTATATAATACAGTGCAGCCATTGTACAATGTATAATACAGAGCAGGTAGTGTACACAGTATCTAATACAGTGTGTACAGTTTCTAATACACTTCAGATGGCATACACAGTATCTAATACAGTGTGTACAGTTTCTAATACACATCAGGTGGTGTACACAGTATATAATACAGTGCAGCTGTTGTATAGTTTCTAATATGGTGCAGGCGGTGTACACAGTATCTAATACAGTGTGTACAGTTCCTTATGCACTTCTGGTGGTGTACACAGTATATAATACAGTGCAGCCATTGTACAGTTTCTAATACAGTTCAGGCGGTGTACACAGTATATAATACAATGTGTATGGTTTTTAATACACTTCAGGTGGTGTACACAGTATATAATACAATGCAGCCATTGTACAGTTTATAATACAGTGCAGGCATCGTACACAGTATCTAATACAGTGTGTACAGTTTCTAATACACTTCAGGTGGTGGACACAGTATATAATACAGTGCAGTCATTGTACAGTTTCTAATACAGTGCAGGCGGTGTATACAGTATATAATACAGTGTGTACAGTTTCTAATATACTTCAAGACACAGTATATAATACAGTGCATCCATTGTACAGTTTCTAATACAGTGCAGGCGGTGTACACAGTATCTAATACAGTGTGTACAGTTTCTAATACACTTCAGGTGGTGTATTAATATATATATATTTATATCTGTATGCATATACAGTCGTGTGTGTGTATATATATATATATATATATATATATATATATATATATACTCTCCATTCAGTGTAGCCTATACATACAGTACATTCAGTGATGTATAGTTTCTAATACATTTCAGGCAGTGTTCACAGCATATAATATATGGTGTACAGTTTCTAATGCAGTGCAGGCAGTATACACAGTATCTAATACAGTGTGTACAGTTTCTAATACACTTCAGATGATGTACACAGTATATATTACAGTGCAGCCATTAGGGATGAGCTTCGAGTTCGAGTCAAACCCATGTTCGACTCGAACATCGGCTGTTTGCCAGTTCGCCGAACAGCGAACAATTTGGGGTGTTTGCGGCAAATTCGAAAGCCGCGGAACACCCTTTAAAAGTCTATGGGAGAAATCAAAAGTGCTAATTTTAAAGGCTTATATGCATGGTATTGTCATAAAAAGTGTTTGGAGACCCGGGTCCTGCCCCAGGGGACATGTATCAATGCAAAAAAAAGTTTTAAAAAACGAATGTTTTTTCGGGAGCAGTGATTTTAATAATGCTTAAAGTGAAACAATAAAAGTGTAATATTCCTTTAAATTTCATACCTGGGGTGTGCGTATAGAATGCCTGTAAAGGGGCGCATGTTTCCCGTGTTTAGAACAGTCTGACAGCAAAATGACATTTCAAAGGAAAAAAAGTAATTTTAACCGGTTCAATACAGGGTATTTTCACCCCCTTCCTTCCCAGGCCAATTTTTAGTTTTCAGCGCTGTCGCACTTTAAATGACAATTGCGCGGTCGTGCGAACTTGTACCCAAAAAAAATTGACGTCCTTTTTTCCCCACAAATAGAGCTTTCTTTTAGTGGTAATTGATCACCTCTGTGGTTTTAATTTTTTGCGCTATAAACAAAAGAAGAGCGTCAATTTTGAAAAAAACACAATGTTTTTTACTTTTTGCTATAATAAGTATCCCAATTTAAAAAAAAAAAAAACTAATTTTTTCCTCAGTTTCAGCTGATACGTATTCTTCTACATATCTTCTACAAAATACAGGATAGATTTATGGCATTTTAGAAAAAATATATTTATTTATTTTTTTAGCGGCGATCGCTAAACATGTGACTGCAACATTATGGCGGACACATCGGACACTTTTGACACATTTTTGGGACCATTCACATTTATACAGCGATCAATGCTATAAAATTGCATTGATTACTGTGTAAATGTGACAGGCAGTGAAGGGGTTAACCACTAGGGGGACACAAGGGGTTAATATGTTTCCTAAGGGAGTGTTTCTAACGGTAGGGGGCAGGGACGTACAAGGGGAGGAGACCGATCAGTGTTCCGCTGTACTAGGAACACAGATCGCTCTCCTCACAACTGACAGGACGTGGATCTGTGTGTTTACACACACAGATCCACGGTCCGGCCCAGTTAACGGGCAATCGCGGGTGCCTGGCAGACATCGCGACTGCCGGGCACACACACCGGGTCCCGAGCAACGCGGCGGTCGCGCGCGCGAGCCCCCTAGACGGCCGGGAATCCCAGGCCGTCATATGACGTCCACCCAGGATGGGAGATCCCATCTGTGGACGTCATATGTCTACGGCTGGGTAGGGAAGTGGTTAAACTACTTACGGCTATAATGAATTGTCGGTCCGACAATACACATAAAAATTCATTGATAAAAACGGCACGGGATTTCCCCACAGGGGAACCCCGAACCAAATTTTTTTTTAAAATGGCGTGGGGGTCCCCCTAAATTCCATACAAAGCCCTTCAGGTCTGGTATGGATATTAAGGGGAACCCCACTCCAAAATTTTTTTTAAAATGGCGTGGGGTCCCCCCAAAAATCCATACCAGACCCTTATCTGAGCACGCAACCTGGCAGGCCGCAGGAAAAGAGCGGGGGACGGGAGAGCGGCCCCCCTCCTTCTTGAACCATACCAGGCCACATGCCCTCAACATTGGGAGGGTGCTTTGGGGTAGCAACCCCCAAAGCACCTTGTCCCCATGTTGATAAGGACAAGGGCCTCATTCCCACAACCCTTGGCCGGTGGTTGTGGGGGTCTGTGGGCGGGGGGCTTATCGGAATCTGGAAGCCCCCTTTAACGAGGGGACCCCAAGATCCCGGCCCCCCATGTGAAATACAAAAGTACCCCTACCATTTCACAAAAAAAAGGTGTCAAAAATGTTAAAAATGACAAGAGACAGTTTTTGACAACTCCTTTATTTAAAGTCTTCTTCTTTCCACCTCCTTCGGGTCTTCTTCCTTCCTTCCTAACTTCCTTCGGTTTCTTCCTCCATCTTCTTCTTCCTCTGGTTCTTCCTCCAATCCTCTGCTTCATGCTCTGGTGTTCTCGTCCGGCATCTTCCTCCGCGGTGTCTTCTTCTCCGCTTCGTTCTCGGGCCGCTCCACATCTGTGAGAGGCTCCCGCTGTGTGACGCTTCTCTTCATGTGACACTTCTTAAATAACAGAGGGTGGGGCCAACTGGTGACCCCGCTCCCCTCTGATGCAAGGGGACTTGATGGGGACTTCCCTATGGGTTTCCCCCTGATGTCAGAGGGGGCGGGGTCACCCAGTTACGTATAGATAACCGGGTGACCCAATGTTGAGGGCATGTGGCCTGGTACGGTTCAGGAGGGGGGCGCTCGCTCTCTCGTCCTCCCTTTTTTCCTGCGGCCTGCCAGGTTGCACGCTCGGATAAGGGTCTGGTATGGATTTTTGGGGGATCCCACACCATTTTTTAAAAAAAATTTTGGAGCGGGGTTCCCCTTAAAATCCATACCAGACCTGAAGGGTCTGGTATGGATTTTGAGGGGGACCCCCACAACATTTTTTTTTTAATTTTGGCACGGGGTTCCCCTTAATATCCATACCAAACCTGAAGGGCCTGGTATGGAATTTAGGGGGACCCCCAAGCCATTTTTTTTTTAAATTTTGGTTCGGGGTTCCCCTGTGGGGAAATCCCATGCCTTTTTTATCAATGAACTTTTATGTGTATTGTCGGACCGACAATTCATTAATAGCCGCGAGTAGTTTTAAATGACTTTTTTTCCTTTGAAATGTCATTTTGTGTCAGACTGTTCTAAACATGGGAAACATGCGCCCCTTTACAGGCATACTATAGACACCCCCCAGGTACGAAATTTAAAGGAATATTATACTTTTATTGTTTCACTTGAGGCATTATTAAAATCACTGCTCCCAAAAAAAACTTTTTTTTGCATTGATACATGTCCCCTGGGGCAGGACCCAGGTCCCCAAACACTTTTTATGACAATAACTTGCATATAAGCCTTTAAAATTAGCACTTTTGATTATTCATGCTTGAGTCCCATAGACTTTAACGGTGTTCGCGTGTTCAAACTAATTTTTTTTTTTGTTCTGGTGCGAACCGAACAGGGGGGTGTTCGGCTCATCCCTAGCAGCCATTGTACAGTTTCTAATACAGTACAGGTGGTGTACAGAGTATCTAATACAATGTATACAGTTTCTAATACACTTCAGGTGGTGTACACAGTATATAATACAGTGCAGCTGCCGTACAGTTCCTAATACAGTGCAGGCAGTGTACACAGTATCTAATACAGTGTGTACAGTTTCTACCACACTTCGGTGATGTACACAGTATACAATATAGTGCAGCCGTTGTACAGTTTCCAATATAGTGCAGGCAGTGTACACAGTATCTAATACAGTTTGTACAGTTTCTACTATACTTCAGGTGGTGTACACAGTATACAACATAGTGCAGCCATTGTACAGTTTCTAATATAGTGCAGGTGGTGTACACAGTATCTAACACAGTGTGTACAGTTTCTAATACACTTCTAGTGGTGTACACAGTATATAATACAGTGCAGCCCTTGTACAGTTTCTAATACAGTGCAGGCGGTGTACACAGTATATAATACAATGTGTACGGTTTTTAATACACTTCAGGTGGTGTACACAGTATATAATACAGTGCAGCTGTTGTGCAGTTTCTAATACAGTGCAGGCAGTGTACACAGTATCTAATACAGTGTGTACAGTTTCTAATACACTGCAGGTGGTGTACACAGTATATAATACAGTTCAGTCATTGTACAGTTTCTAATACAGTGCAGGCAGTGTATACAGTATATAATACAGTGTGGACAGTTTCTAATACACTTCAGGTGGTATACACAGTATATAATACAGTGCAGCCGTTATACAATTTCGAATACAGTGCAGGCGGTGTACACAGTATCTAATACAGTGTGTACAGTTTCTAATACACTTCAGGTGGTATATTAATACACATACCGTATCTCACAAAAGTGAGTACACCCCTCACATTTTTGTAAATATTTTATTATATCTTTTCATGTGACAACACTGAAGAAATTACACTTTGCTACAATGTAAAGTAATGAATGTACAGCTTGTATAACAGTGTAAGTTTTTTGTCCCCTCAAAATAACTCAACACACAGCCATTAATGTCTAAACCGCTGGAAACAAAAGTGAGTACACCCCTAAGTGAAAATGTCCAAATTGGGCCCAAAGTGTCAACATTTTATGTGGCCACCATTATTTTCCAGCACTGCCTTAACCCTCTTGGGCATGGAGTCCACCAGAGCTTCACAGATTGCCACTGGAGTCCTCTTCCACTCCTCCATGAGGACATCACGGAGCTGGTGGATGTTAGAGACCTTGAGCTCCTCCACCTTCCGTTTGAGGATGCCCCACAGATGCTCAATAGGGTTTAGGTCTGGAGAGATGCTTGGCCAGTCTATCACCTTTACCCTCAGCTTCTTTAGTAAAGCAGTGGCAGTCTTGGAGGTGTGTTTGGGGTCGTTATCATGTTGGAATACTGCCCTGCGGCCCAGTCTCTGAAGGGAGAGGATCATGCTCTGCTTCAGTATGTCACAATACATGTTGCCATTCATGGTTCCCTTAATGAACTGTAGCTCCCCAGTGCTGGCAGCACTCATGCAGCCCCAGACCCTCCCACCACCATGCTTGACTATAGGCAAGACACACTTGTCTTTGTACTCCTCACCTGGTTGCCGCCACATACACTTGACACCATCTGAACCAAATAAGTTTATCTTGGTCTCAGACCACAGAACATAGTTCCAGTAATCCATGTCCTTAGTGTCAGGCTAGAGCATATAACAGGTAACAGTTCAGGTGTTCTGATTATGCAAAGAGTTCAAGGAACAAGAGCACATACCATGAGCAGAGCAGGTCAGCTGGGACTTGTAGTTCACCGCTGTAGATGTAGGTCGATGTTTGCTGGACCTTGTAGTTCACCACTGCAGATGAGGATAGATGGTGTCTGGTGTTGTAGTTCACCGCTGCAGGTGAGGATAGATGTCTGGTCCTTGTAGTTCACCGCTGCAGATGAAGTTACTAGTGGAATCAGGCAAAACGTAGTCTAGGCAAGCTGGGTCATACACAGGAAGATCAGAGTCCAAACGGTACCGAATCAGAAGCAAGCAAACAGAGTCAAACGAGCCGGGTCATACACGAAATACACAGAGCAGATATCAACTGGATCAAACACAAGGTAAACTCTAACACGAGCAATGATTGAATGCTGTTGCAAGTTATTTAAAGGTCAGCTGGCCAATCATTGTTGTTTCCCAGGTAAAGGCTGTGTCAGGTGAGTTGTGCTGGGTCCTAAAGGGATCCTAGTACTGACAGTACCCCCCCTTTCTCGAGGGGTTGCTCCTGCACCCCCAGGCTTACTTGGATAACGAAGATGGAACTTCTTCTTAAGTCGGTCAGCATGAAGATCACGAGCTGGGACCCAAGATCGATCCTCTGGGCCGAAACCTTTCCAATGAACGAGATATTGTAAGGAATTGCGCACTCGTCTGGAATCAAGAATAAATGCCACTTCATATTCCTGACTGTCCAACACATCCACAGGTTCTGGTTCATTTACTTGGAGGCTGGAATGAACAGGTTTCAACAATGAAACATGAAAGACATTTGGAATGCGCATGGATGGGGGGAGTTTTAATCTATAGGATACAGGATTAACAATCTCCGAAATTTCATAGGGCCCGATGAATTTTGGGCCAAGTTTTTTGGATGGAACATGCAGGGACAGATTCCTAGATGATAGCCACACTTTGTCACCAACTTTATATCCTGGTGCCTTTGAGCGCCTCTTGTCCGCCATTTTCTTAAAAGCCTGCACAGAGCGAGAAATAGCATGATTGACATCGGACCAGATTTTGGAGAAATTTTCAATTGTGGTGTTGGCATCTGGCACATCAGAGGGTGGAAGATCAAAGGAGCACACACGAGGATGCAACCCGTAAACACAGAAGAAGGGAGAGGTCCCTGTAGATGTGCTGGCACAATTATTAAAGGCAAACTCTGCCCATGGCAGGACGTTGACCCACTCCACCTCATCATTGGCCATCAGACAACGTACCATCTTCTCTAGAGTCTGATTAGTCCTTTCTGTTTGGCCGTTTGTCTCAGGATGATATGCTGAAGAATATGATAGCTTAATCCCCAGCTGAGAGCAAAGGGCCTTCCAAAACTGGGCTATAAACTGAGAGCCACGGTCTGAGACAGTGTTGATTGGTGCCCCATGGAGCCTGAAAACACGTTTAATGAATAAAGATGCCAGTTCTTTAGCAGATGGAAGTTTCGGAAGCGGAACAAAGTGGGCCATTTTACTGAACCTGTCTACCACCACCCAGATCGTGGAACATCCCTGGGACGGAGGCAAGTCAGTGATAAAGTCCATAGATAAATGGGTCCAGGGACAGGTAGGTATTGGTAGAGGACGTAGGAGACCGGGCGGCTTAGAGGTACTGCTCTTGCTTCTGGCACAAACTTCACAGGCCTGGACGAAGGCTAACACATCCTGCCTGATCGATGGCCACCAGAGGTTGCGAGAGATAATTTCAAAAGTTTGTCTAAACCCCGGATGTGCTGCAGGTTTTGATGCATGTACCTGTTGCAATACCTGCAAACGAAGAGCCAGGGGCACAAAAAGCATACCGGAGGGAGTGGAGGGAGGGGCTTCAGCCTGTGCAGGTAACAAGGCCTCGGAGATGTCAGTCTGGGTGAAAGCCAAAATCCTATCCTCAGAGATAATGGGTTGTGGAGGAAGCGGAGGAGGAGACTCTGAAAGAAAGCTGCGAGACAAGGCGTCAGCCTTAATGTTTCTTGGTCCTGGTAAATATGAAATTGTGAAGTCAAATCTGGAGAAGAACAATGACCACCTGGCTTGACGTGAGTTCAGTCTTTTAGCAGAACGGATGTATTCAAGGTTTTTGTGGTCAGTCAGAACTATGAATGGATAGCGAGCTCCCTCCAGCCAATGTCTCCATTCCTCCAAAGCGAGCTTTATGGCTAGAAGTTCTCTGTTGCCTATATCATAATTGCGCTCTGCTGGGGAATATTTCCAAGACAAGAAGGCACAGGGGTGGATGGCAGCATTTACAGGATCCTTTTGTGACAAAAGCGCCCCCACCCCTACTTCAGATGCATCTACCTCCACAATAAAAGGTAGCTCAGGAACAGGATGGCGTAGGATTGGTGCAGAGGTAAAGGCTTTCTTTAACTGAGTGAAGGCTGCCTGGGCTTCAGTAGTCCATTTAAAGGTAGTCGGAGTCTTCCTGGTGAGAGAGGTGATGGGATGTGCAATGGTGGCAAAGTTCTTAATGAATTTTCGATAGAAATTTGCAAAGCCCAGGAAGCGCTGAACTGCCTTTAGGTCTGAAGGTGGTGCCCAGTCTAAAATGGCTTGAATCTTGGCTGGATCCATGGTGAGGCCTGTGTCAGAAATTAGGTAGCCTAGGAAAGGTACTTGTTTAACATGGAATGAACATTTCTCAGGCTTTACAAAAAGGGAGTGAGTCTTTAATCGGGCCAATACTGAGCAGACATGTTTCTGATGTGTTTCAAGATTGGGAGAATATATCAAAATGTCGTCTAAATATACAAGCATGAAGCGACCCAACATGTCACGGAAAATGTCATTCATAAAGTTCTGAAAGACAGCTGGTGCATTTCTGAGACCGAAAGGCATGACAAGACATTCGTAATGACCATCCTTGGTGTTAAAGGCTGTCTTCCACTCGTCGCCTGCACGTATGCGCACCAGATTATAGGCTCCCCTTAAGTCCAGTTTGGAGAAGATTTTGGCTCCCTGGATTTGAGAGAACAATTCTGTGATGAGAGGAAGAGGATACCGATTGGGAACAGTTGTTATTTTATTTAGACCTCTGTAATCAACACAAAGTCTCAGTCCCCCATCCTTCTTTGGGACAAAGAAGCATCCTGCTCCTGCGGGAGAAGTGGAGGGACGGATGAAACCCTTAGCTAGGTTTTCCTGGATGTATTCTTGCAAGGCAAGATTCTCTGGCTCAGACAGTGGAAAGACTCTCCCTCGAGGAGGTGTAGTGTCAGGCAAGAGGTCAATGGGACAATCATAACTGCGATGAGGTGGTAAAGTGTCAGCAATCACTTTAGAAAACACATCCCAAAAGTCCTTATAACAAAGTGGAATCTGTTCCATTCCCACTTGACAGGTAGCCAGTCGAACAGGGTGCTGGATGCAGTTCTGCTTACACTGATCGGACCAAGTCAGAATATTTCCTGTTCGCCAGTCAATTACAGGATTGTGCTTCTGAAGCCAAGGAAGGCCTAGGATCAAAGGAGTGGATGGAGAGTCAATGACAAGACATGAAATCTTCTCCCAATGCAAAGCCCCCAATTGTAACTGGAAAGGATTGGTGGCTTGGAGCACTAGATCTTGTGAGAGAGGCCGATTATCCACGGAAATTAGGCGGACTGGGCAATCTAGAGCATGAGTTTCCAAGTACAAAGAGGTAATCAGAGTCTTATCAATAAAATTCTCAGCGGCTCCAGAATCTACCAAGGCCAGCAGTTCATGAGCCCCTGTCCCAAAGTGAATGACAGCGGGTAAAAGAATACGATTGTCCCCCTGGGGAGATGAGAGCAGACCTAAGGTAACCTCCCCGCAATTACCTAGGTCCTGGAGTTTCCCGGACGTGTAGGGCACGAACGGAGCATATGACCCTTGAGGCCACAATACAAGCAGAGTCCCATGTTACGCCGGCGCGTGTGTTCCTGGGCAGATAACCGGGTGGAGCCTAACTGCATAGGTTCTTCCTCAGATTTGGCACTGGAGGTGGAATAGTCAGTCGGCAAGGGAGGTATATAGTTTGCCACAGCTGTAGTTTGTTCTCGTCTCCTCTCTCGCTGGCGGCGGTCAATTCTAATGGCTAGACTCATAGCCTCCTCCAGTGAGGCTGGGTAGGAGAAGTTGAACAGAGCATCCTTAATTGCACCTGAAAGGCCCATTCTAAACTGGCTGCGGAGTGCTGCATCATTCCAGCCAGATTCCGGGGCCCACCTGCGAAACTCTGAGCAATACATTTCAGCTGTGGTAGTTCCTTGCTTTAAGTTACGCAGGGTTGATTCTGCAGTAGCAGCACGATCTGGATCATCATAAAGCAACCCTAGGGCTTCAAAGAAGGCATCTACTGTTAGCAAGGCTGGGTGGTTTGGTTCCAGGTTAAAGGCCCAAGCCTGGGGGTCACCCTGTAGTAGAGAAATAATGATTTGAACCCTCTGAGTTTCAGGGCCAGACAAGGATGGTCTTAACTTGAAATATAATTTGCAACTGTTTTTAAAGTTGCAAAACCCTTTACGGTCACCAGAAAACCGGTCAGGCAAAGGAATTTTTGGTTCAGATGGAGTTTTTGTAGCAGTGGTAATAGAAGGAGATTGCGCCTTGGTGAGCTCTGTGGCCATTTCCTGAACTTGATGGGATAAGCGGCAAAGTTCCTGTGCAAACAACTGAGCCTGCTCAGGATCCATGATAGGTTTCCTTTATTATGTATGGCTCGTGTTAATGTCAGGCTAGAGCATATAACAGGTAACAGTTCAGGTGTTCTGATTATGCAAAGAGTTCAAGGAACAAGAGCACATACCATGAGCAGAGCAGGTCAGCTGGGACTTGTAGTTCACCGCTGTAGATGTAGGTCGATGTTTGCTGGACCTTGTAGTTCACCACTGCAGATGAGGATAGATGGTGTCTGGTGTTGTAGTTCACCGCTGCAGGTGAGGATAGATGTCTGGTCCTTGTAGTTCACCGCTGCAGATGAAGTTACTAGTGGAATCAGGCAAAACGTAGTCTAGGCAAGCTGGGTCATACACAGGAAGATCAGAGTCCAAACGGTACCGAATCAGAAGCAAGCAACCAGAGTCAAACGAGCCGGGTCATACACGAAATACACAGAGCAGATATCAACTGGATCAAACACAAGGTAAACTCTAACACGAGCAATGATTGAATGCTGTTGCAAGTTATTTAAAGGTCAGCTGGCCAATCATTGTTGTTTCCCAGGTAAAGGCTGTGTCAGGTGAGTTGTGCTGGGTCCTAAAGGGATCCTAGTACTGACACTTAGTCTGCTTGTCTTCAGCAAACTGTTTGCGGGCTTTCTTGTGGATCATCTTTAAAAGAGGCTTCCTTCAGGGATGACAGCCATGCAGACCAATTTGATGCAGTGTGTGGCATATGGTCTGAGCACTGACAGGCTGACCCCCCACCCCTTTAACCTCTGCAGCAATGCTAGCAGCACTCATACGTCTATTTCTCAAAGACAACCTCTGGATATAACGCTGAGCATGTGCACTCAACTTCTTTGGTCAACCATGGCGAGACCTGTTCTGAGTGGAACCTGTCCTGTTAAACCGCTGTATGGTCTTGGCCACCATGCTGCATCTCAGTTTCAGGGTCTTGGCAATCTTCTTATAGCTTAGGCCATATTTATATAGAGCAACAATTCTTTTTTTCAGATCCTCAGAGAGTTCTTTGCCATGAGGTGCCATGTTGAACTTCCAGTGACTAGTATGAAAGAGTGAAAGTGATAATACCAAATTTAACACACCTGCTCCCCATTCACACCTGAGACCTTGTAACACTAATGAGTCACATGACAATGGCATGAAAATGGCTAATTGGGCCCAATTTGGACATTTTCACTTAGTGGTGTATTCACTTTTGTTGCCAATGTTTTAGACATTAATGGCTGTGTGTTGAGTTATTTTGAGCGGACAGCAAATTTACACTGTTATACAAGCTGTACACTCACTACTTTACATTGTAGCAAAGTGTCATTTCTTCATTGTTGTCACATGAAAAACTGAAAATTGTATACATACCTTTCCGTAATTTTCCTTTGCTGATGCATCCCATGGCAGCACACACATTGTAAAGGTCCTGGGAGCCGTTGATATTCCAAATGGGAGGCTCTGAAACTGAAAGTGTTGGTGGCCTATTGCGAAGCTTAGGTACTTCTGGAAGGTTTGGTGCACGGGAATATGCAAATAGGCGTCGAACAAATCGACTGAGAGCATTCAATCTTTTGTCCCTACTGCTAGTAGTACTGATTGAAGGCTTTCCATCTTGAAGGATTCGACTAGAATCGTTTTGTTGAGGCTTTTTAGATTGAGTACTGCCCTCAAGTCTCCTGTCTTTTTTTATACTAAAAAAAGAGGAGAATAGAATCCTGTGCCTTTCTGTTCCCGTGGGACCTCTACGATTGCCTGTTTTTGTAGTAATTCCAGGATACACTTGGTTAGAAGTTTTCATTTCGGGAGGGAGGATGGTAGTCTGGTAACTAGACTGTAGTACTCTCTGGGTGGCTTGTGTTTGAATGTCCATCTGTGACCCTCTTGGATGGTGAATATCGTCCAGGGGTCTCTTATAAGGTCTATCCATACATGAGCAAATAGCCTCAACCTCGCTCCCACTATTGAGGGTTGGGCTTGCGTGCCATCAAAATGACTTTTGTTAAACCCCTGAGTTGGGGGTTTTGGGCTTCTGCACCCTCACAAAAGACGGTTGTGGATTTTGCCAATTCCGTTTAAATTGTTTTCCTGGCCTATAAGACCTTGCTTCTCGATATCTTTCGGGCAGATGTCGTCTAAACGGTGGGTTTTTCTGTTGTTTAGGTCTCCTATCCGAGGGGATGAGACCCGATTTACCTCCAGTAACTTTCAAGATTGCAGAATCTAGTTTAGGCCCGCATAGGTTTGTACCGTCGTATGGGATTCTACACCAACTGGATTTTGAAGTTGCATCTGCGACCCAGGGCTTCAGCCACAATGCTCTTCTGGACGTTACTGCTGCCAACATTGCTCTCGCTGAGGATCTTATGATATCCACCGATGCTTCTGCCACGAAGTCTCCTGTCAAGCTGAGTTCCTGTAGAGCAGATGTGATTTTCTCCCGGTCTGCTGCTTCTAGCAATAATTTTTCGATGTTAGATGTCCAGCTAGTGATATCTCTGCCGACTGCTGCCAGTGTGACTGCCGGCCTGCAGGCCCCTCCTGCCGCTGAATAGGCTTTTTTAAGATCGAGGTCTATCTTTCGATCTATTATGTCTCTAAAGGTGACGGCATCTTCGATTGGTAAAGGTACATGTCGCGCCAGGCGCATTAATGAAGAATCCATCACAGGTGCTGAGATGAGAGGATTTACCATTGATTCCCTCAGTGGGTAAAGCTTGGCTAGCCTATTGTTTAGACCAGATTTTTTATCTGGCTTTTGCCACTCATCCTTTATTAGTTCTTCGAGTTCATCGATAAATGGAAAAGTTTTGGAAACTCTTTTTAGGTTAGGAAAGTAGTTTACATGGAGCGTCCTTTTCTTCTTCCCATCCGATCACCTCCTTTACTGATCTCACAAAAGGGTCTATTAGTGCGAAGTCAAAGGAAGTGGGTATTAGGACTTCCTCCTCCTCTGGTGAATCTTCTTGGTCTTGAGGTTCGTAAGAAGTTGAGGCCGAAGTGGATTGTCTAATTGATTCGGATGCTACCACCTGCATAATAGATTCTTTTACTGATTCTCTTATTATGTTGGATGCCTCTATTACGCCAGCTTCTTTATCGTGGGTTGCCTCGTTGAAGCATGTTTGGCATATCAATTTCCCAGGTAGCGCTTGTGCTCCGCAGACCCAGCAGGTATTGGCCGCAGGACAGATACACTGCTCATCTCGAGGCTGGTGAGAAGATGTTGAATCTCTATGGTGGGAGGATCTTGAACGACTTCTCCGAGAATGAGAGTGCCTTGAAAGTGAACGCTCTTTTCTTTTAGAATGCGATGACCTTGATGACCTGCCGGAACTACCAGTACAAGATGGTATTAGTGGCAGTGCTCTCTTTTTCTCCTCTTCATTACTTACCCATCATATGCCCCCTTACCTTGTATTCCGTGAGTGGTCTGCTGTGGCAGCGGCCTCTCCAAAAGAGAGAGAGAGGGAGAGACTTACCAGTAGCAGGAGCAGAGTTGGACCAGCAAGGCAGCAATGAATATAGCAGGATTGGAGTGGAGGGTGGTCTTTTACCCTCCAAACAGCATCTGAATGCCAAAAATGCCGTTTTTAAATAAACCGCCATCGCTGCATCACAGCCGCGCATGCGCCCTAGCTATCCGCGGCGCATGTCGCCATCTTGGATGCTGGCGAAAGAGGATGCTGGCTATGTCACTTCCTGGCGCCGTGAGTCCGAGCCGGCCGCCATGATGGAACAGGCAAGGCGAGGGACTACAGCGCCCAGCGGACTCAAACAAAGAAAAACAGGGGGGAAAAAGAGAAAAAGAAAGAGATGAGATGATCATTTATAATTGAGACAGTGGGAACCTACCAGGTGGTAAGAAACAGAATCTCAGAAGGTAAGAGGTGGAGACCGCTGCACATAATTTAAACCTGTTTAAGGCTTTTTAAGAGAGAGGAAAAAAAATGTGAATAAGGCATACCCCTGAGACCATCAGAGTGGGGTTCCCTGCATAAAGCTCGTTTAGAGGCTGTACAGTCAAGGCTTCCAACTAGGAGAGGCTGAACCTAGCTGGGGCGAATCGGTAAAGGGTTCCAAGCTCTAACCAGTCGATCCATACAGGTGAGGAAAAAAAAGGAGAGTGCAAAGGTGGACTCCTCTTCAAATCTTATAGCTAACCAGTCCTATCAGGTTGTGGAGGCGGAGTCACAACCCAATGTGTGTGCTGCCATGATGCGTCAGGAAAGATATAATAAAATATTTACAAAAATATGAGGGGTGTACTCACTTTTATGAGAAACTGTGTATATATATATATATATGTATATATATATATATATATATATATATATATATATATATATATATATGCAGTATATACACAGTTTCTCATAAAAGTGAGTACACCCCTCACATTTTTGTATATATATATATATATACACAGTGAGGACGGAAAGTATTCAGACCCCCTTAAATTTTTCACTCTTTGTTATATTGCAGCCATCTGCTAAAATCATTTAAGTTCATTTTTTTTCCTCATTAATGTACACACAGCACCCCATATTGACAGAAAAACACAGAATTGTTGACATTTGTGCAGATTTAATTAAAAATAAAAACTGAAATATTACATAGTCCTAAGTATTCAGACCCTTTGCTGTGACACTCATATATTTAACTCAGGTGCTGTCCATTTCTTCTGATCATCCTTAAGATGGTTCTACACCAGGGGTCTCAAACTGGCGGCCCTCCAGCTGTTGTGAAACTACAAGTCCAATGAAGCATTGCAAGGTTGACAGTTACAAGCATGACTCCCACAGGCAGAGGCATGATGGGACTTGTAGTTTTGCAACAGCTGGAGGGCCACCAGTTTGAGACCCCTGTTCTACACCTTCATTTGAGTCCAGCTGTGTTTGATTATACTGATTGGACTTGATTAGGAAAGCCACACACCTGTCTATATAAGACCTTACAGCTCACAGTGCATGTCAGAGCAAATGAGATCAAAGAAACTGCCTGAAGAGCTCAGAGACAGAATTGTGGCAAGGCACAGATCTGGCCAACGTTACAAAAACATTTCTGCTGCACTTAAGGTTCCTAAGAGCACAGTGGCCTCCATAATCCTTAAATGGAAGACGTTTGGGACGACCAGAACCCTTCCTAGAGCTGGTCGTCAAGGCCAAACTGAGCTATCAGGGGGAGAAGAGCCTTGGTGAGAGAGTTAAAGAAAAACCCAAATATCACTGTGGCTGAGCTCCAGAGATGCAGTCGTGAGATGGGAGAAAGTTGTAGAAAGTCACTGCAGCCCTCCATTATTCAGAGCTGTATGGCAGAGTGGCCTGATGGAAGCCTCTCCTCAGTGCAAGACACATTAAAGCCCGCATGGAGTTTGCTAAAAAACACCTGAAGGACTCCAAGATGGTGACAAATAAGATTCTCTGGTCTGATGAGACCAATATAGAACTTTTTGGCTTTAATTCTAAGTGGTATGTGTGGAGAAAACCAGGCACTGCTCATCACCTGTCCAATACCGTCCCAACAGTGAAGCATGGTGGTGGCAGCATCATGCTGTGGGGGTGTTTTTTAGATGCAGGGACAGGACAACTGGTTGCAATCGAGGGAAATATGAATGCGGCCAAGTACAAGGATATCCTGGACGAAAACCTTCTCCAGAGTGCTCAGGACCTCAGATTGGGCTGAAGGTTTACCTTCCAACAAGACAATGACCCTAAGCACATAGCTAAAATAATGAAGGATTGGCTTCACAACAACTCTGTGACTGTTCTTAAATGGCCCAGCCAGAGCCCTGACTTAAACCCAATTGAGCATCTCTGGAGACCTAAAAGTGGCTGTCCACCAACGTTTACCATCCAACCTGACAGAACTGGAGAGGATCTGCAAGGAGGAATAGCAGAGGATCCCCAAATCCAGGTGTGAAAAACATGTTGCATCTTTCGCAAAAAGACTCATGGCTGTATTAGATCAAAAGGGTGCTTCTACTAAATACAGAGCAAAGGGTCTGAATACTTAAAACTGTGTGATATTTCAGTTTTTCTTTTTTAATAAATCTGCAAAAATGTCAACAATTCTGTGTTTTTCTGTCAATATGGGGTGCTGTGTGTACATTAATGAGGAAAAAAAATGAACTTAAATGATTTTAGCAAATGGCTGCAATATAACAAAGAGTGAAAAATTTAAGAGGGTCTGAATACTTTCCGTCTCCACTGTATATATATATATATATATATATATATATATATATATATATATATATATATATATATATATATATGGCTTTTTTTTCAGCGTGAACGCGGGGGAATGCAGTTCTGGCACCTCCAGCACTGAATGTATGTAATAACATGGGGTGTGGGGTGTGCTGGAGGGTCTATTGATGTTGGCTGCTGGGGGATCTATTGTCCCTGGTGAGGATCTGATTTTGTGTGAGGGTCTATTGTTGCTGATGGGGAATCTATTGTTGCTGGGGGGTCTTATGTAGCTGGAAGGGATTTACTGTTGAGGGAGAGGTCTATTTTTACTGGCTGCTGGAGGATCTATTGATGCTGGCTGCTGGGATATCTGTTGTTGCTGCTGGGGGGTATAATGTTGCTTGGGTGGATATTTTGTTACTGGGTGTGATATTTTGTTGTGGGTAGTTCATTGTTGCTGCAGGGAATCTATTGGTGTTGGGGTGGAGTCCATTGTTGCTGGGGGAGTCTATTGTTGTGTGGGGATCTATTGCTGGGATTCTATTGTTGCTGCCTGCAGGGGACCTATTTTACTGCTTTTCTTTTTATCATCAACATGTTTCATACAAATGATTTAGCACCACAAAACGATACTTGGTTCTGCATTCTCTAAAAGGGGCAGTACTGGTAGGTGGGTAGGGGGTGGAATCAAGGGACGGTATATATATACTCTGCATTCAGTGTAGCCTATATATACAGTGCATTTAGTGGTGTACTTTTTCTAATACACTTCAGGCGGTGTACACAGTATATAATACAGTGTAGTGCAGTGTTATAAAAAAAACATCATGTCCAGAAGGCCACCAAGGAGAGGCAGATGCTCACAGGCCACTAAAAGAGGGCAAGCAGCCTCTGTGTCTACAGTCAAGAGTGGTGGTCATGGACATGGTGCATTCTCTGCAGGTGGCCGTGGGGCATGCTTGTACTTTTTTTCTGCTGCTGGCCCTGTTATTGAGCCGCAACATGCAGAAGAGTTGGTGGAGTGGATAAGGAAGCCGTCTTCATCCTCCTCATCCTCTGTCACCCAGGCTCAGAGTAGTTTGCCTTCCTATGCTGCCAAAGCTGCCTATTCCACCTATTCCAGCTCCTTGTCCACAGTCACTCCTTCCATAGCCAAGGAGACCCAAGAATTATTCGACCACAGTGTCGGGTACATGCTGCTGGAGGATGCGCAGCAATTTGAAGGCTCCGATGTTGGTTCCCAGGTTCAGGAAGGGAGTAACGTGAGCCTAGAGAGGGGGGTTGCCACAGAAGGATAAGAAACTGGCAGTCATGTTCCCCCAGCTGCAGGATACTGCCAAGTTTGCTCCAGTGACGAGGAGGGAGGGGATGATGAGGTCATTGACTGTACTTGGGTGCCTAGGAGAATAGAGGAGGAAAGTGAGGAGGAGGAGGCACAACTCCATGTGGCAGGATGTCCTCCAGGGGGCAGCTTAAGGGCAACCACCCTAATGCATCACACCGCAGTTGCAGGGCGGTGCTCACTCCCCACTGACTTTTAAAAGTTCCTTGGTGTGGGCCTTTTCTGACATGTGTGTAGCAGATCGCACCATTGCTGTTTGCAACCTATGTCTGAAGCGGATCAAGCCTGGCCAGCTGCTTGGGCACCACATGCTTGACCAGACATATGACGACCTGCCATGAAGGCCGTTGGCAACAGCACTTGAAAGACGTACATCATAGAAAAAGGCGGGCTTCTCCTTGCTCCTCATCTGGGATCTCCAACCCTACTATAACTCAAGTCCTCTCAAAAACTTGCACTGGGAGGAATTAAAGTATAGCAATAGGTGTCACAAGTACTTGCAGACAATATGCTAGCAGTACACCACCAATTGATTTTAGCAGGCAAATTTCCCTACCCCAGTTGCTGAACCGTAAAAAGAAATTTGGTCCCAGCCATCCACATGCTCAGTGTCTAAATGCTAGCTTGGCCAAATTGCTAGCACTGGAACTGCTGCCTTTTCAGCTGGAGACTCTGCCCCTTTTCATGAATTTGTGGAATGTGCTGTACCACAGTGGCAGGTTCCAAAACGGAATTTCTTTTCATGTAATTCCGGCTTTCTACCAGCATGTGGAAGGCAATGTTTTGGCCTCATTGGACAGGGCGGTCAGCAGTAAGGTTCATTTTACCACTGACCCATGGTCCAGCAGGCATGGGCAGGGATGTTACCTTTCCTTCACGGTGCACTGGGTAACTCTGCTGGCAGCTGGGAAGGAAGTAGGACAGGGTTCAGTGTTAGAGCTTGTTCCGCCACCATGCCTCCAAAAAGCTGGTGGTGATTCTGCCACAACATCTGTATGCTTCCCTCTCTCCTCTTCTTCTTCCCCTATGGCCTCTTCTGCAGAATTGTCCTCTGAACCAGCAGTGCTCCCTAAGCACTCAAGGGGCTATGCAAGCAGTCAGGCTAAAAGATGTCATGCAGTGCTTGAGTTGGTCTGCCTAGGGGACAGGAACCACACTGGGGCAGAGATTGTCAGCTCTGCAGGGGCAGGCTCAGATGTGGTTGATGTCACACCAGCTTCAGCCAGGAATGGTTGTATGCGACAAGGCACCAACCTTCTCTCCGTCCTCTGACAGGGACACTTGACCCATGTTCTATGTTTGGCACACATCCTGAATTTGGTGGTGCAGCGTTTCTTGACCAGGTACCTAGGCTTACAAGATCTTCTGAGGCAGGCCAGAAAAGTCTGCTTCCCACTGCTTCCTGATGTCCGGTCTTCCTGATATACTGCTTACAGTGGAGTTCCACCCAAAAATGGAACTTCCACTTTTTGGATTCCTCCCCCCCTCCGGTGTCACATTTGGCACTTTTCAAGGGGGAGGAGGGAGCAGATACCTGTCTAATACAGGTATTTGCTCCCACTTCCTGGCATAGATCACCGCGGCGCTTGCGGTGACCTATGCCACTTCCGGCGCCCACACTGTCCTCCCCCGCTGTATTCTGGGAGACACACAGGTCCCAGAACACAGCAGGGACCAGTGAGGACAAGCAGTGCGACTCGCACATGCACAGTAGGGAACCAGGAAGTGAAGCCGCACAGCTTCACTTCCTTATTCCCTTACCAAGGATGGCGGCGGGAGCAGCCGAGAGCTGATGGACGGATCGGCTTTGGCTGCCGACATCGCAGGCTCCCTGGACAGGTAAGTGTCCATATATTAAAAGTCAGCAGCTGCAGTATTTGTAGCTGCTGGCTTTTAATATTTTTTTTTCGGCAGACCTCCGCTTTAAGAGATTCTAAGCACCTGCAGTTTGCAGTTTAGGGAAGCTCTTTTGAAATTCAGTGTCTTTGTAAACATAAAGGGAATACAAAGATACTGAATTTCAAAAGAGCCAACTTTCCTAAACTACAAACTTTGCTAAAAGGCATAAATTGGGGGGGCGTGGCCTGGCAAGCAATGGAGTAAGACGTGGGTAGAACGAGCTCCCGGTCCCAATACTCCTGAAAGAGATCCTGTCCGGTAATACGTGGAAGGAAAGTTCCAGGTCTGGTCCCTAGCACACCAGGCTTTAAAAGAACATGTCTCCGCCGAAAAGAACGACAGGGACAGCAGACAAACTGGCACAATATCGCCGGCAAGACAAGGACATGCAGCCTCAAGATGGCACCGACACGTGTCCGGAGTCGGATCCCCAGGAGGCTGGAACGGCCAAGGTATTAGATGCTATAGCGGCTCTGCAAGGCACCTTGACTGCGAAAATTGACGAGGTGAAAACTGATATATCCCTGCTGAGGCAGGATCTCTCGAAGGTGAGAGACAGAGTCACAGAGACGGAAAACCGGATAGGTGCAGTGGAAGACATCCTCCACCCCCTGAGGCATGATTCGGAAGAGCTGCACTCCCATCAGCACGACATGGAAAATCGTCTACGGAGGTGCAACCTCAGATTTATAGGAATCCCTGAAAAGGAGGAGGGCACAGACCCGGCAACATTTCTGGAAACTCTCCTTATTAAGAGCTACGGCAGAGAAGCCTTCTCAGTGATGTTTGCGGTGGAGAGGGCGCACCGCATCCCGGGGAGACCCTCCCCCCCCACCTGGAGCGGCTCCATGTACCTTCGTAGCAAAATTCCTGAATTTTCGCGACCGTGACAAAGTGCTGCGACTCACTAGAGAAAAGGGGAATATACAGCTGGGGAATGGGCAAATAGCGGTGTTTCCAGATTTCTCTAACGAGGTACAGAAGAAGAGAGCTCACTTCCAGGAGGTAAAGCGTCGATTGAGAGCACAGCACCTCAAATATGCTATGTTATTCCCCGCCAGGCTGCGGGTGGAGGAGGATGGCCGTGCTCACTTTTTTGAGGATCCGACGGCTGCTGTAGCATGGCTTGATCAAAGGGGACGCCCAGCTTAACAGCCCTGTGAATATTCAACCCCAGTGAGTATGCTCTATTTTTCACAATGACATACATACACCCAATTTACTAAGGGATGTCAGAGACACAGCTTACCCCACAGAGCCCTGTTTAAATGACAAAATCTATTATCGAGCAGAGGATAGAAAGGGGAAGAGACACAGCATTGTTACATTCCTTGGTACTGTTCCCCGGCTGGAGTACTGGCTTTCCTCTTCCCCCACTAATGGATTGTAGACACAGTTGCGAGATAAGCTTATTGAACACTAACAGGGGTTATGAACCTTGCTATATGCGCTGTGCTTATGCTACATCCTGACTGAGCTTTACAGCAGCCTCAATCTGAGTGATGTGGAGTGTCTCACACAAATATAGGCAGACTTGGAACTTGAAAGTATCCTGTTACAATTTCAAGCAAGACTCATAGGGAGCTCCTACTGAGGGAGTACTGCGATGACATCGCCCCCCCTTTTCGCGTTTTGCTTCACAACTGACAGTGAATTTTTTGCCCCCCAAGAAATGGTTATTCAATATGTCCTACAGCTAGCAATCATACTAAGATTTGTGCCTCCAGCTAGTCAGACAAGCTGGATGTCCATTTACATGTTGAACGTTCGGGACTATATGCTCACACCAAGTTGGGGAGGTGTGCAGCTGGGAGGGACGGGATGAGTTAACTGTTGTTTGAATAGTTACGGTAAAGTCAGCAAAGTGATAGTACATAAATGTATCGATATGCATATCGCAAATGAAGGTGAATGGAATACACTGCACAGAAACAGAATCGGAGTATTGTCAGTAGTTATGATAACATGGTCTTGATCTGCTGGTCCGATGGAGGTGAAATGTTTATTGGAAAAAGATGACTAATATTAAATTTCTAACATGGAATGTGAGGGGCCTGAGGGAAAAGGTTAGGCGAACCACTGCCCTAACGTTTCTAAAATCACAGAAAGCTGACATTATAGCTCTGGAGGAGACACATGTTACGGGCCACCTACAGGCAGCTTTAAAAAAACCATGGGTGGGATGGACCTATCATAGTACGCACACAAACCAGTCCAGGGGAGTATCGCTCATTATAGCCAAGAACATCCCATTTGAATTAAGAGTTGGAGTCGGACCAGCAGGGAAGATTTTTGTTTCTCAATGCTCTAATAGGAGGCAATCCGATTCTGGTAATGGCGAGCTATGTTCCTCCCCCATTCACGACAGAGGTGGTCATGAAGGGATTGGCATATTTAGCCAAGAACCCGACGACCCCGGCTGTCTGGATGGGGGACTTCAACATGACCATGAACCCGACACTTGATAAAACAGCTCAGGTTGGATCTCCCAGTGGCTCACTACAACACAGCAGACTGAGTCGCTTGTTGACGGGGTTTGCCCTGGCGGATGTATGGAGATGGCGGAACCCGTCCACAAGAGCATACACATGTCACTCTGCTAGTCACCATACGAAGTCTCGAATAGACTATGTATTGATGACAAATACCCTGCTCCCTAAAGTTACTGGTTCAGGAATTGCACCCAGAGCCCTATCGGATCACTCGCCGTGCTGGATAACAGTTTCCTTGTTAAAGTCAGCTCCCATTCCTATATGGTGACTTAATCCATTTTGGCTCACGGTCATACCAGGCCTTAAGGCCATTATGAAAGAATTGCAATTCATACTGCACAACACGTGTAATGTAGATACACCAGGAATGGAATGGGACGCATTCAAAGCTCAAGCACACAGGGTGTTATCATCCAACATAAATAGATTTAAAATATCATCCAAACTTATCCTACAGATGACGGCTGACAAACTTACGGAACTAGAAACTTTATACGCTTCAGACCCCAACTCTGAAATTCTTCTAAAAGTAAACTTACAAACCAGAGTGGTGAACCAGCTACACATAGAGAAAGCCAGACAACAAGTATTCTTTTGCAAACAGCGAGTGTTTGAGCATGGTGAACAGGCAGGAAAGCTTCTAGCGTATCTAGCGCATTTGAATGACAAGCCACCGGTGGTGGTGTCCCTGACTACACCTCAGGGAGACATGGTTACTGATCCCCCACAGGTAGCGGCCAGATTTCAGACATTCTATGGTGAATTGTATAAATCACAGAGCACATATTCCCAACAAGAAATACAAAACTTTCTGCATACAATACAGTTCCCTAAACTCAATTTAGAACAAATTGAGATGCTTGAAGCCCCTATAACACAAGATGACATCATAGAAGCCATATCCCAGCTGTCTAAATCAAAGGCGCCAGGATTGGATGGCCTGCCCCTAGAATTCTATGCCACCTTCTCGGAGGTACTCATTCCAAAACTTAAGCAGCTTTATCAGAATATCTTTGACAAAGGAATACTCCCCCCCTCTATGCAAGAAGCACAAATAATAGTACTACCTAAGGCAGGGAAAGACCCCCGATATCCAGAGTCGCACCGACCCATATCCCTATTACAAGTGGATATTAAAATACTAGCCAAGATACTCGCATCGTGCCTTAACAAGGTTATCCTATCGCTAATACACCCTGACCAAACTGGCTTCATGCCAGGTAAAAATACGGCCATGAATATTAGGAGGTTATTCATGAATATTCAAGCCCGACATGACAACCACGGTACTAGAGTGGTGGTGGCCTTGGATACAGCCAAGGCCTTCGACTCGGTAGAATGGCAGTTTTTATGGGAGTGTTTGAGGGAATTCGGATTCGGACAAAATTTTATTAAATGGGTACAGATTCTATACCAAACACCAAAAGCAAGAGTGTTCGTAAATGGTTGGCTATCAGAACAATTCCCCCTTGAGAGCGGTACACGGCAGGGGTGCCCTCTTTCCCCTCTTTTATACGCCTTGGCGGCTGAGCCATTGGCAATTGCCATTCAAGCGGAAACTGAGATAGTTGGATTACGCGTCGACACTTACACCGAAAAAATAGGGTTATACGCGGACGATACTATTCTATACCTGGCAGACCAAGGTCCATCACTGCAGGCAGCGTTGAGGATCATAGAACATATGGGAAGCTTCTCAGGGTTGCGCATAAATTGGGATAAATCTCAAATTCTCCCCATAGACCATTTCCCTCCTCCGGCCACTTACCCAGAATTACCCTTAGCCAGAGTAAATATTATTAAATATCTCGGGGTGACGGTTACGCGGGAGTTGAGGGACTACATTACAAACAATGTGGAGCCACTGTTCCAACTGATAAAAACCAAGACGCAGGCCTGGTCCAGATTACCTCTAGGGGTAACGGGTTAGATAAACATCATCAAAATGATTTTACTTCCTAAAATTTTATATATGGTCTGGCATGCACCTTTACATATTCCCCTCAAGTTCTTTAAAAAGATGGAGGCTATCCTAAACTCATTCGTATGGGGGCACGGAAGGCATAAACTGGCCTGGCACATTCTCAAAAACCCCACTTCCATGGGGGGGATGGCACTGCCTGACTTACAGGAATACTACATAGCCGCTCAATTATCCCACATGTACTATTTCAACAAGAATGAAACGCAGCGTTACAAAATGTTAGTATGCGATGACCCAAGAAGTCCATTGTCATCCCCGCTGCAAGCTATTTTTCGAGGGGGACTAACGAGTAAAAGACTCCCCCGATATAATGAGGGCATGCTAACGCATCATCAGAAAATATGGGGGGTAACTCTAAAGAGGCTTAAACTGGGGCATATACACTCCCTCACCCCCCTTTGGCTTAATAACTACATGCCAGAACTTAAAAACCTCCCAGATCCGCATATATGGGCCAGGTATGGAATAATATATCTTCACCAGGTCTTGACTGATACACGGCTCAAGACATTTCAATCCCTCAAAGATGAATAATCGGTACCGCATCATCTGTTATTCAAATACCTGCAGCTTCGCCATGCTGTGCGCTTCCAACTCAGGGACATCGCTAATGCTATTGCTCACCCTCAGGTCCTAGATACAATTATGTGTCCTGAACCTCAAAAACTGATTTCAAATTTGTACTACACTATCCGACTTCCCAGGATAGCAACAGTAGTTCAAAAGGCTAAATCTGGTTGGGAAAAGGACGTGGGTGACATCAGTGACTCAGACTGGGATGAAATACTAGACAATGTTAAAAAGACATCACCTAAACTCTCAAATAGATTGACACAGCTCTATATTGTTCATCAAGCATACCTGACACCAAAAAGGATAGCTAAATTCCAGCCATCACAGAGCTCAACATGCCTCATGTGCACATATGGGCTGGGCACCTTTTACCACTTGATATGGGAATGCCCATGTCTACAAGCATATTGGGAGCAAGTGATTAAATTCTTACACGACAAAATGAGCTCCCCAGTGGCATTGGACCCAAGACTATGTGTTTTGGGGCTATTACCTGATGCAGATGTAGATAAGTTCCATGCTACCTTTTATATATGAAACTTTATTTACAGCCAGGAAAGTCATAGCTAAAGCCTGGATGCAGACTTTGCCCCCTACAGTGTCGGCCTGGAAAAGAGATGTCAACAATACACTACCGTACAAAAAATTGATATACACACATAGAGGATACACACAAGTACTCAAAGGTATGGGATAGATGGTTGGAAGACGGTGAGACCTGTACTTAGAGGCTTAACAATACTATACCTATAACAGCATATATGATGTGGCGGAGCGGGAGGGGGATGCAAAGGCTGCGAAACAAAGGAAATATGAATAAATGCGGTATAGGAATGTGGTGCCATGCTTACCTAAGGTCCCTTCTCAACTGCAAAATTAATAAGAAATGGAATGAAGTATTTTCAATGTGCAAGATGTATTGCTATTTTCTAACCACTGTACATGTCAAATGCTTGTTATTTACATGTGAATATAAGTTCAATAAAGTTGGATTTCCCAATTAAAAAAATAACTAAAAGGCATACATTGGGATAAAATATTAGGAACAAAGAATAAGGAGGAGAGATGGGTTTGCTTTAAGAGCATATTAAATAAGGGCATTAGCCAATGCATCCCATTGGGTAATACATTTAAAAGAGCGAACAAAAGTCCTGGATGGCTTAACTCCAATGTAAAAATGCATATAAAAGCAAAGGAGAAGGCCTTCAAAAAATACAAGGTTGAGGGATCATCCTCAGCATTCAGACTTTATAAAGAATGCAACAAGAAATGTAAGGGTGCAATTAGGACGGCTAAGATAGAACATGAAAGACACATAGCGGAGGAGAGCAAAAAAAAATCCCAAGAAATTCTTTAAGTATGTAAACAGTAAAAAAGGGAGGACAGACCATATTGGCCCCATAAAGAATGAGGAAGGACATCTGGTTACAAAGGATGGGGAGATGGCGAAGGTATTGAATTTATTCTTCTCCTCAGTCTTCACGAGTGAATCGGGGGACTTCAGTAACCAAAACTGCAGTGTTTATCCTCATGACACAACACAGGAAGCACCTCCATGGTTAACAGAGGACAGAATTAAAATTAAACTTGAGAAACTTAACATTAATAAATCACCGGGACTAGATGGCTTGCATCCGAGGGTACTTAGGGAACTCAGTCAAGTGATTGCCAGACCGTTGTTCCTAATTTTTACAGACAGTCTACTGACTGGAATGGTACCAGCTGATGGGAAAAAAGCCAATGTAGCACCAATATTTAAAAAGGGCCCAAAATACGTCCCTGGGAATTACAGACCAGTTAGCCTAACATCAATAGTATGTAAACTCTTGGAGGGGATGATAAGGGACTATATACAAGATTTTAGTAATAAGAACGGTATCATTAGCAGTAATCAGCATGGATTCATGAAGAATCGTTCTTGCCAAACCAATCCACTAACCTTCTATGAGGAGGTGAGTTGCCATCTAGATAAAGGAAGGCCTTTAGACGTGGTGTATCTTGATTTTGCAAAAGCATTGGACATAGTTCCCCATAAACGTTTACTGTACAAAATAAAGTCCGTTGGCATGGACCATAGGGTGAGTACATGGATTGAAAACTGGCTACAAGGGCGAGTTCAGAGGGTGGTGATAAATGGGGAGTACTTGGAATGGTCAGGGGTGGGTAGTGGGGTTCCCCAGGGTTCTGTGCTAGGACCAATCCTATTTAATTTGTTCATAAATGACCTGGAGGATGGGATAAACAGTTCAATCTCTGTATTTGCAGACGATACTAAGCCAAGCAGGGCAATAACTTCTCCGCAGGATGTGGAAACCTTGCAAAAAGATCTGAACAAATTAATGGGGTGGGCAACTACATGGCAAATGAGGTTCAATGTAGAAAAATGTAAAATAATGCATTTGGGTGGCAAAAATATAAATGCAATCTATATACTGGGGGGAGAACCTCTGGGGGGATCTAGGATGGAAAAGGACTTGGGGGTCCTTGTAGATGATAGGCTCAGCAATGGCATGCAATGCCAAGCTGCTGCTAACAAAGCAAACAGAATATTGGCATGCATTAAAAAGGGGATCAACTCCAGAGATAAAACGATAATTCTCCCACTCTACAAAACTCTGGTCCGGCCGAACCTAGAGTATGCTGTCCAGTTCTGGGCACCAGTCCTCAGGAAGGGTGTACTGGAAATGGAGCGAGCACAAAGAAGGGCAACAAAGCTAATAAAGGGTCTGGAGGATCTTAGTTATGAGGAAAGGTTGCGAGTACTGAACTTTGTAGAACATTATATATAACCTCTAATGGGATTTTTAAGGCAATGAAAATTTGTAAACTTACTTAAAATCAATTTTATTGTGGATCAAGAAAAATTATTTATACAAAATCAAGATAAGTGGAAAAAATGGTGTAAAAAAAATTCTATTGCTAATAGTGCATAGCTATATAAAAACAATATCAAAGAAAGGTGATACAGCACACCACTCAATACAATCACCACAGATGGGAACCGTGGCGTTGAGTGGTGAATTTTCCAATGCGTTTCAACCTGTATGTTTTTATGATAAGTCTTCTTCAGGGAAATGCATCACATTCTAAAAAATCAAAAAACGTCATATTACTATTTATATTACTCTTAGTCAATGTATTATAATTCCTGTAATATGCAGAGGTTCTAACACTCACATCCTTCCCGGATATCTTGTGGACAAACAGAGGTTCCCAACAAGGGTGGAAAGTACCAAGTCTCCAAAGATTAAGTATCCTATAGCTCCTACAAGACGGCTGGAAATATGCATTAAATCCAAATATTTGGCGTATTCAGCATCAAGTAGTGATAGCTGTGTAAAGAAAAAGGGGGGCATAGTTAAAAGGAGGCCACAAGCAATGAAGGGGGAGGGAGGGGAAAGGACAGGAATGGGAGGGGGGTAGGGGGGAAAAGACACATCTCATCCCCCAGCCCCTGTGCATCCACACAGACCCCTCACCATCCTCCAAATCCCCAAACCTCCTCCCTAAGGCAAAAAAGTTTTACAAACTTCCCATTTGCAACAGTCAGCAAGTTGGGAAAACGAACACTTACTGTTGCCAGATGTCCAGTGAGAAGAGCTCCAGGGATGATGAAGAAAATTAGGCCAAAAGTCCACCCTGACATCCCTCGGTGGTTCCCGAGGGGGGAATAACGCCGTCTTGCCGTCTTTGGCGTCCTTTATGTGATGTGGGCGGGGGCTGGCTGCTGCGCCAGCCAATGGCGCGGCTCACAGGCCCTGACCGCCCTTCAGTATGCTTAAGCGTGGTGACGCTAACCGTCACCACGGTAACTAATGGCGCCATAAGCCCACGCATGCGCACCACTACCGCGTCCGATCCGTGGTGACGCTGAGCGTCACCACGGAGACGGATGACGCTGCCGGGTAGCGCATGCGTGCCGCGGGGAGCCTGCATTGAATCCCCCACAAAGCCCGCAGCGTAAGTGGCCGGCCCGCTGTCATTTTGAGAAAGGGCTGTGCCCATACAACAGTTGTAACCTCCCAGGCAAAAAGGAAAATCCCCATAAAGGAGAGAATCGCAGGACAGGATCGCTCTCAGAGAACCCCCTGCATGTACCCTTATACAGAAGGGAACATACTGTTCATACTGTTCAGTTCGAGCACTGAACTTATTCTCTCTGGAGAAGAGACGCTTGAGAGGGGATATGATTTCAATATACAAATACCGTACTGGTGACCCTACAATAGAAATAAAACTTTTTCGCAGAAGAGAGTTTAACAAGACTCGTGGCCACTCATTAAAATGAGAAGAAAAGAGGTTTACCCTTAAACTACGAAGAGGGTTCTGTAAGAGCGACAAGGATGTGGAATTCCCTTCCACAGGCAGTGGTCTCAGTGAGGAGCATCGATAGCTTCAAGAAACTATTAGATAAGCACCTGAATGACCACCACATACAGGGATATACAATATAATACTGACACGTAATCATACATAGGTTGGACTTGATGGACTTGTGTCTTTTTTCAACCTCACCTACTATGTAACTATGCATTGGCGTCCATCATGCACTCTGACAACCTTAATTGTCATTTCCTAGCCATATTTTCTGGCTTGGCTATCGCTTAACAGCCACTTCCTCAACTTATTGGCGTTGTGATCACTATGCGGTGCTAATCATGCTAATCAGGAGTTTTTCATCTCTATGTTTTGGATTCCATCTTCATTTCAAGTCAGGTTGTACCCAGCAGTGAAGCTATTTTCTTCTCTCATCAGATGTACATTGTCTTCCACAAGGAACCGTCCCTGAGGAAAGGACAAGTTCATTAAACGCATTGGGCGTAATTTATATCTAGGAGACAATACTTACTTGTATTTAGTGTATTTGTTGTACATTCTGATGTTGTTCTTACATAGTCAAATCACAATTTCTATGCAGATTTTGGCTTTTTATAATATTTAATAAATTACAATTTGTTATAAATCAATACTTGGTTTTGTACCATTACTCAGATGCCCTTAAAATCCCAATCCACCTTGGTGGACCATTTCTCACATATTATTGTATGGGATGGTGGCAACAAATTAGTCCTCTTATGGTGAAATATATTCTTTTGAAGTTACCAGACATGTCTGTGGTCATTTCCGCCGGTCATACAATGCAGGGTTCAGCTGGCTGACATTCAAAGGGAATGACATGCCCACCAGGTGGAACTCAACATTGGCAATGCTGCAGCGGCTGCACACACAGCAGAGGGCCATCAATGAGTACCTGTGCGAGTATGGCACCAGGACAGGGTAAGGGGAGCTTATCTTCTCTTTGCCACTCCAGTGGCTCCTGATCAAAGATGCATGCACTGTCCTGTCACCATTTGAGAAGGCCACAAGGATGGTGAGCAGTGACAATGCATGCATCGGTAACACTGTCCCACTAGTCTTCCTGCTGGAGCACACGCTTCGTGGAATCATGGACAGGGCACTTGAGGCAGAACAGCGGGAGGAAGAGCAGGACTTCCTTTCCTCTTAAGACTTCCTTTCCTCTCAACACACAGGAAGAAGAGGAGAAGGAGGATTGTGCCAGCACAGATGTAGAGGATAACACGAAGCAGTCTTCAAGGGATGGTTTTCAGTCCCAAGAAACCCAAGAAGTTGTACGTGGCTGGGAGGAGGTAGTTATGGATGTTGCGATCCTTAGTGACCCAGAAGACTCAGAATCGAATGCCTCTGCAAACTTACGCTGCATGGCCTCCCTGATTCTGCAAAGCCTGTGAAAAGTCCCTAGGATTCGTGGTATCAAGGAGAGGGATCATTACTGGCTGGCAACCCTTCTTGATCCACCTTACAAGGGTAAACTTGCAGAACTCATCTTGCCTTTGCAGAGGGAGCAGAGGGTGAAACATCTTCAGGAGGCCTTGAAGAAAAGTTTGTGTAACGCATTTCCAGACCCTGGGGGGTTACTATTTCCTGGTGCTGGACAACATTTTTCTGAGCGGTGGAGAAGGTGGCTGGCTGACAAATGCCTTTAAACAATTTTTCAGTCCTCAGCGCCAAGGTCTGATAGGCTCAAGCAACCATCACCAGCGTCTGCATTATATGGTGCAGGAATATCTAGGGGGAGGGGCAGACTTGGAGACCTTTCCAACAGGGCATCCACTGGGTTACTGGGTCTTGATGATGGACCACCGGCCAGAACTTGCTTAATATGCAATAGAGCTACTGGCCTGTCCTGCATCCAGCGTGCTTTCTGAACGCACATTCAGTGCTGCTGGAGAGGTTTGTAATGGATCAGAGCGCGCCTGTCCAGAGACAACATTGATAGGCTCACATTTATAAAAATGAATTAGTCCTGGATCAGCAGCTATCAAGCACCTGATGCTGATGTAACTGATTGAATTTGCTATGGATCTGGGATCCCTTGAAGACAGCCTATGCTGCCTATCCTATCCTCAATTATGATGATGCTAGCTTCCAACAATGTTTTTGGTTTAGGGCACCACCACGACCCAAGGCCCAATTTTTCTGCCCGTTTAATAGGGGCATGTAATTACAATTTTTGAAATAATATTTAACAGTAGAGCCCATTCCTGCGCCCAACAAGAGTAACTGTGAGGGGTTATAGTGTTGTGGCACCACCACCACCCAAGGCCACATTTTTCTGCCCCTGTTTAACAGGAGCATGTAATTACAATTTTTGATATATATTTAACAGGAGGGCCCGTTACTGCACCCAACAAGAGTGACTGTGAGGGGTTACAGTGTTGTGGCATCATCAAAACCAAAGGCCCAATTTTTCTGCCCCTGTTTAACAGGGGCATGTAATTACAATTTTTTAAATATTTTTAACAGCAGGGTTCCTGCACCCAACAAAAGTAACTGTGAGGGGTTACAGTGTTCTGGCACCATGAACACCTAAGGCCCAATTTTTCTGCATAGTATATAGTGCAGTCCGTATAGTATATATACTGCAGTTCAGAGTATATAGTGCCTGGGAGCCCCTTACGCCATTTTTATTTTATTTTGGTGCGGGGTTCCCCTTATCCATACCAGACCTGAAGGGTCGGGTATGGATTTTGGGGGGATCCCCACACCATTTTTTTTTTACTTTGGCGGGGGGTTCTCTTAATATCCATACCAGACTAAAAGGGCCTGCTGATGGACTGCGGGGGAAGTGATTTTTGTATGTATATTGCCGGGATCCGGCAATACATTACAGCAGCAAGCATTTTAAATTAAATTTTTTCTTTTAGAAATGTCTCTTTGCTGCAGTTATGAACATGGGAAAGATGTGCTACTTAATAGTACAGGCAGGCTAAGGGGACCCCCAGGCGCGATATTTAAAGGAATATTTAATTTTTATTGTTACACTTTAAGCATTATTAAATTCACTGCTCCTGAAAAAACTGACATTTTTAAAACTTTTTTTTGCATTGGTATATGCCCCTGGGGCAGTACGTGGGTCCCCATAGACCATTTTTTGGCAATAATTTGCATATAAGCCTTTAAAATGAGCACTTTTGATTTTTTACGTCCCATAGACTTTAACAGTGTTCGCGTGTTCACGTAAATTTTTTGCCTGTTCGCATGTGTTTGGGGGTGTTCGGCTCATCCCTACTGAGGACGCTCTAGTCCAGTCACATGATCTGTCCACCAGGCCAGCTTCATTTAAGATGGAAAGATCTCTGACAACAGCTGCAATGCCTGGGTGGTGGCATCAATCATAGGCTTACTATGGGGCATCTGTTATCTGCTGTTCCTCCTCTCCCTTGAAGCTGCCGCTGGGAGCTAATCATGTGACCGGACTGGAGCAGCCTGAGAATATGTAAGTATAGACATCTTTCCTTTACACTCAGGTTAGATTGAAGAAGCTTAGAATGGAGGTGGAAGCAGGCTTAAGAATCGCTAGGATTTGACTGGACACTTTAATATATAATATAATCAGATTTTTCCTGAAATAATTTGAGAGACTAAAGGATGCTATGTGAAATGGTCCAAACAGTAGAGAGCCAACCCCACTGTAGCCTAATAGATGGAGGAAATGCTTCTGTCTGCCTATGCTCTTACTGATGATGCTAGCTGCCTATCCCGATCATGCTAATCTGGTGGTTTTAAGACATTCCAATTTTTTGCCCAAAAAAATTGTGCAGATTTAGGAGTTCTAACATTACTTGCTTTACTGACTAAAAGTATTGAAACCAGAGACAGGCAAAACCTAACAAGACCCTATATTTCTATGTACACATATTTCCTTTACTATGCGGGATGTATGTCGAATAGGGATGAGCCGAACACCCCCCAGTTCGGTTTGCACCAGAACCTGTGAACGGACCGAAAATTTGCACGAACGTTAGAACCCCATTGACGTCTATGGGACTCGAACGTTCAAAATCAAAAGTGCTCATTTTAAAGGCTAATTTGCATGGTATTGTCCTAAAAAGGGTTTGGGGACCCGGGTCTTGCCCCAGGGGACATGTATCAATGCAAAAAAAACTTTTAAAAACGGCTGTTTTTTCGGGAGCAGTGATTTTAATGATGCTTAAAGTAAAAAAAAAAAAGTGAAATATTCCTTTAAATATTGTACCTGGGGGGTGTCTATAGTATGCCTGTAAAGTGGCGCGTTTTTCCCGTGCTTAGAACAGTCCCTGCACAAAATGTCATTTTTAAAGGAAAAAAAGTCATTTAAAACTGCTTGCGGCTTTAATGTCATGTCGGGTCCTGGCAATATGGATGAAAATCAGTGAGACAAACGGTATGGGTACCCCCAAGTCCATTACCAGGCCCTTTGGGTCTTGTATGGATATTAAGGGGAACCCCGCACCCAAATTAAAAAGGAAACAGCCGTATACAGGCTCTGTACTCTGAACAGCAGTATACAGGCGGTGCAAACAAGACAGGGACTGTAGGTTTTTTGTTAAGTATGTTAAGTAGAATCTGTTTGTAATTTTGAACTGGTACATTTTTAACGTGTTTAGCTCCAGCCAAAAAATCTATTTTAAGCTTTTTGTAAAACATAGGGAAGGGTTATCACCCCTGTGACATTTGTTTTGCTGTCTGTGCTCCTCTTCAGAAGATTTCACCTCACTTTTTGACCCAATGACAAATGTTTTTTGAAAATGTGGGTTTTTTTGTGAAACAAGGATTGGTGATAAAGCATCAGTGGAAAGGAGAAATGTTTTTCTCATATTAACTCTTACAGGAGAGAATTTCCCTTCCTAGGGGTAGATTATATCTCACTTCCTGTTTTCTCCTTCCGTTTGCAAGTAGGAGTCGTTTGTAAGTTGGATGTTTGAAAGTAGGGGCCTGCCCTATATACTCAGCAGAAATTTGGGCCTTAGGTGTTGTTGCGGCCACAACACTGTAAGCCCTCACAGGGCCCTTCTGGGAAATATTAGATCAAGAATTGTAATTACATGCCCCTGTTGAACAGGGGCAGAAAAATTGGGCCTTTGGTGGTGGTGGTGGTGCTGGTGCCACAACACTGTAAGTCCTCACTCGCTCTTGGTGGGCGCAGAAACGGGTCCTTCTGTGAAATATTAGATCAAGAATTGTAATTACATGCCCTTGTTGAACAGGGGCTGAAAAATTGGGCCTTAGGCACTGGTACTGGTGCCACAACACTGCAACCCCTTACAGATACTCTAGTTGGTACGCAGGAACGAGCCCTGCTGCAAAGTATTGCATCAAAAATTGTAATTACACTCCCCTGTTAAACAGGGGCTGAAAAATTAGGCCTTAGGCACTAGTGCTGGTGCTACAACACTGCAACCCCTCACAGATACTCTAGTTGAAATGCAGGAAGGAGCCCTGCTGCAAAGTATTGCATCAAAAATTGTAATTACACGCCCTTGTTAAACAGGGGCTGAAAAATTGGGCCTTAGGCACTGGTGCTGGTGCCACAACACTGCAACCCCTCACAGATACTCTAGTTGGAACGCAGAAACCAGCCCTGCTGCAAAGTATTGCATCAAAAATTTTAATTACACGCCCCTGTTAAACAGGGGCTGAAAAATTGTGCCTTAGGCACTGGTGGCGGCGCCCAGAACCAAAAATGTTCTTACAAGCTATCAGCGTGATCATTGAGGAGGAAGAGGATAATTACTCAGGATAGTCACTCAGCATCAGCTTAAGCAGTCTTTGAAGGGATCTGAGATTTCAAAAAAAATTATTCGGTTACATCAGCATCAGGTGCTTGGTAACTGGTGGTGATCCAAGACTGATTCATTTTTATGAAGGTCAGTCGATTGACCGAGTCAGTGGACAGACGCACCCTGTGATTGGTTACAAAGTCTCCAGCAGCACTGAATGTGCGTTCCGAAAAAACGCTGGATGCAGGACAGGCCAGTAGCTCAATTGCATACTGTGCAAGCTCTGGCCAGTGATCCATCCTCAAGACCCAGTAACCCAGAGGATTTTCAGTGGGAAAGGTGTCAGATCTTGCCCCTAGGTATTCCTGAACCATGTAAAACAGACGCTGGCGATGGTTGCTGGAACCGATCATACCTTGGGGCTGCGGACTAAAAAAACTGCCTGAACACATCGGTCAGACGGCCACCTTCTCCACCGCTCCTTCTTTGACTGACCGAAGCCTCAGCAACACGTTGTCCAGAAACAGGAGTTTGTAACCTCCCAGTATCTGGGACGCGTTGCACAGACCTTTCTGCAAGGCCTCCCAAAGATGTTTCATCCTCTGCTCCCTCTGCGACGGCAAGATAAGGTCCGCAACCTTACCCTTGTAACGTGAATCAAGGAGGGTTGCCAGCCAGTATTGGTCCTTCTCCTTGATACCACGAATACGAGGATCCTTACGCAGGCTTTGCAGGATTAGGGAGGCCATGCAGCGTAGGTTTTCTGAGGCATTCGGTCCAGAGTCCTCTGGGTCACTAAGGACGACATGGTCCACAGCCACCTCCTCCCAGCTACGTACAAGTCCATGTGTTTCTTGGGACTGATCTCTTAAAGACTGCTGCTGATGCTGAGTGCCAGGCTCCACCTCCATACTGACACAATCCTCCTCCTCCTTCTCCTCCTCCTCGTCCTCTTCCTGTGTGATCGGCGGGCACGCAGGAACACTGTCTGGATAAAGGGGGCCTTGATGGCTAAGGAAGTCCTCCTCTTCCTGCCTCTGTTCTGCTTCAAGTGGCCTGTCCATTATTCCACGCAGAGTGTGCTCCAACAGGTGGACAAGGGGGACAGTGTCACTGATGCATGCACTGTCACTGCTCACCATCCTCGTGGCCTCCTCAAATGGTGACAGGACAGTGCATGCATCCATGATCATGGCCCACTGGCGTGGGGAAAAAAAAAGAAAGCTCCCCTGATCCTGTCCTAGTGCCAGTGTCGCACAGGTACTCATTGATGGCCCTCTGCTGGCCCTCTGCTGTGTGTGCAGCTGCTGCAGCATGGCCAACGTTGAGTTCCACCTGGTGGGCATGTCACAGATTAGGCGGTTCTTGGGCAGGTTAAACTCCTTTTGGAGGTCTGCCAGCCGAGCACTGGCATTATATGACCGGCGGAAATGCACACAAACTTCCCTGGCCTGCCTCAGGACATCCTGTAAGCCCGGGTACCTGCCCAAGAACCGCTGCACCACCAAGTTAAGGACGTGAGCCAAACAGGGCACATGGGTCATTTGTCCCTGTTGGAGGGCAGAGAGGAGGTTGGTGCCATTGTTGCAAACCACCATTCCTGCCTTAAGTTGGCGTGGCATCAACCTGCCCCTGCAAAGCTGACAGAACCTCTGCCCCAGTGTGGCTCCTGTCGCCCAAGCACACCAACTCAAGCACCGCATGGCATCTTTTGGCCTGCATACTTACGTAGCCCCTTAAACGGCTACAGAGCACCACTGGCTCTGAGGACAAAGCACAGGAAGAGGCCATGGAGGAAGAAGAAGAGAAGGGGGTGGAGGAGAGAGGTGTGTCACAATCATTAGTAGTGGCATTTTGGAGGCGTGGTGGCGGAACAACCTCCAACACTACTGCACCTTGTCCTGCATCCTTCCCAGTTGCCAGCAGAGTCACCCAATGTGCGGTGAAACTTAGGTAACGTCCCTGTCCATGCCTGCTGGACCATGAGTCAGTGGTAATATGCACCTTACCACTGACCGCCCTGTCCAGCGAGGCATGGACATTGCCTTCCACATGCTAGTAGAGAGCCGGAATCGCCTTCCATGAGAAAAAGTGGCATTTGGGTACCTGCCACTGAGGAACCGCACATTCCACAAACTCACGGAAGGGGGCAGAGTCTACCAACGTAAAAGGCAGCAGTTGAAGTGCTAGCAATTTTGCCAAGCTAGCATTCAACCGCTGGGCATGTGGATGGCTGGGACCGAACTTCTTTCGGCGGTGCAGCAGCTGGGGCAGGGAAATTTGACTGGTACAATCTGAGGTCGGTGTACCGAAAGCAGATTGCCCACAAGTACTTGGCTGTGACACACCTAATTCTACACCTTTATTCCTCTCAGTAAAGGTCTCAGAGAGGACTGATGGCATAGTGGGGTTGGAGATCTCAGCTGATGAGGAGCAAGAAGAGGTCCTCTTTGTTGTTTGGTGTGGGTCTTTTCGATACGCTTGCCAACGAACTGCATGGCAGGTCAACATATGTCTGGTCAAGCATGTGGTGCCCAAGCGGGAGATGCTTTGGCCATGCGAGATACGCTTGAGACATATGTTGCAAATAGCAGCGGTGCGATCTGATGCACTCGTCTCAAAAAAGGCCCACACCAAAGAACTTTTGGAATAACGCGCAGAGACAGCAACACCCTGCACATGCACATGCATGCATTTGGGGTGTGATGCAGTCAGTGTGCTGCCCTTAGGCTGGCCCCTGGAGGGCATCCTGCCTCATTGGTGATGTGCCTCCTCCTCCTCTCTCCTATCAGGCACCCACGTTGAGTCAGTGACCTCATCATCCCCTCCCTCATCACTGGAGCAAACCTGGCAGTATGCTGCAGCAGGGGGAGCATGACTGCCAGATTGCTGTCCTTCTTGGGCACCCCCTCTGTCCATGCTCACGTTACTGCCTTCATCTAGCTCGGTATCATCATCAGAGCCTTCTAAACGCTGGCCATCCTCCTGGAGCATGTACCCAACACTGTGGTCAAACAGTTCGAGGGACTCCTCAGGAGGACATGGTGGGGCTAGGGAAGGAGTGACTGATGCCTGTGAACCCAGGGAAGAGGCCGCATTGGCAGCTGCTTTGCCAGACATAGTACCCTGAGCATGGGTGAGAGAGGATGAGGAGGATGAGGACGGCTAGGTCATCCACTCGACCAAGTCTTCCGCATGTTGCGGCTCACCACGGCCAGCTGTCGAAAAAAAGGCCAAGCGTGTCCCACGGCCACGTGCTGATGAGGATGCACTTTCTCCACGACCAGCTTGCCCTCTTTTATTGGCTTGTGACTGTCTGCCTCTCCTTGTTGGCCTTCCAGACATACTAATGGCCTGTAGCTGCACTAAGCTGGGATATATATATATATACCATATATCATATATATCATATATATATAATCAACTGCCTGCCTGTAGTATGAGAACACCACCAACCTTCTACAGGTAGCTTTAGCTGAACACTGCAGAGCTCGCAAAAAACTAACTTGTAGCTTATTTAGCTGCCTGCGGTAGTGATAGGATCAGGAAAACACCACCAACCTTCTACAGGTAGCTTTAGGTGAACACTGTGCAGAGCTCGCAAAAAATGAACTTGTAGCTTATTTAGCTGCCTGCGGTAGTGATAGGATCAGGAAAACACCACCAACCTTCTACAGGTAGCTTTAGGTGAACACTGTGCAGAGCTCGCAAAAAACGAACTTGTAGCTTATTTAGCTGCCTGCGGTAGTGATAGGATCAGGAAAACACCACCAACCTTCTACGGGTAGCTTTAGGTGAACACTGTGCAGAGCTCGCAAAAAACGAACTTGTAGCTTATTTAGCTGCCTGCGGTAGTGATAGGATCAGGAAAACACCACCAACCTTCTACGGGTAGCTTTAGGTGAACACTGTGCAGAGCTTGCAAAAAAATAACTTGTAGCTTATTTAGCTGCCTGCGGTAGTGATAGGAGCAGGAAAACACCACCAACCTTCTACAGGTAGCTTTAGGTGAACACTGTGCGGAGCTCGCAAAAAACTAACTTGTAGCTTATTTAGCTGCCTGCGGTAGTAATAGGACCAGGAAAACACCACCAACCTTCTACGGGTAGCTTTAGGTGAACACTGTGCAGAGCTCGCAAAAAAATAACTTGTAGCTTATTTAGCTGCCTGCGGTAGTGATAGGATCAGGAAAACACCACCAACCTTCTACAGGTAGCTTTAGGTGAAAACTGTGCAGAGCTCGCAAAAAAATAACTTGTGCTTATTTAGCTGCCTGCGGTAGTGATAGGATCAGGAAAACACCACCAACCTTCTACAGGTAGCTTTAGGTGAACACTGTGCAGAGCTTGCAAAAAACTAACTTGTAGCTTATTTAGCTGCCTGCAGTAGTGATAGGATCAGGAAAACATCACCAACATTCTACAGGTAGCTTTAGCTGAACACTGTGCAGAGCTTGCAAAAAACTAACTTGTAGTTTTAGCTGAACACTGTGAGGAGGACGCACTACACTAAGTTGTAGCTTTAGCTGAACACTGTGCAGAGGTCGCACTACACTAACTTGTAGTTTTAGCTGAACACTGTGAAGAGGACGCACTACACTAACTTGTAGCTTTAGCTGAACACTGTGCAGAGGTCGCACTACACTAACTTGTAGCTTTAGCTGAACACTGTGAGCAGGTCGCACTACACTAACTGGTAGCTTTAGCTGAACACTGTGCAGAGGTCTCACTACACTAACTTGTAGTTTTAGCTGAACACTGTTCAGAGGACGCACTACACTAACTTGTAGCTTTAGCTGAACACTGTGCAGAGGTCACACTACACTAACTTGTAGTTTTAGCTGAACACTGTTCAGAGGACGCACTGCACTAACTTATAGCTTTAGCTGAACACTGTGCAGAGGTCGCACTACACTAACTTGTAGTTTTAGCTGAACACTGTGAGGAGGACGCACTACACTAATTTGTAGCTTTAGCTGAACACTGTAATGAGGACGCACTACCCTAACTTGTAGCTTTAGCTGAACACTGTGCAGAGGTCGCACTACACTAATTTGTAGTTTTAGCTGAACACTGTACAGAGGACGCACTACACTAACTTGTAGCTTTAGATGCACACTGTGCAGAGGTCGAACTACACTAACTTGTAGTTTTAGCTGAACACCGTGATGAGGACGCACTACACTAACTTGTAGCTTTAGCTGAACACTGTGAGGAGGATGCACTACCCTAACTTGTAGCTTTAGCTGAACACTGTGCAGAGGTCACACTAAACTAACTTGTAGCTTTAACTAAACACTGTGAGGAGGATGCATTACACTAACTGTAAATAGTCTAGCTGCCTGACTGTGGTACTAATAGGATCAAAAGAACACCAGTAATTTTCTTCAGGTAGCTGTAAATACTGTAACAAGACAAGCCTGCCTGTCAGTAGGAAGATAACAGGAACGGATCTAGCTAAACTGAATACAGTATATATATATATATATATATATATATATATATATATACACAACAACACAACACCTGGGATGCATATATATGCACAATACACTGTAAGTGCAGCTAACTCACTGACTGTCCTGCCTAATCTAGCTAACTCAAATGAAATGACACTGTCTCTCTCTCTCTAAGCACGCTGGAACACTCTACACAAGGCCGCCGTGCAGGCGGCCTTATATAGTGTGGGGCATGTTCTAAGCCCCCTGAGCCATAATTGGCCAAAGCCACCCTGGCTTTGGCCAATTACAGCTCTCTCGACTGACGGCGCTGTGCTTTGCCAAGCATGCAGGTCATAGTGCAGGCTTGGCCAATCATCAGCCAGCAATGCACTGCGATGCCGCATTGAATTATGAGCCGTGACGCGCCACATGAATTTGGCGCGAACAGCCCATATCGTTCGCAATTAGGCGAACGGGCGAACAGACAATGTTCGTGTCGAACATGGGTTCGACTCGAACACGAAGCTCATCTCTAATGTCGAAGTAGATTCAGATACCAGCAAAACTAGGGCTTACAATGTATTGAAAAGAAATAAAATGTATTCTCTGCTTTACTTACTTTAATTATTTTATTGAATTCTAGGAAATGTGCTCCTAGATTACATTAACACCATACAGCAATATCTGAACACCTTGTGCAGAAAGTTGTAAACTAAATGTATTGCCTTCTGCCAATCTAGAGAATTGAGTCAATTAAAGTGGATGTAAACCTGATTCATAAAATTTGACCTAGGCACATATATCTGTACTTATCTCTCTCAAAAGCCCTAAGTCCCGTGCCTTTCCACTACTTCGTTCTGCTGTTATCAGCATGATAACGTCTGACAAGTTCTCTGACATGGGAGATAAAAGCAGTTGATTTGTGTCGGGATGTAACATAGAGACAGGTAAGCAGAGAGCTTGTCTATTCACAGCACAGCTCTGCAAATGTCTAAGTTCCTCTGCCTATGTGGAGGAGAGGTGTGTGCATTTCCTCCAATCAGTTGTCACACAGTGTATGCCCAGACTCCACTCCCACAGCTGAAACAGGAAGAAAATATTCTAACATGATGTTCACTTTCTAAACAGTCTAAACAGCTGAAGACCTCAGATATATAGGTAAAACTTGTGAGTTTTTTTCATCTCTGTGTATCATCTGAGGCTGTTCACTCCCCTGGGTTCAGCAGAGGGTTTACATCCACTTTAAGTCAATGTGTTAAGAATAAGCATATTCCCCTATTCCCCACAAAAGTTGCTTTTTCATCACGTCTGCTGCATTTGAAGCAGAGCTAAATGTAACAAATACAAATTTGCGAACAGACAGGGTTTTTATTGCAGAAGAGACATGCAATGTCTCCTCTCTTCTGCAATAAACTACTTACCTATTCACAATCCTCTGTAGAATGAACACTGAGCTATGTGTGCCTTTTAGTTCCGCTTTAAGCAGTTTTTACAACATGCGGTGTTTAGCATTATGCCACCATTGAATATTTTTCAGGCTTTGTTCATATATTAAAATGTTTAAATGTTCTTGGCTAAACTTATCTAAAGACATAATCCAGACCTCCAAGATTTCCTCTTCTTCTGCTGTCAAGCTGTGTTAAATCAAGAAAACATCTAAAGAATATTTACTTTTACAGACATTTTTTGAGTAGAGGCTTCCGTGTTTCACTTACTAGTTTAAAGTATATTCATAGTGTTTAATTTATATTTTCTTAATTTATTATGTTCAGCTTTTGCTTAATGTAAACATGAAATTATGCATTTAGATATTTCATATTTCTCACTTGGAGTAGCTGATTTACTGCTACATTGTGAAAACCCTAAATAACAGCAGGGGATTCAGTTATGCACTCGTATACTTTAAAATTGTTCTCAAATTCCTGTGCCCCTGGAGCCAACCAGTGTGGTTACATGAGCAGAACAAATAGGAAGTAATGTCACTTTCTACTACTCTAGAAAATTACACATGTTGTAGTAAGTGTCATAGTTTTTGGTCACGAGAACTATATGTTCCCCCCACCAATTCTTCACTTGTCATTCTCTACAGTCAGACACCATAACGTGATTGCTATATCTGCTTTCCCTTCTTTGCTCTGTGTCATTGTGTCCCTACAGAATTTCAGCCTTTCCTACCTACCTGCATCTCATGGTTAATGAACACCTCTGTATCACATGCAATACCCCCTTTCTTCCTTTTTTTATTTTTTATTTAGCAGTCAAGGAAATGAACATAGGGCAGTGAACAAAACATTACGAAAAACAAGCATTACCAAGAATTACAATAGCACATCCCCCCATCTAAGCTAGTACACAAAAGGCTGCTAGGTCAGCTATCAAATGAACCATCAGCAATCGCTTACATTACCCGTTTTAGGATAGTACTCCATATCGTCCTGCAGATTTCCCAAACAATTTTATATTTTCCCAATAGAAAGATAGAAAAATTGCGGTAGAGGTAAAAAAAAGACCGAACCCGAATATGTACAGTGCAGAAGAAAGATGAAAAAGCAGCATAAAATAAATTAAGAAAAAACAGAAAAAGAAAAAAAAAAAAGGGGGGAGGGGGTAGAAGGAGGGGAAACCACCCTATAGAACCTAATCCTATGGCCAATGGTCTCTGTTCCCTATAATAGAGATAGGGAGTCCAGATCTTCCAATACTTGTCTTCCTGTTCTTTCAAAGTCATGGTAAGGTTTTCCATAATCTGGATCAGGGGCAGATCCAGGGGGGACAATGGGGTAATGCCCCCTCTGAGAATGCAGGTGAGGGAACAGGCGGGCAGCCCTGCGGGAAAGAGTGGGTAGGCGGCTCTGCGGGTCAGAGTGTGGGCAGCTCCCCGGGTGAGAGGGCAGGTGGCTCCGCTAGTGAGAGAGTGGTCGGCTCAGTCAGTGAATGGGTGGGAGAGAGAGCGGGCGAGCAGCTGGGCAGCTCAGTGTGTGAAAGAGACTGCTGGCCAATCAGGGAGCCGGCGGGTGGGGGAGCAGAGAGATGACAATCTCTCACCACCCAGCGCCCGCCTACATCCCTGCAGTTCCGCCCTCACTGTTCAGGCAGCCGCGGGCAGCAGAGAGATTACGTCATCTCTCTGCTGCCTGACTGGTAATCTGCTGCCTGACTCTGGGACACAGCAAGAGACCACCTTAGCAGGAAAGTGACACAGCAAGTGACAATTGTAGCTGGCAGGTGACAATCCGCAACGTGTGGCAGGTGACGTGGCAAGTGACAATCCTCATATGGTGACAGGCGACGTGGCAAGTGACAATCCGCATCTGGTGACAGGTGAGGGGGCAAGTGACAATCCGCATCTGGTGACAGGTGACATGGCAAGTGACAATCTGCATCTGGTGACAAGCGACGTGGCAAGTGACAATTTGCAACGTGTGGCAGGTGATGTGGCAAGTGACAATCCGCATCTGGTGACAGGCGACATGGCAAGTGACAATTCGCAATGTGGCAGGTGATGTGGCAAGTGTCAGGAGAATATACCGTCCAGACATCAAAACAGTGTCCCTGCGCGTAGGCGCGGTGGAACGGCGCTTCGGCACATGCGCATTCGCGGGCCGGCAATCCGGCGCACGCCCTACGTGATCCCTGGGCTGGACTATAAAAGGGACTCTGGCACACAGATCAATTGCTGGTTTGTCATCAGCTTCCTGTGATATCTCTGCTTCCTGTTATTGTTACCTGATTGCCTGTTTTTTGACCCAGATTGACCTCGACTACTCTGCTTGTCTCCTGAACCCGACCCTTGGCTTGTTATACGGACTTCCGCTCTTCTCCAGTGTTTGACCCTCTGCCTGTGACCAGGATTTACCTGCTGCCTCCTTGCCCTTGAACCTCTGCCTGTATCCTGGACTTTCCTTGTGCCTCTCGGCTACATTACCTCAGCCTATCGTGAATATACTGATCCTGTGTGTGTTTGACCCTCAGCCTGGTTCTGGACTTTCTCTTGTACCCGCTCCAGCTAATCATCCACCTGGCAGTCTCTGCACAGCTACCTCCCTCTACCAAGGACTCCACGCTAGCGGCTTTCCTGCTCCCTGAGGTAGCCTGTGCCTCTTCGTACATCCACTCCCTGTCTCACCTCCAGGGGGTGGACTGCGCTTAGTCGCAAGGGTGAACCGCTCTCGGCATTTCGGCCTCGGTAAGTACTTTCCTGACAGCAAGTGAGAATCCGCATCTGGTGACAGGCAACGAGACAATCCGCAATGTGTGGCAGGTGACAATCCGCAACATGTGGCAGGTGACAATCCGCAACATGTGGCAGGTGACATGGCAAGTGACAATCCGCAACGTGTGACAGGTAATGTGGCAAGTGAAAATCTGCATCTGGTGACAGGTGACGTGGCAAGTGACAATCCGCATTTGGTGGCAGACAAGTGACAATCCCCATCTGGTGGCAAGCGATGTGGCAAGTGACACGCTCAGGGCTCCCACTGATTCTGCATTATGGTGAGTTGAACTATTTCATTTTATATAACAATGTAAAAATAGAAATAATACGCTTCAATCATCTTGACACCATAACAATTATGGTGCCGTGATGATTGAAGCGCCAACACTAGCCATTTCCCCGATAAACTGCCCCCCCAAAAAATGTATTTTCTGGCAGTGCCCCTCCCGAGACTAGACTCTAGATCCACTCCTGATCTGGAGATCTGTAATTCTGGTATGCAACAGTAGGAGGCAACAGTAGGAGGACAGGTACTCTTCCACAAAGCTGGGATACAGGCTTTAGCTGCTTTAAGTAAATGTCTGAGTAGGGAGTTCTTACTTTTTTTTATTAGACATAGGGGTGTCATTCAATAGAAAGGCCGCTGGATTTTTATTGAGTGAAACACCTGTCAACGTCTTAATCGGGAACTCTACATCAGTCCAAAAGTTGTTTAAATTTGGGCTTTCCCAGAAGATATGCAAAAGGGTTCCCAAAGATTCTCCACAGCGCCAACACGTATCTGAACCCTGAGGATATACCCTATGCAGCTTGGCAGGGGTTCTGTACCACCGGGTGAGAAGTTTGTAACCTCCTTCCTGATATCTGCTTGCCAGGGAAGCTTTGTGTGCAAAAAATATAATTTTGTCTTTCTGAGGTTGAGAGAAGGTGACTCGAAGGTAATCTTCCCACTGTTGTAAAAAGGTCAAGTCGGCTATGTCCCCCTGGTTTGTCGGCAAAGCATAGAAATGAGAGAGGGGGAGAGGGACCCCCTACCTTTCTATTACATGCTGTACCTCCAGCTTCTTACTACTAGTATATACACTGCACAGATATATAATCTGCGGTGTCACATACCTTTCTATTACATGTAGTGCCACATACCTCTCTGGAATTTATTTGCACAGGATGCAGGCTAATGCCCCGTACACACGGTTGGATTTTCCGACGGAAAATGTGTGATAGGACCTTGTTGTCAGAAATTCCGACCGTGTGTAGGCTCCACCACACATTTTCCAGCGGATTTTCCGACACACAAAGTTTGAGAGCAGGCTATAAAATTTTCCAACAACAAAATCCGTTGTCGGAATTTCCAATCGTGTGTACACAAATCCGACGCACAAAGTGCCACGCATGCTCAGAAAAAATAAAGAGATGAAAGCTATTGGCTACTGCCCCGTTTATAGTCCCGACTTACGTGTTTTACGTCACCGCGTTCAGAATGATCAGATTTTCCGACGACTTTGTGTGACCGTGTGTATGCAAGGCAAGTTTGAGCCAACATCCGTAGGAAAAAATCCTAGGATTTTGTTGTCGGAATGTCCGATCAATGTCTGACCGTGTGTACGGGGCATAAGGCACAGGTGGGAAACACAAGGCCCCTGGACTGAATCTGGCCCACCAGGCCCAGCCATGTGTCCTGCAAAGCGACCACCGGCTGCTACCTCCTGTTCACACCATCTGCTCTCCGCTTTCATGGTCTCCTTGACAACAGGTGTAAATCCTTTCCATTTTCTCCTCAGTCTCCCCAGTGGCACCAGCTCTGTGTGTAGCTGAGCACTTGCTCAGTTGGTCCGGCATAACTTGTCAGTGGTGAAGGTACCTGACAGCTCTGGGGGCTCTGTGTTCTTCTCCATGCAGCGGGCTGTATCCTGAGGATGGGCTTTTGAGGAATTCCTGCACCAAATAGTGGCCATGAAGAGAGGCAGTGTTTAAAAAGCTATCTTACATTGTACATTTTACATCTACTTGCTCCTTTTATAGATGTTGGCAGTTCTTTATACTTTTAACATTGGGTATTATTATTATTATATATTTATTTTATTCATGCACTGCTTTCTTGTATGTTTTGCAGTTATTTAATTATTTGCCATTATGATGTCCTTTCAGAGATATACATTTATTTATGCATTGCTTTTTGTTGTGTTGCACAATGTTTTCTTGCATGCTTTACAAATAATTCAATTGTACTTCTATTCTATGGTGTCATTATGTATTGGTCTCTTTCATATCATGAATGTGAGGCTGTACACAGATTGGAACTCGGACTTGCTGTGCCCCATAGTGCCACTTGTCTGTCTAACTCCTGGCCCCTTCTCCAGTCCACTCCCTTTGTGGTGCCCTAGCTGGTGATCTTGAATCTTTGCTATCCACAGTGGTCTCCAGTCATACAGATCAGTATGGGTTCTTCCTGGTTTTCATCCCATGAAAGACTATAGTGTTTATTGGTATACTTATCCACCTATGACCATCCAGGACTGACTATCCTTTGAGACCTATGATATAATGCCACCCACCTTCTAGACGTTTTTGGTATATAGCTTGTTGCTTTACTTACTATATGTGAGTGCATTTTTATCATTTATCTTTTAACTAATAAATAATACTTCACTTACAACACTTTCCATTTGGTTTCTATTATTTGCCACTGTATTTTTACATCTACTTATAAGACCATCCAAAAGGAGAAGTTACTTATCCACCCTCCATACATTTCTATTGGGTACCATCAGAAGGACACCACCTGCTGGATACCTTGAGTAATGCCTGTGTTTAGACATGTGAGGTTCGTTTAGTTCCGAATCGAAATTCGGACAGTTTTTTCATTATTCGGAAATTCGGATGTACTCAAATTTTAACGAATCTGAAATAAGGAAATGAAAGTCGGCTGAAATTCCAACTTGAATCAAATTCAAAAACAAATTTGAAACCAAATTAAAATTTGAAATCAAATTAAAAAACAAGAATAGAATAAAATAGAACAGAAAATAAAGGAATAGAATAGAGTAAAACAGAACAGAATAGAAAATAAAATAAAAGAACAGAATTAAATATAATAGAAAATAAAGGAATAGAATATAAAAGATTGGAATAGAAAATAAAATAACATAGAATAGAATAGAAAATAAGGGAATACAGAAGAATAAAATAGAAAATAGAACAGAAAATAAGGGAATACAAAATAATAGAGTAAAACAGAACAGAATAGAATAGAAAATAAAAAAATAGAAATTAATAGAATAGACTAGAAATTAAAGATATAGAATAGAAAAGCATAGATTAGATTAGTATAGAAAAAAATAGAATAAAAAATAATATAAGAAAGAATAACTGTCTTCCGAAATTCAAATTTCAAATAGAATAACTTTGAATTTGAATATAATAGATTGCAAAAGAATAGAAAAGAATGAAGTAGAAAATAAGGGAAAAGAATAGAAAATAATTGAATAGAAAAAACAATAGAACAGAATAAAATAGGATGAATATAACCTTCTGAAATTCGAATTTCGAATAGAATAAATTTGAATTCAAATTCTAATTCAAATTCAAATGACGATTCAAATTTGAATGCTGAATTCGAATCAACTTCAAATTGAATGTGAAAATGAATAAACGCCACAAAACTAATTCCGAAAATAAATTAAACAAATTTAACTAAAAAAAATTATTTCAATAACTAATCAAAACTAAATTAAAAAAATGTTTTTCGTTCTGCACATGTCTACCTGTATTACACAAGCTTAATGTGAGTGCATCTTTTTTGTATATTGCCTTTCATTAATATTTAGACTGAGTGGTGTGTTTCCCCTCTGTCCTCTTTCTTATCATTTTATATCCATTGGAGTACTCTTAAGAAGCTGCCATCTGTTAATGTCTCTACTGAACATATTGATATGCTGTGATACGCTTATCACCCAGTTTTTTTATTGGTTTTCTTACCAATACTATGCATAGACGCTCTCTCTCTCCCTCTCCCTGTTTTCCAGATTCTAAGGCCTCTTTCACACGAACGATCCGATAGAGGTCTCGTTCAGGTCCGCCTAAAAAACTGACAGGCGTACCTGAACTAAACCTCCATAGACCTCTATGGAGCGTCGGATGTCAGCAGTGACATGTCCGCTGACATCCGACACCCTCCGATCCGAAAAAGTGTAACAGAGGAAAAACCTACTTTTCCATCCGTTTGCGGATCAGATCGGGTGACGACAGACTCTACGGTCCGTCTTTATCCGATCCCCCATAGGGGAGAGCGGCGCTCTGACAGGTCCCAGGTCACAGTGTGCAGCGACGGACCTGTCATCTGTCTGCTCAGCGGGGATCGACGAAGCGATCCTCCGCTGAGCAGAGCGGGCTCCGTACACAGACACGTCCGTGTGAAAGAGCCCTTAAGCTACCTGTTTTTGCATGATTCTTTGTAGCCTGTAAAATCTGGGCAGCTTTGTTGTGTCTTCTCTCCCTCTCTTATCCTGGGCTAAGGCCCTTGCAATGATTGACTCAGGTGTTGGTTCTCAGCGCCTTGCAACAATGGACAGTCCTGGTTCTGCTCTGCTTCCTTATGGTCAACTGTAGGGGTAGGCTCTGTCTTCTCTCCCTCTTTCCTATCCCCCTAGGACCGGTCAGATTGTAACACTTTAGAAGTTTGCCACTCAGTAACATTGTCTTTACTGGGCTCTCGGACAAACTTGAGGAATCTGGAGTCTGACTCCATTTGCCCTGTTTCACCAATGGGCTTATCCTTCTCCACAAAGCTCTCTGCCTCTTCTGTCATGTAAGGTACCAGAATCACTGCTGCTGCCAGCTTCTCTGATGTGGGCTCTGCCATATTCTTCCTCTTACTGATGGGTGCAGGTGTCTCTAACTCCCTCATGGCTGCCTTCCACTCAGGACCATAGATGTAGCCCCCTGACTTCAGTCCTGTCCTGAAACCAGATTAGCTCTTTCCTGCTGCACAGCACCAAGGGTGTTTGACATGTCACACCATACTCACGCTGGCTGAAAAGGTCCAACACCTCCATGCAGTATCTAGTGCTCCCATTAACTGCATAGGTAGTGGGTGGCAGATCGCTCAGGAGCAGATCCAAAATCAGTTTGCCACACTGCCCACAACGAACCAACACCTTGACCAGCACAGTTGGCCTATTACAGTTAACACTTACCAGGCACAGCCACTCTGTGCCCTCTACCCTACCCAATGCAAAGCAGCCTCTGTGAACAAGCTGCATGCCAGTGTCAACTGTTCACTTCCGCTGAGGCCAAGTAGTCATGTAAACTACCTGACTACACTATAGAACATTTTCCAAGGGGAAAGTTTCATCCTTTGTGATCCATTCAGGCATTTGGGGACATTTGGAGGATTTTTTTTCCTCTCCTCTCTTCCTGTCACATTTCCACGTACCTTATGGATGAGCCCAGTAATGCAGAGGAAGGCCTCCCTTAGGTATCTGACTCGCGGCCCCTGATAGAGTAGACAGGGGACCTGAGAGTACAGAATGGTATGGGTGCCTGGCAGGTAGGTAGTCAGGAGAGTTGCTCCGAAGCTCCTGATGCTACAGTAATGAGGACTGGTGGGATAAGATATCAGCACAGCAAGCAGTAGAGAAGCTGGGTCAGCACATCAGGCAGTAGAGAAGCTGGGTCAGCACAGCAGGCAGTAGAGGAGCTGGGTCAGCACAGCAGGCAGTAGAGGAGCTGGGTCAGCACAGCGGGCAGTGCACAGCGGATCAGTTCTGAGAGACTTGGAGCACAGATAGGCACAGGCACATACAGGTTAGAGAAACCAGACAGGTGCAGTGGCAGAGGCAGGTCTGGTACAAGCTTGGTTGGCAACAGGCGGACAGCGAGGTAACAAGAGGAGCAGGCAGGATCAAAGTCAGGGACAAGTCGGGGTTGTGTACAGGCAGTAGGCAGGAATAGTCAAAGACAAGCCGGATCAGAACACAGGAAAAGGATTTCAAAGCAGGTTACAGGTAGCAGGGGTCACAGGAAACTGCAGATCAGACAGCACTGACTCTGTTTACAAGTCCAGTTTAAATAGAACATCTGGCGGCAAAACCCGTGTATGCGCACCCTCACGCACACATGCACTGGCGCTCGCAGACGTGCACCAGCAGCAAGATTCCCTCTATAAGGCATTTCCTGACACTTCCGTGCATGACTACTTGGCCTCAGTGAGTGTTGCCTTGGCTGGGGTGATGGATGATGGCAATGACCCTGTTGGGTTAGAGGGGCGATGACACACCTACCTTTTAACCTATAATGGCTGTATAATATGTTGACATTCTGATGCCACAAGTTGGCGATTCGCTACATGAACACTAAGCAGGATATTATCCTGCCTAATGGACGACCCTATAAACCCCAACACTTTTTTAACTGTAAAACCGAGGGAGTGGTATACCTTCTTACCTGTCAGTGTCAACATTTTTATGTTGGCAAGACCAAGCTAAAATTTTACTTAAGTGCCTCCAGACACATTACATCTATGAAGAAAGCTAATCCTGACCTCCCCTTGGGGAGGCATGTGGCGAATATGCATCATGGCATCTTCCCAGGAATTGAATTTCTTATTTTAGACAGACTCTATCCCAGTCCCAGGGGCGGGGATTGGAACAAGGTCCTTCTACAGCGTGAGACTCACTGGATTGCGGACCTTCTGGCACCTCGCAACCGGGACTTAACAAACAGCTCAGTTATAGACCCTTTTTAGAGGGATTCTCGTCTGGGGGTTGTGAAAAGGAATAACTGCCTCTTTTGTGGCTGCTGTATATATAATCTGTCCTGCGTTCTTTTTCCCTTTATTTTCCATATGGTTATTTGGTTATTTTGTATCATGTTCTGTTTTGCCCACCCACCTGTCTCTTGAACCACCTGTTGGAATCTCCCGGCCGTGTCCGTGATGGACGACCGTTGATGTCCGTTAGATCTGCTGACCCTTCTTTGTCCCGCCCAGCGCAGGTGGGCCTCCCATCAATTTGTTGGTGGGGGCCTTTATTTTGGCGGCCGGTTGTGGATGGTGTCCACTGGGTAGCGTGGTTGCCCAGGGATGAGTGTCCGCATGGCCGTCTCCCTGCGTCGGTGGACCATTGCTGCAGGACTCTCTTCTCAGACCCCTGTTCTGTGGGGGGCACCCTGCAGCTTTGGCCCAGGGTCCTTTTTCCTGAGCATCTATGGCATTGCCACTGCTGGGGGGATATGTGTATTCATCTGTGATTGACCTGATCCTTTTCAGCCCAACCGTATTCTTTGCTATTTTTTACATTCTCTATCCTATTAGTTTATTTGCTTGGTTGCTATGATGCCCATCCTCCCTGTTAGGTAGCTGGGTTTGTTGTTTGGTTCCCGCCCATGTATCTAGGGGCGGGTCCTATGGGGTCTTGGTACCCGCCTTGGTGTTGTGGTAATCTTTTGCATAAGGACGCTGTATGTTATGGCCGCTCCCACAACATATGATTCCTCCTTTGTTTCTCCCCCGCCCCCAGACGATGACGTACTGACGCGATGGTGCCACTCTCAAGCGGCGCCGCATCGGACGTCACCTCCTGGTGCCTTTTTTAAACCCTGACTGACCAGGAGCTAGTGTCAGTGTACAGGGTGGCGGCAAAGTGAGTGGACGGATGATCGGCTTGTTCTGCGGGCACTATACATTTGGCAGCTCTTATTGCTTTGTAAGTGTACCCCCCCCCTTTTTTTTGTTCTGTGTGACGATTGGGGCAAGATATTTATATTGAAAAATGCCTATTGATTTTGGGCCTCTCTTGTGTCTTCTCTCATTGGCAGAGTCCTCTTATGTGACTGAATATTACTTAAGCAGCATATTTAGGAGCATTGTACCACACATTTGGCCCCAGGTTCGATCGTCCTTTCCTGCCTATCCATCGGTACATCCTTTCCCCTTGGCTTCCTACTTTGTTGAGGTAGGACACCTTTGACCCACTCCAGCTTGATTAAAATTCTTGTCTATATTGGAATATGGTAATTCACTAGAGCTAGGCTATATAATGGGCCTGAATCTTATATATATAATTTTTCAGATACAGCTCTGATCTATATTGGTGGGATTATCCTCCTCGGTGAGCACTGCCTCCTTGGTGTGTCTGGGTGGGCCAGTGTGGATAAGGTGGGGCCAGCCACACTCCCCGTTTCCCCTCTGGATCCCGGGGTGCTCTTTTTGATAAGGTCGTCGCCGTGGTCTTGGCGGTGAGATTTCAACTGTGATGGGTCTGGGTATGTTTCCCCTCCATGGAACTATTATACGGCATGCTGTTATGATATAGAGCAATCATGCATTGTATTGTACTGCATTTATGTAACAAATGATTGATATAATCTTTTTTGATTTCGATGCGAGTGCGATTCTTCTCCACTGATTTTGCCCTGATGAAGGGACGCTCCATATAAGTCCCGAAACGCGTAGGGCCATGTGGAAGACTGCACATACACCATGACCACTTCATGTTCTTGTTTTTAGTGGTTCCATCATTATAATCCTTATGTTCATATGCTTATTGTGATTTTGTATATAATTTTTCTTGTTTTTCTTGTAATCAATAAATTATTCTTTTTTAATACTTTGTTGCCTTCAAAGTCCCATTACCTTTTTGGGTTTTTTTTATTCTTTATATCTAGGGATGATGGGAACCCATATGATCTTTTTGGATAGTCTCTTTCTTTAAATACTCCTAGAAGAAGGAACCCTGCTCTCCGGTGTATTGGACTGTTGATCACCATCTCAACCCCCTTCTGGACACACCTCTCCAGGGTTTGGCTGGAACCTGATACATTTTCAGGCTGGTTGTTTTGAATCTCCTGTCGTAAGCTCTGGAAGCTTGTTCTATAGGCAGGGGAAAACCATCAAACTCCCAGCCTGTGAAACCCCTGAGCAGACAAGGCTACAGAGCTACTGCACCCTTGATTACAGAAGGAGCCAATAACTAAATTTACCTATCATCTAATGCTAGGAGGGTGCTACACATTCAGTGTCTCATACCACTCTATTTCAAATTGGTGCATCATACCTCTTCATTGCATGTAGTTTTCTATACCTCTGTGTGTATTTTTGTAACTTGTTAACATAGCACCTCATACCTCTCCATTACGCACAGTCTCTCATACCTTTCTAGTACATGCAGTACCTCTTAATTATATAGAGTGCTCAAACTTTTCTTTTACACTTAGTTCCTCATACCTCCTGATTACACAAAGTTCCTTGTTGCACCATATTACATGGAATGCTTCACACCCCTGTAGAGGAGTGCTTCTTACTTTTTTAAAACCCAGTGACTTATGTCTCTTTGTTACACAGGCTGTCCTAATGTACAGGCACCTCTAGAAACTGCCCAGGGGTCCTAGGTGCATGAAGGGGCCTTGAAGTTTCCTCCCAGCAATCACTGTACTGCCAACAGTTCCCCTCACTTTGGTCGGCTCTTTTTCATGTGCTGCAGGTCAGTCGCATTATCTGTTTCTCACATCTCCAGCAGTCTTCAGTGCTCTCTCCCTCCCTGGCATCTTCCTCACTGCCTCAGCCACTATCCAGTCCTGCTCCCTTTCATCCCACACTGATCCATCCATCTCTGACTGTCACACTGCTTCCCTCTCAGGTCCATGTTAACCCTTGCTGCCTTCTCCCAGCCAGCCAGGTTGCCAACATGTAACAGCCATGCTAATTTATAGCCTCTTCCCAGCTGACTGGAATTCTCTTCCTGACACTTTTCTAACAACAATCCCTGACTAGTTCTCTCACTCCCCCCTCCCAGTCTTCTTCTCTGGAGGCACTTCACCTTTACACAGGTGTGTGTGTGTGTGTGTGTCCCATTCCCATACACAAACATTGCAAATGGCCAGAATCCATCCCTCTCCAGCCCCTTGACCTCCATCTATTTGCCTCCCCTCCCCCTTCCCTCATCCCAGCACAAATCCTCCTCCTTCTGTATCCCTATACAGACCAGGTTCCCCCAGTTTCACTTCACCCATCCCCCATCTTCTACCCATTTCCCCCTTTTTACCCCCTCTTCATTCTCCCCTACCCCATGGTTCCCAGCCCCTACCCCCCCCCCCCCTATTTTTCTCAGGAGCTAAGGAAGAACCCCAAGGTGGAGCATCTTATTATTACTGCTGCTTGTGTATGCAGGATGTGTACTGCGCCAATCCCTGCTGACCCTCCTCTCCTATTCATCCCATGTGATTGGCGCAGTACACGTCCCGCCCGCACAAACAGCAGCAGTAATAAGATGTTCCACCTCTGGGTTCTTCCTTAACCGGAAGTGCCGGAAGCAAGCCAGAAACTCTGGAGGGGAAGATAGAGGGGGAGTTGTTCCAGTTTTGATTTAGCCCAGTGACAGCCTGTCAGAATAGGTAGGATTGGTGGCAGCAGCTTCCCTGAGTAGCTCTGCTTGAGGAGACCATATCTGTAGTATACATTACTGCCCCTATACTGTAACCTCCTGCCCCCTGTACTGTGTCTGCTTACTGTTCCCTTGTGCTGTGCCCTCCTGCTCCCCCCTGTACTGTACTATCTTAACCACTGTACTGTGCCCTCCTGCCCCCCAATACTGTACCCTCGCTGTACTGTGCCGCCTGCTGACCCCTGTACTATGTAACCATTGTACTATGCTCTCCTGTCCCCCATACTGTACCTTCCTCCCCCCCTGTACTATGCCCTCCTGCTCCCCCAGTACTGTACCCCCCTAACCGCTGTACTATGCCCTCCTGCACACCACCCCCCCCCTGTACTGTACCCTCCCCCCCCCCCTGTAATTTTGTAAGTTTTGTTGTGTTTTGTTGTGTCCTGTATCCGCTAATAATGATTTTCATGTATTGTTTATGTAATATTATTTTGATATTCTTTGGGGGGTTTTTTTGGGGGGGGGGGCTGTCAGGTAGGCTGTACGGGGCCCCATGATTTCTAACAGCAGCCCTGATTACACTCGTGGTAAAAATATAACAAACAGTGCCTCGTAGTTTTTTTCTATTCATACATAGAAACATCTTATTTTAGCATACTTCTTACCTGTGGGATTGCTGCCTGATGTGTTTGAGTGTGTACCGTGCCACAGTTTAGCCTGCCAACAAGATTTCCTAGCAGTGATAGAAAAGGCTGCTCTTATATCTGCAAATAATCATGCAAGTCCCTGAGTGATTTTCGCCTTTCCACATTCCATCAACAAGCAAAAAAAAAAAAAACAGCGTGGAAGTATGCTACTTTGTTGTAGCTGTGGAGTGATAATAACCATTAACATACAGGAAGAGAACCATGCAGACTAAATGATGATTCATCGCCAAAGATTACCATTAATGCCTACAGTATATAATACATTATACATTTTAAAAGCAACAATTCCCTGTGCAGCTACTATTAAATATTATGATAAAGCCAGAACACAAACTTAGCTGAATTAGATCTTAGACATCTCCGTCAATAGCAGTTATACATAGCATTGTTTATAATGGGACCCCACAAAGCATGCATCCGTTAACTTTACTCGGGTGGCTCTCTATTGTTTATACAATGATGTTATAAATAGCAAAATAGAAATATACATTTCAGTTTCATATTCATGAGGATTAACACTATTCTAAATCTTACCGTTTTTCAAATGGGCTCATATTGCTGGTGCCACATTAAAAGTAAAAAAAAAAAAGTGTGTACAAATACTTTTCTCTGCAGTACCTTTTCTGTTCTGCGATTCAGATGGTATTTTTGCAACCATAGGGCTTATAAGAAATTCCTAGGGATTACTTTTCCTTTCAATGATAAGAATAACTCCTAATTAATTTGCACACTAATCAGTATCTTTAAGCCCAATTCTCAAAAGAAGCAAGCAGACACTGCAGAATGTTACAAGGGTAAAATAACTTGGACTGCTTAGGGCGAAGTGCCCCGAACATTTCTATTAGAGAAACAAAGACTATAACAAACTGTAATATAAGTTACAAAACTAAAATATAATCCCATGCACAGCATGCATAGGAAAGATCATAAATCCACCAAATATGGAAATATGGTATATATGTAAATGCAGCACTTTTTAACATTATATAAGTATTAGATTAATCTATATGCAGGAAAAAAACATATAGCATATTAACAGGACTTGATTTTTTTTATATGTTTTACATAAATAGTGCTTGTAATCACAGCAGCTAAGTAATTAATTGTAAGTAATATGTTTTGTCTAAGCCCAAAGTACTGTTTTTATTAAAAAGGTAAAAGTGATAGACTTTTTTTTTAACGTGGAAATTTTTAGTTTTCATTTGGATAGAACGTGGAACAGCTAAGATCCCTGTCAGGTTTTATTTTGCTGTCTGAGTGCCAATAAGGAGACTTCCCTTTATTTCCCTGACCCAAAGTCACAACAGAAGTAAAAGAAAATTTCTCCAAAGTGAGACAGTAGACAGTTGTCACCAAAACAGGTGTCCCCTTTGGAGGTGGAATCTTCCCGGCAGAGACACAGACAGCAATTGAATTTGGAAAAGGTGTCCTAGCGCTTCTTCACTCCATCAAATATTTTTTTTTTTAAACGTACAGGCTATAATTCACAGAGATCACATTGTTGGAATAATGAGGAATGCTCCTACTGTCTCCCCCTGTGGCTGCTTCAGCTGCCTCTCCTCCCACAGCCATCACCCAGCTCCTCTTCCTTCCCGACTTTCGCAGCAACTACCCCTTCCCCCGATTTCCCAGCATTGGTGCTGCTCTTGGAGGGCATCCTCGTTGCTAGCCAGTGGGTTGGTTCCATCTGCCTAGCCTTCTCCTCTTTGGCTATGGTGCTTTGGCGCTCTATTTGAGTATTACATGCCTAGGGCTCTGGGCATTTGCTATTCTGTAGTTACTAGCTACTGTACCTCATGCCCTGCCTCTCCTTGTCCCTAATAGCTCCTGTTGCTGACCCTTGCCTTTTTTATGGACTACCTGCCTGACTGCAGCCTGTCCTAAACTCTTGCCTGGATTTGCATTATGCCTTCTATCCCCACCTGCCTTGAACTTTTGCCTGGATACAGACTAACCCACCATCCACCCTCTGCCTTGACCCTGGCTTGGATAAATGGCAATGCCAGCTGTAAGCCAGTCTAGACCTTAGCACACTTGGTGTCCTGCTAGCCCTGTTCGCATCAGCATACAGTACCTGCCTTGAACAATTTCCACACTGCAAGGTTATCTATCACAGTATGTGAACGCTACCTTTCAGAGGGTTGCTAGGGAGCCTCTCAGTCCAGTGAATATAGCATTGCACCTCAAGCCCTTGAGGCATCCAAGTATGGTTAGGCATACTGGCCTTAAGGGAAATGTGGCTGCTATGGAGAAGCTCTGCATAAGCTCCGCTATTTCCGCAGAACAGAGTGTGAACCAGTGAACCTTACATATACTATATGTACAAAACCACTATGCATTACCTTTAACATACAAACTGTTAACTGTACGAGAGGCATTTATCACTGATGAAACATAGTAAGATAGACTGTCTCATTGCCCATAGTAAATGGAAAATGCAGCTCAGTTTTTTCAGTTTAGCATGTGTATACTTCTAGTGACAAGAGGAGTGATTTCATGTAGGAGTATTGCAGACCATTGTCCTACTTTTCTATTTGCTCTACATAATGATTTTTATTGAATGCAATTAGTTAATGGGTTGCTGAAATCCCAACAACATGAGCATGAAATACATTTGACTCATTTTTACTGGGTCAATCCAACTGAGCTTTAGATCTCTATGAAACAAATAGATTCTGAAGCCCCTAATTAATATTTCCTTAAACTGATGGTAGTCTCAGTGTACTTTAGCTGTAATATTAAAAAGCCCTTTCTCCTCTCTTATATGTACATGATAGATTTTCTTTTAATCTGTTACGAGTAAATGGAACTGGAATCATTTATAAAAAACAGTCAAATGCACTTTGTATCTTGAGAAGTAACACAATAATATTTGAGAGCTGGGATTAGGCTTTTGAGGATTTGCATTTCATATGTATTTTCTTTTCAGCTGGAAAGCGTGTAATCTACTCAACAAGATATTGAAGTAACTGACTTTGCGTCATACAAAAAGTAATGTGGAGCACCAAATACAAAAAAAGAAATGATACAAGTTTGTAACATAGTTTTACCTCCAGGCCCATACTATAAATATATAAAAGTCTGGCATAAACCAGTTTATATTAATGTATATGGATTCTCATCTGCAGACAACCTTCCTAATGTACTAAAAAAATTACTATTCTGCACTTCACATATTCTGTATTCTACGAAGCTAGGAGCAGTCCAATATCATTCTAGGCTTCCTAACCACTTCCCGCCCGCCCTATGGTGGATTGACGTCCGGAAAATGGTTCTGTTATCCTGACTGGGCATCATATGACGTCCAGCAGGATAACATGCCGCAGCGTGCCCCCGGGGGTGCGAATCGCGGTGATCAGTGGATCGGTGGAGGCTCTTTACCACGTGAACAGCCGTGTCCAATCACGGCTGATCACGCTGTCAATAGGAAGAGCCGTTGATCGGCTCTTCCTCACTCGCATCTGACAGATGCGAGTAGAGGAGAGCCGATCGGCAGCTCTCCTGGCAGGGGGGGGCTGCGCTGATTGTTTATCAGCGCAGCCCCCGGCAGATCACCACACTGGACCACCAGGGATCGCCAGTAGGACCACCAGGGAAGGGGCAACATGTGGATGGCCAGGTATGTACCCCATGGCCATCCACATGTGCCCAGTGTGCCAAATCTGTGCCAATCAGTGCCCACAAATGGGCACTGATTGGCACCATTATGTTGCAGTGATGCCCAGCAATGCCACCCTTAGGGGCATCACTGCAAACAAGCAGTGTCATCAGTGCCACCCATCAGTGTCCATTCGTGCCACCTGTCAGTGCCCATGCGTGCCCATCCGTGGCCATCAGTGCCCATCCGTGCCCATCTGTGCCAACTATCAGTGCCACCCATAAGTAACCATCAATGCCACCTATGAGTGCCCATCAATGCCACCTATGAGTGCCCATCAGTGCCACCTATAAGTGCCCATCCGTGCCACCTATGAGTGCCCATCAGTGCCGCATACCAGTGCCACCTATCAGTGCCCACCAGTGCCACCTATCAGTGCCCATCAGTGCCACCTATCAGTGCCCATCATCAGTGCCCGTCAGTGCCATCTCATCAGTGCCACCTCATTGGTGCCACCTCATCGGTGCCCATCAGTGCCGCCGTATCAGTGCCCGTCAGTGCAGCCATATCAGTGCCCGTCATTGAAGAAGAAAACGTACTTATTTACAAAAAGTTTTAACAGAAACAAAGAAAAACTTGTTTTTTTTCAAAATTTTAGGTCTTTTTTTATTTGTTGCGCAAAAAATAAAAACCGCAGAGGTGATCAAATACCACCAAAAGAAAACTCTATTTGTGGGAACAAAATGATAAAAAATTTGTTTGGGTACAGTGTAGCATGCCTGCGCAATTGTCATTCAAATTGCGACAGCGCTGAAAGCTGAAAATTGGCCTGGGCGGGAAGGTGTCTAAGTGCCTAGTATTGAAGTGGTTAATATTTGCAAATGCAAAAAAGTCTAAACAGTTTGAAATGGATGAAGAAAACACACATTACAATGCAGCAAGAGAGATTCTAAATTATAATTGCAATATGTTGATAATATTGCTACATCTATTATTTGGGTACTTTTTAGACTCTACATTTCTAAACTCAAGAATAATGGGCTCCATTCACGAAGCAGTTTTTCCTCTTTAAAATTTGTGGTAAAATAGCTCATAGCGTTTTTAAAAAAAATGTTTGCAATTCACAAAGAACACTGCTAAAATACTGCATGTGGTATTTCCTCGGAATATGCAGTGTTTATCTCATGAAACCATGGAGTATTTTATCTCATGTGATAAAGAATAGCCATTGTCATTCTTTGATGTTCTTGAAAGTGTCACTCTATCTGGTAAAACTTCAGATTGATGACACCTCTCTCCCAACAGCTCATGTTCAACCCTTTGTAAGAATATTGTCTATTCCTAATCCAATTCTGTTTTGTGAATATTTGAGCCAAAGATATCTCTAAAAATAATTGTGAATAAGTAAAGTATCCCCACTACATATCTAACAAGGGATTAGACCATTGTGATATGCATGTACATTGTATTATTGTTTGTATTATGTATGTATGTACATTGTATTATGTTTGGAGTGATTGGGAAGTTTTGCAGCAAATGCTTACCGTATATATAAAAAAAAAAGTCTCCAAAAAAAATCAGACGAAATGACCTGGGAAAATAGTTGTCTTTCATGACATGTAATGCAGTAGATTTACTAAAAATAGTGGGGTGGATTTACTAAAGGCACAAAGATTGAAGACTTTGCAAGTGCAGTTACTCCAGGGGGAGCTCTGCTGACTTCCATCATTCAATTATGTGCAAGAAAAAATGCAGTTTTTAAATTTTCCATGCATGTGATTGGGTATTCTTTGTAAAGTGAAATTTACCTACGGTAATTTACTAAGCTCTGGATCAACTTGCAAATTATACAGTCTATTTGCCTTAAATTAGAACTATAAGCACAGCTTTTTTGCCTATAACCCATGTCAGTTTTTTTTTTTTTGCCATCTGTGTCCCATTGGAAGATTTCCCCTCTATTACTTTTCTGGGGACCACCCAAAATGTGGGATTCTCTTTTACTTTCACTTTCCTTGTCAAAATATTTTTATTATATAATGTAGTATGGAAATAACATTGTACAATTGACATATAGTAGTTATAATACAGTCTTATAGAAGATGGTTAAGTATAAATACATAAATAATCAAATATTGCTTCCATAGAAACAATATATTAATATCAAGAACAAATTAAAATATTAAAGGTAATATATAAGCCTTGTTCAGTATATTGTATATTATTGTATTAATAATAGACTTTTATTATAATCTTAACAATTTTAAAGAGACTGTTGATTGAAAAATATGAAAAAAAAATTATATAAATAAGACAGTAAAGGTATTATGAAATAAAAAATATACCATAAAATAAAAATAAATAAAAACTAACTTAAAAGAAAGAGGAAAGGAGGTAGAGAAGAGAGGGTAGAGTGGAGAGGTCCGCGAGGTAAGACTATAATCTATTCCTACTATTTAAAGAAGCATACATTTTAAAATTCTTCATTCAAGTTACCACGGCAATAATACTTGATTATCAAAGGTTTGTGGTATATAATAAGTTATCCAGGGTTTCCACGTTCTTTCAAACTTAGGGATCGTGTCCATGTCAATAGCTATCATTTTAGCATGGGTCATAGTATTGTTCATTTTAACTAATGCTTCTTTTACGATTAAATTAGAAGTTTTCCATGCTCTTGCTATTGTTTGTTTCGCCGCTGTAAATAGTTGCATTAACAATTTGAATTGGGCATGTGTTATATTATCAGGTTTTAGATTAATTAGTGCTATTGCTGGATCAAAGGGAATGAACTTATCAAATAATTTAGATGCTATATAAAAAATTTCTTTCCAATATATTTGAGCTTTTGGACACAACCACCAAATGTGAAAAAACGTTCCCAATTCAGCGCATCCCCTAAAGCATTGCGCTGAATAGTTTGGTACATATTTTGCCACTCTTGCTGGTACTAAGTACCATCTTGTTAACACTTTATAGCTTGCTTCAAGCTCCAATATATTAAGTGATGCTGCTTTAGTTGAAGACCATATTTGATTCCATTCAGATCTATCCAGTTTTCTTTTCAAGTCTTTTTCCCATTTCTGTATATATTGTGGTTCATTGTGATTAGTATGAGCCAGTGCATGTGCATATAGTACAGAAATAGTACCTCTAGCGTGTGGGTTATTCTTACAAATAGCTTCAAAAGTGGACAAGTGGGTTAGAGAAGTTACAGCATTTAATAATGGTGCGAAAAAGTTTTTGATTTGGAGGTATCTGAACAACTCCGATTGTGGTATATTATACATTTCACATAAATTCGGAAAAGAAATGAATGATGAAGAATTTACAAATTTGTACATATGAGTTACATCTCTAGATGTCCATTCTTTGAAGGATTTGGGGTATACCCATGCAGGGTAAAAAGCAGGATTTTTGAAAAAAGAGAGTAAAGGATTATGTAAGGATTGTAATTGATTTTTATATTTGAATCTATCCCAGAGGGAAATAAAATGCTTGGTAACCGGGTTTCGTATTTTTTTGCGATGTTTTGAAGACAACCAGAGTAAGTTGGAAATAGAAATAGGATCACATTCGGCAGCTTCAATAGATACCCAAAGTGGAACCTCGTGATGAGCATGATATTTTGCAATACTCGCTAAATGAGCAGCCCTGTAATAGTATGCAAAATTAGGACACCCTAAGCCCCCATTTGTTTTAGTTAAAAAAAGTGTATTTTGCTGAATTCGTGGTTTGGAAGATCCCCAGATGAATGACATTGTTTTCCTTTGTATAATTCTCAGATAATGTGTTGGGATTGGAATTGGTAAAACTCTAAACAAATAAAGTAATTTAGGTAACAATGTCATTTTGATGGCATTTATTCTACCAAACCACGAAATTGGAAGGTGAGACCAAGAATCAATCATATTTGATAAGTTTTTCAATGTCTGAGGATAGTTGGCTGAAAATAAGTCAGATAATAATGAAGTAAGTTGTACACCGAGGTATGGGATTGATTTGTCATTCCATATAAATGGGAGTGCAATTTTTGCAGAAGATAGTTCCAGATTCGAAAGGGATATATTTAGAGCTAGACATTTTTTTGGATTAATGTAAAGACCTGAAATTGCAGCAAAATTATTGAGAGTTGGCATAAGATTAGGGCCAGACACTTGTGGCGAGGAAAGAAATAAGAGAATGTCATCAGCGAATAAACAAAGTTTATGATGACAACCTGCTACTTCAATTCCAGTAATTGTAGGTTCATTTCTAATTTTTTGTGCTAGTGGTTCTATAAGAAGGGCGAAAAGTAAAGGAGAGAGTGGGCATCCCTGTCTAGTACCTCGTTCAATATCAAAAGAGTCAGATTTATAGCCAGCATATTTGACGTATGCTTTTGGTTTGTTGTACAGTGCAAATATCCAGTTAGTGTAGTTTGGACCAAAACCCTATTTCTGTAATGTATATTGCATATAGTTCCAGGCGATAGAGTCAAAGGCTCTTTTGATATCAAGGGAGAGAAAACAAGCAGGAATATTGCGTGTTTTTGCAATGTGTGCCAACAGGACTGCTCTACGTATATTATCACTGGCCTGACGTGAAGGCATAAAGCCTACCTGGTCTCTATGAATAAGTGTTCCAATAATCTTTTTTAGCCGAGCTGCTAAAATTTTCGCTAATATTTTAATATCAATGTTTATCATAGATATAGGGCGATAGTTTATGCTAAGGGAGTCATCTGATTGTGGTTTCGGGATCATACAGATAGTAGCCATTAAGGACTCTTGACGGAATGATTTGTTATTTAAGAGGTCATTAAACGCTTCTGCGAGTATAGGAGAAATAATATCACTGTAACTTTTATAATACAATGCTGAATATCCGTCAGGACCCGGTCTTTTATTTATTTTTAAGTCCTTAATGGCTTCTGTAACATCTTTAACTGTAATATTGTTTTCTAATTGTGTTTTTTGTGCTTCAGTCAATTGAGGGATATTTATTTGGGAGAAAAAGGAATCTGCCTCATCAGTGTTGAATGTATTTGTTTCAGTATATAGATCTTTTAGATGTGATTTGAATTTCTGTACTATTTTTTGTGGATTACTAGTGTATACATTATTACCCATTTTAAGTTTTATAGGTTTGAAAGATTTATTAATGGATTTTAAAGCCTTAGCTAGTAAAGTACCATGTTTGTTAGATTTCACATAGAAAGTATATTTAGTTCTACGAATTGATTTATCAGCGGAGTTTGTGAGAAAGAGATCATATTCTAGTCGTGTTTTTTCTAATTGTGTTCTAGCAGAAGGAGTAGGATTATTTTGAAAGGACATATACGCTGAATTAAATTCCGTTTCTAATCGTTTTGCCAAATTTTTACCCTACCTTTTAAGAATTCCTGATTGTTGTTGAAAAATACCTCTAAGGACCGGCTTATGTGCTTCCCATAGTGTAAGAGAGGATATGTCTATACTGGTATTGATCTTTAAATATTCCTTTAATGCTAATTCAATGGTTTTGCGGTGAATCGGATGTTTAAGTAGTGAGTCAGGGAGGTACCAAGTAGGATCATGAGCTCTAGGTATAATAGAAGCAATAGTGGTACATACCGCATTATGATCCGACCAAGGAATGGGAATGATGTTGGACATAATTATTTCTGGTGCCATACCTATTGTTATAAATATATGGTTTATACGGCTAAATGTTTTATGCGGATTTGAGAAATATGTGTAATTTCTTCTTGTTGGATTAGATTCTCTCCAGGAATCAACCAATTTGTGTCTGGAAAGAAGCTGAGAGAGAGACCATTTAGTTTTGTATTTTGGTGTGATATATGGGGTTTTGTCTAGAAATAGGAGTAGTACATGATTGGAGTCACCGCATACAAAAATGGAACCCATTTTGTGTGTAATTATAACTTGAAAAAGATGTGATAAAAATGATAGAGGTTGACGGTTGGGGGCGTAATAGGAAACCACTGTTATAGGGGCGTCCATTAGATATCCTGTTAATATTAGATAACGTCCTTCTGGATCTTTGATTTCAGAGTGTAACGTGAATGGTGTAGTACGATGGAATGCTATGAGAGTACCTCGTTTTTTGATGTTAGCTGAAGCTGTAAACACTTGTGGGTAGGATTTACTGAAAAAGGTGGGAGTTTTAGATTGTGTAAAATGCGTTTCTTGGAGACATACAATATGTGCCTTTTTAGCTTGAAAGGACCTAAATGCTTTTGTTCGCTTGTGCGGAACATTGAAACCTTGGACATTTAGTGAAAATATATTTAAAGGAGGCATGTCAGAAGATTCCGTCAGCTAAATATAGTTTATGAGATAAACTTAGTTCAGTGATAATTGGACTTACCTTCGCGGACAGGAAAGGGAGAAAAGGATAAGAAAGTTCAGAATAATTTAACTTAAAAAAGAAAATAGAAACATAAATTGTTATATAGCATGCTAGTACAGTAAAAACACATAAGAGTACAAAGATTGCCCGTGATGAGGAGTAAAACTCCCCATCAGGGGATAAAGGACCTTCTTCGAGTCCCCACATAATAATGTGGGGATCCGAGGAAAGCATGTTGGGGCACATGAAGCATCCGTGCACTGGGGAGTTGCCTAAGAAGTATAATATACATCTCAGGGATGTAATAGTTCTAGCCCTATCTATATATTTCAAGGCATATATAAATTAAGGTCTAAGATAATATAATAATAAATGAAATGAGAGGAGAAATCTCTCAGAAATATATTTTATAAAGCTAAAGTAATGAAAAAGATTATTCACAGTATTGGTGTAACCAAAGTTTGTTCAGAACATTGAAAATGAGATACTCACAAACTTTGTTATTTAGTTTCAAAACTGAAAATTACTATATAATTACAAAGTAACTCACAAAACTGCTACTAGATAACAATAACAAGTGGAAGACCCATAACTACTTAGTTCATAAGCAATAATGGATCTTAGGCTGGGAAATTAAAAGGACAATTTCCAATATTTCAGATATAAGAAAAAAAAATATTTGATTTGAGCTACAGATTCAATAAATATTGACATTGAATCTGAAGATAAAAAAAAATAAAAAATAAAAGGGATCAAGTGGAATAATAAATTATTACTAAAATAAACTTTCAGAAATAATTCGTAAAGATATATAAATTTATTTAGCATTTTTAATGCATCTCAATTTATGAGATATATATCCTGTTGTTTATGTGGGATAATATGCAAAATTAAAGCATCCCTTAAATTTTTCTTAGCCCTAAAAATGAATTATATTAACAAAAATTGAAGAATTTTATGTTATGTAAGAATTTATTCAGTCCATGGAGTCATCTTGTCCTTGGGGTGAAGTTGCAAATCTTCCTCTTTTATGTGAATGGTAATTTCCATTTCTTGCCTCAGAATGTGTTGCATTGTGGATGGAGGAGGCTGAAGCTGACCTTCTTCTTGTAGCAGTATTAGATGAATTCCCATCAATTAAATTGAGGTCTTGAAGTGCTTGTTGGAGTTCATCAGCTGTTCTGCAGGATACTCTAGTGCCTTGGTGGGTGAATCTTACAGAAAAAGGGAAGCCCCATTGGTATTTTATATTATGACGTTGTAATTCCATTAAATGTGGTTTCATTAATCTCCTCTTAGTTATTGTTAATTGGGAGAGATCAGCAAAGAGTTGGTAATTATTTCCTTGAAACATGAGATTGTTTTTTTCTCTAGCTGCATTTAAGAGCTGTTCCTTTGTCCGGTAAAAATGGAATTTTGCTATTATATCACGCGGGGGTCCGTCTACTTTTTTGGGCATGAGAGCCCTATGCACTCTGTCCATTTCCATCCTTTCTAATGGTATTCCTGGCAATAGTTCTTGGCATAATGCTGTTATAGTTGCTTGAAGATCTATGACCGATTCTGGTATCCCTCTGAATCGCAGGTTTGATCTTCTGGCGCGATTCTCATAATCTTCCAGTCTGTTCTGCAATGTTATATTTTCTTCCTTCAGAAGGTCAATTTCAGTTATAAATTCTTGGTTAGTGCTTTCAATTTCCTCCATTTTAAGCTCCAGTGAGGCTGTGCGTTGTCCTAATTCTCTAATTTCTTTGGTTAAATTAGTAGTTATTTGCTCTGAGGTTTTCTTTAGAGCTTTATTAAGCATTTTTTCGAATTGTTTCATTATGCTAGTGGGAACTACAGATTCTTGAATTGTTGTATGTGATACAGTTAAATCAGTCTCTGAATCAGAGTCCCCAGGGGAGATAATTTGTGACATCTTAGGCTTATTACTCCTCTCTGAGGTAAATTTGCCTGAGGTGACTGGCGCTTTCTTTGTGATATTCCGCGCTTGTGTGCCGCTATTAGGGGTCTGTTTTGTCTTATTTCTGGCACCCCCCAGCACCATTTTAGTATTAAAATGTTCCCCTCACCTCTCAGGAGTAAATGCCTTAGTTTATTGTAGTTTTATGACGGCGGGCTGTCAGTGTGTGTCGGCTTTCTTCCCCTCACGGAGCGGAGCTCTAGCCTGACATGTCCGTCCCGCTAGCCTCCGCGCATGCGCCTACTTTCACTTTCAATGATAATGCTAAACAGGACAAATAGAAAGGGCATCTCCCTAATGGGGCACAGACATCAATAACAACCTGACAGGTATTCTAATCCACTTCCACTCTATCCAAAACTAAAAAAGTTTTTCCTTTAGATATACTTTAAGTAAATCAACCTCAATGATTTCCATATTTAGGTTTCTATACATTACTGTTGAGAGAACTGATCCAAAAAGGCAGATACTACTCAAAATTGGCTATTATATTTTTACATTTCTTAAATACCACATTCCTGGACCACTAATTAAAGTGGTTGTAAACCCACTTTGTAATTTTCAGGCAATCCCCAGTGTTCAATAATGCTATGTGCCCAGTGTGTGTGCTTTATAAAAAAATGCAGTTCTGTACCTTATTTGCGAGCGCTGCTCGATGCTCACGTGACTGCCCAACTGTTCCCCCTCTGGATCTGACAGCTACAGTGGGCGGGGCTGAGAATCCCCCGCTGACGTCAGCCAGGAGGAGAGGAGGAGAGCGGCGGTTAGTCATGTGAGTGCCGAGCAATGCTCTGAAATAAGGTACAGAACTGCATTTTTTTAATAAGGCACACACAGGGCACATAGCATTATCAAACACTGGGGATTGTATGAAAATTACAAAGTTTTTTTAGCAGCAGGAGGGGGGGAGCGGGCACTGACACAAGCTGACAGGTAGGGAGGGTGGGGGAGAGAGGACAGTGGAGAGACAGCAGGATGATGGAGCCTTGTAAGCTGACCATGGTATTAGGGGCTCAGCAGCCATGATAAACGTGGTCAATTTACAGAGGAGAGGGAAGCACAAGGCAGGATCACCCAGGTATTTTCGATTATACAAAGGGCCAAATTACACAGCACAAGCACTGTGCTGTTATTCATGCTTTAAAGGAACAGGATCCATTTTTTAAGGTAGCAAACGCTTTAATTACGATATGTATTTAATTAGTTATTTCCTTCTGTGAATTGACTTTAACCCTTTTTCATGCGGTATTTACTGACAATGAATAATAAAAAGAAAATATTGCGCTAAGTAAAACTAACACAAAGAAGCAGCAGCTCGATAAAGTGAGATACACACATAAATAGAAACAATAATTATAGTGAAACTGCACTAAAGGTTGATGTTGTGATAAACGTGCCTATCACACAAGATTATAAATATATATATCCGAATTTGATTCCAACACACCAAAGTGTAAAAACAATATATAAATAAATAAAAAATAGTCATTAAGTTGCAAAACATCAATGAACTTTTGAGTTATCTTCTAAAACCACCACCATGAATCCGTGCACCATCACCACATAAAGTGCGTGCTTACTGGAAGGCAAGCTGTTATACTGCTAATACCCAGCCAGGGCCTTTATCCAGGGAGTATATACCACCAACTCGGAACAACTTGATTGATAGGATGGATTGGAACAGCAAAAACAACCAGGAAACTCGATCACTCAGTGGTCAAGGTAAGCAACCAGGTATTACCCAAAATAGAAAGGAGCTCACCATAGTGTAAGTCGTTTCAAACAAGAATTTAATACATCTTAAAAGTTGCACTTACAAAAGTAGAAAATAAAATGTCACGGTTTGTTAGAAGTTGGCCGGCTTGCGAAAACCCGTCCTCTCAGCTAAACATTGCAATGAGAACCAGGCCTCGGTTTGAGCCTCAAGCAGCGAAACCAAACCTCCATATAGGAGACTAAAAATGAACGAATATAACTACTCATAATGTCATAAAAGGTATATTTAAAATTGTAGTTAAGAATGTTAATATATCCAAGAGGGACAGGAACAATATGAGGGACAAAAAAACAAAACTTACGAGTAAGTCTAACCAAACAATGATTAGGCCATAATCATGGGGCCACGCATAATTAGGAAAATTAGGTGGAATTAGACTGCTAAAACCAAAGCAATCAAACACCACCAAATATTATGGCCAATCTATCACTCTAAGGGAGTCTAAATCATATCATAAAAAGTGCATGGTTAGGCCCCATGCACACGAGACACTGTTAAACGCGTGTTCAGAGGCAGTTGGACAATTTCTTCAACTGCCCCTGAACTCATTCAATGTTATCCTATGTGTCCATGTACGCAGTCTAGTTTTTTGGCGTTTTTAGACAGTTGCGTTTAACCTCGTTTTTCCAGAAGCAAAAAAATGGGTTCAGACGCAAAAGTTTTCCATGTTTCAGACGCCAAATGCGGCTAAACGCCGGTACTGCGTTTAGCTGCGTTTGCGTTTATAAGCGTTTTTAAAGGTGCCCTATTTTTTTACATTAAAAATCTCAAAAATGATGGCAAATGATGAAAAAACATTAAAAAAATATTTTAAACAATTGTAATTGCTTGCAATGATTCATAGGACATTTATATACCCTAATGAGCTCTTGATCCAATCCAATACACCACCAAGTATAATTGGAATTTGACCCATATGTTGTTAGATTTGAACAAACAACTTGTGGCAGGTGACGTGGCAAGTGGACAATACACAACTTGTGGCAGGTGACGTGGCAAGTGGACAATACACAACTTGTGGCAGGTGACGTGGCAAGTGGACAATACGCAACTTGTGGCAGGTGACGTGGCAAATGACAATCCAACTTGTGGCAGGTGATCTGGCAAGTGATGTGGAAGGTGACGTGGCAAGTGGACAATCCACAACTTGTGGCAGGTGACGTGACAAGTGGACAATACACAACTTGTGGCAGGTGACGTGGCAAATGTCAATCCAATTTGTGGCAGGTGATGTGGCAAGTGACATGGTAGGTGACATGGCAAGTGGACAATCCACAACTTGTGGCAGGTGATGTGGCAAGTGATGTGGCAAGTGGACAATCCACAACTTGTGGCAAGTGACGTGGCAAGTGGACAATCCACAACTTGTGGCAAGTGCTGTGGCAGGTGACATGGCAAGTGGACAATCCACAACTTGTGGCAGGTAACGTGGCAAGTGATGTGGCAAGTGGACAATCCACAACTTATGGCAGATGACGTGGCAAGTGGACAATCCACAACTTGTGGCAAGTGACGTGGCAAGTGGACAATCCACAACTTGTGGCAATGACGTGGCAGGTGACGTGGCAAGTGTTGTGGCAAGTGGACAATCCACAACTTAGTGCAGATGACATGGCTAGTGACATGGCAAGTGATGTGGCAAGTGGACAATCCACAACTTGTGGCAGATGACGTGGGAAGTGGACAATCCACAACTTGTGGCAGGTGATGTGGCAAGACATGCTAAATACAAGTACACTGCTGCTCTCTCAGCTGCTGATACTCACTCTGGTCTCACAAAATGGCTGAAAGAGTTAAATAATACTGTTTTTTGAGCTTGGGTAGGGTGTTGATGTTATCTTAACTAAATCCTTCTAGACGAAAACGCGGTAAAACGCAGCTAAACACGGCATGCAAACGCGGCAAAACGGCATTTCTAAATGCCGGTTTCAGCTTTTAAAAACATGCTTTCAGCAGAGTTTGCACTGGCATCTTGTGTGCATGGGGCCTTAGAATTATACCGTTACTATGCAGCATCTCCTGGAAATTGGCTAAATTTAAGCTATGGGGATAGAGAAGAAGGGTTCATCAGTGTCCCCAATGGTGAAGGTGAGTATTACAACAAATGTGATGGAACACACATATGAGTAGAATCACTAGAAATCATAGATAATTAATCCGAGATTGATTAAACTTGCATAATCTCAGAGCCACGCATAGGTAAGAAAAAATGGATGAAATTAAACTGTTAGAACAAAAGCAGTAAAACACCACCAAATATTGGCCAATATATCACTCTAATGCCCCGTACACACGGTCGGATTTTCCGATGGAAAATGTCAGATCGGAGCATGTTGTCGGAAATTCCGACCGTGTGTGGGCTCCATCGGACATTTTCCATCGGATTTTCCGACACACAAAGTTGGAGAGCAGGAGATAAAAATTTCCGACAACAAAATCCGTTGTCGGAAGTTCCGATCGTGTGTACACAAATCCGACGGACAAAGTGCCACGCATGCTCAGAATAAATAAAGAGATGAAAGCTATTGGCCACTGCTCCGTTTATAGTCCTGACGTACATGTTTTACGTCACCGTGTTTAGAACGATCGGATTTTCCGACAACTTTGTGCGACCGTGTGTAGACAAAACAAGTTTGAGCCAACATCCGTCAGAAAAAATCCTAAGATTTTGTTGTCGGAATGTCCGAACAAAGTCCGACCTTGTGTACGCCCTATAAGGGAGTCTAAATCATATCATAGTCTAACTCATATCATAAAAATGTGTGGTTATAATTATACCGTTACTTCTCTCGGAAATTGGCCAAATTTAAGCTATGGGGACAGAGAAGAAGGGCTCATCAGTGTCCCTGATGGTGAAGGTGGGTATTGCAACAATATTGTGATTAGACACACATATAAGTAGCATTACTAGAAATCTTAGATAGTTTTTCTGAGATTGGATAAATTGGCTTGCTAAAGGCATTGCTCCTAGAGACTCAAATCGAGTTCACATCAGGTAATAACAACAATAGATGGAAAGGAAAACACTTAAGAATTATCAATAAATGAGTTTACATCTATGTCGACATTTCACCCAAATGGAGTATAACTTTTAATCCATCCCATGTATCCAAGACATCTCAAGTCTAGATATGCCTCTCACTAAAGAGCTGCCTCTCCACTGAGGGCAATATTTGTCTATTCCCAAAAATATTGTCTTTGAGGGATCCTTATTGTGGGCCACTAGATAGTGTTTGGAAACCGAATGTTTAAAAAAAATGTTTTGGATATTTGTAATGTGTTCATTTAGTCTCTCGAGAGGGGGCGATTAGTCCTGCCCACATATTGAAGCCCACAGGGGCATTGGAGCAAGTAAACAACCCCCTCAGTGGAACACGTAATAAAAGGATTTATCTCATATTCCATAGAGGTACTAGATGATGTAAACTTCTGAGTTCTCCTGTGCATACAACCATTTAGGGAACAAACACGGCATCTCCTTACATTAAAAAAAGCCAGTGAGGTTCTGAAAAAAACCCCTCTTAATGGACGGAGTGTTAAAAATATCAGGTGCCACTCTATCCTTGAGTGAGGGGGCTCAAGGATAATTCAAAATAATTAAAAAAATACAATGAAAAAACTATAAAAACAAATTATAAAAATTAAAAGATCTGTAATTACTGTTCACGGTGAACCGGTGCGGTTCACGCCAGAACTTTCCAAGGTCGAAAAAGTTCAGACCCAGACTGCGAACTGTATTAAAGTCTATGGGACCCGAACTTGAAAAATCAAAAGTGCCTGTTTGGGAGTTCGGGTACTGCCCTGGGGGACATGTATCAATGCAAATTTTTTTTAAAGATCGTTTTTACAGAAGCAGTGATTGTAATAATTCTTAAAGGGAAGCAATAAAAATGAAAAAATCCTTTAAATATAGTGCCTGGGGGGTGCCCTTAGTCTGCATGTAAAGTGGCACATCTGTACTGTGTATAGAACCTGCTGCAGAAAAACTCACACATATAAAGAAAAAAATGACATTTAAGTTGATTTTCCCTGCAAACTTTCTTTATTACTTGTCTGTATGATGAGGCCACATTTTAGTACACTCGGAACAAGATTAGAGATTTTATGGATAAATGCTGGTGTCTCTTTGGATGGAAATAACACATTTTTGCACCACAGTGAGCAAACCTTATGTGAAGAAAGCAAATTATAGTACACTCAGGCTAAGATTAAAAAATGTGTTTTAGATAAAGTCAGGTGTCTTTTTTGCAGACTTTGGATAGAAGTAAGAGGTGCGGAAAAATTGGGCTTTGGGTGTTGGTGGTGCCTTCACACCATAGCCCTATAGAGGTACTCCTGAAAAAAAATCTGTTTGTTTTGTATGTTTTGTTAAGAAAAATAATGTCCAACAATAACCTCAAAAGAGAAGTTTCAAAATAAATTTACAAAACAAATTTGGAAATTGCTTTATTCTCTTATCTCGCCATCTTCTCCCTCCTCTTCTACTTCTCGTATATACAATACATTGTTGGAGAAGATTGCCGCTCCAAAAGCTCAAGACCTTTAGAGACACCCGCCCTATTGTAAACTCGCAGGTGCTGGCTCTGCACAAATTTGGAAGGAAAGGAAAAGTCCTGGACAGCCGCACACCGCTGAAGGCATCTTTATTAATATGTTAAAATCCAATACAGTCACTTCATATGCAAAAGAAACAGGGAGAAGCAGTTAGCTAAAAAAAAGTTAGCTATGACTAAGCACCACTATACGGTGTGAAACGCGTTAGCTGCTTCTCCCTGTTTCTTTTGTATATGAAGTGAATGTATTGGATTTTAACATATTAATAAAGATGCCTTCAGCGGTGTGCGGCCGTCCAGGACTTTTCCTCCCATATACAATACATTATTACACCTTATTAGAACTTAGATGTCCAGACAATGCCCCGTCAATTTACACTTCTGTATTGGCGAGCCGCTTGTTCATGTAGCCATCCACAGAGACCAGGTATACCTTATATTCCATACCCCACTCCATTATCCCTATTACTGGCTTACCATTAAGGCCATTAAGGAATGGTTTTGGGTTTAGTGGCAAACTCATTCTGCGCTGAAACCACCGCTGATCTACAGACCAGTGAAAGAAAGAAAAATTTCCCTGTGGAATGCCCAGAGAACACACCACCAGAGAGAGCAGGAAATGGCTAGAGGTACTCTTGATGAAAGCAAGAATTGGCCTTTCTGTAAAAAATGTAAAGTATATGCACCTGTCAAACAGGTGTGGAAAAATTGGGCTTTAGGAAATAATGGTGGCTTCACACCGTAACCCTATAGATTTGATGAAAGCAAGAAACGGCCTTTTTGTGAAAAAATTAATTATATGCCCCTGTCAGACAGGTGCGGAAAACTTGGGCTCTTGGTGTTTGTGGTGCTTTCAGACCGTAACCCTATAGAGATACTCTTGATGAAAGCAAGAATCAGCCTTGCTGTAAAAAAATGTGATTATATGCACCTGTTAAACAGGTGCGGAAAAATTGGTCCTTGGTAGTTAATTGTGCTCATGAAACCTATACCAAAAAATTACTTCAAGATAAAATCAACACTCACAAAGCTAGGCAGCCTAGACAGTCTTGCAGAGATTTGAAATCCCAATAACATTAAAGTGGAGTTCCACCCAAAAGTGGAACTTCTGCTCATTTGTCTCCTCTCCCACTCTGCTGCCTCAATTGGCATCTTTTGGGGGGGAGGGGGGAGGATACCTTTCTTTGACAGGTATCCTGTTCCCACTTCCGGGAGTCTGGGCTGCGGTCCGTGACATCACCGCGGGGCTCCCTCTTCCACTCCCTGTGGCCGGGCCAGTAGGAGAGAGGAGCGGGGCCTCACGCAGGTGCAGTAGGGTTCCCGGCGTGAAGCTGTAAAGCTACACTGCCGGGTACCCTTATCCGCAATGGCGGCGGCAGCACCCGACAGCTGATGAAAACTTCAGTTGCGGTGCCGGCATCGCTGAACTCCAGGACAGGTAAGTGTCCTATTGTTAAAAGCCAGCAGCTGCAGCAAGCTTTTATTTTTTTTGGTGGAACACCACTTTAATCAGCCACATCGGCATCAGGGGCTTGATAGCTTCTGGTAATCCAGGACTGATTGATTTTTACAAATGTCAGCTGGTCAATGTAGTCTGTGGACAGATGCTCTCTTTTATCTGTCACAAAACCTCTGGAAGCACTGAATGTCTGTTCAGAAAGCACGCTGGATGCAGGGCAGCCCAGCAGCTCAATTGCATACTGGGCAAGTTCTGGCCAGTGGTATAATCTCATGACCCAGAAACCCAGTGGATCATCTACTGGAGAGCGCTAAACTAACCTTGCATGGTTAGTACAGTGTCTCTGATTTGAGCTGACAGTTTTTTCGTTCAACCTGAGAAAAAACGAATAGTGTGTACCCGACTTTACTTTTATTTCAGGATAATGCACTCTGTTTTGAAAATGTATTACCCCTTTGGAGACAATGACATGTATTTGTTTTAAAAAAACATCACAACAAACAATACTATAAGATTGTTGTACCACTGGCCAATAACGACAAAGTTGAAGCCTTGAGCTTTAAGTAAATTCTCCTATAGCTGTTAGATCTGTTGTAGCTACTACTTACACCATTTAACACTACCTAAAAAGCCTTTTTTTTTCAAGTTGTAGCAAAGTCAGATTGAGTTGCTACTGCTGCTGCACTGTTCTATAACACCACATACAATTTAAAACTATCTCCCAATCATATATTTGAAAGTATTGGTGTTTTTCCCATATCAGACTCAAAGTCACATTAAAAGGAAGACCCTCTCTGCTGAAACATTTTTTTTTTTGCATTGATACATGTTACCCAAAGGCAGTGCACAGCCCCTTATGTTCTTTTTTGACAATTCCTAGCTTTTTAGCCTTTAGGTTAATTATCAAGATTTGATCCCCTATAGACTTCTGTGGAGTTCAATTTTAAGTTCAAAGTTTTCGGATTTCATACAAGATTCAACAAACCCTCTGCCAACAGGATCCCTACGCATAACTTAAAAGGGTACCCATATAGGACTTACTAACCTTTGCACATCTACAAAATATGTGTAGGGATGAGTAAATCATTAAAAATTCTGCCCAAAAAAACAACAAATCAGAAATTTTTCAGTTTTCTTTTGAGGAGGGTGACATGTGGGCAAAGACACCCTTTCATCAATTTGCCCCAATCTGCATCCTAGTAAAGTGTGAAGATATTAGATATTATATTAAAATATTAGAAAAGTGTTAATATTTTTGGATAACTGCTGCATGGGGGTAATATGGCCAAGCCTAGGTGAGAGTACAGCTACAGTATCTCACAAAAGTGAGTACACCCCTCACATTTTTGTAAATATTTTATTAGATCTTTGGATGTCACAACACTGAAGAAATGAGACTTTGCTGCAATGTAAAGTCGTGAGTGTACTGCTTGTATAACTGCTTGTATAACATATACTGCTTGTATAACAGTGTAAATTTGCTGTCCCCTCAAAATAACTCAACACACAGCCATTATTGTCTAAACATCTGGCAACAAAAGTGAGCACACCCCTAAGTGAAAATGTCCAAATTGGGCCCAATTAGCCAGTTTCCCTCCCCGGTGTCATGTGACACATTAGTGTTACAAGGTCTCAGGTGTGAATATAGAGCAGGTGTGTTAAATTTGGTTTTATCGCTCTCACTCTCTTATACTGGTCACAAGTTCAACATGGCACCTCATGGCAAAGAACTCTCCGATGATCTTAAAAAAAATAATTGTTGCTCTACATAAAGATGGCCTAGGCTATAAGAAGATTGCCAAGATCTGAAACTGAGCTGCAGCACGGTGGCCAAGACCATACAGCGGTTTAACAGTACAGGTTCCACTCAGAACAGGCCTCACCAAGGTGGACCCAAAGAAGTTGAGTGCATGTGCTCAGCGTCATATCCAAAGATTGAATTTGGGAAATAGACATATGAGTGCTGCCAGCATTGCTGCAGAGGTTGAAAGGGTGGGGGGTTGGCCTGTCAGTGCTCAGACCATACGCTACACACTGCATCAAATTGGTCTGCATGGCTGTCGTCCCAGTAGGAAGTCTCTTCTAAAGATGATGCACAAGAAAGCCTGCAAACAGTTTGCTGAAGACAAGCAGACTAAGGACATGGATTACTGGAACCATGTCCTGTGGTCTGATGACACCAAGATAAACTTATTTGGTTCAGATGGTGTCAAGCGTGTGTGGTGGCAACCAGGAGTACAAAGACAAGTGTGTCTTGCCTACAGCCAAGCATGGTGGTGGGAGTGTCATGGTCTGGGACTACATGAGTGCTGCTGGCACTGGGGAGCTACAGTTCATTGAGGGAACCATGAATGCCAACATGTACTGTGACATACTGAAGCAGAGCATGATTTCCTCCCTTCGGAGACTGGGCCGCAGGGCAATATTGCAACATAATGACCCCAAACACACCTCCAAGATGACTACTGCCTTGCTAAAGAAGCTGAGGCTAAAGGTGATGGGCCGGCCAAACATATCTCCAGACCTAAACCCTATTGAGCATCTGGTGGGCATCCTCAAACTGAAGGTTGAGGAGCAGGAGCACAAGGTCTCTAACATCCACCACCTTTGTGATGTCAATATGGAGGAGTGGAGGAGGACTCCAGTGGCAACCTGTGAAGCTCTGGTGAACTCCATGCCCAAGAGGGTTAAGGCAGTGCTGGAAAATAATGGTGGTCACACAAAATATTAACACTTTGGGCCCAACTTGGACATTTTAACTTAGGGGTGTACTCACTTTTGTTGCCAATGGTTTAGACATTAACCACTTCAGCCCCGGAAGGTTTTACCCCCTTCCTGACCAGAGCACTTTTTACAATTTGGCACTGCGTCGCTTTAACTGCTAATTGCGCGGTCATGCAATGCTGTACCCAAACGAAATTTGCGTCCTTTTCTTCCCACAAATAGAGCTTTCTTTTGGTGGTATTTGATCACCTCTGCCGTTTTTATTTTTTGCGCTATACACGGAAAAAGACCGAAAAATTTTTTAAAAAATGATATTTTCTACTTTTTGTTCTAAAAAAAACCCAATAAACTCAATTTTAGTCATACATTTAGGCCAAAATGTATTCAGCCACATGTCTTTGTTAAAAAAAATGTCAATAAGTGTATATTTATTGGTTTGCGCAAAAGTTATAGCGTCTACAAACTAGGGTACATTTTCTGGAATTTACACAGCCTTTAATTTATGACTGCCTATGTCGTTTCTTGAGGTGCTAAAATGGCAGGGCAGTACAAAACCCCCACAAATGACCCCATTTTGGAAAGTAGACACCCCAAGGAAATTGCTGAGAGGTATGTTGAGCCCATTGAATATTAATTTTTTTTGTCCCAAGTGATTGAATAATGACAAAAAAAAATTACAAAAAGTTGTCACTAAATGATATATTGCTCACACAGGCCATGGGCATATGTGGAATTGCACCCCAAAATACATTTAGCTGCTTCTCCTGAGTATGGTGATACCACATGTGTGGGACTTTTTGGGAGCCTAGCCGCGTACGGGGCCCCGAAAACCAGGCACCGTCTTCAGGATTTCTAAGGGCGTACATTTTTGATTTTACTCCTCACTACCTATCACAGTTTTGAAGGCCATAAAATGCCCAGATGGCATAAAACCCCCCCAAATGACCCCATTTTGGAAAGTAGACACCCCAAGCTATTTGCTGAGAGGCATGGTGAGTATTTTGCAGCTCTCATTTGTTTTTGAAAATAAAGAAAGACGAGAAAAAAAAATTTTTTTTTCTTTTTTCAATTTTCAAAACTTTGTGACAAAAAGTGAGGTCTGCAAAATACTCACTATACCTCTCAGCAAAAAGCTTGGGGTGTCTACATTCCAAAATGGGGTCATTTGGGGGGGGGGGTTTGGCACCTGGGCATTCCATGGCCTCCGAAACTGTGATAGACAGTGAAGAGTGAAATCAAAAATTTACGGCCTTAGAAAGCCTGAAGGCGGTGCTTGGTTTTCGGGGTCCCGTACGCGGATAGGCTCCCAAAAAGTCTCACACATGTGGTATCCCCATACTCAGGAGAAGCAACAGAATGTATTTTGGGGTGCAATTTCACATATTCCCATGGCATGTTTGAGCAATATATCATTTAGTGACAACTTTGCCCCCAAAAAAATAAAAAAAATAAAAAATTGTCTCTTTCCCGCAACTTGTGTCACAATATAAAATATTCCATGGACTCGACATGCCTCTCAGCAAATAGCTTGGGGTGTCTACTTTCCAAAATGGGGTCATTTGGGGGGTTTTGAACTGTCCTGGCATTTTATGCACAACATTTAGAAGCTTATGTCACACATCACCCACTCTTCTAACCACTTGAAGACAAAGCCCTTTCTGACACTTTTTGATTACATAAAAAAAATAATTTTTTTTTGCAAGAAAATTACTTTGAACCCCCAAACATTATATATTTTTTTTAAAGCAAATGCCCTACAGATTAAAATGGTGGGTGTTTCATTTTTTTTTTTCACACAGTATTTGCGCAGCGATTTTTCAAACGCATTTTTTGGGGAAAAAACACACACACATTTTTTAAATTTTAATGCACTAAAACACACTATATTGCCCAAATGTTTGATGAAATAAAAAAGATGATCTTAGGCCGAGTACATGGATACCAAACATGACATGCTTTAAAATTGCGCACAAACGTGCAGTGGTGACAAACTAAATACATTTTTAAAAGCCTTTAAAAGCCTTTACAGGTTACCACTTTAGATTTACAGAGGAGGTCTACTGCTAAAATTACTGCCCTCGATCTGACGTTCGCGGTGATACCTCACATGCATGGTGCAATTGCTGTTTACATTTGACGCCAGACCGACGCTTGCGTTCACCTTAGCGCGAGAGCGGGGGGACAGGGGTGCTTTTTTTTTTTTTTTTTTTCTTTATTATTATTATTTTTTTTATCTTATTTTTAAACTGTTCCTTTCATTTTTTTTTTTTTTTTAATAATTTTTATTGTTATCTCAGGGAATGTAAATATCCCCTATCATAGCAATAGGTAGTGACAGGTACTCTTTTTTGAAAAAATTGGGGTCTATTAGACCCCAGATTTCTCCTCTGCCCTCAAAGCATCTGACCACACCAAGATCGGCGTGATAAAATGCTTTCCCAATTTCCCAATGGCGCTGTTTACATTCAGCGAAATCTAAGTCATAAAATGCTCGTAGCTTCCGGTTTCTTAGGCCATAGAGATGTTTGGAGCCACTCTGGTCTCTGATCAGCTCTATGGTCAGCTGGCTGAATCACCGGCTGCATTTTCAGGTTCCCTGTTGAGACAGGAGAGCCAGAGAAAAAACACGGAAGATGTTGGGGGGGCATTCCCTCCCACTGCTTGTAAAAGCAGTCTAGAGGCTAATTAGCTGCTAGGATTGCTTTTACATGAAAGCCGACCGCTGGCTGAAAAGAATGATACCAAGATGATACCTAAACCTGCAGGCATCATTCTGGTATAACCACTCAAAGTCGTGAATGGCGTACCTGAAGACAAAAAAATGGTTAACAATAAAGCACAGTAAACGGTAAAGTATAAAAAATTGCATACCTGAAAAGCAAACATGATAAAACATAATAACAATAAAACATTTCAGAATAGAATACAGTAAAAAAGAGCAGAACAATATAGAGAATAGAGAGAGAGAGAACAATAAAATGACAACTATTTTTTTTTTATTTTATATTTTTGTATGTGTTTTTTTTTTTTACACTTTTTTTTGTAACTAACTTTTATAACTGTAACCGGTTCCAGGTTCGGGTCTCTCAAAATGCGATGGCATCTTGGGATACCCTGTGAAAGTGTGCCTAGTCTGTGGAATGCTGTACCCTACGCTAATACTCAACTAGTGAATGGTAGCGTTCAAAACATTCACCAATGCAAAGACCAGGATTGTCAGGACAGGAGGGACAATAATAGCGGGTGTCACGCCTATATCCGCACTTGCTGCAGACACGACATCTTTTTGGGGGGGTTTGTTGGGTAGGGGTACTCGGGAGGACATGAAGAAAATGCCTCTCATGCAGCTGACTGCATTTGGTTGGGGATGTGAATGGGGGAAGTACAGGCGCTGCAGAAGCGGTGGGTTCCCAATTAGGATTGGCGAATGCAGCAGGAAGGGCACTATGGGCACGACGGGCCTGTGTTTGTCTTTTTGGTGGCAGCGGGACACTACTTGTGCTTGCCACCTCACCAGCTTGAACTGCACTTATGGGACTCGCCACGTCACCAAGTGTTACTGCAGTGCTGGTTTGACTACGACCGGGGTGTACTAGGCCGCTGGTGCTTGCCAGTTCACCAAAACGCTACCAAAAAAACTGTTAGCGATCGCAGGGATCAGGCCTGACTCTGCGAACGCTGCAGTTATGCGTTTAGTGTTTTGTAAGTGACAGTGATCGATCGATACTGCACTTGGGTGGGCTGGGCGGAGGGGCAAAACGCAGGTGCTAGCAGGTATCTGGGCTGATCCCGCTAACACTGCGTTTTTGGGAACCCTAAACTGCTGGGGACGCTAGTATAGATCTGATCGGATCAGATATTGATCCGTTCAGATACTATACCACTAAGGGAGTTGTACGGTGCGTGCGTGGGTGTTAGCGGTACTGGCGCTAACCTGACGCTGCCTGGGGCTGGTGCTTGCCAGTTCACCAAAACGCTACCAAGAAAACTGTTAGCAATCGCAGGGATCAGGTCTGACTCTGAACGCTGCAGTTATGCGTTTAGTGTTTTGTAAGTGACAGTGATCGATCGATACTGCACTTGGGTGGGCTGGGCTGGGCCGGGCGGAGGGGAAAAACGCAGGTGCTAGCAGGTATCTGGGCTGATCCCGCTAACACTGCGTTTTTGGGAACCCTAAACTGCTGGGGACGCGAGTATAGATCTGATCGGATCAGATATTGATCCGTACAGATACTATACCACTAAGGGAGGCGTATGCTGCATGCGTGGGTGTTAGCGGTATACTGGCGCTAATCTGACGCTGCCTGGGGCGACGCATATCACCGCCGGGCGATCGGGGGGCTAAACCTTTATTCGGTAATAAACGGCGGGTGCCCTGACACTACAAAAAATAAACGAACTAACCAGCGTCACCCGTAACAGTTATACGGTGATCAGTGGTGAAAGGGTTAACTAGGGGGCAATCAAGGGGTTAAAACATTTATTAGGTAGTATATGGGGGTCCCTGTCGCTATAAAACGCTGACGGCGAACCTAAATATTTACCTCACTAACTAGCGTCACCAGCGACACTAATACAGCGATCAGAAAAATGATCGCTTAGCGACACTGGTGACAGGGGGTGATCAAGGGGTTAAAACTTTATTGGGGGGGTTAGGGGGGTACCCTAGACCTACAGGGGGCTAATACTCACTGCCCTACCACTTCTAACTGTCACAAACTGACACTATGCAGTAATCAGAAAAAAAAAAAAAAAATACTGCTTGGTGTCAGTTTGTGACAAAGGGGGGTGATGGGGGGGATCGGGGGGGGATTGGGGGTGTTTTGTGTGCCTGGCATGTTCTACTGTGTTTGTGTGTGTGTTTTGAGCCGAGGAGAGATGACATCACATCCTCTGCCTGTGTGTACTATACACAGGCAGGGGATGTCTCTCATTGGCTGGGAGCGATCGCGAGGGGGGGGCCACGATCGGATGGCCTCCCCCTCATCACGGAACGCTCACAGTCAAATGCCGACCGCCGCTGGCACCGGGGGGGGTCCGATCGGACCCCCCGCCCGCGGGAGGCAGATCACGTACGGGTACGTGATTCTGCCTGCCCGTGCCATTCTGCCACAGTATATCTGCGTTAGGCGGTCGGCAAGTGGTTAATGGCTGTGTGTTGAGTTATTTTGATGGGGCAGCAAATTTACACTGTTATACAAGCTTTACACTCACTACTTTACATTGTAGCAAAGTGTAATTTCTTCAGTGTTGTCACATGAAAAGATATATTAAAATATTTACAAAAATATGAGGGGTGTACTCACTTTTATGAGTGGCAGTGACAACTAACAGTCACCATTCTTGTTATGACCCATTGTGATGCCAAACTAAAGATTAACATAATCAAAAAATAACTTGGTTTTAAAACATGTATGAGAAAAGATTTTTTAATAACATATAGTATATAAAATAAATGTGTTACTTTGTTTAAATCTTTCCTAATCTTTCTGAAAATCATGTAAACATAATAAAGTAACCTCATTTGAATACTAAGTGATATTTTATATAATAGCATTTATTTAAATGTATTATCATTTAAATAGGAGCTGCAGTGTCTAATTTAGTTTTAAGTATAATGAATCTTACTGCTAGATAATATAAAGCAGCCCCATCTACTTAATTTAATCAAAAAGCATAGACATAAAAATTAAAAAAACTACTAACACCCAGACATGAACCTTATCTTGAAATGAGTGCTTTGCTCAACAAAGTGCTTTGCTCGACTGGCTCTAATATACAAAAGATTTGTGTCATGAATTATATTTTCCCCCCAAAATATACAGTCAGCGTTTTAGCCTCAGTCCAGATACCAATCTTACAAGAGCCTATCAGCAATTACAGCATCATTAAAGAATAATAATAGCAGCAAGGGTTATTTGATGTAATGCAAGATGAAGAGCGTTAGTAAAAGAATAAGTGCATATTCATGCTAAAAATTTAATCTGAGCATCATATCAAGCTACTACAGACTAGTACACAGGCTTTTACATATATACACGCTGCTTTCTTTAGCAGTTAAAAGTTCCCAAAACCAGCCATTTGCATCTATAGAGTTAGAAAAGGCTCAATCCAAATCTTTGGATTTGTACATACTTTAAATCAATAAAAAAGTGGCATGTTATATTTAATATCTTAGAAAAGTGGACATTGTATATATCGCTTACAAAAATTATAAAAAAATTACAAAAGGCATTCACACAAGCAAAACAGTTGATTAACACAGTATAAAAAGAATAAAAAAATCAAATGATTACCTTCAAATTCCTAAGCTGCTGGGACTTGGAGAGAAAAACGTGAACACCCAGTCAGCAATTGGACCCCAAGAGTACACACAATTGTTTAATTTCTGCCATCTGAAATATTTTGGATTTATCAAGTGTGAAGTGCCTTTAGTTGCATGCTAAGCTTATTTCTATAGACAGGTTTAGGCTCTGGATGCTTGGAAGCATAAGTTTGTAAGTAGGCTGTCATCAGTTTTCAATTAATTAGTATATGTTCTACTGATTCGGCTACATTTTTATGTGTGTTTGGTAGTATTTCTTGTCAGGGAGTTCTTTCAGCTAGGCCTCCTTTTCTGTTAGCTAGTGTCTTAACAGTAATATAGCATGCCTGTTAGTATTTGCATTTTGTAATGTAATGTTAAATGCTAATGCATATTTTTATAATTTGTGTTTTGCATTTTTACTAAAAAAATAATTCTCAGTAAAGATTACTGCTAGCCCTTATTTGTTAGCTGTCTGCCAAGCCTTGTACTTTAAACACATAGCGGGGGGCAAAACAATGGGAAGCCTTTTTAGTTGAAAGGATAATTATCTGAGGATGCTCACGTTATGTAAGAGTTACATGGGGAAAAACTGATTGAATATGCATTTTTTTCTAATTTTAAATGAAAGTGGTTGTAAACCTTCACATATTCCCAGTGAAGTGACTAGCATTAGGTGATATACAGAGAAGAAAACTAAAAATAAAAAATAAAATTGTGACTTTATGAGATTGGTTTCCACTGTAAGGTCATTGTTCACATGTGCTCCTGATCAAGAATTCCAAACACTCTGAGCTGACATGTGAATTGTAAAATGGATAAAGATTTGTGAACCCTTTGTGAAATCATTGAATATGGTGCTACATATGTTTTTGATATGTGTAAAATAAACGTTATGGTTTTATGAAGAGTTTTTTTTTTTGTGCCACTTACTATATGTCCTAAAAAGTCCACTGCTACAATTTTCTTTGACGTTTTATATGGCACAGCAGATGGCTAGAGACTGCAGACATGGGTCATGGTCAAACAGTGAAGACTCACACTCACTCACCAACAAGTATGGACTTTTAGACTCATATAAGAGTCATATGTGCTCGATGATAATTCTGGTTATACTGGGGCTTGTAGTCCTTATTGGTGACTGTGTCCTATATCCCGCAACAGTGTGCCCTATCGTTGTTCATTTGACTCATAATGTATGCATAGAAAAAATAGTAAAGGAGATCCACATAGCGTAATTCATTTTATTTTTAAAAAGTATGGTTAAAATCAATTACACTCACATGTACATATAAAAATGTAAGCAGAATGCCGAACTGCGTGCGTCTCAGCGGCCTGAGATGATGTCACCTACAGCTGTCACCTGATGTGTTTCACCCCTCCTCCAGGGCATTCTCAGATGACCGATGAATGTACAATATATGTAAAGTTCTGCGTTAAATTGTTGGCACTATGTAAAAGAATTGTCAAGGAGGATGTTCATCAGGACAGTGAAAAGCCTTTAGTCACCCATTGTTAAGCTGAATTTTGCCTACATCTGTTTGGAGACAGTAGTGCCTAAAGTGGAGCTTTCTAAAAAGGATCAGCAGTTAGCCGGGGTCTAAAGAGTATAGTCCACTTTCTAAAGGGTGCAGTGGGTCCCATTAGTTAGCCTTTTTTTCTGACTCAGTATTGTGGATATTTTTTGTGCCAAATGTTGATTATTGCTTGTAATAATTTTAATATTGCTTGCAGTGCCATTCTCTACTTGCCTAGTGCGTTTTAGTCAACCTCTCTCAGAGGCACAGAGAATGAACTCCTGCCTTATTCCCTTCATTGTGTGGTTGTATTGCACCACTGTAATCAAATTGTTGCTATTACCATTGCTCCAGCTATTTATCCATCATTGATCTGTAAGTTTTATTTTTGCCTTAAAAAACCCAAACATCTGATATTGGGTACAGTACATTGAAATCACTCTGCGAGTCATCACTGGAAATGATAGAAGAAACGAAGTACAGATGGCGTTCCAAGGTGCATATGTATGTGCATGCGCCAGGCAGGAACTGGCTGAGCAGTTGTTTATGGACGCACACAGATGCGCGCGCACATGCATTCCCAGGTGCATACTGCCGGCAAACTGCCTATTTAAACAGGGCTTCTGCACTGCCTAATTGCTGTTTAGTCTACAGCCTTCTGACTATGTTCCCGATTCCTGTTTCCTGTGCCTGACCTCTGATCTTGACTTGGCTTTCTCCTGACCAACCTTGTCTGTTACCTACCCTGACCTCGGCTTGTCCCCAGATTTTGCCTCTACCTTCTGCTCTTGTGTGATCCATTTACCATTTCTGACATCGGCCTGTGACCCGACCATTCTTCTTTCTGTTGTCTATGCCTGATCTGCCTACCCATTACTGACCCAGCTTGTCTGATCCTGCATCCAGCTCTTCCAGCTTGCTACAGCTCCTTCAGTCCAGCACACCATTGTCTAACTCCTGCTTCCTGCTGCACATTTGCAGCCTGTCTGCTTCTAGTCTGCCCTACTGTCACATCTGACTGCTGTCAGCTGTTCCATCTCCTGGCATTCCTCCAGCAGAGCTTCAGCTACTGCCAACACAGACTACTGGACTGATCATAAGCACTCTTACCTCGCTGTGCTCCTGTGGTTACTGTTCCACTATCAGTAATCCCTGAGCCAGGGCTGTACGAGAGGCCTTCTTCTGCACGCCAGGTTTACTAACCAGGTACATAACACAAACAATTCCAGTAGCTCCCGCAAGGATATTGATACAATAATAAGACTCTAAAAAAGCAGATATATCATCAGCATTACTAACTGTACTCATACTTCCTCATATCAATAAAGACATTTAACAAAATAAATCAAATCAGTTCACCTAGCTTGAGGTTCAGCCCACAAAAGACTGATTTGCTTCAGGAAGATACATGTGAAGGTATCTATGTTTTGGTGGAGGGGGGATTATGGTGTGGGGCTGTTTTTCAGGGGTTGGGCTTGGCCCCTTAGTTCCAGTGAAGGGAACCCTTAAGGCGTCAGCATACCAAGACATTTTGGACAGATTCATGCTCCCAACTTTGTGGGAACAGTTTGGAGTTGGCCCTTCCTGTTCCAACATGACTGTGCACCAGTGCACAAAGCAAGGTTCATACAGACATGGATGAGCGAGTTTGGAGTGGAGGAACTTGACTGTCTTGACCCCGATAGAACACCTTTGGGATTAATTAGAGCACAGACTGAAAACCAGGCCTTCTCTCCAACATCAGTGCCTGACCTCACAAATGCGCTTCTGGAAGAATGGTCAAACATTGCCATACACACACACCAAAATCTTCCCAGAAGAGTTGAAGCTGTTAAAGCTGGGTGTACCAACTCAGTATTGAACCCTACAGACCAAGACTAAGAGGCCATTAAAGTTCATGTGCGTGTTAAGGCAGGTGTCCCAATACTTTTGGTAATATAGTGTATATTAATGCTACTATTCTGTTCAGAGGTTTTCTCAGTAGAAACCGTGCTTTTCATTCTCAATCATCACTATTCCGAGTACTTCAACAGGGCATTGCACTAAAGCCGTTGTCATTTACTTTTGGTCTTTTTAAATCAATTTTCATTACACTTACCAAAAGACAAGTGTTAAAGTGGACCTGAACTCACAAAGGGAAGCTTTTCTGTGTTATAGAAAACATTTAGAAATATTAATTGTGCCTAAGCAGTAGTCTGGAAATGTTACCTTTAATCTTGAATGCCTCCTGAAAAATAGTACTGCAATTTCTTCTATGAGAGGACTCCATGGCAATCTTTCATATCTACTGTGTGGGACCTAAGACACTGCTGCTTCTGACTGTTAGTCTTTATTTTGAGGGGACAGCAAATTTACACTGTTATACAAGCTGAATACGTATTACTTTACATTGTAGCAAAGTGTAATTTCTAATTTCTTCAGTGTTGTCCATGAAAAGATATAATAAAATATTTACAAAAATGTGAGGGATGTATAGTTTTTTTTTTTTTTTTAAAGAATTATCAGTCAATATTTGGATAGTTTTTTTAGGGATTATTGATAATGTTTTTTTATCTAGGAGCCTAAGTTGAATTTAATATCCAGAATTTATTTTATAGATAATGGCACATAGTATCTATCAATACTACATATAGTAGTTACATAGTTACATAGTAGGTAACGCTGAATAAAGACAATAGTCCTTCCTGTTCAACCTGTGTAGGTGTGCGTGTGTCAGTGTCGATAATAATTTCCCATATGCCTGTATGTTGTGTTCTTTAAAACCACCAACTGTGGAAGAGGGTTACACATCGTTATCACCCTGACAGTGAAAAACCCCCTGCGCAGCTTAAGGATAAACAGCTTCTCCTCCCATCTCATTGTGTGGCCCGTATCTTCTTACAATCTCTGGGACTGAATGGTTTTTCTCCTATGCTGGGATCACCATTGAGGTATTTGTAAATCGCTATCATGTCCCCTCTCAAGCGTCTCTTCTCCAGCGAGAATAAATTTAGTGCTTGTAGTCATTCCTTGTAATTGAGGTCTTCCAGTTCCCCTATTAATTTTGTTGCCCTTCTTTGGACTCTCTCCAGCTCCAGCACATGCCTTCTGAGGACTGGTGACAGAACTAGACAGAATACTCCAGATGTGGCCTGACCAGAGTTTTATAAAGTGGCACGATTATAGTTTTATCTCTGGAGTATATCCCCTTTTTTATGCATGCTAAAATTCTGCTGGCTTTGGTAGCTGCAGCCTGACATTGCATGCTATTGCTCAGTCTGTCTTCCACTAGGACCCCCAGATCTTTCTCCATCCTTGACTCCCCAGAGGTTCTCCCCCCAGTGAGTAGTTTTCGTTTATGTTTTTAGCTCCTAAGTGCATTACCTTACATTTCTCCACATTAAATCTCATTTGCCATGTAGTTGCCCACCCCATTATTTTGTTCAGGTCTTTCTGTAAAATTTCTATATCCTGATGTGAAGTTATTGCCCTGAAAACTTTTGTTTGAGATTGAGCTATTTATCTCATTGTCAGGAAAAGCCCTCTTGCAGTTATCCAAGCAGATTGAGGGTTAAACGAATGCCTGTGCATAGAAGCGCCATCCGGTGCAATAGCGCCGATACGCTAATGGTGCTAACAAACGTACGCGCATGCGCAATAGCACCAATAGCGCTGACGGGCGTACGCACATGCGCAATAGCGCCACTTGGCGCCAAAGATAGGCTATTTAAAGAAGACTGTTTCAATGCTGCCTTGCTGTCCGGTCTACAGCGTTTCCTGAGACCCCTGCTACCTTGTTACCAGTTTTCCTGTATCCAGTACTTACTTGGCTTGTTCCTGACTTACCTGCTTGCTGCCCGCCCCGATCTTGGCTTGGACTCTGACTATTCTCTTGGTTTGCCCTTCTGTACCTGATCTGCCCGCCAGTACCTTGACCCGGCTTGTCTGCACCTCCCTGCTGTCTGCAACCTGCTACAGGACTACAGTGCACCTCCCTGCTATCTGCATCCTGCTACAGTACTACAGTGCACCTCCCTGCTGTCTGCAACCTGCTACAGGACTACAGTGCACCTCCCTGCTATCTGCATCCTGCTACAGTACTACAGTGCACCTCCCTGCTGTCTGCAACCTGCTACAGGACTACAGTGCACCTCCCTGCTATCCGCATCCTGCTACAGTACTTCAGTGCACCCCCCTGCTGTCTGCAGCCTGCTAGAGGACTACAGTGCACCTCCCTGCTGTCTTCATCCGGCTACGGGACTACAGTGCACCTCCCTGTTACCTGCACCCTGCTACAGTACTACAGTGCACCTCCCTGCTGTCTGCAACCTGCTACAGGACTACGGTGCACCTCCCTGCTGACTACAGGATCCTGCCTTCTACTTCAGTGTTTCAGTCAGGCACTTGTGCCCCTCTGTACTTTCAAGTCCCTGTTCACACATTCAGGGGTTCTTAAGTCGGAGGCATACGAGAGGCCGTTCTCTGCATTCCGGGCTCCACCTACCAGGTACGTGACACCCATCCTCTATATCATTTATGAATAAACTAAACAGAATTGGTTCCAAGACAGAGCCTCGGGGTACCCCACTTACCACTCTAGACCAGTCTGAGTACACATCATTTATCACCACCCTTTGGACACGCCCCTGTAACCGGTTTTCTATCCAAGAACAAACCCTATGGTCCATACCTACAGACCTCAGCGTTTGTGGGGAAATGTATCGAATGCTTTTGCAAAATCCAGATACACCACATCCACAGGCCTCCCCCATCTAGATGGCAGCTCGCTTCCTCGTAGAATATAAGAAGATTGGTCTGGCAGGAACAATCCTTCATAAAACCATGCTGATTACTACTAATGATACTGGTTTCTTCTGCAAATTATTGAATACCGATCTGTAAAGTCAGAGATATTTAATCCAAGGTTCATCATTGTCAACAAATCTGCATTTTTTTTGTTGCAGCTTATTGATTGTCCCACAGAACAGTTTCTGTTAAACATCTGGTCATAATGGGATCCTAAATTGATCACATTCAACAAACATCAGAAAATAGCACCATGATTTTGATGATAGTTTACATTTCCTGTTGATAAGGACACAAGTATACAAAACATATTTTATTCAAATACTACAGCTGGGCAGGAAAAGATAACATTTTTAGAAATTAATACAGTATGTGTACTGCTGATGTCAGGAATAATGCAGTGGTTATTTAAACCAATTTTACTATTATTTTGACTCAGACAAGATCTTAACAAAAATACAAAACAGGCTGAAAAATATTTTATGATCAAATGGCCATGCATTTTGTAGCATTCCTAGTTGAATGTACAGACACTTTAAAGAAACAGTATTAATTAACGACTGCATGTAAAAAAGAAACATTTCATACATATAGATTAATAAATGTTAATTTATATCAAGATACAGAATGTATACAATTGCTTCTGGTAATAGTACTAGTTAAAATAATGGCATAGCTACAATGCATATAGAGGGATCCATTTTACTATACAGTAAATTAAAACTTGTGCTTGCAGAAATACAGAGGATGCCATTGCTGATTGTTGTTTCTGCAAATGCTACTTGCTTGGCTCTCATGGCAATCCAATTACTTTAATGTTTTCTGAGCCAGTGACCCACAAAAAAGAGTTCAGATCTATAGTTTTATAACCTATGTGACAGACAGCCCCTGTCAGTGATAGATGGAGTGTATCTGCCACACGGAATCTTGAGGTTCTTAAGATAAATTAGTGGCAGTGAAAGGTCTGTAGGCAGCAATGGGTTAAGCATTGGCCACACCTTGCTCCCCACCTGGGGTATAATTCTGCCTTACCTGGGTTAATCAGCGGTGGTGCTGAGAGAGGAGAAGCAGGCTGTGAGGGAACATGCCTGCAGGACTGAAGCAGACCCAGTGAGCTCCATATATAAGCCAGGAGGCTTACATTTAGTTTTGATGGACTTTTGCTTTGGGACTATGTTTTCTACTAAGGATGGGCTCAGGCTAGGGTTGCCACCTCATCCCTTTAAACCCGAACACATATCAATTACACAAGTTCTGAGGCTAATTGAATGCAGATAAGGAACCAAGTGAGTTTAATTACCACCTTAAATGGCCACAGAACCTGTGTAATTAATATGTGTTCAGTTTTAAAGGGATGAGGTGGCAACCCTAGCTCAGGCGTATTTGCAGCTCCACATGCCCGAGCCCGGCAGGAAGCTTACACTGCGCAGCGCTAATCACAGGCAGTGAGACATTTCCGTGGCTGCACAGATTGGGAAATGTCTCACTGCCTGTGATTAGAGCTCCGCAGTGTATTCTTCCTGGCAGGCGCGGGCATGTGGAGTTGCGAACATGCCTGAGCCCATCCTTATTTTCTGCCCCTGCGTGGGAATCCTTTTCTGTTGCTGTATTTGCTGACCAAATAAACATGGTCAACATAGTTAACCTTGCACATGGCTGGATTACCTTTCTGAGAACTCTATCTGAAGCTAACATCCCACAATTTGTGGAAACGGATGCATGCAATCCCTCTCCTGATCCTTGCTGAAAGGTAAGTTTGTTGGCTACACTGTGTACCTGTTAACAGACTGCATTGAGATAAGCTGTGTGAACATTGTGTCAGCGGTGTTAAAAGGACAGCAGTGTGTGTCTATACCACTTAAAGGCACAGTGTACTGCAGTGTGAATCTGCAGCATGGAGAACTTAATTAAGGGCTTGCTCCAAAGTAATGCCGCACAGCAACAGGCTTATAATCAAACTACTGCTGCACAACAAGAAACTAATAGAATGTTGGTTGCTCAGCAGCAAGACCCCTTCCTGTGGCCACCCTGTAAACTGTATCACAGCTGGTCAATCCAAAAAGGGGAAGTCCTGAGAGGCCGGCAAAAGAGAGGTCAGAGGGACACCCTCTGTTGAAACACCCCATCTGGGAAGCCCAAGAGGAACCCATGGGCATCCCCAGTGTTGGTGGTGCAGTGAGTGGGGTCACATCAATGCCAAGTGTTCCTTGAATCCTGAGCCTATGGAGTGTGATGTAGTCCGATGCATGTCCCTGTTTGCTCGCCCAAGCCTTGTTGCTGATCCAGACATGCCGAGCTCTGTTGTAAGGATAAGGGGAAAAAGTGTGCGTGCCCTTGTGGACTCTGGAAGCCTGGTCACCCTGGTCTATATCTGGCTTGTGGACCCCGAACAGCTGACCCAGCGTCAGGTAGCAGAGGTATGTGTGCATGGTGACTGTAAGAAGTACCCCACAGCACTGGTGACCTTTGAAGCCGGCTCAGGATCTGTTTGCCATGAAGTGGCTGTGTCCCCTATCCTATTGCACAGTGTAATACTGGGGAGAGACTTCCCAATGTTCCAGGACCTCTGCAGGGGGAAGGATAAGCGTCCTGAGCCTATTAAACCATTGTAACGTTAACTCTTTATGTGCTACAGTATGTTTATATTGTATGTTCTGCATTGTCATCAAAATACTTCAATAAAAAAAAAGAGTCCTGAGCCCGGACTTCCTAGTGGGACTGCAGGGGGGAACTCCAACCCCTTTGAACCAAAGGTTAATGAAAATGCTGTAGGGGTGACCCCTGATAAAAATGTGTCTTTTCCCCTAGCTGTCTGTGCGGGGGAACCGGAGGTGACCCCCGAGACTCTAGAGTTGCCCGGGGTGCCAGAGCTAGAGCTCTCTCGGGACAACTTTGGGACCGCCCAATTACAGGATCCTACTCTTGTACAATCTCATAAAAATGTGAAGGTAAACAATGGGATCCCAGTAGCCCCAGGGCTGGAGAATGTGTTTCCTCATATGGTGGTTAACCATGACATGTTGTATTGGGTTGACAAGATTCGGGGTGAGGTTGTAGAATAACTCATCGTGCCTGACCCTTATAGGAAGACAGTGTTGAACCTGACCCATACACATCCCCTGGGTGGTCACATGGCTAATGAAAAGACAAAAGAACGTATTTTACAGTGTTTCGTTTGGCCTGGAATACATGCTGATGTGAGAAACTATTGTGAGTCATGCCCTGAGTGTCAAAAGGCAGCCCCTATGCCCCATTACCATAGCCTACTGGTACAATTGCCCGTAATTGAAGTTCCTTTTGACTGAATTTCCATGGCTCTGATAAGGCCAGAGGCTATCAGTACATCCTAGTGGTCATGGACTATGCCACCCGGTATCCCGAGGCTGTTCCCTTAAAGAAACAATTCCTCCAAGATGATCGCCAAAGAGTTGTTCCACATGTTTACCCATACTGGAATCCCAAAGGAGGTTCTAACCAACCAAGGGACTCCCTTTATGTCAAAGGTAATGAAAGAGTTGTGCAAATTGTTCAATATTAAGCATTTACATACTTCGGTTTACCACCCTCAGACAGATGGCTAAGTAGAAAGGTTCAAATAAACCCTTGAGTATGCTAAAGAAGGTGGTGGCTAAAGATGGGAGAGACTGGGATTGTCTACTGCCATATCTGTTGTTTGCAATTAGAGAGGTCCCCAAATCTTCCACAGGGTTCTCACCATTTTAACTTTTGTATGGCAGGCATCCCCAAGGGTTGCTGGATATTACTAAAGAAACCTGGGAGACTGAAACTATGCCCTACTGAAGTGTCAGTGCCTCGGTAATGCCCCTTGTTCGAGAACACATGCAGCAAGCCCAGAAAGCACAGAGTCGAGTGGTCGGCGAAGGTTTGAACTTTCCATCCTGGGGATCGAGTAATTGTTTTAGTCCCTACAGTGGAAAGTAAGTTCCTAGCAAAGTGGCAAGGACCCTATAAAATACTGGAAAAGCTTGGGGAGGTAAACTATAAGGTATACCAACCAGACAGACGGAAGAAAGCAGATCTATCATGTAAATTTAATTAAAGCATGGAAAGACAGGAAAGCTCTCCTGGCCCTGGGAGATCAGCCACTAAAGAAAGAGGAAGGCATAAGTGAGGTTCAGATGTCTGAGTCTATGTCAGTGTCCCAACAGCAGGAGGTGAGACAGTTCCTACAGTGCAATAAAGACTTCTTCTCAGAGTTGCCAGGCTGAACAAATATAATTAAACATGACATAATCACTGATGCCAAGGTTTGAGTGCGGCTTAAGCCTTATCGTATTCCAGAGGCCCACAGACAGGCAGTAGCCGAGGAAGATCAGAGGATGTTCAACGTCGGGGTGATAGAGAAGTCCAAAAGTGAATGGTGTAGTCCTAAAGTCTTGGTTCCCAAACCAGATGGGTCCTTAAGATTTTGCAATGACTTCCGGAAACTGAAGTGTCAAAGTTTGATACCTATCCCATGACCCGGGTTGATCAATTAGTGGAGAAGTTGGGCCCCGCCAGGTACATAACCACTCTTGATCTCACTAGAGGGTAATGGCAGGTTCCCCTGACAGAGGAAGCAAAATAAATGGATTATGGCAGTATTCTCAGATGCTCTTTGGGTTAAATGGAGCTCCAGCAGATGGTGGATGAGATCCTTAGCCCACATCAATGCTATTCTGCAGCCTATCTAGATGATGTGGTTATTTGGAGCACAGATTGGGAAAGTCACCTACCCAAAGTCCAGGCTGTGTCATATATTCCATGAAAAATGTCGGCTTAACTGCAAACCCAAAGAGGTGTTTCATAGGGTTAGAAGAGGCCCAGTATCTGGGATACATCATTGGGCGAGGCTTAATTAAACCCCAAGTCCATAAGGTAGAAGCCAATTATAGACTGGCCTGCTCCTGCCACCAAGCAAGTGAGAACCTTCCTAGGCATGGTTGGGTATTATCAGAGGTTCATTCCAAACTTTGCCACAATGCCAGCACCCTTAACTGACCTCACCAAAGGCAAAAGCTCCTCTGTAGTGATTAAATGGAATCAGGGCCGCCATCAGGGGGGTACAGGCATTACACCTGTAAGGGGCCCGCATGTTCCCAGGGGCCTGAACGTCACTCCCCCTGATAATCAGCATGTTGCTGGTGAGAGGAGGAAAGTGACACTATCTTTTTCCCCAGCAAGTGCCCCCCCCCTCAGCAGCTGCTGGACAGAGGAGGAGATCGCCTGAAGGGATGACACTTTTTCGCCAGCATCCCCCCCCAGCTGGCTGCTGGAGAGAGGAGGAGAGTACTTGAAGAACTTGCACTCTTCTCATCCATTCCCTTTGGAGGCAGAGCCTGATGGCTGCTGCAGGATTTGCTTGGACTGTGATTGTGCTGGACAGGGACAAGGGGAGTGGCCAGCTCGTCGACAGTGCACATGGACACAGACACCAATAACAGATTGGAGAGTGCAGCATGGAGGGTAAGTCGGAAATATTTAATGTGTGCTGCTGCTGACTGTGCCCCCTGTGCTGCCTATATATTTTAGTGGGACTTTAATTTATCTACTTCTTCTTGGAGTTGGATGGGACACCCTTAGGCTGATTAGCTGCCTAAAATTGATTTGCTTTGTGAAAATGGATGACTCTGTAGGTGCAAATGAGTTACATTTTGGAGAGCCCGCTGCCCGCCTCTTCACTATGTAACTTTCCTCCCCATCCACAGTCATCCTCATCCATTTTCGCAATGCAACTCAATCATCTTCATCCGCACCCAGCATCTACTCCATCCCTCCAGTCTCCGCAATGCATCCCCACCCACGCCGAGCACCACTCATCCCTTCAGTCTCCACAACGCATCCCCACTCACGCCGAGCACCATCCATCCCTCCAGTCTCCACAACGCATCCCCACCCACTCCGAGCACCATCCATCCCTCCAGTCTCCACAACGCAGGCATCCGAACCCACGCCGAGCACCACTCATCCCTCAAATCTCCACAACGCACGCATCCCCACCCACGCCGAGCACCACTCATCCCTCCAGTCTCCACAACGCACGCATCCCCACCCATGCCTAGCACTATCCATCCCTCCAGTCTCCACAACGCACGCATCCCCACCCACGCCAGCCACCACTCATCCCTCCAGTCTCCACAACGCATCCCCACCTACGCCTAGCACCATCCATCCCTCCAGTCTCCACAACGCACGCATCCCCACCCATGCCAGGCACCACTCATCCCTCCAGTCTCCACAACGCACGCATCCCCACCCACCTCGAGCACCATCTATCCCTCCAGTCTCCACAAAGCATGCATACCCACCCGCGCCAGGCACCACTTATCCCTCCAGTCTCCACAACGCATGCATCCCCACCCATGCCGAGCACCATCCATTCCTCCAGTCTCCACAACGCACGCATCCCCACCCGCACCAGGCACAACTCATCCCTCCAGTCTCCTCAACGCATCCCCACCCTGCCGAGCACCATCCATCCCTCCAGTCTCCACAACGCATCCCCACCCACCCTGAGCAACATCCTTTGCTCCAGTCTCCACAACGCACGCATCCCCACCCACGCCGAGCACCACTCATCCCTCAAATCTCCACAACGCATGCATCCCCACCCACGCCAAGCACCATCCATCCCTCCAGTCTCCACAACACACGTATCCCCACCCACGCCGAGCACCATCCATCCCTCCAGTCTCCACAACGCACGCATCCCCACCCACGCCAGGCACCACTCATCCCTCCAGTCTCCACAACGCATCCCCACCCATGCCGAGCACCACTCATCCCTCCAGTCTCCACAACACACGGAATGTTGGGGGTCGGGCCCCGGGGGGGCCCAGGCCTAAAGCTTTGTAAGGGGCCCCAAAATTTCTGATGGCTGCCCTGAGTGGAATCCAGAGACTGAAGTAGCTTTCCAAAGTCTGAAGGAGGCCCTGTGTAAAAAACCTGTTTTGGTGACCCCAGACTTTAGCAAAGAGTTTGTGGTCCATTCTGTCTACCAAAGTATAGGTCTGGGGGCTGTCTTGTCACAAGTGGTAGGCAGAGAAGAAAACCCGGTGGTCTATTTTAGTCAGGAGCTGACCCCGGCAGAGGGAAATTATAGTATTGTGGAGTGAAAGTGTTTAGCCATTAAGTGGGCCTTAGAGGCTCTATGGTACTACTTGCTGGGAAGCCACTTCCGACTCATAACAGACCATGCTCACATAAAATGGATGGCCCCAGCTAAGGACCGTAATGCGAGGGTTACCTATTGGTTCCTGGCACTCCAAGAATTCCCTTTTAAAGTGGAGCACAGGCTGGGTTGTAACCAGAAAAATACAGATGCCCTTTCTAGAACCCACTGTTTGATATCCGGTGTTCAAACCCACAGGTTCAAATGGGGGGGGTATGTGACACAGCCCCTGTCATTGATAGATGGTGTGCATCTGCCACACAGAATCTTGAGGTTCTTAAGGTAAATTATTGGCAGTGAAAGGTCTGTAGGCAGCAAGGGGTTAAGCACTGGCCACACCCTGCTTCCCACCTGGGGTATATTTCTGCCTTATTCGGGTCAACCAGTGGTGGTGCTGATAGAGGAGAAGCAGGCTGTTAGGGAACATGCCTGCAAGACTGAAGCAGACCCAGTGAGGTCAATTTATTAGCCAGGAGGCTTACATTTTGTTTTGATGGACTTTTGCTTTGAGACTATGTTTTCTACCTCTGTGTGGGAATCCTTTTCTGTCCCTGTATTTGCTTACCAAATGAACATGGGCAGGAAGCCCTTAACCTTGCACATGGCTGGATTACCTCTCTGAGAACTCTCTAGTTGAAGCTAACCTCCCACATCTCATTATGACTTTGTTCATCATAGTGACTCATAACTTACTTGTTCTGGGCCAGTAACCCAGTAAAAGCTGAAGCCAAATCCTCAGCTTTAAAGTCAGAGCATTTTCAGAATGAAAGGTCAACAATTAAAGTATAATATAAAAATTAATGTTAAAAGTGCAAAAAAGTGATAAAACTAAATGTCCATTTTTTTTTTTATTTTTTTTTTTCCAAATAAAGCTTTATTAAGTTAAATCCATACAGAAAAGTAGTACATAAAAGCAAGGTTTGAGATAAAATGACAATAGTGTTATACAGAGGGAACAGTCCAGAGAGTACAACGTTGTATTTTAACAAGTATTCAAATCTACGACTGTGGATTTGTTGAAAAACACATTACATCTGGTGTGTGGATAAATGGGATTACAGAGTAGTGTGGGCAGAAAATATAAAGAACATATAGTAAAGCAGGTAAAACATTTTTTAAACATGTTGATTTTTGAGGGCGAAAAACATTAAAAAGGGAGAGAGGAGTAAAAACCGTATTATAATAGATTGCCTATGATAGCCTTAGTATATGAGTCTGAGATTTTTGTTGGATTGTGTTTGGAATAATCGTTAATTACTATGTCTGTGTGAGAGTGTGAAATTGATCCTGGTGCGTGGTGTCCATAAGTCGGGTAATGTCTGTAGATAGAGATATAATCATAGCATACAACCATGGATATCTAACATAGCAAAGTTTCGATTAAATGGTGGTCAAAATATAGTGAGAAATACAAAGGGAAGGTAGGGGAAAGTTATTTCCCGTCCCTGGCTCAGCCATGGGTCTAACGGGAAATATCTTTACAGAAGGACCAAGTCCCAGGAAGAAAAGCATAATAGAGCTTTTGAAGTGAATTCTGTATGCGTAATGATATAGTTACCTCCTGAATTTTGTTTCATGCACGACTATAGGGAGGACTATAGACAGTTGGGATGGGATGTATGATGTGTCTTATGGTGTGCTGGAGGAGGGTTCCTAATTGATTAATTGGGTATATTCAGATGTTGTGCGGAAATGTAGCCAACAGGCCCAAGTGTTCCTGTATTTAGTATAGGAATCCTGTGCTTGATGTACAAGTTCCTCCATTTCAGCTATTTTGTTTACTCTTTTGAACCAGTCTGCGATTGTGGGTGGGTTGGGAGATCTCCAGAGAACTGGGATACAGAGTTTGGCAGCATTGATTAGATGTAGTGCTAGGGATTTGTGATAAGTTTTCATCGGTTGGGAGGAGTGGTGTAAGAGGGCTTGTGCTGGAGAGAATTCTAGCTGAAGTGTAGTGATTTGGGAGGAGAGGTGAAAAACTTTAGTCCAGAAGGCAGAAATCGCAGGGCAGTCCCACCATATGTGAAGGAGTGATCCGTTTTTGTCATTACATCTCCAACAATTAGATGGGATCTCTGGATTAATGGTGTGTAACTTGAGAGGCGTTTTGTACCATCTGGAGAAAAGCTTGTATCCGTTTTCTTGAGTTGTTACATTAATGGAGCCTTTGTGTATGTTAGAGTATATCTTTTCCCATTCCTTATCAGAGAGGTGGATGGAAAGATCTTTTTCCCATTTTGCACTAGCTATATTTGTTTTAGGAGTATGCTCGAGAAAGAGGTTCAAGTATATGGTGGATATCAGGTGTCTTTGGGGTTCAGTGGCAGAGCAAAGGGATTCAAAGTGTGATTGGTTTCTTGAGTATGCAGCCCTAGTTTGGGGATCAAGAAGAAAATGTCTGAGTTGCATATAAGACCAGAAAGGGATCTGGTGATTCGTTTCTTGGGAGTTCAATGAGGACAGCGGTTTAATATTCCCCTTAGCGAAGAAATCTCCCGCTGTCATCCTTGTCTGGGATCCTATGTGATGAAGGAACGAATCATCATTGCCTGGTGGAAAGTCTGGGTTATGTTTGATTGGCGTGAGAGGGCCTGGAGAGGAGGAAATGTGCAAATGTTTACATGTCTTTTTAAAGGAATTCAGTGTTGTACCGATAAGGGGATGTTGTTTGCAATGTGGAGAGATGTGGCGAGGGTGAATCCAGGGTAGATTATGGAGCGGGATTTGTGAGAAGGCTTGTTCAATTGCGATCCACGCTTTAGTTTTAGGGTGAACATTCCAGTCCACTATTCGAGAGAGTTGACAGGCCCAATAGTATTTTCGAAGATCCGGTAGGCCTAATCCACCTTTCATTTTGGGTACGGTCATTCTGTTGAAACTCATTCTAGGTCGCTTATCGTTCCAGATGAATTTCATACAGGATTTGCGGTACGCATTAAAAAAAGTTTGTGGTAGAGACACTGGGATTGTTTGGAGCAGGTATAGTAATTTTGGCATTATAGTCATTTTTATAATGGAGACTCTGCCAAACCATGAGAACAAACCCGTTGACCAAGTGTTGAGGTCTTTTTGAATATTTTGGATAATGGGAGTATAGTTTTTGCTGTATAAGTCCGATAGCGAGGTTGGAATGTAGACCCCAAGGTATTTAATGGCGCTCGGTTTCCATATGAAAGGGAAATTAGTTTGACATTGTTTCACTATATCTGGTGGTAGAGTGATATTTAGGGCCTCTGATTTAGGGAAGTTAATTTTAAGATATGTGAGATTTTCAAAGAGAGTAAGATCTTTGAGGAGATTGGGTAGCGTAATGTGTGGCTCTTTCAGGAATAGTAGGATGTCATCCGCAAATGCCGCTAATTTATAGGTAGATTTTGCGATGGTTATTCCTTTAACATTTGGATTGTTTTTTAGATGCGTTAGACATGGTTCCAGTGCCAAGACAAAAATAAGCGGAGAGAGTGGGCATCCTTGTCTTGTATCGTTAGATATGGAGAAGGCATTCGACAGGTGTCCATTTATCCGGACTTTGGCAGTTGGGGTGGAGTATAGAGCAAGAATAAATTGTAGCATGCGATCTCGTATGCCAATGTGTGTTAGGACCTCTTTTAGGTAGTCCCAGGCTACCCTGTCGAATGCCTTCTCCGCATCAAGGGAGAGAAGGAATCCCGGTTGTTTCTTTGAAGTCAGCCAATTGTGAATACTAATTGCCTTTAGGGTGTTGTCCCTTGCCTCTCTACCTGGGACAAAACCAACTTGGTCCAAGGAGATGAGGCCAGGGAGAAGGGGTAAAAGTCTATTAGCCAAAATTTTTGCATATATTTTCAGGTCAACATTTAGTAGAGATATTGGTCTGTAGTTGTGAACTAAATTTGGATCTTTATCAGGTTTTGGAATAACCACTATGTGAGCTGTGAGAAGATCTCTGGGAGGGGGGTTCTCGGATGAAAGGGAGTTGAAAGCATTTAAGAAGTGAGGATAAAGCGTAGCTATGAATTCCTTATAGTATCCTGCTGTTAGGCCATCTGGACCTGGACTTTTGCCTGTTTTGAGTTGTTTGAGCACAGTCTCTAGTTCGTCCTTAGAGATGGGACGTTTTAGATGCGAAGCTTCTGCATCAGAAATGGGTTTGGGACCATGTTGGGCTAGGAACTCTTTAATCAAGTGTGTTCTACGATCATTGTTTATCGTGGGTTGATGAGGATTGATATTATAGAGCTGCGAGAAATAATTCACAAATTGGTCTGCTATCAGTGTATTAGACGTTACTTTAGAACCCGAAGGGTCATTAATGGAATGAAGTGTTGTAGATGATCGTTTTGCACGGAGGGCTCTGGCTAGAATTTTACCGGATTTGTTGCCATGTTCGTAGAATATTTTTTGTGATAATATGTATTTGCGTTTTATTTGTTTATGTAACACCTCTTTCAACTCTGTCCTCACCTGAGTAAGTTCCTCAAGCGTGGAGAGCGCTCGAGTTTTCTTATGTATTTTTTCTAAATTCTGTATGCGTTTGGAAAGGATAGAAATATGCGCTTGTCTTTCTCGTCTTCTCTTGGAAGCGATAGCTATTAATTTTCCCCGTATGGTGCATTTGTGGGCTTCCCATTTTATCATTGGGGATATGTCCAAGGAGTCGTTATCCTGGAAATAAAGTTTTAGATTGTCGTGTATAGTAGACACAATTGAAATGTCTGTCAGCAGTGAGGGATCAAGACGCCATATTTGTGAGCGAGTATGTTTGGATGGAAATTCCAAGGACATGGTTATCGGGTGGTGATCTGATATGTACATTGGTTCGATGGAGGTGTGCTTGAGCATGGGGAGATCGTTTTGTGAAATAAAGAAATAGTCAAGTCTGGAGTAGCTGCCATGTGGGTTGGAGAAAAAAGTGTAATCTTTAGTTGAGGGGTTTAAAGTACGCCATGCGTCATGTAATGTCAATTCTTGAAAACATTGTTTAATTGCTCGTAACGCTGAGAAGGGTAATTTGGATGCACCCGAAGATGTATCCTGTATTGGGTTTAAGGGAACATTAAAATCTCCTCCAGTTAATAGTATACCCTCTTGAAACGATGCGAGCAATTGCAGTGTGTGTTGGAAGAACGGGACTTGTTTAATGTTGGGGGCGTATATGTTTGCTAAGGTTAAAGGTTTACCGAAAAGTGAACCTTTGACAAAAATAAATCTTCCATCTTCATCCGCTAGAGTGTCTTTGATTATGAGTGGACACTGTTTTGAGATAAGGATAGAGACTCCTTTTGTTTTTGATTGTTTGTTGGTAGCATGAAAAGCTGTTGGATAACGTAAGTCGGAGAATTTGGGGATAGAGTCCGTTTTGAAATGCGTTTCTTGGATGTATATAATGTCTGCCTTGAGTTTATGCATAGAAAGGAGAACTTGTGTACGTTTCTCAGGGACATTTAGTCCCCGTGCGTTGAGCGAGACTAGTTTAGTAGTGGCGTTGTGGTGAGATATTGATGTAGAATTGTGTGAGACCGGTGTCATTCTGTAATTTGGGAGGTGTTGTGAGTTAGACTGGAGTGGTGTTTACTGAAGATAGTCCGCGGTGCAGGTGTATGTGTGGCAGAAAAAGAACAGTAGTTGGACTTGTGCCTTATGTTCTTATGTGTGGAAGGCGCGTTCTAGGAGAGTGATGAGATTCTATTCACGATGAGAGTAGATTGTTCAGGAGTAGAGAGTGATGTGAGAGGGGACTGGGTATGCGGGGGAGAGGAAACTGTGAAGACCACTGTGTAGTGTTGTTAGGGGTTATAGGTAGTGAAAAGTAATCCGGGGACTAGCGATGCCTGCTCGCTAGGCTATGTACGAGTATGCACTCGTGATATAAGGTACCGGAATGGGTCAGTGGTGGTTTAAAGGAGGGTTGAGTGAAGAAATCAGGTAATCAATTGAAACCACTGTTTGGGAAGGTGACCAAACGGTAACGTAGAGAAAAGTAAAACCTGTCAGTAAGGGACAAGAGCCGCTGACATATGGGATAGATGTAGGAAGAAGGCATGGACTGAAGACGGTCCATGTGTGAAATAGTTGCATTTAGATTGCTGTGAATGCCGCCTATTAACTTTCTCAGTGGATTTGGAGAAACAGCATGGGTCAGATTTGCGAAAAGCAGATAAAGAATTAGGTGTATGGTCAGATGAAACATTAAGTTAATGACACATTTTGTGAGATCGTTCCCCTGGTGATCGTTAAGTGAGAGGAAAGAATGAGAAAAAAAAACCAAAAAAAAAACAGAAAAATAAAAGAAATAAAAGAAATAAAAATCCCCATGAGTAGCACATAAAATAAACATCTGGTGAGGCGCAGATATTCATAGCGCAAAAGTCTATGTAATAATTCAGGTAAACAGTCAGCCAGAAAACTTGAACAGTTTGCAGATCAGAGTATTCAACATAGGTAGAAAGTATTATCTCTTAAGATAGATAAACCGTGCCTGAACTAACTAATAATGAACTACCCCTGAAGGCTATGAAGAAGCTTGTCAAAATAATTAATAAAACGAAGTATCCATGTAGATCGTTATGCTATTTAGGAGCATATCTCATTGGATAGGAGGGGATGAATATATGAGAAAGATCAGTGTCTGTGAAAGTCCCTTAGAGTGCCTTTATCTGAGAAGCCTGTCAGTTCCGCGTTTGGCATGTAGACAGCTGTCTAGTCAGGGAAAGGCACTCGTAAGGATAAGTTCTATATAATCATACAGGGTAGTGAGTGCCCTAATCTTTGCGTAATTCATGACAGATAAGGTGATGTTAGGACTACTAAGGAGATGAGTCATGTGTCACAACTATCTCGGGCTGGGATGATACAGGCATCCTCCTATGGGAGGTGCGTGTGTGGAGGCAGGGGAGAAAAGTCTGCAGTGTGTCACCACGGTAACAAGTCAGGTCTCTAGCCTTGTGAGAGCCAATGAGCGACTGCATGAGTCATGTTGGGGGAGAACTTTTTACCTCAGACCTTGGCTCCTCTTATGAATTCGCGCCAAAAGACAGCAACCAATAGAGCGATGAACAGCTGGTTGTCATGGCAATAAGATTGTGTGGTAGTTCTAGTAGTTACCTACTAATGTAGTTGCTATCTAAGAGGAACAGAGAGTTAATACAGGATCAAAATAGGGGTGTCAATGAGTATTACTAGCAGCCTGTAGTGTGTAAGAGAAGGGCATATTTGCATTTATAATTATCAATCCGTGTAATCGGAGCGGGATGAAACCCTGTCAAACTGTCAGTGTACCGATCAGCTAGAGGAGGGAGAGATAAAGTAGATTGGAGATCTCTGATGACCCTATACCTCACTAGATTGGAAAGTACAGTCACATAAGAATTTAATTATAATAAAGCTCTAATGAAGGGTGGAACTGCTAGTGTAGGGCTGTATTGGAGAGTAAGGTGTGACAGAACAAGCCATGCAGACACAGCGCTGCTTTGGTAGTCAGCGTTAAGGGGGATATAGATATGCCTGTGTGTATGAACTATGATCTACATAAACTAAACTTAACATATTGAAATACTTTAGGAACATATTACCAGCCGGGGTATGAACTTTCAATACTCTAAAAATGGCACATGAACAGTCAGAGGAAATCTTTCAGTCTATGTTGCAGATGCCATCTGTATTCACCGATCTCTTCTAGCTCTTCTGGAGCGTGGAGGTTTCGTCGGGCTGTAGATGGAAGGAGACTGCGGGTCGGGTTGATGAATTCTCGGTTCCGATGGCGAACGGTGTCTTCTGTAGCTTGTATGTTGGGTCTCCATTGCTTCACTCCTGGAAGGTGCTTTAGATGCTGTAGGGGTACGAAATTCCGCGTACCAATCTGGGACCTCCATGAGAGGGATTCCGAGCGTATCACAGAAGGAATGTAGATCCTCAGGGACTCTGAGGAGAGCTGAGCGTCCTTGTACTGTTGCCGCCAAACCAAAAGGGAACTTCCAGCGGTAAATTATACCTTTAGCCCTGAGTACTGTCAGAAGGGGTTGCAGTTCCCTTCTGCGCTGCAAGGTTATGTTTGATAAATCCTGGAATAGACGAAGTTCTGTGCCGTTATGTAGTAAAGGGGTCAGGGAACGTGCAGCCCTCAGAATGTCTTCCTTCAAACGGTAGTCAATAATGCAGCATACCACATCCCTAGGTGGGTCAGAGTCTTTTCCCTTCGGTCGCAGGGCACGGTGGATTCTTTCCATCGCAATAGGAACCTCTCTGGGTCTGCCGAGTATGTTATTAAAGATATGGATAATTTCACTTTGAAGATGATCCGCATCCACGGTTTCAGGCAAACCTCTCAGCCTGAGGTTATGGCGTCTGCCGCGATTGTCTAAATCTTCCAAGTGGCGATTGACATCTCTTAATTGCCGTGTATGTGTGTCAATCGCCAGATGCTGGTGACGGATCTTGGATGAATGAAGGGCAGTCGTTTGTTCCACCGCCTGAACTCTGCCTGTAATAGCTTGGATTTCAATTTTTAAATCCTGAGATTGCTGCTGTCAGGGTGTCCTTAATGTCCTCAGCTACGGATCTGAGATCGCTCAGGCTCGGATGCTGATGAGGAGTGAGGAGAATTCCCCTGTCATTGAGTTCAGCGTGAGATGGAGAGGCAGCAGCATTAGAGTGAGGAGGATGCTGATGCTGGCTCCGTGATGTGGGAGCCGGCGCTGAAGTTCCCATCTGTGCCCGGAACATCTCCGGGATGTTCTGACTGGATCTTGCCGGTATTTCACGGGGAGAACGGGACCGGGAGGTCGACGAAGTTCTAGAGGATGTACCCATCGCTTTTCGGGTGTTTGGGAGGCCGTTGACCGTCTTTAAAATTCAGATTTCTATCCCTGTCAGCGGAGCTCTGAAGTTAAGCAGCCATTCTCTACAAGGTCAAGCCACGCCCCCTGTCCATTTTTAAGTAAGAGTGAAAAATTAATGTGTCTTCATAAAGTGAAAAAGTTCCATGCTTAACCACTTGCCAACTACCGCATGTACATGTACGTCGGCAGAATGGCACAGCTGGGCAAATGGGCGTATCTGTAAGTCCCCTTGAATTTGTCGCCGTGCCGGTGCACGCGTACCCCCGTCGCATCTTCCATGATCACGCCCGTGGGTCCCGCGGACTCGATGTCCGCCAGTCTCCTGGTGATCGTGTCACGGAGAGGTAGAATGGCGAGATGCTTTTGTAAACAAAGCATTCCCCGTTCTGCCTAGTGACAGGACAGTGATCTACTGCTCTCTGTCATCGAGAGCAGCGATCACTGTCCTGTGTGTTCAAGGCCAGCCCCCTTACAGTTAGAATCACTCTCTAGGACACACTTAACCCCTTCACCGCCACTTAGTGGTTAACCCCTTCACTGCCAGTGTCATTTACACAGTAATCAATGCATTTTTATAGCACTGATCGCTGTATAAATGCCAATGGTCCCAAAATACTGTAAAAAATGTCCAATGTGTCCGCCATAATATCGCAGTCACGATAAAAATCGCAGATCGTCGCCATTACTAATAAAAAAAATAATAATAAAAATGCCATAAAACTATTCCCTATTTTGTAGACGCTATAAATTTTGGGCAAACCAATCAATATACGCGTATTGTGATTTTTTTTTTTTTACCAAAAATATGTAGAAGAATACATATCGGCCTAAACTGAGGAAAAAAATTGTTTTTCTTATATATTTGTGGGGGATATTTATTACAGCAAAAACTATAAAATATAGCTTTTTTTCAAAATTGTCGATCTGGCCAGATCACTGGGGTTCATGGACATTTAATCCATTTTGGTCTGCATGATTGGCGTCTGTCACAAGCGAGGAAGCACACTTTTACAGTGACAGGATTCTTTTCATCAAAGTCTATCTATTCTATTTCTATAATTCTATATGGGTATAATTGAAAGATTATTTAATTAATTATCTTGTGGACAGTGATTCATCTAGGAGCCATGGTGATTAGTGTGCTATTGGCTGATTATCCCACACAGTGATATCTAGGGTTGCACCGATACTGATACCAGTATCGGTATCTGTGCCAATACCAAACATCCGCACGAGTATCGGTACCTGTGCAAATGCTCCGATGCTTAACCACTTCACACAAAACGACGTACCCTTAAATCAGTACTTTGATGCTAAATAGTATGATACTAAATAGTATTTTCGGGAACGCTGTGCGTTTCTTTTTAGGATAAAAGTGGTCTCCGCTGTGGATTCGCCTCAAGATCACTTTTATCGGCAGCGGGAGAGGTGCCCATCCCCCTTACGCCGCGCTCCGGTCGTCTCCACCGCTTACCGGACCCGCCGGTAGTGGCGGAGACGATCGCATCCTATTCCATGGATGCCTGGCTGCCGACTGAGGGGAAGATGGCGCCTGCTCGGCTTCATGGCATGGGAGGGCGGAAGTGACATCAAAAGCCGCTTCCACCCAAAGCTCTTAAAGAAGTTTTTTTTTTTTTCACGTGACTTTTTTTTATTGCATTTTAGTGTAAATATGAGATCTGAGGTCTTTTTGACCCCAGATCTCATATTTAACTACTTGCCGCCCGCGCTATAGCCGAAAGACAGCTACAGTGCGGGCCTTAATTGCTGGGAGGGCGCCATGGATGTCATCCCGAGCAAGCGGCGCGCACTGTGATCACCGAGTCTATGAGTCTCGGTTGATCACAGATCCGAGTAAGGAGTCAATCTCAGGTCCTTACCACGTGATCAGCTGTCAGCCAATGAAGGCTGATCACGTGATGTAAACAGAAGCTCGGTAATCTGTATTTTTTTTTTCCTCACACTATCAGCGTGAGGGGAAAAAAAAGACGATCACTGGCTTCTGTCAGAGGAACATCGGTCCCTCACACAGAAAGCCACAGCTGCATTTTCTGTGCCCACCAATGTCAGCTGCCAGTGCCCACTGTGTCATCTACCAGTGCCACCTATCAGTACCCACCAGTGCCAACTACCAGTGCCCACAGTGCCACCCATCAATGCCCACCAGTGCTGCCAATCAATGTCCATCAGTGTCACAGATCAGTGCTGCCTATCAGTGGTGTCTACCAGTGCCCATCAGTGCCACCCATCAGTGATCAGTGCCTATCAGTGCCACCTATCAATGCCCTTCAGTGCCACCTATCAGTGCCGCCTCATCAGTGCTTATCAGTACCACCTATCAGTGCCCATTAGTGCCGCCTTATCAGTGCCTATCAGTGCCCATCAGTGCCGCCTATCAGTGCCCATCAGCACAGCCTATCTCTGCCCATCAGTGCAGCCTCATCAGCTCACATCAGTGAAGGAGAAAAATTACCTGTTTTCAAAATTTTATAACAAACTTTGAAACAGTTTTGGTTTTTTTTCAAAATTTTCAGTCCTTTTTTGTTTTATTTAGCAAAAAATAAAAAAAACCCAGCAGCAATTAAATACCACCAAAAGAAAGCTCTTTCTGTGTGAAAAAAAAATGATAAAAATTTTGGGTACACTGGAGCATGACCGCACAATTGTCATTCAAAGAGTGACAGCACTGAAAGCTGAAAATTGGTCTGGGCAGGAAGGGGGTTTAAGTGCCCTGTAAGCAAGTGGTTAAGAGGTCCTGTCATGCTTTTTTTCTATTTTTTTTCTATTACAAGGGATGTTTACATGATAAAAATTTTGGGTACACTGGAGCATGACCGCGCAATTGTCATTCAAAGAGTGACAGCGCTGAAAGCTGAAAATTGGTCTGGGCAGGAAGGGGGTTTAAGTGCCCTGTAAGCAAGTGGTTAAGAGGTCCTGTCATGCTTTTTTTCTTTTTTTTCCCGACGAGTTTGCACGCAGAAGCGAATGCATACATGAGTAGCGCCCGCATATGAAAACGGTATCGCCGCAATCGTTAGGGCGAGAGCAATAATTCTAGCCCTCAAAACTGGTAACCTGTAGAAATTTTTAAACATCGCCTATGGAGATTTTTAAGGGTAAAAGTTTGTCGATGTTCCACGTGCGGGCGCAATTTTGAAGCGTGACATGTTGGGTATCAATTTACTAGGCATAAAATAATCTTTAACGATATAAAAAAAATTGGTCTAACTTTACTGTTGTCTTATTTTTTAATTAAAAAAAGTGTATTTTTTTTTAAAAAAGTGTGCTTGTAAGACCGCTGTGCATATACGGTGTGACAGAAGGTATTGCAACAACCGCCATTTTATTCTCTAGAGTGTTAGAAAAAATATATATATAATGTTTGGGGGTTCTAAGTCATTTTCTAGCAAAAAAAATCATTTTAACTTGTAAACAAGTGTAAAAAAGAGGCTCGGGGCTGAAGCGGTTAATCCGATACCTGTTGTATCGGGCCAGGCATCCTCAGTGTAGCAGGGGGGCTAGGCAGCCACACAGGTGATCAGTGGGGTGGCGGGGGCAGTTACAAGCATCGATCCCGCCGTATAGCTTTTTTGACAGCCGCTTCTCCCCCTCTCCTTCCTGTGGCTGTCAGCTACTTTATTGAAAGGCTATACAGGGGGATCACTGCTTGTAACTGCCCCCGCCGCCGCACCGATCACAACTGACTATCGCCTGTGTGTTCTCCCCGGGTCCTCCTCTGGCTTCTGGTGTCCTCCTCCCTCTCTCCGTCTCCTCCTCTTGTCCCCGTTCTCCTCTGGGTCCCCCTATGGACTCTGTCTCCTGTCCATTCATCTTCAGTGCAACTGAGGCTGCAGAAAAAGGGACTAGGGAATCCCAGAGAGAATAATAAATAATTAAAGGTTACATTTTAAAAATAATAAAAAATGTAAAAAAAACACCAACACTGTTCACTCCCCCCTTCCTCCACCCCAAAAATAAAGCATTGTGAAAAGATAACAAAAAATATATAAATTGTAAAAAATAATAAAAAAATTAATTGTAAAAAATAAAATTGTAAAAAAAAAAAAAAAGAAAAAAAAAACTACGTCCATGCCTCATCAGTGCCCATCAGTGCCACCTATCAGTACCCATCAGTGCTGCATATTAGTGCCACTGTCACATGACATTAAAAAAAAGTATCGGTAATCGGCCAGTTTTTACTTTGCACGTGGGTGATGTGAGAGGTGGGCTCTGGAGACTAAAAGGAAGGTGTATTACATGGTGAATTTCAGTTGTCTAAGATACATACCAAAGGAAGGAGGAACAAATAAGAGGAATATCCCAGAGGATTAACCACTGTCACATGTGTTTTTATTAAGCCTTAAGGTAAGGGCACATCCGGTGAAGGGTCGCACAAGGAGTGATTCGTCGCATGCACAGAGGTGGATCAAAGTGAAGAGCTTCGGTCTATAGCATTTCACCTTTATTCACATACATTGGACTATTATATTGTTCATATTCACTATAGATTGGACTATTAGTCATTAATTAATTGTTTATAAGAACATTGTTTAATTATTGCATCGATTATTCATATTTATCTATATCACTTCATTTATTTATCGATTTATTTATTGTTTATGATTGGCAATCCATGTGGAGTTTTGAGCACTTGCACTTTACTGAGGATCGGGAGATTGTACTGAGCACTGTACACTACTGACCATCCACAACAGGAGGGTCACATATCACATTTATCGATAAATTATTTCCACTTAGCGCTGCACTTATTTGTAATTCGTTTTTGTATAAATGATTATGTATGTAATTAGGTCTTTTGAGGATTTTATTTGTTAAAATTGATTGACACAATGCTGCATATCTAACCTGGAAGGAACCTATTCATTATTTTTAAGGTGGCACTCCTCAATGCACCATTCCTAGCAAAAAACATTTAATTATATTGCATTATATTGTTTTAATTATATTGCATTATCTGATACAGAATCCATGTTTTAACACATACAGTATCTCACAAAAGTGAGTACACCCCTCACATTTTTGTAAATATATTATTATATCTTTTCTTGTGACAACACTGAAGAAATTACACTTTGCTACAATGTAAAGTAGTGAGTGTACAGCTTGTACAACAGTGTAAACAAACGGCCATTAATGTCTAAACCACTGGCAACAAAAGTGAGTACACCCCCCTGAAGTGAAAATGTCCAAATTGGGCCCAATTAGCCATTTTCCCTCCCTGGTGTCATGTAGCTTGTTAATGTTACAAGGTCTCAGGTGTGAATGCGGAAGCAAGTGTGTTAAATTTGGTGTTATCACTCTCACTCTCATTCTGGTCACTGGAAGTTTAACATGGCACCTCCTGGCAATTAACTCTCTCAGGATCTGAAAAAAAGAATTGTTGCTCTACATAAAGATGGCCCAGGCTATAAGAAGATCCTAAAACTGAGCTGCATCACAATGGCAAAGACCATACAGTGTTTTAACAGGACAGGTTCCACTCAGAACAGGCCTCACCATGGTCGACTAAAGAAGTTGAGTGCACGTGCTCAGCGTCATATCCAGAGGTTGTCTTTGGGAAATAGATGTATGAGTGCTACCATTGCTGCAGAGGTTGAAGGGGTGGCGGGTCAGCCTGTCAGTGCTTAGACCATACAGCGCACACTGCATCAAATTGGTCTGCATGGCTGTCATCCCAGAAGGAAGCCTCTTCTAAAGATGATGCACAAGAAAGCCCGCAAACAGTTTGCTGAAGACAAACAGACTAAGGACATGGATTACTGGAACCATGGTCCTGTGGTCTGAAGAGACCAAGATAAACTTATTTGGTTCAGATGGTGTCAAGCGTGTGTGGCAGCAAGCAGGTGAGGAGTACAAAAACAAGTGTGTCTTGCCTACAGTCAAGCATGGTGGTGGGAGTTTCATGGTCTGCCGGCACTGGGGAGCTACAGTTCATTGAGGGAACCATGAATGCCAGCATGTACTGTGACATACTGAAGCAGAGCATGATACCCTCCCTTTGGAGACTTGGCCGCAGAGCAGTATTCCAACATGATAACGACTCCAAACACACCTCCAAGACGACCACTGCCTTGCTAAAGAAGCTGAGGGTAAAGGTGATGGACTGGCCAAGCATGTCTCCAGAGCTAAACCCTATTGAGCATCTGTGAGCATCCTCAAATGGAAGGTGAAGGAGCACAAGGTTTCTTACATCCACCAGCTCCGTGATGTCATCATGGAGGAGTGGAAGAGTACTCCAGTTGCAACCTGTGAAGCTCTGGTGAACTCCATGCCCAAGAGGGTTAAGGCAGTGCTGGAAAATAATGGTGGCCACACAAAATATTGACACTTTGGGCCCAATTTGAACATTTTCACTTAGGGGTGTACTCACTTTTGTTGCCAGCAGTTTAGACATTAATGGCTGTGTGTTGAGTTATTTTGAGGAGACAGCAAATTCAAACTGTTATACAAGTTGTACACTCACTATTTTACATTGTAGCAAAGTGTAATTTCTTCAGTGTTGTCACATGAAAAGATATAATAAAATTTTTACAAAAATATGAGGGGTGTACTCACTTTTGCGAGATACTGTATTCATAAAACATTTATTAGTGACTATTAAATGATGATTTATCTAGCTTTATTTAAAAAAAATTCATTTCTTTTTTTGTATTATTGCTTACAATGAAAAAATGAACTATACTGACATTATCAGCCCAGGACACCACGGAACTTCCTGAAATTCTGATTTTCAGCCCACATGCTGTTACACATCAGAGAGATCTTAGGGACTTGGGAGGGATCTTCACAAAAATTGGAATCCTAAAAGAACCAAATCCTATGCTAATAGGTCCTCCAGCATTCCTGGTACCTCAAAAAATGCATGCTGGCATTGGAGGAGTTATGTGCCACCTACAGTTGTGTTCAAAATAATAGCAGTCCAACATCACTAACCAGATCAATCACTGTTTTTGGTATAAATTATATTTCTACAAATTATTTACTAGTATGTGTAGTAGAGTGAGAGAAAACCAACAGACCCAAATGACATGCATGCTGCTGATTCTGTGTAATTGAAATAATAGGAGTGTGTAGTTCAATTAGTGAGGCCATTCAGTCTATTAAAAAACAGGTGTCAAACAGGTGGCCTTTATTTAAGGATGAAGGCAGCAAATGTTGTACATGCTGGGTATAGTGCATTTCTCTCTGAAAATCTGAGTAAAATGGGTCATTCCAGACATTCTTCAGAAAAACAGCGTACTTTCATTTAAAAGTTGATTGGAGAGGTAGAAATATATAAAGAGGTGCAGAAATGCCCTTGAAATGGGTGTTTCAACAAGGCAATAACCCCAAACACACCAGTAAGCGAGCAGCATCTTGGTTCCAGACCAACATAAATAAACGTTATGGAGTGGACAGCCCAATCCCAGATCTTAATCCAATAGAAAACTTGTGGGGTGACATCAAAAATGCTGTTTCTGAGGTAAAACCAAGCAATGCAAAGGAACTGTGGAATGTAGTGCAATCGTCCTGGCCTGGAATACCTGTTTACACCTGTTCAGTTGGTGGACACCATGGAAGTGGTGGACTCCATGGAACACAGATCTGAAGCAATTCTCAGAAACAGTGGTTATACAGCTAAATATTAGTTCAGTGGTTCACAGGAAAGCTAAATCTTCAAGCATTTTTTAGTTCATACAGTAAATGTTAGCTCATACATTTGTGTGTATGGAAAAAAAGCTATTATAAGGATTTTGAGCTTTACTCTTAAACACACTGCTATTATTTTTAACACAACTGTATCTGCCTTTCACGGAGGGTGTGTGCTATAGGTGTTTGCCCCCCACCCAGTGAACTGGTTTCTTGAGTAATTTGGACCCTTACTTAATTTACAATGCTAGTAATGAATTTCTGTCTGTCAGCTCTGCAGTGGCACTTTCTGTGTTTTTGTTCTCTGTTATGTTACTGCAGTGTGCTCAACCAATGTGAATAATGAAATTGTTTTTTGGATCCTGTGCTGGTACAAACCTGGGAGGCTTTTTAGATGCAGTTACATTCAGAATATTAGATGTCTTATTTTATATTTCAATATTTTTATTAAAAAAGAAACAAAGTCTGGTATAAAACCGATGCATTAATGTAACAATTCAATTTTCGGATTGTCAGTATAGCAATACAAAGACATATGAGGTATAATTAGAACAGATATTTGTCATCTATCATTACATCAGAAAGAGAAAGGTATAGCATATATCTGAGTACCAATGAGAGATATAGCTAATCCATGCATCCCATATCTTGTCAAATTTTTTGAAGTTATTGCAAAGTATATGAGTGATTAATCATGATCCAATTGAGCTTACTTTTAACATGATCAAGAGGAATTACCGACTGTTTCCAATGCCTAGCAATTGTAATTTTTGCCGCCAGCAATATATAAGTGATCAATTTTACGGATTTTCTGGGTAGTTCATTGGGCAGTTTGTGAAAGAGCGGTTTTTGGAGATCTACGAATATTTACCCCCGTTACTGAATTTATTAAATTGAATATCCTAATCCAGAACCTAGTTATGAGGGGGCATTACCACCAAATATGGTACATTGTTCCCAGCTGACCGCATCGTCGGAAACAATTTGGCGAGGTAGAAGGATGCATTTTAGCTACCCTAGTAGGGACCATGTACCAACGCAGGAGTGTTTTATAATTGGCCTCTATAAGGGTAGTATTGATGGAAATTTTAGATATAAGCTATGTCCTGCCAATCAGTCAGATCAAAGGTAAGATTTAGGTCCCTTTCCCACTGGTCTATATATGCAAGCTTTGAATCCGGCTCAGTGATAGCAGTGTATACTATTGATACATGTCCCCTCTGAAAGCCCCTGGCTTGGCATGATAGTTCAAATGTTGTGAGTGTAAGGGGTCCCTCCAGTAGGTTAAGTTTAGATTTGGCAAAGGATGCAATTTGATTGTATCAGAATATTTCACTAGGCGCATTAGGAACATGTCTTTAAAATGTTTCAAAGTGTATCTCCGTTAAGAAGGTCGCCAATTCTTAATAACTCCTTATTAAGCCACCATTGGAACAATCGTGGTGCCAAGCTAGGTGGGAACTCTAGGTTACAAAAAATGGGAGCTAGTGGGGGGTGTATGTGGGGATGATAAAGGGCTGTGGTGGCATGTTCTGTCCCAGACTGCTAAAGAATGTGACAGAGTGGGGCATAATAAAGGCGGGCGTAAACGGCCAGGAAGCCACATTAACGATCCTATGGAAATTGGATAGGAAGAAAGTGCCTCAATAGAGACCCAAAGGGGGACTGAGCCTTTAGCAGTGGTGTAGGCTAACTGGGCAATCTGTGCTGCTTGGGAGTAAGCCTGCAGGTTAGGGAGACCAAGCCCTAGCCCTTTTGTCATGCCTGCACACACTGTAAATTGGTTAGGGGTCCAAAGAAGTCTTAAAACTAGTTTTCTAGATAGGAAGTAGCCCTCTATATCCATAAAATAAGCCCCCTTCTATGTTGACCAAGCACTGGGTCTGCTAGTGCGCATTGCCCATCGGAATCCAGAATTAATTTTTGGAAACCCATCTAAAATCTCTGTTTCCCAGAAAATAAGCCCTACCCTGAAAATAAGACCTACAAGGACTTTAACTAGGGCTTATTTGGGGGGTTAGGGCTTATATTGCAGCCATCACCGACAATCACGCTAGGTCTTATTTTCAGAGAAACAGGGTAGCGCTGCACTCATTTGTTATTCGTTTTTGTATATATTATGAGTATGTATGTAATGAGGTCTTTTGAGGATTTTATTTGTTGACCTTGATTGACACAAAGCTGCATATCTAACCTGGAAGGAACATTTTTTATTCATTATTTCTCTGTAAAGTATGCCAGAGAATTGCATTTTACAATGGATGACATGAAACATTTAGAGAATTTAAAAGGTAGCACTCCTCAATGCTCCATTCCTAGCAAAAACAGTTTTAATTTTATTGCACTATCTGATGCATACAGAACCCGTGTTTTTATCTTATACTCTGGCTTGCCACGCCCCCTTAACCACCTTAATACAGGGCACGTTCATCCCCTTCCTGCCCAGGCTATTTTTCAGCTTTCAGCATTGTCACACTTTGACTATTGCGTTGTCATGCAATGCTGTATCCAAATTAATTTTTTATCATTTTCTTCCCACAAATAGAGCTTTCTTTTGGTGGTATTTAATCACAGCTGGGTTTTTTTATTTCTTGCTAAAAAAAATGAAAAAATATTGAAAAATTTGAAAAAAAAAGTTTTTCCTAATTTTTGTGAGGAAATGTTGTAAATGTGTAATTTTTCTCCTTCACTGTTGTGCGCTGGTTAGGCTGCACTGATAGGCTACACTGATGGGCACTGATGAGGCGGCACTGATTTACACTGATGAGGTGTGCACTGAAGGGCACTGGTAGGTGGCACTGATAAGCAGCACATATGGCCAATGATAGGTGGCACTGATGGGCAGCACTGATGGGTGGCACTGATGAGCACTGAAAGGCAGCACTGATTGGAATCACAGATGGGCACAGATTGGCCTCACTGATGGGCACAAATTGGCATCACTGATGGGCACTAAATGGTGTCACTTATGGGTACAGGTTGGCATCATAGATGGGCACAGAGTGGCATCACTGATGGGCACTGTTGGGGCTGCACTGTAATCAGGGCACTGATGATCAGTGCCCTTATTACCTATACATGTCTCCACTGTGAGGAGATGCCTCTGATCGGCTCTCCTCACCTCACATTCTGTTAGTATGAGTCGAGGATAGCCGATAAACAGCATCTCTTGTTTACATGTGATTATCTGTGATTGGACACAGCTGATCACATGGGTAAAGAGTCACATCTCTGTACCGAGTTCGGGGTCGCGCTGTATCCCAGGGACACAGCGTGCCCGCGATTGTGCCGAGACTGGGCAACGTCACAATGACCCAGAATGAGAGCCGCCCCGCTCCCCTATACAAAAAAAAATGATTGGTTAAACTTACTATTCCTTAGGAATCCATCGACTTAGAAATTGGATGAAAGGTTTAGAACTGGGAAACACTTTTTGAAAGATGAATAGTGCATTTTATATACAACTATATAGATCAGACCAAAATGAGGGACAAATGAGGAGGAAAGAGGGACTTTGTTCCAAATCAGGGACAGTCCCTTGAAATCAGGGACAGTTGGGAGCTATGGACAAATGCTACAGTAACCACCTTCTTCCATTTCAGAACCAATATTGGTAAATATATTTTCATCTATTGAATGTGTTGGTGAATGTGGGGTGATTTGTGTTCATTGATAGTCTTTGATACAAGTGGCAATACACTTGTCTTTCTTCATGTAATAGTCTAAGCCACACATGACATTTTCATTTGTGAGAAAGCAGATTGCTGACAATGTTGCAGTAAGTTAGAAATTTTGTGCAGAGGATCCGGAGGATAGCACAGCTTTGTGGAATTGTTTTTTAACATACAAGGAAGTTTACTAGTATGTATCATCTATTAATAAACAGTGATATTTATCAATATATCAATCTCTGCAGAGAGATTACTGCATGCACATGGGAGCATGGAGCATGCTGGCAAGGGAAAGGCTTTTCTACTCAGGATGTGGCTGCTTTCTGTGGAAAACAAACTCTAGGGCCTCTTTCACACAGGGGCATAAACCCTTATATTCATGCAAAGAGCTGTATTTATGCGCCCAGGGAGGGACAAGTGTCCCATATAGCCAGACTGTAAAAAACAATGACAGGCTGAGAGATGCAGCACCTGTACAGATCTCCCCCACATCCCAGTGTTTATATTCCTACATAGACATATGCACAGTTCTGGTCACAGTCTTTCTCCTTATCTAGAGCTGTGCACCCATCCCTGTATGGATGTAAACACTTGGATGTGTGGGATAATCTATACAGATGCTGCATTTCTCAGCCTGTCAGCACATGGCTGCACTGAACACCTGGTATTCCATGGGCGCATAATCACGGCCCCCTGTGCGGATGTAGGTGTCTATGTGCCTGTATGAATGAACCCTAAGAATTTTTACACCTTTGGTTTTCATGCACCTAGAATGTATTCATCTAATTTACACTGAAAACATAGTTGGGCTTCAAATGGGGTGAAACAGTAAAGTATATGGTCTCTGTTTAGAGAAACTAATATGATGGAAAAGAATAGAAAGAAAGTAGCATGATAGCTCAGCATTCTTCATCTTCCTGAAGGATAGCCATGGCTGTGGCAAATAGTTCTCCACAATGATCATTTATGGTAAACAGTCACATCAGTTAGCCATATAATCCTAACCTTACATAGTTACATAGTTACATAGTAGGTGAGCTTAAAAAAAGACAAGCCCATCAAGTCCAACCTATGTGTGTGATTATATGTCAGTATTACATTGTATATCCCTGTATCTTGCAGTCGGCCAGATGCTTATCTAATCGTTTTTTTGAAACTATTGATGCCCCCCGCTGAGACCACCGCCTGTGGAAGGGAATTCCACATCCTTGTCACTCTTACAGTAAAGAACCCTCTACGTAGTTTAAGGTTAAACCTCTTTTCTTCTAATTTTAATGAGTGGCCTCGTGTCTTGTTAAACTTCTTTTCCACGAAAAAGTTTTATCCCTATTGTGGGTCACCAGTATGGTATTTGTAAATTTGAAATCATATCCTAGATTCCCCCAGAGGTTCTCCCCCTAGTGTATAGATTGCATTCATATATTTGCCACCCAAATGCATTATTTTACATTTTTCTACATTAAACCTCATTTGCCATGTAGTTGCCCACCCCATTCATTTGTTCTGATCTTCTTGCAAGATTTTCACATCTTGCGGAGAAGTTATTGGCCTGCTTAGCTTAGTATCATCCACAAATACAGAGATTGAACTGTTTACCCCATCCTTCAGGTTATTTATGAATAAGTTAAATAGGATTGGTCCCAGCACAGAACCCTGTGGGACACCACTACCCACCCCTGACCATTCCAAGTATTCCCCATTTATCGCCAACCTCTGAACTTGCCCTTGTTGCCAGTTTTCAATCCATGTACTCACCCTATGGTCCATGCCAACGGACCTTATTTTGTACAGTAAATGTTTATAGGGAACTGTGCAAATGCTTTTGCAAAATCCAGATACACCACGTCTATGGGCCTTCCTTTATCTAGATGGCAGCTCACCTCCTCATAGTGTTAATAGATTGGTTTGGCAAGAACGATTCTTCATGAATCCATGCTGATTACTGCTAATGATACAGTTTTCATTACTAAAATCTTGTATATAGTCCCTTATCATCCCCTCCAAGAGCTTGCATACTATTAATGTTAGGCTAACTGGTCTGTAATTCCCAGGGATGTATTTTGGGCCCTTTTTAAATATTGGTGGTACATTGGCTTTTCTCCAATCCGCTGGTACCATTCCAGTCAGTAGACTGTCAGTAAAAATTAGGAACAATTGTCTGGCAATTTCTTGACCTAGTTCCCTAAGTACCCTCGGATGCAAGCTATTCGGTCCCAGTGATTTATTAATGTCAAGTTTCGCAAGTCTAATTCTAATTCTGTCCTCTGTTAGCCATGAGGGTGCTTCCTGTGATGTGTCATGAGGATAAACACTGCAGTTTTGGTTACTGAAGCCCCCCGATTCCCTTGTGAAGACTGAGGAGAAGAATAAATTCAATACCTTTGCCATCTCCCCATCCTTTGTATCCAGATGTCCTTCCTCATTTTTTATGGGACCAATATGGTCTGTCCTCCCTTTTTTAATGTTTACATACTTAAAGAATTTCTTAGGATTTTTTTTGCTCTCCTCCGCTATGTGTCTTTCATGTTCTATCTTAGCCGCCCTAATTGCACCCTTACATTTCTTGTTGCATTCTTTATAAAGTTTGAATGCTGATCTCTCAACCCTGTATTTTTTGAAGGCCTTCTCTTTTGCTTTTATATGCATTTTTACATTGGCGTTAAGCCATCCAGGACTTTTGTGCGCTCTTTTAAATTTATTACCCAATGGGATGCACTGGCTAATGCCCTTATTTAATATGCTCTTAAAGCGAACCCATCTCTCCTCCATGTTCTTTGTTCCTAAGATTTTATCCCAATTTATATCTTCTAGCAAGGTTCGTAGTTTAGGGAAGTTGGTTCTTTTGAAATTCAGTGTCTTTGTATTTCCCTTATGTTTCCTATTTGTGTGATTTATACTGAAGCCAATTGACCTGTGATCTCTGTTTCCTAAATTTCCCCGTATTTTCACATCCGTGATCAGGTCTGTATTGTTGGTAATCAGTAGATCTAGTAACGCTTTATTTCTAGTTGATGAATCTACCATCTGACCCATGAAATCGTCCTGCAAGACATTTAGGAACTGGCGAGCCTTATGTCCCGTACACACAATCCGACTTCTCTTTAGAAAAAGCTATGATGGTTTTTCCGACGGAATTCCGCTCAAACTTGTCTTGCATACACACGGTCACACCAAATTCCGACCACCAAAAACGCGGTGAAGTACAACACGTACGACGGGACTAGAAAAGTGCAGTTCAATACAAAGTGTGCCACCCTTTGGGCTCCTTCTGCTAATCTCGTCTTTATCTTGTGTTAGTAGAAGTTTGGTGAGAGACAATTTGCGCTTTTCAGACTCATGCTTTTTCAGATCGTTTTACTGCTGTTCAGTTTGTGCTTGTGGGTTTGTATCTGCTTTTCAGTGCATGTAGACAGTTCGTATCTGTTTTTCAGTGTGTTCTTGTCCAGTCGATACTGATTTTCAGCTCACTCTTCACAGACGTTCTGTTAGTTTGTTCTGACCAGCCGACTGTTTTGAAGCCATGTTGTGGGTACGTGCTCGTCACAGAGTTCGTGCTATGCAGGGGCTTGGTGTTGGGCTTCTAGCTTTGACCCAAGCCCAGTCCATGAACAGGGTGGGGAGGAGGTCATGGACCTAGAATTGGTTACTCCAGCGTGACCAATTCTCTCATATGCCTTTGCTGCGGGAGATCCGTGAGAATAATCCTGATGATTTCAGGAACTTTTTCAGGATGACGGACCCCATTTTTCACCGTCTGTTGGCTTTGCTGTCCCTTTATATCAGCAGGCAGGACACCTGCATGAGGCAAGCCATCACTCCTGAGCAGAGGCTAGTCGCCTTGTTGTGGTACTTGGCGACGGGGAGAAGCCTGCAGGACCTCAAGTTCTCGACAGACAAACCCCCCCAGGCTCTGGGGATCATTATCCCAGAGACCTGTTCTGCCATCATCCAGGTCCTGCAGAAGGACTATATTAAGGTAAGATTTCTCCTTTAACATCACAAAATATATGTATTTAATGTTTGCTAATGTATTGTATTTCTTTCATCATTCTATAATTACCATGATTGTGAATGTCCCCTTTGTTCTCATGCATGCTGGAAGCTTTTAATGCTCCTTTTTGTCCTTCATGCATATTTGCCTTCACTAACCTCCCCAGCATGCTATCCTGGGCCCATATACACCTAGCCTAGTTACTTAACAATGTATTTTGTCAGCTCCATAGTAGTGCTTTACACTAAACACCCCCTAAAATGTGTGCAAATGTTATTTGTGTCCTTAAATTCATGCAGAGTGCCAGAGCCTTTTTTGGGGGGCCCAAAATCATTTGTAACCCTCCCTCCCCCAACCGCTAAGTCAACCCATACCAATCCTCTATCTGCTGACTTTGCCAAACCCATACACACTATACCTACCTCTTTTGTGTTCATATTTATGGATGAATTCACCAAAACATGTAGTGAAAGGGCCTGCCTGAATACTTTCAAATGGTACTGTTTAAATAGCGTCATAGAGTCATAGTGTTTTTTTATATGTATTGACTGACTTGATCAGTGTTTTTTACATGAAACCATTGGATTTTACCTATGGCGGTATCCTCTCATTTTTTTTCCTATGGTTATCCCCATGTGATGTGATCCTCTACTTACATCAATTCCCCACTCGCTGGATTGAGTGCTGTATTATTAGCCGCTGAGCTTGCCAGCTGATATCGCTATACCGGGACAGCTGGATCCCCCTAACCAGAAGACCATGAGCACGTCAGGTTGGTGAATTACTCACAATGGTGAAAGACGGCAACGGGAGATCTTTATCACCCAGGAGTGGGTAACATGCCTATTTTATAAGCTGTCTGGTAAGCCTGCACTTCTTACGGTGGTGGAATCACATTATGTCACAACTTATGAAGATTTTTCACAGGGTGTTGTATTAGCACCAACGGGCTGACCACCAGCATAGACTTTGTTGTCTTGTGCTTGTGCACAGTTTTTTGTATTACAATATTTTTGCTATATTGTGTCTGATACTATGGCAAATTTGGTATAACATGCATTTTTTTTGGTTTGTGTATTCACTTGCATATCTATATCATATTTTTAATACTCAGCGCAGCTTCTTTTGTTTTCTTTTTCTCCTTCTACATAAAGATGGCCTAGGCTATAAGAAGATTACCAAGACCCTAAAACTGAGCTGCATCACAATTGTAAAGACCATACAGCGGTTTAACAGGACAGGTTCCACTCAGAACAGGCCTCGCCATGGTTGACTAAAGAAGTTGAGTGCACTGCTCAGCGTCATGTCCAGAGGTTGTCTTTGGGAAATAGATGTATGGGTGGTGCCAGCATTGCTGCAGAGGTTGAAGGAGTGGGGGGTCAGCCTGTCAGTGCTCAGACCATACGGTGCACACTGCATCAAATTGGTCTGCATGGCTGTCGTCCCAGAAGGAAGCCTCTTCTAAAGATGATGCACAAGAAAGCCCGCAAACAGTTTGCTGAAGACAAGCAGACTGAGGATATGGATTACTAGAACCTTGTCTTATGAGACCAAGATAAACTTATTTGGTTCAGATGGTGTCAAGTGTCTGTGGCAGCAAACAGGTGAGGAGTACAAAGACAAGTGTGTCTTGCCTACAGCCAAGCATGGTGGTGGGAGTTTCATGGTCTGGGGCTGCATGAGTGCTGCCGGCACTGGGGAGCTACAGTTCATTGAGGGAACCATGATTGCCAACACGAACTGTGACAGACTGAAGCAGAGCACGATCCCCTCCCTTTGGAGACTTGGCCGCAGGGCAGTATTCCAACATGATAATGACCCCAAACACACCTCCAATATGACCACTGCCTTGCTAAAGAAGCTGAGGGTAAAGGTGATGGACTGACCAAGCATGTCTCCAGAGCTAAACCCTATTGAGCATCTGTTGGCATGCTCAAACAGAAGGTGGAGGAGCACAAGGTTTCCTACATCCACCAGCTCTGTGATGTCGTCATGGAGGAGTGGAAGAGGACTCCAGTTGCAACCTGTATAGCTCTGGTGAACTCCATGCCCAAGAGGGTTAAGGCAGTGCTGGAAAATAATGGTGGCCACACAAAATATTGACACTTTGGGCCCAATTTGAACATTTTCACTTAGGGGTGTACTCACTTTTGTTGCCAGCGGTTTAGACATTAATGGCTGTGTGTTGAGTTATTTTGAGGCGACAGCAAATTCACACTGTTATACAAGCTGTACACTCACGATTTTACATTGTAGCAAAGTGTAATTTCTTCAGTGTTGTCACATGAAAAGATATAATAACATTTTTACAAAAATATGAGGGGTGTACTCACTTTTGTGAGATACTGTATTCATAAAACATTTATTAGTGACTATTAAATAATGATTTATCTAGCTTTATTTAAAAAAATGTAATTTCTTTTTTTTTTTTTATTATTGTTTACAATGAAAAAATGAACTATACTGACATTATCAGCCCAGGACACCAGGTAACTTCCTGACATGCTGATTTTCAGCCCACATGCCCTTATACATCAGAGAGTTCTTAGGGACTTGGGAGGGATATTCACAAAAATTGGAATCCTAAAAGAACCAAATCCTATGTAAAGAGGTCCTCCAGCATTCCTGGTACCTCAAAGAATGCATGCTGGCATTGGAGGAGTTATGTGCCACCTACAGTTGTGTTCAAAATAATAGCAGTCCAACATAACTAACCAGATCAATCACTGTTTTTGGTATAAATTATATACATGGCAAATTATTTACTAGCATGTGTAGTAGAGTGAGAGAAAACCAACAGACCCAAATGACATGCATGCTGCTGATTCTGTGTAATTGAAATAATAAGAGTGTGTAGTTCAATTAGTGAGGCCATTCAGTCTATGAAAATACAGGTGTCAAACAGGTGGCCTTTATTGAAAGGATGAAGGCAGCAAATGTTGTACATGCTGGGTATAGTGCATTGCTCTCTGAAAATCTGAGTAAAATGGGTCATTCCAGACATTCTTCAGAAAAACAGCGTACTTTCATTTAAAAGTTAATTGGAGAGGTGGAAACATATAAAGAGGTGCAGAAACTGATAGGCTGCTCAGCTAAAATGATCTCAAATGCTAAAAAATGGTAACCAAAACCAAAAGATATGGAAGAAAACTTAAAACTACCATTCAAATGGATCGAAGAATAGCAAAAATGGCAAAGACTCAGCCAATGAACAAAGTCCCATTGTTGAAAAAAACGACATGTGCTGAAGAGGTTACAATTTGCCAAAGAACACCTTGACTGGCCTAAAGAGAAATGGCACAACATTTTTTGGACTGATGAAAGTAAGATAGTTCTTTTTGTGTCTAGAAGCGGCATATAGTTTGTCAGACGACCCCCAAACACTGAACTCAAGCCACAGTACACTTTGAAGACAGTGAAGCATTGTGGCGCAAGCATCATGATATGGGGATGTTTCTCATACTATGGCGTTGGGCCTATTTATCGCATACCAGAGATCATGAATACATCAAAATCCTTGAAGAGGTCTTGTTGTCTTATGACGAAGAGGAAATGCCCTTGAAATGGGTGTTTCAACAAGGCAATAACCCCAAACACACCAGTAAGCAAGCAGCATCTTGGTTCCAGACCAACATAATTAACGTTATGGAGTGGCCAGCCCAATCCCAGACCTTAATGCAATAGAAAACTTGTAGGGTGACATAAAAAATGCTGTTTCTGAGGTAAAACCAAGCAATGCAAAGGAACTGTGGAATGTAGTGCAATCGTCCTGGCCTGGAATACCTGTTCACAGGTGCCAGAAGTTGGTGGACTCCATGGAACACAGATCTGAAGCAATTCTCAGAAACAGTGGTTATACAGCTAAATATTAGTTCAGTAGTTCACAGGAAAGCTAAATCTTCAAGCATTTTTTAGTTCATACAGTAAATGTTTGAGTTTGTAAAGAAAAATGCAGGCGCTGCTATTTTTTGGAAAATCCTATTCCTTTTTCTTCACTTTCTGTAAAGTAACAACAAATTTGAAACAGTTTTCTTCATGTTTTGATTTGGAATAGACTGTGCAGTGTCCCCAATGCATTTGTGTGTATGGAAATAAAAGCTATTATAAGAATTTTGAGCTTTACTCTTTAAAACACACAGCTATTATTTTTAACACAACTGTATCTGCCTTTCACGGAGGGTGTGTGCTATAGGTGTTTGCCCCCCACCCAGTGAACTGGTTTCTTGAGTAATTTGGACCCTTACTTAATTTACAATGCTAGTAATGAATTTCTGTCTGTCAGCTCTGCAGTGGCACTTTCTGTGTTTTTGTTCTCTGTTATGTTACTGCAGTGTGCTCAACCAATAGGAATAATGAAACAGTTTTTTGGATCCTGTGCTGGTACAAACCTGGGAGGCTTTTTAGATGCAGTGAGAGCCCAGATAGTAAACATTAGCTACATTCAGAATATCAGATTTCCTATTTTAAAAGGTTGTTTTTTGTCTTGCCTGCACACACTGTAAATTGGTTAGGGGTCCAAAGAAGTCTTAAAACTAGTTTTCTAGAGAGGAAGTAGCCATCTATATCCATAAAATAAGCCCCCTTCTATGTTCACCAAGAACTGGGTCTGCTAGTGCGCATTGCCCATCAGAATCCAGAATGAATTTTTGTAAAACCATCTAAAGTAACCCTCCTGAATTTTGAGCTGACCCATTGACTAGTATCAACATAAAAAAAAAAAAAAATCTGCTTGCCGTATAACACCTTACCATTTATTTGTTGTTTATGATTGGAAATCCATGTGGAGATTTGAGCACATGCACTTTACGGAGGATCGGGAGATTGTACTGAGCACTGTACCATCCACACCAGGAGGGTCACATATTACATTTATCAATAATTTATGCCTACTTAGCGCTGCACTCATTTGTTATTTGTTTTTGTATATATATGAGTATGTATGTAATGAGGTCTTTTGAGGATTTTGTTTGTTGACCTTGATTGACACAATGCTGCATATCTAACCTGGAAGGAACCTATTCATTATTTCTCTGTAAAGTATGCCAGAGAATTGCATTTTACAATGGACGGCATGAAACATTTAGAGAATTTAAAAGGTAGCACTCCTCAATGCTCCATTCCTAGCAAAAACAGTTTTAATTTTATTGCATCTGATGCATACAGAACCCGTGTTTTTATCTTATACTTTGGCTTGCCACGCCCCTTTAACCACCTTAATACTGGGCACCTTCACCCACTTCTTGCCCAGGCCAATTTTCAGCTTTCAACGCTGTCACACTTTGAATGACAATTGCGTGGTCATGCAATGCTGTATACAAATTATTTTTTTTATCATTTTCTTCCCACAAATAGAGCTTTCTTTTGGTGGTATTTAATCACAGCTGGGTTTTTTATTTCTTTATTAAAAAAAATGAAAAAAATATTGAAAATTTTGAAAAAAAAAATTTTTTCTTAATTTTTGTGAGAAAATGTTGTAAATATTTAATTTATCTCCTTCTCTGTTGTGCGCTGGTTAGGCTGCACCGATAGGCTGCACTGATGGGCACTGATGAGGCGGCACTGATGGACACTGATGAGGTGGCACTGAAGGGCACTGGTAGGTGGCACTGAAAGGCAGCACTGATTGGAATCACTGATGGGCACAGATTGGACTCACTGATGGGCACAAATTGGCATCACTGATGGGCACTGAATGGTGTCACTGATGGGTACAGGTTGGCATCACAGATAGGCACAGAGTGGCATCACTGATGGGCACTGTTGGGGCTGCACTGTAATCAGGGCACTGATGATCAGTGCCCTTATTACCTATACATGTCTCCACTGTGAGGAGATGCCTCTGATCGGCTCTCCTCACCTCACATTCCGTCAGTATGAGGCGAGGAGAGCCGATAAACGGAATCTCTTGTTTACATGTGATCATCTGTTATTGGACACAGCTGATCACATGGGTAAAGAGCCACATCTCTTTACCGAGTTCGGGGTCACGCTGTGTCCCAGGGACACAGTGTGCCAGCGATTGTGCCGAGACTGGGCGACGTCACAATGACCCAGAATGAGAGCCGCCCCGCTCCCCTATACAAAAAAAAATGATTAGTTAAACCTACTATTCCTTAGGAATGCAGCAGCTTAGTTATAGTTGGGAGCTATGGACAAATGCTACAGTAACCACCTTTTTCTATTTCAGAACCAATATTGGTAAATATATTTTCATCTACTGAATGTGTTGGTGAATGTGGGGTGATTGTGTTCATTGATAGTCTTTGATACAAGTGGCCATACACTTGTCTTTCTTCATGTAAGAGTCTAAGCCACACATGACATTTGTGAGATTGCTGACAATGTTGCAGTAAGTTAGAAATTTTGTGCAGAGGATCCCGAGGATAGCACAGCTTTGTGGAATTGTTTTGTAACATACAAGGAAGTTTACTAGTATGTATCATCTATTAATAAACAGTGCTATTTATCAATATATCAATCTCTGCAGAGAGATCACTGCATGCTCCATATGAGCATGGAGCATGCTGGCAAGGGAAAGGCTTTTCTACTCAGGATGTGGCTGCTTTCTGTGGAAAACAAACTCTAGGGCCTCTTTCACACAGGGGCATAGACCCTTATATTCATGCAAAGAGCTCTATTTATGCGCCCAGGGAAGGACAAGTGTAAAAACCAATGACAGGCTGAGAGATACAGCAGCTGTACAGATCTCCCCCACATCCCAGTGTTTATATTTCTACATAGACATATGCACAGTTCTGGTCACAGTCTATCTCCTTATCTAGAGCTGTGCACCCATCCCTGTACGGATGTAAACACTTGGATGGGTGGGATAATCTATACAGATGCTGCATTTCTCAGCCTGTCAGCACATGGTTGCACTGAACACCTGGTATTCCATGGGCGCATAATCACCGCCCCCTGTGCGGATGTAGGTGTCTATGTTCCTGTATGAATGAACCCTAAGAATTTTCACACCTTTGGTTCTCATGTACCTAGAATGTATCCATCTAATTTACACTGAAAACTTAGTTAGGCTTCAAATGGGGTAAAGTAGTAAAGTATATGGTCTCTGTTTAGAGAAATTAAAATGATGGAAAAGAATAGAAAGATAGTAGCATGATAGCTCAGCATTCTTCATCTTCCTGAAGGGTAGCCATGGCTGTGGCAAAAAGTTCTCCACAATGATCATTTATGGGAAACAGTCACATCAGTTAGCCATATAATCCTAACCTTACATAGTTACATAGTAGGTGAGGTTGAAAAAATACACAAGCCCATCAAGTCCAACTTATGTGTGTGATTATATGTCAGTATTACATTGTATATCCCTGTATGTTGCGGTCGTTCAGGTGCTTATCCAATAGTTTTTTTTAAACTATCCATGCCCCCCGCTGAGACCACCACCTGGAGAAGGGAATTCCACATCCTTGCCGCTCTTATAGGGCGTACATACGGTCGGACTTTGTTCGGACATTCCGACAACAAAATCCTAGGATTTTTTTCCGACGGATGCTGGCTCAAACTTGTCTTGCATACACACGGTCACACAAAGTTGTCGGAAAATCCGATCATTCTGAACGCGGTGACGTAAAACACGTACGTCGTGACTATAAACGGGGCAGTGGCCAATAGCTTTCATCTCTTTATTTATTCTGAGCATGCGTGGCACTTTGTCCGTCGGATTTATGTACACATGATCGGAATTTCCGACAACGGATTTTGTTGTCGGAAAATTTTATCTCCTGCTCTCCAACTTTTGTGTGTCGGAAAATCCGATGGAAAATGTCCGATGGAGCCCACACACGGTCGGAATTTCCGACAACATGCTCCGATCGGACATTTTCCATCGGAAAATCCGACCGTGTGTACGGGGCATTACAGTAAAGAACCCTCTACGTAGTTTAAGGTTAAACCTCTTTTCTTCTCATTTTAATGAGTGGCAACGTGTCTTGTTAAACTTCCTTTCCACAAAAAAGTTTTATCCCTATTGTGGGGTCACCAGTATGGTATTTGTAAATCGAAATGATGTCCTAGATTCCCCCAGAGGTTCTCCCCCTAGAGTATATATTGCATTAATATTTTTGCCACCCAAATGCACTATTTTACATTTTTCTACATTAACCACTTCAATACAGGGCACTTAAACACCTTCCCGCCCAGACCAATTTTCAGCTTTCAGTACTCTCACACTTTGAATGACAATTAGTCTGTCATGCTACACTGTATCCAAACAAAATTGTTATCATTTTTTTCTCACAATTAGAGCTTTCTTTTGGTGGTATTTAATCACCGCTGGGTTTTTTCTTTTTTGCGATATAAGCGAAAAAAGAGTGAAAATTTTGAAAAAAAAACCACTTCTTTTTAGCTTCTATTGTAAAATTTTGCAAATAAGTCATTTTTCTTCATAAATTTGGGCCAAAATTTTTACTGCTACATATCTTTGGTAAAAATAACCCAAATTAGTGGATATTATTTAGTCTGTGTGAAAGTTATAGAGTCTACAAGTTAGGGTGCAAATCACTGAAAATAGATCACATCTGATCACACCTGATGTACTGAAGGCCTATCTCATTTCTTGAGACACTAACAATCAAGGAAAGTACAAATACCCCCCAAATGACCCCTTTTTGGAAAGTAGACATTCCAAGGTATTTAGTAAGAGGCATAGTGAGTTTTTTGAAGTTGTAATTTTTTCCCACAATTCTTGGGAAAATGAAGACCTTTTTCTTTTTTTTTTTTTTCTTTTTTTACACAAACTTATTGTATTGACAGGTTATTTCTTGAACACAGCATGCATATACTCAGAGGCGTATCTAGTGAAAATAGCGCCTATGGCAAGCACTGAAACTGCGCCCCTGTCAAAACATTTGAAACTCATCTTTCAGATAACCTTAGCAGAAAAGACAGCTAACAAAATGACAAGTCAAGCTCTTTAATCTTTCAATTAACAAATTATGGATTGGCACTACATAAAAATTACAACTGCACCTTCCTTGCTTTCACTAATGCAAACTGGTCTATGATGTGCTCAAAGTCATTTTTTTCTGTTTCTACACTCAGCACACACACACACAACGGTCCGCAGGCACACACTGATACAAAAATCACTGATGATACCAACACTGGCACTCATAGTCATTAAAATACATTGGTGCACACAGTAACTCATACAAAAACAATGACACACACACTCAATGCACACACATAATTGTTAACATACACTGACATATATACCTGTATGATGTCAGTGTAACTGTATGTCTTTGTGTATGTGTATGTATATAAATATATATATTACAGGAGGAGATGATCAGAGACTGCAGGCATGGTACAGGAGACTGTCAGAGACTGCATACATGGTACAGGAGACGGTCAGAGACTGCATACATGGTACAGGAGACGGTCAGAGACTGCATACATGGTACAGGAGACGGTCAGAGAATGCAGACATAGTACAGGAGACGGTCAGAGAGTGCAGACATGGTACAGGAGATGATCAGAGACTGCGGACATAATACAGGAGATGGTCAGAGACTGCAGACATACTACAGGAGATGATCAGAGACTGCAGACATAATACAGGAGATGGTCAGAGACTGCAGACATAATACAGGAGATGGTCAGAGACTGCCGACATAATACAGGAGATGGTCAGAGACTGCAGACATAGTACAGGAGATGATCAGAGACTGCAGACATACTACAGGAGATGGTCAGAGACTGCAGACATATTACAGGAGATGGTCAGAGAGTGCAGACATAGTACAGGAGATGGTCAGAGACTGCAGACATATTACAGGAGATGGTCAGAGACTGCAGACATACTACAGGAGACGGTCAGAGACTGCAGACATACTACAGGAGATGGTCAGAGACTGCAGACATAGTACAGGAGATGATCAGAGAGTGCAGACATAGTACAGGAGATGATCAGAGACTGCAGACATACTACAGGAGACGGTCAGAGACTGCAGACATAGTATAGGGAATGGTCAGAGACTGCAGACATAGTAGAGGAGACGGTCAGAGAGTGCAGACATAGTACAGGAGATGATCAGAGACTGCGGACATAATACAGGAGATGGTCAGAGACTGTAGACATAGTACAGGAGATGGTCGGAGACTGCAGACATAATACAGGAGATGATCAGAGACTGCAGACATAGTACAGGAGCTCAAAGACTGCTGTTTCTGGCTTACCAACAGTCTATTTTCCAAGCACAGTTAGTAAGATAATAAATGGTTAAAAAGTCTGTGAAGATCCAAGCCTGACCAGCCCAAATCCTGAAAGACCATATAAAAACCAAACAAATCAAATCATTGGGAATACTGTGTCACACTCTTGCAGCGTCTTCCAGAAGTCTAATCATTAGTGTGCTCCCTGTCCTGTGTGCAGTGTAAATAGATAAAGCGAAGAGCGAGGGAATAATTTTCTAACCAGTGTGGGTGCTGGCTGATCTGCATACAGGACAGGGGAGCTGCTGCTGCTTGGACATCTGCAGCTGTGACACAGTGTGAGAGAGAGACCCATCTCCTGATATCACCTTTGCCATGAGCACTCCTCCATCCTCATTACATGTCACAAACAACTGGTATCAGCTCTGTAATGAGCTCCCACCTTCTGTCTTCACCTTATCTATGATCTCCCTCCCCCGCTCAGCCTGTATGCCTCACCTGTTCTGCTTGATGATGTCTTTCAGGGCAGCACAGGTCACAGCGTCCCCCCTCCTCCTGGGCACTGTGCTGAGGCTCCCAGAGAGTGGGTGATAGACACCTCCGAGCTGTGCACCCTCAGGACTGAGGGAACCAACACCATCAGCAGCATGCAACAGGCGGCAGCCATCTCTCTTGTCATGTGATGGCAGTCGGCAGTCAGCTGACACTTCTGAGGGCACTGATTGACTAAGACTCCCCTGCTATCTACTTAGCTCGTATCTGGCTGCTACATTCCTCCCAGCACACTGTGTGGACGGCGTTGGGTGAGAGCGGAGCAGTTCAAGTTTTTTAGGGGGGGAGGTCAGACACCTCAGCCCAGTTCATATATGCCCAAAAATGATTTTTCTGGAAACAGCCCGGGACGGCCGCAGGTCCAAAACCCGGGAATGTCTCAACAAAATTGTAACTGTTGCTGGCAAGTATGTGATAAGTGCCTTGCTGCCCAGCCACTCATGAGCGCCCCCTTCACATGGCGCCCATGGCACTTGCCATATCTGCCATACCCTGGATACGCCACTGCATATACTTGCAACTACACCCAAAAATACATTCTGCTACTCCTCCTGAGTATGGTGATATGACATGTGTGAGACTTTTACACAGCCTGGCTACATACAGAGGCCCAACATGCAGGGAGCACCGCCAGGAATTCTAGCAGCAAAATTACACAAATATTTTCATGACAACCTATCTGCCTTTTGATGGCCCTGGAGCACCAGGACAATGGAAATGCCCACAAAATGACCCCATTTTGGAAAGCTAACACCCCAATGTATAATCTATGAGGCATAATAAATCTTTTGAACAAGTCATTTTTTCCAGAAGTTTTTGGAAAAGGGGTGAAAAAAAGTGCATTTTTTTACACAAAGTTGTCAATTTATTAGATATTTCCAATACATAGCATATACATAGCAAAAATGACACCCCAAAACACATTCTGCTACTCCTCCTGAGTATGGCAATACCACATGTGTGAGACTTTTACACAGCCTGGCCACATACAGAGGTCTAACATCCAAGTAGCACCTCCAGGCATTCTAGGAGAAAAATTACACATATAATTTCATGACGACCTATCTCCCTTTTGAAGGCCCTGGAGCACCAGGACAATGGAAATGCCCACAAAATGACTCCATTTTGGAAAGCAAACGTATAATCTATGAGGCATAATGAGTCTTTTGAACGGTTCATTTTTTTCCAGAAGTTTTCGGAAAATGTGGGAAAAAAAATGAAAACGCATTTTTTTTACACAAAGTTGTCGATTTATAAGATATTTTTAACACATAGCATGTACTTAGCAAAAATGACACCCCAAAATATGTTCTGCTACTCCTCCTGAGTTTAACGATACCACATGTGTGACACTTTTACACAGCCTGGCCACATACAGAGGCCCAACATCCAAATAGCACCTCCAGTCGTTCTAGGAGCATAAATTACACATATAATTTCATGACTACGATCATATTTTTGAAGGCCCTTCATATTTCTAATACTTAACATGTACATACCAAATAACAAAAGATTGCCTGTGGTTTTAGTAGTGTAGTGGTCCACAGAGGAGTGCATCGGTCCAGGCAGCAGGCAGGGATGTGGTCAGCGACAGCAAAAGCAATCGTCCAGGCAGCAATACTGTCCATAGTTAGTTCAGGCAGAGATACTGTCAGCACAGCCAAAGCATTGGTCCAGGTAGCAGGCAGAGATGTCCAGGCAAAAATACTGTCTATAGTTAGTAGAGGCAGCAGACCAAGATATGGTCAACACAGCCAAAGTATTAGTCCAGGCAGCAGAAATAAACAGTCCATAAAGTCCTGGGTCATTACAGGCAGCGATATGGTCAGCACAGCCAAAGTATTGGTCCAGGCAGCAGGAAGGACCATCAAGCTTAGGGACAGGGGGACAGGGGTAGAGGCTTCTCCCACCCAAATCTCTTTGAAGCCTCCGGGCAAACAGACCCTGTTCTGGGAACACAGAAAACCAAAAACTGATTTTCTCTACTCAGAACGCTATTCTGAAGCCCCTCACATATGTGAGATCCCCGTGTACTGAAGTAGAAGGGCAAAAGATCAGTCCAAGTGGCAGGCAAAAACATGGTCGATTTAACAGGCCGAGGTCAGTGCACGTGGAAGTCAGAAACGTGGTTAAAACGGCAGGCAAAGGCATCGTCGGTATACAGGCTGAGGTTGGTGCACGTGGAAGTCAGAAACATGGTTAAAACGGCAGGCAAAGGCATCGTCGGTAAACAGGCTGAGGTTGGTGCACATGGAAGTCAGAAACATGGTTAAAACGGCAGGCAAAGACATTGTTGGTAAACAGGCCAGGGTCAGTTAACATGGAAGGTAGAAACATGGTGGCAGGCAAATGATGCACACAGGTAATTGAAATGGGGAAATGGCAGTCTGTTACTAATAAGGAGAACTAATATCTGATGGATGTGTGATAATTTTTGAAGCAATCACCGATACACAGGCCAGGTTGGGAGGTACATTGGGGACAATAATAACTTGTATCTCTTCTAGCTCCTCCACTTGAGCATACACGACATCTCTTTTGGCATCTTCTGCCGGATTCTGTGGGCGGAATGTTATAGGAAAAATGTTGCTCAGCGGGTCCTTGCTGGTAAATAAGGGCAGTGACAATGTTTTCAATATATTTGAGGTAGGTGATGGGTTGGTTTTCGGGTGATTTTTGATAGCAGACAAATGAATTGAACATGGCCATATGAAACAGATGAAATGCAACTTTTTTATACCAATATTTGGACTTGCAGGTTGACAAATATGGTTGCAACATCTGATCATTTAAATCCACCCCCCATATACAGATTGTAGTCATAGACACATTCAGGCTTTACTACGGGGCCACATCTTCTCTGAACCTCCACCAAGGTGTCATTGTGAATGGTAGTCATCATGTGAACATCCTTCTTGTCGCACCACTTCATGGCCCACAACTCCTCATGAATGCGGCTTCCCCCTTTTGTAGCCATTTTGATAGTAAATTCTGTGGGAAGCCCTTCCTATTTTTTCGGAAGGTACCGCAGGCCAGGGTTTTTTCACAAAACAGGTGACGGAAAAGGGGCAAGCTGCTGTAGTACTTATCTACATATAAGTGGTAACCTTTTTTGAACAGGGGGTATGCAAGGTCCCACACAATTTTACCACTGGTTCCTATGTATGTGGGGCACTCACGGGGCTGGAGCTGGGAGTCTTTTCCCTCATAAATACGAAATGAGTACACGTATCCAGTGGCTCGGTCACATAATTTGTTCAATTTCACCCCGTACCTGGCTCTCTTACTTGGGATATACTGCTTGATATTCAGCCAGCCAGTAAAGTGGATAAGGGATTCGTCTACACAAATATTTTGGTCAGGGATAAAGACTTCAGAAAATCGTTTGGTAAAAGAATTTATTAGGGGGCGTGGTTGGGATGATCTTGGGGAGGGCACTGCAAATTGTCATTGAAATGTAGGAAACGCATAATCATATCGTACCGTGTCCTGGACATAACAGAAGAATATAGGGGCATGTGGTGGATGGGGTGGGTGGACCAGTAGGCATGCAGTTCATTTTTCTTTGTAAGCCCCATATTAAAAGTAAGGCCCAAGAACACTTTGAATTTGTCTAGTGTGAGACGTCGCCAATAGAACATACGGGCGTAGGACGAAGTGGGGTTGGCAGCAATAAATTGCTCTGCATAGAGATTTGTTTGGTCCACCATGTACTGCAACAAATCTTCCAGGAAAAACAAATAGAAATAGTCCAAATATGAAAAATTCGAAGTGTTGGGCTGCACACCTGGCTGTGCAGTGAAAGGGGGGACTGTAGCGGATCCTGAGTTGGCAGGCAACCATAAGGGGTTTGACAGGGCATTGGGAAGGTAGGACTGGGCCCGGATTCTTTGGGCTGGATGTGCAATTCACGTACTTATACTGGGCTCCTCTTCCTGGGGTCTGGCGCTGCTGGTGGTAGGCAGGTTTTCTGATCTAGGTCCTGATCTCCTTACTCTTTTAGGAGGGGCAGTTTCCTCCGCTGACTCGGACTCCGATCCGCTACCCTCCACTGGTTCGTATTCCGAACGAGAATCGGATAATGAAAGCTCCCTGCTGCTCTCATCATCCGACATGGTAAGGATGTTATATGCCTCCTCAGCTGTGTAAAATCTTTGGGACATGATGGTGGTACTTTTGGCAGGCCTATGTGACGGAACTGGTGGTGCTATTGACAGCTCACTGATGGTGGGCCAGTATGATGGTACTGAAAGGTTACTGATGGCCTGTGTGACGGTACTTATGGCAGGACTGTGCGATGGTAGTGATGGGGGGCCTGTGTGACAGACGGGCTATGACAGATGGGCTGTCAGATCCAGATGTTACCGATGGCGGTACTAATAGCAGTACCGTTAGTGGTACTGATGGCGGCCTGTGTGACAGATGGGCTGTCAGATTCAGATGGTACCGATGGCGGTGCTGATGGCAGTGGCGGTGCTGATTGCGGTGGCTGTGCTGATGATGGTGGTGGCTGTGCTGATGGCAGTACTGGTGCTGATGGTGGTACCGATGACGGGCTGACAGGTTCTGATGGGCTGTGACAGGTTCTGATGTTCTGTGACAGATCCTAAAGGGGCTGTGACAGGTTCTCTTTATTGATGGGGGGGTTCGTGTTGTGCAGACAGTAGATGTAAAAATAAAGATGTTTCACTCACTGACCAGATCTCTCCTTCTCTCTCCTCACATGATCGGTGTGTGAGGAGAGAGAAGGAGAGATCCCTGGAAACCGCCACAGTGTTTATACTTGTGACCGGCTGTGATTGGACACAGCTGATCACGTGGGTAAACAGCCATTTCATTGGCTGTTTACCCTGATCGGAGATGCGCTGTGTCCGAGGGACACTCGCCTTCTCCGATCGGCATGCTGCGCACCCCCGGCGGCGCGAGCCCGATTTGTTTTGACATGTGACCGGCTGTTATTGGACACAGCGGATCACATGGTAAACAGCCAATTTCATTGGCTGTTTGTCCTGATCGGGGATGTGCTGTGTACGAGGGACAAGCGTCACCCCTGATCGCCGTGGTGCGTGCCCCCGGGGGTGCGCAATAGCGGTTAACCCTGATCACGTCATATGACATCCGATCAAGATTATCAAACCACTTTGCCGCCGTCATTGTGTAATAGGGCGGGCGGCAAGTGGTTAAACCTCATTTGCCATGCAGTTGCCCACCCCATGAATTTGTTCAGATCTTTTTGCAAGATTTCCACATCCTGCGGAGAAGTTATTGCCCTGCTTAGCTTAGTATCATCCGCAAATACAGAGATTGAACTGTTTACCCCATCCTTCAGGTTGTTTATGAACAAATTGAATAGGATTGGTCCCAGCACAGAATCCTGTGGGACCCCACTACCCACCACTGACCATTCCAAGTATTCCCTATTTATCGCCAACCTCTGAACTCGCCCTTGTAACCAGTTTTCAATCCATGTACTCACCCTATGGTCCATGCCAACGGACCTTATTTTGTACAGTAAATGTTTCAAATGCTTTTGCAAAATCCAGATACACCACATCTACAGGCCTTCCTTTATCTAGATGGCAACTCACCTCCTAATAGAAGGTTAATAGATCGGTTTGGCAAGAACGATTCTTCATGAATCCATGCTGATTATTGCTAATGATACAATTTTCATTACTAAAATCTTGTATATAGTCCCTTATCATCCCCTCCAAGAGCTTGCATACTATTGATGTTAGGCTAACTGGTCTGTAATTCCCAGGGATATATTTTGGGCCCTTTTTAAATATCGGTGGTACATTGGCTTTTCTCCAATCTGCTGGTACCATTCGAGTCAGTAGACTGTCAGTAAAAATTAGGAACAATGGTCTGGCAATTTCTTGACTAAGTTCCTTAAGTACCCTCGGGTGCAAGCCATCCGGTCCCAGTGATTTATTAATGTCAAGTTTCGCAAGTCTAATTCTAATTCTGTCCTCTGTTAGCCATGAAGGTGCTTCCTGCGATGTGTCACGAGGATAAACACTGCAGTTTTGGTTACTGATGCCCCCCCCCCCCGATTCCCTTGTGAAGACTGAGGAGAGGAATGAATTCAATAACTTTGCCATCTCCCCATCCTTTGTAACCAGATGACCTTCCTCATTCTTTATGGGGCCAATATGTCCTTCCTTTTTTTAACGTTTACATACTTAAAGTATTTCTTGGGATTTTTTTGCTCTCCTCCACTATGTGTCTTTCGTGTTCTATCTTAGCCGCCCTAATTGCACTCTTACATTTCTTGTTGCATTCTTTATAAAGTTTGAATGCTGATGATGATCTCTCAACCCTGTATTTTTTGAAGGCCTTCTCTTTTGCTTTTATATGCATTTTTACATTGGCATTAAGCCATCCAGGACTTTTGTTCGCTCTTTTAAATGTATTACCCAATGGGATGCACTGGCTAATGCCCTTATTTAATATGCTCTTAAAGTGAACCCATCTCTCCTCCGTGTTCTTTGCTCCTAAGATTTTATCCCAATTTATATCTTCTAGCAAGATTCGTAGTTTAGGGAAGTTGGCTCTTTTGAAATTCAGTGTCTTTGTATTTCCCTTATGTTTCCTATTTGTGTGATTTATACTGAAGCCAATTGACCTGTGATCACTGTTTCCTAAATTTCCATCTTTTGCATCTTTGGAGCGGTGAACGAGCGGTGTATTCACCGCTCCTAAACCGCTCCTGCCCATTGAAATCAATGGGACAGCGCGGCTATACCGCGGCTATAGCCGCACTATACAAGCAGTTTTAACCCTTTTTCTGCCGCCAGCGGGGGGTCAAAACTGCACCGCTAGCGGACGAATACCGCGGTAAAGCAGCGCCTAAAAATAGCGCTGTTTTACCGCCGACGCCCCCTACCGCCCCAGTGTGAAAGCAGCCTATAGGAATTGCACACGCTACTGGATTTTCTACATTTTAAATGTCTAATAAAATTCAATATAACTTAAACGATAGCATTATCGTAAACAGTATACATTTAGCATATTTCTAGCAAACCACTTACATTTTCATTTGGGGAAAACTTATGTCTCCCTTTATCCATTCTCTACTTTATAAAAGAAACTTTTCTTTCCTGGAAGCTTGCTAAGCAGTGGGAAGTCTCTGTCATTATTTCTTCCTCTTCCAGCAGGTTGAACTCTTAAACTTCAATTTGTTCTGTTTGCTGTAAACTTCTTCCTGATAGCCAGAAATGGAGAATCAGAAACTGTCAGCATGTAGTAAATATCGTGTTTTGTGAGTATATCTCTCTATGTGGGAAGGGGGAAAATTTGACAAAAACTGCTGTGTGGTCTTGCTTCCTACTGCTTAATGCCACTCACCACTCTAGAAAGCTGTCTGATTTTAGAGCACACTCAATGCTGAAAACTACAGTGTTAGCACTGATTAGTGCCCGACATTTACCAAGTTTATAAAAGGCTTCCTAAGGCTTCTTTATGTACCTTAAACAAGAGTTGAAATAGTTGCCGTTACCCTGCAACTAAAGTTACCCTATTTTAAACATTAAAAAATTAAAGTTCCACCTAAGATTAGATAGCTTCTCTGTACACTCTGTTGTTCTTTACTAAGGGTTTGACTTGCCTGACATCAAGGCTATTCTTTACCAGTCTACCTCTATCCAATCAGAGTACCATTGCTGGCCAATGACCTACTCTCATTGGATAGGAGAATGTCAGGTTGGTGGGAAAAGAAAGTATATCCATACATTTATGTAGCAATAACTCACGGTGGAGCTGCTGGTTTAAGCGGGCTGTTACCGTCACCTTCTTTACCTCTATTTCACCAGAACCGGGTCTAGGGTCCCGTTGAGTTTACCATAAACAATGTAGGCACCGGACACTTGAATATCTTTTCCAATGCTTTAATAAACGTAAATTGAAGGAAGTAGCAGGAAAGAGGTAGAAGGAAAGTTGCAGGGAAGCTCAAATACCTTTTCTTAATGTTCTTTGTGTAGCCTTAGGGATTGAAAACTTGTAGCTGAATATACTCTCTCTGTAGAGTTGAATCTTTGCCCGCCTGGATAGGTTTCTCTGACCAACCTAGCAGCCAGTACGCAGCACGAACAAAAGTCTCTGCCACAGACTTGATTGCAACAAAACCCGTACGATCCTTTGCCACAGGATGTATTGGTTTACGATGAACAACGAAACACAGCACTAGGACCTTAAAGCCAACCCGGCAGTACTATGCAGTAGGATTACTTGAGGATACATCCTCCAACTGAGTCACCAGGCCCCTCTCCAGACCAGCACTCTGCATGATCCTTCCATGACAGGTCCTCCCCTGGGATCTTCTCAGTTGTCCAGCTTCTTCACACAGGATAGACAGCCCAGAACCATTCCTCTGCCACTGTGGTAGGCCCCAGACAAGCCTCTGGGCCCACCCACATGCCGCAGCACCGTGGGCCTCCAGATCAGAGGATCACAAGGTAGTACTCTTAGCGCATACCTGTCGGCCAGGAGGGCCAGCAGGTGGACGGAAAAAAAACCCTAAATATGGCGTCTGTCCCATAAATACCCTCTCCCAGAATGCAATTTGGAGGACCACCTCCACCGAGTTATCTCCGGGACAGAGGAGAACTTATACACTTCAACGTGTTGCCTTTCCAACACCGGCCCATAGTAACAACGACACCCACAGGCACAGTGTGAAATTACATGCAACTCAGCCAAGCTGAAACAGAGGCAAATCTGACTATGTATGAACAGATAACCCACTAAATTTACCTATCAGCGGTAGACTAAAAATCTACCAGCGCTACATTTATAACCACTTAAAATCTATGAAATTAGATCAGATGCTCCACATTATTTTCCAGTTAATAGAACCTCCTGATAGTATGCAGGTCGAACCTCAGGTAGCCAGCGTCTGTTCTCTTTACTATTGACATGTGTGGTGTCATTATGCCAAGATCAAAAGAGCTATCCAAGGCCCCCAGAAAGAAGGTTGTGGATGCCTGTGAGCTAGGCAAGGAATTTAAAAGATCACCAAACTGGAATAAATCAATCATTTAATAGTAACAAGTGTCATAGAATTCACATGACTGCTAATTTGTCAAGGGCTGGTCAGCTTAGCAAACACAGCCCAAGAGCTAACAAATTGATGCTCAAGAACCCAAAAATTTCAATATAGGATCTGTATGCAACGCTTGCAGCAATTTATGTCAAAGTGTCAGAAAAAGCCTTTGTTGTCAAAAAGAACATTAGAGCAAGGCTACAGTTTCACTGAACATATAGGGAACAAGAGGGCCTTAATGCTGTGAACCCATAAATTAAAGATAGAGTTGTTTGGTCACAGTAACAGTAGACATGTGTGGTACAAATGTTAGATAGCAGTTCAGGAGATGAACCCCATACCATCTGTAAAGCATGCTGGTTGAAGTGTTCTGGTTTGAGGTTGATTTGCTGCTTCAGGGCCTGAACAGCATACAATCATCAACTCGCTGTGAATTCTGCATTGTATCAAACTTTGGTTGATGACAATGTGAATCCATTAGTCTGAAAGCTGAAGATAAACTGGAAATTGATTTTTTAACACTGAAAGGAATTGAAGCACACCACCACAGAATGGCTCAAGAAGAAAAATAGGATTTTGGACTAGTCTAGTCTGTTAGGGTGCCCCCTAGCAGTTGACAAGGGCTGTCTCAGAGTACAGAGTCTAAGCTCCAGTCAGTCTTTACCAAAGCACCTCACATGGTCATATTTAATCAATGACATCAATAGGTACCCCACTACTTTATTTACATTTAGCTGTAACCTCTTGTCATTGCGGGAGAGTGTAGAGAGGAAATTGGACACATCAATCATATTTGTCAGATTTTTCTTTCAGCGAGTTGGTGTGCACCATCGATTATGATTTATGATGATCTGCATCATTGGACAACGTAATTGATGGTGGATGTACATTGTGGGAAGTTTTTGTTTTTGTTTTAACAAGTCTGGTGTCTTCATTTACTACATTTTTGTGAATGAACAGGGGCACTAGGCCAGGGTTGTGGGGAAGAGGCCAATGTCCTCAGCAACATGGGGACAATGTATTTTTGCAGGGTTTCCCCACTGCAAGGTTCCCCCCATATTGAAGACATGTGGTCTGGTAGGGCTCAGGAGGGGTGGGGTACACACTCGTTACCCCCCTTTCCTGCATGACCTGAGAAGGGTCTGGTATGGATTTTGGGAGGGACTTCCTGCTTTTGTTTCTAGTTTCTAATCTGTGGTTTCCTGCTAAAAAAATTTTGACCAGATGCAAAGGTTTCGTAAGGAATTTAAGGGGGGGGGGGGGGGTGCATGCCTTTTCTGTTTATTTGTTTTTGTGTGGTATTGTGTGGTATCCTCTGTCACATCCCTACCAGACCTCACCAAAAATAATAAAGATCTGGTATTTACTTTTAGGGGAAACACCACAACATTTTTGTGTGTGTGGGGTCACCCGATAACATCTATATTAGACCCTCATCTAGGATAAGAGTAAGGGTATGTTATAGATGAAGGGACTCCTGTATTGTTAACAAACAGAAGTAAACAGCCAGAGCTGTCATTTACCAATGAATTAAACACCGTTTTTTTTAATGTAAATGTTAGTTTGGCTGTAGTAGATTGTATACGTTGCACAGATGTGCCACTTCAAGTGAAAGTTAAGGGCATCCCCAAGCATGTTACTTAAAGGAATTTAGCATGTTTAATGTTTCACTTTAAGCCATAAAAAATCACTGCTCCCTGCCAAACTAAATAAGAAAAAGTTTTACTTTTTTGCTTTGATACGTGATCTCCAGGGCAGTGCCCATCCCCCTGTACCATTTGTGTAATAATCCCTTGCCTATTAGCTTACACTAGAAAATGGCCATTAGTGTTTTTTGATATTCTGCTTCAATTGACTTCACTGGGGTTCAGATTGGGCACCTGAACTAGTGTAAAAAAAAACAGAACCCCCTTTGGAGATTGGTACTTCGTGGGCAACCAGTACAACAAAATAATAGGTTAAAAAATGTCCGTTATTGTTACATATTAAAAGAATTTCAAAATTGGGAAATACACAAATACACAAAGACATTAACAACAATAAAAAATATACGGCTTAATGTACAAACATCATATGAATTGATGCATATATCTGGAGTTGTGCTGTCTGCATTCTACTTGATGCGTTTCAGGTCAATAACCTTTCCTCAGGGGTATTGTAAAGGAGAAGCATATGTTCAGCAATGTCTTTTAATAGAAAAACAACATTTTAATGGTAACACAAGCAAGCTACACAACAGGAGCTTTGTTGCTGGTCATTTTCACATAGTACCTACTACTTCAGATGGTCAGGGTAATGTATGGCCATGTTGGTATTAAAAGCAAGATAGAATTATTGCCTCTGCCTGGATGGAGGAACCACCCCCCAGTCCAAGAAAGCCCCATGGAGGTCCCCACAAAAGAGCCGCTGATGTCTGGACACCAAAATGTCAATAGATACTACAAGAGATACTGAAGTGCTACTTACACAATGGAAGAACTATGGTGTGAATACATTTCTAATAATAAAGGACATACAAATCTTTTCCACTCAGTAAAAATATATATAGTGTGGCCCCAATATCAGCAACTCATAAATTAGCTGTGTGATCATACCATATGGATAAGCCGTCACTAAGTGTCTTCAAGGGGTGATGTCATTACAGACTTCCCATAGACTGCAAAGGGGGCGCATCCCTGTAATAGATAGATATAGCTAGCAATACAAAATATCTATGGGGGCATTTGTGTCCTATATACGGGATATTACAGGCCTTGATGCAATGTATATACCACCAGTGGATCTCCCTCTTTGCATAAGGGAGGGGGGGAGCCCAAGAATACTATAAATTATCTTGTAAGGAGCAGCGGGGGTGTCCGTGTGTTGTCCTCCCAGGCATAGCACTGAATATGCAAGCTGTCCCTAGGTCTAAATATGGCGCTGGATGCCCGCGCATGTGCACCACAATGTAGTCCCCATGCCTGTGTGGAAAGCAACCTATAGGGCCAACTGGCTCTGCAGCTCCACCTTGCAGAGTGGTGCCACGTGCTCCAAGGCCATGGATGCGGCTCCACCGATCAGAGGACCACCCCCCATGGGACTAGGGGAGGTCTGTCTAGGATGACACTGCCAAAGGCAGGGCCCCACGCAGGATGGCCTACGGAGGACCCCATAGTGTGCCAGGTGGGGGAGATACGGACCCGCACTGGGAAACGCCCCCCGGTTACCTGAACTAATGTAAAGGATACATTGTACAAATTTAAAAAATACTGACCAGCTACGCTATACTCCCTCACACTGAAAACTAGCAGCACCCGTCTCCTGAGACTGAAAACAAATGTATTGCACTTTTCTTGACAGCCAAATAAGTAAGAATAGATACTGAAAAAGTGGGCATCATTTGCAGTTCTTCCTAGGGGAGGAGGGATGCAATCTAAAATCCTACACAATTTGCCATATAACCTAAATCTGACCATAGATGGATTGAAAATTGGTCGGTTCAGCATAGACCAGACAAATTTTGATCCACTTGTGGCTGTTACCGCTCAAGAGAAGTTGATCTAATGATCGCCTTCTCTCGATCAGGAATGTTGGAAATTTTCATTTGATCAGCGCATGCAGCCAATCGATTGAAGCACTGATCAGTGTATTCTGATGGTGGAGGAGTCCCCACTGTCAGGATGTAATAGCACTCTGGGGAGAATTCCTCCTTCCACCTCGCTTGTATGAATGGGGGAATCTATTCATTTTGTTTTGATCAGCCCATATGCTGATCAATAAAAAAAAAAGTAAAAATCTATGGGCAACCTAAGAAGGATATTTTGGTATCTATGTTTGTTTGCTGTGCATCCTCAAAAATATCTGACCTTGAGCAGGTTAGTTAATTCTTATTATTGTTACTATACCTTTTTATGACACGATCATTGATGTTGCCTAGTACTCCTGTAGAATATCAAATTCTGATTGTTGTCCATTATAATGCTAGGATTGAATATAAAAATAAATAAAGGGGCACTGGCAGACATTGAATTGAATATTTTTTCATACTAATACCTAGTAATGATAAATCCAAGTCTGTGAATACCTTTCCAGGAGGATTGTGTGCTGTGGTTCCATTGCTAGAGGAGAACTGGTAAAGGTTACTGCCCAGTAACCTAACAGATACAAAACTAAATCACCCTGAAAAAACAGATAACCCACATTGTAGTTACCTACAGCTCAGCTACACTAGCAAATACGGTGTAGAACAATGTCAAAGAATTTTTTTTTTTAAATTGTAGCTGTATCGCTATGCCATGTGGTCCAGTTATATCAGTGTATTTAATACACAATAATGCAAAATAAATCCTGAATAATTGACCAATGCATTATGTTATCATATTATGTTTCAGAGTAGTGTTGTATCCTAAGTTCACTCGGGGACATGCCTTGATAAATGTATTTCATCATTATTTATTAGAATGTTGTTTTGGGGAGTTTACCTATCATAATATTTTAAGCTTTGTTTTCTAGCAGATAGAATAAAGGTGACATATATATCAAAACAATGATGGCAATTAAGGTTTGAATGTAAAGAATGATTAAAGAGGAGCCACAGGGCTGCTGACAAGTTATTTGAAAGATATATATTTACAGTTACATAATTAGCATGATTGAGAAGAAAGCCTACACAATTTGATTGAGATGAAGATTATCCCTATAATGGGTTAAATTGAAAGCCCCATAAGCTGTTTGGCTTCTTACAGTACATGATCAGCGCATCAACTGTTTTTTTGCTGTGTTCCACTAAATTTGATATCATATAAACCATATTTTTCCTAAGAATGTCATAAGTTAAAGCAGTGCTACCAATAACTGGAAGGCATAGGGTCATGGTGCAACATATTTGAAGTATAGTAAAATTACAAACATTTTTCAGGAAGCAGGAATATTTTAGTAATTGATCATGCCATTACTCTTTTTTCCAAAGTGCAAAATGAATAGTTATTTTAGCTTGAGCATATTTAATGAAATGTTTTAAGCCATCAAGAGCTTGACAATTGATATTCATTAGGGAAATACTCAACATGTTGGCCTCAAGGAAATTTTTAAAAAATAAAGTAGTTTACCTTGAACTCCCAGGGCTAAGTAGTAAAATCTCCTGGTCGAAACCAGGAAAAAATATAGGCTCTAAAAGCATAAATAGCACATTGAAAAAGTTGCATATTAATGATTCCTTTGTATTAAATTTAGTGACCCTCAATTGTATAACTGTAAAGAGTAGATCACAAAAGCTTTTTGTTTCCTTAAATCAAAAAAGGAAATCTATACTGAGAAAATTCTGCAAGTTGACATCTGACCTTTTTTCAAAAGCATCAAAGGTTATGAGTGATTGGTAATCATGGCACCACATCCCCATGATGTGCAAAATATTTTATGGCTTTGTTTAGCTCTCCTCTTATTATTATTATTTAAGGTACTTATATAGCAACCTCTTATAAAAGGTTAACCATAGTACCTGTTGCAAACCACCTCTAGTAAAACATATACAGTGGTATTGTATGCAGTTCACCTTCAATCACGATATGCCAATTGTTTTTACATTCAAACAATCCATTAATATCAGTTCCAATTTACAACAGTCAGAGGTGGAATAATTATCAAAACTACCCTCAGTCTTCTGTGCCCATAATCTTGAAGATGTCCCTTAGGTTCCATCAACCATGGCTATCTGAGACATACATCTAACTTAAGAAGGTTAGAGAAAAAGTCAAATGCCTTTTGAAAAATATATGAAGAAAAATATATTTATTGTGGTTTAAAATGCTTATAAAAAAGTTCCTGAATATAAAGAACACTGATGTGGGATTAAAAACATCATGGGAGGAAAACTTGCAAAGGTCCCCTTTCAGCATAATAGAAATGCTAAATCTTATTACAAGAAATAAATAAATAATTTGGCTAATAAGATTGGCCTCTTGTAAGCAGTTATACATCTGTGAGTGTGCTACCTAGTTTTAACCAAAAGAAGGAACCTAAAGAACACTAGAAAAAGATCATAGAAAAATAATTAATAAAGATACTGTATCTGCTGAAAAAAGTGGCTTATTGTACAGGGTAGGCATACAAATGGAGGCGGGATCAGAAAACTAGACTTTATGGATCTGGGAAAGTAGAGAATTACAACAACAAATTTAGAGAATATGATTATGAATCTGATGTCTCACTTTCTTCCTCTTGCCAGTCTCCACAGTATATGGACACATCATATTCCCACATTGAAAATCGCAAAGCATGGAAAAAAATTTGGTGGGTATCATGTAATAAAGTAAACATTCTTCCGTGCAACATTGTGGATGACTTTCACATAGAGCCAACAAACATGAACAGAAACAAATCACAGATGCTGGTAAAGGTGATGGGGGTGGTTTTGCAGCAGCAACACAACATTCTGAAGAGGGTTTTTAATTGGGTAATAGGCCTTCTCTCCTTCTAAGTGCACTTTTGACACAGGGCCAAGATTTTAGCTCACTTGCAACCTCAAAAGATAGATTTAGTCTCAATATGCAGTTATCTACTCATAATGTAATAATAAATAATAAAATACCCAAATCTACATTTCTCTTTCTTTTTTAGACAATTCAGTTATAGGGGGAATCAAGTTTTTCCCATTCCAAGATATACACTGGTTCGAATCCTGACCATGAAACCACCTGCCTGAAGTTTGCATGTTCTCTCTGTGCCTGCATGGGTTCCCTCCGGGTACTCCGGTTTCCTCCCACGCTCTCCAAAGACACACTGGTAGGTTAATCTGATCCTGTCTAAATTGGCCCTGGTATGTATAACTGTGTGTTAGGGACCTTAGGTTGTAAGCTCCTTGAGGGTAGGGACTGATGTGAATGTATAATTGTAAAGCGCTGCGTAAATTGACAGTGCTATAGAAGTACCTGTAATAAATAAGTGAGGGGAGGGGTAGGACGGAGCTGTCAGCAGGGAAGGAGAGGAATATACACCACACAGCACGCCATACGAGCCGCTGCTAAACGAAATACACCTGTATAGTTTGGTGCACTGTAGCACCTGCATACTGTGAGTACCCTCCTGGAGGAACTTCTTTTACTTTAAAAAAATCCCTTACTATATTACACCATGGAGCTTTCTTTTTCTCTTTTATGAATGATGTTTTACCTGTGAGGATTGGACATACATCATTGCATCCTGAGTGAGCCCAGGAGTGGCCCCAATGCGTGTTTTGACACTGTTTAACTACCGTGTCACACGAATAGAGGTGAGCGCAAGCACAAGTGGGGGATCACGGGAGAGCACATCCAGCTTGTTGTGATTCAGACACTTTTCAGGAGAAGCATGATGAACACTTAATTCATGGACACTGTTTTCTTGCACTTCTTTGTTTCAGTTTGAATCTGCTGATCGTATTTTGTTTGGACACTTGATTGTCACAGGATTTGCACTTATTAATTAGGTCTATATTCATGCATGATGCACTTTCAGCATTTTATATAAGGATTGCACTTTTATGTGGATGCACTTTGTTAATTTTATATATAAGGATTGCACATTATATATATATATATTTTTACATGTATGTTTTTATTAGCATACTTATTATGGTTTAATATGTCTGCACAATTAGTTTATATTTTATACTTAGTTTATATATATTCATATTTTTTTAAATTCACATTTTTAGCGCGAGCACAATTGATTTTATTTATATTCAAATACACGGAATGAAACGTGGTGAAGTGTTTGCTGCTCTAAATATAGTTGTTTTACTCCTTAGAGGCATTGGTCCACTTGTGGCTTGCAAGAACCCCACCTGTTTGTTAATAAATAAGTGAGTACACCCCTCACATTTTTGTAACAGTGACTGGTTTAAACAGCCAAAAACATGGCACCGCTATTCTGAGGGACATATAGGAGCGGATGTGGCTTAAAACGGCGCAATGTCAGGTGTATATAACCTACAACATGGAGCCGTTTGTCATAAGGACAAGTATATTAACACACTAAGTCAAAAGGTATCGCCCTTATGGCAGCAAAAATGGAAAACAATACAATACATCCAAACATTGCTCTAGCCTAAACATGGGCAGCACAGTGGTTTAGTGACCAGCACTCCCACCCAGCAGCAAAAGGGTCGCCGGTTCGAATACCAAGACTCCATGTTGGGGTAGAAAAAAAAAAAAAAACAATATAAAAATGATGTAATATATATAGAAAATATATGATACTAAGGTGTGACAAATGATGGCACCCCTCAAAAAGGACATGTTATTGTTTGGATTGAGCTGATGTTTGTGATAGGGACCAAACCAGTATATATTCAAATGAAAAATATAAAAAATACATTCTAAAATATATATATATATATAAATATATATATATAAATAAATATATATCATAAAAACATTTAAAAATACTTATAAAAAACTTCTCATAAAAGATATTCCAATAGGTATCAACTGGACCCTAAAGTACCAGAAATAGAGAAAAGGCATCATGCTTGGTTGATAAAAGCATTGATGTCCCATTCTATGTTCAAACCAAAAGGGGAGTAGGTCTGCAATTGGTGGATCCAATAAGTCTCCCAGCGAGAGACTCCCCTGAGGTCCTGGAGTGGCCTAGCCAGTCTCCAGACCTTAATCCCATAGAAAATATGTGGAGGGAGATGAAGGTTCAAGTTATCAAACGGCAGCCTTGAAACCTAATGGACTTGGAGAGGATCTGCAAAGAGGAGTGGGACAACTCCTGAGATGTTTGCAAACCTGGTGGCCAACTACAAGAAACATCTGACCTCTGTAATTGCCAACAAGGGTTTTGCCACCAAGTACTAAGTCATGTTTTGTGAAGGGATCAAATACTTATTTCACTCATTAAAATACAAATCAATTCAATTTTGAAATGTGTTTTTCTGGGGTTTTTTTTGCTGTTATTCTGTCTCTTACTGTTAAATAAACCTACCAGGCCCTCGTTGGACAGGGCGGTCAGCAGCAAGGTGCATATTACTGCTGACTCATGGTCCAGCAGGCATGGACAGGGACGTTACCTTTCTTTCACGGCGCACTGGGTATTTCTGCTGGCAGCTGGGAGGGATGCAGGACAGTGTTCAGTATTGTTGGAGCTTGTTCCGCCACCACGCCTACAAAATGCTAGTGGTAATTCTGCCACAGCTCTCTCCTCCAGCCCCTCCTCCTCTTCTTCCTCTATGGCCTCTTCCTCTGCAGATTTGTCCTCTGAACCAGCGGTGCTCCGTAGGTGTTCAAGGGGCTACGTAAGCACTCAGGCAAAAAGATGCCATGCGGTGCTTGAGTTGGTTTGCTTAGGGGACAAGAGCCACACTGGGGCAGAGATTCTGGCAGCTCTGCAGGGGCAGGTTCAGAGGTGGTTGACGCCACGCCAGCTTCAGCCAGGAATGGTTGTTTGCGACAATGGCACCAACCTCCTCTCCGCCCTCCAACAGGGACACTTGACCCATGTTCCCTGTTTGGCTCACATGCTGAATTTGGTGGTGCAGCGGTTCCTGAGCAGGTACCCGGGCTTACAGGATCACCTGAGGCAGGCCAGGAAAGTCTGTGGTAATTTCCACCGGTCATATAATGCCAGTGCTCGGCTGGATGACATTCAAAGAGGATGCAACCTGCCCAAGAACTGCCTCATTTGTGACATGCCCACCAGGTGGAACTCAACATTGGCAATACTGCAGCGGCTGCACACGCAGCAGAGGGCCATCAATGAGTACCTGTGTATGGCACCAGGACAGGGTCAGGGGAGCTTGGCTTTTTTTCGCCACGCCAGTGGCTACTGATCAAGGATGCATGCACTGTCCTATCACCATTTGAGGAGGCCACGAGGATGGTGAACAGTGAGAGTGCATGCATCAGTGATACTGTCCCTCTTGTCTTCCTGTTGGAGCACACACTTCGTGGAATAATGGACAGGGCACTTGAGGCAGAACAGAGGCAGGAAGAGGAGGACTTTCTTACCTCTCAAGGCCCCCTTTATCCAAATACTAATATTCCTGCAGGCTGCCGATCACACAGGAAGAAGAAGAGGAGGAGGAGGATTGTGTCAGCATGGAGGTGGAGGATAACACTCAGCATCAGCAGCAGTCTTCAAGGGATCGTTTGCAGTCCCCAGAAACCCATGGATTTGTGGTATCAAGGAGAGGGATCATTGCTGGCTGGTGACCCTTGTTGATCCACGTTACAAGGGTAAGGTTGCAGAACTTATGCAGCCTTTGCAGAGGGAGCAGAGGATGAAACATCTTCGGGAGGCCTTGCAGAAAGGTTTGTGCAATGCGTTTCCAGAGTCTGGGAGGTTACAATTTCCTGGTGCTGGACAATGTGTTGCTGAGGCTTCGTTCAGTCACAGAAAGAACGGTGGAGAAGGTGGCCGGCTGACCGATGCCTTCAGGCAATTCTTCAGTCCTCAGCACCCAGGTCTGATCGGTTCCAGCAACCATCGCCAGCGTATGAATTACATGGTGCAGGAATATCTAGGGACAAGATCAGACTTGGAGATCTTTCCACCAGAACATCCACTCGGTTGCTAGGTCTTCAGGATGAACCACTGGCCAGAGCTTGCTCAATATGCAATTGAGCTACTGGCCTGTCCTGCATCCAGCGTTCTTTCTGAATGCACATTCAGTGCTGCTGGAGGCTTTGTAACCGATCACAGAGTGCGCCTGCCCACAGACTCTGTTGATCGGCTCACATTCATAAAAATGAATCAGTCTTGGATCACTAGCTACCAAGTACCTGATGCTGATGTAACCAAATGATTTTTCTATGGATGTGGGATCCCTTGAAGACTGCATATGCTAAGTGACTATCCTATTCCTCCTCAATTTTCATGAAGATAGCTTCTAATAATATTTTCAGTTCAGGGCACCACCACCATTACCTAAGGCCCAATTTTTCTGCCCCTGTCTAACAGGGGCACGCAATTACAATTTTTGATCAAATATTTAACAGCAGGGCTTGTTTCAGCGCTCAACAAGAGTATCTGTGAGGGGTTGCAGTGTTGTGGCACCACCACTGTCTAAGGCCAATTTTGTTTTGTCCCTGTTTAACAGGGGCGCGTAATTACAATTTTTGATCTAATATTTCACGGCAGGGCTTGTTCCTGCGCTCAACAAAAGTATCTGTGAAGCTTTACAGTGTTGTGCCACTACCACCACCACCGACTAAGGCCCAATTTTTCTGCCCCTGTTTAACAGGGGCACGTAATTACAGTTTTTGATCTAATATTTCACAGCAGGGCCTGTTCCAGCGCCCACCAAGAGTAACTGTGAGGGCTTACAGTGTTCTGGTACCACCAACACCTAAGGCACAATTTTCCACAGAGTGAATAGGGCAGGCCATATAGTATATACAGGCGGTCCCCTATTTTCAAACATCCGACTTACAAAGGTCTCCTACTTACAAACGGAGGGAGACAACAGGAAGTGAGAGGAAATCTACCCCTAGGAAGGGAAATTCTCTCCTGTAAGAGTTAATATGGGAAAAAGGTGTCTTCCCACTGATGCTTTATCACCAATCCTTGTTTCCCTAATAACCCAAAATTTTCAAAATCCAATTGTCATTGGGACAGAAAGTGAAGTGAAATCTTCTGAACAGGGGCACAGACAGCAAAACAAATGTTACAGGGGTGATGATAACCCTTCCCTATGTTATCCAAAAAGCTTAAAAATAGATTTTTTGGCTGGAGCTACAATTACAAAATGTACCTGTTCCAAATTACAATCTATCCTACCTACCCTATCTTGTTTGTAACCCGGTGACCACCTGTATACTGCTGCTGTTCAGAGTATATAGGGCCTGGGGGCCCCACGCCTTTTTTTTTATTTGGGTGCGGGGTTCACCTTAATATTTATACCAGCCCCAAAGAGCCTGGTAATGGGCTGGGGGGGGGGGCAACATTACATTATAGCCGCAAGCAGTTTTAAATGACTTTTTTACCTTTAGAAATGTAATTTTGTGCAGGGACTGTTCTAAACACGGGAAAAATTTGCCACTTTATAGGCATACTATAGACACCCCCAGGCATGATATTATTATTATTATTATTAATATTATACAGGATTTATATAGCGCCAACAGTTTGCGCAGCGCTTTACAACATGGGGCAGACAGTACACTTACAATACAAATCAATACAGGAGGGATCAGAGGGCCCTGCTCGTTAGAGCTTACAATCTAGAAGGGAGGGTCAAGTGGAGACAAAAGGTAATAACTGTGGGGGATGAGCTGATGGGAGAAAAAAAAAAAAAAAAAAGTACAGTTGTTAGGTGTGGGTAGGATAGGCTTCTCTGAAGAGCAGGGTTTTCAGGGATCTTCTGAAAGCTAATAAAGTAGGAGATAAGCGGACAGATTGGGGTAAGGAGTTCCATAGGATTGGAGAGGCTTTGGAAAAGGCCTGGAGGCGAGCATGGGAGGAGGTGACAAGGGAGCTAGAGAGCAGGAGGTCTTGAGAGGAACGAAGAGAGCGAGTAGGTTTGTATTTAGAGACTAGGCAAGCGATGTAGCTGGGGGCGAAATTGTGGATGGCTTTGTACGTAGTTGTTAGAATTTTGAATTTAATTCTTTGGCCGAGCGGAAGCCAGTGGAGGGATTGACATAGAGGAGTGGCAGACACAGAGCGACAGGTAAGGTGGATGAGTCTGGCAGCGGCATTCATAATGGATTGAAGAGATGATAGACTATGTAGAGGTAAGCCAATGAGAAGGGAGTTGCAGTAGTCAAGGCGAGAGATGACCAGCGAGTGAATTAAGAGCTTTGTTGTGTCATTGGTTAGAAAGGGGCGTATTTTGGAGATGTTGCGGAGGTGGAGGCGGCAGGATTTGGACAGTGATTGGATGTGTTGCTTGAAGGAGAGTTCAGAGTCTAGGACTACACCTAGAACTTTGGCATGTGGGGATGGGCTTATAGTTGTGCCATCGATTTTGACAGAGAGATCAGGGGAAGAGGCATAGGGGGGAGGGAAAATTAGAAGTTCGGTTTTGGCTAGATTGAGTTTAAGGAAGTGGTGAGACATCCAGACTGATATATCTGAGAGTAAATTACTGATACGTGAGGAGACAGAGGGAGTGAGCTGAGGTGTAGAGAAATAGATTTGGGTGTCATCAGCGTAGAGGTGATATTGGATATCAGTTGACCCAGGGAGGCAGTGTAGATTGAAAATAGTAGAGGTCCAAGAACAGAACCCTGAGGGACCCCAACAGAGAAAGGAAGAGGGGAGGAGGAAGTAGAGTTATAAGAAACGCTAAAGGTGCGGTTGGATAAGTAGGAAGAGAACCAGCGAAGTGTACAGTCACGGAGACCAAAGGCGTGTAGTTTTTTGAGGAGGAGGGGGTGGTCACCGTATCAAAGGCAGCAGAGAGGTCCAGGAGTAGGAGTACAGAATAGTGTCGATTGGTTTTGGCAGTTAGTAGATCATTTGTTAGTTTTAGGAGAGCAGTTTCTGTGGAGTGTTGAGGACGAAATCCAGACTGAAGGGGATCGAGAAGGCCATTATCAGCGAGGTGGATGCTCAGTTGGTTGTAGACCAGACGTTCGAGGAGTTTGAATAAGAAGGGGAGCAAGGAGATGGGGCGTAGGTTGTTAAGATTGGATGGGTCCAGTGAGGGCTTTTTAAGTATGGGTCTGACAAGTGCATGTTTTAGAGAGTTAGGGAAGATGCCAGAAAAGAGGGAGAGATTGAAGATGTGGGTTAGAGAGTGTAGTATAGGGCCAGAGGGTGAACGTAGCATTTGTGAGGGAACAGGATCCAGAGGGCAGGTGGTAAGGTGGACATTAGCAAGTAGTTTAGCAACTTCGTCTGTAGTGGTGGGGTTGAAAGAGGGAAATGATGATTGTGCCTGTGGGCATGAAGTGTAAAATGTGGAGGGTGTCGGCACAGTAGAGATCTCAGCGCGAATAGTATCAATCTTCTGTTTGAAGTGATTGGCGATCTCCTGTGCAGTGAGTGAGTTGGCGGGTGGAGGCGGTGGAGGACGAAGTAGAGAGTTGAAGGTGGAGAAGAGTTGACGGGGACAGGATGATAAGTTGCTAATGAGAGTGGTAAAATAGGTCTGCTTGGCAGAGAGGAGGCTGGAGTTGTATTTTTGGAGGGCAGATTTATATTGGTAGAAATCTCTCTGGGACTTAGTCTTACGCCACAGGCGCTCCAGAGCACGACTACGTTTTTTTAAGACTTCTAGTATCATCTGTTTGCCAAGGTTGAAGGGGTCTGGGCTTGATTCTGTGTGTAGTGAGGGGGGCAAGTGAGTTCAGTGAGGCTAGAAGTGAAGCGTTGTACACAGAAGTGGCTAGGTTGGTGCAGGATAGGGGAGAGATTTTGTCGTAGAGGTTGTTGATGGCAGAGTAGAGAAGAGAAGGGTTGAGATGACGTAGGTTTCTGCGGGTAACTTTAACGTGGTTGGAGGGAGAGGAGGTGAAGGAGAGGGAGAGAGTAAAACTAATAAGGTGGTGATCAGAGAGAGGGGATGGATAGTTAGAGAGGTTGCATGGAGTGCAAAGGCGAGAGAACACGAGGTCAAGGATATTGCCTTCTGAGTGAGTTGGAGCATGTATCCACTGCTTCAGGTCAAAGGAGGATGTTAGGCTGAGAAGTTTGGCAGTGGAAGGAGTGTTAGTATTAATAGGGATGTTGAAGTCCCCGAGAATGATAGTGGGGATTTCAGAAGAAAGAAAGTAGGGTAGCCAGGCAGAGAAGTCTTCAAGAAAGGTTGATACTGGTCCAGGGGGCCTGTAGATCACAGCTATCCTTAGAGAAATTGGAGAGAAAAGGCGAATACAGTGTGCTTCGAAAGAGGCGAGTGACAGAGAGGGAGGTGGCTGAAGTACCTGAAAGGTACTATGTGGGGCTAGCAGCATTCCGACACCTCCTCCCCTACGTCCGTGGGATCTGGGGGAGTGAGTCCAGAAAAGACCACCATGGGATAGGGCAGCAGAAGATGCAGTGTCGGATTCGTGGAGCCAGGTTTCGGTAATGGCGAGTAGGTTAAATGAGTTGGCAATAAAGAGGTCATGGAGAGAGGTGAGCTTGTTGCAGACAGAGCGTGAATTCCAAAGGGCACAAGAGAAAGGGAGTCTGGATTTGGGAAGAATAGAAATGGGAATTAAATTATGTTGATTGCAGCGGCTACTGCCAGGGGGTGCAGGGTGATGGGTGCATGGGGTACAGTTAAATGATGGAGGCCCAGGGTTTGGGGATATATCTCCAGAGGTTAGGAGAAGCAAGAGGGTGAGGGAGGTAATATGGGAGTGGGATTTATATGAAGTGACATGCCCCAGGGTCTTGGAGATTTTTAGTGTATGTGGATTTAGAATGAGCAGGAGTTGGTGGGTGCAGTAATAAGGACAGGACAGGAGTGAGGGTGATATATATATGCTGTGGGGGGGGAAAGAGGGGTGAAGGAGAGATAGTTTTAGGATGGAGGACAGAGTTGTCAAAAGCAGTGGTAGAGAAAGCATGTTCCAAGGAAAAAGGGCTAAAAGAGTAAACAAGTTGACCTGATGTCTGTGTACTGGTTTTCAAAGTGTTTATCTTGTGTCCTTTCGCTTTGTGCCTTCGCTGAAGTGCAGAGTCAGAAGTGCATTTCACTTGTAGAAATCGCCACTTTGGGAAAGAGCCAAGTTGCAAATGTGTACCCCCTGCAAATGCTTCCCCCAAGAGAAGCCTAAATATATACTGATAGGGGTAGGGTGTGGGCGGATTTCAATTAGCAATCAAGAGGTTATAAAGCTTGGCTGGTTAATAGGGCAAAATTCTTAAGTCACAAACAGACTAGCAAGAGGGCACTAAAGTTCAGAGGGCCATAATTTTGGGTAAGACAAGGGAGATAATAAAGCATTGTAATGTGGACAGGTCTACAGACAGTTAAGTAAAAATAACATACCAGCATTATTAGAGACACATAAGAAAAAAAAAAAGATGGCAGTGTTTCAGTTTTTGGCTGGAGCTGTAGTAGTAGGAGCATACCAGAGATAGGAGACATAGGAGACAGATTTCACTAATGCGATTCTGGCTGGAGCTGTAGTAGTAGGAGCATACCAGCATTATTAGAGACACATAAGAAAAAAAAAAAGGAATATTACACTTTTATTGTTTCACTTTAAGCATTATCAAAATCACTGCTCCCGAAAAAACGCTAGTTTTTAAAACTTTTTTTGCATTGATACATATCCCCTGGGGCAGGACCAGGGTCCCCAAACACTTTTAATGACAATAACAGTTCAGCTCATCCCTAGTGTAAGGTGAAGAATATTGTCACAAAATAGGATGGACAGTAATTTGTACGCTTACTTATCTGTCAGGGCCCATGTTGGAAAATGATAACAAAATACAGATTTGTATAAAAGGTTAGCATTTGCAGCCTACACATTCTATCAGCAAATGTTTGCCTAAGAGAGATTATTAGGCTGGATGACATCTCAACATATTTACAGTAAAGTATATCATAAAAAAGTTAAAACTTACTTGTTGAATTTTCCAAGCTACTATAGAAAATCTTGTGCCACAGTTACCAAAAGCAGCATAGGTGTAGACATGGCATACGATTCTTATTTAAAGCCTTTTCCAGACTGGTTGAAGGGAGAGTGGCCTGGACCTCAAACAGCCCTCATTATAATAGTAACAGAATCTTTTTGGAGGTTTTTCGTACTGATTTCCATTATAGATTTAAGGAACCTTAAAGTGGAAGTGAACCCCTGCATAAGCCCACTGAAATTACTAGCCTCAGGCGGTAAACAATCATGAAGTAAATCATCCCACATGAGCTGTACCTCTTTATCTACAACCTTCTCCCCTCTAGACCTCTCTAAAATAGAAAACTGATTGTATTTCTCAGCTTCCAGCAGGCAGAGCTCTGACATCACACACTCCACAGCACATAGCAGACACCTGAGTGTAATCTGATACCTGAGTGGAGGGAATAGACACCCCCCTCTACACAGCCTTACTGGGAAACACTGACATTGTCTCATTTCAGGCTCATTAAGGCTGTCAATCATCTAGTGTGTGGAGGAGGGAAGCATGCCATCACTATGATATGCCTGGTGTCGGAGAAAACTGCCTGAAGTGACACATGCAGATTGCAGAGGAAGGAGTCAGTGGCCAGAATTCACACAGGGTGCTTTGGATTGAGGCAGGTACACACACTATATGAGGATATGATTTGCACATATTGTATTCAAATAGCCATCTTGAAGAGTATATCTAACTAAAATTATAGAAAAGTTAACATAGAGAAAAACAAATATACAGGCATACCCCACTGCTATTAGAGCAGGGCCCTTTTAATCCTCTTGTATTTTATTGTATTATAACTGTATTGTCTCCCTTTTATATTGTAAAGCGCTGCGTAAACTGTTGGCGCTATATAAATCCTGTATAATAATAATAATAATAATAATAAATACACAATGGGGTTTATTTACTAAAGCTGGAAAGTGCAAAATCAGGCTCACTTTTGCATAGAAACATAGGCGTGCGCACAGGGTGTGCCAGGTGTGCCCAGGCACACCCTAATCACCCTGTAAAGCACAGATTCTCTCTACTGCCCTGGGCCCCCCCTTCCCCCCCACAGTGCTGCCTGCTTCCCTCCTCTCCTCTCCCACCGGCTGCTGCTACGGGCATACACAGGGGGATGTTTTAGGATGAGTGGGGAAGGGGCCGGTAAATATGATTTACTGGCCCCTTCCCTTCCTGAGTGAACACAGTGAGGGATCGGTAGCCTGTGTTTGAGCTTTGGGGTGCACACCCTAATCCAATAGGCTGCGCACACCTATGCATAGAAACCAATGAGCTTCCAGGTTTTATTACTAAAGCTTAATTAAACAAGCTGGGGTTGGAAGCTCATTGGTCTCTATGCAGAAGTGAGCCTGTTTCTGCACTTTCCAGTTTTAGTAAATAAACCCCATTGCGTACTTAAAAGTGTAATTATAATAACCACTACGCATCCGTACTATGGCCGAATGACAGCCACAGCGCAGATTCTGAATTCCCGGGAGGCTGTCATATGACGGCCTCCCCTGTGCACGCTCCTTGCGCGTGCCCTGCAGGCCGCGCCCCGGGCGCGCTGTGATCACCGACTCACTGAGACTCGGCTGATCACCGATCCGAGTAAGGGGCCGGTCCCGGCCCTTTACCATGTGATCAGCTGTCAGCCAATGACAGCTGATCACATGATGTAAACAAAAGATCGGTAATTGGTTTTTTTTTTTACTCACGCTGACAGCGCGAGTAGAAAAAAAAGCCGATCACCGGCTCGGATGTCAGGGACATCGGTTCCCAAATGGAAGAGGCACATCTGCCTCATCAGTGCCACCTAAAAGTGCCACCTAACACTGCCCACAGTGCCACCTAACAGTGCCCACAGTGCCACCTATCAATGCCAATAAGTGCCACCTATCAATGCCCACAAGTGCCACCTATCAATGCCCACCTGTAGTGCCAATCAGTGCCACCTGGCAGTGCTGCCCATCACTGCCACCCATCAGTGCCCATCACTGCCACCCATCAGTGCCCATCACTGCCACCCATCAGTGCCCATCACTGCCGCCTATCAGTGCCCATCACTGCCGCCTCATCAGCGCACATCAATGAAGGAGAAAAATGACCCGTTTTAAATTTTTTATAACAAAATAAAAAAAAATAAACTTTTTTTTTTTTTTTAAATTCCGATTTTTACATTTTTTTAACAAAAAGTAAAAACCGCAGAGGTAATCAAATACCACCAAAAGAAAGCTCTATTTGTGGTGAAAAAATGATAAAAATTTCATTTGGGTACAGTGTTGTATGACCGCGCAATTGCCATTCAAAGTGCGTCAGCGCTGAAAGCTGAAAATTGTTCTGGATAGGAGGGGGGTTTAAGTGCCCTGTAAGCAAGTGGTTAAATATAAAATATTTTTTACCCTTTTCCAGTATTATTTTGAGAAAAAATGGTCTAGTGCATTTGATAAACGTCATCCATTCCTGTAAATGATATACATATTGTATATTTGATTACAAAAAAAAACTTTGGAAGAAATGATTTGATGTTTTTCATAGGAAATAAATAAAACAAATGCACATGTTAGCTTCAAGCAAATAACTCCAGCATCTGCAACAAATCTCAGCAAAAAAGAAAAAGGCCAGAATGAGATTTGACAGGATAAGTTAGCTCATTGATTGTTGCCAGATGGATATTTGTTAATACATTAATATAACCCAGTGACAAATAACTGAGCATAAAGTGTGATGTGAGCATTCTAAATCTATTGTTTGACAGAAATTTGACATAATACATGCAATCAAAGATTCACATTTTAGCTAAAAGTGATTCAAAGATTTAATTGTAGTATAAGACCAAGTTAGTCACAAAAACAAGCACACTGATAACAAATCAAGTGGAATAATTCACTTTATTGCTCACTTGGTGGCTCTTTTTAGAAAAAGTAAAAAACATTTGCACATCAGTATTATTTTGCATGTTTTGCATCCAAAAAAAGTGGTCTTCACACAGCTGATTCTGTTTCCGATTTGGGCCAAATCTTGCTCCAAGCAGCTTTGCATGCATAATGGGAAGTGGACAGGAAACATGAATTTTTTTTTTTTTGCTGATAAAATATAAAAATATATGGCAGGGCAGCATAGCCTGATGTATGCTGTAAAGGTATTATAACTGTCATTCTTTTTTGTTCTCCATTTCCTTTGAAACATCGCATGTCTCCAATTTAAGAACATTTCCTAGCTACCAGATTGAGGCTGTTATACCCTTAATGTAAAAAGGTGTTCTTACGGGCCCAAAAGTACACCACTCAGCGCCAGGGACAGATGTCGTTCTGAAGCAGGAATATAATGAATATAAAATACAAATAACACCAATTTGCTGTCACAATAGGTACAAAGAGGTGCAAACTAAAAATAATAGTATAAAAGCAGCCGTTTAAAAATATGGATAAATCATAATAAATAGTGGTATACAATAATCAGCAGACAAGACTATAATATCACACTAAAAACAGCGCTAATGTAAAAACAAATATATATGTGGCCAACTTCACAATCAAAGTCCTTTGAGAGAGGTGGGTAGTTGAAAAAGAGGTTCAGAAAGTGTTCATAGGTGATCGTAGTATAGAAACTCAGTGTGCACCTTCCACCGGTCAATCCAATTCCACCATGTGAGAACACACTCCCCTCAGGGGGTTAAACTCACCAGAGCTTAATAGTAATAAGCCTACAAGGAAAGAAACATCCAAGCCACAAGCCACTGCCAGTACTGCTCCAGAGGAATCTCAGATGATCAAGGCTCAGAAATAACCCAGCAACAAAAGAAAAGCGCACATAGCGTAATCCTGTTTATTGATTAAAAGCCCATCACATCACACAAAAATCCCCCCCTTCAATAAATATACGTACATCAACACTGCAATCAACAGAGGACATCAAAGGAAGCATTTAAAGGAAGCATTTAAATCGTGCACTTCACCATGCTGGACGTCAGCCGGCTCAGCTTCCCAAGGAGCGATCTCCACTTCCTGGTTGTGAGTCAGGCTGTGGTGGAGCGCAAACGTCACTTCCGGCGTCGTGTAGGCCACGCTCTGACGCGTTTCATCATATCCTGACTTCAACAGAGGGCATGCTTACACGACTGATGGACAGGTTTAAATTATCCCGCCCCATCCTCCCTAGCCAATCAGAGAAGCATTCGGCGTGACGACAGGTGCACGTCATCAGCCGAAATACACACTGACGGCTTCCTACAGGAGGGGGAGAGGAACAATTACCCATCCTGCACTATATACATCAACTCGCATATGCAGATGTACACACCCCCAGGCTAAACAGGCCAGCAAGCTGATGTGTAAACTAACACTGCACCTTGCGCTTTTCTAATAGGGGCTAACAGTATCTAGTCATGTGCAAATTAACACATATACTCAATGAATCACAGTAAATTCCCTAATATGCATCTACACAGTACAGTAAAATAATATCTCTTAAGGCTGATCACTGAATGACATTGCAGCATACTAGCATATATTGAACGCACTTATGGATATACAGTAGAAAACCTCATATTCCATATAATTCAGCCATTAGTACATCACAAAATTGTAAAAATGCTTTCAACCAAAAAATTAATTCACATTACAGCTCTTATAATCAACACAGCGTCTATTACATCATTAATGGTTATAATTATAAAAAGGCGGTAGATCTTATTACAGTAAATTCTACGGAATAAAAAAAAAAATTCTTTTTAAAAAATTATTTTTGAAAATAGAACATTAAGATGTAGCTTGTTATACAGAAGCCAATAGCAAGTAAATTATTTTTAAAAGGACTACAAAGAGGTAAATTTGATCCATATGCACTTAAAACCATATGCATCCAAAAATGTCCTTAAAAAGTGCATTTAAAAATTGCACATATCACACAATGCACTTAAGAAGCAGCAAAGATAGAGAACAGAACTAGATATGAGGCATAAAATAAAATATGAGGCATAAAATAAAAAATCCATAGATAAAACACCAAATATACAGTAATACAAACTGTATATAGTATATAAGAAGATTTGACACTAAAAAATGAATCAATAAACACTACTCCAAATCAGTTAGTTTAAAATCTCAAAAATCACTTATAAAACAGTTAATATCTAAATCCACGTTGAACCCTTTTGGTGATAATGTGTCCGCCAAAAAAATCCATTGGGTCTCTCTCCTAGACAGGTCCCAGGCCAAATTGGAACCCCTCCATTTTGGTTTTAAGTGGTCAATGCCCCAAAATTTGAGGCCAGAAGGATCTTGGTTATGCTTTAATTTGAAATGGAGCGAAAAATTGTTGTCTTTAAAACCTATTTTTATATTTGTTATATGCTTTGCTGTTCTGATTCTTAAAAGTCTCTTAGTGCGACCTATATAGATAAGCCCACACGGACATTGCAGAGCATAGACAACAAAGGAGGTGTTGCATGTAATGAACTCTTTGATGGCAAATTCTTTATTGTTAGAGGTGGATATAAAGCTCTCCAAAGCTCTCACTGGCCTATCCACGTCCTTACAAGCACGACATCTCCTACAACTGTAAAAACCATTTCTATTCCAGAAAGTGGGGGGCCTAGAAGGAGGATCCAACACTTTCCGCACTATTTTATCCGCAAAACTCAGGGACCTTCTGTAAATAAACTGAGGTCCACAGGGTAAAACTGAGTGCAACACTTTGTCCATACGCAGAACATGCCAATGGGCAGCAAAGATATCTTCCACTTCTTTACACTGGGAGTTGAAGCCTGAGATGAAGCTCCATTTATGACTGCCCCTATTTGGGACCAATGGACCTTCTTCTAAAAAGGCATCCCTAGGTTGCACAGCTAGTTCCTGAATAATGGAGTCCAACGCTTCCTCATAGTATCCCTTTTCCATAAATTTTTTCTTTATAGTCTGAGCTTGTAGCAAGAAGTCTCCTAGTGCAGGATGGTTAATTGTTCCTCTCCCCCTCCTGTAGGAAGCCGTCAGTGTGTATTTCGGCTGATGACGCGCACCTGTCGTCACGCTGAACGCTTCTCTGATTGGCTAGGAAGGATGGGGCGGGATAATTTAAACCTGTCAGTCAGTCATGTAGGCACGCCCTCTGTTGAAGTCAGGATATTTATTTATTTTATTTATTTCAGGTACTTATATAGCGCCGTCAATTTACGCAGCACTTTACATATACATTGTACATTCACATCAGTCCCTACCCTCAAGGAGCTTACAATCTAAGGTCCCTAACTCACATTCATACATACTAGGGACAATTTAGACAGGATCCAATTAACCTACCAGCATGTCTTTGGAGTGCGGGAGGAAACCGGAGTACCCGAAGGAAACCCACGCAGGCACAGGGAGAACATGCAAACTCCAAGCAGGTAGACCCTTCTTACTGCTAGGCGAGAGTGCTACCACTACACCACTGTGCCACCCGGATATGACAAAACGCGTCAGGGCATGGCCTACAAGACGCCGGAAGTGACGTTTGCGCTCCACCACAGCCTGACTCACAACCAGGAAGTGGAGATCGCTCCTTGGGAAGCTGAGTCGGCTGATGTCTAGCATGGTGAAGTGCACGATTTAAATGCTTCCTTTGATGTGCTCTGTTGATTGCAGTGTTGATGTACGTATATTTATTGAAGGGGGGGATTTTTGTGTGATGTGATGGGCTTTTAATCAATAAACAGGATTATGTTATGTGTGCTTTTCTTTTGTTGCTGGGTTATTTCTGAGCCTTGATCATCTGAGATTCCTCCGGAGCGGTGCTGGCAGTGACTTGTGGCTTGGATGTTTCTTTCCTTGGAGGCTTATTACTATTAAGCTCTGGTGAGTTTAACCCCCTGAGGGGAGTGTGTTCTCACATGGTGGAATTGGATTGACCGGTTAAAGGTGCACACTGAGTTTCTATACTACAGTACGATCACCTATGAACACTTTCTGAACCTCTTTTTCAACTACCCACCTCTCTCAAAGGACTTTGCTTGTGAAGTTGGCCACATGTATATTTGTTTTAGCTCAACATTAGCGCTGTTTTTAGTGTGATATTATAGTCTTGTCTGCTGATTATTGTATACCACTATTTATTATGTTATACCCTTAATGCCTATTATTTTTGTTTAAGAGATCTTTGTAATGTCTATTTAACAAATGGCCATGTGACGTTTTGTAACTTGAGCTCAAGAAAATCTAGCTGTCTCTTTTCACAGTAGGTCTTGCAATCTCAGTCTAAAATATAGTTTGATATTTTGAGAGTGTAAATGACAGTAGCTGTCTTTTTTTTTCTAAGGAAAGAAATCGCCTTGGTGCAATATTAATAGAAATGAACATAGGAACCTTCATACAGTAGTCTGATATGCAGAAGTTGAATATACTCCTGCCTTGCAGATTTTGGCATGATGACCTACTGATTTTTAGCCTTGCAAGTGGTAAAATGTTTATTAGGTGTTCTTTTTTGTTTATACTGAACAAAGGGGAAAGAAGCTTTTGCAAGAAAGATCATGAAATGCAATCTGTCCATTGATATATAACAGATGCCCTTTTATTTCTCAACATCTATGCAGGAAGAGAGTAATAAGTGTCAAACTGACTGATAGCAGGAAACCAGAGACTGACAAAAAAATACAAAGTTTAATCTAAATCTACAAATAAATTCCATTGTTACTTATAACAAAATGTTCTGCAGTTTAAATCCAACAAAAACCCATTCACATAGCTGTTTCATTGGAGTCTCCCTCCTGTCCGCCTACCCCCACTAGGGTTATAATTCTTCTCTCTGTAATTCTTATCAAAACTGTTTTAATACAAGGAAGACAATGAAAGAACCAGTCAGTCACAGTGATCAGTGTGTATATTAGAGGCACCATAATATGACACAATTAACTGTGCCGGTGTAGTTGGTGGTGGCAGCAGCAAAGCCTAGTCCAGACAGGTTTATCATGTACTTTCATTCAGCCAGGTAGAAAAGAAACACTATGGTCATGCACAGCTAGGCACTTTCATTAGAAAAAAGTGTACTGTTCCATACCACCATCTTCATACAAGTAATTTAACAAATTTGTGTATTTTCAAAGTGGCCCTTGAAGTTACATTCAGAAAGATCCATACATGCAGATCCTGAACAGCCTCTGAAACAGCCGGCAGAGGTCCGGCGAAACCGGTCAGGCTATCGTTTAGCACCATCATTTAACCTCCTCAACTATGACCAAACATGGAATAGTATGCTATAAATAATGGACTGCTCATTAATCCAATATGGAGACTGCTTTGGAGAATTGGACCTAATAAGTATATATATATATATATATATATATATATATATATACTCTTTTTGAAATATTGATCAAGTCCTGGTTGTGGAACCTATACCCACAGTGCGAGGGGGACGGTCAAAGCATTAATGGACAATATCTGGCAGAGCTATACAGGGATGAACTTTGTTGTCCTAGCATAGCCAGTCGATTCATATCACACAAAACTTTGACCAGGCCCCCCCCCCCCCCCCACAGACCACAGCAATTGTTTGTGCATTGTATCCATACGACAGAGTCAATCCCACTTATTAACACTAAGGTTGGACTTTGAACTATCCTACATTCTTCAAAATGGCGGACTCATGATAAATGATCACCTACATATGTGATAATTCAATTTATGAGCTGGAGCATTTTATATCTATTGGATCCTTTGGGATCATTAGATTACTTCATTCCTAAGAGCTATGCATTTCAATTGTTGGAACTTTTGGTCATTGGCTTATTTTGCTAAATTGTAAGTGAGGTGGATGTTTGGGTTTTAACAGTATAAGTGTGGTTGTGAGATGTGGTACCAATGTTTTTTATATACAGTATATGTTTTTGTAATTAATAAACTTTTTCCATTTAGCTCAGTGAGTTGAATACAATATTCTTTTTTGACATTTACTTGAGGGTTGGTCAAGCATTTTCTGTTTTTTATTTCTCAGTTATAGCTATTTTCCCTTCACCGATAGCTCCCACCTCTACCCATGGGGAATACTGGTTAGTCTTTCCCCTTTTTCTCTTTTCTGTTTTGTTTTTTGTTAATTTAATACTTCCATCAGAAAGAGCCTGTATGGTATTTAATTTTTTATTTTTTTTTGCATTGGTACACGTCCCCTAGGGCAGTACCGAGCTTCCCATGACCTTTTGACAATAGTTTGCCTATTACCCCTTACAAATGCCCAACATTTTCAAACAGAATTCAAACCACATCCCTCCTACCAGTAAGTCCAGGTTTGCTGAATTTCTAACAGGATTTCACAATCCTGGGGTAACTCAAACATGGGCAGATTCAGTCATCCCTACAGACAAACAATGCTGTGTTACTGAAATGATGTTTTAGCATCTTTACTTTTTATCAGTGCTGGTGGAAATGCTGGGTAAGTCAAAATTTTAGACAAGAGCAGCATCAATAGGAGATTGTGACAGTGATATATGAGTATGCCACTGCAAACTTACGAAGAGGAGAGGTAGGAGGAGAAAATAATTTTAGTACTTAGTTTAGTTGTGTTGTGTACAATGTTATTTTTCACTGGAGTTTCTGTCATTTCCTAAGTCCCTAAATGTGTGCCCTAATCTTTAGCAATGGAGTAGTCATATGGCTCTACAGGAAAAATTGACTTATGCCGTGTACACACGAGCGGACTTTTCAGCAGCAAAGGTCCGACGGTCTTTCGACGGAGTTCGAACGACCGGACTTGGCCACACATGAACAGACTAAAGTCAGTTCGAAAGTCTGTTCTTTTGAACGTGATGACGTACGACCAGACTAGAATAAGGAAGTTCATAGCCAGTAGCCAATAGCTGTCCTTGCATCCTTTTTTGTCCATCAGACTAGCATACAGTCAAACTGATTTTTCAACTGTCAGAGGTAAATAGAAAACACCGCGCTAACCAGTAAAATGAATGAAAGCTGCTGCATACAGTTTGACAAAAACAACAAAATAGGCATATGGAAAAATGCAGCGCATGTACAAATGAATATAGGTCTTTAAAATGGTGAAACAGTCAAGAAATAACTAATTGACCACAGGTGCCTTGAAACACAAACGTCCATAGATGGATGTAAATGTCCAACCGCACAGGAGGTATAAGTACTCCAAGGGGTGGTGATGGTCTGATGGTTGTCAGAAAACACCTGGCATCATACAGCGACTTCCCAACCGAGAAACCGGGTCCCAATGGGTCATTCAGAGAAAGTGCAAAAAAGCCTCTTACCAGATCCTGTGGATTCCCATGTCAGCGACAGGGAATCGTGATCACGGTGGATAAAAACAAATGGGCAACAAAGAGAGTGGTGTATGTGTGGGTACATACACCACTCTCTTTGTTGCCCATTTGTTTTTATCCACCGTGATCACGCTTTTATTTGTGTATGGTCGTTTTTATCTGCACCATGTGGAGGCACATTCTTTTTGTTTCCACATTTACCGCATGAGATCCAGTCCCTCCAACTGCTCCTTTCGGGGGACCGTTTGTGAAACTTCTGATGCATGCTGGGACGGTTCGGTGTGAGGACGGTTCGTTGTGAGGACCCATCCGGTTGCCGGCCGAGATCCATACAGACCACAATCCAAGAGATTGGCGATTCCTGAGCTCCCATTCCACGTCATTTGTGACAAACTGCGCATGCGATTCCCTGTCGCTGACATGGGAATCCACAGGATCTGGTAAGAGGCTTTTTTGCACTTTCTCTGAATGACCCATTGGGACCCGGTTTCTCGGTTGGGAAGTCGCTGTATGATGCCAGGTGTTTTCTGACAACCATCAGACCATCACCACCCCTTGGAGTACTTATACCTCCTGTGCGGTTGGACATTTACATCCATCTATGGACGTTTGTGTTTCAAGGCACCTGTGGTCAATTAGTTATTTCTTGACTGTTTCACCATTTTAAAGACCTATATTCATTTGTACATGCGCTGCATTTTTCCATATGCCTGATTTTTCAACTGGACTCGAGTCAGTCGGAAAGATTTGAAACATGTTATAAATCTAAAGTATGTCTGATTTTCCACAGAAAAGGTCCGCTGAAGCCCACACACGGTCGGATTGTCCGACGGATTAGTTCCGTCGGACCAGTCTGGTCGAAAAGTCCGGTCGTGTGTACACAGCATTAAAGTAGACATAAGCAAACACTGCCAACATGTACTCTGCGAATCACAGGTTACACCCTGAGTCAAAGGCGACAGCAGCATTACCCTGCTACGTGTTAACTAAGCCATCTTTGTAAGAACATCTTGCAGCTTATCTTCTAATTTTTTTTTTATGTTTTCCTACCAACACATGGTTCCCATGTGTTGTTCATTTCTTCTATGTCATTACCTGGCACCAAATCAAAGGCATGATTGTGATGAACTGAAGTTGTGGCATCAGTTGTCCTTGTCATCCTTGTTTACCCCCACGTTTGTCCTGAGCTTCATTGTGAATTTTGTCTCTTGTCTAACTCACCATTAAATATTAAGGCTCTTCAGACACTTCTACTTCCTTCTTCTTAACAACCCACAGTTGTTGCTTAGATGTAAAGCAAAGCCCACTTAGAGTAAGCAGTAGGGAACATTCAAACTGGGCTATGAGAAAGAGTACCAGAAACTGTAGAGGGGGAGGAGTAAGTGGTTTCCTGGCTCCATGTCATCCAGTCACCTTGTTCTTCATACTACTGTCGAGACTGGGTGGATAAATGAGTAAACCAGTTGACAACGTCAACCACTAGGTTTGGATTACTGGACCTTTTGGAACTGTGTACGAATATAGAAAGATTCCATAGCTTGCAGGACAGTACAGGACACAGGCTGAGTATTCACAGACTCTGGGTTATAGGCTTATACAATCAGGTGATGGGGCACTGGGAAAGCTTTTTAGGACACACCACCCTGGATGCTTCCCTTGAAATTCTACCCCTCAGTGAGTCTTAAGTTTTGTAGCAAGCAATGCACAGTAACCAAGGAATAGACAGGAGGTTTGTCCATGTCCTGTACTGTACTCAAAAATATGGAATTTACAGGTAAATAAAAATAATTTAACCTAAACATACGGTAGAGGACAGACACTGAGTTTTTATAGACTGTGGAAGTACCTCAAGCAATAAATGAGAAGGGTGGTCGAACAAGCAGGCAAACAGAACTGTGCCAACCAGCCCAATAACAAGGGTCAACATATTTTACTTCAGAGAGCTGCTGCAAGAACCAAGAGGTTGAAAGTTGCATTTGCAAATTGTTGGGCGTCTACTAGGTAATACCTTGAAAAGGTATGAACATAGGACCAGATGGTGGCCTTACATGCTGGGCCACAGGGACATGGTGCTGGAAAGCCCAGTAAACACCCACTGACTTGGTGGAGTGAGTATATGAAATCACAGGAGGAGTTTTTCCTTGAGCATGAGCTCTAGTGATCAGTTGTCTTATCTAATCTCATGAGATGGTGGACTTGGAAGCAGGATGCTCCTTGCAAGGTCCTAAGGATAGGACAAATAGGGAGTCCATTTTCCTGAGAAAAGCTGTTGTTTTAATGTAGACACTGATGACTCTGACTACTTTCAGCCAATGAAGAACAATTTCTTTTGGAGCAGGGCAGCAAGGCACAAAGATGAAAGGACTATGTTTTCATAGAGGTAAAAAAAACTGATACCACCTTAGCAAGAAAATATAGTCTCAGGGACTACCTTGTCTTTGCGAAGAATGAGTAAGGATTTCTTCCAAAAGGAGCCACCTCAGAGACATATCTGACAGATTTGATAGCAACCACAAAGGCCACTTTGCAAGGGAGGTCATCTAAGGGGATATCCCTGATCGGTTCCAAGGGTAGTTTCTGCACATCAGAGAGACCAGAGTTGAGGTCCAAAGGGAGCATGGGGTGCTGTAAGGGAGAGGGCCTAATCTGAGATACACCTTGAATAAAGGTTTTGACAAGGGAGAGCAAGGCCACAGGTTTTTGAAAAAGAATGGACAAAGTCAAAACCTGTCCTTTCACAGTGCTTAAGGTCAAGTTCTTGTAAAGTGGGAAAGCCAGAACGTGAGGCACAGAGTAATCTCTGGGATTGAGGTGCCTGTATTTAACCCAGGTAAAGAGGGATTTTGCATGACAATAGATTACAAAAAGAAAGACTGAAAAGATTCCTTGTACAATGCATGACAACAGGTGCTTCTGGAAGTGGCTTTTCTTGCTTTTAGCAAGGTAGCAATGACAGACTCAGAACCCCCTCTGTCTCTTAAAGTGGTTGTTAAGCCACTATCTCATCTTTATATCATCCCCTTTGTCAGATAAAAAGCTGCATCCTAGTGCCTGTGCTTTATTAAAAAAAAAAACAATTTCTACCTGTTCTAACAGTGTCTTCCAGCGATAAGATGACTCCAGGCTCTCAGCTCTCCCTGTCTGAAATCTCCAGTTAGCGGGGCTGAGATTCCCCTGTTGACATCAGCCAGGGAGGAGGGGAGGAGAGGAGCAGAGAGCCTGGAGTTTTGTGATCGCTGTTAAAACAGGTAGAAATAGTTTTTTTTTAAAAAAAAGCATAGGCACTAGGACTCAGCTTTTTAGACAGAGGGGATGATATACAGATCAGTAGGTTTTGAAACAGTGGGGAGAGGAGCAGATCAGTGATCGTGAGAGATGACAGGGAGGGAGGGGAGGGGGAGGACAAAAGGAGACACAGGAGAGCTGCAGATATCAGCGTATGACAGAGGCATGTACACTGACAACGGTGTCAGGGCTCAGCAGCCCTGATATATCATGGTCAGTGTACAGAGGGGAGGGTAGAAACTGGCAGGATCAGCCAGGTATTTCAGGTGTTAGAGGGGGCCAAAATACACAGCACAAGTACTGTGCTGTTCAACATGCTTTAACCACTTATGGACCGCCTGCCGTTGATATACGTCTGCTGTTTTAAAAGGAGTACTGTTGTTATGGCAGCAGATATCCTCTTCTTCAGCGGGCGGTCCGCTTTCAGATAAAAGTGGTCTCTGTGGCAGATTCGCCACAAGATCACTTTTATTCGGGGGTGGGAGAGGGTCCGCGTCCTCTCATGTCCACTACCTGAAGCCAAGTGAGGGGAAGCTAGCCCCCACTCAGCTCCATAGCATTGGGCATAGGGCAGAAGCGACGTTTTATTTTTTTTTTTTGCACTTTGGTGTAAATATGAGATCTGAGGTCTTTTTGACCCCAGATTTCATATTTAAGAGGTCCTGTCATGCTTTTTTTTCTATTACAAGGCATGTTTACATCCCTTGTAATAGGAATAAAAGTAACCCATTTTTTTTTTTTTTTAAAAACAGTGTAAAAAAAATAAAATAAAGTAAAATAAATAGGAAACACAAAAAAAAGTAAAGGGCCCCATCCCGCTGAGCTTGCGCACAGAAGCGGATGCATATGCGAGTCACGCCCGCATATGAAAACGGTGTTCAAACCACACATGTGAGGTATCACCGCGATTGTTAGAGCGAGAGCAATAATTCTAGCCCTAGACCTTCTCTAACTCAAAACATGTAACCTATATAAATTTTTAAATGTAGCCTATTTAGATTTTTAAGGGTAAAAGTTTGTCGCCATTCAACAAGTGGGCGCAATTTTGAAGTGTGATATGTTGGGCATCAATTTACTCGGCATAACATTATCTTTCACAATATAAAAAAGTTGGGCTCACTTTACTGTTGTCTTATTTTTTAAGTCAAAAAGTGTATTTTTTTCTCCCAAAAAAAGTGCGCTTGTAAGACCGCTGCGCAAATACAGTGTGACAAAGTATTGCAATGACCACCATTTTATTCTCTAGGGTGTTAGAAAAAAATATATATAATGTTTGAGGGTTCTAAGTAATTTTCTAGCAAAAAAAAATGATTTTAACCGAGTCTGAAAAATAGGCCCGGTCCTTAAGTGGTTAAAGGAACAGGATCTTTATTTTATTTTTTTGGGGTTAAAAAATGCTTTAAGACCTGGGCTTCAACAGCCATGCTGTTAAAGCTAAGAGCTGGGAAGCAGGATGCAATAGAGGTCACTGAGACAGCAGGTCCAAACTGTTGGGGAGAGATTAGGGGTTGCCTCCTAGCAGTCTAATTATGTCTGTGTACCAGGTTCTTCTGGGCCAGTTTGGTGCAGGTTGAATCACCAGCTTCTTCTCTTGCTCTATTTTGTGGAGCAGAGAAGGTAGAATTCGCACTGAAGGAAAGGCATGGATTAGCCTGAACTGAGACAACAGGATTATCAAGGCATCCAATGCCAGTACTAGAGGATCCTTGTTCTTGGCTACAAATAGAGATAGCTTGTAAGGTTTAAGATATTGGGGTGAAGGGCCCAATTCATTTGATCCAGGCAGTGTTGTTCTGAGCTCCAGGATGTTTATGAGGAGCTTGGCTTCCACTATGACCATGTTGTCTGGACTGTGAGGAATTGGAACACTCTTCCCCAGCTTGAAAAACTAGCATTTGTTGCTATCACTTTCCAGAGATAAGAAAGTAAAGACCTCCCCATTGTTAAAGCAGAACTCAATTTCACAGTGCACAGTGACATGCCATGAATGAAACCTGTCTTGTTTGCTTGTGCTCTCAACCAAACTGTCAAGCCACCAAATGGTTGGTGTCATAACTGATCACATGTAGATCACCATAGTAACTGCATATGAAACAGAGGCTAAAATAGCCACTTCATTGGCTGCAAAGGATAGGAGGGTTTAGTTGCACTTGGTGGTAACCCACCAAGCTAAGGAACTCTTTGCTTGGCTGGACATGAGTATTTGTAAATTGAGAGAACGAGCATGCTTGTTCCAGGTTGGCAAGATGTTGTGGTAAGAGATCTCTAATACAATTGAATGGTATAGCCATGAAGATTGCTACCATGAGGCCTAGAAGTCTCAAAGAATCTCACTGATTCACTGAATCTCTCTTATTGAGCTCAACTCCCAAGCGTGAGCTCCAAGAGAGAATTTTTTTTATTTTCGGTCAGGAAAACCATTGATTGGGGTCCAGGATCAGACCCAAATACTCCAGGTAATGAGAAGGCTGAAGAGCAGAGTTTTGGAAGCTGCCCGATTGAAAGCCTGGAGCATCTGTTGCAGTGAGGCAATAGGCGATCTTGCAGATTCCATGCATAATTTTGGAATATGAAGGGACTTATTGAGGGATTTTAGGTCCAGAGCAGCAAGAATACCCCCCACTTGGCTTTGGTACTGTGAACAGTTTTGAAAAGAATCCTTTGAACCTCTCCTGTGGGGGTACTGACAATGTTTCCCTGGAACAAGAGATGGTTTAGAGCATTTTGCAAATCTGAGCAAATTTTGGTTGATTTGTGAGAAGAAAATGGTGAGAAGGTAGAGTTTTCAACTTGAATCCACAGCTCTGGGATGTTTAACAGATTGAAGGTGCCCTTCATTGGGAAGAGGACTTTGGGGATAACTTAGTGGGCTTTCCTTACTGTTTTAATAAACCCTAGGTAGAGCAATTACCGTATTTATCGGCGTATAAGACGCACCGGCGTATAAGACGCACCGGCGTATAACACGCACCCCTATTTAGGGGGTGCACACAGAGGCGGTCCTCGGCTCTTCTCGGCGGCTCTCGTTCACTTTCGGCTCCACTCGTAGTCCCGCCCGGGATGGGCGTGACTATGAGCGGAGCTATCCGAACCTAGCCGAGTACACTCGGCTAGGTTCGGGCGACACTCGAGTGAAGCCGAAAGTGGCCGAGAAGAGCCGAGGACCGGCTCTGTGTATTTTGGCGTCGGCGGCGCCATTTTCAAATCGCGGTCGGCGATTTTGAAGATCTGGCAGCTCCGGATCGCAGGGGATCGGCGTATAAAACGAACCCGCGATTTTCCCCTGATTTTAAGGGGAAAAAATGCGTGTTATACGTGTAGGTCCCTCCTGTAGTATCTTTTATGAATATGTCAAGTGCCTCAACACTTTTTCGTGTTCCCAAAATTTTTCGGGAACACGAATCCTCATCACAGTGCACCTAGACAGCTCAGACCTCCTCCCAAGATCTCATTCAGTCATGTGTGGTCATATAAAACAAAGGCAAACCATAGTGCTCTCTGCTAATAGGATTTATTAAATGTGAAAAACATGCATATCATCAATCATGATTTGAATGAACAGTCCTGAATGGCAACACCTCACACCTGTACGCGTTACACTCTCTGATGACTGAATGAGATTCCGGGAAGAGGTCTGAGCTGTTTAGGTGAACTGTGATGAGGATTCGTGTTCCCGAAAAATCCTGAGTGATATTACACTATTCGTGTGTGACTCTGCAGTTGGGTCTACACAGTGAGAACCCGGAAGGAGGTCTGTCTTGTCCAGTAACACCAGGTGGAGGAGTTGTTTTCCCAAGGCATCCTGAGAGATGTAATCACAGGCGTGTGCGACTCTGTAGTGGGGTCAACTTTTGGAGGTGAGCAGGCATTCCAGCTAGAGAAGTCACTAAAGTCACTGGAAATTTATGAACTGTCATTGAATGTTGCACAACGTTGGAATTTTGTTATATTTGAAATACAGAATAAGCATGTCTGGAAGGAGTACACAGCAACTCAGGTGTAGACAGTCCTGTAGTGAAGTCCTTGTAGCTCTAGGAGGAAGTGGAGGTAAAGTGTGAGTAACATCTAATCACAACCTGAGACTAAGTTCTGAGTGGTTGAGATTTAGCACCAAATTTGAAAAGTTTACACTGTAAATAAATACATTCCAAACATTCTTCACCAAAAGGTAAAAGTTGATTGAAGAATACAAGATAAATAAATGAGTCAAAGGATAAGTTCACACATATTTTTGCAGAAAAAAAGTGAGTTTATTATTTTTTCCTACAGAAGCCTGCAAAGCATTGTACCCATGATCAGTAGAGCATGGATAAAATGTCAAACTCCTGCAGATATGTTCTTCAGCTTTCTTGCCCATACCTCTGCACAGGCTTTCTTTTAGAAGGCTGAAGGAAGAGTCAGTGGACTACAAGGGCACTAATCAGTGCACAGGCAGGTGCGGTTTTCCCTCCCTTTTGTAGGTGGTGCTGTGTCACTGACCGCTGTACAGAGGAAATGGAGGATGATAGGAACTTTATTCCTTTGAAGTCTCCATAGGTGTTACCAGGGGAGCAGCAATCCGATTGGAGGCTGCAATACTGGATGAGCTCTGTTGCCATCTTTGGTGATGGCAATGCTAATATATAGTACTGTCCCACTGCAATTGGTGCACTTTTGCAACGTGGATAGGCAAGGGACAGTTTCCACGCTGGCTAGGAACAGAGCATCTAGTTCTAGGGAAAAGTTCCTGAGTTGGAGGGACAGAATAGGAATACCTTCCATGGCTCCACTTTCTCTGGAGTTTAGAGCTGGTGATAAAGATCGGCCATTGGCAGGACTGGATTTACATCTCAGGAGCCTGTAGGCAGAGAATTATGAAGTGCCACTCCCCGCCCTAACACTTCTACTACCCTTATACCCACCTCTCTTCATACCCATTCTACCATCCACGTTACGCACCCTCTCCTCTTCACATATCACTTCTACTACCGTCATACCCACCTCTCCTCTCCACTTAACCCTTCTACTGTCCCTGTACCCACCTCTCCCTTCCACTTACCCCTTCTACTGCCCCTGTACCCACCTCTCCCCTCCACTTACCCCTTCTACTGCCCCTATACCCACCTCCCCTTATTCCCTTTCTACTAACTCTATACCCACCTCTCACAGGCACCCTCCATAATCTCCCATTGCACAGACAGTCTCCTTATTTCTCCATTACTATTTTTTATTCTCTTCATATTTCTCCACTTTTAGTCATCACACTCTATTACCTCCTTCTCATTCATTTCTGGCATTCTGTCTCTCACTCTCTCTCCCGCTGCCTCTAGTACACAGCACTTCTGGTCTGGCCATGGACCTCACTTCCCTCCCCACCACATTGGATGGAGAGCCTTCCATGTGCCAGCTACAACAATGATCGCTGCATCCTGGCTTACATGCCCATGCTGCGATTGCCCACCCGGCTAGTTTTGGGCCAGCAGCGTAGTCGGTAAATGATGTGGTCAGACCGGCACGCCGACACCAAAAGGGGTGAAACTATTGCAGTAAGATTTCACTTCCTACTTGATGGTGTTACCCCTCTGGCAGGTCCCCTGCACCCCATAGCGACACCACTGCTGGCTGCCCCTCTATGAAGGGCACCTGTAGGCACATGTCTACAGTGCCTAATGAAAAATCCAGCCCTGGCCATTGGTCTTCTCAATGCTGCTTATACCCCACACCTCCAAACAGCCGTCTTTTCAAATGTTTAGGATATATCAATAAGATGTGTAGTTAAGGAATCTGATGCTCTTCGAAGAGCATTGACAACCTAAGTTTAAAGCAGGTGTAAATGCTAACTGAATTAGTTTTCCAAAGTGCTGTACAAAACAATTGTCATGTTATTTTCTTCCTTCAACTAAGAGCCATTGATCCCCCCCCCCCCAACTTCTTTGCAGCCACTTTCTGTCTACATGCACTCACTCCAGAGGCAGCTGGATATCATCGCTCAGGATGGGCTTCCTGATGGTGATATCAGTGAACCATGCCTGCAGATGTGTGTTGGCACGGCTACTTGCAGCTTCTATATAGATAGCTATACTTTATTGTCATTGTATACATACAACAAAATGTTTCTGGGTACTCTTTACAGCAGCAATAAAACATTTCTCAACAAAACCACATACATACTTCTAGCACATGCCCACATATCTATTTAAATATATCAAAATATAAAATGTTATTTAAAAATAAATAAAAGAATATTAGAATTCTACATACAATTCCTAAAACACTGTACCTGATGGGATTATGGACAATACGGCCCTAGGGAAAAAACGATGCTTTAAGCGATTAGTGTGCGTTTTAAGTGTTCTATATCTTTTCCCTGATGGCAATAGGACAAACACACTGTAACCTGGGTGGGTTGGATCAATACTAATAGCTTTTGCCCGCTTTTTTAATCGGCTGGCATATGCTGTGTCCAAATTCAGTAGCTCTGTTCCTATGATCCGCTGTGCTGTTTTCACCAGACGAGACAGGCACTTCTTATCCTCCGCCCTGCAGCTGGCATACCACACTAAAGCGCAGTGGAGAAGAATACTCTCAATGGTACAATGATAGAAATTGACCAGAAGCCTTAAGGGCAATCCAGCCTGCTTCAGTCTCCAAAGGAAAAACAGTCTCTGCTGCGCTTTTTTCACTAGAAAAAAAGTATTTTGAGACCATGACAACTCCCTTGTAATATACACTCCCAAAAATGTAATAGTGTCCACCCTTTCCACCTCTTCACCACCTATATAAACCGGGCAATGATTGATCTTTCTTGATCTCCTATAATCCACTATTATTTCTGTAGTTTTTGCCGTATTGAGTATTAAATCATTTTCTCTACACCACTCAACCAAATATTGAATTTCCTGCCTATAAGCTGTCTCATCATTATCTTGTATGAATCCCACTAAAGTGGTGTCATCAGCAAACTTCACTATAGTGTTAGACGCATGTATGGGAGTACAGTCGTGCGTGAACAATGTAAACAAGGCCAGACTTAACACACAACCCCGTGGTACCCCTGTATTCAAAATAGTGTTAGACATCTGATCTCCTATTCTCACCATTTGTGGCCTGTTTGTTAGAAAATCCATAATCCATGAGCACAGCAATGGACATAGGCCCAAAGCTTTTAACTTTTCCACTGTTTGTCAGGAACTACTGTGTTAAATGCAGAGCTAAAATCAATGAATAACATCCTAACATATGTGTTTGGGTGCTCAAGATGTGTCAAGGCAGAATGCAATGCAATAGCAATTGCATCATCTGTGCATCTATTTGCACGATAGGCAAACTGATACTTATCCAGATCAACAGGAATGCTTGCCTTAGGATGTGATAATACGAGCCTCTCAAAACATTTCATGATGATAGGAGTTAGGGCAACTGGGCGATAATCATTTAAGCATGATACCGCTGATTTTTTAGGTATTGGGACAATAGTAGTAGATTTAAAACAAGAGGGTACTGCAGTCTGCTTCAATGACAAATTAAAAATATCAGTAAAAACACCTGCTAACTGGTCTGCACATCCCCTCAGTATACGGCCTGACACCCCGTCTGGACCTGCTGCTTTTCTGATGTCAATCCTCCTCAAATTTAACCTAACGTCATGTATTTTTAATACCAATAAATGGTCGTCCTCCACTAGTTCTTTACTATGGGTTTCACATCTCATATTTTGACCCTAAAAGCGAGCAAAAAATTGGTTTAAGGTGTCAGGGAGCACTTTACAAACCTGTTTATTCCTAGATTTAAAATCTACCATTGTTTTAATCCTCTTCCACATGTTACAAGAATTTTGATTTTCAAAATAAGATTCAATGCGCTGTTTATATCTACGCTTAGCCTCCTTAATGCCTTTCTTTAATTCATTCCAAGCTTTCCTATAGACCATAGGGTCGCCCGATCCAAAGGCCACATCCCTTGCTCTAAGCTGAGCCCTTACTTTACCATCCAACCAAGGCTTTTGGTTTGGGAATACCTTAATAGTTTTTGTAACTAGGAAAATCTCCATACAAAAGCGAATATAAGCTAGAACAGATGAAGCATATTCCTCTAATGCCCTGTACACACGGTCGGACATTGATCAGACATTCCGACAACAAAATCCATGGATTTTTTCCGACGGATGTTGGCTCAAACTTGTCTTGCATACACACGGTCACGCAAAGTTGTCGGAAAATCCGATCGTTCTGAACGCGGTGACGTAAAACACGTACGTCGGAACTATAAACGGGGCAGTAGCCAATAGCTTTCATCTCTTTATTTATTCTGAGCATGCGTGGCACTTTGTGCGTCGGATTTGTGTACACACGATCGGAAATTCCGACAACGGATTTTGTTGTCGGAAAATTTTATAGCCTGCTCTCAAACTTTGTGTGTCGGAAAATCCGATGGAAAATGTGTGATGGAGCCTACACACGGTCGGAATTTCTGACAACAAGGTTCTATCACACATTTTCCGTCGGAAAATGCGACCGTGTGTACGGTGCATTAGTCTGCATCCTGTGCAAATACATTCCAATCAGTTGATTAACAGCACTCTTGCAAGAGTGAATTTGACTCCTCGCTCCAAACCTGTATAGTTTTAATATCTGGTTTTGTTCTGCAAACAAGAGGCTTGTAACATGGGATCATCATTAAATAGGTATGATCTGATAGACCAAGATGTGGCAACAAGGTAGCTCTATATGCACTGGAAACATTTGTATATACCTGATCTAAAATATTGTTCTCCCTTGTTGGAAAGTGCACATTTTTATAAAATTTAGGAAGAACCGTTTCTAGCTCCACATGGTTGAAATCGCCAGCCACAATCACAACCCCCTCTGGATGTGCATTCAGCTGAATGTTAATAGGATCGTATAATTCCTCCAGAGCCAGCTTAGAATTAACCTGTGGAGGTATGTACACAGCCACAATCAGTGGCGGAACTACCGCCACAGGGACACACGCGGTCGCTTTGGGGCCCGCAGCCGAGTTGGGGCCCGCATGAGTGGCATTGCACCGGGTGACACCCGCCAGAGGGGTGACACCCTTGGGTAGCGTAGTGGCAGCCACACCACCAACACCGCTCGCTGTCCCTCAGTGGCGCAGACCGAAGACGCCTCCCCTCCTCTCTGTTTACATCCACAGAGGAGGAGCCTGCGCTCGAGCCTTGAGGGACACTGCTGTGTGTATCTGGAGTGGAGACTGTCAGCGCTGTTCTGAGGTATGTAAGGGGGTGTGTGTCTATACTGCTGGGGGGTCCTGCACTGAGGAGGGGGGTGTCTGCAATGCTGGGGGGTGGTCTGCACTGCTGGGGGGGTCCTGCACTGGGGGGGTGTCTGTACTGCTGGAGGGGTCTGCATTGGGGGGTGTCTGTACTGCTGGGGGGGTCTGCACTGAGGGGGGTCTGCACTGAGGTGGGGGGGTGTCTGTTCTGCTGGGGGGGTCTGCACTGAGGTGGGGGTGTCTGTTCTGCTGGGGAGGGGGGTTTGCACTGAGGTGGGGGTGTCTGTTCTGCTGGGGAGGGGGTCTGCACTGAGGTGGGGGGTGTCTGCACTGAGGGGGGTCTGTAATGCTGGGGGGGTCTGCACTAGGGGGGTGTCTGTACTAAGGGGTGTCTGTACTGATGTGGGGTCTGCACTGAGTGGGGTCTGCGCTAGGGGGGGTGTCTGTACTAAGGTGGGTGTCTGCACTGCTATGGGGGTCTGTACTACTGAGGGAGGTCTGCACTGAAGGGGGTCTGTACTGAGGGGGGTGGTCTGCACTGGGGGGATGTCTGTACTGCTGGGGGGGTTGGGTCCTGCACTGAGGGGGTCTGTAATGCTGGGGGGGTCTGCACTAGGGGGGGTGTCTGTACTAAGGGGAGTGTCTGTACTGAGGGGTGTCTGTACTTCTGGGGGGTCTGCACTGAGTGGGGTCTGTAATGCTGGGGGGTCTGCACTAGGGGGGTGTCTGCACTAGGGGGGTGTCTGCACTAAGGGGGGTGTCTGCACTAAGGGGGTGATTGCACTGAGGGGGGTCTGTACTGAGGGGGGTGATCTGCACTGGCGGGGATGTCTGTACTTCTGGGGGGGTTGGGTCCTGCACTGAGGGGGGTCTGTAATGCTGGGGGATCTGCACTAGGGGGGGTGTCTGTACTAAGGGGAGTATCTGTACTGAGGGGTGTCTGTACTGCTGGGGGGTCTGCACTGAGGTAGGGGGTGTCTGTACTGATGGGGGTATGCATGTGTTTCTTTCAGGGGCTGCATACTAGGGTTGGGGAAAAAAATCGATTTGAATCTTGAATCGAGTTGAAAGGTCAAAACGATTCAAATTTTCAGCAAATTTTTTACCAGGACCGATGCTGACACCGTTCCGGTCCTGAGGAGCTGTGGGTAGGAGTTTTCGGGTGAGGCCGCGGCTTCGGCCTAGTCCGCGAGGCCGGACGCCGCAGACTAGGCCAAAGCCGCGGCCTCGCCTAAAAACTCCTGCCCGCAGCTCCTCAGGACCGGCGCGGTGTCCATCAAACAAAAACTCGATTCGAATCGTGAATCAAGTTTTTGTTTTTTTTAAATCGCAAATTTTTTTTTTGGAGAAAATCGCCCAGCTCTACTGCATACTTTGTTGTTCGAAATGAATATACGCTGTTGCCTGGGTACTGTGCCACATGGGTGTGGTAATTTTGCTATGTGGCCCTGTGATTTCTAGTTACGCCCCTGGCCACAATTATAACATTAGTAAATTCTCTTGGTATAAAAAAAGGTCTACATTTCAGCATAAGATATTCCAAATCAGGTGAACAGTATGTCCCAACAATATTGATAGTTGTACTCCATTTATTGTTAACATATACACACAGACCCCCTCCTTTAGTCTTTCCAGAGTCCGCGGTGCTATCCGCTCGATAGACAGAGCAGCCTGCCAGCTCAATGGCCTCATCAGGTATAGAACCTTCCAGCCAGGTCTCTGTGAGGACAGTCACACAGCTATTTAATTTGTGTGTAATAAACCGCAGCCTGAGTTCATCCATCTTGTTTAAAAGAGATCGGCAATTACTAAGAAAAAGACTTGGCAACACAGGTCTATATGAGCGAGCTTCCAGTTTTAATCTTATACCTGCTCTCTTACCTCGATTCTGTTTCCTATAGCTCCATTTCCTCCGGTGTCTCCCAAGAAAAACATCAGCACCTCCAACAGTTCCTTTGGATGCTTTAGCGGCAGCCCCAGCACACTCAGCTAAACATGAGCTCTTCAGGGGAAGTTTTAGTGTGCTGCACCTCCACTGCTTAGCTTGCTTGCTTTTCCTCCAGTGCTTTTCTTGTTTTCCTGTCAGCTCTGCAGCAGCTGCCATGGCATCAATTGCAGTCCCAGCACACTTCCAAAAGTGCTGAATCTCTGGCAAAGCTCAGCAGGGCACATAGTGGGGCAGGACATGAAACCAAAGGCACTAAAGCGTAGTCCTGGCCTTCCATAGTACACACAGCATTTTCCTGCCTATAGCAAATAGCCAGCAGCTCATCTCGCTCATAGCAAACAGTCCTCCTCTCACACTGCTGTACAGAGCACCCAGCCGCTGCATCTGCATGCAACGCCATTACATGCACATGCATTATATGCCCGGGTGAGGGCAGGAGCACAAATTGGAGACAAGGACAGAGCGCTGTTACCCCATAACAGGAAGTTCTTGATCAAAGAACCTCTTGGCAGGAATACTAGGTCATTTAGATCTTGTTTAAATAATGCCCATGTATGCAAGTCCTAAACTGCAGATAATGCTTTGTGACTGCTGGTAAGTACTCAGATACATGCAGTATGACATTTGACCCCTTGTTGACTGCTTTATAATGAAAAGCAAATGAGGCAATTGTCAACAAGGCATTGATCCCATGCTTACAATAAATAAAATGTGAATTTGATCCTTCACAGTTTCTCCATCATTAATACTAATTAAAATAGATGTTCTACTGTACAGAAAAACCTTCTTGTATATTTGCAGCAACAAGTACTTTTCTCTCGCACTATACTAACTTAAGATAACTACAGATTATTATACAATATTTCAGAACAGGACTTTGTGGCATTCTTTCCCGCTATGATTTAACTAAAATCCTTATGGTTTCCAGCTTAGAGGTCACACAGGTGATGTGCTTAGCATGCAGTTCTGACCCTGCTGGGTATTTCCAAATCAAAACAGTTAAACAATGTAAAGAATGTATTAAAGCATAATGCCTGAAAGTCCCCTGATGTGGTAGCTGCATTAGTTTAACTTTTTAGAGGCATAGCACCAGCTCTGTTTGCCCACAAAGTCACCAAGGCTCTGGAATGGGCATTAACAAATGACGGAGGTGTCTGCATAATTTGAAATGGCCTATCTAATCCACCTCTTCTGACATCCTGCAAACTTAAAATTTTCTCTGTATCCATTAAACGTTCTATGAAAGGAAGTGGATACTTTGGGCAAAAACCCCAAATCCTTTTTGAGAATAACACAGTCCTCAAAAATAGAAAAAAAAGCTCTCAAATAGACAGAGCCTGTAGCTCACTGATCCTACAAGCCAGAATAATGGCAATACGTCCAGAGCATGTGGGTCTACAATAAGCCAATGACTAAGCCTGCTTTATCTTTCTTTTGCCACCCCCATCTGTAATGTAAAAGTGATCCAAGCAGCTATATAGTTGCTCAATCATTTGTACATTGCTGGTGGTGTGGCCACACCACCCTCCGTGGTTCCCATGGTCCCCTGCTCTTCCCGGGACCACAACCAATGTGCTCAGGATGACATGCAGAAGGAGATCCGGAAACATTTGCTCCCCCCCATCTCTTCTGTTGTCCTACCGCAACATGATATGGTCACTGATGTGAATGAGCCCACACAGGTTTACCAAAACCCTTTACTTATTTTCTGAGATCCTGCCCAAATTTTCATCAGCTTACACTTTGCTATAAAATTTGGGTACGGCAGAATAAAAATACAGAGCCATGATTAGCATGTGATCATAAGTTCCTGAAGTTGCTCTCATATGTTTTATCCCCCAGACATTTTACCATTTTTGTTACCCATCTCTGGACTCGTTCTATCTTAACAATATCTTTGTGTAAGTGAGGTCTCCATAACTGGACACAGTATTCTAAATGAGGTCTCACTAATGAATTAGTGTATACAGGGGAATCAGAACTTCCTTCCTCCTGCTGGTGACTCTTCTAGTGTAAGTAAAACATGTAGCTGCTTATCGTCTCGTGATCTTGGTATATGTTCCACAATATTCTAGATCCTGCTTTAAAGTCTATATGACAATGACATAGAGCTGTTAAGCAGATCATATATTCTGACTTTAACCTCACTTCCTACATACTAGTTCCAGGTCACCAATTGTAAGGCTCAAAGCTTTAGAGTTCTAGACAACTAGAAATTTCATAAGTAGTTCAACAATGGCACCCCGTACTTTTCTCCTAACTGCTTCCCGACTGCCTCATGCAGATATATTGCGGCAGAAGGGCACGTACAGGCAGATTAACATACCTGTACGTTGCCCTTTAAGAGGCGGCTTGCCAGCGGCGCGCGCCCACGGACCCGATGTCCGTGGAGATACCCACGATCGTCTCACGGAGAGGAAGAACGGGGAGATGCTAATGTAATCAAGCATCTCCCCGTTCTGCTTAGTGACACTGTCACTGATCTCTGCTCCCTGTGATCGGGAGCGGCAATCAGTGTAGTGTCACACACAGCCCCTCCCCCCCACAGTTAGAAACACTCCCTAGGACACAATTAACCCCTACAGTGCCACCTAGTGGTTAACCCCTTCACTGCCAGTGACATTTTTACAGTAATCAATGCAATTTTTTTAGCATTAATCGCTGTATTAATGAGAAGGTTCCCAAAAATGTGTCAAAATTGTCCGATGTGTCCGCCATAATGTCGCAGTCATGATAAAAATCGATAATTACTAGTAAAAAAAAATTATTAATAAAAATGCCATAAAACTATCCCCTATTTTGTAGACTCTATAACTTTTGCGCAAACCAATCAATAAACGCTTATTGCAATTCTTTTTACCAAAAATATGTAGAAGAATACGTATCGGCCTAAACTGAGGAAAAAAAAGTTTTTTTATATATTTTTTGGGGATATTTATTATAGCAAAAAGTAAAAAACAATGCGTTTTTTCTAAATTGTCGATCTTTTTTTGTTTATAGCACAAAAAATAAAAACCGCAGAGGTGATCAAATACCACCAAAAGAGAGCTCTATTTGTGGGGGAAAAAAAAGGATGTCAATTTTGTTTGGGAGCCTGACACCAAGAGAAAAAAGGTGACAGGGGAGGGAGCTTGAGCTGATTGACAGCCCTATGCTGCGTACACACGACTGGTTTTGCCATCGGAATAAACTCCGAGGTTTTCCCCCGACGGAATTCCGCTCAAGCTGTCTTGCATATACACGGTCACGCCAAAGTCCGACCGTCCAGAACACGGTAACGTACAACACGAACGACGGCACTAGAAAAAGGAAGTTCAATAGCCAGTAGCCAATAGCTTCCCTGTCATACTTGCTTCAGAGCAAGCGTCGTTTTTGGTCCGTCGGAACAGCATACAGACGAACGGTTTTCCCGATAGGAATTGGTTCCGTCGGAAATATTTAGAACATGTTCCATTTCTAGGTCCATCAGAATTTACGAAAAAAAGTCCGACAAGGCATACACACGATCGGAATAGACAATGAAAAGCTTCCGTCTGACTTTTTCTGTTGGACATTCCGCTCGTGTGTACGCGGCTTTAGTAGAGAATTCTGGAAAATGCAACCAGGCAATCACACAAATAGGAAATGTATTGATATTTAATTGACAGAACATACTTAATAAATATGACTAATTTTAATGAATTCCCTTGATACATGTAGTAGCGGTATGAAAATTTGTTGGTTTGGATAGTCATGTATTCAAGGAAGTAAAATTATTTTTTTTTCAGTTTAGAATACTGTAACAGCTGCAGATTTTTTTTTTTTTCACTTTTATTTTTTAAGTGAAATAATGAACCAAGAGATAGGAACACGGCGGTAGCGGTAGCAAGATGCCTGTTCCAAGCTAGAAAATTAATCGCACAGTCTTGGCAATCAAGAACTCCTCCCACCCCGGAAGACTGGCTGGGAACTGTCAACTCCACAGTGTGGAGTGAGAGAACATTTTACACTAGGTCAGGCAGCTACAATAAATTTATAAGAATGTGGAACCTGTGGATTCAAACAATGCCGTGCCCGTCATTCATACTATCCTAGGGCCGAGACTATCTGCTTTCTATTAATGGGGTGGGTTGAGCTAAGAGCAGCCCAGAGGTTAGAGCCGAGTAAAGAATAATATATGGAACCTAGGTCGGTCGTCAGATGTGCCTTGAATATATAGGGGGTAAATAGGGGGGGATATAGGAGGGTGGGTGGGGGGGTTCACCAGATAGAAAAGTACTAACATATAGATACGTATAATAGCTATATGAGAATAGGCGGTTAATCGGCTTTGCATGTTATGCACCTTGCAGGGCGGTATTATTGTAATTTTGTACATTGAAATTCATATTGTAATACAACATCTACACAGCTTAATGATAAAATAAAAAAAGAAGAAAAAAAAAAAAAAAGGGGAAAGCATTGAATGGCCGCAATGATGTGACTAGATATGGGACACACGTGAATAACATCCTGACGATAGTCCCTGGACAAAGTTAACTGAAGTGGCCAAAAAAAGAAAAAAAAAAAAAAAAAAAGAAAAAAAAAAAAAGAGAAAAAAAAAAAAGAAATAATGAGTAAAACCAAACATTGCATAAATGATGCAGTCTGCCATGAGTAATAAACAGCAGTTTTTTTCTGAGACCCCAGTACAAGTTTTATCACCTGTTCTGGCCAGTAGATACATTGATTTTCTCTTCCCTAGAGTGATAACATGGTTTGTTCTGCAGTTATATCACTGCGGCACTGTCATCCTGTGGGCAGCATAGTCTTAAATGGATGTGTAGTTATAAATGAAGGACTTTTTTAATAGGCAGCAAAACAAAATCCCAACTCCAGCAAACACAATTCAAACAGTTACAACAAAAGTGGTGTTCTTTAAAAAAAAAAGGGGGGGTTTAAATCCTGTAAATAATAATTGCGTATTTTAGGCATCCCTGTCAGCATACTAGTTGGTCTGAAACCTTGTAACCATCAACTTGGTCTGTATGTAGATGTGGAGAAAATTATAAAATAAAAGCATGTGAAATAAAAAGGAATTTACATACTAAATACAATCATGTACTCTTATCTGAATATAATTTATTTTTACTATGGGGAGCATTCAATTACAAAATTGCTTGCAGTATTATGTGTTAGGGCCTTTTCACACTATTGCAATGCACATTATCTGTGTTTTTTTTGCAATGTGGTGCCATTCGTTATGAATGGAATTCCAACACACCTTGTTTATAGATGTGTTGCAGTGCACATACTAATGTGCACTGGGATGCCAGAAATGCTACATGCACATTTTCCAGTGTGTTGTGGTGCTTTGGGCAGCCTTTTAAAATAAAAAAAAAAAAGGTTTAGTATTGCTGGGTAGAGTGGGGACTTTCAATCTGGAACACAAAGACAAAATATTGCAATTGCGCTGAGGAGTTAATAAAGTCATAGTGACAAAGTTTCCAGCTCCTGAGATGTCATCCTCTACTTTACGTCCACCTGTTGGACCCGTGCACTGTCTATGCACACTCCTGCACTTTGCCTTGAAACTTTGTTTTTTTGTGTGGCTAAGAAATTATTTTCTGTAGTGACAGGATCTCTAACCCCTTGTTTACCAGGTCATTTTGTTTTCGATTTTTGCACACAACAAAATCTGCAATCTTTTTTTCCCCCTAGAAATTACTGTAAACCCCTCAAACAGTAAATACAGTATCTCACAAAAGTGAGTACACCCCTCACATTTCTTGGACATTTTCACTTAGGGGTGTACACACTTTTGTTGCTAGTGGTGTAGACATTAATGACTGTGTGTTGAGTTATTTTAAGGGGACAGCAAATTTACACGGTTACACAAGCTGTACACTCACTACTTTACATTCTAGCAAAGTGTCATTTCTTCAGTGTTGTCACATGAAAAGATATAAGAAAATATTAACAAAAATGTGAGGGGTGTACTCACTTTTGTGAGATACTATACTTCATTAAATCAGAGACCCAGGAAAAATAGTGGTAGTTGAAATTTTTGATAATAAATCACTAAAATGCATTTTAGCGCAAACAGAAAATTATACACAATTTTTTAATAAAAAAAAAAAATAAGAGCTGGGTAGTGTAAAAAAACATGTCAAGCCCATGGAATCCTAAAATCTATAGTACCCAAAATTTTCGATAAGTGATGCTTTAAATGCCTTTACAGATAATTAGTTTAGAATCAACTATGAACATGTGTGATGCGATGATTTACATAGGGGTGCTTGCCCTACGCTACACTTTTTTATGGGGTGTGTGCGGTGGTGACAGGGGTGCTTTAACCAGTTGCCGACTGTGCCATACCTAAATGACGGCTACAGCGCAGTTGGATAACTCTGGTAGGCCGTCATATAGCGTCCTCCCAGAATCACGCTCCCGCGCCTCCTCTGGGGCACACACCCAGGAATGTCCGTGACCGTGGACTGGGGTTAGGGGCAATTACAGCAGCTCTTTACCACGTGATCCCCCCATCCAATGATGGAACAATCAGTTGTCAACAGACTGGAGCATGTCCGGTTCAGCTTCTACCCTCTCTTCGCACCGATCGGTACAGTGTATGAGGAGAGAAGGGAGCCGGTGCAGCAGCGCTGTGGGCTAGATCTGAAGTACCCACAGCGCTGATCTGTGCCCATCCATCTACATTCATGCTCATCCATGCCCAACCATCCCCATCTATGCCTCATCTGTGCCCATCCATGGCTTATTCATGCTCATCCATGCCACATCAGTGCCCATCAGTGTCTCACAAAGTGTAATAGGTAGTCAAATTATGTAATTTATGCTCCTAGAACACCTGATGGTGCTCCCTGCATGTTGGGCCTCTCTATGAGGCCTGGCTGTGTAAAAGTCTCACACATGTGGTATCGCCATACTCAGGAGTAGTATAATGTTTTTTGGGGTGTAATTTGTGGTATGCATATGCTGTGTAAGAAATAACTTGTTATTACGACAATTTTGTGAAAAAAAAATCTTCCTTTTGCAAAGAATTGTGGGGAAAAAATTACAACTTAAAAAAACTCACTATGCCTCATACTAAATACCTTGGACTGTCTACTTTCCAAAAAGCGTTCATTTTGGGGTTTATTTGTGGCTTGTTAGTGTCTCAAGAAATGATAGCCCGTCAGTACATCGGGTGTGATCAATTTTCAGAGATTGGCACCATAGTTTGTAGACTCTATAACTTTCACAAAGACCAAATAATATACACTTATTTTGGTTATTTTTACCGATATGGAGTCATATAAATTTTGGCCAAAATGTATGAAGAAAAATTACTCATTTGCAAAATTTTATACCCAAAACTAAGAAAAACCGGAAAATTCCTATCATAATACTTACCGTAATTTTCCTTTCCTGATGGACTCCATGGCAGCAACGTGTGGGTTAAGTCCCGCCTCTACTACCCTATAGGACACTACTCCCATAAATCTTTGCTCCCTGCCCCCGGCCGTGTTCGGTAACTAGCCTACTTCAGCCATTCGGGGAGGGAACTCCTGCTGCCATGGAGTCCATCAGGAAAGGAAAATTACGGTAAGTATTATGGTAGGAATTTTCCTTTTTCCTGACAGACTCCATGGCAGCAACGTGTGGGAAATAACTCGCCATACACACCCGGGTGGGCTAAATGCTGAACAAAAGATTTATTTAACACTGTCAGCCGACAGCACTTTTAAACCAAATTTAACAGAAGATAAGGTTGCTGGCTCAACACAATAATGGGTCATGAAGGTATGAATCGAAGACCAAGAAGCTGCTCTGCAGATCACATCAGGAGCAACATGACGTGAGGCCGCCCAGGACGTCGAAAGACTTCTCGTAGAGTGAGCTGTAACCGCCTCAGGAGGAGCCAAGCCTTTCTCTCTGTAAGCCCATTGGATGGCTTGAACCACCCAAGCCGCGATGGATCTGACAGAAGCCCTAGAGCCCCTGTTTTTCCCATGGAATAGAACAAAAAGAAATTCAGATTGACGGAAAGATGCCGTAACTTCCAGGTATTGATTGAGAGTAGCTCCTACATCGAGAGGGTGTGGATCTGGACCTCCGGTGGATTTGAAGGTAGGGAGTGTGATATCCTGGTTCTCGTGAAAGACCGAGGTAACTTTGGGATTTGTCCCAAGCATTGGTATTAGGACCACTCTGTCCGGAAAAAAGGTGATGAATGGTTCCTTGGACCCCAGGGATTGAATTTCCGAGACCCTCTTCGCCGAAGTTATAGCTATCAGGAACGAAGTCTTGAGGGTTAATTCTCTGACTGAGAGAGATCTGTTAAGTTGAGCAAAGAAATCCAGGACTAACGGAAGATCCCATTTGGGGAATCTGGGTTTCCTCTGTGGCCTAAGCCTGACTGCTCCTTTGAAAAATTGCTGGACCAGAGGGTGCTTGGCCCATGCGACTCCAGAGAAAGCTGATATTGCGGAAACCTGGACACAAAGAGAACTGACGGACAGTGAGATGTCCAGACCCGTCTGCAGAAAACTTAGAACGTCCTGAATCGCCAGATTATCACAGGAGTTGGACCTGGAAGACATATGGCTGCTAAATTTCGCCCAGATCCTCTCATACACTCGGTTGGTACTATTCCTTCTTGAACTAAGGAGAGTGGGAATTACTTCATCCGGGCAGCCTAGCGCCTCCAACCTTCCCCTTTCAAAAGCCAAGCCCTTAGGCGCAGGTGATCCGGGCAAGGGTGTAGCCTCGACCCCTGAGACAGGAGGTCTGGTCTGGATGGAAGAGGGATCGGATCTCGGCCACTGAGGAGTGTTAGGAGAGGGAACCGGGGCCTGTTGGGCCAGTAAGGAATTATCGCTAACACCTCTGCTGTCTCTGCCCTGAGCCTCTTCAGGAATTGGAGGATGATTGGAGTTGGCGGAAAGGCATAGGCTCTGTTGAACCACCATTTCTCCGTCAGGGCGTCCACCCCATACGCTTGAGGGTCCCTGTACCTTGAATAGTATCTTGCCATCTTTTTGTTGCAGGGGGAGGCGAACAGGTCGACTTCCGGAAGGAACCCCAACGAAAGAATCCACTTGAATACTTCTTCGTGGAGAGACCACTCGTTGTTGTCTAGGAGCCTCCGAGAAAGGAAGTCTGCCTGAACATTCTGAACCCCTGGAACATATGTCGCTGTCAGATCCTTCAGGTTTTTCTGGGCCCAGGACATAATTGGCTCTACCTCTTGTAGTAAGGAGAGACTTCGAGTCCCCCCTTGCCTTCTTATGTATGCCACTGCTGTGGTATTGTCTAGTCTGAGTAGGACCGAGGAGCCTTGAATGAGATGCCGAAACGCCAGAAGTGCCTGGAAGGCTGCTCTCAGCTCCAGGATGTTTGACACTATCCGTCTGGAGGGGAATTCCCAAGTGCCCTGAGCCACTTCCGCCAGACAGTGGGCACCCCAGCCCCTGTTGCTGGCGTCTGTTGTTATAGTCACCCAAGAAATGGGAAGGATGGAATGGCAGTTGGAGAGGTTCTCCCGTTGGAGCCACCATAGGAGAGAGTGCCTCATGGATGCAGTAATCCGAATCAGCTGGGTCTTGCTGCCCTTCCACTGGTGAAGGAAGCCCTTCTGAAAAGGCCTCATTCTCCATTGGGCCCACCTCACCATCGGAATCGTCGCCACCATAGTGCCAATGATCCTCAGGCATTGGAGAGCGTGAAGATGAGGAGTAGAAAGAGCTGGGTGGATCCTGTCTCTGAATGTCGAGATCTTCTCTTCCGGTAACGAAATGGTGCCTCTGACCGTGTCGAAGAGGGCACCCAAAAACACCAGAGACTGAGATGGGTCTAACTGGCTCTTCTCCTGGTTCAGAATCCATCCGAATTCCTGTAGTGTGGAAATCACTTGCCCTCTGTGTGCTATGAGTTGCACCCTGTCCTGTGCCAAGAGAAGCAGGTCGTCCAGGTAGTGATGTAGACGAATCCCCCTGGTTCTCAGGAGAGCTACTATTGCCAACAGCACCTTTGAGAAAACCCGAGGAGAAGTTGATAACCCGAAGGGAAGGCATGTAAATTGTAAGTGAAGCTTGCCCACGGAGAAGCGGAGAAATTGTTGAAAGTTTTCCGCGATGGGGACGTGAAAATAGGCGTCCTTGAGGTCTATGGACACCATCCAGTCCCCTGGTTGAACCGACTGTTGAATTGTGGAGTGTTTCCATCTTGAACCTCTCCTTTTTGATGAAGCGATTTAGATGGGTTAGGTCTATGACCGGCCTCCAGGCCCCACTCTTCTTCTGAACCAGAAAGAGGGGAGAATGCATTCCCATGCCTTGCTGGCTGACTGGGACTGGGGTGACAGCGCCTTGGGCCAACAAAGATTCTATGTAGGCTAAAAGTATTGTCCTTTTTTCTTCTGATGCCGGAAGAGTAGTGGGTACCCACCTGAGTCTGGGAGGGTCGGTAAAGGTCCAGGCATGACCAGAGGAGACTGTCTTGATTGTCCAGAAGTCGTGAATCGAAGCCGCCCAGACATGCCGAAAGTGGAAAAGACGGGCCCCCACACGGTCTGCCTGAGCGGGCCCACTTTCAAAAAGATTTGGAAGGTTGCCTCTCCCCTTTCGACTCACTACCTGCAGCCTTCTTAAAGGACGATTGCCTTGATTTCCAGGATCTGGAGAATTCCCGGCCTGGCTTGTAAGTACGAGCCTCTCTGGATCGATCTTGATATTGCCTCTTCGGGAAGGATCTTCTTTGGCCTTGCACGCGCCTATCCTGAGTTAGGAACCCCGACTTCCCGCCAGTAGCCCGTGTAATGGCCTCATCCAGCTTGTTGCCAAAAAGAGAAGAGCCCCCGTAGGGAATTCGGCACCATACCTGCTTAGAGGCTGGGTCAGCCAGCCAAGGGCGGAGCCAAAGAGCCCGCTTGGCGGTGACCGACGAGAGCATTACTCGGGCCGCCAGACGAATGATGTCAATCGAGGCCTCACCCAGAAAGGCCGATGCTAGCCTTAATTCTTCAATAGGCGAGTTCTTCGCTGTGTCATCTGAAATATTCCTTAGCGTATCTTGAACACTATCCGTCCACACCTCCATAGCTTTGGACAGGGCTGCCAGGGCTAAGGCTGGTTTGCAAGCCATGCCTGCTGTAAGGTACCCTCTCCTCAGATCAGCATCAATCCGTCTGTCCAGAACGTCTTTAAAGGACACTGTGTCCTCCAAGGGGAGTGTCACGTGTTTCACCAGCCTCATCACAGCTGCGTCCACCAATGGAGCTGATTCCAGATGCTTCACTTCTTCCTCCCTAAAGGGATAAAGCTTTGAAACTTTAGTAAGCATGGAGTTTTTCTTCTCCACCTTGCTCCATTCATCTGTGATGATCTCGCCCAACTCAGAAAAGAAAGGAAAATTAACTCGCTCCTTCTTTCGCTGTTTAAAGAATTTTCTCTGTTTGGGAGGGACAGCCGTCGGATCCTCCCAATTTAAAGTTTCTCTAATAGCCTTGACCAAGGGAGGTAGCAGAGCGAAGTCAAAACCCACACAGGTATTATCTTCATCCGAGTCACTGTCAGAGTTGACCACTGAAGGGTGGCTAGGTACAGAGGACTCCCAGGTGTCCTGCAACTGAGTTTCCCTCACTGGGGAACCTGGTGGCTCTGCCGGAGGGGTAACAGGCCGGACTGCCTCAATACCCTTAAGTGATTCCTTCACAACCCTCTCAACTAGGGCTTTAAGTTGTTGGTCCGAATCACCTCTTTCCCTGGAAGCTTTGGCGAAGCAGGAATCGCACAGCGATTTACCGACAGGTACTTGTGATCTGCATCCCCAGCAGACACTTGATGAGTGGCTGGAGTGGGCCACTGAGGAGTGCGAGCGCTCCTCACTACGGTGTCCTGATTTTGAGGAGGAGCCGTAATGCTTAGATTTGGAAGAGGATTGCCGGTGATGCGACTTTGACGAATCACTTCCTTTGTGCGAGCTGCGATGCTGTTCTGACCTGGAAGGGCTAAAACAAAAGACAGAGAACCACAGAAACAAAACAGAGCAGTTAGAAAGAACGATCATCTGCGGAAATACACCCCCCCCACCCGCCCAAGGACCCTCTGCAATGGGACCTGCCCCTGTACCTTGTGAGAGGAGGCTGGCCAGAGGCAGGCGGTGGAGAGCTCATGTCTTCAGAAATATCCATCTGACTGCAAAGTTAACGTAAAGCAAACAAATTAACTTGGCTATGAGCCAGGGAGCGACAGCCCTCCTGTATGTAAAGCTACTTACCAGTAGCTGATTCACTGGAGCGTGGGGAAGAGCCAAAAACAGCCTGCAGGCATTCCCAGGGTCTGCAGGCTATTTTCCCAGTTTAAATAGGGCGCCCCAGTGACGTCACCGCCCGTGACGAGCGAACGCCAGTGCGCATGCGTGATTAGCGGCGATTTGCCGCTATCGCGCATGCGCGAAAAACCAAGCCTCGGTTTCGTGCCGTCCGCGCATGCGCAGTACGGCCGGACACAAAGTGAAAGTAAAAACGGCGGCTGGAACGCAGGAAGAACCAGCCGCCATGCCTGCAACCACATAAACAGTAAGACGAAGGGGAAAGACACACAAGGGAGAGAAACAACAAGGAATTCCAACAGAAACTGCTGCCATGATAGCAAGGAAACATCTCACCAATCCCGCCACGATCATCAGGCCGAAGGTAAACACCGGACTTTCCAGGGGCAACAAGGGGTCACCTGCTAATAGCTGGCTATCCAACCCATGCGCGGCCTCGCCTGCCAGTGGCCAGGGAAAACGGCTTCTTCCTGCGCCTCTTCCAATGCCCCACTCCATACCCTGCTAATAGCTAGGGCTTAGCGGAGTAATGCGACTTATCCTGATCCAAGTCGCAGCTCGGCCAACCTTGATCGTGGGGGTAAACATCTTCAGGTAGGAAGACCAACACTAGGTCTTGCGAGGAGGACAAAAAAAGAACACGGCCGGGGGCAGGGAGCAAAGATTTATGGGAGTAGTGTCCTATAGGGTAGTAGAGGCGGGACTTAACCCACACGTTGCTGCCATGGAGTCTGTCAGGAAAGTGAATTTTTTTACAAAATGTTTGGTAATTTTTCATTTATAGCTCAAAAAATAAAATAAAAAAAACCCAGTGGTGATCAAATACCAACAAAAGCTCTATTTGTGTGAAAAAAGGACAAAAATTTCATATAGGTAAAATGTTGCATGACTGAGTGGGCAAGTGCTTAACCACTTAAGGACCAAGCCCATTTTTAAAACTTGTTTACAATTAAAAATCTGTATTTTTTGCTAAAAAATTACTTAGAACCCCCAAACATTATATATATTTTTTTAGCAAGGACGCTGGATAATAAAATTTGTTGCAATATTTTATGTCCCACGGTATTTGCGCAGTGGTCTTTCAAACATAATTTTTGGAGGAAAAAATACACTTTTTTTAGTTAAAAAATAAGAAAACAGTAAAGTTAGCCCAATTTTTTTGTATATTGTGAAGGAGGACGTTACGCAGAGTAAATAGATATCAAACATGTTACAGTTGAAAATTGCTCAAAAACTCGTAGAATGGCAACAAACGACGAGTCCATAGTCCATAGGTGACGCTTTAAACATTTTTAATGGTTACCGGCTTAGAGTTACAGAGGCAGTGCAGTGCTAGAATTATTGTTTACACTCTGACGATCACAGCAATACCTCACATGTGTGATTTGAACACTGTTTACATTTGCGGGCGAGACTTACGTATGCATTTTCTTTGCTGCGCGAGCACGTGGGCGCTTTAAAAAAACATTTTTTTCTCATTTTATTTTTTTTAACACTGTGCCTTTAAAAAAAAAATCTGGTCAATTTTTATTGCTGTCACAAGGAATGTAAACATCCCTTAGGACAGTAATAGGCAATGACAGGTACTCTTTACGGAGGGATTGGGGGTCTAAAAGACCCCCAATCCCTCCTTTGCACTTCAAAGTATTTAGATCGCCAAAATTAGTGATTCTAAAAACCGTTGCCATTGGCAGCCAAGTAAACCGGAAGTGACGTTGGGATGTCGCTTCCGGAACTTTACTATGGAGACCCGATTGAAGCCGAATCTGGCTTCGTTCAGGGTCACAGCCTAGCCAGCAGACACATGCCGGATCGTGCCTCGGCTCGCCCTGGGCCCAGGCAGAGTGGCAGCAGGAGGGAGAAAGTCCCCTCCTGCCTGGGATAACAGCCAAGCGGCTGCCAAGCCAGATCGGCCATTATCACCAGATAGCCGACCGCCCGCTCTGAAAAACAGTACCAGGGTATAGCCTGGATCTTCAGGCTATACCCTGATACATCCACTTCCTCCTACCAATGTACCGGTATAGTGGTTTGCATGAAGTGATTACATTTATTTTATACATTTTTTTTTTTTTACTTTACAGGCAGTCCCAGGGTTATGAACGTTCGAGTTATGAATGACTCATACTTACGAACGGAGGCAGCATGACGTCACTTATGGCCGCTTGTGCTCCATGCTGGTACCAGAAGCCACCGGGGGTCATCTTGCCCCCTCCAGTAGTTCCCGGAACTTGTGAGATTTATTATAACAGTCCAATCTACAGAACTTGTGCATTGTGGCCATTACAGTACTGTACCCACTACTATTAGGAGTATGCCCTGTACTTTTACTTGTACCTGTAACTAGTATGATAGTAGGACAGTGTTACTGTATAGCCACCTGTGATCCAGCACGGTGGTGGTGGAGTTGTGTGTTTTTATGCCATCTGTTTTTTTTATTGTTTATAGTTTTTCTTATTTTTTATGCTGCTTGGTCCTGAATGTAACTATCCTTCTGGGTCTTTTTTAGCCCTGTTTTTTGTGCTGGATCCCATGCTGCTGGACAGCTCTAAGGGTCAGGGACCACTGATGCTGGCTGAGTAAGCACAACAAGCGGGCATATTCCACCGATGAGCCTTATATCTTATCACCTCAGTGAGTGTTTTTATACAGTACCTACTTTACTACACTACATTGGTAATAACTTGGCTGGCTGATACACTTTCTTTTCTTTCTTCTTCTTGTTCAATTCTAGAATGCACTCCCTTTTTTTGTCTTCACCCTGGAACGATACCTCCAAAAAACAAAGCTGATGCAAGTACTGGTGATATAGAAAAGTACAGTAAAGGCTGTTGACAGTTTGAATAGAAGACCAAAATCAGCATAATATGCCCATCAGTCTTTCTTTAGTGCAAGAAAAGGCTTGAAGCCTTTTCAATGATTTGAAAGCTGCTTGTCCAGCAAGTGAAGGCAATTGCAATGAAAAATTAGTTGCAAGTAGGGGTTGGTTCAATCGCTTTAGGCTGGGTTCACACTTATGTTTCTCGCATCAAATTTGTCTGGCAGGAGAGTGTGATCAGCTCTCAATGGACCCGGTTCATACAACACCAGGGGGCAGCTGCGGAAAGGCCCTGTGTGTCTTTGGTTCCGTTTCAGGTCCGAATTCAGGCAAAAAATTCGGACCTGAAACGGGGACGCACCAGACCCCATGCTGTGCCCCGCGCCACACATAGTGTGAACCCAGCCTTAAAGAAAGAGCAAACGTGCATGATATTAAAAAGTATAAGGTGAAGCAGCGAGTGCCGACGAAAGTGCTGCAAGTGATTTTCCCAAGATAATGGAAGATATTATTGATGTTTGAGGTAATTTGCCAGAACAAATATTTAACGTAGCAGAAACTGGCTGGTTTTGGAAAAGGATCTACATTTCAAGAGGAAAAAAAAAGGCACGAGATAAAGCATCAAAGAACAGGCTGACTTTTTTACTTGGGGGTAATGCATATGGGGATTTAAAGCTCGAGCCTTTGCTAGTGCTTCACTCCCTAAATCTGAGGGCACTACGTACTGGCACTAAGGCATCTCTTTCTGTTATTTGGAGGGCAAATTCAAAAGCTTGGGTTACAATTGCAGTCTTTCAAAATGGTTTTTAAACCATTTTGGCAATGCTGTTGAATGTTATTGCTTGGGCAAAAACATTCCTTTCAAAATTCTCCTATTCCTTGACAATGCCACTGGACATCCAAACACTTTACATAATATGCATCCCCAATGTAAAGGTGGCACTTCTACCCCCACCACCCTACACCCCATCACTACTTCAGCCAATGGATCAGGGAGTCATAGTCTCCTTTAAGGCCTATTATTTACAGAGGACATTCTCACAAGCGGTCAGGGCTACTCAAAAAGATGAGATTACCTTAAGGGAGTTCTGAAAGAATTATAACATTTCATGATGCCATTAAAAATATTACTGATGCTTGGGATGAAGTGAAAGAGACAAAAATGAGGGGAGTTTGGAACAAATTGTGCCCCCAATTCACACAATCATCTCTGGGGTTTAGAGATGATGAAATCACCAAAACAAGGCAAGCTGTGGTTGCCATTGGTAATCAACTGCAGTTGGATATCAGTGAAAATTATGTCAGAGTTACTTGGCTCCCATGGCAAAGAACTAATCAATGAAGACCATATGGAAATAGAGCAGCAGATTATAGCCAGGACCTAGAAACCCCAAAATTAAAAAAGCTTTTAATAAAAGTTAGCTGATGCTTTTCGTCTCATTGAAGCAGAAATAGCAAAGTTAGAGAAGAAAGGTCCGGATACGGAGAGGTCTGCCAGAGTTTACCGTACAGTTATCGAAGACCTGAGATACTACAGGGCTATTTATGAGAGAAAGAAAAGCTCTGTGCAAACCTCCCTTGATGCCTACGTCAAGAAACTGACCCCAGCCTCAGAATCAGATTGAGTCTATAATACCAGTCTCATGCTCTCCAACAAGTCCATCATCCTCTACCAAGATTGGTTACAGTTGTACTATACTGTACAGCATTTGAAAATGTTTAAAGTGAAGTTCCACCCAAAAGTGGAACTTCCACTCATCAGATCCCCCCCCCCTCCAGTGACACAGTTGGCACCTTTCAGGGGGGAGGGGGGTACAGATACCTGTATATTACAGGTATCTGTACCCACTTCCGGCATAGATAGCCGCAGAATCTGCGGTTATTTACGCCACTTCCTGCTCCCTCCCCGCTGCCTGCTGGGAAACACACGGGTCCCAGAGGCAGCAGGGACCATCCGTATTGCGCTGCGCGACTCGCGCATGCGCAGTAGGGAACCGGAAAGTGAAGCCGCACGGCTTAACTTCCTGATTCCCTTACCGAAGATGGAGGCGGCAGCACCCGAGGACAGAGAGACGGTTCGGCCTCGGGTGCCGACATCGCGGGCGCCCTGGACAGGTAAGTGTCCATGTTTTAAAAGTCAGCAGCTGCAGTATTTGTAGCTGCTGACTTTTAAAAAAAATTTTTTCGGTGGCGCTCCGCTTTAAGCATCTACATGCAGAGGTGAAAATAAATATATGTGAAGAAACATCTGTCCAAGTTGCATTTATTTATTTTTTAGTTTTGGCTACGTATGCTGTATGGTGTGGGGTTAAAGCCACTGCAAGGTTTTCACTGCTGTCTGTATCCTCATTAGAAGGTTTAATCTCACTTCCTGTCCCCGAGACAACAGGAAGTGAGAGGAAAGGAAGTTTACTCTTGTAATTTTTTGGCTGGAGTTTGAAAAAAAAAAAAAAAGTACCTGTTCCAACTTGCATACAAATTTAACTTAAGAACAAACCTACAGAATCTTGTGATGTCTCCTCTTTATGGAGACATTGGGATCTATTAGCACAGATTTTGCTAGAACAGCTGCATCCTCAGCTACAGTAGAGGAATGATAGCTGTAAGCCTGGAAGAAAAATAATATACATCGCATCTAGGGTCATTAGCTGCAGGACAGAACCAAAAATAGTCATCCCCAGAGATCTTACTGCTTACTCTGGGGAAGCGGTTTCCTGTGGTCCTGAGCTCCCCGATGTAATGAAAAGCCCATGAAACATGGAGGCACCTTGGGAGGGGCACTCCTTTGAGTGACCGGTAAAAGTGATCGGGTGGCTCTAAAGCCACCTTATTGAAAAGCCCTTTGCTGACTTATAAGCCGATATCAAGTTCGCAGCTGCTGTGTAGCTTGTTTAACCACTTGTCACCATGAGGCTTATAAACCTACCTTGATAGACAAGTGGTAAAAGGAAACATTTAGTGAGAGTGGACATTTTATTTAAATAAAGAATCTGTGTTGTATATGACAGAGAAGCAAACCCTTCTCCACTCTAACCAAAATGAAAGCAAAAGCCTTCTTCTGTCAATATGGCACACTCCACAAAACAGACAGTGTAACAAAAGGCATAGTACATTGGTCCTGGGAAATAGATGATCTGCAGGGAGCCAATAGACAATACAGCAGACTAGTCCTTTGCCCGCTTTACTTTTTTTATGGGCACAGCTTTCAAAGTAAAGGTCCTCTTTAAATCCCCTCATCTCCTGAACATGAGCTGATATTTTCAGGATTGGTCATGTGGCATGAGCGTCTCCTTAAATCTCAAACCAATTTCCTAGCATGAAGTTTACAGTCTAAAGCTTTGATGGCATGTTTCAAAACCAGAGAAAGAACCTTGCAAGTGTTCAGGCATCATTAAAAGCTTAGGCTGTTCCTTTCTGCTATTCGCCGCCATCATTGGTGTTTAAACGCTATGTGCAGATAGGCCTGTGTTTTATATGTCTCAAACTGTGGCACTTGCTCTAATTGACCAAAATAGCGCTCTTATTGATGGTCCCTGCATTGGTGTAAGAAGGCAAGCCATTTCATTCGAGTGCATGCAGCGTACTGACTTTGTTCTGAAGTTCCCCCACAGTGCTCAGCAGAAATATGTCTGTAAAGCCCAGGAGAAGGAGATCAATGGGAAATGGACCTCTATTAACTGGAAAATAAGGATTGATGCTAGAGAGAGAGGAAAGCAAAGATGACAGTTTTCAACTATTACAAAGTCATAGGAGCAAAGAAAATTAGAAACAAGATAATCAGACTTGAGATGAAGAAACTCCAGAAAGAGGCTACCAAGCCAGCGTGGACATACAAACACACTAGACAAGACCTTAAAGAAATTACTCTTTACGTGGAGCACGCAAGGAATATTATACCTAGGAATCACGCAAATGGCTAAATCTTCTTCCCTTGCTGAATTTTATTGCCAAGACTGACAAACAACTCAAACACATGTCGCTGTGTGAATTTTCCTGGGCTGGAAGGCTAGCAGCTTTCAAAATGAATACGTTACCCCAACTACTACAGCCCTGGTCAAAAGCTTGTGAGAATAACACAAATATCAGTTTTCACAAAGTCTGCTGCTTCAGTATTTTTAGATTTGTCAGCTGTTACTATGGTATACTGAAGTATAATTACAAGCATCTCATACGTGTCAAAGGCTTTTATTGACAAATAACATTCATTTTATGCAAAGAGTTAATATTTCCATTGTTGACCCTGCTTTTTGAAGACCTCTGCAATTCACCCTGGCATGCGGTCAATCAACTTCTGGGCCACATCCTGACTGATGGCAGCCCATTCTTGCATAATCAATGCTTGGAGTTTTTTGGGAGCAACTCCAAACTCACCAAGGTAAAGTGCAAGCGGACTATCTCGGTACAAGTAGAAAAGGACATACAGCAGAAGTAGAAAAATATATATATAAAACAAAATTTATTTATACAAAAATCAAAAAATAATAATGATACAAACTATGTTAAAATATGCACAGATGACATGGAATTTCGACTAGTTTCGCGGGGAATCTGCTTCATCAGGAAATATGTCTGCGAATAAAATACAATACAATAAGATATACACATTTTCAAAGAAAGGGGAAGGATATGGGAGGTAATGCCAAAGTGTAAAAAAGGGGGGAGGACTCTGTCCTCTCATCTCCCTCCTTGTCATTTGGCGGCGTTGTTTTGTACCTTGTTTCTGCTTATTTATGTATCTTGCCTTGCATTCTATAAGGGATTTTTGTAGAATTTGGATTCACGTTTACTTTACCTATAGGCCTTCAATTGAGGTATTATCCTCTTATTTATTGCATTAATTGTATGTGTTATTATTATATATATTTTTCTGTGATTTTGTCCCCTTGACATGTTCACATTCATATTGGGTTTCCTTTGTCTTAACTGTATTATGTACAGCTGTGTATTTATGCCATATAATACTATTTTCCATATATTGGGCTCCTATCCTGCTCCATTGGGGTGCTCTCGGAAGTTTGTGGCCCCCCCGGCTTTTGTCTGTTTGCGGCGACTGATAGGTTCCCTGGTGGCTAGTTGGTTAAAAACCCCCTAAACATCCCCCTTTCTTTTTCCCCCTCCCCTCTCCCTTTGGGGGCCCTACTCGCCACTTGTACATGCCTTTCATCGGGTCCCATTCGGACCCAATTTGGCCACTGCGCATGCGCGCGCGGGATCTCCTTGCGCGCTCGCGTCGCTATGGCCTGCTGGGCGGTGTCTAGTTGCTTGTGCCAGCTGCGCGGGCACCGCATCTTCCAAGCCCTTTGAGGTGTTGTGCGCAAGCACACGCGCGATTGTATCGCACACGCTCCCTGCGGGACCCTTGACGCCGCCCCACGCCGAGACCGGCGTTGTCGTGACGTCACAGGGTTGGAGGACACATATACTGTGGCTTTGTTCTGCAGTCTTCACAGGCCAGTGTGGGACCCAGACAGTTCTTTGATCAGGTCTACCTAAAGTAAGTTTTTTCACTTTATCCCTGTGCCACTTGCCCACCGCCCTCATCTAACTTTGAGTGCGGCTGGGACAGTACGGCCACCATACCTATTATATCCATTTTACCTTATAGACTTTGGATCTGGGTTGCTAACATCTGGCACCTAACAGGCATACAGCCTGTCTTCCAAGTATATACATATTAGCCTCCCCGGATCACTATCCACCTGCTGGTCAACTAATAGAACTCTATATCCGGTGTCCCCCACTTTTCATTTACATTACCTGGTACATATTGCTCTCATTCTCTTCACTTATATGCACTCTGGGCCTTTGTTTGTCCTGGGTCCCATCATTCACCTTCTGCACCTCTTTATCATTGTCTCCATTCTTGGTTTGCACACAACTAACCCCTTGCACTCTCCCCTTATCCCCACATTTCTTCGCATCTATTCAGTAACGGTATTTATCAATTTATCTTTACTGTCAACACTCAATCACAGCTTGTTTCCTCTGGATGACTTTGTTTTGTTCTATCACCATCACTTTTTCACACTCTCCCTTTTCCTCCTCCAGTTTGGCCTATGGTAATGGACCCTACTTCATCTTTCCTTGGTCTTCTCCATTTTATTTCTATTGGTGTTTCACCCACTTATCCTCACCTTCTGGACCATAGACATACAACATATACGTTATACTTATATATACCCATTTATTACCTATTTAGACGTTTGTCTCTTCGTGGTCTCATACATGCCATCCCCAGTCGCTGCGGGAAACTCTGCCAGGTCTGGCCTGAACACAGTATGCACCTTAACATGGGTAAGCAGCCCCTTATATCTGTTTACAAACTTTTTACCCTTTTCTACCCTCCTCCCTTTCTTACACTTTGGCATTACCTCCCATATCCTTCTCCTTTCTTTGAAAATGTGTATATCTTAGTGTATTGTATTTTATTTGCAGACATATTTCCTGATGAAGCGGGTTCCCTACGAAAAAAAATTCCATGTCATCTGTGCATATTCTAACATAGTTTGTATCATTATTATTTTGTGATTGTTGTATATATTAATTGTGTTTTACATATATTTTTCTTTTTTTGCTGTATGTCCTTTTCTACTTGTACCAAGATAGTCCGCTTGCACTTTACCTTGGTGAGCTTGGAGTTGGGGTCCTTGCTCCAAAAAATTTTTTTCTCAACTAAACTCGGATGATGGTACATTTTTATTTAACCTACCTTGATATGTGAGGCCAGCAAATCCTTTTAATGCTTGGAGTTTGTCAGAATGTGTGGGGTTATTTTTTTTTTTTTTTTTGTTCACCCGCGTCTTGAGAATTGACCACAAGTTCTCAATGGGATAAGGTATGGGGAGTTTCCTGGCCATGGCCCCAAAATTTCAATGTTTTGTTACCCAAGCCACACTATCACTTTTGCCGTATGGCAAGGTGCTCCATGCTGAAATGGCATTGTATGTCACCAAACTGTTGTTGGATGGTTGGGAGAAGTTGCTTTCGGAGGATGTTTTTGTACTATTCTTTATTCATGGCTGTGTTCTTAGGCAAAATTGTGAGTGAGCCCACTCCCTTGGCTGAGCAGCAACCCCACACGAGTCATGATGCTTTACTGTTGGCATGACAGGACTGATGGTAACGCTCACCTTTTCTTCTCCAGACAAGGTTTTTTTTCCGGGTGCCCTAAACAATCAGAAAGGGGATTCATCAGAGAAATTTTTTTTTTTCCCAGTCCTCAGCAGTCCAATCCCTCTACCTTTTGCAGAATATCAGTCTGTCTCTGATGTTTTTCCTGAAGAGAAGTGGCATCTTTGCTGCCCTTCTTGACACTGGGTGATCCTCCAAAAGTCTTTGCCTCACTGTGCATGCAGATGCACTCACACGTGCCTGCTGCCATTCCTAAACAAAAAAGCTCAGAACGTGTGGTGCCCCAATCCCGCAGCTGAATAAACTGTAGGAGATGGTCCTGGCACTTGGATTTTCTTGGGCGCCCTGAAGCCTTCTTCACAACAATTGAAGCTCTCTCCTTGAAGTTTTTGATGATCCGATAAATGGTTGCTTTACAGTGCCTTGAAAAAGTATACATACCCCTTGAATTTTTTCACATTTTGTCATGTTACAACAAAAAAGGTAAATGTATATATTTTATTGGGATTTTATGCGATAGACCAACACAAGGTGGCACACAATTGTGAAGTGGAAGGAAAATAATAAATGTTTTAATATTTTTTTTACAAATAAATATTTGAGAAGTGTAGCGTGCATTTGCATTCAGCACCTCTGAGTCAATAACTTGGTAAAACCACCTTTCGCTGCAATTACAGCTGTAAGTCTTTTTGGGTATGTCCCTACCAGCTTTGTACATCTAGAGTGACAGTGTTGTCAATTCTTCTTTACAATATAGCTCAAGATCTGTCAGATTGGATGGAGAGCATCTGTGAACAGCAATTCTCTTTGCTTTTTCTGGACTTTAACTGGCCCATTCTAAAACATGACTAGGATTTGCTCTAAACCATTCCATTGTAGCTCTAGCTGTAGGTTTAGGGTTGTTGTCCTGCTAGAAGGTGAACCACCATCCCAGTCTCAAGTCTTTTGCAGACTCAAACAGGTTTTCTTCCAAGATTGCCCTGTATTTGGCTCCATCCATCTTGCCATCAACTCTGGCCAGCTTCCCTTTCCCTGCTGAAGAAAAGCACCCCCACAACATGATGCTGCCACCACCATGTTTCAAGGTGGGGATGGTGTGTTCAGTGTTCGTTTTCTGTCACAAATAGCGTTTTGCTTTTAGGCCAAAAAGTTCAATTTTGGTCTCATCTGATCAGAGCACCTTCTTCCACATGTTTGCTGTGCCCCCCACATGGCTTCTCCTAAACTGCAAATGGGACTTCTAATGGCTTTCTTCTTGCCAGTTATCCATAAAGGCCAGATTTGAGGAGTGCACATCTGACAGTTCTGTGGACAGATTCTCCTTGCCTGTGAATCCTTTTTTTTGCACAAAGCAACAATGACTGCATGTGTTTCCTTGCAGGTAACCATGGTTAACAGGAGGAAGAACAATGATTTCAAGCACCACCCTCCTATTAAAGCTTCCAGTCTGTTATTGTAACTCAACCACCATTAGAGTGATTTCCAGCCTAGTCCTCTTCAACAGGGACACCTGTGTTAACGAGAGGATCACTGACATAACGTCAGCTGGTCCTTTTGTGACAGGGCTGAAATGCAGTGGAAATGTTTTGGGGATTAAGTTCTTCTTTTATGGCAAAGAGGGACTTTGCAATGAATTGCAATGCAACTGATCACATTTCATAACATTCTGGAGTATATACAAATTGCCATCATAAAAACAGGCAGCAGACTTTGTGAAAATTAATATTTGTGTCATTCTCAAAACTTTTGGCCACGGCTGTATATGTTTCGGGTATTACCTAGCCCCCTAGCAGTCCACTACTTAGAGGTTGTAAACCCTAAACCATGCCGTGAGCAGCTGAAGAAACAGCAGGAGCGGCCCTTGTCCTTCAGTACGCATGTGCCAATGAGGTTGCAGCAGAGTATAGTAAATATCTCCTAAACGGTGCAAGTTTAGAAGATATTTACAGCATCTACAGGTAATCCTCATTATAGGCTTACCTGTAGGTACAATTGAACAGGAAGACTTAACTTCCTCTTTAAAAACCCAGTCGACTCCAATTTGGAAATGTATTTGTAAAGACAAAAAAAGCCAGATGTATGCACTCGAGTCTGCTTATGCACAAGGTCAGGAGGTGCAGTGTTAGTGGATATCCGTGACTATTATTGGTCAGTTCACATGGACCAGATCAAGCACTGATTTAGAGGTGGTGATGATCCTCTGTGGATAGACCTAGAAACTGTCAGAGCACCTACTCCCAACTTATAGACACTCATCAGCAAGTTGTGGAAGCCATGGGATCTCTCCGCTCTACCTTCACCCACCCAAGCATCATTGCAAACATGGGGAATCCTTTATAATAAAATTGCTTATAACATTCGAAATGAGGCTCTCAAATTCCCTCTGCAGATCCTAGATTTTGTGATACCAATGTTCTCTACCAAGTCTCTTCCCCACTATGGCCTAAAAGCCATGCAAGATTTTATGCATGCTTCTAAACCCAAGAGCTTGGAAACACTGGTGGGAGGATTTTGGCCTGCCAAGGGTGGTCCACTTTACATGTTCTCATATTTTACATTTACTGGCCTGAAGCCTCATGCACATCCCAAGGTGTTTTTAAATAAATTTTATACCTCCCGAGAGCTACTAATAAAAAAAGGAATGTCCTTTTTTATAACCTTCTACAAGATAAGACCATGATGCTAAAATGGGAGGGAGAACCCCATACCCCTTTTACTCCCAACCAATGGCAATCTGCTGATTTATAGAGCGACGCACTGTGTCAGTCACTGGGAGATGATGTTTAAGATTATGAATAGATGGTATTACACATCCTATCGGCTGGCCAAGTTCTCCACATTCGTATCTCCTCTGTGCTGGCACTACAGTGGTCATGTAGGATATTTATTGCACTCTTCGGGAATGTCCTAGTTTAACCAGCTTTAACCAGAGATACTTACTTTCCGATAACCGGATCCAGCCCTACTCAATATTGGTATAGATGCATAGCCACACTCATTTTGTTCCATTGTCACTCACTTACTTTTAGCAGCTCGCTCGCATTGTTCTTTGAAAATGGGAATCCAATTAATCACCTAATGTAATTGAAGTGATTAATACAGTTCAGCAAAATTATTATGAGCATTTACTGGTGATTAACTCCCAAATCGTGTAGCAAAAAAAAAAAAAAAATCTTGAGAGGCACAATCATACATACAGTATGTTGTAAATGTTATGTATCTTATCCAACGCAACATCTGAGTGCCTGTTATGTTCAATTGTCTACTGCCCCCCCAACTCTTGCATATTCTTGTACTGTAGAGTTTGAAACCGCATTTCTATTGCTCTTACAATGTGTACCTACCCACGTTTGTTTTAAAAATTTACACAAAAGTTTAGGCTGTTCTTGTAGTTGGAGCTCACAGATGAAGAGCTGTGGGATCAGAATTTTTCTCTAAAAAACAAACAATGACAGAACCAAATTTATGCATCCAGAAAGTATTTACAGTGTTTCACAATTTCCACATTTTGTTATGTTACAGCCTTACCACAAAATGGATTAAATTATTTATTTTCCTAAAAATTCTACAAACAATACAACATAATGACAACGTGAAAGAAGTTTGTTTAAAATCTTAGCAAATTTATTAAAAATAAAAAAAGTGGAAAAAAAATTTAGATGTATATAAGTATTTATATTCTTTGATCAATTAGTTGAAAGCACCTTTGGCACCAATTACAGCCTCAAGTCTTTTTGAGTATGCTGCTACAAGCTTGGCACACCTACTTTTGGGCAGTCTCTCCCATTTTTCTTTGCAGGACCTCTCAAGCACCATCAGGTTGGATGGGGAGCATCAGTGCACAGCCATTTTCAGTTCTCTCCAGAGATGTTTCATCAGGTTCAAGCCTGGGCTCTGGCTGGGCCACTCGAGGGCATTCAGAGTTGTCCCGTAGCTACTCCTTTGTTATTTTGGCAGTGTTCTTAGGGTCGTTGTCCTGTTGGACGATGAACCTTTACCCCAGTCTGGGGTCCAGAGTGCTCTGGAGCAGGTTTTCATCAAGGATGTCTCTGTACATTGCTGCATTCATCTTTGCCTTGATCCTGACTAGTCTCAGTTCCCGCCGCTGAAAAACATCCCCACAGCATAATGCAGCCACCACCATGCTTCACTGTAGGGATGGTATTAGCAAGGCGTTGAGCGGTGCCTGGTTTCCTTCAGACATGACGCTTACCATTCAGGTCAAAGAGATCAATCTTTGTTTCATCAGACCAGAGAAATTTGTTTCTCATGGTCTCAGAGTCCTTCAGGTCCCTTTTGGTCGACATGTGCCTTTTACTGAGGAGTGGCTTCCGTCTGGCCATTGCATCATACAGGCCTGATTGGTGAAATGCTGCAGTGATAGTTGTTCTTCTGGAAGGTTCTCCTCTCTCCACAGAGAAATGCTGGAGCTCTGTCAGAGTAACTATCAGGTTCTTGGTTACCTTCCTAAGGATCTTCTCCCCTGATTGCTCAGTTTGGCTAGGCAGCCCGCTCTAGGAAGAGTCCTGGTGGTTCCAAACTTCTTCCATTTACAGATTGAGGCCACTGTGCTCATTGGGACCTTTGATGATGCAGAAGTTTTTCTGTAAACTTCCCCAGATCTGTGCCTCAATACAATCATGTCCTGGAGGTCTACAGACAATTCCTTGGACTTCATGGCTTGGTTTGTGTTCTGACAGGCACGGTCAACTATGGGACCTTAGACAGGTGTGTGCCTTTCCAAATCATGCCCAATCAACTGAATTTACCAGAGGTCAATTTGTAGAAACATCTCAAGGATGATCAGTGGAAACAGGATGCACCTGAGCTAAATTTTGAGTGACATGGCAAAGGCCGTGAAAACGTATGTACATGTGATTTTTTTGTTTATTTTTAATAAATTTGGAAAGATTTCAAACAAACTTCTTTCACGTTGTCATTATGGGGTATAGTTTGTAGAATTCTGAGGAAAATAATGAATTTAATCCATTATGGAATAAGGCTGTAACATAAAATGTGGAAAAAGTGAATCGCTGTGAATACTTTTCAGATGCACTGTATTAGGTAAGCAACTGCCTTTATTACTGCTTGAATTATTTTTCCTTTATGCTAAAGGTCAGCTAACACAGTGGTTCCCCCACTCTGGATTAAAGGGACCACTCACAAGTCATGTTTTCCAGTCTTCCAGACACTTGTCCAATCTAGTTATAGCTTAAAAGAAGCATACTAATCATTTTACCCGTAGTTCTGTGAAAACATGACTTTTTAATGCATTGGCCAAACATAAAAATGAAGATAATTTTAAAATGTGAGCAACATTTAACAAAAGCAATTGAAATCTGAAAAAATGCAAGGTTTATTAGGAATCACTAGCAACAGTTATACAGGAGAAAATCAAGGTACCCATGTAGAACACTGGCCAGCTTGTGTGCTCTAATATATTACAAAACACAGGCAACATGGTTATCCTTTTTTACAGGTATGCATCTGAATTTCTAGGTACTTTAAATTAAAAAATAAAATCATCCAAGGCACAAAGAATTCAGTTGTAACCTTAATAATCGATCGCCATGAATTCATTCCATATAGTGAAGTACAAAAACTTTAATGAAGAAGGTAACAAGTACAATTAATTTATACATGTTCTGGACAACACAAAAGTTACTGGTGAATTTCAGGTAAATATGAAGCAACACAATTTTGATGAGATCGTCTAAGAGTGAAGCCAGCAGTCAACTCACAGTGAGGTATAGGTGTGAAAAACTGTCTCTATGCAGGTTTTTAGTACCTACGAGTAAATCAGAATGTCTGAATATTTTAGAGATTTGCTTTTAAAACCCAATAAAAAAAAAAAAAAAAACGCATCAGGAACTTTTTTTTCTTTAATTCCAAGAAGGGCCTACAACATCATACCACCCATGAAATTTACAATGGTGAAGGAATGATAGGATTTTAAGACAACAGTGACAGTGAGGCAAATTACAAAGACAGCATCACAAAGTCACACATTAAAATGGAATATTATGGAACATCATCTGGCTGCACGGTTTAATGGAAAGGCTCAGGTGGACTAAAATGTGGTACATATGTGGAATTAAATGAATGCCAGACTGACTCATCTATACAAAGTACTGCCATGGTCAGCATGCCAAGAACAGGATTGTTCCAACAAGAATAAAGTCATCAATCTCAAAATTTTTTTTTTTGTTTGCATTTCAATAGCCCACAAAAAAAATGTTCTAGACGAACACCTGGAAAAAATCTATTTACAAATAAAAGATTTGTTGATTTTAAAATGTATAAAAAATGCAATTTTGGCACCACCTGTAAGGCAATGCACAAGATAACTATTAGATAATAAAAATGCACAGTGAAGGCTCAGGCCGACAGGATGATTCTGTGTTACATGCCCTGGGGTTGTGCAACTTTCAGGTGTTCAGATTTCATTATGCTTCATTATATATATATCTATCTTACAGGCTTGCAAGGAAACATTGCAAAACACAGAATAAGGCAGCATGCATGCTTAAAAAGGGAAAAAAAAATAAAATATACATTATTTCTTTAAATAACCTAACCAGGCGAGGAAAGAAAAAAGTAATGTCCTCTAACAGCATTTCATAAAACAGGATTTTTTTCTTTTTTTTAGAACAAATCAAATTATTAAAATATTCTGTTCAATGTCTGTACAAATAACATTCCTACAATTACAGTATACATACAATCAAGATACCTTCTCCATTGTGTGGCCTAGTAGCATTTACTTTTTTTTTTTTTTGAAAATTTACAAGACATGAACATAAATAAAGCTAATAAAACTGGCAAGTACAGTACTGGTCCGCTGTTCATTAAGAGTCTTAAACCACTCCAAAAGCCATCAAGCCATAACAGGGTGAAGTCAAATGCAATCTAAAAAGAAAAAAGGAAGACACTGAATGATGATATTAGTCAACCCCATATACAAAGCCTATGGAACTTTGTTTACAATTGACTATAGGGCATGGATCTGGCAATATAGCTTTTATTTAGGGCAGTGATGGCGAACGTTGGCACCCCAGATGTTGTGGAACTACATTTCCCATGATGCTCAACTACACTGCAGAGTGCAAGAGCATCATGGGAAATGTAGTTCCGAAACATCTGGGGTGCCAAGGTTCGCCATCACTGATCTAGGGTAATAAGTGTTTTGTGTAACGTTACAAAAGAAGAAAATTCCTAATACACAGCAGCAAGATAATTTATTTCCACAGTAGGTCTACCTTTTATCATTAAAGTGGAACTGCAGTCTGCTCACATAATTTGTAATAAAAACATCTTCGCCATTCTGAAGCTTCCCTCCAACCACTTTGCATATTCATTTTATATATACTGTGACTCTGTACTTGCCAAATATACAGAAATCTCCCTCCACTGAGTCTGGCTGCATCCATTTTAACTGTGGGCAGCTGAAGCTGCTGCCTGTTCACTTCCTGGATTTACACAGAGGCACGCCTCCAGCTCTGCAGCTTTCATTAGGACTCTTATGACTCACCCCCCTCCCTCTCTTCCTGGCAAACCCATGAGCGAGAAAGAGCTGTGCATTTGGGGGTAAATAGTTTTGGATATCTTCGGATTTTGTATTTATCTAGGGAAAACTGGCCCAAAATAGTACATTTTATTTATTTTTTTTTATAAATTTAAACTGTATATTTGCTACTACCATAACCTACCAACAAAGAACAACCCAAAATAAATTCTCCTGCTCCTGACAATCGCAGCAATACAACATGTGTGTGTTAGTTTTTGTTTGTACCCATAGTACAACCCAGAAACAATAGTAGGCATTTTGGTTTTTTTTAAATCCTACCTAAAAACACACTGAAACGAATGAAAAATAATAAAAACCTGTCCAAAAAATACTGACCCTCACCCAAACACTAACCATGGGGCTAACCTAGATCTAGGTATTTTTTATTCACACACACACACACACACCTTTTTTTCTTTCTCTGCAAGGACAGAGAAAGATACAATATCTCTGTGTCGTCAATTCACAGGGACAGAAGACAAGGGGGCAGGCTTCACAGTGACTGATCACTATGATAGCCAATCAGAGGTTAACACAGCGATCAGGTGACCCAGAATTGGACGCTCCTGGTCCCACTCGTTAGAACGGGGCATGGGGCTCTGTGCTGGAAACGTGCCGTAGGGAAATACACAAAAAAGCCTAGTCCAGTGAGGCTACATATTAGCATACGGTCAGCATGAAGGGGTTAAAGTGATAGTAAACTTTTAATTTATTTATTACAAAAATAAACATTTCATACTTGTTTGATCTGTGCAGTGGTTTTGCACAGAGCAGCCCTGACTCTTCACTTCTTGGGATCCCCGCCGTTGTTACTGCGAAAGTAATATTTACAGTAGCGATTATGCGCTCTTTGTACTATTAAGAGCTCATTTTAGTTTTTTTTTTCAACCTCAATAGGTTACTGGTCGATTAATCGATTATGAAAATAGTAATTGATTAATTTCATACTCGATTAGTTGTTGATTAATCGATTAGTTGTTTCAACCCTACTAAACACCTTCAATTTCATATGCACTCAGATGGGCCCTTGAACTACATACATGACGGTTAATCTGAAGGAAATTGAATTGTATAATGTATGGCCAAGCCTTACACAGCATTTTGATTTATACACCAAAGTATAAATAATTAAATCAATACATTTGTGAAACTTCAAAGGATTCACTTACCATGTAATTACACATTTTAAAAAAGGCCACAGTCTTTGAGATTGTTTTTTATGATGACATCAGTTACTGCATCAAATACAAACTGCACATTCTTGGTATCTGTTGCACATGTAAAATGGGTATAAATTTCCTTTGTGTCCTTTCTTTTGTTAAGGTCTTCAAACTGACACTGAATATATGCAGCTGCTTCTTCATAAGTGTTTGAACCTAAAGAAGAAGAAAAAGTATAAATAGAGTATAAATAATGTTATATAAACATTTTTTTGTGCAGAAAAAAAATGACGTAAATTTAAAGTAGAATCCCGGCATTTGGTTTACTGGATGGCAGGTGTGGAAACCTTTGGGTTATTGGTCCAAGTCCCCTCCCCAGGCCAATCAGAGGAAGACTGAAAAAATACAAGGCTTCTTCTGAGTGGTGAAAAAGCACTCAGACAATCTATTTCTTTCGGCAGCAGGCGGGAAATCGAACATATGGCAACTGCTTACTGTTATGTAGCCAATTGCTAATACTTCTGCAGTGCACACATTGCCTGCATTAGTGGAAATAGTTTTCTTGGGCAAGCTTGGCCCAAACTAAAGTGAACTTGAAAGCTTGACATCTGCTTTAGCCCCTTGTCTGCCAAGGTACATTCTATAATCATTCTTGTAATCAAGGGGTTAAAGTTCACCACTTCTGCTGCAAGCTTGGTTATTCATTTTTCGAGCAGGCAAGGGGCTTTAAGGGATAAGCGATCTGGATGGCCATTTTTACGGAGCTCTGAAGGTTGTACCATTTAGAGTGGTCCACAACAGCAAGTGCACTGATTGCATGACTGCAGATGTGTGCTAGAAAACACAAAGCTAATGTGCTGCTTCTGGGTCATCGCAGTTTCCTTTTTTCACAGAACTTTATTGAAAGGTCAAAAATAACAGTTCGATACAATTCAATTCACCACAGTGGTATTGTGAAGGTTTGCATTGCAACTCGCGACGCAATGAGTACTGCATGCAGTACATTTTTTTTTTTAGCGCACACCAAAGAAAACTGAATTTTTGAAGACCAGGCTTTTTGTCTTGTCTATGTGTTGGGGCGAAGGTGGAAATAGCCAACAGTAGTCACAAGGCATTAGGTGTGAAAAGGACCTTAAAATGATGACATATATTTATAAGAACGCATATCAACACATGTAGGTCATTGACACTGTGACTGGGGCCTTACTTAAAGGATCACTAAAGTTATTTTTTTTTTTTTTTTTTTAAACAACAAAAATGTTATACTTACCTCCACTGTGCAGCTCGTTTTGCACAGAGTGGCCCTGAACCTGGTCTTCTGGGGTCCCTTGGCGGCTGTCTCGCTCCCCCCCTCCGCCGCAAGGACACAACACCTTCATGTGAGCTCCCTCGCATGGTGTTGAGTGCTTGCGGGCATGCTCCCATGATACAGCCGGCGGCCATAGCCGCTCACTGTATCACTCGGCCCCACCCCCTGCGTCATTGGATGTGATTGACAGCAGCGCGAGCCAATAGCTGCACTGCTTTCAATCCATCCACTCTAGCCAATCAACGACCAGGCTGAGCGGCGAAGAGGATGTCGGGGTCGAGCGCGGGACTTTCGAGGGGTCAGGTAAGTAGTAGAGGGGGGGGGGCGCGGTATTGTCAGATGTATTTTCACCTAACTGGTGAATTTATGATCAGCCTGACCCAACCATCACTAGTCTGCACCAAGAGAACCTGTTACTAAGGAAATTGATCTATGGTGCACATAGAGAACTCTGCAGTACACAGGAAAATACCAAAGATGGTAGCTACATGCTGCCTTCTTGATTGCAGAAATTGCATTTTCTTTAGAATGACTGGCATCTGCAGATATCTTTGAGGCTGGAGAGAAGAAAGCCCTGTTGCGGTTAGCGCTAGTAGAATTAATGTTATTAGACTGACCTCAACTGAAAACACCACATTGCAAACAATAGATTATCCCTCATTTGTTAACAACCAAGCAAAAATATTATATATGCACATATGCCCACCAATGATCTATGATGCTAGACAGCTTTGTTGTACCCTTATTCTCTACTAAAAAGGGGCAAAATCAAAATTCTAGAACCATTATTGAATTGGTTCAGTGATTAACCCCCCTAGTGATATTAACAGCAAAACGCATTTTCTAAAATGGTTTTGAAAGCCACAAAAATAGATGTAAAATCGGCCTGACAAACATACCTATATTCACTCTCACTTTTTTTTTTTTTTTTTTTTTACACAGATTTCAGAACATTTAGCACTATAGCATTACAGAAAACTTTTTTTCTCCCAGGTATTTGGGGTATCTTCTCCCAAATACACCATCTAATAGAGCAAATTCAAGATGGTCCTAGTGCTACCAATACTATACACCCCCTTTTCACCACCGACTAACAAAATACGTGCTTTATGCCTTGAGGGCAAATTTGTTAAAAGCATAAAAAAAAAAAAAATCAAATCCTACATCTTTTCAATACATGTACAGCTCACCAGGTTTTATCCCTGGTTTTATACACGCTGCAAGTACAGAAAAATAACGGTTGGTGTGCGCCGGCCAATTAATGTACCGATCATAGACAAGGGTTCATAAATCTGTCAGTTTTGGGAACTGAGGTTGGAGCGTCCATTCTGATCTCCTTCATTCGCGTGCTCCCTCCCCTTCCCTCCCCAGCCACAGAGCTCATCATGCCAACAAGCGCTTGGTCTAGGAGTTTTGTTGTAAAGGGGTGCAGAGAGACTAATTCTCCACCAGGTCCACCGTGCTGTTGATTTTAAAAGCACACCACATGGTAGTAGGGGGACTATTAGTTGCTATTAAGTCCAATAGTGGCCTCCATGCACTGTCAATCAAAAGCAATTTTTTACTGCCGAAGGCAGTTTACAAACACATCCGCTTGATAATGGCCACTTTTTCAAAATGGTTATGAAATAAAAAAAAAAAAAAAAAAACCCACTAATGCATTTTTTAATTCTAGAGAAGTAATGTTATTTACCTGCATATTCAGGATAGCAGATTGTCAGAGGACTCCTCTTAATTTTCTCCTCGAACAGATCCTTCTTATTTAGGAATAGAATAATGGAGGTGTCCGTAAACCACTTATTATTGCAGATGCTGTCAAATAATTTCATGCTTTCATGCATTCGGTTCTGAAGAATGGGCAAACAAAATAAATTATAGCCGTTAATATGAACCTTCAAAATAAACACTGATCCTTCCAGTAAGTAGTATTTTTAAGAGTTGCATTTGATGACAACACTTTATACTCTATTTTTTAGGATAAATACTGGTTGTCTAAAGTACAATTTTAAAATAAATTTGGGTTTATCATCAGACTAAGGTTTTTTTTTTTTACCAATCATTGGACATTAAACAAAAAATAAAGACCCTTTCATTGCAGTTCTGCTTCAGGCACCTCCTTCCCTGTAGGTTAACATTTTAGTCTCTACTTACCTAAACTGCAGAGCACAGTAAGTTTTCCTTTGCAGCCTTCAGATGTCATATATAATTCTCTTCTAAATCTACCCAGCAGACCATTGCTGCACCTGTGAATTGTGTCTTCCATTTATCTCAATGGAAAAGTTGACGGATCTTCCATTCTAATTCAGGGAAAAGGAGGTACTTCTATGCGGGTGGGGGGTCGATCTCCTTGTGCATGAAGCAACAACTGCTTATACAGTTTATCAGAAGCGCTTTCAATTTGTCCATGTTTGTGACAAGTTTGATTGCCAATGAATTTTAATAAAACAGCACATAAGCTTCTCATAAATACGAATTACATATAAATGCAAAACCTAACTATAAGGAAACATGTACATTATCATAAATTCTACTTTGCATAATGTTATCTGGGGGGACCAACATTGAAAACAGCAACCAATCACAATATACGGAAAAACAAGAAAAAAACAAAAAACAAAAAAGATTTCGCTGCAGTTGACCTTTTCACTACTGGCCATTAGGACGCCCTGCCACAGTGATGCACCAATAGCGAGGAGGAGGTGGGATCTGCCTCTAGACCACATCACACCAGACCACATTTTGATTCATTCAACATCAACTTAGATGTGTGGTGATATGGAAACTTTAGGTGAAAGAGGTGGTTTAGAGCCCCCCTAATATATGTATTTCTTGTTTTCCGTTATTACCCCTTTAAATATATTGTTTCTGAAGTTAGAAGTGAAAGATGTTTCTACAGAAAAGATGGAAGTCTTGGTTTAGTTTTGCCCTAGCCACAAAACGAATGCCTGGATAAAGTGATGCGATAGCCTGTTTGTTGTTATAAAATCTGTAGTGTTTTCTTATCTCTCTGCATAGAGCTAAGTCCCATAGCGGTCTCTTTCTCCGTAGCTCTGTTATTAGCCTGATCACTTCTCACTCGTTCTGGGAGACGGGAGATAGACCTTTGTGTCGAGGAGGTTGCTATAGATTAGCAGCCAGCTTAAAGTGGGAGTCCGGCGACCAATCTTTTTTTCTTAGGTCATTGAGACACTTTGCTAACCCCAAAATAATACTCACAGTTTGGGTGTAATATTTCCGCCTCTGTCTGCTTTCGTACTGAAGAATAACTTAAAAAATGTGATGCTGGCTGTTTCCATCTTTCTTGTGGGCATGTGAAGCCCACAAGCATTGATTTCCTAGATGCGGTGAATGCTGTTCATTCACAGCTTGTTCACACGCATGATCATTGTTTCCACACTGAATCTTGGGAAGCCTGACACTAAGCTCCCAGGAGACAGTGCGGCACCGGGGAAAGGCAATAAACACGCCTACTCCCATGGGAGGAGAGACAGGAAGTGCCACAATAAAGTACAATATAAAAGTAATTACAGCGATAACAAATTTTTTCGTGCGGCATTTGAACATCTATGCAATTAACTGAAGGGGGTAAGATTAGGTTAAAAATTTGAGTGGAACCCCGCTTTAACAATTCACAGGCAACCCCTGCATGTGTGGGGAGGGGTGTGTGTGCCTTTCTTCCAATCTGCTTTCTCACAGTGTCTCACAGTGTTTAGCAATAATCTCCTCCTACAGAGGAACCAGGAAGTGAAAAATTTAACAGGACGTGCACTTTCAAAACAGTATATAAAGCTGAAGACAGCAGATATACATGTAAGACTTATGGAGGGAGATTTGTTTCATCCCTGTCTATCATCTGAGGCTGTTCACTTCATTGGGTATATGGAGGGTTTACATCCACTTTAAGGTTATTCAATATGAAACATTGAGGCTGTGATTTCAGAGTTCTTCTCTGAAAATACATGTGATCTGACTGTTGTACCAACTCTCATAGTTCAGTGCTTTGAATCACTGACCTAAGAAAACACCACACCACTTAAAAGAGATGTTCACCTCTCATATGATGTTACAGCCATATTCAGGGTGTAACATTATGTACAGACTGGCCCACACACCTCCCTGATCCCTGCTGTGACAGCTAGTGGGGTTCTGCTCCCTCCCCGCTAGCTGTCACAACTAGAGAAAAAAAAAAAAGTGGCCGAGTGGGGCTCCAGCCACGTCACTTATTGACAAGGCTCTGTGCATGGGAAAACTACAAGGTCCGGCAGCCTTTGCGGCTGTCGTTTTGTAGTTTTCAAGGAACTACCACGGCGCTATGCAGCACTGTGGTAGTTCATTCATGCTTCCTGTCAGATTGTATCTACTTACCCGTACTGGATGCATAGGCATGCAGATACACTGGCAGATCTGCTGTAGACCTGCATGGCACCAATCTGCTGATTGCTGGTGCAATGCCTTACAACAGGGATATGCAATTAGCGGACCTCCAGCTGTTGCAGAACTACAAGTCCCATGAGGCACAGCAAGACTCTGACAGCCACAAGCATGGCACCCAGAGGCAGAGGCATGATGGGACTTGTAGTTTTGCAACAGCTGGAGGTCCGCTAATTGCATATCCCTTACAGGCTCCAAAAAAATGCTTATTTTTTTTACCTGTATTTGTTATTTTTTCCCAAAAAAGTGAACTTATCCTTTAAGCTAATGGGTCAACATAACAGCCAAACTGGAGGGGGTCAGCAAGGTATGACAATATTATACATAGTTACATTGGTGAAGTTTGGATCAATTTAACCATTTACATATCATACCTAGCCGATGTCCCTGGAAGATGGAAATCACCGATGGAGAAACGGCTACTTCAGTTCTGGATCCCGTGTCACATTGCCTGTCTGATGTATTGTGACCGATGTCGGTCACCCAGCACAGGCACGATTCGGAGAATGCTTTGCATTTTCTGAATGATTGCAAAGCTCTCTCTGATTGGGCAAGGTGGAGAGAACAATGTCTTTGCCCTGCCTTGTCCAATCAGAGAATGCTTTACATGCATTCAGAAAATGCAAAGCATCCCCTAATGGCATACCGAGCAGTCGACCTCTAGTGTTCAGTAAGCAGGAGTTCCGGCTGCTAAGCACAAAATACAGAAGTACGTAGAGATCAGTGGAGTAGCAGTGTCTACCTTCAGCGATTTACAGCTTCCAGGGGCATCAGTCAGGTGTGACATACACATAGATACATTGGTCCAAAGCAACTACTCTATGTACAATATAGCCATGCCTGGAGTTTTTCTTGCGTGACAGATTTTCCTGCATTACCAAGATTCCCATGCTCTTTCCCAGTTTCTGTAGTTCTACCAAATAAGTTCCTTAAAAAGGAGAAGTCCAGCATAAGCTCGTTTGGCTGGGCTTCTCCTGTGGGTCACAGGAATGACCCACAGAAATCAGTCCAGACACCGCGTTATCCCAAAAATGGGAGTCTGGATCTGCCAGGTGCCTCGACTAACACCCATCTCAGCGAGCCGCTGATAGCCTGAGATGGCTGCTCCCCACTCCTCCACAGCTAAGCGCTCCAGTGAGCCTGGAGGAGAAGAGCAGAAAGCTGCTGATTGACAGTCGGAAGCTCTCTGCTCGGGAAGCTGTGAGAACCGAGCTATTGGCGATGTTAGAACGCTCGTTCTCAGTGTAGAGGCGCGGGGGGACAGTTAAATCTGCATCCACCTAGGTAAGTATGATGGGGGGAAAAAACCCCAAACCCATACTTCTCTTAAGAAGATATAAAGTTCTATGCAAAAGTTTAGGAACCCCTGACAATTTCCACGATTGTCATTTATAAATATTTGGGTGTTTGGATCAGCAATTTCATTTTGATCTATCAAATAACTGATGGACACAGTAATATTTCAGTAGTGAAATTAGGTTTATTGGATTAACAGAAAATGCGCAATATGCATTAAAACGAAATTAGACAGGTGCATAAATTTGGGCACCCCAACAGAAAAATTACATCAATATTTGGTAGAGCCTCCTTTAGCAGAAATAACAGCCTCTAGACGCTTCCTATAGCCTGTAATGAGTGTCTGTATTCTGGATGAATGTATTTTGGACCATTCCTCCTTACAAAACATCTCCAGTCCGGTTAGGTTTGATGGTTGCCGAGCATGGACAGCCTGCTTCGAATCACCCCACAGATGTTCAATGATATTCAGGTCTGGGGACTGGGATGGCCATTCCAGAACATTGTACTTGTTCCTCTGCATAAATGCCAGAGTAGATTTTGAGCAGTGTTTTGGGTCGTTGTCTTGTTGAAATATCCAGCCCCGGCGTAACTTCAACTTTGTGACTGATTCCTCAACATTCTCAAGAATCTGCTGATATTGAGTGGAATCCATTTGACTCAACTTTTTCCCAGTACCGGCACTGGCCACACAGCCCCACAGCATGATGGAACCTCCACCAAATTTTACTGTGGGTAGCAAGTGTTTTTTCTTGGAATGCTGTGTTCTTTTGCCGCTATGCATAATGCCCCTTCTTATGACCAAATAACTCAATCTTTGTTTCATCAGTCCACAGCACCTTATTCCAAAATAAAGTTGGCTTGTCCAAATGTGCGAACGCATACCTGAAGCGACTCAGTTTGTGGCGTGTGTGCAGAAAAGGCTTCTTTCGCACAGCTTCTCCCTGTGCAAAGTGCGCTGAATTGTTGAAGGATGCATAGTGATACCATCTGCAGCAAGTTGATGTTGTAGGTCTTTGGAGGTGGTCCGTGGGCTGTTTTTGACCGTTCTCACCATCCTTCGCCTTTGCCTCTCCAATATTTTATGTGGCCTGCCACTTCTGGCCTTAACAAGAACTGTGCCTGTGGTCTTCCATTTCCTCACTATGTTCCTCACAGTGGACACTGACAGTGTATATTTCTGCGATAAGTTTTTGTAGCCTTCCCCCAAACCATAATGTAGAACAATCTTTGTTTTCAGGTCATTTGAGAGTTGTTTTGAGACAACAACTTGCAATTGGCCACCTTAAATACCTTTTCTCATGATGGGATGCACCGGTCTATGAAATTCAAGGCTTAATGAGCTCACCAAACCAATTGTGTGTTCCAATTAATCAGTGCCAAGTAGTCACAGGTATTCAAATCAACAAAATGACAAGGGTGCCCAAATTTATGCACCTGTCTAATTTTGTTTTGATGCATATTGCGCATTTTCTGTTAATCCAATAATCCTCTACTGAAATATTACTGTGTCCTTCAGTTATTTAATAGATCAAAATGAAATTGCTGATCCAAACACTCAAATATTTATAAAAGACAATCATGGAAAGTGTCAGGGGTTCCTAAACTTTTGCAAACAAACTGTACATCATCCAATTTAAGCAACCTAAATAAAAAAAAACCTTCGATACCATGAACATGTCTTAAGGCAGCTGCAGGAAAAAACATTCAGGAACATGAATAAATATAAAAAAATGCCTAATGTGGAGATATGACTACAGAAAAAGAGCCAAGGATTGGAATATCTCGCATCTATCCAGATATCACCTTGTGCAAATGTAACCTTCATACTCACCATCTCTTCATCTTCGGCCAGAACCAAGTCATAATCACTCAGGGCCACGCAGAAAATGATTGCTGTAACTCCCTCAAAGCAATGAATCCATTTTTTCCTTTCAGATCTTTGACCGCCAACATCAAACATCCTGAGAGAGAGGTGAGAAGATAAATGATCAGAAAGACAGTTTCCATGCGTTAGAGACTGAACTCGTTTCTAAGCTCTAAACCTAAATAACTTCCACTACTCCAAGTACCAGCAAATGACTATCAGCTACATTTTGATCAGCTTTTTCCTGAATTTTAAAGGTATACTAGTTTTAAACTGGACATGTCAACATTAAATTGTTAATTAAATTAGAAATAGTTGCATATTTGCTATTTTTCATACTTTTTCTCTGTAATTGATTGCTATTATGTGTTGACAGTAGCTAAAGACTTCAAAATGCATCCAGAGCATTAAAATAAATGGCATCAGAGATCTATGCAGCTAATGTCAAGTTAGCCAATCTTAAATAGTTTCCTATGTAAAAATATCATGGAATAACAGCTCTTGTTGCCTTTAGTAACCAGAGATCCGCTTCTTTCTTCCACTGCACAAATGGGAGTCTGATCATTGCTCTGGGCAACATGGACTGAAGTCTTGAAACAGACATAGGCCACATCCAGGTAAGTGGCATTTGAAATGTATAAATTCATGCAGGTATATTTAATGATGACAGGTCCATTTGTAACAAACACAGAAATATACTAGATATGGCAGATATAACTAAGGGAGCAGTACAGGAAAAATAAAGATTTTAAAAGTAAAAAAAAAAAAATAAAAAAAAATTAAAAAGCCTAAGGCAAAGCACAAGTTGCAAAAGGGAATAGAAAATCATACTTTCAAAATGGAGAATGTTAGGCTAAGGGAGAGAGAAATCAAGAGTGACTACATCACAAGAATAGTACAAAACTTAATACACAGAACATTAATCAAAACCACTAATAAAGAAAATGTAAGCCACAAGTGAAGAAAACAGTACTATATTCAGGTATGTGCAAGTTATTGTAATCTGAATGCAGAGTGATCTTTTAAGGGCCACATAACAGATTTATACAAACCATTACTGTCCATATAACTTCAGAAGGTAACTATCTGGCTGGCACAGAACTTTGCTGTGAGGACAACTCATAATGGTAGCTGGCAGAATAAGCTGCAGGAACGCATTGCACAAAAGGGTCTTGGGGATGGGGTTGTCGGTCCCTTTCCTGGCTCTGAACTTCTGGGGATGCAATGGTTAACAGGTTTGGGTCTTTAGGCAAAAACAGCAGTGCAGTTGGTCTGATAGGGGTACACCCCTTGCTTCCTCCTCCTCCAATTAGAAAAGGTATTTCATTGATTGCACTGGATGCAACACCATCTGTAAAAAACAGAGCCTGATCGGTCACACGATTCTTTCCTCCAGATTGTGTTACAAGCAGTGCAATCAATGAGAATTCTGTTCTGCATGAAATTAACCACATGGTCAGATCACCACCACTGAGCTAACAATAAAGCGATTATAAAAGTAACTTTAAAAAAAAAAAAAAAAAAAAATTGGATTTTTCCTATAGCTTTCCTGTAAATCCTTTTCTTGGGAGTACATCACGGACACAGAGCAGTCATTACTATATGGGTTATAACACCACCTACTGGTGAATGGACACTGGTAAATAAAACAAGAAGTCCTCCCCTATATAATCCCTGCTACACAGGAAGTACCTCAGTTTTGTAGCAAGCAAACTTCCCAGACAAGAGGGGAGGGATCTCTATCCCGCATGGACGTTGCTAGGTCTACAAAAGATCTGGGGCTGGAGCCCATATCAGCGGTCACCAACCTTTTTGCAGGCAGGGGGGGGTTAAGCAATGATTTGTGGGCAATTTGTCGGGGAAGTGGCTGGTGTTGGCGCTTCAATCATCACAGCACCATGGTTGATATGGTGTTAGGGTGATTGAAGCGCATTATGTATATTGTTACATTGTAATATATAATGAAGTGGTTTACCAGCGCGGTCCAGTTTGAAATCCTCCCAAAACTGTGCTCACTGCAGTGCACACCCAGCTCACTCTATGACACAGCTGATCATACATTGGGGTAAAGAGCCAATCACAACAGCTCTTTACCACGTTACGTGATCAGCTGTGTCCAATCACAACTGATCATGATGTAAAAACACTTGCCGATTATTGGCATTCCTTTCCTCACACTGTCACGGTGCGAGGAGAGAGCCAGTAACCGACTTGAGTGAAAGGGGACATCTGCACTGATTAGGGCACTAATCATCAGTGTCCTGATCAGTGCGGGCCACCAGTGTTAAGGCGAAAAAATACCTGCTTGCAGATACAAATGTCATATGGATGCAGTTCTGCAAGACCGCGCAATTGTCATTCAAAGTGTGAGCGCTGAAAGTTGAACATTGGCCTGGGCAGGAAGGGGGTGAAAGTGCCCAGTAGACAAGTGCTTAAACCTGCAGGGGATCCAGCTTTTTCATTTTAAAAAAAATGACTTTACTAACGCTTTAGGCCTAGGTCACATCTATGCGGGTTTGCAGCACATGTTTGCACAGGCATGGAAGACCATTCTTTTGAATATGCTGCTGTGCCTGCATTTTTAAGCAGAAAAACGCAGCAGCTTTTCCAATTTGCGATTTCCCTGCAGTTAAATTTTAGATGTGTGGGGGTGCCATTAAAGTGTAAGTAAACCCCCTCATCGTTTTCAGCCATGTAAGCTGCCTCTGTTTATTCTACAAATGCCATGATGCTGCACATGCGATCAGTCATGACACCAGCCATTGGATGGTTCGACAGTTTGGTTGAGAGCACAACCAATGGGAGTGTTTCATTTTCGGCACATGCCGGAAATGAAACTGCTTTATGGATGGGTTTACTTCCACTTTAAGAATGAATGGCAGCCTCGCATGTTTTTAAACAGCAGCACGTTTTGACTCGGTGTTGGAATTGCTGAGATTCCTGCACACGCTGCTGTTTAAAAATGAACTCCTAATGGCACCCCCACGCATCTAAAAATGCAGCGCATTTGTGGGTGCGGGACCTGCAGGGAAACTGCACAGTGCAAAAAGCACCATGCGATTTCAAGGCTGCTGCATTTTTAAAATGCTGCATGCACCTTTTCTCTGGAGGAAATGCAGGCATGGCAGCCAATCCAATAAATAGGCTGTCATCCCAGTGCAAACGCGGGCCGCAAACCTGCATAGATGGGAACCAGGCCTAAAGGAAGCCCATCAAGCAGTGTAGCATTTCACTAAGTCTATGTGTGGAAGATGTGCCAGTACCAATGGTGGTGCATGCTAATGCTCCAATTGGCGAACAGTTCAGCTACAGCCAAATCAGCATTTAGTCCACACTCACAGGCAGACTATTTGGGGAGAAGGACCTACCTGGTCCTGGCCAGCCGGGTTCACCATTCGCTGGCTCTCAGCACTGTGGGCACCTGCTCTCTCCAAGTTCGATCCCAGCTCCAAAGCCTCTGGCTCTCACCACCACTGCCGGCTGACGCTCCCTTCCACTCCGAGCTCATATCCTGCAACCTCCCGGGTCCCGAACATGCAGTCTACATGGGGCGGATCAGAGCATCAGTGGAGCTCCTGGCCCCGCCCACTCCCTGCTAGCCAGGGAATAATACAGCGCAGTGCTGTCTATCTCCCGTCGTATACCCAGTCACTTCGCAAGGCGGAAGTGCAGTGATGCGGGGCAGGCGGGGAGAGATAACGTCATCTCTGCTTGCCTACCCGCTCGCTTCTTTCCCCTTCCTGCTAGGTTCCCTCATGCAGCCTGTCTGCCGCACTCGTGGCCCGGTGGTTAGGAAGGGACCCCTGCGGCAAGAGACTCGGGGGTATGGGCCCCAGATTCAGGGCTATAACCCCAATAGCCACCGTTAGTTGTCGATTAATCGATTAGTTGTTTCAGCCCTAACGTAGTCCCAGGCAACTAAGCACGTATGCATGTAGTTCCATGCAAAAAAGAACATGCATGTAATCCTAGGCAAATAAGCACACATGTATACAGCTTAATGTAAATAAGCACATACATATGCAGTCCCATGTAAATAAGCACATACGTATGCAGTACAAATGAATACACGTCTATGCGTTTAAGCAATATGCATTTATGGAAGCATGCGCTTATACAGCTATGTGATTAGGCAAAACACGAAAGTGTGCGTCCATGTAAACACGCATTTATGCAATGCGTGCCCATGGAAACATGCATTTAAAGAGGGGTTCCACCCAAAAAAAAAAAAAAAAAAAAAACTACATGAAAAATCCTAAAAAAATAAAAAATAAAAAAAAACATTTGGATATTTTTTTTCTTTTTTACTCACCTCTAAATGCCTGTTGCTAGGGGGTCCCTCGTAGTCTGCCTCTTCCAGTGCCTGGGCTGGTGACATCACTTCCCCCTCGGCACAGGAAGGGCTCGGCTCTGCTCCCTCCCTCCTGTCAATCATCTGGGACCCATTACAGGTCCCAGGTGGCTGAGCGGCCAATCACGGCATGCGGCGCCACTCGCGCATGCGCAGTGGGTGCCAGGCTGTGAAGCCACAGCCCGGGGCCCACAGTTGCAATGCCGGTGCCGCTGAGCGGAGGGGGAGACGAGCGGGGCTTCGATCCCCCACATCGCTGGACCCTGGGACAGGTAAGTGTCCAATTAAAAGTCAGCAGCTGCAGTATTTGTAGCTGCTGACTTTTAATTTTTTTTTTTGACTGGAACTCCTCTTTAAGCAATAAGCCAGCAAGCATTCATGCAACCTATATTACGCAACACGTATCTATGCAAACATGTATAAACATGCATCCATCTATCTTTATACAACCATTATCTTTATGCAAAAACATGTGTTTTATCAACCATGCCTTTCAGCAACTGTGCGTTTTACCTAGTTTGCAAGCATGCCCTGCTTAACTGCACTTGGCTCCATACTAGTCCTGCAGGATTAACCAAGCACATATGCATCCAATACAGCCTCTCTGCGGTTTCAGAACAGGGAAAAGAGGAAAAACAAGCTTCTGCAGACCAAACGCACATTATACTGGAGACATGCTAATGTTTTTCCCAAACGTGTATATTTACCCACTTCAGCCCCGGAAGATTGCCCCGTCATTCAGCTGCTGAATGACGGGGCCATTTTTTGCAATTCAGCACTGTGCCGCTTTAAACTGACAATTGCGCAGTCGTGCGACGCTGTACAAACAAAATTGATGTCCTTTTTTTCCTCACAAATGGAGCTTTCTTTTGGTGGTATTTGATCGCCTCAGCGGTTTTTATTTTTTGCGCAAAAAAAAAAAAAAAACAACAATATTTTGTACTTTTTGCTATAATAAATACCCCCATTTTTTTTTTTAAAAAAAAGCTATTTTTTTTTTCAGTTTAGGCCGATATGTATTCTACATATTTTTGGTATAAAAAAAAGAAAAAAAATAGCAACAAGCGCATATTAATTGGTTTGCGCAAAAGTTATAGAGTCTACAAAATATAGATTTTTAGCATTCTTATTTTTTTTTTTACTAGTAATGGCGGCGATCTGCGATTTTATAGCGGACATATCGGACACTGTTGACACATTTTTTGGGACCATTGGCATTTATACAGCGATCAATGCTATAAAAATGAACTGATTACTGTAAAAATAGGAACTCACGATCTCTCACTCCTCACAGAACAGAACAGGAATTTGTGTGTACACACACACGCGCGTCCCTGTTCTGCCTCTCGTGCCCGCGATCATCGCTCGTGCAGACCTGCTGCAGTAAAATGACAGCGGCTGGTCGGCAAGCAGTTAAATATGCATTTAAGCAACAAGTTTGCAAGTACATTACGCTGCACCTGCCTTCAGAGCAGTCAACACTTTAAAGTGAATTTCTATCGATCCAGAGGTGTATCGACTTAGGCTTCATGTACACAGGATGTTTTTTACAAACTCTCCTGAACGATTTAACTTGACAGTAACCCACGTTAAAAAAAACGTCCGTTTTGCAACATTTGCGTTTAGAAGCGTTTTTTTTATAAAAAAAAAAAAAAGGTCAAAATAGCCAAAAAATTTAAAACGCCTGTAAACGAAACACGGCTTAACGCCAGTTACCGCGTTTAGAAGAGTTTGGCGCTTGAAATGCCTGTAAACTCAGCTTCTGAACGCTTTTTTGCGTTCCAAAAAATGCCTCTAAACTCAACTGCCTAGAAACGACTGTTAACAACCCTGTGTACATGTACTGATAAGATAACAGAGGAGAGTTCAGGGGCAGTCCTAAACGTCTGTTTACCAGCAGCAGTGTACATGAGGCCTTACAATTGTACAGTTTCCCCCAGAAATAATTTTCCCCCAGTAAATATGCAGCATATAATCATGACTTGTCTGCCACACAGTTCTCCCATAGCAAGTACTCACACTTTGTTAGTGTATCCATGGGCTGCCGTTATGTCTCCAGAGTCCCTGCTGACCACATGGCAACATGGCCACACTTCCACTTCCTGCTTATATGAAAATAGGCCATACTGAGCAAGCCTGCGCCGTCTAGTGGATGGAGGAGAAACAGCAGCCCATGCAACTAAAAAGTTGTACACAGCATGATTAAACAGCACAATTAAACAGCACAATGCCCCCCAGTGGCCACTGGGAGAACAGTCAGCCCTCTTTTTTTTTTTTTTTTTAAAGAGAAATTGCAAAAATGCAGACTTAGCGTTCCTGCTGCAGGACTCTGAACATAACAGGAGTCCAATCTTCACCCATCACGGTGAGCTTTGTCATACAAGACCTTCAGAGACTGGGTTCCCCTTAATTTGTGGGGTCCACTCCGCTGGACCTGTATAGCACCCTGCAGGAAAGCACCTTGGTCAGAACAAACACTGCACAGGGTTCCATTACGCAGGGTCCAGTGCCGTAAGGCTGCATTACAGGTAAACCTTGAGGAATCTTCTCTCCTTTCAATGAGGCCGAGCTTTTTCGAATGGATCTGATTGAGGTCCATGATTCTTAATAGAACCGTCCAGACCTCCAAGTATGCTCCAAGAGCACACATCAGTATCACATCAGTGACCATCCACAACAGAACAGACACTGGTGAAAAAAACTGAGGTACTTCCTGTGTAGGAGGGGTTATATAGGGGAAGACTTCTTGTTTGATTGAGTTACCAGTGTCCATTCACCAGTAGGTGGCGTATAACCCACATAGTAAAGACTGCTCTGTGTCCTGTGATGCACAATAAAGAAAAAAAAAATCATCCATCTCATACTTGCTTGCTCTGTGCAATGGTTGTGCACAGAGCTGAACCAATCCTCCACTTCTGAAGTCATCTGCTGGTGCTCCTGCCCCCCCCCCCCACCAAGTGCACCCAAAGCAAGGAGCTTAGTATGGGGAAATCCTGCAGGCTTGTGCCCGCGCCATACTGTCATACTGTGTATGTCCATAGACACACACAGAGCGGGACGTAAGCAATTTTATTTTATTTTAATTTTTTTTAAAGCGGAGGTTCGCTGAAAAAAAAAATATTAAAAGCCAGCAGCTACAAATACTGCAGCTGCTGACTTTTAATATATGGAACCTTACCTGTCCAGGGAGCCCGCGGTGTCGGCAGCCGAAGCCGATCCGTCCTTCGGCTCTCGGCTGCTGCCGCCGCCATCCTCGGTAAGGGAATAAGGAAGTGAAGCCATGCGGCTTCACTTCCTGGTTCCCTACTGCGCATGCGAGTCATGCTGCGCGTATTCTCAGGTCCCTGCTGTATTCTGTGTCTCACAGAATACAGTGGTGGAAGAGGACAGAGTAGGCGGCGGAAGTGGCGTAGGTCACCGCAGTGATCTATGCCAGGAAGTGGGAGCAAATACCTGTATTAGACAGGTATCTGCTCCCTCCTCCTCCCTGAAAGTTGCCAGTTACTCAGCAATACTCATCCATCCATCCATACTCAGCAATACTCATCCATCCATCCTCAGCATACTTTAGCCATACTCAGCCATCCCCATTGACGGCTCATCCATCCCCATTCATTCTCATCCATGCCACTACAGTGCCTCACAAAAGTGTAATAGGTAGTCAAATTAGATTTGACATTTATGCCCCTAGTACACCTGATGGTGCTCCCTGCATGTTGGGCCTATGTGGCCAGGCTGTGTAAAAAGTCTCCCACATATGGTATCTCCGTACTCAGAAGGAGGAGAATCTATTTTGGGGTGTAATTTTAGATATGTACATGCTATGTGTTAGAAATATTGTATAAATGGACTTTTATACTTTGTGTAAAAAAAAAAAAAAAAAAATATGCGTTTTCATTTTCTTTACACATTTTCCAAAAAAGGAAAAAAAAAATGACATGTTCAAAAGACTCATTATGCCTCATAGATTATACATTGGGTTGTTTTCTTTCCAAAATTGGGTCATTTTTGGGGCGTTGTCCTGTTGCTCCAGGGCCTTCAAAAGCGTAAGATGTAGTTAAGAAATTATATGTGTAATTTATGCTCCAAGAATGCCTGATGGTGCTCCCTGTGTGTTGGGTCCCTGTATGTGGCCAGACTGTAAAAGTCTCACACATGTGGTGACCGTACTCAAGAGGAGTAGTAGAATGTGTTTTGGGGTGTAATTTGTGCTATGCATATGCTGCGTGTGAGAAATAACCTGCTAATAAACAATTTTGTGGGGAAAAAAAAATAAATCTTGATTTTGCGAGGAATTGTGGGAAAAAAAATGACAACTTCAAAAAACTCACCATGCCCCTTTTAACATATACCTTAGGATGTCTACTTTCCAAAAAGGGGTCATTTGGGGGGTATTTGTACTTTCGTGGCTTGTCAGGGTCTCAATAAATGAGGCTGTCAGTACTTCAAGAGGAGTTCCACCCAGGGGGGCCATTAAAAAAAAAAAAAAATTAAAAGTCAGCAGCTACAAATACTGCAGCTGCTGACTTTTAATTGGACACTCACCTGTCCCTGGGTCCAGCGGTGCGGGGGGTCGAAGCCCCGCTCGTCCTCCCCCTCCGCTCGTCGGCGCCGGCATTTCAACTGTGGGCGCCGGGCTGTGGCTTCACAGCCTGGCACCCACTGCGCATGCGCGAGCGGCGCCGAGCGCCGTGATTGGCCGCTTAATCACCTGGGACCTGCAATGGGTCCCAGATGATTGACAGGAGGGAGGGAGCAGAGCCGAGCCCTTCCTGTGCCAGGGGGAAGTGATGTCACCAGCCCAGGCAGACGAAGGGGCAGACTACGAGGGACCACCTAGCAACAGGCATTTAGAGGCAAGTAAAAAAAAAAAAAATATCCAAATGTTTTTTTGTTTTTTTTTTTAGAATTATTTAGATATGTTTGTTTTTTTGGGTGGAACCCCACTTTCAGGTGTGATCAGTTGAGATCAATTTTCAGAGATTGGCACCACAGCTTGTAGACTAACTTTCACACAGACCAAATAATATACACTAATTTGGATTATTCTTACCAAAGATATGTAGCAGTATAAAATTTGGGCAAAATTTATAAAGAAAAATTACCAATTCGCAAAATTTTATAACAAAACGAAGAAAAAAAAAATTTTTTTTTTTTAAACAGAATTTTTGGTCTTTCTTTCATAGCGCAAAATATAAAAAAAACCCAGCGGTGATTAACTACCACCAAAAGAATGCTTTGTGTGGAAAAAAGGACAAAAAATTCATATAGGTACAGTGTTGCATGACTGAGTAATTGTCATTCAAAATGTGAGAGCACCGAAAACTGAAAATTGGTCTGGTTAGGAAGGGGGTTTAAGTGCCCAGTGGTCAAGTGGTAAAAAGACCAAAACAAACCCACAATAGTTACCACAATTTATTGTATAATGTGAAAGCTGTTACAGCTGAATAGTTACCCAACATGTCATGCTTTAAAATTGCGCACACTTGTTGAATGGCGACAAACTATGGTACAGTGGAAGCTCGGATTACAAGCATAATCCGTTCCAGGAGTATGCTTGTAATCCAAAGTACTCGCATATCAAAGCCAGTTTTCCCATTGAAGTCAATGGAAACATTAATAATTTGTTCCGCATTGACTTCAATGGGATGTAATACCGCAAGCGGCCAGAGCCGGGGGGGCGCCGGAGAGCCTCGGAAACGGCCGAAAAGGCCTGAGGACACTTCGGCTGACCTCGGCAAACCTCGGAAAGACTTCCTACCCAAGATTTGCCAAGGTCAGCAGTGCTGTCCTCGGGGCTTTCCGTGCATTTCTGAACGGCGCCGCTTGGCTCTGCTCCGGCGCCCCACCCCCCCACCTCAGGTCAAAAGTGGTACTGCACACCGCTATGGCCTGAATCGTTCTCGTTTTGTGAGACAACACTCGCAAATCGAGTTACGATTTTTGAAAATACAATGCTCGTATTGCAAAACGCTTGTGAACCACGTTACTCGAAATCTGAGGTTCCACTGTACTTAAAAATCTCTATAAGTGGTGCTTTAAAAAAAAAAAAAAAAAAAAAAAAAAATGTACAGGTTACCTGTTAAGAGCTACAGAGGAGGTCTTACACTAGAAGTATTGCTCTCACTCTAATGATTGCGGTGATACCTCACATGTGTGGAACACTGTTTACATATACGGGGGTGACTTATGTATGCGCTCACTTCTGCGTGCAATCTGAGACAAAGTATTTAAGCCACTGGATCACAGTGACAGCCAGGCAACTAGAATTTTCAGAAGTTGAGATCAGCAATGGCAGACTACAAAGTCTCTTAGTACAGGTTTCCTTTAAAGTGAATCTGTGATTTGACTACACATATCTTCAGCACCTAGATGCTAGGTACTTCCCTTGGATCCAAATCGCTAATCGGGGGGTGTGATCAATTGAACCAAAATCAGTTTCTTTGGACTGAATGGCTAAAACACACGTTCGTACCATTTTCTCGAATGACCTAAACTGTCTTGTCAAATACTGGACAGGATAAGCGCACAAATGTTCAGAGGCATTTTACTGTGGCCCTAAAAATATTTATTGGATTTTAGTATTTATTTCTTTACTTTAAAAGTAAATGGCTTTTGCACAAAACCCCATTAAAGTCTTAGTTTGTATGGAAGGACTATGACGCCATTTGTTAATACAGTGTACAGAACACAGAAATGAACACCAAGAAAAGCCACAGCTATTCCAGAATGCATTCAGTGGTTTTTCACTACCTCTTCATTAAAATAAAAGCAGCACTAAAACAGATGCTTGAAATAAATCAGCTTGAGTTTACAAAAATGTAAATCCTTAACCGTACCGTAAATCCTTAACCGGGACAACATCTTTACCTTCCAATAAAAAAAACAGCTATTGTTAATGCTGACTGGCTCCCTTAGACTGGCTATACGTTATACAACTTTCTTATTCAATGTCCTTTAGATTTATCGTCAACTATGTAGTACAAGGGCCTGCCTGATTGCATCCAAAATAAAAGTGTTTAGGTTTGACCTCATATTATATATTGGTTTTGGTAAATCTAAAGGAAATGGACAACCTTAAAAGGGGTTTTGTACACTTAAATATCATTACTGTCTCGTACACAAGCACAAATGCATGCAACGTCAGTATGGCACTCATAATGCATATTTTCAAAGCACAGGATCAGTTTGCAATTACTTCCCCAATGGAATGCCTCTTGTACACAGCTCCTAGCCTGCTGTTCTCCAGTTAGTGCTTTTTTTTTGTTAAAGGAGAAGTTTACCATTTATAACATGTTACACCCATATTCAGGGTAAAACATACACACCAGCCCCCCTATTCCCCGTTATGACAGCGAACGTGGATCTTCACCCACTCGCATCATTCACAGTATTCGGTGAATGGGAAAACTGCAAGTAACCACAGCCTTTGCGGCTGCTGGCTTGTAGTTCTCAATGAACTACCAGTGTTTTGGAGTGCTCTAGTAGTTCACTGATTCTTCCTAGATTGATGTTGGCCATTTGATAGCAAGGTACTTAGTCAGCAGACTGCCTATTTAAATCCAGCAATGCTAGAGGAATTCAAAAGCAATACAGGGGAAGGACAATATCTATTACAGATATTATACTGATCAGAAAAGGGTTCACATAGAATTAAAATACCGTGTTTAATTGGCGTATAACACGCACTTTTTCCCCACTGAAAATAGGAGGAAAATCGTGAGTATGTGTTATACGCCGGCAGCGTACCTCGGAGGGGGGCAAGTGCCGCTGGAATTCACCGAGCCATCATCTCCTCTCCACTTGGCTCTCACGTCATACACACAGTCCTGCCTCCACCACCGGCATTGCACCAGTGTTCTGTCTATTGCATGAGCTGATCTAATGCCGATGGCAGAGGCAGGACTGTGTGTGTGACTGCCAACTGAGAGCCCAGTAAACAGGAGACGATTGGGTTTCCTGCGTGAGATGAGAAATGGGCACAGACCAGGCTGCAGATGGGCACAGATCAGGCTGCACTGAAGCTGCAGATGGGCACTAATCAGGCTGCATTGATGCTCAGTGACCATTATTTTGCTTCAAAGTGGTTTTAAAAAGTTTTTTTTCCTGAAACGTCCCTCCTAAATTGGGGTGCGTGATATACGCCGTTAAATCCAATTTAAAAACACTGCATATTTAGGCCCCTTGCAAGTTGGGTGGCGTTTAGTTGCTGTGTCCTCCTCCCAGCATTTTAGTGTGCCTGGCAGGGAGAGATGCAATGGTTCCATTTCAAAGTCTATGGGAGGCTGCGACTGGACAGAGCTGAACTCTGTGGTGAGCAGTACTCATGTTTAGGACCCTATGCATTAAAAGGGACAAATGGCCAGAATGCATTCACCCTTGAACGCATAGGGCTCTAAACGCTTTGAAAGGCAGCGTGGCTGGATGTTACACCTGTGCCTCCCGGGCACACTAAAACACCGGGAGGGATGCACAGCAGCTAGACATGCAAGGGGCTTTAGGCACAAAATACATGGATATACAGCAAGGAAAAAAAATACATAAATTTTGTGTGTATATATATATTTTTTATATATATATACACAGAGAGAGAGAGAGAGAGAGAGAGAGAGAGAGAGAGAGAGAGAGAGAGAGAGAGATCTATATAGAGATATGTAGAGATATATATCTTGATTATCAATTCACTAAACAAATAAGGTGATTATTTATAAAAAAAAAAAAAAAGAAAAAAAAAAACACATTACATTGCATTTAGAATACATGTAAAGGAAACTGTTGATCTCGATAAAAAAAAAAAAAAAAAAAAAGAAAAACTATAAAAAAGAAGAAAAAACACTTACTTGAAATGAAGGTCTTTGAATGTAAAATGCGTTTCCACTATACCGGTAGTTTTTACTCTAGTTCTGAGAACATCCTGCTGAGTGGGTATATAACTGTTCTGTGCTATTCTGTCCAAATCATTGAGGTAACTGTAAATAAAGAATGAAGAGAAGGTTGAGTCATATCAGATCCATAGAGCAGAATGAGAGGTTTTGCTGCATTATCAGAATTCTTATATATTCACACTTCACATTACTTTACAAATCAGACAGAAGAACAGCAGGGAAGAAAGGGGGTTCATGATTTCCAAAAAGTACATCAGCAAATCTTTAACCAGCTAGAAAACTCGATGTACCCCACAGACAAGAGAACAGTTGCCAACCTCCTCATTTTACGTCCAGTCTGAGAAGTGATCACACATCTGTTTGCATGAAGAAATCTACCAGCCCTCATTTCTTAGGAATGGGACAAGAAACCAGCATTGATCCTTCAAGATATATGGCCCTGGCCATGCCTGAGACCTCTTGCACACGGTACTGAGGTTTGAGCATCAACATTTCTGGACATAAATTTCAGCCATTTGTGTTGCACGTATTCATGTGCATTTGCATGCATTTACCTGCACAATACATTCCTAGGCAAAATCCATGAACCACTTGGCCTTCGGAAGATTTTCCCTCTTCCTGACCAGGCCATTTTTTGAGATACGGCACTGCGTTACTTTAACTGACAATTGCGGGGTCGTGCTACACTGTACCCAAATAAAATTTATGTTCCTTTTTTCCCCCCACAAATTAGAGCTTTCTTTTGGTTGTATTTGATCACCTCTGCGTGTTTTTTAAATGTTTTTTATAGCACAAATAAATAAAAACCCGACAATTTAAAAATAAGACAAAAAAAAAATATATATATATTTTACACTTTCTGCTATAAAACACATCTAAAAAAAAAAAAAAAAAAAAATGTTTTTATAAATTTACGCCAATATGTATTCTGCTGCTTTGGTAAAAAAATATGCCAATATATGGATTGGTTTGCGCAAAAGTTATAGCGTCTACAAAATTATGGGATATTTTTTAAAATTATTTTACTAGTAATGGCAGCGATCAGCGACTTATAGCGGGACTGCAATGTTGCAGCGGACAAGTTGGACACTGACTGACAGTTTGCCATTGTTACAGTGATCAGTGCTAAAAAAAAAATATGCATTGTCACTGTACTAATGACACTGGCTGGGAAGGGGTTATCAGGGGCGATCAAAGTGTTAACTGTGTGCCTAGCCAGTGTTTGTGCACTGTGTGGGAGGTGTTTTTACTAGGGGCAGGCATGGATCCATGACTCTGCTTTGCAGGAACACAGGATCTATGCCTTCCTTACTGACAGAACGGTGCTCTGCCGTGTAATGAACAATCCGCGGGTGCCGGCAGACAGAGTCCGCGGTACCTGCAACTAGACCCCCACTGTGTGTGATCACAGCGGGAGCATTCGCACGCCCTTGCTGGAAGAACTGGATCACGTGTAGTAAAACTGCTATGGGGCGGACCTGAACTGGTTAATATGTATGCTCATATGCGTGTATTTTGTTGCGCATTTGCGTGCACCAGCACAGAATACTGACTGGGAACCCAGATTTTTTTTTTTTTTAACTACTCGATATGCCGCACTCGTTTACCGGCACATAGTAAACAATGGGCCACATTTTAGATTAGTAAAAAAAAAGTTAAAAGTTTTCAAGCTGCAGTGTGCAAGAACTGCACGCGGAACATGTGCTAGCTACTGTCTGAACAAGGCCTTACCAATCACCCAAAATAAGAAATAAGAAATGTAAACCAGCACTGGTACTTATTCATGACAAACATTAGAACAAAACGGCTAATAGAGTATGCATCTCCAAAATGAAGCTAAACAAATTATTACACATTTAGGTTTAATATTTCCCTAACACCAAGTCAGTTTTTCTTAACCCTCCTTGAAATGACTAAAATAAATAAAATCGTCAAAAAAGGAGACTTGCGTAGGTTCTCGACTGAACATTACGGGTTTGTAAAGATTAAATTAAATGGGATTCCTGTAAACCTTCTATTCTTGTATAGCTGAAGAGAGACAAACCTAACCCTGAGCAATAAATATTTTAATAAATGTCAAGATTAATTCTCAGAACATGAAGACATAACAAGGGTTTCTCTCGCTTCCTTTCAAAGATGGTCCTTCTTATACATTGTTTAAATACTTCTCTGCGTATTTTTAGAAGCAGTAAATAGCGCATCATGCTTCAGTCATAGGAATAATTACGTTACAGAAATAAAAACAGTGGGTGGACAGAGCTCAGCAGCTATTTAAAACTGCCTCCTTCTCTCCTCAGCTTTGTTTTTTCCTCCATCATTTCGGTGGACTCCTAGATTACACAGAGCTGGTATGTCAAGTTCAGAGCTAAGTGGTTTCTCTAATAAAAACACAGATGATGCCAGCTCATTGGATCTATAAATATACTGACAGGACACATTAGTCACTATCCAGCCAAAAATACACAGCTGTACCAAAGGACCGATCACCCGAAAAAATAAAAGTATATTTCAACGTAAAGAAAATCGGATTGCTATCATTTATTATAACGTACTAGGTTTATATTAAGCCACTATTGTTTTTACCTTACCTACATATGTACTGCGTGATATATGCAGGGTGCCATTGCCGACCTCTCCTTCTAAAAATGCTGAAATAAGTGAGCGCTGCTCAAGGTTGGTCCGCTACATGATCTCCCACGCCATCCACTTTCCATCGGGTACAAAGCCCAGCTCTTCAGCTGAAATCTAGGGTATATAAAAGTATCTTTGGCTGGCTGTAAATCACAAAAAATCCAATTTATTGAAAAACCATGTAAAAGCACATGTGCAGGCAAAAAGGTGGTACAGTGGGTGCATATAGGAGTCAATGCGCTTTGGGCTAGTTTAGCGCTTACATGTGCCTCAAGTCATGAGTAAGCACTGAACTAACATGAAACATGTAGACTCCTCTACACACACCCTAGACCTTCCTAGCCTGTACATGCGTTTTTACATGGTCTTTCAATACATTGGAATTTTTGTGGAGTGCAGAGTAAAGTTACTTTAGATTTTCTAAAAATGCTAGTCATACTGATCTACTGGGCTTAAAAGTGGAACTTTACCATAGGAATCGGACCTGGGAGAAACAATTGAAGAGGAGATGTGGATAAAGTGGACGATCATGGTGCATAAAAGCATACTCAATACTTCCCTTGTGGAAGCAAATTACAAAGTGTTATCGCGTTGGTACCTTGTCCCAACAAGATTGGCGAAACTATACTCGGGCATCTTGCCCCTTAGGTTTCATATCTGGTGGTCCTGTCTGAAGGTCCGATGTTTCCGGATCAGTGTTCAGTCTCATCTATTCAGTGACGGGACATTAATATACCCAGAAAAAAAAATTGTAGAACACACCCAGAGGCTCCAAAACTGTGCTGCTGGCTGACCTGTCGGAGGAGATCCCCAGACATCTTCGAACTCTCATATTTTTTGATCTTTCTATCAGCCAAAATAACCATAGCGCGAGCATGGAAATTGCTCGCGATCAATGTCACGATGGTGAAACATAGAATATCCTGGATTATGGTAAATGGAAAACTGACCAGTATCCATAAGCAGAAACAAGCTAAGTTTGAAAATGTATGGAACCCATGGATTGCGTACCTCCAAGCCCCCTAGCTGCTAGACCACCTTGAGGATTGAGGCCCGGCCCGAGGTGACTAAACCTGCGTTTCTTTCACTTTTTCTACCTACTTTCCTTTTTATGGCCTCTGTTATGATCTAACGAATCTTTGTAAGGTTTCCGATAGGGGACTACGAAGCCTCCCTAACCCTCATACTTCCTCATGAGTAAAGCCGCGTGCTGTGAGGCTTTAGGATTATTTACTCTCTATGTACTTGGCTATGAGTGCCCTATAGTTTATTAAAATGTTACTTCACAATTATTTAATTTATGTTTATTTTATCTCATTTTAGTAACTGGTTGCTGATACTTCTAGGCTCAAAGCCTTAAATATGTGGTTGCTTTATTAGGTAGAGCCTGAACGTTATGCCAAGTTTTTCTTGATTTTGCTGTTCCTTGGTCACTACATAATGACCTATAAAAAAAGGTATAGGAGGATGTTTTGGTTCTTTGACATTTGACAATGTTTATGCTTTTGTATACCATGTAAACTTTGCAATAAAAATTGGAAAAGAAAAAGTGGAACTTTACTTCTAAACACCTATTTTGCTTTCCTCATTTCTCCCCCTTAAATAAGTGTTTTTATTTTGTATATGAACTATTTATTAAAATATTTTGTGCTGTAGCGCAGAACTTCCTGCTTCCTGGCCTAGGCCAGAGTGGGGTTGGGTCCCCGTTTCCTCCTAGGGTGTCCATAATTCACTGTAGGGCACTAATTCTGGAGAAGCTGCTCCTGTGTAGATGCACCGCAGATCTTTAGATCTGGCAGAAGCCTCTGGCACATCTGCGCATGCACAGGGTGTTCCTGCGCAAAGAAGCTGCAAGCACCCAATAAGTCCCCTGTCAGAAACTAGGGTGTGCATGCGTGGAAATGTCCTTACTCATGCGCAGATGTGACAAGGCTCTCTGCCAGGTCCCAAAGACCTGCTACACAAATAAATGGTGGCACCAAGGAGGAGCGAGGGGATAACATCCCCACTTTAATACCACTTTTAAAGCGGAAAAAAAGGCAAACTTTAGATAGAGTGGAGAGAGATAAGAACACTTGTCAGTCTTTATTGCTGTGCCCCCATTGGGGAGATTCATTCTCGGTTTGTCCTGTTTACCCTTAACAAGGAAAGTAAAAGAAAATCCCAAATTTTGGGTTGACACCAGAACAGGAATAGAGGGGAAATCTTCCAGTGAGGACACCTCAGGATTCCCTCACACTTCCTGTTTTTGCAATAGGACAGAAAGTGAAAGGAAATTTCCCTAATTAGACACAGATGGAAAAAAAAAAAAAAAAAAAAAACCCAAACCTGACAGTGGTTATATTTTTTCCCTCTGTGCTGCGCATAAAAATTCACTGCAACCCATTAAAAATGCATGCTGCAGTTAATTTAACATGCATTTTCATGCACACTGCATTGCATTACATTGACATGTTTTTATCCAGTTTATGCGTCATAAATTTTGAAGCAAAAGGTCCCTGGAAGAGCCGAAATACTAACATTTTGCTGGACAGTTTGTTCTGTTAAAGGAAGGTGAAAAATAACAGACTTAGGCCCCTTTCACACGGACGGACCGTTCAGGTCCGCCTGTCAGTTTTTTTAGGCGGACCTGAACGGACGATCCATGCAGGTCTATGGAGCGACGGATGTTAGCAGTAACCATGTCCGCTAACATCCGATCCGCTCTGCTAAAATCAGACGTATGGCGATACATTCGCATCCATCCTGGCGGATCGGATGAGATCTGATAAAAACGGACATGCTGTCAGTTTTCGTCCGATCCCTCCATAGAACCAGCGGCGCTCTGATAGGCCCCTCCCCATTTAGTGGGCAGAGACGGACCCGTCATCCGCTGGCTCAGCGGAGATCAACGGAGAGATCTCCTGCTGAGCTGGCAGACTCCGCTGAGTGGATCCGCCTCGTGTGGAAGGGGCCTTACTAGCATGATCAACAGGTGAAAATAAAAAGAGAAAAAAATAAAGGAATGCAGCCATCACGTCTAAGTATTGGTAAGCAGCAATATGATTTTGTTTTTAGGTTGAATGCTGATTAGGAACAAGTATGTAGATCATAAGTTCTGTCTTCATTCTGATTTTAAATTTCAGGGAAATCAAAAAGGGAATCAAAATATGGCAGCCAGGAAACTAGCCGTTTCAGGAGGTGGTCAGCAATGACAGCCAGATATACAGCTGTCCGGTATAGGTTTTAAAGTAGAACTGGTTACTGAGTAAATGGTTTAGTACAACTAAGATATTCCCAAAAAACTAACCGCATTGAGCTTTTTTTTTTTTTTTTTTACACACTGATTGGTGTCCACGTTTTTCCCCTTTCCATAGTGAAGTTGCCCCCCCCCCCCCAATCCGCTGATAACACATAATACAATGCATATACACAGATTATAGTAGTCCTATTCAGTGTACAGGTTCCACTACCATGTCAACCTATAAACAAAACAAAGACGCACAAGTCAAGCGATAGGCAACCTCTTGTTGGATTTCTGCTCAATCACTAAAAAACAAAATTTATATCACCAAGGGCTTAAGAACAGTACGGACATTTTAACAATGCAGAAAATAGTGTAGCGCCCTAAAGCTGGTCATACATTGTGGTTTTTGTAGTTTATGCCAGGGCCTGACAAATCCCAGGTCGCCTATAAACTGTGTCCTGACGCCTGAGCTTTTGTCAGCCCATTCACTTTTGACACCAGATGTGAGCAATTCGCAATTCTGGACAGGAGGCGGCGTGGACACGTCCACCTGGCTGCAGTCTCACTAGCTCCCTTGCATGCCGATCACCACGGCAATCGTCAAAACAAATGACGGAGATCTCTCCAACAGCGGGGGATGTGCTGTTTTCTCTCAAAATTTTCAGACTTTTTTAGTTTTTAGTGCAAAAAAATACCGTATATACTCGAGTACAAGTCGAATTTTTCAGCACATTTTTTGTGCTGAAAGTGCCCCCACTCGAGTCAAGCACTTTTCTGCAGCAAAAAATGTCATTTTCCGAACCGACTTTGGGGCCCCGTATCTCAGGGCCACTTGGTGCTAGAAACCCCAAATTTAATATGCAAACCCAGTGGATCTAGTTCCACAACATATCCAAAGCTGGGGTTCCTAGCTTCAAGTGGCCCTGAGATACGGGGCCCCAAAATCGGTTCGGAAAATGTCATTCTCTGCTGCAGAAAAGTACTTGACATTTTCTGAACCGACTTTGGGGCCCCATATCTCAGGGCCACTTAGTGCTAGGAACCCCAAATTTGGTGTGCAAACCCAGTGGAACTGGTATCATAACATATTCAAAGCTGGGGTTCCTAGCACCAAGTGGCCCTGAGATATGGGGCCCCAAACTGGTTCGGAAAATGTCATTCTCTGCTGCAGAAAAGTGCTTGACATTTTCTGAACCGACTTTGGGGCCCCATATCTCAGGGCCACTTGGTGCTAGGAACCCCAAATTTGGTGTGAAACCCAGTGGAAGTGGTATCATAACATATTCAAAGCTGGGGTTCCTAGCATCAAGTGGCCCTGAGATACGGGGCCCCAAACCTGGTTCGGGAAATGTCATTCTCTGCTGCAGAAAAGTGCTTGACATTTTCTGAACTGATTTTTGGGGCCCTGTATCTCGGGGCAACTTGGTGCTAGAAACCCCAGCTTTGGAAATTTTATGGTGCTAGTTCCACTGGGTTTGCACACCAAATTTGGGGTTCTTAGCACTAAGTGGCCCCGAGATACGGGGCCCCAAATTCGGTCAACTGTGTCTATCTGCAGCAATGTCATTTCGGGACCCTTTGGGTTCAGATACCCCAAATTTTGGCTGCAGCTAGGGGGCATCTAGGAACCCTTAACTACCGAGTTTGAAGTTCAGGGGACCTATGGCTGCAAATGGGCACAGTGAGGCATGCAAATGGGCACAGTGTGCTGCAAATGGGCATTGTTGACCCTCTTTTCCACTTACAGTAGCTGTGCATTTCTCACTCTCGTCTTATACTCGGGTCAATAAGTTTTTCCCATTTTTTTGTGGTAAATTAGGGCCTCGACTTATACTCGGAACGACTTATACTCGAGTATATACGGTAAATAAAAAAAAAAAACCTAATGGTGATCAAATACCACGAAAAGAAATGTATTTGTGTGAAAAAAAAAAAAAATATAAAATTTCATTTGTGTACAGTGTTGCATGACCGCGCAATTGTCAGTTAAAAGTAGCAGTGCCGTCTAGCAAAAATAAAAATTGTTGGTTAGTGATCGTAAACTCTCCTATAGTACTTTTCTACATTCAAAGCATACTGCATTAACTTACATATAGCTCCGTTTTATATTCCCCAGTTTGTGAGAAATTGACCTCTGTCCCCTGTAGAGATGTGATTTGTGCATGCGCCTTTCTGCTCCGATTCACGGCACACTCAGTGGGCCGTCAAACCCTTCACAAAGGTGCCGTTAAAAGTACACGTCATTAGTACTCGGCTGCCATCCATTTTAATCCGGTGAGAACTCCGGCACTTGCAGGCCGTGTAAACATCGGGTCTGAGCAGCAAGATAAGAAGTACCGCACATGCGTGGGATTACAGAAAGAAGGGCAGAAATATACTCTGCTCTGGAACAGGATACCAGGAGCTGACATGGCGCAGGCTGCTACCAGGAGACAGATAGAGGAAGGAGAGAATTTATATAAAACCTGACATTAACAGGAGAATTGGCATGGCGGTGTTCTTTGTAATATTTGAAAACATTGATTCAAAGATGAATGTTGATTCTGTCGGCCAAGTTTACTTCCGCTTTAAAAAAACTGGCTCCTAACTTTTTTTAGCTGGCTCCGAGATTCAAAGCAAATTTGTCAAGCCCTGGTCTATGCATTTTCAAAATTGAATGTTCAAAGTAAATGGAATTTTAAAGTACTTTCAAAACTGAATTTGTCAAGTCATCAATGTATTGAGAATTTTTGTAACGATGTTCGTATATTTCGTATAAATGTTCGTTTGAAAATTTACAAGTGTATGGCCAGCTCTAATGTGTAGATTAAGGTCGGGTTCACATTTGAACCGAATGCGGCTCACAGCAGGGGTCCGGTGCGTCCTGGTTCAACGTTTTAGTTCCGATTTCAGCCCAAATTTTTGGCTGAATTCGGACCCGAAATAGACCAAAAGATGCACAGCGTTTTTGTGCAAAACACACCGGACCCGCTGCGCAGATATGTGAACCAGCTCCATAGAAAGCCGGTCAAAATTTCCGGCTATTGCGAACTGGATGCGGAGGAACCCGCATCCAATTCGCAATGGTGTGAACCCAGTCTAAATGACTGTTTTCAAAATTAAAAACAGCTTACATGCACAAGTACCAGGCGTCTGAAGAGTGAATTAATCACATATAATTATATGTTCTCTGATGAAATCTCACATATTGGCAGTCATGAGACACTTATCAAATGTACACTTGGTCATTCGGTTCTATATGCAGAGTTTCTCAGAAATCAGGAAATTGAAGAGAGCATCCTAATTTTTGTTTATGCAAATTTTTACATTGGCAAAAGACAATGCTGGACAAACCGGTATGCAAAACATTCAGTGAACACAAACTGGAAGCCGTTGTCCAAGGTCAGGGATTGTGCTTTGAGAATCTACTCGTGAAGTGTTTTTTTATCCTCGTTTAGTTTTGGATAGAGTGGGCAACGGTAAAGCGGTAGTCAATCACCCAGAAAAAGATTAAAAAATTGGGACCCCCCTGCAGCGTTTTGCCAAAATGTGCTAGTATACACCGCTCGTGCAGCCCTTCAGCACAGTACTGTCACAGCGCTTCCATCTTCACACGATTTTCCTTCTGTGTTTGCGGCTCCAGCTGTATACATGGCCGGGGCTGCAATGACATCACTCCCACGCGGGAGCCACAGCATAGAGCTCTGAAGGTACGCCGCCCTTCAGAGGGCATGCCCCAGTGACGTCCTGTGTAAATATGTCATAAACAGTGCAAGTTTAGGAGATATTCACTGTACCTACAGGTAAGATTTATTATAGGCTTACCTGTAGGTACAAATTTAAAAGTGGACTTTACTTCCACTATAAGGCCAGTTCACACCATAGAAACGCATTCCAGATGCTTTTCTGCCTGCGCATTTTTGACGCTTTCCAGTGCACCCCCCTTTTCTTATCCTTAAATAAGGTATTGTGTGTTCCAGTGCGTTTTTGTTCCATTTAGGTGCGTTCGTGTGTTTTTGATGCGTTTTACAGTGTTACAGTCCAGTGCAGGAAAAATGCAGCATGTTCTACTTTTTTTTTTGGAACTGGAATGCACTAGTGTGAACTATGCCATTGAAAACCATATAACCTACTTTCCATGCGTTTTTTTGATGCAGAAAAATAAATTATAAACAATAAAAAAAAACAAAAAAAAAAAAAACGCACTGGACTGCATGTTGTGTGAACTGGCCCTAAGGCAACGTTTTTTTTTTTGTTGTCCACACAAGATATTTACCCTTGCTGATAAGGAGGAATTAGAAATCCTTTTAATGGAATCACAGAAAGATCAAAAAACAAAAACAAAATTAATTTTGGATTAAGATAAACTTTAACCCAGGGCTCGACAAAACCCAGGCGCCAGGCAGCAATGGCGACTGGAAATTGCATCCTGGCGCCTGGGTTACACCGCAGCAGTGGTCGGGATCCTTCTATGTGGCCCACACACGTGTGTGCAGACTAGCGTCAGGATGGCCGATAATTGAGGCCACGACTTTGCAGCCTGCTAGAGTGGGATACACGCTCTTAGCTGTGAACCAGTGCCCTCTGGTGGACGGTGCTGTGACGAGCGTGGCTTGCTCTCACTGCCCGCCCACCTCTGACATCATATTCCCAGGTTGACATCTGGGCTTGATTGGTTGCCCTTTCCTTCCTGCCGCTGAGTGGTCATCAGTGCAGCCTGTCAGTGCAGCATATCAGTGCTTATCAGAAGCCTAACAGCTTCTCTAAAGTTGCTAGACTGAATGAAATCTGACCCTGACCACTTCTAAATTATGTGGAAATCTGTCTTATCTTCAGTAAAAAGCCTGTCTTTTAACTTTGAAAACTGTCACACTTGGCTTCCCAAGAACTGAGATGGAGGTCTTTGCTGACGGAGATGCAGCCTGATTTGTGACTAATCGAGCAGCTAATCTGCTTGATAAATGTCCCCCATTATACATTCACTTTAAATTTACGTGCATGGAAAAAAAAATTGGTTTTCACTTTGACATGCACAGACCTGGCACAACCTTTTCTCCTGCAGTACTTCTACACAGAATCTAATGCATGAACCAAACAAGGCATAGAGAACGGCCAATAAGAATCCTCAAAACATACACTGGGCAGACTGCTATCATTCTCTACTGAAATCCTCTCAGATCAGGTTATGTCCATGTTGTAAAAGTTACTCATTACTATACATCTTTTTTTTATCTAGGTTTGCATTTTATTATGTTTTATTGATGTGCCTTTTATACTGTACTGTGTGTTCCATGCCTGGGAACATAGACCTGCTGAGATCATTTGTTCTGGAAATGTGCTTGTAATCCACAGTACTCCTATTTTAAAGCAGATTTCCCCATAAGAAATAATGGAAACTCAGATGATTTGTTCCACAACCATTTATTCATAAATCCTTCAGTTTATAGTACATATAAAAAGATCATAGCAATGGGATAGGTTTTGTAACCATAAAATGTCCATCCACAAATGGCAGCCTCCATACGGGGATTAGAAGCAAAATCCAGCAGGAGCTACAGAGTATAAAAGAGAAGAGAGGCGCCTCTAAGTGTAGCAATATGGTTATATTTAATGAAGGTACAATATTTAGCAACTCACATGGTTGATGATTAAAAGAGGCACATCTAAGTATGCAGGCATCCGGCGTGAAGCTGTCCACATAGACCATCCTCCACACCGCCGGCTCTCACTGCTGTCAGTCTGCAATCATGACTGGGAAGACTACCCTGTAGTAGAGCGATCTGGAAGCGAGCCTTGAAACGCTTGTGGAGCGCAGAGTGGAAGGGATGACGGCGGTGCAAAGGACAGTCTATGTGGACAGCTTTACCCCGGATACCTGCATACTTAGATGTGCCCGATTTAATCATTAACCATGAGAGTTGCTAAATGTTGTACCTTCATTAAAGTGGCTGTAAAGTCAGAAGGTTTTTTTATTTTAATGCATTCTATGCATGAAGATAAAGAGCCTTTTGTGTGCAGCAGCCCCCTCAGCCCCCCTAATACTTACCTGAGCCCCATCTCTATCCAGCCATGTAAACGAGTCCCTCGGCCATCCAGGGCTCTCCCTCCTGCTTGGCTGAGACCCGGCAGAGGCGCCATTGGCTCCCGCTGCTGTCAAAGTCAGTTAGCCAATCAGGAGAGAAAGGGGGCGGGGCAGAACACGGAGCTGCAGCTCGGGTACCCCCATAACAAGCAAGCTGCTTGCTGTGGGGACACTTGACAGGAGGAGAAGAGGATTATCTGGGCTGCTCTGTGCAAATCCACTGCACAGAGCAGGTAAGCATAGACATGTTTGTTTTTGGGGGTTTTTTTTTTTTTTTTTTTTACAGGATTTTTTCACGCCGATGTACGTCCAAACTTTGAAGGGGTATATCGTTGTTATGGCAGCAGCTAGCTGCCATAACCCCGGTATCCCCATTTTCGTGTAGCGGTCCTCTTTCTGATAAAAATGGATTTGCCGTGAGATCACTTTTATTGGTGCCGGGAGAGGGTCCCCCCCCCCCCCCCCTCCCGCTGCGATCCGGTGCCCTTCGCCGCTTACCGGAGCCGTCGGTAGCGGCGGAGGCGATCGCGTCCGTCTTATGCATATTTTTTTCAATGTCACTTTTTCAATTTAATTTTTTTTTTTTTAAATTGCATTTTAGTGTAAATATGAGATCTGAGGTCTTTTTGACCCCAGATCTCATATTTAAGAGGTCCTGTCATGCTTTTTTCTATTACAAGGGATGTTTACATTCCTTGTAAATAGGAATAAAAGTGACACTTTTTTTTTTTTTTTTAAATAAAGTAAAATAATACATTTATAAAAAAAAAAAAAAACACCATCCTGACGAGCTCGAGCGCAGAAGCGAACGCATACGCGAGTAGCACCCGCATATGAAAACGGTGGTCAAACCACACATGTGAGGTATCGCCGCGACCGGTAGAGCGAGAGCAATAATTCTAGCCCTAGACCTCCTCTGTAACGCAAAACATGCGTTACGTCGCCTATGGGGATTTGAGGGTAAAAGTTTGATGGCATTCCACGAGCGGGCGCAATTTTGAAGCGTGACATGTTGGGTATCAATTTGCTTGGCGTAACATTATGTTTCACAATATAAAAAAAAAATTGGGCTAACTTTACTGTTGTCTTATTTTTTTTATTCAAAAAAGTGAATTTTTTCCAAACATGTAAACACCTAAAATCCAAAACTCGGCTCTGCTCCCTCCCTCCCTCCTGTCAATCATCTGGGACCCATTACAGGTCCCAGGTGACTGAGCGGCCAATCACGGCACCGCTCGCGCATGCGCAGTGGGTGCCAGGTTGTAAAGCCACAGCCCGGCGCCCACAGTTGCAATGCCGGAGCCGCTGAACGGAGGGGGAGATGAGCAGGGCTTCGATCCCCCGCATCGCTGGACCCTGGGACAGGTAAGTGTCCAATTAAAAGTCAGCAGCTGCAGTATTTGTAGCGGCTGACTTTAAACTTTTTTTTTTCATGGGCCCTCCTCTTTAAGTGGTTAAATAACAAGACTTTACAATCACTTTAGTAGCTTCCTTTTTTTTCTGCCTCGAAAATGTTGCTCAAAATATGCCTCTAATCATTCTAATGTATATGAATACATCGGCTAACATTGAGCTGCTTCTAAAAGAAAAAACACAAAACTCCTGTAAGTAGCAGCGATCTTTAAGCCAGTGTGCATGGAGCTTTAGCGTATTCCTTTAGGACTCATTTAAAGAGAATAAGCAATTTAGGTGTATTCCTTTTTTAAAAGTAAATAAATCAGCACATTCATAAAAACATATTGACTATGTACTTGTTTTTTCCCATGCAGCTGTGTGGGCAGTTTGCTATGTTGCTACATGATAGCCACACACTGCATGTTACTATTTTGTAAAGCGTGATTTATCAGTATAAGCATGGATTTCATAGATTCCTGTACAGGGAATCCAGAACACTAAAGTCACCAATTTTCCTGGCCATATACCAGAAGACCACATGAGTGTATACAGTTCATGCTGTCCCCACATAAATACTAAGCTACGTTTCAGATAATAGCCAGTTGTGCAGCCATCACACTCCAAAAGCAGTGCATGCAAACCACACTAACTGCACAGTAAACATTAGTGCTTATGTATGGAAAAATAGCTGGACAGCTTTGGCTGCCATTCCTTCATTCTTGACAGATTTCCAGCACCATACTAACAAGCCTTCTGAAAACTTCAGATAAGAGGCCTACGTCAGCAATATACAGCATGATCAAGATAACAAGGCCTAGCTTAAACACATTAAGGGCTTGTTCAAATTTGCTCAAAATACTTACAAGCCGTACACACGATCAGATTGTTGGCCAACAGAGCGTCAGACTTTTGTCCAAAGGGCGTGCGCCAGGATCTTGTCTTGTTGGCCAACAAACATGAACGTAGTGACATACTATGTAGAATTTTTAGCTCTTGAGCGCCACCCTTTGGGCACCTTCTGCCAATGTTGTGTTTGGTGAGCATTAATTCCGAGCATGCGTGTTTGTACTTTTGTGTGACGGGCGTGTGTACACATGATACAAAAATCTGACAACAGACCGTTGTTAGCCAAAAATTTACTAGCCTGCCATCCAACATTTGTTGGCAGAAAGTTGGGCAACAATTGTCTAAAGGAGCGTACCAACGGTCGGATTTTAGGCAGTCTGTCGTCACACAATTCCCTGCCGAAAATCCAATCGCCAGGACACTATATGCATGAAGTTTGCTTGGTCTCCTACTGCTTGCTTGGGTTTCCACCACAATCCAAAGACAAACTGGTTGGGTAATGGCCTTGTGTCTAAATTGGCCCAAGTATGTGTATGCACGCAAGATAGAGACCATAGATTATTAGCACCTTGTAAGCAGGGATTATTGCTAGATGTACAGTATGCAAAGCACTGTTTAAATTGTTGCAGCTACATAAATATCTGCAATAATAAAAGAAATACATACATCATGTAGCACATCAACTAGACTGTGTGTAGGCATACATTTACAAAAAAAAAAAAAAAAAAAAAAAAAAAAGAAGTAGGACAGCAAACACTGTACAGCTGTGATATTGGCACCGCACTTCCCTGCCCCTTTCAAAACCATCACAGATTGTTCTGCCAGGGGCTCTTCAGAACCATTCCACATCAACAAAAGCTCAAGCCATTTATTTTTTAACTACTTTTTACCTATGTAAGCCCTTATTTTGCAGTTACAATACAAAGCACAATAACATAGCTGGAGAAGCACCACATGATAGGCAATTACACTTTACTCAGCAAGTTTGTATGAACATAGAAAAAAGTCACCAGAAACCAAATGATGAGCATAAATGAAGTTGTATACTTCATATACAAATTCGATATGAAACGAGTCAGAACACAAATTCTTTTGTTGGGTAGGATATTTAGAGCCTATGTGAGTTGTCTGTAAGTACCTTCTGATGGTCAGTCTATACCCCAACAAGTGACAATCACTTGAAGCTGCTGCTTGCTTTTAGGAATACTCACTATGCTGCAGAATCATTCAACTGATATTCCCTTGATCTGTTGAAGCAGGCCTGTACCCCACCATCTTTCCACAAGCGTTTGATGACTCCGGCCAGCTCAGCAGTCATAAAGCCTTCTTCTGCAGCTCCAGCCAGTACAAAAAGTTGACGAGCATCATCCTGTCCAAAAAGCACGAGAATTATAAAAAGGGATACAAAAATACAGTCTTTACCAAGTATAAAAAGAAGTGTATTATCTTTGTTAAATAAATGTGACTTGGCTAAGGAAGCTGTGAATTGCATTATTCACTATGTTTAAGAGCAATTCCAGGAAGTGGAAGCAACCAATGAGCTAGCATGCCATTCAGCAGATATCACAGCTGGACTAAAGGCAGGAATTTAATTCATCCTACCTCATACCTCAATGTCAAGGGTTTTAACAGTTCCCTAAATACAACTAAAGTTTTGGCTTCAGAGCAGGGTTGTCCAACCTTTGGAGCTTCCTGGGCCACAATGGAAGACGAGGAATTGTCTTAGGCCACACATAAAATATACTAACAATAAGGATAGCCGAGGAGCAGAAAAAGTTGGGCAGATCACAGATATAGATAATGTCCCCTTTAGAGAAATAAAACTTTTTTTTTTTGTAATTTTTTTTATTATAAAAGTAAAAAAAAGAGGGCAACATAAAAGTAGTGCGATATTTGACACGGTGTTTGATACACTAACTCATCAATATCTGGTTGGATGGATGTAGTAGCAATACTCAAATTCTTAAGGTGCTCATCAGATATTTTGCCCTTCGTGAGATTAATTTTTGAAAATAGTTGCTTACAAATACAGATGAAACTCGAAAAATTAGAATATCGTGCAAAAGTTAATTTCACTAATGCAACTTAAAAGGTGAAACTAATATATGCGATAGACTCATTACATGCAAAGCAAGATAGTTCAAGCCGTGATTTGTCATAATTGTGATGATTATGGCTTACAGCTCATGAAAACCCCAAATCCACAATTTCAGAAAATTAGACTATTACATGCAATCAATAAAACAAGGATTGTATATGGAATAATATCAGACCTCTGAAAAGTATAAGCATGCATATGTACTCAGTACTTGGTTTGGGCCCCTTTTGCAGCAATTACTGCCTCAATGTGGTGTGGCACGGAAGCTATCAGCCTGTGGCACTGCTGAGGTGTTATGGAAGACCAGGATGCTTCAATAGCGGCCTTCGGCTCTTTTGCATTATTCGGTCTCATGTCTCTAATCTTTCTCATGGCAATGCCCCATATGAGGTTCAGGTCAGGCGAGTTTGCTGGCCAAACAAGCACAGTAATCGCACGATCACTGAACCAGGTTTTGGTGCTTTTGGCAGTGTGGGCAGGTGCCAAGTCCTGCTGGAAAATGAAGTCAGCATCCCCATAGAGCTTGTCTGCAGAAGAAAGCGTGAAGTGCTTCAAAATCTCCTGGTAGACGGCTGCATTGGCCCTGGACTTAATGAAGCACAGTGGACCAACACCAGCAGACGACATGGCTCCCCAAATCAAACACACTGTGGAAACTTCACACTGGACTTCAAGCATATAGCAGTGTGTGCCTTACCATTCTTCCTCCATACTCTGGATCCATGGTTTTCAAATGAGATGCAAAATTTGCTCTCATCAGAAAAGAGGACTTTGGACCACTGATCAACAGATCAGGTTTGTTTTTCTTTAGCCCAGGTAAGGTGCTTCTTATGTTGTTTGTTGTTCAGGAGTGGCTTGATAAGAGGAATACGACATCTGAAGCCCATGTCCAGGATCCGTCTGTGTGTGGTGGCTCTTGATGCACCGACTCCAGCCTCAGTCCACTCCTTGTGAGAGTCCCCAACACTTTTGAATGGCCTTTTCCTGACAAACCTCTCCAGGCTGCGGTCACCCCTGCTGCTTGTGCACCTTTTTCTTCCACACTCCCCCCCCACATAACTTTCTATTGATGTGCTTTGATACAGCACTTTGGGAACATCCAACTTTTGCATCTACCATTTGAGGCTTTCCCTCCTCATGGAGGGTGTCAATGCTGGTTTTCTGCACAACTGTTATTAGATTGTAAGCTCTTCTGAGCAGGGCCCTATTAATCCTATTGTATTGTATTATAACTGTATTGTCTCCCTTTTATATTGTAAAGCGCTGCGTAAATTGTTGGCGCTATATAAATCCTGAATAATAATAACTGCCAGGTCAGCAGTCTTTCCCATGAGTAAGATTCCTACTGAACCAGACTGAAAGACCATTTAAAGGCTCAGGAACCCTTTGCAGGTGTTATGGCTTAATTATCTGGATTAGAGTGGGACACTGAGCCTAGAATATTGCACCTTTTCACAATATTCTAATTTTCTGAGATTGTGGATTTGGGGTTTTCATGAGCTGTAAGCCATAACCATCACAATTATGATAAATCACGGCTTGAACTATCTTGCGCTGCATGTAATGAGTCTATCTCATGTATTAGTTTCACCTTTTAAGTTGCATTAGTGAAATGAACTTTAGCAGGATAGTCTAATTTTTCGAGTTTCACCTGTATAGTAGGGCTGCTGAAATTAATCGCAGCATCGATGCATCGCGATTCGGGTGTCCCCGATGCGGCATCGATGCATGCGACCCGCAAAATCGATTTCTGGCCCCGCCCCCTCCCGGGAGAGCGCTCCGTGCGTTAAGCTGTTATTAGTGTGTGTATATTCCGGCCATGTGACTCAGCCGCGCCTCCCTCCTCTCAGTCTCTCCTGATGTCAGCTCCGCCCACTGACTGGAGCTATCAGGTCAGAAGAGAGGCGGGCGGGGCTGACATCAGGAGAGACGTGAGAGGAGGGAGGCGTGGCTGAGAGTCACATGGCCGGAATATACACACACTAATAACAGCTTTACGCACGGAGCGCTCTCCCGGGAGAATTCACTGCTGACCTCAGGATACGATGGAAAGAATGTGATAGTCATGCCAAGTATCGACAACCGGCGGCTGGAATGGAGATCGGGTGGAGATGGTGAGCAGGCAGATCGCCCTGCTCATTACAGGCTGCCACCGGCAGAGCAGCATGTAAGCACAGAGGGGGGGGGGCGCGCTGTGACACAAGTCCATATCATAAATTGTCTTCTATGTGCATTCATCACACCACAACTCTGCATTATTGTCCGCAGTCTGTGACCATCTCCTGTGCCACGTCCGCAGTCTGTGACCATCTCCTGTGCCACGTCCGCAGTCTGTGACCATCTCCTGTGCCACGTCCGCAGTCTGTGACCATCTCCTGTGCCACGTCCGCAGTCTGTGACCATCTCCTGTGCCACGTCCGCAGTCTGTGACCATCTCCTGTGCCACGTCCGCAGTCTGTGACCATCTCTTGTAGCATGTCTGCAGTCTCTGATCATCTCCTGTAGCTTTTCTGCAGGCTCTGACCATCTCCTTTAGTATTTTGGAAGAGAGCCTGGAGCTCCTCTGCTGTCTCTTTTTTTTCTTAAGAATAAAAGATAGAATAAAAAAAATGGAGTTCTCCTGACTACTTGAATTTTTTTTGATGAAAACCATGAGCACTTGCGGACTTGCCCTGTAATCGTGATGCATCGCGGAATCGAATCGAATCGTTGACTTGATAATCGTAATCGAATCGTGAGGCTAGTGAAGATGCTCACCCCTACTGTATAGGTGCTGCAGAAAACAGATGACAGAAATAAGGTGTGATTGTGAAGAGTGGGAGATTTTTCATGGGAAGATAAAACTCCAGTAAACAGACACGGTCATATTTTTCTTCAGCCGTGTGTTTGCGAAGTGTAAATGTATTTCTACAAGAAATGAAAACACAAAATAATTTTGTGTAGGGCTGCAGGCTTGACACGCCAATTTAATTTCTTAATTGGTTTAGCAAAAGGTTAGAAAAACTATAGAAGACTTGGTTCCTATTCCCCCCCCCCCCCCCCTTTTTTGTAATTAGGGAGATCTTGTACCAAAACGTGAATTTTCAGAAGCTTGTATAAATCAATACAATCACAAGACAAGCATTAGACATCGAACTCAATACTCCAGGGACAATGAGTCCCCGGAGTATTGAGGTGGGTCAAGTTCCCTTGAAGCTGTTCATACACGTAAACATACTTAGCAAGACAGCCAAATTTGGCTAGTAACTGGTCAATCCAATGTTCACCAGCAGATTTACTAGGTTTTGCCAGATAGATATGAGGGCTGTGAAAGGCTGAAATAAGCCAGATTGTCCCCGTGACCCAAAGACACACATGGCAGGAAATGCACAGCCTGTGAAGTCAAGTCATGCAGACTATACCATAAATCACAATAGCAAGCAACATAAACTGGAGAAGGAAAGTGTGCACAATAAATAGACTTGACAGCTTCAGATAAACATAATGAGAAATTGCTAAAATTAAAAGGCAGAATCAATGTTATTGGCACTGATCTAGACTGGGTTCCAGCCTGCTGGTAATACATAGGAAATTAAATTGGCTGGCTGAACAGATATCGGAGGTAATCTCGATCTGTTAGGTCCTTCAAATCTTTCTAGCAGAGTATTGGGGTATTATAGTCTAGAGCCATGCTGGCACAGCAATGTTTTAGTTCAGGCTTGTTTTTCTCCCCACGCAGAAATCGGCAGATAAGACAGTGAAGAATATGGGTGTGTCACAGCGGAGCTACAAGCCAGAGCCTGAACATCTGTACAGCATACGGGATACGCAAACAACTGTGCTGTCAACCAACTATTCAAGCATTTCTTACATTTAGAGACAGCTAAGTATGGTACCAAATGGCAGAAACCAAAGCAGAGCTTCAAAAGTATACAAAGAAAGGCTGCAAATATGCACAAAATGAGCAGCAATTTATTCTTTATTAAAGAGACCCCATCACCAGATTGTTCATCAAACACAAAAGAATTTACATAAAAGATTATATATGTGCATTTATCGTTTTATTATGTAGGTCATCGATCTGTAAAACCCTATCTTGTGTAGATACTCCAAAGCCCTGAGCCTGCTGCTCCAGCCTCAAAAATAAAAAAATGAATAAATTAAAAGTCAGCAGCTACAAATACTGTAGCTGACTTTTAATATAAGGACACTTAGCAGTCCAGGGATCCCACAATGTCGCCTCCCCGAAGCCGATTCCTCCATCGGCTTGGGTGCAGGCGCCACGCTTTTTGAATGACGCAGTCTTTTGAGACGCACACAGGTCCCAGAAGGCAGCGAGGTCGGGGCGCAGAATGCAAAATGCCAGGATGACGTACCTCACTGCGGTGAGGTTAGGACGGATGTCCTGCTGGAAAAAGGAAAGAAAGAAAAAAAGGCACAAAAAATAAATAAATGGATATCCAAAAACAAGGGGGGTGGGGTGATCGATTAAGACCTGGTTTCAATTTAGCCTGCAACTCCGCTTTAATGAGATATTCTATAGCAAGGGTGGGCATCCTTGGCACGCCAGGTGTTGTGGAACTAAAAGTCCCTAAAAGACTGACAGGAAGATGAGATTTGTAGTTTCACCACAGCTAAAGTGCTGAGGCTGCCTGTCTCTGACATACTGTATTTCCCTTAGCTCTCACCTAGGCTGCTACATAAAGGCTACATTCACACTAGAAATTTAGGCCAATGAAAATTTTAGGGGCAGGAATCAAAGGTTCTGAGCACCAAGGTACACGCACCTGCCCTGTTCACTATGACAGGTCGTCGGTGTCCTGCAGCGATTCACGGCTCTCTGCGCAGACAGCAATTACCTGCGGTGATCACTGCTTAACGCACTACTGTACATCAAGCAGCGATCACAGCAGGTCATCACTGGCTGTGCGTACCGCAGCGAATCGCTGCAGCCAATGGCAACGTGTCATTATAGTGGCTTTAAAGTTTAAAGTCTATTTACTAATTTTTTTCTTTGTGAAAAGCTCAAAAAAAACGCAAGATTTTTCTTTACATATTTTTCGGAACATCACATACAAACTATCAGCAGCAAGGAGTGTTACAAAGCCAAAATGAAGCATTTCAGCCCCCTGATTGCCCTCCTGTAATATACAATAAAAGGCTAGTCATATTCCTAAAAAGTGACACATTCCTAGAAAGGAAGTTTCCAAGAGAAAACACTCAAGTTGTTGTTGCCAACACAAAACTGAAATAGCAGCTTTGGTAAGCCTTAGCCTTTCATTGCAACATCATCACATTTGCAGTACTTACAGCTCGTGCTGGATCACCAAAATCTATCTTCAATCTGCCCATAGCTCTAATAATGGCAATAATGGATTGTATGGTGTTACTGTATACCACAGCTTTATACTGTTTACATTCCTCTTCTGAGTAGCCAGCTTCATGAATAATTCTAAAACAGAAAAAAAAAACAAAAAAAAAAACATTCAAATTAACAACTAAAGTGCATTCCTAATGCAATAATGTCTCCTAAAGGAGTTCTACGTACACTGTGTACACTTTTTTTTTTTTTTTTATAACACCAGCATTGGAATAGCAGTACAAACAATAGTTCTATTTGCCAATCCAATATAAGCTTACTTGAAACATTCTTTTTCCATGTTGTGAGTTCTGTCTACTGCCCATCTTTCCACAGCTTCCTGGATTCCCTTGTATGCTTTTTGTCTGATGTTTGCATTCAATTTCTAAGGTCTACATACTGTGCACCCAGAAAGTATTCACAGCGCTTCACTTTTTCTTTTTTTGGAACCACTCCTAGAGCAGGCCACCTGGCCAAACTGAGCGATCGGGGAAGAAAGGCCTTAGTCGGAGAGGTGACCAAGAACCCGATGGTCACTGACAGAGCTCCAGCATTTCTCTGTGGAGAGGGGAGAACCTTCCAGAGGAACAACCATCTTTGCAGCACTCCACCAATCAGGCCTGTATGGTAGAGTGGCCAGACGGAAGCCACTCCTCAGTAAAAAGGCACATGACAGCCCACCTGGTGTTTTCCAAACGGCAACTGAAGGTCCGTGAGAAACAAAAGTCTCTGGTCTGATAAAACAAAGATTGAACTCTTTGGCCTGAATGGCAAGCGTCATCTCTGGAGGAAACCAGGCACCGCTCATGGCCAATACCATCCCTACAGTGAAGCATGGTGGTGGCAGCATTATGCTGTGGGGATGTTTTTCAGCTGCAGGAACTGGGAGACTAATCAGGATCGAGGGAAGATGAATGCAGCAATGTACAGAGATACCCTTAATGAAAACCTGCTCTAGAGTGCTCTGGACCTCAGACTGGGGGCGAAGGTTCATCTTCCAACAGGACAACGACCCTAAGCACACAGCCAAGATAACAAAGGAGTGGCTACGGGAAAACTCTGAATGTCCTTGAGTGGCCAAGCCGGAGCCCAGACTTGAAACCGACTGAACATCTCTGGAGAGATCTAAAAACGGATGTGCACCAACACTCCCCATCCAACCTGATGGAGCTTGAGAGGTCTTGCAAAGAAGAATGGGAGAAACTGACTAAAAATAGGTATGCCAAGCTTGCAGCATCATACTCAAAAAGACTTGAGGCTGCAATTGGTGCCAAAGATGCTTCAATAAAGTATTGAGCAAAGGCTATGAATACTAATGTACATGTGATTTTTCTCATTTTTAACAAATTTGCAAAGATTTCAAACAAACTTTTTTCACATCAGCGCCTCTGTTGTTCAGAAGGCAGGTTTTGTGAATTCTGTGACACAGCAGTGCCTATTTACAGTAGTGAATAAGTGTCACTAAATTCAAGGAAGTAAATGCGTGGGATCTTTGCAAAGTAAATTTACAGACTTTAAGATTGTTCAGAATATTAGGAGTAGACTAGAAATAACTGAAATATAATTTGGAAATTAATATGCGATTTTAAATGTGGACTATAAATACGCTTTAAGGCCCCCTTCAAACAGTTTGCGCCCGTTCTGATCGAAAGGGAATTTGTGAATATATCTCCTACAGAACTGGAGCAGACTGCAACAGATTTGTGACATTTATGTCCATTCAGTTTTTTGTTTCTAGAGTCCAAAAGGACCCATTGTAGGTCTATGGTCAACTGGCTATAAACAGACATGCATGCGTTTACATCTGATACGCAACAAGGCAAACGTCTGCTTACATCCTCCTGCCCATAGACTAACATTGAGCTTCCATTCAGATCTGCCTAAAAATCTGAGAAATTTGATGGCCTGAAAAATCAGATTGAAGTGCTTATCTGAAAGTACCCTTACAGTATTGGATGTTATTACCAGTGCAATTTAGAGGACTTTACTAAAGCTATACTCTGTTAAAAGCATGCCAAACTAATTATTAAAGACATATAATTATAAGTGATAACCTTTTATCACTTCACCTTCATTTCCTGAAAAATGTGTCTACAACTACTAGCTTACCACTTAACACTGATGCTGTAACCACATTATTATTAACTATCACCAATGCTAACAAATGAATATTAAGATTTTCTTAAAGTGTTTGTAAAAACTGAAGGTTTTTCACCTTCATGCATTGTATGCATAAAAGAAAAGAAAAAAAACAAAAACAAACAAACACTTTCTGTGTACCAGCCCCCTCTAATACTTATCTGGGCCCGATCTTCCTCCAGGGATGCGCATGAGAACCTTGGCTCACCGGAGACTATCCTTCTCCTCATTGGCTAAGACAGCAGCGGGAGCCATTGAGGAGAGAGAGGGAACAGGTGCCGAGCCGTGGCCCTGTGTAAATGGGAAAGCAGCACTGAGGCTTGGGAACAAGCCTGCTCCGGTGCCCCCATTGGAAGCTGCTTTCTTTGGGGGCACTTGGCAGGAGGGAGAGGCCAGGAGACCTGAGAAGAGAAGGGTTGGCATTGCTCTGTGCAAAATCATTGCACAGATAAGGCAAGTATAACTTTTTTTTTCTAACAATGTTGACTTTAACCACTTGCCAAATGGGCACTTTCACCCCCTTCCTGCCCAGGCCAATTTTCAGCTTTTAGTGCTGTTGCACTTTGAATGACAATTGTGCGGTCATGCAACACTATTCATATGACATTTTATTCGAATAGAGCTCTCTTTTGGTGGTATTTAATCCCCACTGTTTTTATTTTTTGTTAAACGAAAATAGACCAAAATTTTTTTAAAAAAAGCGTTTTTCTTAGTTTTGGTTATAAAATTTTGCAAAACAGGTAAATTCGTCTCCTTCACTGATGTGCGCTGATGAGCACCAATAGGCACTGTTGGGGCTGCACTGATAACCAGTACAGGATTATCAGTGTAGATGTCCCCTTTCACACTTGCCAATTACCGGCTCTCTCATCTCCTCACACTGTAGGAAAGGAAAGGAATGCTGATAACTGGCAAGTGTGTTTACATTGTGATCAGCTGTGATTGGCCCTTTTTTGCCTATAAGAAGGATTGCACCTCTTATTATTTCCAGAGACTATATTGATTGCCTTTATGAACTACTGTGAATATCCTTTATGGGTTTATTACCCCAGCTGAGCACTTTGGTCTGATAAACACTTCATATGTAGTTTATAGACAGACTACATGCGTCCATGCGATTATGTTGTTATGTTTGTATAAGTTTTTCTCATTTTTCACATGTAATGAGCACTCTTATAGCACATTATTATATATCTAGTTATATTACTATTCACAAGTTCACCTTAGTGAATATTCCACCCCAAAGGAAGCTTTCGGTGGTTATATTTCTTTAGCGCTGCATTTTTTAAGTCAGAAAGTAAAACTGTAGAGATGATAAATTGTTCAAACAAACCTCAACAAAATAAACTTCATCAGAAATGTGAGAAATGCTAAAAGAGACTTACTTCATTTGTTTGACAATTGTGCTTTTCCCTGACTCGCCAGCTCCTGAAAGAGAAAAAAACCAAAACCAACATTAATGGCAGGTTTTTAGAAAAGCCTTGATAACCACTCCTATCTCTCTAAATTTAGGACAGTACACAAGACAAATGCGAGACAGTACATGCATGTTATTTTTTTTGGGGGGGGGGGGGGGGGGAGCGGGTACCCAGTTTTGACAGGCACCCAGCTTCCACTTCCTCTGCTGGAGTCGCCGGAAGTTCACCTCTCCCCCCTCCCTCCCATCCTCTGGGGCACGTCACAGGTCCCAGAAGAGTGCCTGGCCATTCACAATGCGCACCCAGCTGCGAAGCCATAGCCGGGCGCCCAGTGTTACAATGCTAGCAGCGGGGAGAGGAGTGAGGCTTCAGGCGGCCGCATCGCTGGACCATTTATTAAAAGTCAAAAGCTACACTTTTTGTAAATGGGTAGAACTCTGCTTTAAGGCCCCTTTCACACGTGCGGACCGTATGTCCGTATTTCATGCATCCGTTTTCGCATGAAATACGGACATACATGCATCCCTATGGGATAGCGGGTGTCAGCGGATGTACATCCGCTAACACCCGATGTTGTCCGCCTCCGCTCTCGTCCGATTCTGCGGACGAAAGAAAATTCTATTTTTCTATCCGTCTGCAGAGCGGATCGGAGGAACACGGACAGACGGTCCGTGTTCCTCCGATCCCCCATAGGGGAGAGCGGAGATCTGACAGGGCGGTCCCTGCACAGTGTGCGGGTCCCGCCCTGTCATCTGCCTGCTCAGCTGGGGAAAGCGGAGCGATCCCCGCTGAGCAGCGGATAAACACGGGGCGGATCAATACGGATCCGTCCCGTGTGAAAGGGGCCTAAGAGAGAATTTCACCGACGACCAATGTAAGGTGCATTCTTCCCACCAACGACCAATGTACGGAGCAGGCTGAGAAAAGCTGTTCTAGACTACAGTTCGCTCTTCGCCCCAATGTCCCATTTTCAGGACAAAAAGTGTGCAGGTTTAGGAGATATTTCCGGTACCTAGAGATAAGCCTTATTAAAGGCTTACCAGTAGGTAAAAGTGGTGTAGCTAGGTTTACAGCCACTTTAAAAAAAGCATTTCCTTGATTCAGTGCTGGGAGTGCTCAACAGTTGTCAAAAACCAAAACAAAACAAAAAAAAAAAAAAAAATAAAAAACACAGGCTGCCAAGTTACTCACATTGCTAAAAGAGAAACACATTGTAACAGTTATTTTAGATCAAAGGGATGAACTGTCTGCAAATGAGGTCAGTTTAACCTTTAGTTAAAATAAGAAAATTACTTAAAACCCCAAAACAGGAGAGATATAGATATAGAGAGAGAGATAGATATTTCTATCTCTATTCATTCTATCAAAAGTTTTAGCAGAGACCCTAGAGAATAAAATGGCAATATTTTATGTCACACTGTATTTGCACAGCGTGACAGCGGTCTTTTAAACACAATTTTTTTTTTGGGGGGGGGGGGGGGGGAAACACACTTAGATAGAACTAAAAAAAAAAAAAAAAAAAAAAACACTAATAAAGTTAGCCCAATTTTTTTGTACAACGTGAAAGATGTTACTCTGCCAGAATTGTGAGAGAATCCTGATCTTTATTCTAAGCATAAAAATTGTGGTTCTCATTTTAGCCAGAATCATGCAGCAGGCAAAGGGGTGGGTCAGGGTGCTGATAACTGCAGTAAGTGGGTTCAAGCAGATGAGATAGACTGCCATGTATTCACAGCATGTCCAGCATAAATGGTCCTATTAAAGTTTCTTATGAGACATTGCTTTGTTAAAGTGTGTCATATTAGAGACTGACATTTGATGGTAAAATGTATTATTTATGTCACATGCCACTCTCACCGTTTACATTACTCCTCACCCAGATGGCCCTGAATAGTATATGTGGCATTATTAAATACGGCCATACTGTGCACTTTACAACAGAAGATTGCACAGCTTTCAATGTGAAAATAAACATGGTATTATCCCCTTGTATTCCATGGCAGGCAAGCAATATATGAAGTACACACAGCTCATAGTGCAGTTCAGTCTCAATTATAAAAGCATACAAAACAATTCAGAGCATTGCTGAGATTTTTCAGATTTGCAGGAATTTTGTTTAGTCTCAGTGACTCTGTGATAGCACAGAACAAAGCTAATTTCTGTTGTAGCAAGTCTATAAAATGAAATCTGTTTAAAGCCATGAAAAGAGGTTAAGTACACATAAGTGTGGCACAATAAGAGTCGTTATGAACATATAAATGCTTTGCATTGCAAGCCGAAAATCAGGAGTATGAGAACAATGCCTGACAAACGTCAATTCTCCAGCTCTCCACCCACAGTAACTGTTAGGCATCCCTATTGTTGGGAAGAAATCCATATTTTCTTCCTAAATATAGAAAGATCACTCCAGTCAAGATCAATGCAATAACAATTACAGAGAAAAAAAATATATAAAGGGGAAAGTGCCACCATCCACTCGGGTCTATAATGCATCACAGCTCAGAACGTGTCCTGGTGGTCATAGTATATCCATAGGTAAAAATGAATATCTCCTAAACGTGCACCGCTTAGAAGATATTCACCCTGCATGCAGCCTCTGACGTCACAGTCTCATGCGCTCTAAAGGCCCAGCACACCACGCTAGACCTTCAGAGCATCTTGTCGGAACCGAGGGCTCCCACACGAATGCGCGGGATTGACGTTGTCATGGCTCTGGCCACTCACAGCGCCTGCGAACCCAGAAGAAATGCTGGGAGAAGATGTCCGCCCCCCTTAGCGACAACAGGGCACCTCTGAAAGGGCTTCGTGCTAAGGTATATACTAGCACATTATGCCATTGTCACACAGGTGCATTTTTGTTTGTTATTCTGCAGCAGTTTACTAGCGCTTTAATAGTAAGGGTAAAGTAGAATTCATGCTTTCATTTGACTGGATACAGTTTTTTTGGGCTAAGTTGGCCCAAATGAAATATTTCTATTACATTACTATGCTGATAATATCTGTACGTTTCTGACAGATACCAATTATTTGAAAAAATTAAATATCGGCCCCAATAATGTAACGGAAACAGTTTGTTTGGGCCAGCTTGGTCCAAACGAACAATCGAAAGTCAAATGAAAGCTGGAACTCAACTTTAAGGCTGCATTCACACATGATCGCGGGCAGAATTGCCGCGATTCCACCCTGCGATTTCAAGTGGCTGCAAACCACCGGACGCGCTTGCCATGCCATTTACTTCTAATGCCACCACGTTTGTTGCATGGTAAATTGTGCTGCAATCACAACGCTTGTTGCTCAAAAAGGAACACAAGCTTCTTTTGGGCAATAGTTGCGCACATTTTGCGATTTTCCACAATTGTAGCATTATTTAGCGTGCAACAATCGCGGTGCAATTGGGGTGCCATTATAAGTAATGGCATTGCAAGCGTGTCACGCATTTTGCAGACCATTTGAAATCGCGGGGCGTCAGCAATCATGTGTGAATGCAGCCTAAGGGCTTGATCACACCAGGTGTGCAACTTGCCAAGTTCAGTCCCAATGCAAGACAGGACAAAAAAACCTCGCTACCAATGGCGTCAGTTCACACCACTGCATACAGTCCTTTTCAGCACAGCGGGTTGTGGTGCAAACTACTAAATCACAACTTCACTGACTGCATGGAACTGTAAGGAATGGGGGGGTAAAAAGGGAAAAAAAAAAAAAAAAAAAAAAGGAAAAAAAAAAAAAAATAAGGTGTGATGCGACGCAAATAAGCTTTTTTTAATGGGCTAGAATACACAAAACACACACGCGCAAAACCTGGTCAACCGCTTAAATTAAAAAAAAAGGTTTTTTTTCCCCTAACCAGAAAAATCTATAGCTGAAAATCTAAGTTATGACAAACAGTTCCATTTCTCCTTTTCTTCAGTCTTTAAGACCTTTAAATAAATATACATCACACAGGTATGCCCGATCAGCACAGTTCAAGGGTTCCATAACTTTCAAGCAGTTTTTTCATGAACTCCAACATTCATAAAGATGTTCTTTTTTAAAGAAGGAATTTTATAGTAGACAAAAAATAAATAAATCACTGCATGTCCGCATTACTCAATAGCCTGGTCAAGCTATTAGAGTGTAAGTGCATGCCACAATCTATATATAAAACTAAAACATATGGTGACATGACATCAAGGAAACCACACTATGATACAATACACAATTAGCACTGTTTGGATTTCACCCTTTTGTTCTGCCAGCCAAACTGGTTCTAGGACAGGAAATGATGTCAAATGCAGCAATCTTTTTCTCTGTTGATAAGCAATTGTACAAACCATCCTAGTGACAGTAAACGGCCGACTGTTTATTATTCTTGAAACATGTCACGTCTCATCTAACTTGGTATTTCAAACTACTTGCAACTTGTAGCAACTTTCCTGCCATTTAACGACCCCCATCCAAGATAAAATTTTACCCTCCTCCCGCTAGGAGGGGAAAAGAAAAGAAAAAAAAAAAAAGTTATTTAAAAAGGCCCATTATTAATTACTTGCCTTAAAGAAAAAGTAAAAGGCAAAACTTTTTTTTTGGGGGGGGATAACAGAGCAGGATTAGAACACTGGTCATTGAAAGTGAAAGTAAGAGAAAATTCTTGGTTGCCCCCAAAACAAAATTAAGGGGAAATCTTCCAATGGTGGCACTATATGTGGTGACGCTGGTGGCTACCAGGGATTTCTTCACTTTAGAGGGATATATTCTCACTTCCTGTTGTGGCCAAGAAATAAATCTCCCCAACAGGCAACAAAGAAGTTGTCAGGGGCTAGAACCCCCCCACCCCTTTTACTTTATCAATGTGAAATAAAATTAAAAAAAAAAGTATTGCCCATCAGTTCTACTTTAAGCCAGGGTCATGTGATGCAGCCCAAGGTTTCCTCCCTTGGGTCCCTCTTTGGGTACCCACATCAGTGCCTGCATACCATGGCCTCTTCCTATTGGATGTCCATCAGCCAAGGTCCTTTCAGAAGAACTGATGTGAGCAAAGAGAGTGAAGGGGAACAAAGAATCCCATGCTCAAGTGCACTACTAGATTTGTGGTCCTTAGCACCAGGAAATGGTGGTGGCGAGGGAACTGGATGGGGAACTTAAAGCGTAACTCCACTTTTGCTGAGAAAAAAAACATTCCTCTGGGTGATCTACACTGCAAGGATTATAACAACCTTTGTTGCAGATTCCTACCTTTTGTTATTCTATAGAAATCCCTGATTGTTCCTCTGTGCCGTGTAGGTCTAATGGGAGTGGTTCCATAATTATCTATCAGCTGTGCACCTACACAGCACTAATGAGGAAATCGGCTGGGCCTGTATCCATATTGAAAGTATTTCACCAAAAATGAGATTTTTGTTGCAGGTGATGCCTGAAATCTGACTTGTATCTTAGTGCCGGTTCACACAGGGGCAACACGACTTGCAGGCCGACTCTGTGAGGAGACCTGCACACGACTTCAGAGGCGACTTGCAAAACGACTTCTATATAGAAGTCAATGCAAGTCGCCTGAAGTCGCCCCAAAAGTAGTACAGGAACCTTTTTCCATGTCGGAGCGACTTGAGTCGCTCCTATTAGAACGGTTCCATAGTACGGAACGGGACGCGACTTGTCAGGCGGCTAAGTCGCCTGACAAATCGCCCCTGTATTCACAGGAGCGACACAGGGGCTTAGGCAGACTTCTGAGAAAATTGGTGAGCTAATCACACAAGCAGGAAAAGATGTTTCTGGGGTGTATTCAATACACACCTCTGTGAACTCCAGGTAGCCATATTACATTGCATTTACAGAAAATTACAGCGGCTACAGATAGGAAAGGTATTTTTTTATTAACATTTAATTACAATATGACTTGTGTCTCAAATGTAAACGCTATATTTTGTCTTAATTTGCCAATTTTTTCCCTACGAAAGTGGAGTTACCCTTAAAGGTAAGGGCAAAAAAAGCCTAGTCAGATGGGATAGAGGGAGGTGGGTGGAAGGCAGAACACTTTTTGCTGGAGTGGGGATTTAAACTGATAGGTAGTCCAAACATCACCGATTAGCAACTTTTAATGCCAAGCTAAAAGCTCAATCCCAGAAAGTGTCACAACTTCAGTTAAGCACCTGTCTCAACACGACGCATGTTCAGCAATCAATCTGAATGTACTGAGAACATGATGAATATGGTAATTGTATGCTATTGGGAGTACTCATAAGGTTTTAAATGCTGAGGAGATTCCCTTCCATCAAATGAATGATCAATCAATGAGTAGCGAGGAATTGCCAGGTAATTCCCAAAAGGAAGTGAAGTGAAATATCCTCAATATGGACACAGACTAAAAAGGTAATACAGGAGGTGTAATACTTTTCTCAATCTCTCCGATATATAAAACAAAAAAAAAGAAAGCTGACTAGTGTTGGGCTTTTTGCAGTTTGACAGCCACATTTCTGCCGAGAGCTGGAAAATGTTCATCACTGACAAAAAGATAGACATCAATGTGAACATCCAAAGACATGCTAGTAGGTTAATCGGATCTGTCTAAATTGGCCCATGTATGAATGCGTGTTAGAGATCTTAGATTGCAAGTCCAGAGGGCAGAGACTGATCTGAATGTACACATATATTATTACACACACACGCAGTATTTATCACATATAACACACACCCTTATTTTAAGAACTTAAAACGGAAATCCGCTTTAAGTGAAGCTGACCCCCTTACATACCACACTTGGCATGTTATTTTTTGGGGCGAGTGGATACCCTCTTTTTTAGGGACATCCAGCTCCCACTTCCTCCTCTGGCTCTGTGGAGCCGGAAAGGAAGTTCACCTCTCCCCCTCCCTCCGAGCAAACTTCTGGGACACGTCACAGGTCCCAGATTGCCTGGCCAATCACAGAGAGGCTCCTGCATGCCCAGCTGTGAAGCCACAGCTGGGCACCCACAGTCACAATGGCGGCTGAGGAGAGGAGCGGGACAGGTGAGTATCCGATTATTAAGTCAGCCGCTACAATTTTTGTAGTGGCTGAGTTTTATATGAGTGGAACTCCGCTTTAAATCTTAAATAACGAACTTTGAAGCTAAATAAGAGTCAGTGCCCATTAATACAGCCTGTTCAGTGCCCATTTGCAGCCTCACCATTGCCCATTAATGAAGCCTGATCAGTGCCTATTTGCAGCCCCGCAATTGCCCATCTGTAGCCTTGCCATTGCCCATCATTGTAGTCTGATCAGTGCCCATTTGCAGCCTCAGCAGTGCCCATCATTGCAGCCTGATCAGTGCCCATCTCCATGCTTGCCATTGTCCATCATTGCTGCCTGATCAGTGCCCATCTGGAGCCTCACCAGTGCCTGTTAATGTAGACAGAGCCAGATCTCCTGTGTACTTGGCTCAGCTCGCAATCCAGGACATGTGACATGCTGGGAGCCGTCCAGGAGGAGGGACTGGACGTGACTGTGAGCCGAGTCAAACTCACAAGAGATCACGGCTCTGTCTAATCTAGCGGCGCTCACCCCCTCCTTCCCCTTCGAGACAGCACTATGTCGGCATATAACACGCACCCACGATTTTCCCCCTAGTGTCAGTGTTATACACCAATATGGTACATACATATATGTAAAATGCTGCATAAATTGACAACACTATAGAAGTTATAACAGCACCTTCTGCATACCCAGGCCTCTTTCACAAAGGCGGCGGTCCTGCCGCTGGTAAAAGCAGGTTTTGTTTTTTTGAAGTTCCAAAACTTCAGGTACAGCGATCACCGGCAGTCATGGTGGATATACTGTAGGTCAATGATTTTGAAAAAAAAAAAAAAAATTTTTTTTGATTTTTATCAAATTTATATTAGGGCCAGTTCACACCATAGAAACGCAGTCTGGATGCGCTCCAGATGCTTTTTTGCATGCGCGTTTTTGAAGCGTTCCAGTGTTTTTTTGATGCGTTTTTTGGTGCAGTCCAGTGCATTTCCACCCCTTTTATTTCCTTAACCTTAAATAAGAACATGGGTGTTCCGGTGTGTTTTTGATACTTTTTACAGCGTCCCAGTACAGTCCAGTGCAGGAAAAATGCAGCATGTTCTACTTTTTTTTCTGGAACTGGAATGCACTGGTGTGAGCTATGCCACTGAAAACCATATAACCGACTTTCTATGCATTTTTGAAAAAAAAACGCACTGGACTGCATGTGGTGTGAACTGGCCCTTAATAAAATCCTTTTGGAGTAAAAAATCTATCTAAAGATAGTTTTCTATTTAAGATACATTAATAATTTAGTTTCTCCAGCATGAAATGGAGCTTAGTTATGTAGCATGAGGCTGTATATTCTGCAATATTTACATTTTCGGTAAACTTATTCAATGAATCTAAGCTCTGCAAACTGAGATGACATACACTGCATTGATGCATTCACACAATGTCACAGTAACCATGAGATAAAACAAAGTTCAGAAATATTCCTTTATCCCATTGTTTTGTAAATCTATGTACACTACAAATTGTATGATTGAATTTGCTCCGATATCGCTTTTTACTAACCTAACAGCTTATTATTCTAAATAGAATCTTTAATATCTGCAAACAAAATGAAGGTTTTCTAACTACTAGCAAGAATAAGTCCTTACATTTAAAGAGAACCTGTCATTTCAGATCCATTACGGCAGCGCCTGTTAGTGGGTATCCATTCACTTGCTGCCGCCACGTCCCTCACCTTGTTGTGTCACTGCCGCATATCCAGCCGTCCCATTAAAGTGAATGGGACTGTTGGTGAGTCAACAGCGGGACAGAAGAGGAGGAGGCGCTGCGGGACCGAGATAACAGTCGCTCTTTAAAAATCATGATTTAAAGCGAGTTGATTTAAATCAAGCCTTTTTACTAGTGATTTAAATCAACTTGATTTAAATCAAATCCACCCGACTTGCAGCGATTAAGTGCATTTACATCCGGCCCAGTGGAACATTCTTGTAATTTCTGATGCGCTTCCCGTTTTTCTTTGCTCGTTGCAGCTGCTATCCGCAGATGCAATAGTACACTGCGATTACCTGCAGTTATGTACAGATAGCTGCGATAAAAATCGGTCCTGGACGCAGTCAAATTTATTTTTTCTAACCGCAGAAAACCCCATGTACAGAAACAGTTGCTAAACGTATTGTGTATATGGGGTCATAGGAAAGCATTGTCTGAGTTTAAGTGCGGTAGACTTCATCTAGCCGCAGCTAAAAGCTGAATTAAGGATTTCTAGCTTTATATATTCAGATCTAATAGTTCTTTCAATCAGGTTGAATAAAATTTGGATTGGAAAAGTAAAACATGTTTATACTGAACTGTAACAGCTGTGGTGTGCCCTGCAATGAAGCCAGATATCAACTAATGACACCATTAGGCCGACCCAAAAACAGTGACGTACATTCCAAAGAATGTAATATCAGTCAGTGTTTATGGGGGTCCCCCCCCTTCCACTGCACTATTGTATTCTGATAGCTATAGCTATAGCCACCAGCAGTGATCGCACAGAAGAAAAAAAAAAAAAAAAAACAACACACAGACAGGCTCCTTGTGTTGAAGTTGATTGATGGATCTACTAACTTCATCCTGTCCATAGATGGATCAAAATTTGGCCGGTTCCTGCTGAACCCACTGAATTCCAATCCATCTATGGCCGGCCTTAGGACGATTAAGCCGATTCATTCACAAATTCCTCCCTGAGCTGCTATCAAGTAGCATTGCAACAGAAAAAAATTCTGGTCATGAATTGTGTCTCAATTGGCTACCCAGGTGCAGGGGTGGCAAATACACATCAATCTGTTGCATAAAATCTGCTGACGAGTGGCCAGATTTGGGTCTACCATTTTCTTAATAAATGTCCTCCTTTGCTTGTTGTACCCCAATACCAAGGAGCAGCGATCTATCCAATTTTCCTGGGACACACCCTGCCAACATGCTAATATTCTACTTTTATGTCAGGGTGCCCTTCCCCAGTGTGGATAGGAACGGTGACAGAAGAGCTCCTATGTCAATGATTGCAGCATGGTCTTCACTCAGCATTAAGGATGAGCTTGGGCATGTTCGCACAGCTCACATGCAGAGCCCGCCAGGAAGTTGGCACGGCGCTGCGCTAATCACAGGCAGTGAGACATTTTCCTGATGTGCGGCTGCAGAGATCAGGAAATGTCTCAGTGCCTGCTGCAGAGATCAGGAAATGTCTCAGTGCCTGCGATTAGCGCAGGGAGACTTCCTGGCGGGCTCTGCACGTGGGCTGTGTGAACACGCCCGATCTCATCCTTACTCAGCATTAGCAAGGACAAGAGCAGGTTGATCTGAGATTAAGCCATCAGCAAGCTGACTTGCTTATCCTGGCAATGACAGGGGAGATCACGCTTTTCTGATCAAAGAACTTTCTTTAGTTGGCATCTCTACCCTGCCATCTCACTGTGATATTGACGGATTTTTTTTTTTTTTATAACAAACATATCATCCACCGGCACTCCTGGCCCCTCCCTCCCGCAGAGTGCCCCCACAGCAAACAGTTTGCTCTGGGGGCACCCAATCCGCTGCTCTGCATGTCCATTCACACAGACCTGTGGCTGGACCCCTCTCCCCCCATTGGCTCACTGGCTGTGGTCTCAGCTGATGAGAGGGGAGAGTCCCTGGAGTCCCTCATGCACATTGCTGGATCATGGTGGGGTTCACGTAAGTACTGGAGGGGTTTGCTGCACACAGAAGGTTTTTTACCTTCATGCACACAAGGTAAAAAACCACATGCCTTTAGAACCACTTGAAGCTGGCCATAGATGGATCCAAATTCAGCTGGTTCAGCTGAATGTCGATCCATCTATGGCTATTCCCACACCATAGAAGTCGGTCTAACGAGTGACTATCAAACAGTAATGTGGAAAATTTCTCGATCAGCGGGCCGCAGCCAATCTGTTGCATCACTAATCAATGTATTCCAACAATCAGTAAGTTGCTGTTGGTACAATAGCACAACGGGGAGGATTGCTCCATCCACCACGTTTTTGTGGATGAGGGGGAATCTGCTCTTCCCACTCCACCAACCCATCTATGCCCAGCAATACAATCACCTGCAGTGACCACCTACAACATACTGCCGTGCTCAATTGCTACATCTCTTGCCTGACCAAGGTATGCGAAACCGTACCGGTAACCAAAGCAACTGTATACAGCACTCCTTCCTCCAAAAGTAAACATACCTGATGGAGCTGTATCTACTATCACCGTGCTGGTGTCAAAAGTCACAGCTCTTGCACAATACCAATACATGTTCTCTTTTCTTTCTAATGAGGATTGTACAAGAACTAGAAGTACAAAAAGAAACTACTTGTTGATCTTCTGGAAATGCACTGGTGCTGCCAACTCCTGTGATAGGCTAAGGCTGGCCATACACATCTGTGGGCTGAACAAAATTGATAACAGATTCCGTCAACCATCCATCCTACACAATGTGGATGGATGAATCTCCCACTGTGTCTATTCTACCCAAAAAAAAAAATTTCATGGCAAGCTTCCTCAATCCATGTGACAAGTCCCCAGCAGTATCTTGTCTAAGCAGCGCCAACCCACGGTCACTTGCTCGCCCTTTTACATACAATGCATAGCCCTGCGTCATGATGTAAAGGAACTGGTCACAGCAAAGAGCCCAAGCACGAGGGTGGATAAAAAGCAAAGATTTTTTTATCTATTTTTTTTTTATTTAAAATCAATTAAAATTCTTTTGGAGTAAGAATCTATGTGAAGATAGTTATCTATTTATATGATACATTAGTTTAGTTTAATAAGCATAAAATGGAGTTTAGTTATGTAGCATGAGGCTATATATTCTGCAGAACAGTATTTACATTTTTGGTAAACTCATTCAATGAATCCAAGCTCTTCAAGCAGAGATAACATGCACTGCATTGATGCATTCACACAATTTCACAGTAACCATGAGATAAAACAAAGTTCAGGAATATTCCTTTATTCCATTGTTTTCCAAATCTATATACACTACAAACTAAATCCATTAACGTAAAATCTGTTCTGATACCACTGCTTTACTAACCTGTCAGCTGCTTATAGGAAACCTAAATAGGAAACCTTCATTTTGTTTGAATATAATAGAGATTCTAACTACCAGCAAGAATAAGTCCTTACATTTCAGATCCATCACGGCAGCGCCCGTTAGCGGGCATCCCACTCACCTGCTGCCGTCACGTCCTTCACCTTGTTGTGTCACTGCCACATCACCAGCCGTCCCATTAAAGTGAATGGGACGGTCGCTGAGTCAACAGCGGGTCAGACGAGCCGCTGCGGGACAGAGATGACATTTGCTCTTTAAAAATGATTTAAATCAAGTCTTTTTACTAGTGATTTAAAATCGACTTGATTTAAATCAAATACACCCTGTTGAGCACAGTACTGGAGACTGCCAAACCGAGGGATAGTGTAAGTAATGCACTTTATCAGTGCACCCCTAGACTAAACAAGGATTTAACTGAACTCACAAAATTGTTGTTATCTTCCTTCTAGGTTATAATTCCCTTGCCCCCTATGTAACTGAGATTTAAAAAAAAGGAGGAGTTTGTAGTCCAAATCAGGTAAGCTGCCTAGCAAAAACCAAGAGTAGCCATCCTAGGAAGATACGTTTTTGTTTTCACCTGGCAATGCTGTAAACAATGGGAAAATAAGAAAGCCTAAAAAATAAAAACTAATGCATGCACCATATCCAATGACCGCCAAGCCAAACCCAAGATGAAAGGGAGGTGCAAAAAGGCATGGAAAGCCAAGACACCAGCTAAAATCTATCAGTAATTATAAAGGTGATCCTGTCCCTTGTCAGTGCAAATTAATATCAGCTGGTTCAGTCTCAACTGATTGCCTATAAAAAGGTGTCTCATTACCAAGGTGTCACACAAGAAACATCTCATGATGGGTAAAAGCAAAGAGCTCTCTCAAGACCTTCGCAACCTTATTATTGCAAAGCATACCGACTGCATTGGTTACAGAAGGATTTCTGAATGTTCCAGTGAGCACAGTTGGGGTCATGATCCGGGAGTGGAAAGAATATAATTTCACCATAAACCCGCCACGACCAGGAGCTCCTCACAAGATTTCTGACAGAAGAGTGAAAAGAATTATCAGAAGAGTTGTCAAAGAGCCAAGGACCACTTGTGGAGAGCTTCAGAAAGACCTGTAATTATCAGGTACAATTGTTTCAAAGAAAACAATAAGTAATGCACTCAACCGTCATGGCCTGTATGCACTCTCACCACGCAAGACTCCATTGCTGAAGAAAAAGCATGTTGAAGCTAGTTTAACATTTGCTGCACAACATTTAGACAAGCCTGTAAAATACTGGGAGAATATAGTCTGGTCAGATGAGATCAAAATTAAACTCTCTGGATACCATAATACCCACCATGTTTGGAGGACAAATGGCACTACATATGACCGAAAAACACCATACCAACAGTGAAGTTTGGAGGTGGGAACATCATGGTGTGGGGTGGTTTTTCATCACACGATACTGGCAAACTTCATATTGTTGAAGGAAGGATGAATGACAAAATGTACTAGGACATTCTTGATAAAAATCTGCTGCCATCTACCAGGATTATGAAGAAACGAGGGTGGACATTTCAACAAGAAAACAATCCCAAACACAAAGCCAAGGAAACTCTCAATTGGTTTAAAAAAAAAGAAAATAAAGTTGCTAGAATGGCCCAGCCAATCACCTGTCTTGAATCCAATAGAAAATCTACCCCGTTTCCCCTAAAATAAGACCTAGCATGATTGTCGGTGATGGCTGCAATATAAGCCCTACCCCCCAAATAAGCCCTAGTTAAAGTCCTTGTAGGTCTTATTTGGGAGGTAGGGCTTATTTTGCAGCCATCACCAACAATCACGCTAGGTCTTATTTTCGGGGAAACAGGGTATGGAAGGAACTAAAGATCAGAGTTCATAGAAGAGGCCCACGAAAACCGTTTGTGTGGAAGAATGGGCCAACATCACACCTGAGCAAGGCATGCGACTAGTTTCTCCATACAGGAGGTGACTTAAAGCGGTCATTACCAACAAAAGATTTTGTATGAAGTATTAAATATATTTCAGTTTGCGTTTTCAATACGCTTTCCCTGTGTCATTCTATTTTATTACACATACCCTAAATTTCTGAACTTTTGTTTCTTTGTATGTATGGATTGCATGGGTTGTTACCAACATGTGGTGAAAATTTCATGTCAATAGCATAGCATCTTTAGGAATATATTTATCGAGAAAAATGGTGACATGTTCAATACTTATTTTACCCACTCGGTGTGTAGATAGATATTTGCACCACATTGTTCTTTTCTTCTGTAGTAGGCAGAAACCTGGGGGTACTTTATGACGCTGAAAAATGCTGCGGTCATCCTTTTGGTTCAGGGTGCAGGTCACTGTACAATCGTCCCAGACCATCACATATGTTTGACAACTGGTGACACACACACAAAAGCTCTGTGTGATGAATTGTATGAACTGGAGATATCCAATTTAGTTTAAAATCTGCCCTAGTCTTACAGAGAAGCTTCAGTCTCCCAAAATAAAATAAACTAGGGATTCACCGAAATTTCGGCCGCCGAATTATATCAGCCAAAAATGGCCTTTTCGGCAAAATGCCAAAAAGGAAATCACGCCGATAACGGCGCCGAAAATAGGGCGGGGCCTCTGGTGCTGCCCAGTATGGGGGTGTCATTCTGGAGCGTCCCCGTCCAGCCCCAGTCCTCTCCTCGACGAGGCACCTGAAAGCCAAGAACAGTGCTCTATCTATGGAGGAAAGCTGTCACTGTTTCTAACGGCATGTCAAACATCAAGTCCTGCACTCTTAACCCCCGCGGTGCTGCACACTGATAATGCTCCTCCTGCTGATCATACCTACAAGCTGCTCCTTAATGCTGTGTGCTGACAGCTTTCCTCCATAGATAAAGCACTGTTCTTGACTTTGCCTTGCCAACACTGCCCTGTCCTGATCCTGTCTGACATACAAAGGCAGGCTGCATGATGGGCACTGGTAGGCTGCTGGGCACTGGTCATGGGCAGGCTGCAAATGATAGGCACTGGCAGGCTGCATTGATCTCCTGTACCACGTCTGCAGTCTCTGACGTCTCCTGTACCACGTCTGCAGTCTCTGACCGTCTCCTGTACCACGTCTGCAGTCTCTGACCGTCTCCTGTACCACGTCTGCAGTCTCTGACCGTCTCCTGTACCACGTCTGCAGTCTCTGACCGTCTCCTGTACCACGTCTGCAGTCTCTGACCGTCTCCTGTACCACGTCTGCAGTCTCTGACCGTCTCCTGTACCACGTCTGCAGTCTCTGACCGTCTCCTGTACCACGTCTGCAGTCTCTGACCGTCTCCTGTACCACGTCTGCAGTCTCTGACCGTCTCCTGTACCACGTCTGCAGTCTCTGACCGTCTCCTGTACCACGTCTGCAGTCTCTGACCGTCTCCTGTACCACGTCTGCAGTCTCTGACCGTCTCCTGTACCACGTCTGCAGTCTCTGACCGTCTCCTGTACCACGTCTGCAGTCTCTGACCGTCTCCTGTACCACGTCTGCAGTCTCTGACCGTCTCCTGTACCACGTCTGCAGTCTCTGACCGTCTCCTGTACCACGTCTGCAGTCTCTGACCGTCTCCTGTACCACGTCTGCAGTCTCTGACCGTCTCCTGTACCACGTCTGCAGTCTCTGACCGTCTCCTGTACCACGTCTGCAGTCTCTGACCGTCTCCTGTACCACGTCTGCAGTCTCTGACCGTCTCCTGTACCACGTCTGCAGTCTCTGACCATCTCCTGTACCACGTCTGCAGTCTCTGACCATCTCCTGTACCACGTCTGCAGTCTCTGACCATCTCCTGTACCACGTCTGCAGTCTCTGACCATCTCCTGTACCACGTCTTCAGTCTCTGACCATCTCCTGTACCACGTCTGCAGTCTCTGACCATCTCCTGTACCACGTCTGCAGTCTCTGACCATCTCCTGTACCACGTCTGCAGTCTCTGACCATCTCCTGTACCACGTCTGCAGTCTCTGACCATCTCCTGTACCACGTCTGCAGTCTCTGACCATCTCCTGTACCACGTCTGCAGTCTCTGACCATCTCCTGTACCACGTCTGCAGTCTCTGACCATCTCCTGTACCACGTCTGCAGTCTCTGACCATCTCCTGTACCACGTCTGCAGTCTCTGACCATCTCCTGTATAAAAATATTTTTTTTAAAACTGTCATTTTCGGTATCGGTTTTCGGCCTAGTGTATTTTTCATTTTCGGTTTCGGCACACCCCGAAAATAGACATCAGCAGCTACAAATACTATAGCTGCTGACTTTTAATACAAGGATAATTACCAGCAGTGTCCCCACCCAAGCTAAATCTTCAGTCGGGAAGGGATACCAACAGTGAAGCTTTGTGCCTTCACAGCTGGCTTCTAATTGCACATGCAGTGTGTCCCAGAAGGCTGTGGGGGAAAAGAGGGTTTACTTCCTTACAGATTGCCGCCGCAACATGACAGAAAGTGGTCACCCATCCCCCCCCCCAAAAAAAAGTGGCAAATGTAAAGGAGCGGAGGAGAGGCGAACAAGTAGAACTTTCCCTTTTGGGTGAAGTTCCGCTTTAAGTAGTTCAGCCTGAAGCAGGAAAGCCTCTTTTTCTTACATTGCCATTTTAAAATGTTTTTCTTACCATCACCCAGATCTGCAGCTGCTCTTTATTAGCCGAAAGTTAGACATGCTTACTTCCCTAGTTTACGTCTGAAGTGGTTGTCTTACGATACACCAATCACACAAGCTGTAAATTGTCGGGGACCTAGTCTTCTGATCATATTCTACCAGACATATCACTATTGGTTTCCTCCATTTCCCCAGTGCCATTTGATAGTGTAGGAAACTACTCACTAGTTTTCTTTGCAATCTCTTCTGGATTATAATGGTCTTTGTCTTCCTAGATTTGCCTTTTCTCACCATTATGAGCACAATAGAGTATTTGCAATACACCTCCATGGTTAACAGAGGACAGAATTAAAATTAGACTTGGGAAACTTAACATTAATAAATCACCAGGAACTGATTTGCTTGCACCCGAGAGTACTTGGGGAACTCAGTCAAGTAATTGCCAGACCATTGTTCCTAATTTTCACTGACAGTCTACTGACTGGAATGGTACCAGCTGATTGGAGAAAAGTCAATGTAGCACCAATATTTAAAAAGGGCCCAAAATACATCCCTGGGAATTACAGCCTAACATCAATAGTATGCAAGCTCTTGGAGGCGATAAAAGGACTATATACATGATTTTAGTAATGAGCACGTTATCATTAGCAGTAATCAGCATGGATTCACGAAGGATTGTTCTTGCCAAACCAATCTATTAACCTTCTATGAGGAGGTGAGTTGCCATCTAGATAAAGGAAGGCCCGTAGATGTGGTGTATCTGGATTTTGCAAAAGCATTTGACACAGTTCCCCATAAACGTTTACTGTACAAAATAAGGTCCGTTGACATGGACCATAGGGTGAGTACATGGATTGAAAACTGGCTACAAGAGCGAATTCAGAGGATGGTGATAAATGGGGAGTACTCAGAATGGTCAGGGGTGGGTAGTGGGGTCCCCCAGGGTTCTGTGTTGGGACCAATCCTATTTAATTTGCTCATAAATGACCTGAAGGATGGGGTAAACGGTTCAATCTCTGTATTTGCAGACCATACTTTGTAATATTTTCCAAATAATGCTTCAAATTACCTTTTAATTTGGTTTAACATGTGTTGCTTGAAATGCAGCAAGCAGGACTTCTAATGCACTGCACCTACAACACGCCTAACATGTGCAAATATGAACAGTGTGAACATGTAAAACCACTGAACTGCAGCTTTCAAGCACTTTTTAAAATTTTCTGGCTTACAATGAGGTGTATACCACCTTGTGGACGTATCCCTTATTTACATACGGGGAGCATACCCATCGCTACACTTGTGATGCGCTGACACTGGACCTTGGGGTCTCAGATACACAAGCCGCTACAACCACTCTACCCGAACCTCCTCTTCCCAAATCAGAGGGCTATGTGTATTATGTAAAAGAATAAAATACAAAGTGTTCTATCATTGGACAGCAGAAGTGAGGGGAGGGCACAGTGATTGCCATGTAGCAGAATGCATCTGGCCTGTCAGAGTGCCAGGATTATAGCAATAGCTGCACATCCCATGCTCAGTAAAAAAAAAAAAAAAAAAAAGTAAATAGTAAATAAAGATAAAAGTCCAGGAGGTGGCAGACCTTTTAGACTTAACCCCTTAATAACCAGCATGAGTGCTGGAGCTCCACTTCCCTATGTACGCTAGCCACTATAAGGCCTCAAACAATGTTTTTAATTCTAGCATTTTTTTCTGCCTCTAAATGCCCCTGAATGAATTATAGTGGCCAACTAAATGAATTAAAGTGACTATAACCCAAAAAATAAATAAATAAAAATTAATATGGATCCTGTTCCCTTAAAGCATATCAACACAGCGCTTGTGCTCATCTGAAATACCTGGATGATCCTGCCCCCCCCCCTGTAAACTGACCATGTTCATCATGGCTGCTGAGTCCCTGACACAGTAGTCAGTTTACCTGCCTCCGTCATGCGCAGCTCTCCTCCTCTCTCCCCCCTCCCTGCCTGTCAGCTGTGTCAGTGCTGATCACTCCCCTCCTGCTGCTAAATTTAGTTTTCTTCCTATAATCCCAAGTGTTAGATTACAGTATGCGCCCACGCTCTCCTTCCATCCTCCTGGCTGACATCAGCGGGGTATTCTCAGCCCCTCCCTCTGTAGTTGTTAGATTGGGGAAGACCGCAGCGAGTGGTCATGCGAGCACCAAGCTGTGCTCTGAAATTAGGTATGAAGCGTCATATTTTTTATAAATGACATGCATTGGAGCACATACTGTAATAGAACACTGGAGATTATAGGAAAAAAAATAGTGGCTTTACAACCACTTGAACTCCCAAGTGCTTGGCGCGTCTAAACTGGTAACACTCATTTACAAGCATCAAGTATTAATTTCTGCCAAAATCCTGCTGCCAGGATGGAAAGATGGCCAAACGTCCAGTGGACATGAGGTCTAATGATGTCATTTTGGTCTTGGTCACTTCCCATGCTCCATTTTTACCCAAAAAAGGAAGTTCCGCTTTATAACACACCCCCCCCCCCAATTGGATTTTTTTTTTTTTGGGGGGGGGGGGGGGGCAGGTGTACCTAGTTTTAACAAGTACCCGCTGCATTAGGATTGCCTAGGCGATCTGAGCAAAAGTTTCCTAGTCCTGGAGGACTGCAGGACCATTCACAAAACACATGCGCAGTGGGGCAGCCGACTGTGAAACCACATGCAGCACAGCTAGCTCTTCAGTTAAGATGCCGGTGCCAGAAACCTGAAGGCTAGTGAAGAACTAGCATGGGTGAGGGCAGCGCTGGATCCCTGGACAGACAAGTGTCCTTTTGTTAAAAATCAGCAAATACCGGATTTGTAGCTTTTTTTTTACTTATTTTTTCTAGACTGAAGAACCTCTTTAAAAGTATCCTCCTAAGGGTTGGGAGATTTTCTGAAAAAAACAAAAAAAAAAAACAAAAAAACTCGATTCACAACGTTTTTTTTTTTTTTTTCACCACGCCGGTCCTTAGGAGCTGCGGGCAGGAGTTTTTAGGCGAGCCGCGGCGTCCGGCCTCGCAGACTAGGCCGAAGCCACGGCCTCGCCTAAAAACTCCTGCCCGCAGCTCCTCAAGACCGTCACGGTGAAGGAAAAAAAAAAAATCTAAAAAAAAAAAAAAAAATCGATTTGCTTAAATTCTGAATTGATTTTACCTCTCAACTCGATTCAAGATTTGAATCGATTTTTTTCCCCAGCCCTACCTAATGCTGTTTTCCCCTTTGTGGACCCTGCTAAATTCCACTGGAGAGCAAGTGCCCCAGACAGATGTATACACCACCCCTCAATGTCAATCTGAAACAAAAATAGATTTTGATGCTGTTGCACTATAAAAAGGCCAAACATTAACAATTAAAACATGCACTCTTGTTTTTTCATTGAGCTAGATGACATTAAAAAGGTAAGCAGTGCAGCATTTTATGATTGTTTTTGCTCTGCTATGTAAACTTATTGGTTTCTGAAAAATTCCAAAAGCTTCATAAAAGTCACTGAACCATAGGAAGGACAACAAATTAGCTGCAGCAATACTGCAAATAGCAGCCAAGCCTCTACTATTTAATGAGCTCCGAGACATACCACTCATGTGCTACGTGCACTGACCTTGGTTAAACTCCATTCTAGCTTTTAAACAAAAGTTTATTTTAGTAAAACTCTGTCAAGATTCATCCTTGAGAACGCACACATAAAAATATTCTTAGGTTATTTTTCTTATGCAAGAAATCATGCAGTCTTCCAGCAAGAAAATATTTCATGTCTAGACCTGCCAGGTGTGTATGTTACTTTACAGTGCATTAAAAAAACAAAATGCAAATTTGAATGTTTTCTCATAGTAAATGGTTTTAGAATGTGAATTATCCATTAGGCTCGGCTCACACTGCTACGATGGCAGTATAACCCGTATAACTCTGCCCTGTGACTTCCTTTCCACTTGGATGCCATTCAGGAGCCTGTACAGGGGTTCAATTCGTACCCAAGTCTGACCAAACTAGTGCCGGAAGTCAGAGCCACTTGTGTAGTATCAGTTAAGGAGTGATTGACGATGGGCCTAGAGGGCGGGGGGGGGTGGGGGGACATTTACATTTTTTTTAAGGAATTGTCAAAAACTTGTGTTGTGCCTTTACTCACTTTTTTTGGTGAATAGGTAGGGGTACCCATACCCCTTGTTAAAAAGGGGCTTCCAGATTCCAATAAGCCCCTTACCCGTAGACACCCACAACCACCAGCCAGGGTTGTGGGAAGAAAGAGGCCCTTGTCCCCATGCTTGTCCCTTGCTTTGGGAAGGGGGGGCCTCCTCCATGCTGGGGGCATGAGGCCTGGTACGCTCACCCCCCCCCCCTTCCTGGCTTGCCAGGCTGCATGCTCGGATAAGGGTCTGGTATGGATTTATGAATTTTGGGGAGGACCCCATGTCATTTTCTTTTTTTTCTATTGAAGTGGGGTTTCCCTTAAAGTTCATACCGGACCCCAAGGGCCTTGTATGGATTCGGGAGGAACCCCCACACTGGTTTTATTCACATTTTTGTATTGCCTGCAATTTTTTTTTTACATTCAGCTGTCAGTGGGGAAGTCCGTTGACAGCTGATGACTCATTCGTTGTTAAGGACGCGGTGGCTGGCTTTCTGGTCTCTTGCTTAACAACCAGCTATTCACTGATTTTTAAGGGCGCCTGGTAGAGCTGCACGATTCTGGCCAAAATGAGAAGCACAATTTTTTTGCTTAGAATAAAAAGATCACGATTCTCACGACGTAAAATCTTTCACATTATACAAAAAAAAAAAGTGCTAACTTTACTGGTTAGATTTTTTTTCTTTTAATTGAGTAAAGTAATTTTTTCCCAAAAAAATTGCATTTGAAAGACCGCTGCGCAAATACAGTGAGACATAAAATATGGCAACAACCACCATTTTATTCTCTAGGGTGTCTAGGTACTATATATATATATATATATATATATATATATATATATATATATATATATATATATATATATATATATATATATGTGTTTGGGGGTTCTAAGTACCGTAATTTTCTAGCAAAAAAAAAAATAGGATTTTATCTTGAAAACAACAAATGTCAGAAAAAGGTTTAGTGTTTAAGTGGTTAAACTTTCACTTACACAGGAAGTCTATTCCATTGACAAATTGTTACAATGTTTATACTTAAGTTCAACTGATAAAGAATGTTTTGTTTCTTGGCAGACTGCCCAGTTTTTCTCTTCCTTTCTTTTGAGGGCTGTGGTTTCAGAAGAGCAGAGAGAATTCTTTGCATAGAAAGAATTGTGAAACACTTTAGTCAAGATCGCGATAACGATTCGTGGCGATTAATCACGATAACGATTCTTGATGATTAATTGTGTAGCTCTAGCGCCGGGGTAATGACATATTCGGCGACCCATCAGTTTACTACGGAAGGGACGTTCCGTCGCCGCCATCTTGCTACACCCCACACTCATCCACAGTAAGGATACACTAAGAATAGGGAAAGCGGACATGTTGTTACACCCACCGGAGTTTTGCATTTTACATGTATTTATAACAGTAAAGTCAGTTTATATAGTGAAATACAGCACTTACAACTCCGTCTGACTACTTAGATCTTGAATTTTGAAAGCAGCGGCAACCCTGCTCATCTCACAGGTTTGCTAATCTGACAGAAGTTCGCTGCTTTTAAAATTCAACATCTAAGCAGTCAGACGGAGTTCTAAGTACTGTATTTCACTATAGAAACTCACTTTACTGTTATAATATGTGTAAAATGCAAAACTCCGGTGGGTGTAACAACATGTCCGCTTTCCCCCTTCTTAGTGTATCTTTACTGTGGACGAGTGTGGGGTGTAGCAAGATGGCGGCGACGGAACGTCACTTCCACAGCAAACTGCGATGGGTCGCCGAATATGTCGTTACACCGGCATTCTCCGCTCTTAACGCTGCAGCTACTAAACATAGCTCACATACTAGGCTAACACTGCTAAACACCAGCAAAAAAACGCTAACACATAAGCGGTTTTAGGCCAGCATTTTTACAGCAGTTTTGCTTTCTATTGTGCATGAGGACTAAAAATCAGCATGCAGCACTGTCTGATACAAGCAGCGTATGCTGGGATATCTCGACTGACACTGAATGTCAAGAAAAGCCTTTATTTTGCTTATAGTTTAGGAAAAGGAGCTACTTTATTTAAATGGGTTAAATCCTAAAATGTAATTTGAAGTCCAAACAAACCATAAAACAGGACATTCCTCTGACAGTATATAGTCTTGTGATCGAGGGTCTTACTTTGTTTTCAGTGCATTAGAAGAATGGTTTATTTCGCTTCATGCCAAATCAAGATATTACACAGCATGAAGACAATGGTTTGGTTGTTAGACATTATTACACTTTGGATATTGAAGCCCACAGTCACAGAGGTTGTGTTGTCATATCGAATATAATTAAAGCAGAACGGAATGCATTTTACAAGAGATAGCGAGCAGGCAGGCTATTATCGCAGAAGAGACATGCAATCAGTGTTCATTTTGGCAGCAAATTTCAATTTAGTTTTAGTCTTAAGACTAAAATGGCATTTTAGTTTTAGCCCCATTTTAGTCTTCTGCAATTGTTTTAGTTTTAGTTGTATTTAGTCGACTAAATAACCAGGATATTTTAGTTGACTAAAACTCATTTTAGTCATCTAAAATGTAGTGGGTGGAGTTAAATTGTAATGCATTATTTAAGCATTTCTCTACAATTTCCAAACTCATTATATACTGGGGGTGTGAACAATCTAATATGTTATTATTTATAGTATTGAGGTATGAACATGCACTACAGACCAGTGTTCATTTTGACGTCAAATTTCAATTTAGTTTTAGTCTTAGTCTTTTGACTAAAATGGCATTTTAGTTTTAGTCATCTCAATTGTTTTAGTTGTATTTTAGTCGACTAAAAAGGTATTAAGTTACTAAATGTTTTAGGTCGATGAAATTAACACAGCATGCAATGTCTCTTCTGTGGTAAAATACACCTACCTGCCTGCAGTCTTCTGCAGCATGTAAACTAAGCTGCGCATGCACAGGTCTGCTTATATTGCAGACACGGTCCCTGTGTACTGGAATGAGTGACTCTTGTACATGTGTAGGAGTTACACCATCATGCCCGCTGGCCAATGGAGATGCCCAAATACCTGCACCCGGGAAAAGATGCCAACAACTGCAAGGCACCCAGACCGACAGGCGGTAAAGTGTCGGTGGGGGAGTCATTTATGAATTCTATCAAACAGCAAGGCAATGCTAAACAGGAGCAGTAAGTCAGATTTACTCACCGTCTGTTTTAACCCCCTAAAATTTCACATAACCACATGCATTGCAGTTGCAGGCACAGCTCCAGATCGGCCTTATGGCAAAGCATTGAAGTACGTGTGCACCCCAGGCACTGCCTTCGCAGCTTAAAGCTGAGTGCCACTGAAAAGGGGAAGTTGCGCTTCAAGGCCCCTATCCCCCCTCCTCTTCAATAAATGGCACTTTTGCAGGGGGGCCGTGGGTACCTAGAGCAATTTCATAGCCGCACCGGTGTGAACCAGGATTTAAGGACAGATATAGAAGGATCTGCAAAACATTACAGCCTACTGAGAAGAGACTGTTCAGTCACCTTCAACTGTAGCAGACATGCCCCTGGCCAGGCATTCTTGAAGAGAAAGTCTATTACCCAGGCTTGAGCCGAGCGGCTTCTCTCCTGAATGGTAAATGCAAGACAACAGCCGCTCTGCACAGGCACCATTTAGAGAATGCTTTGCATTTTCTGAGCGAATGCAAAGTGTTCTCTGAATGGACGAGGTGGGGAAGCAGAGAGATGATGTCACACACTCCACCTCATCCAATCATAGAATTCATTCAGAAAATGTGCCAAGCAGCCCACTTCCTTTGTTCACAATGCATCAGCCTGGCTGCTCAGCACAGGACCCGGAAGAAAGTAAAGATCACTAGAGTAGAGTAGAGGTGTCCACTTTCCAGGGGCATCGGCCAAGTACGGTATATACGTTGTTACATTTCTTCATGTTTGAAATTACAGAAATATGCTGGAATTATTCTTTAAATATTAGATGCTCTAAAATTCACAAGTGAGAAACAAAAGTAGGTCAAGAGGATGCAAATCACCTTTCCAGGTTGTGCGCACGTTTTGTGTTTTCTAGCATATCTGCCTGGCAAATTTTAAAATGAACTAAACCACAACCGTTCTACTCTGGTCAGAGCTTACCTTCCTTTAACCTTTAGCGGTTTTCCTGAGTGTGGCTCGGGGTTAAATTTCAGCACCATTAGCGGTAACCCCGAGCCACACTCGGGATTGAATTGCAGATCCTGGTGCGGTATACTTACCTTGTCCCCAGGATCCTGCGATGTCCCCCCGCTGTGTCCGTGGGCTCTGTCCTCCACCGAAGCCTCTCTGTGCCAGGCTCCTCCCCCTGCGAGCACCGCAACGCACAGGGGCGGAGCCCTGTGGCAAAGTCAAAAAAAATAATACATACAGTACACTGTAATCTTACAGATTACATTACTGTATGAAATCATTTCACATCACTTTTGTCCCCAGTGCTTTGTCCAGTGCCCTGCATGCAGTTTTATATTATATATACTGTTCTTTCTGCCTGGAAACTGGAGATTGTCCATAGCAACCAAAAAAAGTGCCCTTTTACATCAAAAGTGGTTTTAGACCAGCTAGAAAACAGCGATAGTAAAATTAGAACACTTGCAGAATTGAGCGATAGTGATTTGTGGGGAAATTAATTTATTATTAATTTATTAATAATTATTTATTATATTATAATTTATGATTTTGTGTTTCAAACTTCATCATACCTGGGATATCTACTAGACTCTTTGTGTACAGATTTAAGTGTGTTATTACGAAGAATTACAGGCCTACAATATAAAACGCAAAATTTCTATGCAAAATATTTGTACCGCTTTGAGACATAAAAATCTGAAATAATCATACCGCTAGGGAGGTTAAATGAACAGCTAAACATGAAAAACAGGCCACACATGCAAATGCTTGCGTTTGGTCTCTTTTCATATTGGTAATTTACAGTGTTAATACAGATGAAAACCACATACCGGTTTAAGAAAGGATGCACATAAACAAAGGGAAAAAAAACTGCCATTAAAAAAGCATGACGGCTGCTATTACAGACATCCTAAAAATGGAAGATGAATGACTCATTTGTCAATCTTTTTGAGTTGCTGAGTGCACAGGTATGCAGAAGAGGTCTTCTCACTTTCCTGATCTGCGTCAGGTCAGAAGAACACCTCATTTAACCAGAACGTGGGCAGCTACCACATCTCTCTCCGAAAGACAGGTTTACTTTAACCACTTAAGGACGGAGCCTCTTTTTGAGATTTGTTTACAAGGTAAAAAATGTTTTTTTTTGCTAGAAAATTACTTAGAACCCCCAAACATTATACATTTTTTTTCTAACACCATAGAGAAAAAAATGGCGGTCATTGCAATACTTTGTCACACCGTATTTGCGCAGCGGTCTTGCAAGACAGTAAAGTTAGTCCAATTTTTTTTATATTGTGAAAGATAATGTTACGACGAGTAAATTGATAACCAACATGTCAAGCGTCAAAATTGCGCCCACTCGTTGAATGGCGACAAACTTTTACCCTTAAAAATCTCCATAGGCGACATTTAAAAAAATTCTACAGGTTGCATGTTTTTAAGTTACAGAGAAGGTCTAGGGCTAGAATTATTGCTCTCGCTCTACCGATCGAAGCGATACCTCACATGTGGTTTGAACAGTTTTCATATGCGGGCGCTACTGCACACAAGCTCAGCGGGACGTGTTTAAATTTTTTTTTTCTTATTTATTTTACCTTTTATTTTTACACAGTTTTTAAAAAATAAAAATTGTCACTTTTATTCCTATTACAAGGAATGTAAACATCCCTTGTAATAGAAAAAAAGCATGACAGGACCTCCTAAATCTGGGGTCAAAAAGACCTCAGATCTCATAATTTACACTTAAATGCAATAAAAAAAATAATAAATAAATAAAACGTGTTATTTATTTTTTTTTTTTAAATGGCCCTTTAAGAGCTACGGGCGGAAGTGACCTTATGACGTCGCTTCCGCCCTGCATGGTTATGGAGACGGGTGGGAGCCACCTTCCCCCCACTCGTCTCCATGCCCAGCAAGGTTGAAGATCTGATAGCCTCCGCCGCTGCCGACGGTTCTGGTAATCGACGGAGGGCACCGGAGGGAGGCCCTCTCCCGCTGGCGATAAAAGTGATCTTGCTGCGAATCCGCCGCAAAGACCACTATTATCGGAAACCGGACCGCTGGCCGAAGAGGATACCAGGGTTATGGCAGCTAGCCGCTGCCATAACAACGATATCCCCCTTCAAAGTAAGGGCATATATCGGCATGCGGTGGTCCAGAAGTGGTTAAAGTGAGCCCAATTTCAGAAAAGTAAAAACTTGCCAAGTTAAAAGGAACATTTAGAAAAAGTATTTGCAACTTAGTACCCCAAAACATACCTGGTCTTGAATTCCTCCTGAAAAATAGCTGTGCGTTTCCCAGCATGCCCTGCCTCTACCAAGGAAGTCTCCAGACAATACTAGTTTCCTCTGCTAATCTAGGCGCAGCTCCTGGAGTTCTGGTACTCTTTAAAACAAAGCGCTTGTACAGGTAAAACAGATTGGTTTGAAACAGGGAACTATAAAGCATTTCACTGTCTGTGTTCAGATCCATGCATCTGCTCCTGCACACGTCACATTTTGATATGCGGCTGTGTCCATGCAGCCACTGTGTCTGCATTCACCTCTATGAGATGCCCAAGCACAGCTCCGCACAGATGCAGGCACATTAATGAGAAGGGATGTTGTTAACGCCATCTAATTATTTACCTTTTATGGGTAAAGAAGAATTACGGGGGAAAAAAAAAAAAAAATCCCAATGCAGTGGGACTGTGCCCGTGGCTCAGTGTCTGAATGGACACACAGAGCTGTGACTCGGCTCGAGTGCCCCCATAGCAAGCTGCTTGCTGTGGGGGCATTCAACATGTTGGAGGGGACCAGTTTTTTAAGACAGAGTACAAGTGCCGGTACTTTTAAAGTACTGTTTTTTAAAACTATAAAATCAATAGGTTTAGTCCTGCTTTATGATTTACTGCTGTTCAGGGGTTCTGGGCTTCAGCAAAAAGGCAACCTCCAGTATGACGAAACAGGAGCAATGCTGGAGGCAATTTATGTATGTTCCTTGCTAAAAAGAACATTATTTTATCAAGTTGTTATGGGTAAAGTTCCACTTTAAAGTGGTTGTTAACCGACTTTTACTAAATGCTGCCATCTGCTCTGTACCACTATAAGAAGTTTCCCTGTGTTCTATTGAAAAAAAAAAAAAAAAAAAAAACCCTGCCCGATTCTACCTGTATGAGCTTCGCTCCGGGGCGCACAGCTGATTCCTCTCCTCCTCTCTCCAGATCACAGATGCAGTGGGAGGGGCCAAGCACTCCTGCTGAAGTCAGCCAGGGAGGAGGGGGAGGGGGAGAGGAAGACAGCAGTGTGAACCCAGCCTAAATCCTCATGCATATGGGGCTTTTTTTCTGTGCCTGGGAAGCCCAAGTGCTGAGCAGAGCCACTTATGCCGCGTACACACGGTCGGACTTTTCGGCTACAAAAGTCCGACAGCCCGTCCGACAGACTTTCAACGGACTTTTGGCGGACTTGCAGCAGACTTTCTAACGAACGGACTTGCCTGCATACGATCACACAAAAGTAGGACGGATTTGTACGTGATGACGTACACCGGACTAAAATAAGGAAGTTGATAGCCAGTAGCCAATAGCTGCCCTAGCGTGGGTTTTTGTCCGTCGGACTAGCATACAGACGAGCGGATTTCTGGTCCGGCTGAGTTACGACGTAAAGATTTGAAACATGTTCCAAATCTAAAGTCCGTCAGATTTGTGGCTGGAAAAGTCCGCCGAAAGTCCGGGGGAGGCCACACACGATCGGATTGTCCGCCGGATTTGGTCCGTTGGCGTCCGTTGAGTTAGAAACAACTGTGCGCCGCTGTACGCAAAAAAACAAGCCAGTACTCATAGTGCAGAGATGTATTCCCCAAACATTCTGCATTGAAGGATAGAAACAGGATGAATGGACAGCCATACACCCATTCTGACCAAAAAGTGAGTAAACAAAAAAAAAAAATGGCCTCAGTTTTACATAGGCCACACCCAGCTGACGCATTTCACCTCGCCCACGGGGCTTTGTCAAAAGGACCTTCATCATGTTTCAATCACTGCAAAATGAGTGAACACTGGAGTCGGCTCCCCTATCTCAGGACTATAGGGATCATCTTTTTCTGCGACTCAGCAGCGCTGTAAGCTGGTTACAGCCCAGTTTCTATATTCAGGGAATATACCTGTACAATACACACAGGTCTGTGCTAGTACTGGTGTACTCCCATGCACAGCCATTTCTGTTTATGGACGGCTATATGCAGCACCTGGGCTTCCTGGTTGTCCTAAAAAAAAAAAAAAAAAAAAAAAAAAAAAAAAATTATATTATATTAAATAATATAATATAATATATATAATAAAATATCACCTGTATAGTTTTTAATTTGCCAAATACCCTGCATCCTTATGGGAATCTAACAAAGTTGGACCGTTGGAGGCTCTACTAGGTTATGCAGTTAGCTATCTGATTTTTTTAGTGTCTTCTACTTGTCTGCCTTTCAAAATATAACTGCAAGCAACATCTAATCCCCTACAGCTGCCATGGTAACAAATTTATACGAGAGACAAGACTAAATATCATCCTTGCAAAAAAATAAATACTAAAGCTTTTATAATATACTTATTCTACTCTTCTACTTTGCTGCAAATCTGCCACATTGCTACAGATTTACCTAAACAGTCTTTATCTACGAGGAAAGAAATAAATGCACACACACATTTCTGCAGGCCATACTTTTTGATTTCCAACATAGCGCAGTGCAATCCACTGCCTCGCACCACGGGGAGGCCTTGCATTGCACTTCATTGGAAAGCAAAAAATACAGCCTGCAACAACACGTATGTGCATTTCTTTTTTTCCCTTGGAGATACAGTGTGGCAGGGCAAGTCAGTGTCACCATTTAATATGGCGGTCATGGCCAGTTTTTCTGGGAAGCAAGCACAGTAATGATACAGGTGTGTGCTGCATTCATCTTCGAGCCAGGGACCCACCCTTGCAAGGGAACCATGAGAGGTGCACGTTGCACCATAGTGTCCAAGACAGATTATGGCACAAGCCTGAGAGAAATAGTCTGGGACAGATGGAGCGGCTGGGACGTTGCACAAAAGACAGAGCCGAGGTACAGCGTGTGTACACAAGCACTGGCTGCAAAGACGTGGTCAGGAAGACAACATTACCAAGTTCAACAATAAAGCTGCATAAAGAGCCACAAGGCTGAATATTGTCCGTTTGTTGAATTGATGGTGAGAACCCCTGCATGGGAAGATATCCATAATGAACTTTTTTTGTTACTTTTATATAAAAGTGGGCATCAAAAGCCCTAAAACTTACTTCTGGCGTGAAGTAAACACACTGTTTAGCGCTACCAGAGGGATACAAATCCCCCAACTTGTCACAATAGCCTTTAAGTACAGGGGATATAAAAAGTCTACACATCCCTGTAAAAATGTCAAGTTTCTTGGGCGATTGCCCTAAACTGGAGATGTCCCTCTGTTTCATGGTCACAGGTGATCCAATGCATGGAATCCATTAGATTGATGGAAAGAGTACACCACACCCTCAGATACCATGCACATCTTCGATCGTAAATGGGCTAATTGGTCGCCTTACCAGATGTTATCTGTGTTGAGGGTTTCCTAGTTCCCCCATTTGCGTTTATTAGATCCATACAGTTGTATGGCTGAACTCGCAGTGGATTTGCACAAAAGAGGTGCAGGGACTTTTTTTTTACCCGCACTGGAATCAGATGGCATGGGTGTTCACACCCATGCCATCAGATTCCTGTCTGAATCCACAGTTCGCACTGCGATCTGTGAACTGATCTGGGGGCATCATTACATTGTATTGACACCCGCAGCGGTTCCCAGAGGGCAGTGTAAACTGCCTGCGGGAGAGATGCGATGCGGGAACCTGCACTGGAATCGCGCTGGTTCCCGCATCGCTATAGTTTGAACTAGGGCTGGGAGATTTTCTTAAAAAAAAAAAAAATCTTCAGTTTTCTTAAAAAAAACTCGATTCACGATTTGAATCGAGGTTTTTTTTTTTATTTGGAAACCGCGCCGGTCCTGAGGCACTGCGGGCATGAGCTTTTAGGCGAGGCCGCGGCTTCGGCCTAGTCCGCGGCGTCCGGCCTCGCGGACTAGGCCGAAGCCTCACCTAAAAACTCCTTGCCCACAGCTCCTCAGGACTGGCGCGGTGTCAGCGCCGGTCCTGAGGCGCTGCGGCAGTTTTTAGGCCGAAGTCGTGGCCTCGCCTAGTCCACGGCGTCCAGCCGAAGCCCCGGACTAGGCCGAAGCCGCGGCCTCTCCTAAAAACTCATGCCCGCAGCGCCTCAGCACCGAAGCGGTGAAAAAAAAAATGGATTTGCTTAAATTTTGAATCGATTTGACCTCTCAACTCGATTCAAGAGTTAAATCGATTTTTTCCCCAGCCCTAGTTTGAACCCAGGCTTAATGTGACCTATAAACTGTACAACTCAGTTGGAAAACAAAAAATCTTTTAGGCAGAGGGAAGTAAAAAATAAAATATGGTTGCATAAGGCCCCTTTCACACTGGGGCGTTGGCGGTAAAGTTTTTGTGGAGGTTTTCGGCTGCTAGTGGGCGCTTTTTAACCCCGTTAGCGGCTAAAAAACAATTATAACGACTCGCAAGCGGCACTCTGCCGGCAGTGGTGCCCATTCATTTCAATGGGCAGGAGTTGTTTAGGAGCGGTTTATGCACCCTCCTTCACCGCTCCAAAGATGCTGCTTGCAGGAGTTTTTTTCAGAACCTTTTCACAATGAGGCGCTTTTTAGGCGCTGTCACGCTAAAAAAACGCACGAAAACCTATTTCCATTAAAATCTATGAATGCTTTCACACTGGGGCAGAGCGCTTCAAAAGAGCCTGAAAAGCTCTTCAAAAGCGCTCAGTGTTTAACCGGCAGTTTAGAAGCGCCTAAGTGTGAAAGGGGCCTTAAAGTCCTGCCAGAGCACCGCCTCAGTGTGGAAGCCCTCCGGCTTTCAGACAGACTGCAGGGGAGTCGTTTTTCAGGCGCTATATTCAGCCCAAAAGTGTCTGTGTGAAAGGGGTCTAAGGGTACACACCCTTAGGCCCCTTTCACACTGAGGTGCTTGTAAACTGCCAGTAAAACACTGAGTACTTTTGAAGAGCCTTTCAGGCGCTTTTGAAGAGCTTTCCATTCATTTTAATGGAGAGGGGCGTTTTTTCACCACCCTGCCAGCGCACTGCCCCAGTGTGAAAAGCATTCATTGATTTGAATGAAAATAGGTTTTCGTGAGCTTTTCAGGCGCATTTTTTTTAGCATGAAAGCACCTGAAAAGCGCTTCAGTGTGAAAGGGGTCTTAAACTGATACTTTATTGAAGTACCTTTTGATTTTATTACAGCACTCATTCTTTCTGGGTATGCGTATCAGCATGGAACATCTTGACTTTTTATTGCAAAAACATTCCAAATCTGTCAGATTTCGAGGGCGTCTACTGTGCACAGCCCTCTTCAGATCACCCCACAGATTTTCAATCGGATTCAGGTCTGGGCCATTCCAAAACTTTAATATTCTTCTGGTGAAGCCATTCCTTTTTGATTTGGATGCATGCTTTGGGTCGTTGTCATGTTGAAAAATGAAGTTCCTTTTCATGTTCAGCTTTCTAGCAGAAGCCTGAAGGTTTTGTGCCAATATCGACAGGTACTTGGAACTGTTCAGAATTCCCTTTACTTTGACTAAGGCCACTGTTCCAGCTGAAGAAAAACAGCCCCAAAGCATGATGCTGCCAACAACATGCTTCACAGTGGGTATGGTGTTCTTTTGGTGATGTGAAGTGTTTTTGCTCCAAACATATCTTTTGTAATTATGGCTAAAAAGTTCAACCTTGGTCAGACCATAACACATTTTCCCACATGCTTTTGGGATACTTCAGATGTGCTTTTACTAAATTTAGCTGGGCTTGGATGTTTTTCTTTGTAAGAAAAAGATTCCGTTTTGCAACTCTTTATCCCATAGCCCAGCCATATGAAGAATATGGGAGATTGTTGTCACATGTACCACACATCCAGTACTTGCCAGATATTCCTGCAGCTCCTTAATGTTGCTGTAGGCCTCTTGGCAGCCTCCCTGACCAGTTTTCTTCTGGTCTTTTCATCAATTTTGGAGGGACGTCCAGTTCTTGGTAATGTCACTGTTGTGCCATATTTCCTCCATTTGATGACTGTCTTCACTGTGTTCCATGGTATATCTAATGTCTTGGAAATTCCTTTGTAACCTTCTCCTGACTGATACCTTTTAACAATGAGATCCCTCTGATGCTTTGGAAGCTCTCCACAGACCATGGCTTTTGCTGTAGGATGTGACTAAGAAAATGTCAGGAAAGACCTACTAGAACAGCTGAACTTTATTTGGGGTTAATCAGAGGCACTTTAAATTATGGCAGGTGTGTACTGACTCCTATTTAACATGAGTTTGAATGTGATTGCTTAATTCTGAACACAGCTACATTCCCAGTTATAAGAGGGTGTGCACACTTATGCAACTACATAATTGTTATTTTTTTACTCCCCCCACCCCCAAAAGATTGCAGTTTGTTTTTCGAATGAGTTGTACAGTTTATAGGTCACATTAAAAAGGTGGAAAAAGTTCTGAAATGATTCCTCTTTGTCTCATTTTTTACATCACAGAAACCTGGCTTTTTTCACAGGGGTGCGTCGACTTTATATCCATTGCACATCTGTTACAATGTGGCAGATGATTTTCAGCAAAGTAGAAATGTAGTGAACACTGTGATATGCCGCACTGTCACTGCAGTAATCTCACTTCACCGCACACCAGCCGCCATGTTGTAACACAGCAGCTGGTGTGAATTAGCTTGGGCTTTTTATTTCTTTTTTTTTTTTCTTTTAAGACATATAGTTAAAGAGCAACATAACATTTAAAGTGGAGTTCCACCCACTTTTACAACTCTTCAGCATCCCTCACTAAACTGTGCACTGTAAACAAATTGGATATTTTTTAATTTTTCTTCTCAGCACCTACTGTATATCTGCTGTATTCATTTTTCACTTCCTCCTCACTGGCCGCGGCCCATCGCACCATTTCCTGTTTGCAATGCCTTCTGGGAAGGGGCGGCAACTTCCTCTGAAACTGCCGTTGCTATGGAAACCTGATCTGAAACCTATTACACTGCTTGTGCTGCACTGAGCATGTGCGAGATCTGCAAGGATGAGATCCAGGAAGAAATACAGTCTGGCTTCAGATGCCCACACTTAAGATGGCCACGGCCTGCTGTAAGTTTATAAAATAACAAACTACTGCTATAAACTAACAAAACAGATCTTAGTTTACAGACTAACTTTACTAGAATACATTAAGCTTGTGTATTATAGGGGTATTTTTATTTAAAAAGTATAATTTTGGCCGGAACACCACTTTAAATAAATCAAAGTGCAAAACTGTTCAAAAGATCGTGTTTTAAATGTATAGTTTGAAATCACCATTGACTGTCATATTTTATTTTTTACATATAAGGCTGTGTTGTGCAACAGTCCTCTTATCTTATTGGAAACCATTGCAGGCCACAGATTATTCCATTTTTTTTTCTATGGGTGGAAGGAAAGACAATTGTTCCATTTCCTCATCAACACATTCATTGTTGATGGGGGAATCCCTCCCACAGCACTATTGCAAACCTCCCCTGCCATTTATTGTATTCTGACAGTTGGTACCCATGAAGGTCAAAATACCCTGAACAGTGACTGAATCCGATTGGCTGAGGTCACTGTTTGTCTGGCAATTTTCCACATGCCCCCTTCAAGAAATGTCAACTGAACTTGAGCAATCCCATGTTCAGGGGGGTAGCTGCCTGGCACAGAACCCAGAATATCGCAAATGTCCTTATAGTAGTCATGACTACTACTGTTATTTGCAGCAATCACTCACGTACGAGATAAGCATACGTACATTGTGCCAAGCTGAACCAATGTAACTATGCAATTAAAGTGTTACTAAACCCAGGACCTTGCATTCACTATATCCTGTCTCCCACAGTACACAGATCATGGAAATGCAATTATTTTAGTAAACAAACTGCTAAATACATTTTCTCAGCAGCGGTATATAGCACTCTTGTGACTTCTAACAGTGTCTGGTTAAAGCTCGTAGAAGGAGTTTTCATTCTCCCCCGATTGTCCTATGAGGCATGCACCCTCCCAAGAAAAAAAAAACTGACAATGCACACCAAACTGAGCATGTGCAGAGTGACTCCAAGGCTCTGTCTTATCAGGAGATGGATTGGGGACAGTGGAAGAAAGAGAAGGATTAGAGAAGACAGGATCAAACAGCCTTTTTACACAATTCTGAGGCTAAATCCCTTAGGTTCCACAGTGAGTATAACAATCATGCTTTACTGCATATACAGACTGATTTTACTTTTGTGGGTTTAGTAATACCAAGATCATACCTGGAGTTCAGCTTTTTAAATTATAAGAAATGTAAAAATGTGTTCTACTGGAGTTGCATTAAGTTCAAGTCTAAGGATAGGTAAAATGTAAAGTAGAACTATAGGCAAAACCTTTTCTTCCCCCATTTTTGAGTACAGGAGGGTTTTAACCCCTGTAAGGTTCTTTTTTTGCCCTTTGTCTCAATGCGGAGATTTACCTTCACTTCCTGCCCCATATCCAAGCTAGAAAGCAAGAGGAAATCACTGCAAACAAAAGGGAATATCTTGGGGTCACCAGAACTAGTGCCCCCCCCCCCCCCCCCCATTGGAAGATTTCCCCTCTATTGATTTTCTGGGAACAACCCAAAAATCAGGATTTTCTGACTTTCACTCCTAATGATAATGGCAAACAGGACAAATAGAGAGGGTGAATCTCCCTAATGGAGACACAGACAGCAATAAAAACTGACAGGGGCTCTAATCCCCCTCCACTCTATCCAAAACCTAAAGTTTTGCCTTTTATTATAATTTCAAGTGAATATGAGTGATCAATAACATCTAACATGGAGGTAGCTAATAGCAATCAGTCTGGCTGATGAGAGCTTCTACTCAGACACTAGGCCCTGAATCTTGAGATGGGGGTATGGAAAAGTACCTAACCCTCCACATAGATAACATGGAGAGATTTCAAGAAAGGCCCAACCAGTTTGAAAGAAAACAAAGTGAGAAGCAAAACCTCCTATGTGCCGACAGCTTACATCACCGCATCCCACACCTCTATGGGGTGTCATTAGTCTGCTCCCTTTGTTTGCTTGGAAATGGTGTTGCTGCTAAACATAAATACAGATTGCAGAGAATTATACTAGCTGAACTGAACAGGATCTCACGACTTCAGAAAGAATACAAAAAGTTAGTTTGCCTGGAGTGGTCCTTTAAAACATACACATGAAATTCTGCCTAATATCCCGTGGCTTTTCCCGCACATGAAATCTGAGATTCTAAAAAGGTATTCAGTGTACAATTCTCCTTAGACATTCCTGGCATAACACGCTCTCATAACCGGAGTATAGGATTCTATGAGAACGGGATTGCAACATTCTAGGTTTCCACTGTCCGCTAAGATACGTCATTACTGAGCACACAATACGGAACTCGGGGCCTTGTAATGAATAAAACTATAGACCATCGTAGTACTGCCTCTGGCTCCAAAGGTGTGGAGGACAAATTCAATGGGTAGCATTGTTTTCTCAACATGTGGAATATACTGGATAAACACTCCAACAGCCTTAAATTTCAGGTTCAATCTGTTATAACCGAAAGGTACGATACCAACATACATATTATATGGTGTAAGGTACAAACACTGGATTCTCCCAAAAGTGCAACTAATTACCGCACTACTAAACACTGAAGGAGACCCGTCTACAGACCATTGATTTCAGTAAACATATCCCCAATATACAGCATTTCATCTGCATTTGATGCTTGTAAGTTATCTGTAAAAGTCCAAAAACAAACCAAAGGTAATAAGAGTATATAGATCCAAACATAGGGACTCTATTTATTTTTAAAGTGTGTGTTACCCCAAAACTTCATATTCCTGATATGTGCCTGCTGTACTTGTATCCTGTTCTCTTTGTATTTCTTCCTTTGTGTAAAATCCCTGGTGTCCCTACCAGTCCTTCTGCTTTCCTATTATAAACTGACCACACACCCACACACACACACATCATGGTCAGTTCTCTAGTTATGCAGTATACTCTCCTCTGGGGGTGCACCAAATGGCAAATTTGGTGCCGAAACCTAAAATGCAGGATGCACTTGGCCCAAAACCCAAAGACCGTTTTAAAAAAAATATATATTTTTTTATATATAATAGTATTATATTCGACTTTAATTAATATCATACATTTAAATGAATTTATTGTTGGCCATTATTGGCACCTTTAGTGCAAGAAAAACGTATCCCTTTAAAATTCTATGTAGGTCCTCACACTGGTCCGTTGCGCTTCCATTGTGGTGTTAAAAATCCAGCTTGCTGCATTTTTGGTCAGAAAAAAAAAAAAAAAAAAAGAACCCTCCCAAAACATAGCAAGAACGAATCATTAACACACATTTTTTATGCGATTTTTAAGTCGCATGACCTATGAAAACACCATAAGCACAGTAATAAATGCTAAAATAGGGCCAAAATCATGGTAAAAATCCCAGAAAAATCTCAGAGCGTTTAGGGTGCCATTATCTGCACCTTTTCTCTCATCAGGGATAAAGAACGGGAAGTTGGGACTTTGAATGAGGTCAAGAACATTGTGGGAGTAGATTGATGAAAACAAAAAGTATATTTATTGAAAATAAAAGATGCATAAAAACATATCAATTGCATAACCACTTCAGGAGAGACATTGTAGTGAATATCAAACCATAAAAGTTCACACACACATAGTATGTGTGTATGCAACATGGGCATCAAGGGTACATTAAATATATATCGACTTGGCACCACATAGTGGTCACAACTGATTGTACAATACATTCAATAAATTTCATATATATACACATTGCAGCAGCCTAGGCGAAAAAAAAAAAAAAAGTGACAATAGTATAAAGAAGTACACTGAGACCATGATTGAAAAAATGTATATGACATGTTCATTGGTGGAAGGTGTAATCTGAGCAGGAGTCTGCGTCATCAAATTGCCCCATGACATGTTCATTGATAGAAGGTGTAATATGAGCATGAATTTGCATCATCAAGTTGTCCGACGCGTTTCGTGTAAACCACTCATCAGGGGCTGATGCTGTGAGGTATCTAAAAGGTATGGTAGGATACAATTAATCCAATGATCACTAGTGGATGAGGGACAGGCAATTAAGCCCATCCTGTGTACTTACATGAAATGAGAGTTGGAAGGCATGAAAAGCCAGGGCCGAGACGGTAGCCTGTACCGGGAGCTGAGGTAGTGTGGCAGTGCTGCGGCGGGGTGGGCACATACCCAGACCACCCCCACATCCACAGATAATGGGTTGCTAGATGGAATGGTGAAACATGGTGTTATACCAGTAAAAGTAAAAACTGCCGGGAGGGATCTAAAATAAAAGGATGGAAAATCAGTGTATCATAGTATACTGATAGGATAGATGGAAGATAGTTTGCATCCAGTGAGAAAGTGAAACCAAAACAAGCAGGTGTAGACCTCAACCAGATAGCTTAAAAAGGATGGTACATAAGGGTGTCAGAAAAGACCAAAGAGCCCAGTATGCCAGAACCAATTGGTAGAAAGGAATGGCTGGCTAGCAGGATGAGGAGTAGAGTGGTATAGCAATATCTTACTTGTATCCTAGGCAGAGAAAAATAGATCACGTCCTGTAGCAAGGAGTAAAAAGTTTGATCTGGACAACCAAGCTGAGTGGGGGGAGGCCGGATATAGCCAATCCGCACACGTGCATGCTGACACACACCAGCGTCACGCAAGCTCGGCCAATGCAGGGAGGGGCTCCAGCACAGGTGGTGAAAACCGCCCACGGAGGACGGCCCAATGTCCGGCTGGCCGGCTGAGATGGACACAACTTTGACGTGCCATGACGCAAAAAATGCGTCATCACACATAGGGTAAAGGGCGTGGCGCCGATGCTCTGTGGGCACCCGCCCACCTCCCCATAGGAGGGGGAAGGGGAGGGGGCACCCAGAGCGCATCGCAGCTCCCGGAAGTCAGACAGTGAAGCGGACCTGGATAGCTGAAATTGAAACTCAATCCCAGACTATTAGATGTGACAGTGTGTATCGCAAAGGGGAAAAGCTGCATCAACTCAAGGACACAAAAGGAATATGTCCTGAGATCATGCCAAGACCCGGACCTGGTGTATACAGATCCAGGGCTTGAAACTCACACGTGGGTGGCAGGGGGACACTGACAGCCCTGTCCATGGACCTCCATCCCTAAATTTGAAAAGGAAAAACGGGGAGTTTGGGACTTTGAATGAGGCACATATACACAATGTGCCTCCATCCCTATTGCAAGGATAAAGAACGGGAAGTTGGGAGATCCCTCCCGGCATTTTTTACTTTTACTGGTATAACACCATGTTTCACCATTCCATCTGGCCATTATCTGTGGATGTGGGGGTGGTCTGGGTATGTGCCCACCCCGCCGCAGCACTGCCACACTACCTCAGCTCCCGGTACAGGCTACCATCTCGGCCCTGGCTTTTCATGCCTTCCAACTCTCATTTCATGTAAGTACACAGGATGGGCTTAATTGCCTGTCTCTCATCCACTAGTGATCATTGGATTAATTGTATCCTACCATACCTTTTAGATACCTCACAGCATCAGCCCCTGATGAGTGGTTTACACGAAACGCGTCGGGCAACTTGATGATGCAAATTCATGCTCATATTACACCTTCTATCAATGAACATGTCATGGGGCAATTTGATGATGCAGACTCCTGCTCAGATTACACCTTCCACCAATGAACATGTCATAGACATTTTTTCAATCATGGTCTCAGTGTACTTCTTTATACTATTGTCACTTTTTTTTTTTTTTTCGCCTAGGCTGCTGCAATGTGTATATATATGAAATTTATTGAATGTATTGTACAATCAGTTGTGACCACTATGTGGTGCCAAGTCGATATATATTTAATGTACCCTTGATGCCCATGTTGCATACACACATACTATGTGTGTGTGAACTTTTATGGTTTGATATTCACTACAATGTCTCTCCTGAAGTGGTTATGCAATTGATATGTTTTTATGCATCTTTTATTTTCAATAAATATACTTTTTGTTTTTATCAATCTACTCCCACAATGTTCTTGACCTCATTCAAAGTCCCAACTTCCCGTTCTTTATCCTTGCAATAGGGATGGAGGCACATTGTGTATATGTGCCTCATTCAAAGTCCCAAACTCCCCGTTTTTCCTTTTCTCTCATCAGCACTGCCGATAAGACAATTTTTGGCTGAAATTTCGGTGCATCTCCACTCTCCAATGATCAGACTTGTTCTGACACGCCACCCATTGACATTCAGGACAGCGCAGTGTGACTCGTGCATGCTCAGTGAGCACCCGGCTGTGAAGCCGCAAGCTGTCACAGCCGGATGCCCACACCATTGATGCCAGGACAGAGGGGAGGTGGGGGAGAGAAACGAGGCTTTGGGCGGCCACATCGCTGAACGCGGGACAGGCAAGTTTATTAAAAGTCAATAGCTACACTTTTTGTAGCTGCTGACTTTTAATAAACTGAAAAACAAATGGAACTCCACTTTATTCTGCCCGATTCAAGCTACAAAAAAAAAACCTCCTGAAAAATTTTTTGAGCTTCAGGCGACTTGGAATGAATGTGTGAACCGACTCCACAGAGGTTTTTTTTTTCTCTTTCTCCTCCAGCATTTTGGAGCTTCAAACTTCAAGCTACAAATCGCTGAGGTGTGAATGGGGCCTAAGGGTTCTTCACAAGTCAGCTTGGAATAATTTGATACATTGTCAGCATTTTAACTGTTGTCTCTCTTCTGTTGCATGTTTTCCCTCACTTCTTGTCTGGTATTGTCCACAGAACAGAAGTGAGGAGAAATTTCTGTAATGGAGCCCGAATAGCAATAAAACCTGACTGGTGTTTTTACTTTTCCTCCATTACATCCAAAATCTAAACACAAAAATTATCTATACCCAAAACTTTTACCACAACACTACAAATACAGAACAAATGTTCAAAGATGAAACGCATAAATGAAAAAACCTAAAAGAGGAACTGTCACCTTCCCATGCATGAACAAAGAATTAGTTTGTATTCGGAATCACCTGACAAGTAAATCTGCCAAAACTCTCTAGCTGGATGGTTCACCTTCCTAACAGAGGTGACATGAACACCTTGAACTGAAACATTTGCATTCTTCATAGGAGGAGAACGCCAATTACTAGAATTTAACCACAACACAAAGAAAAGCACACAGTGAAAATAATCAAAAATGACAACGTGCAAATGCACAGCTTGTGGGTCCACCAACGTACACCCAGCCGAGACAACTGCAAATACTGATGTACCTACAAACATGTCCGTGGTTTGGAAAACGTCTACTCAAATTGAACCCACTGGTCGATACAGTATGTTTTCATATGGAAGCAGCATGGAGCTTACATGAAGATTAGACCCAGGCTCCAGCGAGGAAACAAAGTGACAGAGGAGTGTCTGTGGTTGAGGGTGACCCAACAAGAGAACCAGTAACGTTGTCCTATATAGGAAACGAGACAGGTTATCTTTAAACCCTTCCCCCTTTAAGTAGGCTTTAAGGCCCGGAAGTGGCACAGCTTACCGATCATGTGATTTTTGGCTTTCATAGCGGTCACGCGATCGGGAGCTCATCCCCTTGGCTCCAAATCACAATCCGTGACCTGTCAGACAGCTTGGTCAGTAAGTTGGGAAGATGCAATCATACTGTGGTAGATGTATATGTGCAGCAGCTGGGCGTTCATGCCCGCTTTTCCTGCCACAGCATATATATATACATTCGAGTGGCAGGAAGCGGTGACAGTGGTGAGATTCGGCCCTTTATTTTACTTGGTAACCACATTGACAAAGACAGAAAGTGATGAGAAATCCAGTTTTGAGCTGTCCTCAGAAGGAGAGGTAAGGGTACATTGTACAAAGGAAACATTTGTTCTGCAGACAATACCCCAACTTCAGAAACATTTCCTTCCACTTTTCTTTCTGTCTTTTTACTTCCAGGACAGCCAGTTGATATGAATAGAAACTTAAAACGGTTCTAAAGTAGTAGTAAACCAGGCAGTTTAAGCACTAGCACATTATGACAGACTTAACTGAAAATGAAGCCCTCTAGTGGCGTGCTGTCACCAATGAAGGCGCTTCCATCCTCACCTGGTCTTCGGCGATATGAGCGGACGAGTCGGCGATAACATCCCTTCTGGGCACAGGAGTCACTGTTTATGGCACAGCTCTGAAGGATGGCCGTTCATTCAGAGCGCATGTGCAGGTGGCATCACCGGCTGCATCTAAAGTAAATACCATATTTATCGGTCTATAACACGCAACTTCATTTTAAGGAGGAAATTTCAGGTAAAAATTTTTTTCTTAAATAAATCACTTGGAAGCAAAATAATGGTCAGTGCCCATCTACAGCCTCAATACAGCCCATCTCCCATCAATGCAGCCTGATTAATGCCAGCCTCACCATCTCTCAATGCAGTGCAGGAAATCACTGAGCCGCCATCTCCTGTTTACTCGACTCTCAGTCGGCAATCACATACACAGTCCCGCCTCCGCCATCAGCATTGGACCAGCTCCTGTGCTAGACAGAACACTGGTCCAATGCCGGTGGCGGAGGCAGGACTGTGTGTGTGACGTGAGAGCCGAGTAAAGAGGAGATGACGGCTCGGTGAATTCTGGCGGCGCTCGTGCCCCTCCTTCCCTCCTTTCCTATTGGCGTATAACACACGCCCATGATTTGCCCCCTATTTTCAGGGGGAGAAAGCGTGTGTTATACGCCAATACGGTATCTCCTAAACGGTGCAAGTTTAGGAGATATTTATTGTACCTATAGGTGTATATGTAGCAGAATACATATTGGCCTAAGTTGGTGAAATTAGATTTTTTTTCATTTTTTTATTGGGCGAGTTTTATAGCAGAAAGTAAAAAATGTTTTTTGTTTTTTTTCAAAATCAGTCTTTTTTTGTTTCTAGCGCAAAAAATTAAAACCGCAGAGGTGATAAAAAACCACCAATAGAAAGCTCTATTTGCTGGGAAAAAAAAGGACATAAATTTTAGTTTGATACAGTGTGGCACGACCGCACAATTGTCAGTTAAAATAATACAGTGCCGTATCGCAAAAAAATCCCCGTCATGGGGGGGGGGGGGGGAAGGGGGGCGGGTAAACCTTATGGGTGCTGTTCCCCCCCTTATATACTTACCTGAGCCCCATCTCGATCCAGCAATGTGTAGGAGAGCAACAGCTCTCCCAGTTCTCTCTCTCCTCATTGGTTCACACCGCAGCAGGAAGCCTTGGATTCTGCTGCTGCCAATCACAGCCAATGAAGAGAGGGGGGAGCAGGCCCGAGCCACGCTGTGTGTGAATGGGCAATGTCAATTCACAGGAGTGTGCCTTGGGAGTGAGCCTGCTCGAGTGCCCCCATAGCAAAAGGCTTGCTATTGGGGGGACTCGGCAAAGGGGAGGAGCCAGCGGGGGACCCCCAAAAAAAGGAGGATCAGGGCTGCTCTGTGCAAAACCATTACACAGAACAGGCAAGTATAATATTTAAAAAAAAAAAAAAAAAAGGAAAACCAACAACCTTTAGATCACTTTAAGGACCAGTTCACACCATTGAAACCCAGTCCAGATGCTTTTCTCCATGCACTTTTTTGATGTAGTCCAGTGCATTTCCCCCCTTCTTTTTTCTTAACCTTAAATAGGGACATATGTGTTCCAGTGCGTTTTTAATGCATTCCGGTGTGTTTTTGATGTTTTACAGCGTTTCAGTATAGTACAGGAAAAATGCAGCATGTCCTACTTTTTTTCCCTGGAACTGCAAGCACTGGTGTGAACTATGCCATTGAATACCACATAACCTACTTTCCATGCGTTTTGGATGCAGAAAAAGAAATGCACTGGACTGCATGTGGTGTGAACAGGCCCTTCCTCTTATAAAGTCACTGACACAGATAATACAAATTCTACCAATACATTGCTCTTACTTTCTTCATTTTGGTCTTTTAGGCCTCATGTACACTGCTGCTGGTAAACGGATGTTAGGAGCAGTTGGGCATCTTTTTCAGCTGCCCCTGAACTCTCCTCTATGTTATCTTATCAGTACACAGGGTCGTTTATAGTAGTTTCTAGGCAGTTGAGTTTAAAAGCATTTTTTGGAACGCAAAAAAAAAAAAAAATAAAACGCATTCAGGGCGGATTTTCAGAGATATTTGAAATGGCAAACGCCTGTAACAGCTTGTAAACGTGGCTTACAGGCATTTTTAATTCTAACCAAAAAAAATATATATAATTTTTTTTTTTTTTACAAACACCTCTAGACGCAAACGCGGCATGTTAACGTGGCTAAACGGACGCTTTTAGATGCCGGTTTCTAGCTGTCAAGTTAAATTATTCAGGAGAGGTTGAACAACATCCCGTATACATGAAGCATTTTGAATTTGTAATAAAAAGGAGAAGTCCAGTCTGAGCTTTTTAGGCTTGGCTTCTCCTCTGGGTCACTAATTGCATTCCTATTACCAGTTTTCAGCGGAGAGCGGTGTGAAGTCTGTTCTCTGCTGACATCACTGCCATCAGTTGAGGCTCCGCGTAATCCCAACTTCCCAAGTCTCTGGATCCGCCATCTGCCTTGATTCATGGCAGTGTCAGCATGCCGCTGTGAGGGCCGCTCCCCGCCTCTTCACAGCTCAGCACTCCAATGAGCGTGGAGGAGCAGAGAGGAGAGCTGCTGACTGACAGGCAGCAGCTCTCCTCTCAGGGATCTGTGAAAACTGAGCCATCGATGGGGTTCGGTGACTCAGAGCAGAAACAGCGGGGGGACAGATGCAGCATCCACCTAGGTAAGTATGAATCTTTAATTTAAAAAAAAAAAAAAAAATAACACACACAATACTTCTCTTTTAAAGCAACAAAACGCAGAAAAACCAACCTTGTGAGCTAATAATTTCCAGTACTCTCTACCTCTGGACTGAGATCAGCTAGAATTGTTCCCTGCTATATTTCAGGACCACAAAACCTGGTTTATAGAAAAGACAGCATTGTTATGTGGATCTACCATCCTCCTTGTCTTAGGCCCCTTTCACACGATCGGACCGTTCAGGTCCGCCTGTCAGTTTTGACGGCGGACCTGAACGGGCGCTCCATGTTAGTCTATGGAGCGTCGGATGTCAGCGGAGACATGTCCGCTGACATCCGACCCGGTCCGATCCGCTGAAAAGCAGATGGATGGCCCTACGTCCAGGTCCGTCGCTGGCGAATCGGATCGGGTGAGATCTGACAAAACGCTGTCCGTTTTCGTCCGATCCCTCCATAGGCGGCAGCGGCGCCTGACAAGCCCCTCCCCGCTCAGTGAGCAGAGAGGGACCTGTCATCCGCCGGCTCAGCGGAGATCAACGGACTGATCTCCCGCTGAGCCGGCGGATCGAGGTGGGCTGAGTAGAAACGGAGTCCGCCTCGTGTGAAAGGGGCCTAAGGCTGCCGAGTACATTAGTCACAGGATTACCTGGGTAAAATAAAGAAAAAAAAAAGTGTTAAAAAAATATAAACAATGTGGCCACCACATCGAGGGACTAGTAAAACTGCATTAACAACAATTTTTGTCATTGGGTTTAGATACACTTTAATGCAAACAGGTGGCTATGTTTTTAGGTGAACAAGTACTAGTAACAATCAGATAATCTGAATCAATACAAGGGCATATTATATGGGAGATCATATAGAGTCATCACATCATTTTATGAAATAAAAACAAAAACAAAAAAAAAAAAAAAAGAAAAGCAGATAGAAAAACGCTGATGAAATGTAGGTGCCCCTGGAAATTTAGTCATATCAATAACCTTCTAGACATGTTGAACCTGTAAATATTTAGCAGTCAAAGTCGCGTCACACTTAATTACTGTTAGGGTTCTTGCTTGCTTGGATAAAAGCTGTAAACAGAAGAAGCCATTGTTTTGCACAATAATATGGCCTACGTGTTTGACTGCCATTGAAAAATGGTACTTCGTAGAGTTACTATTATTGCTGGTTTTCTACTAAAAAAAGTCAAACTCAACCGTGCCGGTGTTCAGTATACGGAAACATTCTTTGTCTTTCATAACGGATCAGTGAGTAAAAAGCCGGTTCAGCCTGGGTTTCAGACAACCATCGTAAGAAGGGGCATTTCTAAAGTACGGCTGTACCGCAGTCATACCACACCAGCTTTACAATTATGGATTGCGTCTCACTAGCTTCAGGAGTCCCATGTCCTAGGAGCATGAGAAAATAAAAAGGGAGCTGTAAAAAATAAAAATAAAAAGGCCTGAGGCAGATTGAACTCTGAAATACTGCAAGCTCAATATCACAGCCTGCGCTTTATTACAGGGCTGGAAAATGCAGGCCGCGGTATTGGGTAACATTGCAGAGAAAAATGAAGCAGATATCGATATTTGCACTTTGTTATAAATCGAACAAAAAAAAAAGAAAAGCTGTAATATTTACCTTAGATCGATAGTAAAGTGAGAAAAAAAAAAGTTTCCCCCTGCAAGGCAATGTCATAATGTGCTAGAATGCATTAAGGTGAATAACCTTGAGGCTTTACAACCACTTTAAGAAACACAATGATATAAAGCTCTAACAAGAAGGGCCCTCTTGATTCTTTCTGTATTGAATTGTATTGTAACTGTACTGTCTGCCCTCACATTGCAAAGCGCTGCGCAAACTGTTGGCGCTATATAAATCCTATATAATAATAATAGCACTTTTCTGTTGACTAGACAAGGAAGGGCAGTAACACATTAGTAGGTCGTTATCTCTGCCCAGTCCTCCTGTGCAGGCAGGAGGCCAATATCAAGGTTTCAGGTACTTTTTCTTACTGTATGCAGAATCATTTTAAAAGGAAACTACAATAAATGGTGTTCTGCCTAGAATTCAGAAACAAAAAAGGGATTAAATAAATAATTTACCTTTAGCTAGCCCCCATTCACACTAAATTTGGCTTTGAAATTGAGCAACTTCACTTGGTCTTGTACGATTTCAAAGTCGCAGATCAGTGTGACTTGGCTGACATCTGTACGACTTCATGCACAGATGTCTATGCAAGTCGCACTTGAAATTGCAAAAAATAGTGCAGGAACTTTTCAAATCAGTGCGGCACTGCAAAGTCAGCGTCACACCGATTTGAACAGTTCCATTTCTGACAATAGGGTTCAATTTGGATCTGTCAAATCACATGACAAGTCGCACCAGTGTGAACGGGGGCTTATACATTAAATTACAACTAAAGGCAAATTTACTTTTTCTGGTTTTGGAAATAGTGGAGAAGGATTAGAACACCGATCAGGTATTTATTGCTGTCTGCCTTCATTTCTACTTTAAAAGGGGTTGTAAAGGTTTGTGTTTTTTCAGCTTAATGCATAGGATAGGATTAATGTATAAGCCCCCGTTCACACTGGTGCGACTTGTCATGTGATTTGACAGATCCAAAGGGGTTGTAAAGGTTTGTGTTTTTTTCACCTTAATGCATCCTATGCATTAAGGTGAAAAAACACCTGTCAGTGACCGGCCCCCCAACCCCTCCGTTTTACTTACCTAACCAATCGAACTTGACCCACGGGGACGTGAGAGCCACCGAGGGACCCCAGTAGAGCAGGCTCGGGGCCACTCTGTGCAAAACGAGCTGCACAGTGGAGGTAAGTATGACATGTTTGTTATTTAAAAAAAAAAAAAAAGCGAACCTTTAGTGTCACTTTAAGATCACAAGTACAGAGCTGAGAAGCCACGTAAATGGTTTACAAGCTTGCACATTTGACATACAAAACAGCCGCCAATTAAAGTTAGGGCACGGCAGTGGGTGATGGGTTGCTTTTAATGGAAAGCCAGTTAAAAGCGGAGTAAAAATGCTTTGAAGACACGCGGATCATACAACCAGGAGACATATTTCAGGAGAGAGGAGGACAGTCCAAGAGTCAGCTTCACCAATCTGGTCTATAGGTGTTCAGACAGATAACATCAAGGCGAGAGGCACGCTTCTTTTTGAACTTACGAATCTATGTTCAGCTCGCATCTACCCAGATATTCAGCATGAAAAAGTGCAGGATGTTACCTTCAGGAAGGGATCATTAACACCACATCAGCTGACCTACAATATAGGCACAGATCACAGCAGGCTCACTGCCAGGACACATATAAGGCATTTGTTTTCTATGTGCCCTGTTCCCACCACCACTCTGCCATGACCCAAGCTGCAGTGTGTTGCATACAAATGTACACAGGCTGTATTTTTCTGCAATGCTCTGTGGCTCACTTAAGTGATTGTAAAGTCTTTTTTTCTATAAAACTAATAAAATCAGTAATTCATACTATTTACAGCCATGGCCAAAAATTGAGAATTACAAATACTAATTTTCACAAAGTCTGTTGCCTCCATTTCATAGTGACAATTTACATATACTCCACAATATTATGAAGCGTTAGCAGATGAATTGCAATTCATTGAAAAATCCCTCTTTGCCATGAAAATGAACTTCGTCCCATAAAAAACTATTTTCACTGCATTTGTGAAGAAGGCTTCAGGGCACCCAAGAAAGTCCAGCAAGCGCCAGGACCATCTCCTACAGCTGATTCAGCTATGGGATGGGGGCACCACCAGTGCAGAGATTGCTCAGGACTGGCAGCAGGCCGGTGTGAGTACATCTGTACACAAAGCGAGGAGAAGACTTTTGGAGGATGGTCTGGTGTCAAGAAGAATAGCAAAGAAGCCACTTCTCTTCAGGAAAAACATCAGGGACAGACTGATATTCTGTAACAGGTACAGGAATTGGACTGCTGAGGACTAGGGTAGTCATTTTCTCTGATGAATCCCCTTTCCGATTGTTTGGGGCATCCGAAAAAAACATGTCCAGAGAAGAAAAGGTGGCTGCTACCATTGGTCCTGTGTAATACCAACAGAAAAGCATCCGGAGACCAATCATGTGTGGGGTTGCTTCTCAGCCAAGGGAGTGGGCTCACTCACATGAATAAAGAATAGTACAAAAACATCCTCCGAGAGCAACTTCTCCCAACCTTCCAAGAACAGTTTGGTGACAAACTATGCCTTTTCAAGCATGGTGGAGCACCTTGCCATAAGGCAAAAGTGATGCACAAGTGGCTTGGGGAACAAAACATCAATGTTTTGGGTCCATGGCCAGGAAACTCCCCAGACCTTAATCCCATTGAGAACTTGTGGTCAATCCTCAAGAGGTGGGGGAACAAAAAAAAAAAATCCTGAAATTCCAAGCATTGATCATGCAAGAATGGGCTGCCATCAGTCAGGATGTGGCCCAGAAGTTGATTGACAGCATGCCAGGACGAATTGCAGGTCTTGAAAAAGTATTAACACTGCAAATATTGACTCTTTGCATAAACTAAATGTCATCAATAAAAGCCTTTGACACTTAGGAAATGCTTGTCATTTATACTTTTGTATACCATAGTAACACCTGACAAAAAGATCTAACACTGAAGCAGCAGACTGTGAAAATTCGTATTTGTGTCATTCTCAAAACTTTTGGCCACAACTGTACTTCCAAGCAAGGTCCCATTAAAAGGGAGCTTTTTTCTAATAAAAATTGGGAACTTTAGCATCATGGCTATGGATCAATACCTCACTGATAATATGCATGCGCTAACAAGGAAGAAAAATCCCCACTGCAACATGAAGATTACCTCCACCGCAGCATAAAGATAGAACACCTCAAGTATAAATGTATACTCATCTTCCAGCATTATGTAAAACTCCATTCCACAACAATCTAGAAACACCAGTCCTCCCACTTTTCCAGCCTATGCATGCACATGATCCACTGTTTTTTACCTGTAACCTTAAGATGAAGGAATAAATGAGCCTGGTAAAGCAGCAGATAAAGCTGAACTGCGGGCGAAAACCCAAATCGTCCCGTGCAGTGGGGCTGCCCAGCACTAATCAGACTCATTAATGCCTAGAGAATACTTCCCCAATTCCACTCAAGCTCCTAGACCAGTGCCCCTAGGCTCTTCTCCCTGATCCTTTAACCACTTCAATACCAGGCACTTACCCCCCCCTTCCTGCCCAAGCCAATTTTCAGCGGTCACTTTTTAAATGACAATTGCGCGGTCATGCTACACTGTACCCAAACAAAATTTTTATAACTTTGTTACCACAAATAGAGCTTTCTTTTTGTGGTATTTGATCACCTCTGCAGTTTTTATTTTTTGCTAAATAAAAAAAAGGACTGGAAATTTTGAAAAAAAAAAAAAAAAAAGTTTTAGTTTCAGTTATAAACTTTTGTAAAAAAGTAAGTTTTCTCCTTCACTGACGGGTACTGATAAGGCAGCACCACTTTTGGCACTGGCAGACATTTTTAATGGGCACTGATTAGCAGCTGCCTGGTGGTCTAGGATGGCATACCTGGTGGGCTTGTATGGTGGCCATCCCTGGTGGTCCTGGCGGCAACCCTGGTGGTCCTTGGCGGGCATCCTCGGGGGGGGCTGCACTGATAAACAATCAGCGCAGACCCCCCTGTCAGGCTCTCCTCTGCTGGCTTTTGTCAGACGCGAGTGAGGAAAAGCCGATAAATGGCTCTTCCTGTGTACATTGTGATCAGCCATTGGACACGGCTGATTACGTGGTAAAGAGCCTCCGTCACAGGCTCTTTACCGAGATCAGACATGCCGCACCACCGATCACGCCCGCAGTTATCCTGAAAGACGTCAAATGATGTCCAGTCAGCATAACTGAACCACTGCCCGGCCGTCATTTTGCTATAGGCCGGGCAGGAAGTGCTTAACAGTCGCACGGTCTATAATAAGTACACTGCAGGGCCCATAACTCTGCATTGTTTTATAAGGATGCTAAGGGAAAGTCCACAAGCCAATGCGTAGGAGAAGAGGAGAGTGCCAGGTCAGTGTTTAGTAAGTACAATAATAATTCTATTTAAGGTCCATGAGCACTCATGACAACATCATGAAAAAAAAGTTAAAGCTTAAAGGAATGTAATGTAGCTCTACACAGTAAATATTAAGCCATCCACCTACCTCATGGTGTACAAAACTATTTTACCATTACAAGATAAAATTTAATTTTAAAAGTTGCCATCTTAGAGAACAATGCCATAGTAAGCTTGTTGTCTATGTAGCCGGGGTTTCACCTCGCTGGAGCTTACGAAACACCTCTAATAATTATAGGAACGCTGATCTCTACCCAACCCATTAACATTTTTCTAATGCCCAATTATGTTAATGAATGCATTTATCTTACCTCTATTCAAAGCCCGAGCATGGCAGCACAGGAATGTCTGTGGCTACAAAGAGTCCAGTAAAAGTGAAACAATTACATGTTGGCCCTCCTTTTTATTTTGCTTAGACTAGGAAGATTAAAATAAGGAATGCTTACATTAAAAAGGTACCATGGCAGCCAGCGCTCTAGTCTGCTTTGCTTTTGCCCCAGAATGTAGATATACGTACAGTGGCATAATGTACAATGTAGAACACACTATGGCTGCTGGTAGTTCATTGCATGAACTGATGGGGAGGAAGCCAACAGTAACTCTTAATACATTCCCTCTTGGGGGCAGGTGGTGGGAAGGCCACCCCACAAGACACTAGGGGTGCAACGGATCGTTGCCGATCCGTGATCCGTACGGATCACCCTCCGCGGATCGGCACACCCGCGATCCGCGGAGCACTTTTCGGGCCTCAGCCATAGGAAAGGCCCCGGCTTCGGCCTAGCTCCGGAGCGGCGGCCATCTTGGTACACCCGGAAGTGGCCGCTGTCTCGACAGGAAGTGACATTTCGTCGCCGCCATCTTGCTACACCCCACACTCCTGCACACTACAATAATGATAGAGTGAGAAGGGGGCAAGCGGACATCTTGTTACACCCACCGGAGTTTTAAATTTAAAAGCCATTTTCAACACAAAACTGAGCTTATATGCACAAATACTGTATTTATGCATATAAGCTCGGTTTTGTGTTAAAAATGGCTTTTAAATCTAAAACTCTGGTGGGTGTAACAAGATTTGTGTGTTTTGGTTTTTTTTTTTTTTTTTTTTATGCTGATCCGAGGATCGATCCGATCCGTGACTCTGATCCGAGGATCGATCCGATCCGTGAGATTTTTGATCCGTTGCACCCCTACAAGACACAGAAAAAAAAATAATAAATCCCCAGGACAAAGTGTAAGAAAACATCCTTTGTCAAGGGATTATTCGTTACTTCGTATATGGACTTGTACTTGCCATTATGATGGGTTACCATTAAAGCACAGCAGATAAGTCCAATGTCAAGCACCCCGGTTTAGATAAACCTGGCTGTATGCGTACATCCTGCTTTACTGTAAATAAGCTCCTCCAGGAGCCGGGATACTCATTTAAAGCACTGCAAAGCAGCTTTCCCAACAGCACCCTCTTTGAATTGCAGAGACCAACTTGCTCAGAGCTAAGCAGGATGTAAACATCGCACCCGGAGGCACTTCAGTCTTACAAGTGAAAATCAATAATTCACAGAGAAAATGTAGAACTTTCAATCAACATACTTGTTCCAGGTCAGAGACTTAAAGTATTAAAAAAAGAGGATCTGTATGACAGGTAGTCAACAAACCATTAAAAAAAAAAAAAAGACCATCCATGGCTGCCTCCTTATATCTCTCAATATGGATTTTCTTTAACAGGGTTTACTTCAGTTATGTACCAAATGTGGCCAAATTTGTTTTTACACATCCATGAAAAAAGAACCCACATTTTTTTTTCTGATATAACTGAAAACTGCTCAAAATAACTGTCATCCAACACGGTTTATTCTATATTGAGTGAAAAAAAGGTTTTGATTCAACAGGGTATTTTTAGGCCTCATGTACACCGGACGTTTCGCCATCTCTCCTAGATACCGTTCCTTCTGGCAGCGATGTTTTGGTAGAAAAAACACTTGTAAACATGTGCATTTAGGCATGTCAAGCGCTTGGGCGTTAGTTCATTTCATAGACCAGAATAACTACTTAATCCGGCCATTGAAATGCATTAACACTCAAGTGCTAAATGCGCTTAGCGATAAAGAGGTGGTAAACTTCCCTGTGTAAGTTGTACCTATAGGTAAGCCTAAAATGGTGCAACGTTTAGGAGATATTTACTGTGCCAATGAGGTAATCGGCACAGGCGCTCTCAAGGAACGGCTGCTTCTTCAGGCTAGTGTGCCGTGACCAGCCGCTCCCATAAGCATGTGTGGAAGTGACGTCACGCGGCTCCGGCCAGTCACAGAGCTGGAGTCTGCGGCCCCGGAAGGAAGACAGGCGGAGATGGATGCAGCCTGCAGCGGGACGATGCGGGTTTCGTTTGCAGGCAAGTGTCACATAATGACTTTACTTTGCAGGGAGTTAGAAAGGAAGATCAGGGTTTACTTCCTCTAACACGTGTTTACAGGCATCAAGTGTTTTTCTGCCAAAACGCTGCTGCTCCCGGACACACTGGTAGAGTTTTTTAAACTCCTAAATGCCTGAGGAGATTGATTTACTAAAACTGGACAGTGCAAAATCTGGTACACCTCTGCATAGAAACCAGATTCCTGTTTTTTTAGGTCAAAGCTTAAAAAGCGGAGTTCCACCCAAAAGTGGAACTTCCACTCATTTGCTTCCCCCCCCCCTTCAGGGAGGAGGGAGAGAACTGGTTCCAGTTTTTGACAGGTCCCTTTCCCCACATCCGGGAGGCGGCCGAAATGTGGTATCCCCCTCCTCCTTGCCAATTAGAAAACACAGCGAGCTTCACGCATGCGCAGTAGGGGACCCGCCTGTGAAGCCAAAAGGTTTCACTGACAGTTTCCCTTAGTGGAGATGGCGGCGGCAGCCAACATCGTGGGCTCCCTTGTCCATATAATAAAAGTCAGCAGCTGCAGTATTTGTAGCAGCTGACTTATTTTTTTTCCCCCCAGGCTGGAACCTCTTTAAATTAAATAAGCTGAAGTTAGAAGCCAATTGGCTACCATGTACAGCTGCACCAAGTTTAGTAAATCCACCCTATGTGATTGTGTACATGGACACAAAGGCTAACATGCAGGGGCGATTAGAAGCAAAAAAAATAAAAAAATAAATAAAAGGATGCCCCAGGGGGCAGTGTTAAAAACATCCAGTGTGCATGAAGGCTTAAAAGTGATATTAAAGTCTTTTTTTTTTTTTTCGTTAAAAACAACAAAAAATAAAAGCACACAACATGTTATACTTACCTGCCCTGTGCATACAATGCATTAAGATTACAAAAATACAAAAAAAACATTAAAAAAAAACTTCTGCCTTTACAACCACTTTAAAAACATGAAAACAAATGAAAATGGCATGGACAAATATTTTGTTTAACACCCTTTAGAGGCAATCACTTAAAACAAGTAATTTCTGTAGCTCTCAAAGGAGGTATCTGCAGCTACCAACAGGTAGTTTGGACCACTCTTCTTGAGCAAACTGCTCGAGCTGTATCATGTTGGAAAGATTCCTCCCCAAATGGCATGTTTCAGTTCTATTCCTTGGGTGTTCAATAAGATTCAGATCAGGGATTATAGAAGGCTACTTTAGAGTAGTCCAGCTTTTTTTGTTGCTTTTAGCTGTGTGTTTTCGGTCACCATCATGTTGGAGATCCCATGACCTGCAACTGAGACAGCTTTCGGATACCAGGCAGTACATGTATTTGCTCCAGAATTCCTTGACTGTCTTAAAGCAGAACTTCACCCAAAGGAGAAGTTCTGCTCGTTTGCATCCTCGCCCCCTCCATGGCCACATTTGGCAAAATTTTTTTTTTGGGTATAGCAAATACTTGGTTTTGAGAGGATCTCCTCCTCCCCCCCCCCCCCCGGTCAGATCACTGCGACCCCCTCTCCTTCCCCCCCACAGCCTTCTGGGTCACATCACAGGTCCCAGAAGACTGCGGGCCATTCAAAGTGCAGCGTGGCTTGCACATGCACAGAAGGAGACAGGCTGTGAATCTGGAAGGCTTCACTGCCAGTTTCCTTACCTAAGATGCCAGCACCTGCATTTGAAGCAGAGTGAAGAATCAGTTTGGATGAGTACATCTCTGAATCCAGGGGCAGGCAAGTGTACTTGTATTAAAAGTCAGCAGCTACAGTATTTGTAGTAATTTTTTTTTTGAGGGGGGGGGGGGGGGGGGAGCTGGAGCACTTCAAAATTTCATGGTGCCCTGTACAGATTCAAGTCTCAAAACATAAAACGAACCTCCTCCATGTTTCACAGTAGGTATGGTGTTCTTTTCTTTGAAAGCTTCCATTTTTTTTTGCCTGTGAACATAGAACTGAAAAAGCTTGTTTTATCACATCTGTCCAAACTTGGGGTCGACTTAATATCGGCGGCTGATATTCACTTTTTTGAAGCATCGGTAACAAACTTACCAATATTACCGGTATTGCTTCAAGGGGTGGTACCGGGGTGATGCAGCTGCGGTACCGTTCTTTAAAGACGGTCAGCTTTCTTGTAACAACCGATGTGGCTCACCAGCCGCTCAGCTGTTATTACAAGCAGGGGGGGGGGGTGTTTCCCCGCCTTCCGTCGCTCTGCCCGGGCTCTCCTATCCCACTGGGAGGCCCGAGCGACCAGCCAAAGACCAGCAACAGAGCCAGGTCGGCTTTGTTCGAGTCTCGGATCTAGTAACCGGGAAGAGAAGTCATGACCTCACTTCTGGATTACTGGCATCTTAAAAGGCGCCAGTTTTAAAAATAGAAAGTATTCAAAAACGCAAGTTGGGGTGTGAGGGTAGGGAGTGGGGGGGGGGGGGTTAGCTACTTAGAAAGATCATCACACTTTTCATGGTGTGCTCTAAAATAGAGCGGTCAGCAGCAGGGAATGAATCAATAGGTAGACTGTGTTGTGTTCTCTGCAAGTCTCCTCCAGTATCAGCCTAAAGCTGCATAGCTAATTGTGTGTCGTCCTCTGCCTAGATTTGGCTGGACTTCATGTGGTGGGGGTAGAGAACTCACCAGTGTCCTGAGAAGGTGGGCCGTTTCTCCAGGCATGCAGCCGGCGCCATCTTGCCTTTCCTACCGGCCGAGGGATAGACGTCGGTAAGCCGCTAGGGAGGCTTGGAGGACTTTCCAACATGTCACCCAGGTGAAAGAGGATCCTGGGCGGAAGCTTAGATGCCAGAGTCCGCTCCTCCAAAGTTGCTGTGTTCGCCGCTAAACACCTCAGGAAGGCAGAATCACTGAGCTAAGCGGCCTCTTCCTCGCTAGCCAGACACGCCCCCTGTTAACAGCTGAAATGTCATTGGTTGTTAAGGACGCAGCCGCTCTGCTCCTTAACCAATAATTGCCAGCATTCTTTCCTTTACATTTCAGTTGTTAACGGGGAAATCCCGCATTCAGCTAAAAGAACCGAGCCAAAAAGGTATTGGTTTTGGGTACCAGTACAATTTCACGAGTACCGATATCCATGCAAATGCTTAGTATCCGCACAGATACCGGTATCAGTGCAACTCTAGCTTCACCTCTTCAGTACAAACCAACTATACAGTATATTATGAAAAAAAAGAGCAGCAGAGACCCCCAGTACCTTTAGTTTTTTTTGCACACACTTGGATTCTTCACATTCTACAGTTTCAGGAGCAACCCATCTTATTACATTGTGGTGGTCTCTAATAATATCAATAAAATTACACATATAATACCATCCAACGACTGTAAATACTGAGCCACCATTTCAGCAATCGGAAAAAAAAAATCCAATGAAAATTCCCACCAGGCATGGATTTTTCTGTGCAAGAGGAAAGGCTTGCCACGTGAAAAGACCAACAAAACAGCATATGGTCAGATATGTTTAGCGTGCAATTTACAAGTAAAGCAGAGATAACCTAATGACACTAATGTGTGTAACCAAGTAACACCAGGACATTGCCACCTTCCTTTGTGTTGTGTGAAGAAATACCTCCAGGCCTTCAGAGAAAGCAACAGGTTTCTCATTCTGTAAGTTTTAACACTTCATCTACATAGGACCACCTCAAATCTAGAACAAGGCCATTTGTTGCTGGGAGAAGATATAAAAACTAAAGAGAAGCAAAGTGAGAAAATTGTAAATCCTCCATCCCCAGTGTAAAGCTGAGCATAGCTCTGTAAATAGCACAGCCTGGTAACAGAGGAAATGTGCAACTGATTATTTCCTTATGGCCAAAAATACCAGCCACCGGTGCCACCGAGCTGAAGACAGCCGCCAGGAAATACGTACACAACCCATTCTGTTAGCAACTGGTAAAAGGCTGCTAAACAGCTAATGTCTCTTTCTTATTACACGTATTTATAGCCACATTCTACAAACAAGACAACATTTTCATCTAAAATGACATACAAGGGTATTAACGAATTTCAAATATTATAAATAACCACCCGATTGGCTGGTATACCAAAGAAAGTATACATGGGCAGGCCCACTTTAGTAAATGGAGAAAAAAAGTCAAACATCAAATGAAACCACCGCGCCCCCACCATTCACACCACGTTGAGCGTTTCCAGAAATGCTTTAACATTCCAATTCCAGATTTCCATGTTCCTCTATTGTGCTGCTTCACATCTGTCACTCATCGCTCAGAAAATGTACAGGAATCTGAGGCTTGATCACATAGTTTTGACCCCAACAGACTTCAACAGGAGCC